>OZ012740.1:667908770-669360754 GCA_963859935.3 Lathyrus sativus
ACAAGTTAATTACACTACCACTGAAAATGAGCTTTTAGCTATTGTTTTTGCTCTTGACAAGTTTAAATCATATTTGCTAGGTTCCAAGGTTGTTGTTTTTACTGACCATGCAGCATTGAAGTATCTTTTAAAGAAACTAGAAGAAAAAACAAGATTAATTTTGCGAAGCTTCTGCTTGACCGGTGAGCATTCTTCTTTTAGCGGCAAATGGTGCACAACCATATCTGTATCCAATCCGGGCATGTCTTCGTACGACCAAGCGAATACATCACTATACTCTCTGAGCATTTTGACCAGTCTTCGCTTGACGTCGCTCTACAGCGCGGCCTCTATACGGATGTTCCTTTCAACCCCTTCCGACCCCAGATTGACGATTTCAATGACCTCCTCATGAGGCAGAATGATTCGTTCTTCTTGTTTTACCAACCAGGACAACTCTTCTAGAACGTCGCCATCTTCAACAATCTCTTCTTCGGTCTGAAATACCGGGTGTTCAAAGTCGAAGTGAGTCATAGGCGGTTCAATGATGTCATCTGAAAATGTTATCCTGCAAAAGGAATGGTTAAATGCTTCAAAATGTGTATAAAGCGAATAACCACGTTGCCATTTTATTGTAAAACATAAAAACAGGAAAAACAGAGATCACAATATTTGTACATGAAAAACGCCTTTTTATTTAACGATTAGACAGTGCAATGTACATAACAGAACGACCCTAAGCAAAATCACGATGCCCCGGGTAGGACACCGGATTGTTCAAAAATTAAGAAAACAAAGTATTACTGTTTAGTGGTCACAGGAACAGTCTCCTGAATAGACCAGTTGCACAGCCCTTGTCCTGGCACGCTCGGCTGAATCTAGGCGTCCATGTCGCAGTCGCTGTCCCCTTCTTCGGAATCTGAAACAGCGTTGATGGTCTCGTGATATACTCCACTAGCCGTGATTGTGATTGGTCCTTTGAAATGGGGTGCCCCTGCAGCAGGCGTTGATGATGAAGGTTGATACCCTAGCCCAAATCTGTCCATTTTCACGGGAATATCCAAAACCTTGCCCCAGCCCTTGGTCTCACCGGTCTTCACTAGAGCCTGGGCCTCCTTGTATGATGATACTGCCACCTCTGATGCTTTACTTGGCCCTGGAACTTGGTCTTTGATGCACAACCCTTCAAAGGCTTGACAGGGTGTTTCATGAATCTCGCCGTCGACTTCCACGTACTTGAATGATGACAGATGGCTGACCAATATATCCTCCTCTCCACAAACTGTAACCACACTGTCCCCCACCATGTACTTCAACTTTTGGTGCAAGGTAGATGTGACTGCCCCAGCACCATGGATCCACAGTCGTCCGAGAAGACAGCTGTATGCTGGTTGGATGTCCATAATGTAAAATTCAGTTTCAAAAATCTCCGGCCCCACCTGCAGAGGCAAAGTTATGGATCCAAAGACTGACCTTCGTGTATCATCAAATGCCCTGACCACCAAGTCACTAGGCGTACAAATGATCCCCCTGATGTCTAACTTCATCATTGCTTTCTTTGGCAGCATATTCAAGGAAGACCCGGTATCTACCAGCACGTGGGACATGACTGTGCCCCTGCATTCAACTGAGACGTGCAACGCCATGTTATGCTCTCTTCCCTTCGGGGTCAAATCAAAATCCGTAAACCCCAAACTATGGCCTGCATTCACGTGCGCCATCACCCCCTCCAACTGATTCACAGAAACATCTTGGGGTACAAACGACGTGTCCAGAATTTTCAATCACGCATTCCTGTGGGCTTCAGAATACAATAACAGTGACAGTATGGATATCTTCGATGGCATTTGTTGAAGGTGCTCAACGATCTTATAGTCACTCTTACGGATAAGGCGCATAAACTCTTCTACATCTTTTAGTGACGTTTCTTTTTCATTCCTCTGCACCGGAACGTCCTCATTCACTTTTCCCTTACCTTTTGCCAATCGTTCAGCCTCTACCTCAGGCGATATAAAAATTCTCCCACTCCTTGTCATCCCCCCGGTCCCGACGACATTGTCCATAACCCCAGCTGGCTGTTTACTGATATCGATTTTCACCCCATCACAGTACGCTTCCAGCCCATAAGTCCAGGGTACCGCCTTAGTGCTCTCATAAGGTGTTGGCCCTGCCTTGGTGATAGTGATCGGCGGTCGTCTGGCTGGCGCCGTTATAGTTATCGTTTTTCGAGGGATTGTCACCGTAGCGACATCACTTTGCTCATCAGCTAATACTTCTGCAGGTTTCTCAACTGCCGTTCTGTCGAATTGCAACGTGCCTTCATCTATCAAGGTCTGAATACCCTTCTTCAATTCAGCACAGCCCCCGGCCTGGGTCCAACACTCTAGACAAAACTCATCGCAGCCCGGATACACACCTCCCTTCAATAACCTGCTCTTTATTTCACACAACGGCGTTTTTAGTTCATCAACATTCATGATCAACTTCAAACCCTCCTCGGTCAAAATAGCATTTGCCCCATGGTTGGGCATGGGCTGTTGTACTATGTTCGGACCTGCTTTTCCAAAATTTATGGCTTTGCTATCCAAAAGATCTTGAACCACATGTTTGAACGCGTGGCAAGTCTCTATGTCATGGCCAGGAGCCCCGGAGTGGAACTTGCAGTGCTTATTCGTATCAAAACAAAACGGAGGAGTGCCCGTCATTGGCGCCATAGTCCTCTTTTCCACCAAATTCAAACCCAGTAATGTTTGGAGTAACTCTGCATACGTATAAGGAGGTACATCAAATACTCTTTTCGGCCTCGTGTTAGGAAACCTCCTCTGTCCCTGATTTGGCCTCTACTGCTGCTGTTGTTGCTGCAGCTGCTGTGGTGGTATCTGCTGTAGTGGTATTGGTTGTTGATGAAATGGAATTGTGACGCTTGCCACCTGTTGCAGATCATTGTACTGATTCCGCCCTCTGCCCCGGCCTCGGCCTCGGCCCCGGCCTCGGCCTCGGCCCCCGAATACTGCACTTGTGTCACCTTGACGGCGACCACCGAAAGCTCTTCTGTTACTGCCAGCTGAAGTAGATTCCTCAGCTTGGAATCTCCCCATTTTAATATTACTTTCAACCTTCTCTCCCATCAAGATTAGATCCGAGAAACTGCCCAAAGAAGCGGGAAACAGCTTATCATAAAACATACCGGTGAACGTTCCTATGAACATATCATTCATCTCCTTCTCAACCAAAGGAGGATGAACCCTTGCAGCCATGTCGCGCCACCTTTGCGCATACTCTTTGAAACTCTCATCTTTCTTCTGCGACAACCCCTGTAACTGGACCCTATTCGGTGCCAGGTCACTATTGTACTTATAATGAGCCACAAACGCTTCAGCCAGCTGCTTCCAGGTCTTTATCTGAGCAGGCTCCAATCCCATGTACCATTCAAGGGAAGGACCAGACAAGCTGTCTTGAAAGAAATGCATCAGCATTCTTTCATCGTTCGAGTAAGCCGACATCCTTGTATAGTATGATCGCACATGCACCTTCGGACAGGTATCTCCCTTATATTTGTCAAATGTGGGAGCTTTAAACTTCAGCGGTACCCTCAGGCCAGGCACCAAACCCATTGTGGTCATATCTAAACCAACAGCACTTTGATTCACAACACCTTTCATCTGCTCCTCGAGCATCTTGATTCGCTGAGCGTTGTCTACAGGACCTTCAAAACCTCCACCAGAGAAAGCATCTTCTTGTTGGTCTTCTATCCAGTTACCGTTCCCATTTCCATATCCATCATACCCATTGTTACGACCAAATCTAGTCTGATTCATCACAGGGCCCCGTCCCCTGTTACCATACCCTTGAGCGACCCCGGCAGGTCCAAAAGGCATCATTCCAGCACCATTTCCGTTACCGAGTCCACCATATCCCTAATTGGCATTACCAAATCCATCATGTCCGAAGCCCTGAGCGTTGAAGCCGTACTTCCCATCCTGGTTAGCATAATCAAACCCCTGGTCGTTATAGCCAAATCCGTTGTTACCGAAACCATTACCTCCAATATTATCATCGCCCAGATTGGCATCTCCGAATCCAACGTTGTTAATGACAGTCTCATTACCGATTCCTGTATTACCGTTCCCGGTGCCATCGCCATTGTTCATATTCACAGCAGGTATATTCGCCACAGGTGGAGCTACCAGTGTAGGAGTACCATCCCCATGAATGGTGTCAATACGCACAGAATTGTGGTCTTCGTTTCCATGCCCAACATTTCTCACCAGCAATGGCTGCACCAATGTTTGCAAGTTTTCCTGTCCCTTCACAATTGTCTCCATCGTCTGCATGAACAGCGCCAGCTTCTCACGCATTTCCTGCATCTCGCTCTGCATCTGATCCATAACTCTTTTGTAGTTGGTACGAGTAGAGTATCAGTGCGGGCGTTGACTTTCAATCCTGGAAAGACCTGAAGCATGCAGGAGATGAAATACAATTCAATAATTACCTGTAATGTAATATGAATGCGAATGCGATTATGTAAATATGCTACAGGTTATATTCCCCCGATTCTAGTTCTAGAGAGAAAGCCATTATGGTAATGGAGTCCCTATTCAGCAAGCAATAAACCAGAAAATCCTCATATATAACAAATGCCAAGAGGCTGAGTACTGAATACAACCGAAGAGACCTCGACCAACAAGTCTGGCGATGGCCCAAATATGAGTACAAATAACAAAGGTAAGGCAAAGATACATCAGGCCAAGTGGCGCGCTCGGACGTCCTCCAATATCCTCATCGTCTCTGAGTGTCCTAGTCGGGAGATCAACTCCTGCATCAGTAAAGCATGCCGCTCGGTAGTGGATCTCACCTTCGCGGCGGCGTCCCAGGGAGCTCCTTTGCTCGAACTCTCGTTAGATCTATACCTCTTGGAACCGACCTTCTCCTCGCAACCTCTCGACTTCTTGTTACCGTCACTGACTCTGAGATTAGCAGTACTCCTAAGGGATGTTACTTCAACAATCCGTGCTTCCTGGGCTTTAACTTGTGCTTCCAGTGTGGCAATCTGCATTTTCAGTTGGTCTTCGCGCTCTTTCCGCTTAGTGAGCGTGGCCTTCCACAAAGCCTCCCACTTGCTGATACGAGCATAAGCCTTGCTTAGAAGTTCCTTCTTGGACGTAAGTACCTTGCTAACCCCGTTCAAAGCTATCCCTACTTTTTCTTTCTTGTTGGTCGCTTCTGTCAGCTCTGATCCCAACCTGTTAATCAATTCGGTCTGTTCCTTCACCGTGAAGGTGGCTTCCTTCTTCTCTCGTCGTAACTGGAAGATCTTCTTCTCTAACTCCTCGTTAGCTTTCTTCAATTCCTCATTTGCAGCCAACAACTTGTTATATTTCTCGCTCTCTTCTGCAGGAGGTACCTCAATCAATGGAAGATACAATGGTTCCACAGCGGGATAAGGCATCAAAGACATACGAGCTCTCTCACAGACCCAGGCCAAGTAAGGATCATAAGCTCTGCTGTTGCTCTTACCGAGCAAAGCCTTCCCCCTCTTGTGGATGCTAGCCCACGCATGCCTCAACCTGATCAAAGTAGTCTCGTCTAAGGAGCCTGTGAGATACAGAGATTCCTGTATCTCAACATCAATAGGAGCATCTCTCAAGGCATAACCAAATTTTCGTACCAATAGTGAAGGATTATAGTTGATGCAGCCTTTCCGTCCAATCAGGGGAACATTCAGAAAGCCACTGCAACTATATATAATGTCAGTACCAAGCATACCCCGATCAAACCAAATGATATTCTCAGCAGATAGCCCCATCAACCGGGACGGCCAATCCAAAGTATCAATGGTATCAACAAACGACCCAGTCTTCGGAAGGTGCTTCTGGAACCACCTATACAGGAGAGGAAGATAGCAGGATACGTTCTTGCCATGACGTTTCTCATTCTTGTAGTGAATAGAATGATAAACATCGCCCAAGAGAGTAGGAATAGGATTCTTCGAGGCGAGAATCAGGAAGGCATCCGAATCAACAAAGTCTGGCACATTAGGGAACAAGACAATCCCATAAATGCAGACAGCCAGAATAGCACTAAAGGCAATCCAACACCCATTCTTCGCGCACTGTGTGGCCTTCTCAACTAGGACAGATAAGTGAAAACCATAAGCGCCATTCAACTTGACCAAGCCTCCTGGAAACTCAGAAGCGTCCAGACTGACAATCTCTGTGAGTGTAGCTAATTCAGGCTCGGTATCAATGTGTACAAAGGGCATCTGGTCTAGCACGGGAATATCCAACATAACACAATACTCTTCCAAAGTGGGTGCGAGAATGTAGTCTGGAAACAAGAAACATCTCAGCTGCGGCTCATAAAACTGCATCAAAGTATACACCCCAGTAATCTCGAAAGCCGAAGGTGTGTACAACAAGCTAAGCAGCCTCCCATAGGATACTCTGAACCCAGCCCTCACACTCTCATCTGCCAAAGCAACTAAACCCAGTAATGAACTGATGTCTGGTGACTGCAACCTGTAAACAACCGTCTTCTTCAGGGACTCCATGCCTGGCAAGAAGATGTCCTAGAATCAGAGGGGAATAATCACCTGCAACATAAATACATGTTAATGAAATGCAAACATGAAAATGCACATGCATATGCAAACATGGGATCAAGTGCAATGCTGATAGACTGGGTTGCTTTGTACTGAAGCCTTGAGAACCAATCAATCTTTATTTCAACCCAAACCAACCACTCAAAAGAAACCTGTAACCACATCTCACTGATAGAGGTAAACCAGGTATTCTGAGGTCAAAGGTTCCCTGCAAACAGACCCTCATACCCCTCACAGGTGTGTACTTAACTCGCAGACGAGGTACGACATCTTATGCGGGTTCAACGTCACAGACTTTCAAGAGCGATGATATGATACCCAGAAGGTGTGGCATCATCATCCCTTGAAGCGGCCTCACTTAGTTGAATCCCAATTGATAGGTTCCTCGGGTCAGACAACTTGTCGAGCCCTAAGGGCCAGGCAAGAAGCATCAAAGAGAATCTCGTCCGAGTGAGATTTCGTGGCTAGCTGGTGCGAGCTAAGCAAGCAGGCTAACCACTACTCTCTCTCTAAATCTATAGGTGTACTCAAGCCTGGGTTTGACTTATCTCTCAACAGATTACCCCCTCATACCCACATCAATAATCACAATAAAATAATGCTGAAAGTAAAATACAAAAACATAAATCCATACAAAATCCTCGACGGGAAAACAAGCGCTAGGATTGACTCGCGTAGGGAACCGTTGGAATCCCCAGCAGAGTTGCCAGCTGTCGCTACTGCGAAAATCGGCGCCGGCTGAACAGAAGAGTCGCCACCGTGTGTTATTTATCCCAACAGAGGGAAAGGAAACACTCGAAGTAAACCTGCCGCAAAGACGGGAAAGGAATGGTCATCGCAACCAAATCCTGGATTCGGGAGTCGGTTACGCAAGGGGAAGGTATTAGCACCCCTCACGTCCGTCGTACTCGACGGGATCCACGCTTGTTTTCTATTACGGATTGTTATTCTATCTATTCTACAGGTTAAGGGTTAAAAGAAAATAAAATGACTCGGCAAAGTATCGCACTTTATGCCTACGTATTCCCGTCTGGAACGAGAAATCAGAGTCAACGTAGTTCGCCTACCTACGGGAAAGGAGGGAAAGGTTGCTCGCTAGGATATCGCATCCTATGCCTACGTACTTTCATACAACATGAAAGATCAGAGAAAACGTAGTTAGGGCCACGTACGACACAAGTCTATCTTGATTGTTTTTATCCTTCTGAAAAAGGTTTTCTCTTGATTATGGGTCCAAGCGGACGAAAATGACACTTTTGATTGGTTTATAGTCTTTTACGCAAGAAGTATTTTTTAGTGTGTCTGCAATCTCTGACGCACTAGAGACTATGA
Organism: Lathyrus sativus; assembly: GCA_963859935.3. Taxonomy (NCBI): domain Eukaryota; kingdom Viridiplantae; phylum Streptophyta; class Magnoliopsida; order Fabales; family Fabaceae; genus Lathyrus; species Lathyrus sativus. Next base: position 667,916,683 of record OZ012740.1, read on the forward strand.
TTTGAGAGTGACTACGTCGTATGTCACCCTAAGGGTAACACACTAAGCAATCAGATTACTGAAGAGTGACCCTCCAGCAACCTTTTCTCAAATAGCTTAAGGCTCGTAGCGTACGACATCGATTAACCTTATTAATGTGTTTTTGAATTGCTCTGAGATAAGAAGAGAAAGAAGCTCTAAAAAGCCTATGATTGAAAAGGGAATCAAAATATACCCTAATGTTGTCATGCATGGATGAAATCCTAATGTCTGTCATATTTCTCTCTTGCGCAGAGAGAAACAGAGATCCTAAGGGATAAACGGAAAAGAAACAACATATATACAGTAAAGCAGTAAAATGCATGAATGCAGCAATACAAGCGAGGCAAGGGAGTCCCACTCAACCTCGAACCTAGAAAACAACAGGCAAAAGTGAACAAAATTCACTTTAAACCTAACAGGGTAATTATCAAATAATACAGTCAGGAAACTCAAACAATACATCAATAGCTCTAAACAACACCAACAGCTCTAAACAGCAAAATCTGATAGAAACAACAACAAGTCACCAACACCTTCAAGCAAGGTCTTCATCCATCTACAAACTTCAAATGAGCATCCAATCTTCAAGAGAAACAGCAAGCTACAACAAGCAGAAACTCTAAATAGTAGACAGCATTAAACAGCTAAGCAGCAGTAAGTCCTACTTCAAACAGTTGCACAGCTCTGACAGCACCAGCTCCTTCCTCTAACAGTCTTCAAGGCACTGAACTTCATCTTCAATCTTCAAGGGATTCTTCCTTCAAGGCAAGCTCTCCAGCAAAGAATTGATTTCATCAGAAGAAATTGAATGTCAAACAGTTCATTAACGACCAAAGGAAGTCTATGGATAGTTGACATTATAACAGAGTGGTTCTCTCAAAGTTCTACCTCTAAGGTATGGCCACTGATCCCTCCTAAGGAGAGAGGTGAATACCATAAAGGGACTTTATGTCATAGAGAAGAATGGAAGCAAAGGAAGCTACCCATGTTTATGAAAGAATTTCTATTCTAAGGCTCTACCTATACCCTATGTCCTATGGTCTTCAAACAACTCCAAGCAAGCCAAGCAATCTTCATCAAGTTTTGATTTTGATCTGAAATCTTCATCTTTAATCCTTGCCAAGCTCCACAAGCTCTAACTAAGCCCACACCCCAAGCACAAGCCCAAAAAGCCCATACAACAAAATAAACCCCAAGAATGGGCAAACCAAGCAACCACACAATTGTAAAATATACTAAAAATAGTAATATAATATTTACAAGTCTAATATTAATTCTAAGGGAAATACTATGTCTACCCTATATACCCCATAGGTCGCATACTCTAATTCAATCTAAAAACCCAAAATAAAATGTTCAAGTGCACCTATGTTGTGTATAAACCCTAATCTAACCATCCTAATATCATCTAATCAAAACTAATCAAAACCCAATTATAAAATCATGGAATAAATCCAGGGGGAGCTCAAGTTTATATCTAATTACTCTAAAAAGAATAGCACTAAAATGTAAAGGGAGCTAGCTAAACAAAAATCTACAAAATTATGTACAAACTAAATGCAATAAAAACAACTAAATGTAAAATATTCACAAAAAATAAAGAAAATACCTAAACTAATATTTTTATTTATTTACAATTTTCTTGATGCCATTATTAACATGTTGCAAAAATTCTCAGGTCAAAATATTTCTTTTTCAATTTTATACGATTTTTCAAAGTTGTAAAGAAAAATGAATTAAATGAATTAAAAAAAGAAAACACTTTGGTGCAGATAGCAAGAAATTATAACATGAAACACATATGGGCCAGGCAGGGGGGTGCGCGTAACAAAGCGCCTTAGGCCCAAATATATTTCAGAAAATGAAAAAGAAAATCAAAGAAAAAAAGAAAAAAAACGGTGCAGGAAGCAAATGAATCAAGAGCAATCTAGTGGGCTTGTCTAATGGGGGGTGGGAACAGCGAAAACAACTTAAGCCCAATGCTTCACTTAAATGAAACGACTGTGTATTGTGTTTAAGAAAAATCCTTCACAAACTGAGACTTAATCTCATCTACACGATCCATGCTTTGCTCAAAAGTCAGCACTAATCCAAGGGCTGAGACATTATCTTCCTCATTTGAATCAGATTGGAGCCAAAACTCCATTGTTGAACATCCATGAATGCTCTAATCTCAGCAAATCGTAATCCACCAAAACTCAACCAAAATCAACACAATAAAACCCTATCATGATCCAATTTCCATCCTGATTTCATCTATGGTGTCATCATCAATTTATATCATCTCTAACAGCAAACACGATCTTGGATTCAAAATTGCTCAAGAAATCAATAATCACTAATCATCAAATTAAGTATCCCAATCTCCTCCTTATCTAACACTGATCAATTATAACCAAAAACCTAAGGCTCTACCTCCATATCCATCACGTTCTTGATCTCAACAAAAATTATACCACTATGTCAATCATCACCAAATGGCTTCAAACTGTCCAGAAAGATCCACCTAACCACATACTATGCTTCTAACCTAAAGATTCATGCCAATTCTAACTAAATCGAGCCATGGTTTGAAAGTTACTAACCTGATGAAATGATGAAAACAGATGGTAGAAACCTTCAATCCAAGGCTTGTGCTGCTCCAGAATCACTTAAGGTATTGATATCTTGCTTCTGTATGCAATGGATCTCGCTCAAACAACTTGAATCCTTGAAACAGAATTTCAGTTGCAGTTGGAAATGTGAAACTTCAAGAACACGATTTGGCCAATGATTCACTCTGATTTTGATCTCTACACACTCAGTGATGATTATAGAATTGAATGAAATCAAGAACTTGGATTGATTGTAAAGAAAATAGAGAACTCGATTATGAATTGCAATGGAAGAAGATGAAGTTCAATCTTTCTTCTTTTCACCAAATGGCATCCAACCCCTATTCTGATCAGTTACAATGGCTTTATAGAGGATGTTAGAAACTTCTAGAGAGTGCTGGAATGATCCTATGAGAAATTGGATATCTCATGCTATGGTAAATTGAAATGGTGAGATCAACATATCAGTTGCAGCTTGCCTTGTTACAGCATTCAAATGAGGCTTTAAAATCTCTCCAAATGAGAATTAGAATGTGCTTGGATGGTTCCTTGCATTGTAATCCACTCCTAGCTTGGTTTGGCAAGTGTAACCTCTTGTATAAGTAACCAATGATAAGTCCAATTTCTTGACCTCAAATTCAAAATCCAATGATGTCAATGATCTCAAAATGTATTTTCCCTTCAATTTGGTATATCACATGATGCTTTTTAGCCTTGGATCAAAAAATCCCAAATTTGGTCACTTGAAAATGGACTTTTACCTTCCATATTTGGTCAATTTTATCATTTTGAGTTCCATACATTTACAAACTATCATGACCTTTTACCTAGACTCAAAACATCATTTTGAGAAAGTTTGATATTGAACATTTTCTCATTTGAAGTTTGCAAGTAGGAGTTTTAGGCATATGCTTGAAATGACCTATAATCTTACTTTCCCAAAATACCCCTGGCTTGTCAAGATCATAAGTAGAGTTCCACAAATCAGAATGAGGCATACCATACCTTTCTAGAAAGCTAAGATCATGAGGAACAGCTTTATTGTTTACCAAAAATCCATTTGAAAACTCCTTGTGGGGCAAAAGTTGCTTGGAAGTCAAGTAACTTTCATAGATAAATTTCAGTGTCCTCAGATGACCTGTAACTTGCAAGAACCATAACTTGAGTTATATAAATCTCCTTTATGCCTTCCACCACTCAAATTAAAGGTCTTGAGATGCTATACAAGTTTCATGTTGGACAAGGATCCATTTGAGACTTGTATTTTGAATTATTTTGCTTGGAAGTCTGACCTAAATCAGGGGATTTTACACAGAAACCCTAATTTAGAAACTTCTCTTCTTCTTGATTTCTTTTGATTTCTCCTTGGCACAACACCCCATCCATATCCACATATCAAAATATGAATCCCACATCCTTCAAATGGGCCTTGATGCCCTTCAATCAAGCATTAGACCTAGGGTTGACCCAGGTGAAACCCTAGTTGACTGTCTTCAACTGTAGCTCTTGTAACCACACCAATAACTTGTCTTACTTTCAAAATGACCCTCTAGGTCTTCCATGATGTCTACACACATTCCATGCCTCAGTTCATAGCTCACAACCTCTTTGATGATCTTCAAATACTCCCCAGATAGGATATAAATCCACTGCTTGATCTATTAACTTCTCAAAGCTTTACCTCCTTTCTTGGTGACTTGAATAGGCTTGAACTTGAATAAAAACCTTTTGGATATGCTCCTTGAGATGAAAATAGCACTTGATCCCTTGTTGGATGGCTGGCCCATGCTATGCTATGCAAATGAATGAACTATGTATATGATCTACTATGCAAATGATAAAGCTATGAAAACACAAATCAGGTAAAACAAGTTGGTCAAATTTTAGGGTGCAACAGCTGCCCCTATTCAAACGGCTTGGACCCGACTGGGTGAAACGCCCGGAGCCTTCAGACAATCGAGGTACGAGACGGTTGAATACCAATAAACCCGAAAATTTTCCAACTGCAAAAGTAAATTGCGAAATAAACTGCACCACTCCTTGGGGAACACTATCTACAGATCTGATTTCAACACTATCGGGATAAACTTATTGACTTCACTGGGAGAAGTACTTTTGTCGAATATAAGAACGCGATTCTATCTTGTCATGGGACACATACTATGTTCCTTACGGGGAAATCATTCGTCTAGATACTGAGGAGTTCATCCGCTTATCTCTCGCGGGAAACATGCCTCGATTTAGTAACACCTCATCCACCTATCCAATACGGGGACACTATCATATGAAAATTTTCTTCTGCCCATCACACAGGAAAATTTTCTTCTGCCCATCACACAGGAAAATACACTTCTGCCCATCACACAGGAAAGTTTTCTTCTGCCCATCACACAAGAAAATTTTCTTCTGCCCATCACACAGGAAAATTATACTTCTGCCCATCACACAGGAAAATTTTCTTCTGCCCATCACACAGGAAAATTATACTTCTGCCTATCACACAGGAAAACTTTCTTCTGCCCATCACACAGGAAAATACACTTCTGCCCATCACACAGGAAAATTACACTTCTGCCCATCACGCAGGAAAATTATACTTCTGCCCATCACACAGGAAAATTATCTCGGACATAGTTTCTTTGCCTATTCTCTGCAGTAACTAACTCCGCTGGGGATATTCCAAAAATAACTATCAAACACTCGTCTAGATAACAAGTAGCTACTTCTGAACTTTGATTTTATGAAAACCTGAAACACTGCCGCAGCAACAAACTTGAAGAAAACATTCCGCTGGCCGGATACAATAACGCCTCAATTGGAAACTCTGTGGGATAACAATAAACTGAACTATGTCGTCACACGTCTCCCGGTGAGACCTCGATTATCTGGTATTATCTGGGCTTTAGAACTCCATACTCCTATTGAGAACCCCACCTAAAAGCAAAAAGTCAACCAACCCGATCTATGCTTCATAATGCGTATGTTTGATAATGGCGTAATGCTCCATACAATATGGAAATGCTATGCGTTTTTTATTTGGTAGATGCAAATATGACACTATATGCCGATGCAAATGCAGGCTCGAACTGCTGGGATAGCTCTAACAAGCTTGCTTCATCGATCTTGGCCGTCAGGGACAAATATCACCCTGCTGGGGAGTGAACGGGTATCACAAAATATTCCGGCAAAATAAATTCCAGGACACACAACCAACTCCGTCGGGGAGAGTTTTAACCTTCGAGTTCCACTGGGAGGAAAGAAAACACTTGCTGAAAAGAGAGAACTCCGCTGGGGACGAAACGATTCTCTTGGGGAAAATCAATTGACTCCGTTGGTGAGAATAAATGACCCTACTGGGAAGGGAACCTCTACTGGGAAGAGTAGATTGTCTGGGTACAGCTCGCAAGTTTGGAAATATTAATCTTCTGAGGCTAAACCACTCTGCTTGAGATAGGGAATCCTTTTGGGGGACACCACATTGTCTGAACACAGCCTACAATCTTGGAATCACCAAACTTGGCTGAGGGTAAATGACCCTGCTGGAGAATTTCCTTCGGATAAGCTGCGACTAGCTGGGGAATTTGATCCTTCTTCAATAAGGAACATTGTCATCTCAGCTTCAGGGAATGAAGCGTGACCTGCTTGGGGATTCACTTCACGTAACGATCAAGTCTTTTCGTTACGAGCCTCTGGTTAGGACTGCAATCTTCTGATCGTCTACTTCGTATGGTCAAGAACCCTGCAACACCACAAACGAGACAAGACAAGTCTATACAACAAAATCTATTCAGGTTAGCGTTAGTGACATCATTTTCAGTCAATTCGAAGTTTTAGCAATTATTGGCAAGGGCCAGCAACATTATGCACTTGCTAGTTTTATTAAACATTGGCGCTTTTCACATACAAAACAGTAAAGAACAAGAATCAAATACTGAATAACATGTTTTATTAATTGGGCCCCTGAATGGGCAGAGTTTTGTGCACTAGATGTAACTCCTGAAAAGAGGAAGTTACACACAACAAATATACAAGTATGCACAGGAAGCATAAATACAATGACAAATCAAATTTGCACATATGTCGGCAACGTGATGCAGACGAACATCATGAGCTGATCCTCCTATGACTCGCCTGACTCTGGCGCTTTCCCGGTATTCATCCCTCGGACGAGATTGTCTCTGATAACCGAATCCTCAAAGTATTCTCCCGCACCAATGCCATGCAGCATCAAATCCGGACCGCAGTCATTTGCCTTTCAAATCCCTAACTTTTGCGTGAACCGCCCTTTGCGGGTTTTCAGTTCACCGGGATACCCTTTTTTGCCGAAGCCGCCCAGTGTAAGTTTTCAACTTCGCGGGTGTACATTTTTTTTTATCCCTAATTTTTGCCCGAACCTTTCATTCTGTTTTTGGTTCTCCAGGATGCCCCCTTTTTGCCTGGACTCTCTTTTTTTCTGTCCAGCGGGTCAATTTCAAGCAAAGTATTTTTTAACTGCGTCCGAATTCACAGGCGACGTAAAGTCTTCACCGTCCATGGTGGACAACAATAAAGCTCCTCCTGAAAAGACTTTTCTGACAACGTATGGCCCTTCGTAGTTGGGGGTCCACTTGCCCTTGTGATCAACCTGTGGCGGGAGAATCCTTTTCAGCACAAGGTCGCCCATCTGAAAACTCCGAGGATGTATCTTCTTATCATACGCTTTCTTCATTCGGCTCTGGTACAACCGACCATATGCTAGAGAAGCTAACCTCTTCTCATCCATTAAACTCAACTGGTTCAACCTGTCTTTCACCCATTCTGCCTCGTCGAGTTGGACATCTTGTAATACCCTTAGGGAAGGAATCTCAACTTCCAGTGGTAACACTGCTTCCATTCCGTATACCAACGAGAACGGGGTTGCCCCGGTTGATGTGCGTACCGTCGTACGATAACCGTGCAGAGCAAAAGGTAGCATCTCATGCCAGTCCTTATAGGTCACCACCATCTTCTGAACAATCTTTTTTAAGTTCTTATTGGCCGCTTCAACAGCGTCATTCATCTTGGGTCGATAAGGAGAAGAGTTGTGATGTTTGATCTTAAAACTCTGACACAGCTCCTTCATCATCTTGTTATTTAAGTTCGAACCGTTGTCGGTAATTATCTGTCGCTACTGCGAAAATCGGCGCCGGCTGAACAGAAGAGTCGCCACCGTGCGTTATTTATCCCAAAGGAGGGAAAGGAAACGCTCAGAGAAAACCTAACGAAAAGAGGGAAAAGGAATGGTCATCGCAACCAAATCCTGGATTCGGGAGTCGGTTACGCAAGGGGAAGGTATTAGCACCCCTCACGTCCGTCGTACTCGACGGGATCCACACTTGTTTTCTAGTACGGATTGTTATACTATCTACTCTACAGGTCAAGGGTTAAAAGAAAATAAAATGACTCGGCAAAGTATCGCACTTTATGCCTACGTATTCCCGTCTGGAACGAGAAATCAGAGTCAACGTAGTTCGCCTACCTACGGGAAAGGAGGGGAAGGTTGCTCGCTAGGATATCGCATCCTATGCCTACGTACTTTCGTACAGCATGAAAGATCAGAGCAAACGTAGTTCGGGCCACGTACGACACAAGTCTGTCTTGATTGTTTTTATCCTTCTGAAAAAGGTTTTCTCCTGATTACGCGTCCAAGCGGACAAAAGTGACTCTTTGATTGGTTTACAGTCTTTTACGCAAGAACTGTTTTTTAATTGATGTTTATCCTTTTATTGTATTTTTCTGGTTGTTTTGAGATAGAAGAGAAACAACAACTCTAAAGCCTATGGTTGAAAAAGGGATCCAAATCTACCCTAATGTTGTCATGCATGGATGAGAACCTAGTGTCTGTCATATTCCTCTCTTGCGCAGAGAGAAACAGAGATCCTAGGGGATAAGCGAAAACAGAAACAATATATACAATAAAGCAGTAAAATATGCATGGATGCAACAGTACAAGCTAGGCAAGGGAGTCCCGCTCTACCTCGAACCTTGAAAACAACAGGCAAAAGTGAACAATATTCACTTTAAACCTAACAGGTTAATTGTCAAACAATACAGTCAGGGAATTCAAACAATACATCACCGGCTCTAAACAACAAAAGCTAAACAGTAAAAAACAGCTCTAAACATCAAAAAGTCACCAATATCTTTAAGCAAGGTCTTCATCCATCCACAGGCTTCAAACAAGCATCCAACTTCAAGAGAAGCAGCAACAAGAAACTCTAAACAGTTGACAGCATCAAACAGCTAAACAGCAGTAGATCCTACTTCAACAGTTGCACAGCTCTGACAGCACAAGCTCTTTCTTTTAACAGTTTTCAAGGCAATAAACTTCATCTTCAATCTTCAAGGGATTCTTCAAAGCAAGCTCCAACAGAGAAATGATTATGAGAGAATTTTGGATGTTAAACAGTCTGTTGAACACCAAAGGTGGCCTACAGAAAGTCAACATAATATAAACTGTTTCTCTCAAAGTTCTATCTCTTAGATACAGTCACTAATCCTTCCTTTGGAAGGATGTGAATATCAAAGAGAGACTTTTCATCATTGAGAAGAGTGGAGGCAAAATAAGCCATCCACATTTATGAATCAATTTTCTATTCTAAGGCTCTATCTAATTCTTATGTCCTATGATCTTCAATCCATCTCCAAGCAATCTTCATCAAGCTTTGTTCTTCAACTTCTTCTTCATTATGCTCCATCATGCTATTCAAGTCAAGCCCAAGCCCAAGCAAAAGCCCAACAAGCCCACACAAAAATAAACCCCAAAATGGGAAGACCAAACAACCACACAATTTACAAAATATACTAAAAAATGGTAATATAATATTTACAAGTCTAATGTAATTTCTAAGGGAAATCCTATATCTACCCTATATATCCCATATGTCCCATATCCTAATTCATGCTAAAAATACCCCGATTATACTACAACTAGTTAGTAATTATTTTTTTGAATTAAATTCTATACTAAAAAATTATGTACAAAACATTAACCTAAAGTCAAATTAAACTATCCTAAAAAATATTCTATGATTTTTTTATTATATACAATATTTTTGCTACATTTTTTATCTAAGTCTTTTATCCTGAAGGAAATTAGAAAACTAAACTATGTTAGTATTTTTATGGTATTTATTCTAACATTTTTCTAATGTTTTTCTTATTCTAATGCTTAATCCTAATATATTCACTAAATTCCTAATATTTTCTATATACTACATTTTTATCCTAAGTTTTTTAATGTCATTCCAATATTATTCTAATAATATTCTAATGTTACTCTAACTATACTCTAATTCTAAATTCACCCTAATGCAATTAACAAAATTAAATCAACACAAAATGTGAAAAGCAACAAAATAAAACGCCAGGGGTGCATAGTGACACAGGGAGGTTTTATTAGTAACACAGGCCCAGCCCAAAGGCCCTTCAGCACATTCACCGGGGGGGACGCCATTGGAAAAGGGGTGTTAGTAAGTAAACCGTTGGGCTTTGAGTTAAGCCCGTTAACCACTCAGCTAGTAAGCACAGGGAGGGGGGGGGGGGGTAAGAAGAGGAACTGAAGGAGTATGCTGGCAAACGCTCGTGGGCTCAAGTTAAGCCCATTGCCAATCCACACTAATCTCTCAGCAAACAAAAACCAAACTCATCCTCAAAAACCTCTACTGTTCACTCACTACCCTAAACCTAAACGGCGCTCCAACATTCTCCATCCTTTCTCCCTTCAAACAAACTCTGAAACGAAAATCTCAACGACCTAAATATGAACACACCACACTCCGTTCTCAGCTTCATCAATATCAATATCCTCAAATATCATTGGTTCACCTTCAACACCAAACTCAGAACGCCGCCCCTAAACTACTATCCTCCTAGAATCTCAAAGTTCTCACCTATGTTACAAAATTCTAACCCAGCCAATCTTCAAGAACCTGATCCTATAACTAATCTACTACGTTCATGCAATGAAAAGAGTTTAGAGAAGAGGAAGATGGAACCTGGACGAAGACGGCGCGGAAGATCTGATGCTCTTCGAAGAAGATGATCGCTGAAGCTCAACGGAACTATCCAAACGGAAACAGATTTCTGCTGAATGCCTTGAAGAATCTGGAAAGAAACTCGCTGAAGCACGACAATTCAAAAGTGTTCTTGAACATTGCGAACGATTTGAGGCTCTTGTGGCGAAATCGGAGCGTTTGGTGGATGATCTTTGAAGAGACGACGCAAGATTCTCAACGGACGAAGTAAACGTCAGCAATCTGGAGATGCAGAACTATGAAGATCCGGAGATCGTGAAGCTTGATCTGGAACATCTGGAGATTTCACTGAAGAACGTTGATGAACTCCGATGAGTCTAAGATGAACACAAGTGATTTTGGCTGGCAAATGATGATTCCGACGGTGATTTTTGATGATCGCTGGTGAAACGATGAAGAGGATCGGAGGAGAAGGAGGAAGATTATGAATTTTTGGGCGAAAAACTGTCTCCGGCGGGTTGTTGCGGCTGCCGGAGGTGGTTAGACGGCGGTCGGAGCGATTTGCATGGCCGACGATCGGTCTCCGGCAGGGTTGACCGGTGGAGGTAGGTGGCAGCCGGGAGCTGGACGCGTGGAAGGAGGGAGGGCCAGTGAGAGACGCGTGGATCAGAGCTGGTGAGTGGGGTTCAGAAAAGTGTAGACGTGGCGTGCATGCAGGATGGTGAGAATTGAAGTGGCTGACGGAAAAACGCTACACGTGTAGCAGTGCATTTATAGACAAGTGTCCGAAAATTTGGGCTTTTGACTGGATAATTCCTTGGACAATTGCGTTTACCTGACCCACTAAGACTCTAATGACAATATTGACATTGATTAAGCAAGCAAAACGTGATTAAGAAAAAGAAATGATGATTAACGAAATTAATAGGACTTAATGGAAACGAAAGCTGAATGGAAATTAAAACTAACCCTAATCATATAACATTCTAATTAAAACTTAAAATCAACGATTAATATTCTAATTATCTAAAAACCATTATATTCTATAAAAAAGAAAAGAAACCATTAATTCTATTAAAAAAAGGAAATCTATATTAAAAAATAGTTATATCTAATAAAGCTATATTAAACTATATTATTCTAACAAAAGAAATTCTATTTAAATTCTATTAAAAAAACCTAATAACTATGGTTCTATTAAATTCTATTGAAAACAAAAACTATTAAAAAGAAATCTATTTAAAAAAATCTATAAAAGAAAAAAAAACTATTTAAAAAAAAATATAAAAGAAAATCTATTTAAAACCTATTTAATTTTATAACACTATTGATCTATTTTCTATAAAATCACAAAATGGTTATTAAAATGTCCATAAACCCTCAAAAATACCTAGAAAAAATTCTACAAAATTCTACAAAGGAAAATAAAGCAAAACTCCGATATGAGACCGGCCTGGAATAAACGGCGAACCCCGGGCGTCAAAATACCCTTAAAACAGCGGTAAAAGCCAAAAACGCTGAGAAGCGCACAATCTCCCGAAGCTGAGACTCCGACTATCTGGACTGGTCTGAAACATCCGGCCGGGTGAAAATCAGGCTGTAACCCCGGTATCATCAGCTATGATTTAAAAATGCAATGCGTATGGTATGTGAATGCACCAATGAGCCGAAACATAAATCAGGTAAAATAAGTTGGGCAAATTTTAGGGTGCAACATTATCCGTTCGGGGATTCCGTATCTGCAAATGATATCTCGTCTGATAAACCTGGCTACTACCTGCTTGGTCACATTTGCATATGATACTGCTTCCACCCACTTGGTAAAATAATCAATTGCTACCAAAATGAAACGATGTCCGTTAGATGCCGTCGGCTCAATCTTTCCAATCATATCGATTCCCCACATCGAGAACGGCCACGGTGACGACATCACGTTCAGTGGACTCGGAGGCACATGGATCTTATCCGCATAGATCTGGCACTTATGACACCTCTTCGCAAACTTGAAACAGTCAGTTTCCATTGTTAGCCAGTAATAATCTGCCCGCAACAGCTTCCTCGTCATAGCATGCCCACCAGCATGTGTACCGAATGTACCCTCATGTATTTCCTCCATAAGCAACTTCGCCTCTTTCTCGTCTACACAACGTAGCAGCACCAAGTCGTGGTTTCTTTTGTACAGGACACCGTCCTGATTCAGATAGAAATTACCAGCCAATCTCCTGAGAGTCTTCTGATCGTGACTGGATGCCCCAGCCGGATACTCCTTGTTCTTCCGGAAATTCTGGATGTCAAAATACCAGGGTTTATCATCAGATGCCTCGTCAATTGCAAATACGAAGGCGGGTCTGTCAAGCCGAGAGATAACAATTCTGGGAGCCTCATTCCAGAAGTTGACTTTATACATGGAAGACAATGTGGCCAGGGCGTCAGCCATCTGAGTTTCTGCTCGCGGTACATGATACAATTCAACCTTGTCAAAGAAGGGCAACAATCTCCTCGCATAATTCATGTACGGTATCAAATTAGGCTGACGTGTCTCCCATTCTCCTTTTATTTGATTTACCACCAGAGCTGAGTCTCCATATATATCCAAATTTTTGATTTGCAAATCAATGGCTTCTTCAAGCCCCATGATACAAGCTTCGTATTCGGCTTCGTTATTGGTAACCAGAAAGGTTAATCAAGCAGTAAATGGGATGTGCGAACCATGTGGAGTAGTGATGATTGCCCCTATTCTGCTACCGTAGGAGTTTACAGCTCCGTCAAAGATCAACTGCCATTTGGAACCCAATTCTGGTCCTTCGTCCGACAACGGTTCTTCACAATCTTTCATCTTTAGGTACATGATATCCTCGTCAGGAAAATCAAACCTCATCGATTGGTAGTCCTCAATAAGCTGCTCAGCAAGATATTCTGATAACACGCTCCCTTTTATAGCCTTCTGAGGCACATACTGGATGTCATATTCGGTCAAAACCATCTGCCAACAGGCAATTCTCCCCGATAGTGCCTGCTTTTCGAATACGTATTTGATAGGATCCATCTTCGAGATGAGCATGGTTCTATGATTTAGCATGTACTGCCTCAAACGCTTGGCGGCCCAGGCTAGCGCATAACAAGTTTTTTCGAGCATTGAGTATCGAGATTCACAGTCAGTAAACTTCTTACTCAGGTAGTATATCGCATGCTCTTTACGCCCTGTCTCGTCATGTTGACCGAGAACACAACCCATACTCCCCTCAAGAACCGTCAAATACATAATCAAGGGTCTCCCTGCCACTGGGGGTATCAAAATAGGAGGCTCCTGCAAATACTGTTTTATTTTATCGAACGCCTTTTGACAATTTTCATTCCATGTTACAGCCTGGTCTTTTTTCAACAGCTTGAATAACGGCTCACACGTTGCTGTTAAATGAGATATGAACCGAGCGATGTAGTTCAACCTCCCTAAAAACCCGCGCACCTCTTTTCCTGTTCTAGGCGTCGGCATTTCTTGTATGGCTTTTATTTTTGCAGGATCAACCTCTATTCCTTTTTCACTCACGATAAACCCCAGCAGTTTACCGATCTCACCCCGAAGGTGCATTTGTTAGGGTTCAGTCTCAACCTGAACTTCCTAAGCCTTTTGAATAATTTCAGCAGATTCACCAAATGCTCTTCCTCCGTCTGGGACTTGGCAATCATATCATCGACATAAACCTCGATCTCTTTATGCATCATGTCATGAAAGAGAGTCGTCATTGCGCGCTGATACGTTGCCCCAGCATTCTTTAATCCGAAGGGTATCACTTTGTAGCAAAATGTTCCCCAAGGCGTAATGAAGGTAGTCTTCTCCATGTCTTCTGGTGCCATTTTAATCTGATTGTAGCCCAAGAAGCCATCCATGAAGGAGAATATGGAGAATTGAGCGGTATTGTCAACCAGCACATCGATGTGAGGAAGTGGAAAGTCATCTTTCAGGCTCGCTCTATTCAGATCACGGTAATCTACGCACATTCTCACTTTACCGTCTTTCTTTGGCACTGGCACAATATTAGCGACCCATGAGGGATATTTTGTAACAGCTAGGAAACCAGCATCCCACTGCTTTTGAACCTCCTCCTTGATCTTCACTGCCATATCAGGTCTGGTTCTGCGAAGCTTCTGCTTGACCGGTGAGCATTCTTCTTTTAGCGGCAAACGGTGCACAACCATATCTGTATCCAATCCGGGCATGTCTTCGTACGACCAAGCGAATACATCACTATACTCTCTGAGCATTTCGACCAGTCTTCACTTGACGTTGCTCTGCAGCGCGAACCCTATACGGATGTTCCTTTCAACCCCTTCCGACCCCAGATTGACGATTTCAATGACCTCCTCATGAGGCAGAATGATTCGTTCTTCTTGTTTTACCAACCAGGACAACTCTTCTGGAATGTCGCCATCTTCAACAATCTCTTCTTCGGTCTGAAATACTGGGTGTTCAAAGTCGAAGTGAGTCATAGGCGGTTCAATGATGTCATCTGAAAATGTTATCCTGCAAAAGGAATGGCTAAATGCTTCAAAATGTGTATAAAGCGAATAACCACGTTGCCATTTTATTGTAAAACATAAAAACAGGAAAAACAGAGATCACAATATTTGTACATGAAAAACACCTTTTTATTTAACGATTAGACAGTGCAATGTACATAACAGAACGACCCTAAGCAAAATCACGATGCCCCGGGTAGGACACCGGATTGTTCAACAATTAAGAAAACAAAGTATTACTGTTTAGTGGGCACAGGAACAGTCTCCTGAATAGACCAGTTGCACAGCCCTTGTCCTGGCACGCTCGGCTGAATCCAGGCGTCCATGTCGCAGTCGGTGTCCCCTTCTTCAGAATCTGAAACAACATTGACGGTCTCGTGATATACTCCACTAGCCGTGATTGTGATTGGTCCTTTAAAACGGGGTGCCCCTGCAGCAGGCGTTGATGATGAAGGTTGATACCCTAGCCCAAATCTGTCCATTTTCACGGGAATATCCAGAACCTTGCCCCAGCCCTTGGTCTCACCGGTCTTCACTAGAGCCTGGGCCTCCTTGTATGATGATACCGCCACCTCTGATGCTTTACTCGGCCCTGGAACTTGGTCTTTGATGCGCAACCCTTCAAAGGCTTGACAGGGTGTTTCATGAATCTCTCCATCGACTTCCACGTACTTGAATGATGACAGATGGCTGACCAATATATCCTCCTCTCCACAAACTGTAACCACACTGTCCCCCACCATGTACTTCAACTTTTGGTGCAAGGTAGATGTGACTGCCCCAGCATCATGGATCCACGGTCGTCCGAGAAGACAGATGTATGCTGGTTGGATGTCCATAATGTAAAATTCAGTTTCAAAAATCTTCGGCCCCACCTGCAGAGGCAAAGTTATGGATCCAAAGACTGACCTTCGTGTACCATCAAATGCCCTGACCACCAAGTCACTATGCGTACAAATGATCCCCCTGATGTCTAACTTCATCATTGCTTTCTTTGGCAGCATATTCAAGGAAGACCCGGTATCTACCAGCACGTGGGACATGACTGTGCCCCTGCATTCAACTGAGACGTGCAACGCCATGTTATGCTCTCTTCCCCTCGGGGTCAAATCAAAATCCGTAAACCCCAAACTATGGCCTGCATTCACGTGCGCCATCACCCCCTCCAACTGATTCACAGAAACATCTTGGGGTACAAACGACGTGTCCAGAATTTTCAATAACGCATTCATGTGGGCTTCGGAACACAATAACAGTGACAGTATGGATATCTTCGATGGCGTTTGTTGGAGGTGCTCAACGATCTTATAGTCACTCTTACGGATAAGGCGCATAAACTCTTCTACATCTTTTAGTGACGTTTCTTTTACATTCCTCTGCACCGGAACGTCGTCATTCACTTTTCCCTTACCTTTTTCCAATCGTTCAGCCTCTACCTCAAGCGATATAAAAATTCTCCCACTCCTTGTCATCCCCCCGGTCCTGACGACATTGTCCACAACCCCAGCTAGCTGTTTACTGATAACGATTTTCACCCCATCACAGTACGCTTCCAGCCCATAAGTCCAGGGTACCGCCTTAGTGCTCTCATAAGGTGTTGGCCCTGCCTTGGTGATAGTGATCGGCGATCGTCTGGCTGGCGCCGTTATAGTTATCGTTTTTCGGGGGATTGTCACTGTAGCGACATCACTTTGCTCATCAGCTAATACTTCTGCAGGTTTCTCAACTGCCGTTCTGTCGAATTGCAACGTGCCTTCATCTATCAAGGTCTGAATACCCTTCTTCAATTCAGCACAGCCCCCGACCTGGGTCCAACACTCTAGACAAAACTCATCGCAGCCCGGATACACACCTCCCTTCAATAACCTGCTCTTTATTTCACACAACGGCGTTTTTAGTTCATCAACATTCATGATCAAGTTCAAACCCTCCTCGGTCAAAATAGCATTTGCCCCATGGTTAGGCATGGGCTGTTGTACTATGTTCGGACCTGCTTGTCCAAAATTTATGGCTTTGCTATCCAACAGATCTTGCACCACATGCTTGAACGCGTGGCAAGTCTCTATGTCATGGCCAGGAGCCCCGAAGTGGAACTCGTAGTGCTTATTCGTATCAAAACCAAACGGAGGAGTGCCCGTCATTGGCGCCATAGTCCTCTTTTCCACCAAATTCAAACCCAGTAATGTTTAGAGTAACTCTGCATACGTATAAAGAGGTACATCAAATACTCTTTTCGGCCTCGTGTTAGGAAACCTCCTCTGTCCCTGATTTGGCCTCTACTGCTGCTGTTGTTGCTGCAGCTGCTGTGGTGGTATCTGCTGTAGTGGTATTGGTTGTTGATGAAATGGAATTGTGACGCTTGCGACCTGTTGCGGATGATTGTACTGATTCTGCCCTCTGCCCCGGCCTCGGCCTCGGCCCCCGAATACTGCACTTGTGTCACCTTGACGGCGACCACCGAAAGCTCTTCTGTTACTGCCAGCTGAAGTAGATTCCTCAGCTTGGAATCTCCCCATTTTAATATTACTTTCAACCTTCTCTCCCATCAAGATTAGATCCGAGAAACTGCCCAAAGAAGCGGGAAACAGCTTATCATAAAACATACCGGTGAACGTTCCTATGAACATATCATTCATCTCCTTCTCAACCAAAGGAGGATGAACCCTTGCAGCCATGTCGTGCCACCTTTGCGCATACTCTTTGAAACTCTCATCTTTCTTCTGCGACAACCCCTGTAACTGGACCCTATTCGGTGCCAGGTCACTATTGTACTTATAATGAGCCACAAACGCTTCAGCCATCTGCTTCCAGGTCTTTATCTGAGCAGGCTCCAATCTCATGTACCATTCAAGGGAAGGACCAGGCAAGCTGTCTTGAAAGAAATGCATCAGCATTCTTTCATCGTTCGAGTAAGCCGACATCCTTCTATAGTATGACCGCACATGCACCTTCGGACAGGTATCTCCCTTATATTTGTCAAATGTGGGAGCTTTAAACTTCAGCGGTACCCTCAGGCCAGGCACCAAACCTATTGTGGTCATATCTAAACCAACAACACTTTGATTCACAACACCTTTCATCTGCTCCTTGAGCATCTTGATTCGCTGAGCGTTGTCTACAGGACCTTCAAAACCTCCACCAGAGAAAGCATCTTCTTGTTGGTCTTCTATCCAGTTACCGTTCCCATTTCCATATTCATCATACCCATTGTTACGACCAAATCTAGTCTGATTCATCATAGGGCCCCGTCCCCTGTTACCATACCCTTGAGCGACCCCGGCAGGTCCAAAAGGTATCATTCCAGCACCATTTCCGTTACCGAGTCCACCATAGCCCTGATTGGCATTACCAAATCCCTCATGTCCGAAGCCCTGAGCGTTGAAGCTGTACTTCCCATCCTGTTTAGCATAATCAAACCCCTGGTCGTTATAGCCAAATCCGTTGTTACCGAAACCATTACCTCCAATATTATCACCGCCCAGATTGGCATCTCCGAATCCAACGTTATTAATGACAGTCTCATTACCGATTCTTGTATTACCGTTCCCGGCGCCAGCGCCATTGTTCATATTCATAGCAGGTATATTCGCCACAGGTGGAGCTACCGGTGTAAGAGTACCATCCCCATGAATGGTGTCAATACGCACAGAATTGTGGTCTTCGTTTCCATGCCCAGCATTTCTCACCAGCAATGGCTGCACCAATTGTAATACCCCAAATTTTACCCTTATATTTGGTCAGTCATTTCGCATAGCATCTCATCTGTGCATCTGCTAACCACTAACCAGTCATAAAGTGCGTTTTGTTTTGCAGGAACTACCCCAGGGGCGTTTTGGTCATTTTGAAGCATAATTCGTAATTTTGGGCCCAATGAGGTTTTATTCCGGAGGCATTTATTTGCGTGGGTTTGATTATGTTAAGATATCAATTTGGGTTGGAAAATCTGATCTGTGGAACAGGGTTTTAGCAAGAAATCATTCTTCTATCTTCCAGTCCATTTTAGAGGGAAAACAGTGAAAACTTCGACTGATTAATGGAACTTATTCATTTTTGAAGGTATTAAGCTTATTATGCAAGAGTGGATCAGGGATGTTTGACTGTTGAGGTTTAATCGGGTATTGAGGTGTTTACAAATTAAAACATGGAAAAGCAATTGGAAAATGATTTTAATAGAATATGTGAATCTTATTCATAATATTTTATTATTATTATTACAATTTGTAAAGTAAATTGGGATAGAAATTTGAAGTTTATTCATAATATTTTGTCATGATCTACAAAGAGGAAATAATTTGATAAAGAATGTTATTGAATTTATTCATAACATTTTTTGTTACAAGTTACAAAAGAATTGTATATCCTAAAAAGCCTAAGTCCTAAATGTTCCTAAGTGTTCTTCATGATACCCTTTTCTCCACGAATCTCCGATCAACCTGCACATCAAAAAGAAGCAAAACAGAATAGAAAAATGTTAGAGTTTGTTTTCGACACTCTCAGAACAGCGTCATCATCGAGTGCCGGGAGTGGCACAACCGAAGCTGCGTCCTACCCCCGTTACCGACCCGCGCCGTTGGCGTTAGATCGGATAGTATCTGTTCTTATCATGCGGGACATCCGAGAGATAGAAGTGATAAAAGAAGCGGGACTGATTCGCTCTTGCCGCAATTGGATTTCCAAACTGATACGAGAATAAGGCAACATAGGCAAATTTGGACTCAGACCCGGATGCCGGCAGGTCTGAGTCGTTTTGGTTTCGAAATTTCCAACACCTGAAAATCCATAACAGCATCAGTACCAGGTTCAGAATTCAGAACTCAAAGCAAGACAGTTCATAAGCTGCCTAAACAAAACAGCCATAGGTAAGTAGAAATTCAAACTGAAAGTGCCAAAAAACTGCATCAATTCTGAGTTCATGAAAAGCAAGTTCAAACAGAACAAGAAAAATGAAATGAAACCAAACTACATCTAACAGTGTACCGAAAGTTCAGAAAGCATCAGTTAAAGGAGTCACAAAAATGTGAATAACCTCACCGAAGTAGCATCAGACAACAACACAAATCGCAGCATAAAATCATAGCGCAAACTATACCAGAGAAAGAACAAAGATAAGCTCACGTAATCACCGTGATATATCAGTTCAGGTTGGGTCCCAAATATGCAAGGCACCAAACAGGGCATCAAAAATGAAATCACCAAATCACACAAGGAACAAGTGAATGCAGAAAGCAGTAGAAAAAACAGCTCGATCTAGAACAAGTTCAAACAGCAGAACCAGTTCACCGTAATCCCTGGGTCACGTAGGAAAATCGAGGCACAGAAGCTCAGGGCTCAGTTAATCAACATCATGGCCCAGTTCACAGTCACATCTCAGCCAAAGGATAATTGAAGCCATCTTGAATCAAACAATCAGAACCGAGTTCGTAATCATGTGGACGACAAAGCTGTCATGAACATCAAAGCCATAATAAAAGGCCTGCATCAAAAAAAACCAACGTGAATCCAAATAAAATCAAAACAAGGTAGTTCAGTTATCAGACAAATCAAAGGCAACAGCATAATCAAAAGCAAGGATTGTAGTATCCTGTTCCGACGGTTCAGACAAGTGTCATCATTACCGCGTACCCTTCTTGGCGGCAAAGACCAATGCAAAACATCCATCCTGAAAGAAGAAGAGGAAAAATTAATGTATGTTTCGAAACCGGAATCCAGAAAATCAGAAGTAGATATCCAACGAAAATCCAATCCAGACTGCATCAAAAATAGTTCAAATCGGTTCGAAACGAAACAAATCAGAATAAAAAACATCAAAACAAATCAGTTCATATATCAAAACGAATCAAATGAAATCCGAGCGAATCCATCAAGGAGTTCTGGAAAAGGAAAGTGTGAATCAGTATCAGATAAAATCAAATCATATCAAAATACCAATCAACACGAAATCATCAAATCAGAAAGTAACGCAAATCCAACATCCAAAGGCCCAAAAGATAAATCAGAGAGATATAAAAGGGACAATCTCACCATGGTAAAAACCCTAACGGGTAGCCGCGAGAGAGAGACGAACCACAATCGCAAACCCTAGACGGAGAATACGAGTAGCCGCGAGAGAGAAAAGGGAACGATCAGAAATCGCAAGTGAAACCCCAAACGGCGCGGTTGAGACTCAGAGGAAACCCTCATCATCGTCTTCGTAAGCAACGGCAACGAAGATCATCGACGGCGAACAACAAACATCACTGAACAATCAATATCATCCGCGAATCACAGACGAGAAGATCGCCTTCGCCGTCGGCGGGAAATCAACTCTAAGCCTCAGCTCGCTGCATCATCGGCCGTTTTCACCATAAATGTGAGCCATGAGACATTTTCTTTACGAGTTTCATGCTTTGTTTCAGGTTAACGAAAGGAGTGAAGAAGAGAGACAAGGACGCGAGAGAGAAAGACGGGCAAAGAAGAAGAACGGCGCCGCGAACAGATTTTAGGGTTTTGAAACCCTACTTCTGTTTCGTCTTATTACCTCAACCGGGTTGGGTCCGGAGTAGGGCTGGCAATGAACCAAACCAACTCGAAGATAGTTCGGAATTCGACTCGACAATTAAATCGTTGAACTAGGTTCATGAACCAAATGAGTTGAGTATGAGCGAAAAATTAAGTTCGTTAACTAAATGAGCTGAACTTGAACTATACATAGTTCGACTCGTTAGGTTCATGAGTCAACTCGATTACATATGAAAAGAATTATACTGTCCTTAAGATTAGGTTTAAATATTTACTTCAAATCTTAGACAAATTTAATCTTCAATTTATTAGTTTTTGAATTAGACTCTCAAATGTATCTCTTGAAAGTTGTGTAGGTTTTGAATTAGTAGATTTCGAAGATAAAGTTAAATTTCAATATGATAACTTTTATTTTATTTTAATATTTTATTTAAAAATATATATATTTATTTAAAATGTCAAATATACTAAAAAATATATATATTTAAAAAAATAGTTTTTAAGTTCGTGAACCATGTGAGCTGAACCTAATGAGATGAACCTAACGAGTCGAACCGAACTGTTCGTGAACTTATAACGAGTCGAGTTTGAGCTTAAAAAAAAGTTCGTGTCGAACTCGAACTCGAACTCGAATTCGAACAATTCTTAACGAGTCGAGCCGAGCTGAGGTGAGTTCGACTCGACTCGACTCATTTCCAGCCCTAGTCCGGAGGTAATGACCGGCCCAACCCTTTTATTTTTTTTACTTTCTTTTTTTTTTTTTAATTAAATTATCAAATTTTTAAAAAATATTTAAGTTGTTTTTTTAAAAAAATAGTAAAATTAAAAACATTTTTTAAAATATTAAAATTAAAACACTTCTAAAATATTAAAATTAAACATTTTAAAATATTAAAATTAAAACATTTTTTTTAATAATTAGAATCAATTATTTTTTTAAAACCAAGAGAAAATATTTTTTTTTAAAATCAAAATCTTCCTTTTTTTATTTATTTATTATCAAGTCAAACCATTAAGCTTAGATTCATGTTTTAAAGTTCTCCTAAAATAAAAAACCACAAAAGAGGTCCCTTAGCTTCATGCTTCTTGCTTTCATAATTTTGTTTATTAACCAAGTTCGTTCACTGTGCAGCTTACCATGTTGTTTCCTTATGTTTGCGTTCTTAAAATTGAATTGTATCACATTATTGTAACTGTTCCTCCTCTGTAACCTCGCGAACCTAATAATCGCTCTTACGTTTCCGCATTTAAAGTTCTGTTGATGTATGATTCAAAATTTCTCACACTTTCATCGTTATTAATCTGTCACTACACACATCCGAAGGTTAGGTCTAGTTTTTGGTCGCCGTGCCAATGGTCCTCAACTTCAAACCTCACACATTCAAACCCTTAAAATTACACTCTTACAAACCCTAATTTTCACAAATGCCTCGCCGGAGGCAAAATTACAATTTTACCTCTAGCATTAGGTCAAAGAGCCGCCGCGCTCATTTTAGGGTTTCCCGCTGCGGAATCCCTAACCTAATTTAACCCTAATCACAACTTAACATTTCAACGTAGAGATTTGGAGTTTCTACACTCCACGTAAGCGTGTCCTTAAGACATGTTTATTCCCCTTGAGACCTTGACCACAGTCAAGAAGTCTCTAACCTCCCTTTTGAGGGGAACTACGATTACTCTGATTCCACCCCCGTAAGGATACGTAGGCACAAGATGCGATGTCTTGCCGAGTAAACTTAGAATTAACCCCTTAGGTCTTTTTTCTCACTTTTAATCCTTTGTACATATACCTTAAGCAAATGAATAAAGCAAATAGTAAACATTTGAACAAAAGGTTCCTGTAGAGTACTACAGAAGTTTAGGGTGCTAATACCTTCCCTAAATTTAACCAACCCCCGAACCCTAGATCTTTCCCCGCATTGTGTTTACGATGCAAAATAGGTTTTCCCTCTTTTGACCTTTTCCTTCGGATAAATCAAAGAGCGGTTGTGAATTGAATTGCGATTCAAACTCATTAATAGTTTGTGATCCTATTTCCACCGCAACAGAAAATGGCGACTTCACTGGGGAGTGTCTTAATTTTTGAGGGTTATCCCTAACTTGTTCATATTTATTACTATCTGTGTTATTATTCATTTACATGTATATATTTGTGCTTTGATGGTGGGACTGTTCCTTGTGTTGTGAGATAAGTCCTACGCCCGGACTAGTGACATTATTATAGGATGGGGATATATTCGATGAAGCTTATAGGGAGTGAATCCCGACCAAACTAATTCGAGAATCACCGCTCAGTTGAGACCTTCTCGAAAATGGTTCGGTTGAACGAGTAATCGCAAAAACTTTTTCCATGGTCGATTGGAGTCTGTGATATTGAGGACCATAGTACCTTAACACCACCTTGGCCTTATTTAGGACGTAGTGCGGGAGCTATGTGGGAGTAATCCTACAACGGTTGCTACGCGATACTACACTCAAAAGAGGTTCTCTTGAGAATATTATTAACCCCCGAGTCAGTTGGAAGGTTGATAATATCCGAAAGATGGGCTAGTGACTTTGGGCACTTTTTAGAACCTTGTTCTGCAGGTACAATTAACCTATAGTACACTCCTTTTGGGGATGGGTAGACCTTAACTCCACGCATGACTTTTAACCTAGGGTTTTGTGTATTCATGTGCATGGCATCCATAAAGCATCCCATTGCATTGTATTTCATGGAATTCAAACATCGTTTATATCGCGGGATAAAATAAAAATGAAAAACAAGGAAAAATTTTTTGTACCCCACGACATTTGTAAATGTTTGAATCCCATGAAATCTTCATTCGCATTTGCATCATAGCATCATATACTTTTTGCATTGCATGTGTCTTCCGTTTTCTCATGTTCGGTTCTCTCGCCTTCCAGTTTCGTCACCCTGAGTTCTCGGCACCAGTACAACACCAGAGCTCAAACTCGGAAGAGAATGGAGGATCAGACAAAAGAGATTGATCGCCTTAGCAATGAACTTGAAGACCTACGAGGGGGTATGGGGCGTATGATGGAATTGTTACATGTTATGAATGCTAAGATGGATACCCAGCCCACTGTTGTTTCAGAGGGTACTGGCGTTACGTGGACCCTCCACCAAATGTGACCGTAGCAAGGGACCCACCTTATGGTCTTGCTCCTGGTTTTGTGCCTCCTCAAGCGACTGTTCCGATTAATCAGCCCGTTCAGCAAGTCGTTCCTTTATTTTCTGAAGTTTCTAGGGGGGCTCCTATCTTTGCACCACCTGTTGTACACACCCGTGTGCAACCGTATTTCAATGAGACAGTCTTTGATAATCTTGATGAGAATGTTGAAGGTTATGAGAAACATGACAAGCTTCGTGAGGAAGTAGACACTATCGTCCAGAGATTGAGAAAGGTAGAGGGCGATCAAATTTTTGGGACTGCTGCGAGGGACGTTTGTTTGGTCTCAGGTTTGGTTATTCCCCCGAAGTTCAAAACTCCGAACTTCGATCGTTATGAAGGTGCCACTTGTCCTAAGAGTCATCTGATCATGTACTATCGCAAAATGGCTGCCCATGTTGAGAATGATAAACTGATGATTCATTGCTTCCAAGATAGTTTGAAGGGTGCTTCTTCCAAGTGGTATTTAACTTTGGACCAGTCTTGCGTTAAGAGTTTCTAAGATTTATCTGACGCTTTCATCAAACACTACAAGTACAATATGGATCTGGCTCCTGACAGAAGACAGTTGTTGAGTATGTCACAAAAGAGTTCTGAGTCATTCAAAGAGTACGCTCAAAGGTGGAGAGAGATTGCTTCGCAGGTAGAACCTCCTTTGACCGAGAAAGAATTAGCTGATTGGTTTGTCGACACGGTCCGTCCAGAATTTTACGAAAGAATGGTGGGTAGTGTGACTTCAAATTTCTCTGACATCGTTGCTGTGGGTGTCAAGATTGAATTAGGTATGAAAAGCGGTAAAATGACAAATAATCATGGTGTTTCAAAGGATCAGCCGAAGAAACCTCCGTATAGCTCCCAGAAGAAGAAAGAGGGTGAGACTAATGCTATATCCTCTGGTAGACGAAGAGACCAATTTTATCAATATCCGCAAGGTTATGCGCAACCCCAAGGGTACCCAATCCAATATGCTCAACAACCCTATGTGGCAGCTGTTACACCTTCTTTCAATCAACAGGTTCCTATGTATCAACCTATGCAACAACCTCCTGTTTATCCGCCTCCTGTCAGCTACCAACAAGCGCCCAACGCTCCTGCTCCTCAACAGCAAAAGAGCCCGGCTCCTCGCCAGAATGTTCCGAACAAGAGAACGTATAAATCTTGTCCGCCGATTCCAATGACTTTCACCGAGCTGTATCCCTCATTGGTCAAGCAAGGTCTAATTACCACTCGAGCTTTGGGTCCGCCTCCTAATCCTCTACCCGCCAATTACAACGCCGCTGCTCATTGTTTATTTCATGAGGGTGCGCCTGGTCATGATCTGGAGAACTGTTATGCTCTCAAAAATCTCGTCAGGGATTTATTGGAAAGGAAGATTTTGTCGTTTGAAGATCCTCAACCAAATGTTAAGAAGAACCCTTTTCCTAACCACGAGAGTGTCAATGCCATTAGTGCCGATTCTGAGGAAGGTTATGTCCTTGATGTTGTACAAATTAAGACTCCTCTCAAGATATTCCATTCGAAACTGTTTGAAGCTGGTCTGGTAGATACTTCCCACGTTGCATGCGTAAGTTGTGAAGCCAGTGTTAAGGGTTGTGTGTTGGTTCAGAATGATGTTCATAGGTTGATTGACGAGGGTGTTTTACAAGTGACAAGCCAAGCCAAGAAGGATGAGGTCGCTGTGGTTGAGCCTGTCTTCCATCAGCCTGAATCAAATGGTAAGGTGCCGGTGTTTAATCTGTCAGGGGCAGGTTCTGCCAATCCCGTGTTCGACATACCAAAGTCGTCTATCCCTGAGGTGAATCAGCCTAAGCCTATAGTTATTCGAAGACCAAGTCCGTTTCCTTTCAGTGATCCTAAAGTTGTGCCTTGGAAATATGACGTGACGATGATTGACAAGGAGTCTGGGAAGGTTATTCCAAATGAAGAGGTTAAGGACACTGTGACCAATATCGCAGAGGCAAGCAGGATGACTCGCAGTGGCCGTGTGTATACTCCCCGTATCAATGAGGTTCCACCTAAGGAAACCACTAATATCCCAGTGCCCGTCAAAGACAAAGGTAAAGGAGCCGTTACGAATGATGAAGATGCTGAGTTTTTGAGGATCATCAAGAAAAGTGACTATAAAGTTGTCGATCAACTTCATCAGACTCCTTCCAAGATTTCGATTCTATCTCTGTTGATGAGTTCACCCGCTCATAGGATGGCCTTGCAGAAAGTTTTGACTCAGGCACATGTGGATCAAGATATCAGCACCAGTCGGTTTGATAGTGTGATTGCCAATCTGACCGCATGTAACACCCTTAGTTTCAGCAACGAAGAGTTACCAAAGGAGGGTCCGAATCACAATCGTGCTTTACATATATCAGTGAAATGTCAGGAGGACAATTTAGCAAGAGTGCTAGTGGACACCGGTTCTTCTTTGAATGTTCTACCTAAGAGGGTTCTTGATAAGTTGGTTTTCAAAGAGACTGTGTTGAAACCTACTCCTTTGATCGTCAAGGCTTTCGATGGTTCTCGCCGGTCAGTAATGGGGGAGGTTGAGCTTCCTATCCTGATTGGTCCGCAAGTTTTTGATATCACATTTCAAGTCATGGACATTAATCCCAATTACAGCTGTTTACTTGGAAGGCCGTGGATTCATGCCGCTGGGGCAGTAACCTCCACGTTGCATCAAAAGATGAAGTTCGTGGTCGATGGGAAGTTGGTTATTATACACGGTGAGGAGGACCTGATGGTCAGTAACCTGTCTTCTTTCCGTTACATCGAGGCCGATGAGAATGCTTTGGAAATCTCCTTTCAAGCACTCGAGATCGCCAATGCTGTTCTGTTAGAAGTCGAAGAGACAGTGGGCCAGGGTAATCCATCTTTTGCATCTCTGAAGAGTACCAAATCAACAATCGACAAGGGTATTCCGGAAGGTTGGGGAGAGGTAATTGATGTCAAGACCAAGACTGATCGCTTTGGGTTGGGTTACAAACCAACTCAGAATGGAGCTGCCACAACTGTCGAAGGGCGTCCGAAGGTTATCCAAGAGGTATTCGTCAGCGGAGGGTTTCAAGTCAATGCCGTCAGTGACTATGAGGAAAATGAAGATTTGAGCAACCTGGTGTTTAAGGGTGATGCAGCTTTGAACAACTGGGAGGCCGTAGAGATCCCTGTTATTGTTCCATTGTCAAAGTAATTTTTTTTTAGCGTTTTCACTTATGTTTCAAATAAAAAGTCTGCAGCTCCGCCCAAGACTATAAGGTCGTTTTTGTTGGGCCACCTTTCATTTCTAAAAGGATATTAATAAAGGCATTTTGTTCAAATCCATTTTGGTTCATTTGCATTTTTTCGTTTTCACCTTTAAAAAAATGAAATTGGCAACTTTTTTTCAAAAATAAAACAAAAAATAGCATTTCATTTCTTATCTTACATATCTTTGAGCATTTTAATTAAGTAAGCCTTCCATCATGCAGAGACATCGTAAACCTTGTTGGATCCAATGACTTTACTGACACTCCTGACTGGGACGCACCCATCAATCAAGCTGAGGACGAGGGTGAAGAAGATTTTGAAGTACCTGCTGAACTGACAAGATTGATTGAGTACGAGTACACAGAGCTTCAACCGCATAAAGAGCAGGTGGACTTAATTAATCTTAGTACAGATGAGAACAAGAAAGAGGTCAAGATTGGTGCAATGCTTGGGACGGAGGTTAAGCCAAAGCTGGTTGAGTTGTTAAAAGAATATATTGATGTGTTTGCGTGGTCGTATCAAGATATGCCTGGTCTAGACACAGATATTGTTGTTCACAAGTTGCCACTTAAGCCAGATTTTCCACCTATCAAACAAAAGCTTCGAAGAACGAGACCCGACATGGCTTTGAAGATTCGAGATGAGGTTAAAAAACAGTTAGATGCAGGTTTCTTGGCAGTTGCAAAATATCCAGATTGGGTTGCCAACATTGTGCCAGTGCCCAAGAAAGATGGTAAAGTTAGGATGTGTGTGGATTACAGGGATCTGAATAAAGCAAGTCCGAAAGACGACTTCCCTCTGCCACATATTGATACACTTGTAGACAACACAGCCAGTTTTGCGTTGTTCTCATTTATGGATGGTTTCTCTGGCTATAATCAGATCAAAATGGATCCCGATGATCGAGAGAAGACTACTTTCATTACTCCTTGGGGAACCTTCTGCTACAAAGTCATGCCCTTCGGTTTAAAGAACGCAGGGGCAACTTACCAACGCGCTATGACCACTCTTTTTCATGATATGATGCACAAAGAGATCGAGGTGTATGTGGACGATATGATAGCCAAATCTCAGAGTGAAGAGGAACATCTAGACCATTTGGTGAAGTTGTTTGAACGACTCAGGAAATATCAGTTGAAGTTGAATCCCGCTAAATGTACCTTCGGTGTCAGATCTGGAAAATTGCTTGGTTTTATTGTTAGTCAACGAGGGATTGAGGTAGATCCTGACAAAGTCCGAGCCATTCAAGATATGCCAGCTCCGCAAACCGAGACACAAGTTAGAGGTTTTCTTGGGCGTTTGAACTACATTTCCAGGTTTATCTCTAACATGACCGCTACCTGTGAGCCGGTATTCAAGTTGCTTTGTAAGGGGCAGACGGTTGAGTGGAACCCTGATTGTCAGAAAGCGTTTGAGAAAATTAAGAGTTATTTGCAAGACCCCCCTATTCTGATTCCTCCCGTACCTGGAAGACCGTTGTTTATGTACCTTACTGTTCTTGAGAAGTCTATGGGTTGTGTGCTCGGGCAACATGATGAGACTGGAAGAAAGGAACATGCGATTTATTACCTGAGCAAGAAGTTTACCGATTGTGAAAACAGATACTCGCCATTGGAGAAAACTTGTTGTGCGTTGGCATGGGCCGCTAGGCGCCTCCGACAATACATGGTCTGTCATACCACATTGTTGATTTCTAAAATGGATCCGATCAAGTATATTTTTGAAAAACCTGCTCAAACCGGGAGGCTAGCCCGTTGGCACATGTTGTTATCCGACTATGACATCCAGTATGTACCCCAGAAGGCAATTAAGGGTAGTATTTTATCGGATTATCTTGCAGATCAGCCAGTTGAAGATTATGAACCTCTTAAGTTTGATTTTCCTGATGAGGATATTTTGTTGATAAAGAGAGATTGTGAAGAGCCAGATCCGAGCGAAGGTCCAGAACCAGGTCTTTGGTGGAGGATGATGTTTGATGGTTCATCGAATTTCAATGGGCATGGTATAGGTGCCGTTCTGATGAACCCAAAGGGTGGATTCACTCCGTTTACAGCAAGGTTAGACTTTGAGTGTACTAATAACGTCGCAGAGTATGAAGCATGCATTCTTGGCCTCGAAGCAGCAATTCACCTCCGAATCAAACTTCTTAAAGTAAGTGGTGACTCAGCCTTAGTTATTTACCAGGTACAAGGCAAATGGGAAACGAAGAATGAGAAGTTAATCCCTTACAAGGACTACATTGTCGAGCTGATTAAGTGTTTCGACGAGATAGAGTTCGAACATGTTCCTAGATCTGAGAACCACGTTGCTGATGCTTTAGCCATGTTAGCATCCATGTGGAAAGTTAAATTCGTTAATGAAGCACCTCTTATCCATATTGAACGCAAAGTTGAGCCCGCGTATTGTCAGGCAGTTGAAGAAGTTGAGGTGGATGAAAAGCCTTGGTTTCACGACATCAGGAACTATTTAGCCAAGCAAGAGTATCCTGATGGTGCTACAGGTCTGGACAAGAAAACGTTGAGAAGACTGGCTTCGAAATTCTTTATCAATAATGGTGTGTTATACAAAAGAAATCACGATATGGTTTTACTCAGATGTGTTGATAAACGGGAAGCGGACATGTTACTGCAGGAAATTCACGAGGGGACCTTCGGAACTCAAGTCAATGGCTATGCTATGTCTAAGAAGATGTTAAGGGCTGGATATTATTGGTTAACCATGGAAGCTGACTGCATCCAATACGCCAGAAAATGCCATAAGTGCCAAATTTACGCTGATAAAATGCATGTACCTCCATCACCGTTGAATGTTTTGTCTTCACCATGGCCGTTCTCAATGTGGGGCATTGACATGATTGGAGCAATCGAGCCGAAGGATTCTAATGGTCATCGTTTTATCCTTGTTGCTATTGATTATTTCACCAAGTGGGTAGAGGCTGCCTCCTACACCAACGTGACCAAGCAAGTGGTTGCCCGTTTCATCAGGAAAGAAATTATCTGCCGTTATGGAGTTCCAAGCCGGATAATAACTGACAATGGCACCAATCTGAATAACAAAACTATGAAAGAGCTGTGTGACAGTTTCAAGATCACTCATCACAATTCTTCTCTGTACCGTCCTAAGATGAATGGGGCCGTGGAAGCTGCGAATAAGAATATCAAGAAAATCCTGCAAAAGATGGTCGTGACTTACAAAGATTGGCATGAGATGTTACCGTTTGCTTTGCATGGATACAGGACCTCAGTGCGAACTTCGACAGGGGCAACACCTTTCTCATTGGTGTATGGAATAGACGCCGTACTCCCCATTGAGGTAGAGATACCTTCTTTAAGAGTGTTGATGGAAGCTGAACTTGAGGAAGCTGAGTGGGTTCAAGACAGACTGGATCAATTGAATCTCATTGACGAGAAGCGCATGACAGCCATGTGCCATGGGCAGTTATATCAGAAACGGATGAAAAGAGCATTTGATAAGAAGATTCGTATCCGTGAGTTCCGTCAAGGAGAGCTCGTACTCAAAAAGATCTTGCCAGTGCATAAAGATATGCGTGGAAAGTGGATGCCCAATTACGAAGGCCCATTTGTCGTAAAGACTGTTTTCTCCGGAGGGTCTCTGATACTTACAACAATGGATGGTGAAGAGCTGGCACATCCCGTGAATTCTGATGCAGTCCGAAAATATTATGCCTAAAAACCCGCTAAGTCGAAAACCTGCAAAAGGCGACTTAGGCAAAAGTAAGGGTTGGAAAAAAAGAAATAATAATAAAAAGTTCGCTAAGTTGAAAACCCGAAAGGGCGGCTTAGGCAAAAAGGAGCGTCCCGGTGGATTGAAAACCCGAAAGGGCGGTCCAGGCAAAAGTTAGGGACAAAGGCATTTCCTTGCATCAGAAAACACCGATCGTTACAAACACACTTTCCACGTGAGAGCCATTTCTCTGTTCCTTCATCCTCGTCCAAAGCAAGATTCTGGATTAGTCTTAGTTATCAGTGTCAGTAGGTGTCGTTGGATTCAATGTAACCTTTTCCCATGTTGCCAATTTCAAAACATAATCATCTGTGGAGCTATGCCTTTAGCAAGCTTCCACCCTTTAATAAAAGATACCATTTTGTTACTTACGTTCCTTGGTGCATTACTCTTTGTTTTCTATTGTTATGCAAAATGCAGTTATTCTTAAAAACTTTGAAAATGAAAGGTGCATTGAAAATTTTTAAAACTGTTCTTCAAAAACGCAATTGAAATATAAGAAATTACTTTGACTAGTGGAAATTTCGGAAGGATCTCTTCGCTCCTCGAAAATCTCATTGCTGCAGAAACACTTTTAAATCATCACTCTGACACAGTCCCCAGCGAGACTATAAGCCGACAACCTTTTCTTGGGTAACTCGAAAGTGTCCCTCAGGTTTTCCTCTCCCCATGAGAAAACGTGATACTGCGCACCCAAACAATTTACTTTCTCCCCAGAGAATTCAGAATTTTGAAACCAGATTTGGTTCCACTATTGATCCTTCTCACCCATGATTGACGTATTGGTTGCAGAGAACGTAGGGTATCCCCGTCGAGATGTTTATTTCATCTCTCGTCCCGTCTCTAGTCTGTTTCGTCAGCCTATGCAAGGGCCTAAGCATCACATGCCTATTTCATTACATATTCATTACATATTCATTACATATTCATTACATATTCATTACATATTCATCACATACTCATTTCATAACATCTTACATATTTTAACATACATTCACATTAACATATGCATTAGCATTCACAGGTTCATTGTGTTTCACCATCATTTGGTTGTTATCGCCGAGTAACTGGGTTCGTCCGCTCTCTCCGAATAGATTGTCAGCCCTAAGCATAAAATACATATGTGTTTCCAGTTTCCCCACAGAGCTCGATCCTCGTGGATGACGGTTACTTCAGCTATCTTTCCTCGCCAGGATAAGATATTTACCCTTCGAGTTCATTCCCTCGATGAAGTCTTGATTACCAGTTTTCTTTCTAGCTCGATCCTAGATTGAATCTCAGTCTTGTCGGTCGTCAGGCCCAATCAGACGTGCATTTATTTTGCACCATCTAAAGATTTTCACCATACCACGACGGATACGCGACTGTTCTCGCCCGAAAAGGTTATCATTGTACCCGGACGTGCATTTATTTTGCACTATCTTTCAACCACAATCATTTACAGATACACGCCAGTTCACGCCTGGAAAATCTATCATTACAATCCTACATCTTACAACATCAGTATACGCCATTTCTCACCTAAGAAGTCGATCCTATCTTCGTTATGACTCGCAGCAAATGGCCATCTCCATTGAGAAGTTGGGCTTCCATTTACCTGTCGTCTTGAAGTGTAGGGAGGTTTTGGACCAAATCGTATTCAGGAGAGCACGATCTTGAAGTATGAAGAAGTTCATTTACCCTTTAGTAAAAGAAGGAGCGGAATCATATTCAGGAGAGCACGATCTTGAAGTATGAGGAAGTTCATTTACCCTTTAGTAAAAGAAGGAGCGGAATCATATTCAGGAGAGCACGATCTTGAAGTATGAGGAAGTTCATTTACCCTTTAGTAAAAGAAGGAGCCGAATCATATTCAGGAGAGCACGATCTTGAAGTATGAGGAAGTTTAGTTTACCCTTTCCATATTCAGGAGAGCACGATCTTGAAGTATGAAGAATTTCGTTTATCCTTTAGTAAAAGAAAAATCAGAATCGTATTCCAGGCACCGACCTTAAATATGAGAAAATTTATCAGATAAGCAGCAGCCTCTTTATTTGAGTGCTTATCCATTTTGGCATGTAAGTCCCTTCCAACAATAAGACAGTTCTCCCTCGAGAAGCTTATCAGGGCATTATCCTTAAAGTCCATTTATTTTGGCATACAGTCGGTTTTTTTTACCCTGTATATTAGCTACGGAGTTCCGAAAGGCCCGTTTAATCCTGTCACGAGGGATAATTTACAGAAGCTTGGATGTTATTCTTTGCTCAATGCTCCCGCATTCTGTAATCGATCTTGCAATCGTACGTGATCCAGTTTTATTTTTAGATTCCCCAGTGGAGGCCGTCTCATAGGTGCCATCTCCATTTGAGAATCTCGTCCCCGTTCTAAAATGACAATTGGTCGTGTTCGCACCAGTTGACCATCATTTTAGAATTCCCCAGTGTGCGTCTGTCCCTGTGTCGTCGCATTCGTCGGCATTTTTCGCAATTCATCATTCCATCATACGCATCATGTTATCTGCATTAATATGTTCTCGCTTTGTCCATAGCATTGCATATTGTCGCATATAAGGGCAAAATTTTCGGTTATCTATATTTAAATCTCTCCACCATGATTCCTCGAGTCTCTGTCACTCAAATCGTCCGGTGTAGCTATTTAAATAGGGGCAACTGTAATACCCCAAATTTTACCCTTATATTTGGTCAGTCATTTCGCATAGCATCTCATCTGTGCATCTGCTAACCACTAACCAGTCATAAAGTGCGTTTTGTTTTGCAGGAACTACCCCAGGGGCGTTTTGGTCATTTTGAAGCATAATTCGTAATTTTGGGCCCAATGAGGTTTTATTCCGGAGGCGTTTATTTGCGTGGGTTTGATTATGTTAAGATATCAATTTGGGTTGGAAAATCTGATCTGTGGAACAGGGTTTTAGCAAGAAATCATTCTTCTATCTTCCAGTCCATTTTAGAGGGAAAACAATGAAAATTTCGACTGATTAATGGAAATTATTCATTTTTGAAGGTATTAAGCTTATTATGCAAGAGTGGATCAGGGATGTTTGACTGTTGAGGTTTAATCGGGTATTGAGGTGTTTACAAATTAAAACATGGAAAAGCAATTGGAAAATGATTTTAATAGAATATGTGAATCTTATTCATAATATTTTATTATTATTATTATTACAATTTGTAAAGTAAATTGGGATAGAAATTTGAAGTTTATTCATAATATTTTGTCATGATCTACAAAGAGGAAATAATTTGATAAAGAATGTTATTGAATTTATTCATAACATTTTTTGTTACAAGTTACAAAAGAATTGTATATCCTAAAAAGCCTAAGTCCTAAATGTTCCTAAGTGTTCTTCATGATACCCTTTTCTCCACGAATCTCCGATCAACCTGCACATCAAAAAGAAGCAAAACAGAATAGAAAAATGTTAGAGTTTGTTTTCGACACTCTCAGAACAGCGTCATCATCGAGTGCCGGGAGTGGCACAACCGAAGCCGCGTCCTACCCCCGTTACCGATCCGCGTCGTTGATGTTAGATCGGATAGTATCTGTTCTTATCATGCGGGACATCCGAGAGATAGAAGTGATAAAAGAAGCGGGACTGATTCGCTCTTGCCGCAATTGGATTTCCAAACTGATACGAGAATAAGGCAACATAGGCAAATTTGGACTCAGACCCGGATGCCGGCAGGTCTGAGTCGTTTTGGTTTCGAAATTTCCAACACCTGAAAATCCATAACAGCATCAGTACCAGGTTCAGAATTCAGAACTCAAAGCAAGACAGTTCATAAGCTGCCTAAACAAAACAGCCATAGGTAAGTAGAAATTCAAACTGAAAGTGCCAAAAAACTGCATCAATTCTGAGTTCATGAAAAGCAAGTTCAAACAGAACAAGAAAAATGAAATGAAACCAAACTACATCAAACAGTGTACCGAAAGTTCAGAAAGCATCAGTTAAAGGAGTCACAAAAATGTGAATAACCTCACCGAAGTAGCATCAGAAAACAACACAAATCGCAGCATAAAATCATAGCGCAAACTATACCAGAGAAAGAACAAAGATAAGCTCACGTAATCACCATGATATATCAGTTCAGGTTGGGTCCCAAATATGCAAGGCACCAAACAGGGCATCAAAAATGAAATCACCAAATCACACAAGGAACAAGTGAATGCAGAAAGCAGTAGAAAAAACAGCTCGATCTAGAACAAGTTCAAACAGCAGAACCAGTTCACTGTAATCCCTGGGTCACGTAGGAAAATCGAGGCACAGAAGCTCAGGGCTCAGTTAATCAACATCATGGCCCAGTTCACAGTCACATCTCAGCCAAAGGATAATTGAAGCCATCTTGAATCAAACAATCAGAACCGAGTTCGTAATCATGTGGACGACAAAGCTGTCATGAACATCAAAGCCATAATAAAAGGCCTGCATCAAAAAAAACCAACGTGAATCCAAATAAAATCAAAACAAGGTAGTTCAGTTATTAGACAAATCAAAGGCAACTGCATAATCAAAAGCAAGGATTGTAGTATCCTGTTCCGACGGTTCAGACAAGTGTCATCATTACCGCGTACCCTTCTTGGCGGCAAAGACCAATGCAAAACATCCATCCTGAAAGAAGAAGAGGAAAAATTAATGTATGTTTCGAAACCGGAATCCAGAAAATCAGAAGCAGATATCCAACGAAAATCCAATCCAGACTGCATCAAAAATAGTTCAAATCGGTTCGAAACGAAACAAATCAGAATAAAAAACATCAAAACAAATCAGTTCATATATCAAAACGAATCAAATGAAATCCGAGCGAATCCATCAAGGAGTTCTGGAAAAGGAAAGTGTGAATCAGTATCAGATAAAATCAAATCATATCAAGATACCAATCAACACGAAATCATCAAATCAGAAAGTAACGCAAATCCAACATCCAAAGGCCCAAAAGATAAATCAGAGAGATATAAAAGGGACAATCTCACCATGGTAAAAACCCTAACGGGTAGCCGCGAGAGAGAGACGAACCACAATCGCAAACCCTAGACGGAGAATACGAGTAGCCGCGAGAGAGAAAAGGGAACGATCAGAAATCGCAAGTGAAACCCCAAACGGCGCGGCTGAGACTCAGAGGAAACCCTCATCATCGTCTTCGTAAGCAACGGCAACAAAGATCATCGACGGCGAACAACAAACATCACTGAACAATCAATATCATCCGCGAATCACAGACGAGAAGATCGCCTTCGCCGTCGGCGGGCAATCAACTCTAAGCCTCAACTCGCTGCATCATCGACTGTTTTCACCATAAATGTGAGCCATGAGACATTTTCTTTACGAGTTTCATGCTTTGTTTCAGGTTAACGAAAGGAGTGAAGAAGAGAGACAAGGACGCGAGAGAGAAAGACGGGCAAAGAAGAAGAACGGCGCCGCGAACAGATTTTAGGGTTTTGAAACCCTACTTCTGTTTCGTCTTATTACCTCAACCGGGTTGGGTCCGGAGGTAATGACCGGCCCAACCCTTTTATTTTTTTACTTTCTTTTTCTTTTTTTTCTTTTTTTAATTAAATTATCAAATTTTTAAAAAATATTTAAGTTGTTTTTTTAAAAAAATAGTAAAATTAAAAACATTTTTTAAAATATTAAAATTAAAACACTTCTAAAATATTAAAATTAAACATTTTAAAATATTAAAATTAAAACATTTTTTTTAATAATTAGAATCAATTATATTTTTAAAACCAAGAGAAAATATTTTTTTTAAAAATCAAAATCTTCCTTTTTTTATTTATTTATTATCAAGTCAAACCATTAAGCTTAGATTCATGTTTTAAAGTTCTCCTAAAATAAAAAAACACAAAATAGGTCCCTTAGCTTCATGCTTCTTGCTTTCATAATTTTGTTTATTAACCAAGTTCGTTCACTGTGCAGCTTACCATGTTGTTTCCTTATGTTTGTGTTCTTAAAATTGAATTGTATCACATTATTGTAACTGTTCCTCCTCTGTAACCTCGCGAACCTAATAATCGCGCTTACGTTTCCGCATTTAAAGTTCTGCTGATGTATGATTCAAAATTTCTCACACTTTCATCGTTATTAATCTGTCACTACACACATCCGAAGGTTAGGTCTAGTTTTTGGTCGTCGTGCCAATGGTCCTCAACTTCAAACCTCACACATTCAAACCCTTAAAATTACACTCTTAAAAACCCTAATTTTCACAAATGCCTCGCCGCAGGCAAAATTACAATTTTACCCCTAGCATTAGGTCAAAGAGCCGCCGCGCTCATTTTAGGGTTTCCCGCTGCGGAATCCCTAACCTAATTTAACCCTAATCACAACTTAACATTTCAACGTAGAGATTTGGAGTTTCTACACTCCACGTAAGCGTGTCCTTAAGACATGTTTATTTCCCTTGAGACCTTGACCACAGTCAAGAAGTCTCTAACCTCCCTTTTGAGGGGAACTACGATTACTCTGATTCCACCCCCGTAAGGATACGTAGGCACAAGATGCGATGTCTTGCCGAGTAAACTTAGAATTAACCCCTTAGGTCTTTTTTCTCACTTTTAATCCTTTGTACATATACCTTAAGCAAATGAATAAAGCAAATAGTAAACATTTGAACAAAAGGTTCCTGTAGAGTACTACAGAAGTTTAGGGTGCTAATACCTTCCCTAAATTTAACCAACCCCCGAACCCTAGATCTTTCCCCGCATTGTGTTTACGATGCAAAATAGGTTTTCCCTCTTTTGACCTTTTCCTTCGGATAAATCAAAGAGCGGTTGTGAATTGAATTGCGATTCAAACTCATTAATAGTTTGTGATCCTATTTCCACCGCAACAGAAAATGGCGACTTCACTGGGGAGTGTCTTAATTTTTGAGGGTTATCCCTAACTTGTTCATATTTATTACTATCTGTGTTATTATTCATTTACATGTATATATTTGTGCTTTGATGGTGGGACTGTTCCTTGTGTTGTGAGATAAGTCCTACGCCCGGACTAGTGACATTATTATAGGATGGGGATATATTCGATGAAGCTTATAGGGAGTGAATCCCGACCAAGCTAATTCGAGAATCACCGCTCAGTTGAGACCTTCTCGAAAATGGTTCGGTTGAACGAGTAATCGCGAAAACTTTTTCCATGGTCGATTGGAGTCTGTGATATTGAGGACCGTAGTACCTTAACACCACCTTGGCCTTATTTAGGACGTAGTGCGGGAGCTATGTGGGAGTAATCCTACAACGGTTGCTACGCGATACTACACTCAAAAGAGGTTCTCTTGAGAATATTATTAACCCCCGAGTCAGTTGGAAGGTTGATAATATCCGAAAGATGGGCTAGTGACTTTGGGCACTTTTTAGAACCTTGTTCTGCAGGTACAATTAACCTATAGTACACTCCTTTTGGGGATGGGTAGACCTTAACTCCACGCATGACTTTTAACCTAGGGTTTTGTGTATTCATGTGCATGGCATCCATAAAGCATCCCATTGTATTGTATTTCATGGAATTCAAACATCGTTTATATCGCGGGATAAAATAAAAATGAAAAACAAGGAAAATTTTTTTGTACCCCACGACATTTGTAAATGTTTGAATCCCATGAAATCTTCATTCGCATTTGCATCATAGCATCATATACTTTTTGCATTGCATGTGTCTTCCGTTTTCTCATGTTCGGTTCTCTCGCCTTCCAGTTTCGTCACCCTGAGTTCTCGGCACCAGTACAACACCAGAGCTCAAACTCGGAAGAGAATGGAGGATCAGACAAAAGAGATTGATCGCCTTAGCAATGAACTTGAAGACCTACGAGGGGGTATGGGGCGTATGATGGAATTGTTACATGTTATGAATGCTAAGATGGATACCCAGCCCACTGTTGTTTCAGAGGTTACTGGCGTTACTGTGGACCCTCCACCAAATGTGACCGTAGCAAGGGACCCACCTTATGGTCTTGCTCCTGGTTTTGTGCCTCCTCAAGCGACTGTTCCGATTAATCAGCCCGTTCAGCAAGTCGTTCCTTTATTTTCTGAAGTTTCTAGGGGGGCTCCTATCTTTCTAAGGGATGTTACTTCAACAATCCGTGCTTCCTGGGCTTTAACCTGTGCTTCCAGTGTGGCAATCTGCATTTTCAGTTGGTCTTCGCGCTCTTTCTGCTTGGTGAGCGTGGCTTCCCACAAAGCCTCCCACTTGCTGATACGAGCATAAGCCTTGCTTAGAAGTTCCTTCTTGGACGTAAGTACCTTGC
Organism: Lathyrus sativus; assembly: GCA_963859935.3. NCBI lineage: Eukaryota > Viridiplantae > Streptophyta > Magnoliopsida > Fabales > Fabaceae > Lathyrus > Lathyrus sativus. The sequence continues at coordinate 667,956,702 of OZ012740.1, forward strand.
TAACCCCGTTCAAAGCTATCCCTACTTTTTCTTTCTTGTTGGTCGCTTCTGTCAGCTCTGATCCCAACCTGTTAATCAATTCGGTCTGTTCCTTCACCGTGAAGGTGGCTTCCTTCTTCTCTCGTCGTAACTGGAAGATCTCCTTCTCTAACTCCTCGTTAGCTTTCTTCAATTCCTCATTTGCAGCCAACAACTTGTTATATTTCTTGCTCTCTTCTGCAGGAGGTACCTCAATCAATGGAAGATACAATGGTTCCACAGCGGGATAAGGCATCAAAGACATACGAGCTCTCTCACGGACCCAGGCTAAGTAAGGATCATAAGCTCTGTTGTTGCTCTTACCGAGCAAAGCCTTCCCCCTCTTGTGGATGCTAGCCCACGCATGCCTCAACCTGATTAAAGTAGTCTCGTCTAAGGAGCCTGTGAGATACAGAGATTCCTGTATCTCAACATCAATAGGAGCATCTCTCAAGGCATAACCAAATTGTCGTACTAATAGTGAAGGATTATAGTTGATGCAGCCTTTCCGTCCAATCAAGGGAACATTCGGAAAGCCACTGCAACTATATATAATGTCAGTACCAAGCATACCCCGATCAAACCAAATGATATTCTCAGCAGATAGCCCCATCAACCGGGACGGCCAATCCAAAGTATCAATGGTATCAACAAACGACCCAGTCTTCGGAAGGTGCTTCTGGAACCACCTGTACAGGAGAGGAAGACAGCATGATACGTTCTTGCCACGACGTTTCTCATTCTTGTAGTGAATAGAATGATAAACATTGCCCAAGAGAGTAGGAATGGGATTCTTCAAGGCGAGAATCAGGAAGGCATCTGAATCAACAAAGTCTGGCACATTAGGGAACAAGACAATCCCGTAAATGCAGACAGCCAGAATAGCACTAAAGGCAATCCAACACCCATTCTTCACGCACTGTGTGGCCTTCTCAACTAGGACAGATAAGTGAAAACCATAAGCGCCATTCAACTTGACCAAGCCTCCTGGAAACTCAGAAGCGTCCAGACTGACAATCTCTGTGAGTGTAGCTAATTCAGGCTCGGTATCAATGTGTAGAAAGGGCATCTGGTCTAGCACGGGAATATCCAACATAACACAATACTCTTCCAAAGTGGGTGTGAGAATGTAGTTTGGAAACAAGAAACATCTCAGCTGCGGCTCATAAAACTGCATCAAAGTATACACCCCAGTAATCTCGAAAGCCGAAGGTGTGTACAACAAGCTAAGCAGCCTCCCATAGGATACTCTGAACCCAGCCCTCACACTCTCATCTGCCAAAGCAACTAAACCCAGTAATGAACTGATGTCTGGTGACTGCAACCTGTAAGCAACTGTCTTCTTCAGGGACTCCATGCCTGGCAAGAAGATGTCCTAGAATCAGAGGGGAATAATCACCTGCAACATAAATACATGTTAATGAAATGCAAACATGAAAATGCACATGCATATGCAAACATGGGATCAAGTGCAATGCTGATAGACTGGGTTGCTTTGTACTGAAGCCTTGAGAACCAATCAATCTTTATTTCAACCCAAACCAACCACTCAAAAGAAACCTGTAACCACAACTCACTGATAGAGGTAAGTCAGGTATTCTGAGGTCAAAGGTTCCCTGCAAACAGACCCTCCTACCCCTCACAGGTGTGTACTTAACTCGCAGACGAGGTACGGCATCCTATGCGGGTTCAATGTCACAGACTTTTAAGAGCGATGATACAATACCTAGAAGGTGTGGCATCATCATCCCTTGAAACAGACTCACTTAGTTGAATCCCAATTGATAGGTTCCCAGAGTCGACAATCCTCGGGTCAGACAACTTGTCGAGCCCTAAGGGCCAGGCAAGAAGCATCAAAGAGAATCTCGTCCGAGTGAGATTTCGTGGCTAGCTGGTGCGAGCTAAGCAAGCAGGCTAACCACTACTCTCTCTCTAAATCTATAGGTGTACTCAAGCCTGGGTTTGGCTTATCTCTCAACAGATTACCCCCTCATACCCACAGCAATAATCACAATAAAATAATGCTGAAAGTAAAATACAAAAACATAAATCCATACAAAATCCTCGACGGGAAAACAAGCGCTAGGATTGACTCACGTAGGGAACCGTTGGAATCCCCAGCAGAGTCGCCAACTGTCGCTACTGCGAAAATCGGCGCCGGCTGAACAGAAGAGTCACCACCGTGCGTTATTTATCCCAACGGAGGGAAAGGAAACGCTCGAAGTAAACCTACCGCAAAGACGGGAAAGGAATGGTCCTCGCAACCAAATCCTAGATTCGGGAGTTGGTTACGCAAGGGGAAGGTATTAGCACCCCTCACGTCCTTCGTACTCGACGAGATCCACGCTTGTTTTCTAGTACGGATTGTTATTCTATCTATTCTACAGGTTAAGGGTTAAAAGAAAATAAAATGACTCGGCAAAGTATCGCACTTTATGCCTACGTATTCCCGTCTGGAACGAGAAATCAGAGTCAACGTAGTTCGCCTACCTACGGGAAAGGAGGGAAAGGTTGCTCGTTAGGATATCGCATCCTATGCCTACGTACTTTCATACAACATGAAAGATCAGAGCAAACGTAGTTCGGGCCACGTACGACACAAGTCTGTCTTGATTGTTTTTATCCTTCTGAAAAAGGTTTTCTCTTGATTATGGGTCCAAGCGGACGAAAATGACACTTTTGATTGGTTTACAGTCTTTTACGCAAGAAGTATTTTTTAGTGTGTCTGCAATCTCTGACGCACTAGAGACTATGATTTGAGAGTGACTACGTCGTATGTCACCCTAAGGGTAACACACTAAGCAATCAGATTACTGAAGAGTGACCCTCCAGCAACCTTTTCTCAAATAGCTTAAGGCTCGTAGTGTACGACATCGATTAACCTTATTAATGTGTTTTTGAATTGCTCTGAGATAAGAAGAGAAAGAAGCTCTAAAAAGCCTATGGTTGAAAAGGGAATCAAAATCTACCCTAATGTTGTCATGCATGGATGAAAGCCTAATGTCTGTCATATTTCTCTCTTGCGCAGAGAGAAACAGAGATCCTAAGGGATAAACGGAAAAGAAACAACATATATACAGTAAAGCAGTAAAATGCATGAATGCAGCAATACAAGCGAGGCAAGGGAGTCCCACTCAACCTCGAACCTAGAAAACAATAGGCAAAAGTGAACAAAATTCACTTTAAACCTAACAGGGTAATTATCAAACAATACAGTCAGGAAACTCAAACAATACATCAATAGCTCTAAACAACACCAACAGCTCTAAATAGCAAAATCTGATAGAAACAGCAACAAGTCACCAACACCTTCAAGCAAGGTCTTCATCCATCTACAAAATTCAAATAAGCATCCAATCTTCAAGAGAAACAGCAAGCTACAACAAGCAGAAACTCTAAACAGTAGACAACATTAAACAGCTAAGCAGCAGTAAGTCCTACTTCAAACAGTTGCACAACTCTGACAGCACTAGCTCCTTCCTCTAACAGTCTTCAAGGCACTGAACTTCATCTTCAATCTTCAAGGGATTCTTCCTTCAAGGCAAGCTCTCCAGCAAAGAATTGATTTTATCAGAAGAAATTGAATGTCAAACAGTTCATTGACGACCAAAGGAAGTCTATGGATAGTTGACATTATAACAGAGTGGTTCTCTCAAAGTTCTACCTCTAAGGTATGGCCACTGATCCCTCCTAAGGAGAGATGTGAATACCATAAAGGGACTTTATGTCATAGAGAAGAATGGAAGCAAAGGAAGCTACCCATGTTTATGAAAGAATTTCTATTCTAAGGTTCTACCTATACCCTATGTCCTATGGTCTTTAAACAACTCCAAGCAAGCCAAGCAATCTTCATCAAGTTTTGATTTTGATCTGCAATCTTCATCTTTAATCCTTGCCAAGCTCCACAAGCTCTAACTAAGCCCACACCCCAAGCACAAGCCCAAAAAGCCCATACAACAAAATAAACCCCAAGAATGGGTAAACCAAGCAACCACACAATTGTAAAATATACTAAAAATAGTAATATAATACTTACAAGTCTAATATTAATTCTAAGGGAAATACTATGTCTACCTATATACCCCATAGGTACCATACTCTAATTCAATCTAAAAACCCAAAATAAAATGTTCAAGTGCACCTATGTTGTGTATAAACCCTAATCTAACCATCCTAATATCATCTAATCAAAACTAATCAAAACCCAATTATAAAATCATGGAATAAATCCAGGGGGGAGCTCAAGTTTATATCTAATTACTCTAAAAAGAATAGCATTAAAATGTAAATGGAGCTAGCTAAACCAAAAATCTACAAAATTATGTACAAACTAAATGCAATAAAAAACAACTAAATGTAAAATATTCACAAAAAATAAAGAAAATACCTAAACTAATATTTTTATTTATTTACAATTTTCTTGATGCCATTATTAACATGTTGCAAAAATTCTCAGGTCAAAATATTTCTTTTTCAATTTTATACGATTTTTCAAAGTTGTAAAGAAAAATGAATTAAATGAATTAAAAAAAGAAAACACTTTGGTGCAGATAGCAAGAAATTATAACATGAAACGCATATGGGCCAGGCAGGGGGGTGCGCGTAACAAAGCGCCTTAGGCCCAAATATATTTCAGAAAATGAAAAAGAAAATCAAAGAAAAAAAGAAAAAAAAACGGTGCAGGAAGCAAATGAATCAAGAGCAATCTAGTGGGCTTGTCTACTAGGGGGTGGGAACAGCGAAAACAACTTAAGCCCAATGCTTCACTTAAATGAAACGACTGTGTATTGTGTTTAAGAAAAATCCTTCACAAACTGAGACTTAATCTCATCCACACGATCCATGCTTTGGTCAAAAGTCAACACTAATCCAAGGGCTGAGACATTATCTTCCTCATTTGAATCAGATTGGAGCCAAAACTCCATTGTTGAACATCCATGAATGCTCTAATCTCAGCAAATCGTAATCCACCAAAACTCAACCAAAATCAACACAATAAAACCCTATCATGATCCAATTTCCATCCTGATTTCATCTATGGTGTCATCATCAATTTATATCATCTCTAACAGCAAACACGATCTTGGATTCAAAATTGCTCAAGAAATCAATAATCACTAATCATCAAATTAAGTATCCCAATCTCCTCCTTATCTAACACTGATCAATTATAACCAAAAACCTAAGGCTCTACCTCCATATCCATCACGTTCTTGATCTCAACAGAAATTATACCACTATGTCAATCATCACCAAATGGCTTCAAACTGTCCAGAAAGATCCACCTAACCACATACTATGCTTCTAACCTAAAGATTCATGCCAATTCTAACTAAATCGAGCCATGGTTTGAAAGTTACTAACCTGATGAAATGATGAAAACAGATGGTAGAAACCTTCAAGAACAGCTTGAATCACTTAAGGTATTGATATCTTGCTTCTGTATGCAATGGATCTCGCTCAAACAGCTTGAATCCTTGAAACAGAATTTCAGTTGCAGTTGGAAATTTGAAACTTCAAGAACACGATTTGGCCAATGATTCACTCTGATTTTGATCTCTACACACTCAGTGATGATTATAGAATTGAATGAAATCAAGAACTTGGATTGATTGTAAAGAAAATAGAGAACTCGATTATGAATTGCAATGGAAGAAGATGAAGTTCAATCTTTCTTCTCTGCACCAAATGACATCCAACCCCTATTCTGATCAGTTACAATGGCTTTATAGAGGATGTTAGAAACTTCTAGAGAGTGCTGGAATGATCCTATGAGAAATTGGATATCTCATGCTATGGTAAATTGAAATGGTGAGATCAACATATCAGTTGCAGCTTGCCTTGTTACAACATTCAAATGAGGCTTGAAAATCTCTCCAAATGAGAATTAGAATGTGCTTGGATGGTTCCTTGCATTGTAATCCACTCCTAGCTTGGTTTGGCAAGTGTAACCTCTTGTATAAGTAACCAATGATAAGTCCAATTTCTTGACCTCAAATTCAAAATCCAATGATGTCAATGATCTCAAAATTTATTTTCCCTTCAATTTGGTATATCACATGATGCTTTTTAGCCTTGGATCAAAAAATCCCAAATTTGGTCACTTGAAAATGGACTTTTACCTTCCATATTTGGTCAATTTTATCATTTTGAGTTCCATGCATTTCCAAACTATCATGACCTCTTACCTAGACTCAAAACATCATTTTGAGCAAGTTTGATGTTGAACATTTTCTCATTTGAAGTTTGCAAGTAGGAGTTTTAGGCATATGCTTGAAATGACCTATAATCTTACTTTCCCAAAATACCCCTGGCTTGTCAAGATCATAAGTAGAGTTCCACAAATCAGAATGAGGCATACCATACCTTTATAGAAAGCTAAGATCATGAGGAAAAACTTTCATGTTTACCAAAAATCCATTTGAAAATTCCTTGTGGGGAAAAAGTTGCTTGGAAGTCAAGTAACTTTAACAGATAAATTTCAGTGTCCTCAGATGACCTGTAACTTGCAAGAACCATAACTTGAGTTCTATAAATCTCCTTGATGCCTTCCACCACTCAAATTAAAGTTCTTGAGATGCTCTACAAGTTTCATGTTGGACAAGGATCCATTTGAGACTTGTATTTTGAATTATTTTGCTTGGAAGTCTGACCTAAATCAGGAGATTTTACACAGAAACCCTAATTTAGAAACTTCTCTTCTTCTTGATTTCTTTTGATTTCTCCTTGGCACAACACCTCATCCATATCCACATATCAAAAGATGAATCCCACATCCTTCAAATGGGCCTTGATGCCCTTCAATCAAGCATTAGACCTAGGGTTGACCCAGGTGAAACCCTAGTTGACTGTCTTCAACTGTAGCTCTTGTAACCACACCAATAACTTGTCTTACTTTCAAAATGACCCTCTAGGTCTTCCATGATGTCTACACACATTCCATGCCTCAGTTCATAGCTCACAACCTCTTTGATGATCTTCAAATACTCCCCAGATAGGATATAAATCCACTGCTTGATCTATTAACTTCTCAAAGCTTTACCTCCTTTCTTGGTGACTTGAATAGGCTTGAACTTGAATAAAAACCTTTTGGATATGCTCCTTGAGATGAAAATAGCACTTGATCCCTTGTTGGATGGCTGGCCCATGCTATGCTATGCAAATGAATGAACTATGTATATGATCTACTATGCAAATGATAAAGCTATGAAAACACAAATAAGGTAAAACAAGTTGGTCAAATTTTAGGGTGCAACAATATGATTTATAGGAAAGAATTCTTCATAGGCCAAAAAGTTTTATTGTTTAATTCCCGCCTTAAACTTATGGCTGGTAAACATTGATCGATGTGGATTGACCCTTTTGTTGTTACTAATGTTTTTCCTCTTGGTGCAGCAGAAATAAAAAGCATATGTACTGGCAAAACCTTTAAGGTCAATGGGCAATGCCTGATGCTATTCCATGAGAATTTGGTGTCTGAAGATGCACCCATAGAAGAGCTTTCCTTGGAAGAGTCCACTTACTCTGCAACTTGACCAGAGAGCATATTTTTATTTCTCTCACTCTTGTTAATAGTTATGTCTTTTCATTGAGGACAATGCATGTTTTAAGTGTGGGGGAGGGAACTATTTCTTTGTTTTGTTTTCTTTAACTTTTTGTGTGTTTTCTTTATATAAAAAATTAGACTTAGAAACACAATGAATCTTTTGAAATTTTTAGGTTATAGATTAATTTGAGGTTAGATTGTGGAGACTTGGGAAAAATTCATAAAATCGGTATCGTTTTAACACCTTAAGTCTCCCGAATATGAAAATTGATTTAAATACTTGTTATGACATAACTTTGAGTTCTCATCCTTTAATAGCTCTTAAGTAGTTTATGCCGCAGTCAGCACCATCTAGAAATCACACACTAAGTAATTAAGCTGATGCAAATAAATAAATGATCTCGTGCTTAATAAGAAATCTGAATAGGAATCCGCCTTTTAAGTTAGGTGACCCTCACCCGGCCACTTAAGCTAACGATTGTGAAACCTTAAAAAAAATTGTTGTTAATAAAGTGGTTAATTTTGAATTGTTGGCAAGATATGGATCATAGTCACTAACATGCTTATTTACCATGTGTGTAAATAAATAATGGGCTTAATGTGATTGCATTAGAATGAAAGAGAGCAAAAAAGAGGGTGAATAAGTTAGACTTAAGCATAATAACATGATTCAGATTGATTTGTATAGGAGGGAAGTTTATGACCGTACAATTGCGGATTTGTGTTCTTTCGACATCCTTAGTGTGCAAAATTAGTACCTATCGATGCTATCTTGACCGAAGAAGATTTTGTAGCCTAGAATGAGTATCTGAGTGCTGTTTTTTTCATGAGTCTTGATACTATTTTGCTCGGAGTGCAAAAGTTCAAGTGTGAAGGAATTTGATCAGTGCAATTTAATGCACATTCTCTTATGTTTGTACTTAGGCATTTCCTTAGTTTGTTTTGTTTATTTTATTGTTCTATTATGATTTTATAATGAAGTCTTTGCTTGCCTTTAATCTATATTCGCAACTTATTTTCATCATTAACGGTTATTTGATACCTATCCACTGTTCGGATCATGATTGAAGCTACAAGAATCGGATTTACACGTTCTAATAGGAGTTGGAAAGATGAGGCAAAGAGCTACAACTTTTATGTTATATACAGAAGCTGATTTAGAATGTAGCAGGCTCGAAAAATTCGTTGAAGTCAGGACCCAAATTCCGCCTTTAGGAATAAATAGTTTTGGGCCGGGTTTTTTATGTTTTTCGAACCAGTTGGGTTATAACCGAAATTGTTGATGCTTTCATATACCTAGGAGCTGCGCTACTATAGCCTTTACCTTCCTTTCACGAATTTTACTTTTTGCTTTTGTACGATTACGAAGAAGAACTAATCCTCCAAAGTCGATCTACTGTAATCGTGTTTCCAACGCTTTGAGGTTTCTATTCTATCAATTCAATTTTGTTTCTCTTTCAATTCTATTCCATGAAATTGCATTTACTTAATCTGTTATTTTGTGGAATGTTTCGATTTAATTCGTATGATTGTATTCCTAACTTTTAATCGCTTTTTACGTCACTTAGTCGTTAAATCGCGTTTCTATATCGTGTTTGCTTAATTCACAATTGTGTTTATCCGTTTGCTTTATTAAGAATATAGGAATGTCAATCTGTTTAATATCTTAGTGCACTTGTCATTTGATATTGAAATTGAATATAGATTGAAGCCGCTTAGGGAATTGATAAGGGAAAAAACTAGTGATTAGCCGAAAACCGAAATAGTAGATTGACTTATTTTTGTAATCACTTATTTGCACTATTTTTTTGTTAATCGAAACTCAACCCCCCCCCCCATAAAAGTTTACTTATATGGTTAATTCAATTCAAGAATCCGTGTGATACGACTCGAGTCATTATCGCTAAACTACTGACCTACCAAGATACCATTTCCAAGTCAAGAAGATGCACATATCTCCATTTCTTTTTGAGTCACCGAAGATCCTGAAAAAACTATATCATTATGAGTTTCCAAATCGACCAAACCACGACATGCCAAACCATTATAAACCTCCCTCTAGACCTAAAAACACCAGATGATGAACTAAACATCTGAAAAAGAGTCAAGAGATCACCAGGCTAAATAGTACATAAACCTAACCACCTAAAGGTCCTATACCAAACAGAAGACGCAATCTCAAAATTCACAAAGAGGTGAGAGACATACTCGATGTGCAAGGAACAGAAGGGGCAAGAAAAAGTCCCGGAGGTTAGAGGGACCCCCCTTTCTTAAGTAAGTTAAATCTGGTTGGGATACGATCCCGAAGCACCTACCAAGAGAAAACTATGACTCTAGATGGAACCCAGCTACACCAAATGACCGGGAAAGCTAAATCTACAATAGCAATATTGAGATTAGGGGGGAGCGCACACACTAGAAGTCGAGAATAATTAGAAGACACATAATAGATCTTATAACTCGACTCCTGCCACCTCCACATATCCCTCACAAAAGTAGGGGTGAAGCCACTAATCAAAAATTGAAAATCAAGAAAAATAATCATCTCATAATCCAAGAGGAAAGGTCTCCTCCATTTAAGATCCTGAATCCAACTCCCTCCCTCCCATATACAACATTTTTTACGATGTTTTTTTCAATTATTGGAATACTTGTGTCTCCCTTTTGTAAGATGTTCACACTAACAACTCTTCTTCGACCATGGTTTTTAAAAATATGTGGGTCATTATTAATTTGAATTATAAGTGAGTCTTGTTAAATATTTCATGCCTCAACTTCTAGTGACTTTGGTGACGACTTTTGGGATATACTTGGTAATACTTTTCTGTCCACCATTTTTACTTTCTGGTTTTTCTTCTCTATTATTTCGTCAGCGACAATTGTCAAAAAATTATGATCAATTATAGGACAAAAAAGTTACAAAATAATGAAAATTTCTTATACTCTAAATCCACACATTAATGGTGTAATCTTTCATTTCTACTAAAATAAAGTTAGTTAAAAATGAAAAAGGTCAAGATCGACAGCATTCTAACAAAATATTTAAATTTTTGCTAGATGAATTTGAATACCCTTGCAAAAGTAGAAAGAATTGTATGCCTCTAATATGATGAATACCATAAATCTTAATACAATATTGAGCATTGTTGTTATGTATCATGTTTGGGTTGCAGTATAGTGTCCAAGAAAATAAACAAAGTATATTCGGTGCTAGATTTCCAAGTCCCCATATTAAGAATTCTGTGTAAATCTCCAATAGATAAAACTTATTTAATTAAATATAAATGATAAACCTATAAAAAAATTAGTTCAAATGAATGATAAAATTTTAAGAAGAAATTACACCAATTACATAGATATACATTGTTATGGGCTGGCACATGCCTAATGCCACATAAGTCTAATGGTCGCTCATTGTATATCTATGGACAAGCAGAAAAAATGTACGATTCTATTCATTATTCACTATATCTTTTTATTCACGGATTTATTTAGGTTTTAGAGTGTTAACTTTGGAGGTCCACCTCGCGCAACCGCATCAGAGTAGACTGTACCACGACATCAAAAATCTGCATCAGCAATTCTAGTTTCTTAACAAATTTCTACAATCATATTTATCCTGATTCAACCAGATCTCTATTAATTCTATCAGATCTCTTCTAATTCAATTAGATCTCCTCCAATTCAAACCTCAACCTTTTTGACAGATACACTAAGATGGAAACTGCTTCGAATTTCATTCTCGAAGATTCTTTAAAACCTTTCAAATTAAGATCATTTTTAGTCCTTGCCATACACACGATCGTTAGAGATACATTCAAGTAGGAATAATCTTCATTGCAATATTCTCTTAAGTCAACATCGCTATGTGGGAAATAAAAATGTGACAGACTAATCCTGGGGTTCAAAGACCGTGAAAAGGTGGATAGAACTCTGATTATGATGCTTCCGTTGATCATTATCGCTGCCATCGTTAATCAATATGTTAGTTCCATGGTTCTATGATTGTCCATGGTTCTAGGATTGACTAAATTTTAGTAAAACATGATTCTACACTTATGTTAAGCCATATATCACAACATCTTCATCTACTGTTATGACAATACTGTTGTCATGTGTTTAAACAGGATGTCATTACCAATGTCATGACATCACTATCTGTTGTAGTAAGAACCAACAGGAGCTGATGACAGATCTGCTATCATGGGTGCAGTAGAAGCTAGCAGGAGCTGATGACAGTACTGCTGTCATGTGTTGACATCGCTGTCTGGTGCAGCAGGAGCTAGCAGGAGTTGATGACAGAACTTCTGTCATGGATATCAAATTGAATGTCATGACATCAATGTCTGGTACAGCAAGGGCTGCTATGTTATATCTCTTGACATAAGTGTTTTGGTCCTGTTGGATATTCCTCATCAGTATGTACAGGCCAAAGTGATTTATTAGGAACAAAGTGCATATTTAATTGGTGTTCATAAAAAGGATCTTGGAGACTTTTTAGGAAACTATAATATGCTTGTTTCTACTGTTGTGAAGAAGATTCAGCAGAAGTGCTCAGCAGGAGGAGTCTGGTCAGCTAAGAGTAAGTGAAGCTGAATGTCATAACTGAATGTTATGACATTGGTCGTATGACATCAGGCGTGCAAGGTTTGCTTTTTTTGTTATGATACCTGATATATCTCAGGCTAAATTTCAGGAAACCAGTTATGGCTTCTTAGTTATCTCAGGCGAGATTCTAGTCAGGGTTGGACATAACATGAAGCTGCTGTGACCTAATTTGACAACACCTTGAATTATGGAAAGTGGTTTAACCAAGTTTAACCTAAAGTTTGTTACTTGTGACCAGCCCAAGCTCAGTCTGCATTGTTATAAAAGGAGGAGCAGAAGTAGAAGAAATTAGGCACTCACATCAAGAACAACTTGAGTGTAAAATAAAGGTCTAGGGTTTGAGAGTCCCTTGTGTGTGTAAGTCACCCTTTGCATCTTTTGATACATTGTGGTAGACATATTTGTGAGTGAAGAGTGTTGCTCTTCACGTATGTTTTGGTGAGTGGAGAATTTTGTGGTATGAAGTGATTCTTCACGTGTGTAGGAGTCTTAGGATTCCTTGTGTGCCAAGCAATTGTCTGTTGGATAATTACATTGGTTTAGTGTGTATGAACTATTGTGTTCATTGTCCTTGATTGAAGCTGTTAAGCAAAATTAAGTATTGTGACTTTGAAGAATGTCTTCTAAAGTCTGTCGTTTGTATTGAATTGTATATCACTGCTATGATTGAGGGGAGTGAGTGGGTATACTCTTGTCTAGTGGTCTCTAGGCAGAAATTGCATTGGGTAGAGATTAAGTGATGAGTTTTAAACGGGGGAGTTTAGCTCTAAATTGATTCTGCTAATAGTGGATTTCCTTCCTGGCTTGGTAGCCCCAGATGTAGGTGATGTTGCACCGAACTGGGTTAACATTTCATTGTGTTATTTATCTTTCTGCATTTACAATTCTGCATAATTTAAATGGTTAGATAAATAGATCTGTCAGTCTGAAGATGTTACAACAGAGGTCATGATATTGGTACAATTTAAAGAAATTTAAATTGGTTATGGTCTGTCCTCGTCCTTGTTGAGCAGAGATCAATGTTCTTGGGACATATGAGATCTGCATACCAGAATTTCAATTGGTATCAGAGCAGGCATCCTGTCTGTTCTGGATGAGATCTTGGTAGATACTTTCTGGTGGTTTTAAACAAGGAGAAGTGGTAGCTGATTTGATGATCTTGCTAAATGGTTAAGCTAGTGCTTATAAGGAGAAGTGAGTGTTCACTCCTGCTGATGAAGGATTCTGATGCTGTGGCCTCTGATATAGAAGCCTCAATGACCTGTTGAATGCTCTGACAGCTTGTGTAGAACTTGCTGAAGATGTTCTTTTGATGGTTCCGCTGCATATATTTCTGATGGAAGAACTCTGGAGGTCCTGTTATTCTTGAAGATATCAAAGCTCTAGTCATTCCATCGGCGGGAGCAATGGAGTGAAGAGAGTTGGTTGGTGTTAAATGTTATTGTTGACCTCGTGATTGGAAGTGGTTTTATTATGAACCTTTAAGGAAAAACAATAGCTCTACTAGCAAGAGGAAGTCATAAGGCAGGTTGAGTCAAGGGTGTCAGCCTTGATGTTTCAGCCTTGGTATTCCTGAAGTTGTATGGATTTACGATCAATTGCTATTTGTGGACTACACACATATTTAATTGATAATCCATGAAGTTCAGAGAAGGATCTGTTACAAGGATTTAAGATTCATTGCTATTTAAGATATTCTCAAATATTTGATGGATTATCCTTAGTTGATGATCAAGTTGTCTCATCAATTGTTGCTCAAGCATCAGGCCCCAGATTTGCTTCAAGGATCTGATGTTCAACCAGATGTTAAGACATTCCATTATCAGAGTGTGCAGAAGTCTGTTGAAGAAGATATAACAGATAATCTTGTTACCATACTCATGTGTGGTAGGATCTAACTTTACTCTAGTAAGTTTCCTGGCAAGAAACTAAGACTAGAATGTAGTGCTGGTGGAAGTGCAGATGAAGACATTTTCCTTGGATCAGTTTATTGGAGTGCAGCAGGTGTGTTCTAGTCACTACTAGAAGCATCTGATTTTTATCTAGAAAGTTTCCTGGCAAGAAACTTGTCTAGAATATGGTGCTAGTGATAGGACTGCTTGGGTCAGTTTATTTCTAACCTAAGTACATAGGAGCCTGTGACCTTGATCATCTTGGAGGTCAAGGATAAGTTGTAGTTATCTCTGACTTTCTGAAGAAGTCTCTACTTAAGGTAAGCGGGATTCCTTCTGTAAAGATCTCTTTTGACTAATCTTCTCTAAAGAATCAAGCTTTGGCATGTTTGGTTTCTCTAAAGAGGAGTTTTATGAAGCAAATGCACTTCAAAGGGAGTTGTTGGGGGTACAAGAAAGCAGAATATAGGCTGCCTACTCAAACCTGCTATCAGTAATCAAGTCTATATGAACATGGAACTCTTTATGAGGTTCTTCTAAATGGCATAATGAAGAACTGAATTCACCAGCAGGATGTCTTATCAGATGTTGTGACACCAAGCAATAACTTCAGGGCCTCAATAAATGTTGTGGTACATCACTTGAAGATAATCTTCTCAGGTATGAATGGAATTGATATTATCTCATACAGTTTGCAGGAGCTGTGTGAAGGAGTAGGTGTTACAAGTCCAAGTCTTGGTGTATCTAAGTTGCCTTGGAGCAAGAAGAATTTGAAGATCAGAGTGGCCTGGTGGATTAGCAGATTCTCTAGAGCTCTTAAATAAGCCGAGTTAACCAAACAGTAGAAGTTGGTTATTTTAGAAGGGTGCTTGAAGAACATTACTCTTGTGCAAAAGGATAGTTGTTTGAAGACCAAAGAAGGTTCTGGTTCTGTTCATACATTGGAGCTTGTGGTAGAAGCCCTAAGTTGTTTATGGAAAATTACCTTCCTTTGGAGATGTATTTGATCAAGCTGGTGGAGCTGTGCTATCTGAAGATCCTCAGATTGGATTACTGCTCAGATAGTAAGTCCAAGTGGTTAACCTATGATGTCTGTCAGAACATCACTTTGTTTGCTGGACTTGAAGATCTAGTGATTCACAGTCTGACTAAGAAGTACTCTATCTTGTCATACGGGAGAATGATGAGGTAAAGGGACTGTCTTGGAGTATGATGTGAGAGTATTGTATAAGACTGGAGTGGCTCAGTGCATGAAAATCTGGACTCATGAGTGAATATTCACCAGTTAAACCAAAAATGTTCTTACTTATCATATGGGAGAATGATGAGGAAAGAATGTCTTGGATTATGACGTGTTTATCTTGTTCAGGCCAGAAGTCCTGTGGAGAAGTGGGTTCTTCTACTGCAGAAAGATGTGGAGCTGTTTGGTACCTTCTCATTGTATGAGCATGAGGTTGATCTTAAGATATACTGTGGTGAGCTTAGAGCAGCTTTTATAAAAGATAGGGGGAGAGCTTCTATCTGATGGGTGTACTAGTGGCTTGTGATTCAAGTAGTAAGTGAATCCATTCAGCAGGTAGGTTGAACAAGGAGTGAGCTCTTGAAGACATGAAGATGAGTCTTATGTTTTCCATTCACGTGCTTCTGGAAATAGAGCACTAGTTATCCTTGGTATGGGGAGGTATACTTCTATCTAGGATATGTTGCTTCAATGGTACAGTTGTGTCTCAAGATTGCTTGTGGCTTCAAGCAGTTTGTGACTGTATGCCTCTAGGAGGATGGAATGTCGTACCAGATGTTGTGACATTAGGTTACTACTCTAGCTCACGGTGAACCTGACAGTGCCTCTTGTCTGTCATTGGGTATCAACGGATCAACTCAGGTATTTGGGCCTCTGTCCAAGTGTTTTTTCTTGTTTGACATGTGAAGATGAAGATCAAGACACCATCAGCCTTGATCTTGTGCATAAGGAAGGTCTTTCACTCTGACATCTTGGAGTTTTGGTCAAAGCTGAAATCTGAGAAATCTTACAGATAGTAATCCTGCAACTACTTCTAATATTGGGATGCAGAGTTGCATGTGTTTCCATGTGTGTAGGTTCTCTCTTTTAGGGGGAGTGTTGATTATGCATGACAGGGGAAGCTGTGTACCTGTTTGATGCGTAGCTGCACTACATGTCTGAATAATATGCCTCTGAGGAAGCTACATGAGAGTTTATTTATCTATGATGGTCTGGTGTTTGTGATGACCTATTAAGCTGGTGTTATTGTGTCCTTCTGAGATTTTCATGAAATGTATGGGCTACTTTGGGAATAATAAGCCTTGTGGCTGGTGAATTAAGAACCAAAGTAAAGGAGTTGATGTCATATATAATGGGCTGAAATCAGGGCTGATTTTACACTGGCTGAGTGATTTAAACAAGGAGGTTAAGCCATTGTCCATGATTGTTGGTGCAGTCTTTAGAGATAAAAAGAAATGGTAGACTTGGTCACCATGTGTAGTATGTACACTTACTCCAATTTTGGTCAATTTTTGACTAAACCAAGGGGGGAGTAAAGTGCTGCTATCTGTTGCAACTATCAAGCTATCAAGGGGGAGCATGATAGTGTGTGTGGCTGGAAAAACTATTGTTGCTGCCCTGATAAGGTGTTTGGCTGTTTTAGCCAAAATTTGTCAAAGGGGGAGATTGTTAGTTCCATGGTTCTAGGATTGGCTAAATTTTGGTAAAACATGATTCTGCATTGATGTTAAGCCAGATATCACAACATCTTCATCTACTATTATTATAGTATTGCTGTCATGTGTTTAAAAAGGATGTCATTACCAATGTCATGACATCATTGTCTGGTGCAGCAGGAACCAGCAGGAGCTGATGGCAGAACTGCTGTCATGGGTGCAGTAGGAGCTAGCAAGAGCTGATGACAGTACTGTTGTCATGTGTTGACATCGCTATCTGGTGCAGCAGGAGCTAGCAGGAGTTGATGACAGAACTTCTGTCATGGATGTCATATTGAATGTCATGAAATCAATGTCTGGTACAACAGGGGTTGTTATGTTATATCTCTTGACATAAGTGTTTTGGTCCTGTTGGATATTCCTCATCAGTATGTACAGGCCAAAGTGATTCATTAGGAACAAAGTGCAGATTTAATTGGTGTTCATAAAAAGGATCTTGGAGAATTTTTAGGAAACTATAATATGCTTGTTTCTACTGTTGTGAAGAAGATTCTATAGAAGTGCTAAGCAGGAGGAGTCTGGTCAGCTAAGAGTAAGTGAAGCTGAATGTCATAACTGAATGTTATGACATTGGTCGTATGACATCAGGCGTGCAGGGTTTATTTTTCTGTTATGATACCTGATATATCTCCGGCTAAATTTCAGGAAACCTGTTATGGCTTCTTAGTTATCTCAGGCGAGATTCTAGTCAGGGCTGGACATAACATGAAGCTGCTGTGACCTAATTTGACAACACCTTGAATTATGGAAAGTGGTTTAACCAAGTTTAACCTAAAGTTTGTTACTTGTGACCAGCCCAAGCCCAGTCTGTATTGCTATAAAAGGAGGAGCAGAAGCAGAAGAAATTAGGCACTCACATCAAGAACAACTTGAGTGTAAAATAAAGGTCTAGGGTTTGAGAGTCCCTTGTGTGTGTAAGTCACCCTTTGTATCTTTTGATACATTGTGGTAGACATATTTGTGAGTGAAGAGTGTTGCTCTTCACGTGTGTTTTATGAGTGGAGAATTCTATGGTATGCAGTGATTCTTCACGTGTGTAGGAGTCTTAGGATTTCTTGTGTGCCAAGCAATTGTCTGCTGGATAATTGCATTGGTTTAGTGTGTATGAACTGTTGTGTTCATTGTCCTTGATTGAAGCTGTTAAGCAAAATCAAGTATTGTGACTTTGAAGAGTGTCTTCTAAAGTCTGTCGTTTGTATTGAATTGTATATCACTTCTGTGATTGAGGGGGAGTGAGTGGGTATACTCTTGTCTAGTGGTCTCTAGGCAGAAATTGCATTGGGTAGAAATTAAGTGAGGAGTTGTAAACGGGGGAGTTTAGCTCTGAATTGATTTTGCTAATAGTGGATTTCCTTACTGGCTTGGTAGCCTCCAGATGTAGGTGATGTTGCACCGAACTGGGTTAACAATTCATTGTGTTATTTATCTTTCTGCCTTTACAATTATGCATAATTTAAATGGTTAGATAAATAGCTCTGTCAGTCTGCAGATGTTACAACAGAGGTCATGACATTGGTATAATTTAAAGAAATTTAAATTGGTTATGGTCTGTCCTCGTGCTTGTTGAGCAGAGATCAATGTTCTTGGGACATATGAGATCTGCATACCATAATTTCACAATATGTCTTAGGGATCCTTGTAGATGGAGGAAATTCCTGCAACTTGATATACTTCAGAATCTTTGTAGAGTTGGGCTTGAGAAAACAAGATTTGAGGTCGTGCGAAAGCTAGAGCCTCATAGAATTCAATGATTCTTCGACTCGTCCATGTGGATAGATATACTTACCAGATTTCTTAGGAGAAAAAGCAGCAAGAGAGTCGTAGATGTTTGTTTCTTTATGATCCCATGCAAAAACATATACAATGGAATTCTCGGTTGGTCATTCCAAGCGACTCTAGACGCCATGCCCCCCCTCCACCTAAAGATAAAGTATCACAACGAATCTAGCAGACCAAATGTAGCTAAAGGTGAATTGCATGTTAGACAAAGGCGACTTATCTAGAGCGGGGGTGAATAGGTTCCAAGTTAAAAAATTACTTTAAAAATTTGTTTTGAAAAAATTAACGGCTAGCGGAAGTGACTCGGGTCGAATCCTCTAAATCAAATCGTTATCAAAAGCTCGGATGTGTGTATATGAAAACGAATTGATGATAATGATAAACAAATCAATCAATATGCTTATAACCATAATCACTTGAATGCTACTTAACAAGTAAAGCTATTTCCAGTGACAAAATACACAAAAACGTAATTGAGACAAAGTATTGAACACCTTATGTGCAATCAATTTCGTTTAAAATTTTGTATGGTTTTGTTGATTTGTAAATCAAACATCAATCTAATAGATTGTGATCAACTTAACAAAACCTTTTTCAAAAGGTTATTAAAAGATTTAACCAAACATATTGATCGTACAATCGAAGAATTCAACAATTTGCAAATGAGAAATAAGAGAGAGAGAGAGAGAGAGAGAGAGAGAGAGAGAGAGAGAGAGAGAGAGAGAGAGAGAGAGAGAGAGAGAGAGAGAGAGAGAGAGATAGAGAGAGAGAGAGAGAGAGAGAGAGAGAGAGAGAGAGAGAGAGAGAGAGCATAAGGATTTATTTAAGCAGTTCCCAAATTGGTCTTGCTATGGGTACGTCTGTCCTCAATTCAAGCTCAAATTGAGATAATGAAAATTAACCTTACTTTGCAAAAGTAGATTACAAGAGAAATGTAGCAATGCAACCCTATAAACCTTATGTTTGATGTTAATTCTAACACTTTCTCTTCCCTTGATCTGAACTTGATCAAGTCACCCAATAATACCAAGTTGATTCACTGTCTCATGCTACTCCTATATAAGAACCCTCTATTCTTCAAAACCTTCACTCGATCGAATTCAAGTTGCGAATTGTTGTAACTCAAGATTTACCGATTTGATTCACTCTCTCACGTTACTCCTTTGCAAGAACCCTTCGTTCTTTAAAGCCTTCTCTTGATCGATCTAAATTGTGTAATCTTGTTTAAAACCTTCAAATCCATAATTAATCTTAAAGGAAAACTCCACCTTGGTTTTATTATTTGAAACCCTCAAAGATCTCAATCCAATTTACAGTTCAGCAACCTAAATTAGATGTTATCAACTCTAATTCTAGATGACACCTAAACAAAAAATGATTATGTCTAGTTTGTTGTGTGTATGTATAGAATGAAGGTTGAAGATGAAAAGTACTCTTTGAAATTCCAGTTTTGTTTATGATTTTCTCAAAATCACCAAAAAGAAAATGATGCATGCATGAAGTATACATATGCAAGCAAGTAAAAAGCAAAAGGAATGCAAGAGCTTTAGAAAATGATGTAAAACTTTAAGATTTTTAGTGCATTTGTCAACCTATGTAAGTCATAGGTCGACCTATTTGATGCATGTGCAGAGCTGTATAGGTCATGTGTCGACCTATGGAGTTAGCATATAAAACAGAGCCTGCAAGCTTTAAAAATGAGTTACATAGGAAGATCTGTAACTTGTATGGGTCGACCTAAAGCACTTATGTGTCGACCTATAGATTATTTTTCACATAAAAACCAATTTTTGATGCATGAAACCTTTTCTAAGATACACATTTAGACTTAGAGGATACTGTCCAATATACATAAATGTTAAATTGTCCTAGTTTTGACATCATTCAAAATAATTCTAATAGAAAGGTGCACTCACACTGCGTGGAGAATGGCGAATACTTGAAGCAATATTGAGTAAACCATTATCAGTGGCCGCCATCGTTCAATAAAGAATGGTGAAGCTTTTGGAACGCCAAATGTAGTCGATCTCAATGTGCGCAAAGACAAACCCCTGCGAGGAGACGAACTAGGCCCAAAAAGAGTACAAAAAGTTGAAATCAGTCTAAATAATAGATTAGACCTAAGGCATATTCGACTAGAACAAATTTGAATTTCAAAACTCAAATTTTCGCTGCACATAATCAATTATCCATAAGGTATAATCGATTATAAAATTGATCAGAGTGCATAGTTGTCACACCCTAATTTTTGACCTTAAGACTCCACCTCTTACTAAGATCAAGTTTGAGCACGGTTTCTTATTTAAGGGTACACTTGATTAGGCGTCATTTAGGTGTGTGCAAAGAAGTCCCGAGATTTACATAAATGCAAATTCAAAGTTTAAGGTTCAAGCTTCAAGTTTTAGAGCTTACAGATTCAATCCAAAGGGATCTCAAGTTTTTTTTATTTTCACAAAATGTAAATTCAAGACATCATTTACAAGACCAAGAAATTTTGTCAAAGTCAGCTTATTTGAAGATCAGGTCCACAAATTTATACCAAGGAATTCGTATGTCCAAGTAGAGTTCAAGGAAACTCATTGGCTCCACCAAATGAGCTCTATTTATTTCCATGATAAACCGGGACTCAAAACCACGAGCTCTTTACGAAGTGAGAAATTAAGCGATCTCACGACTCATTTGCTGTTCAAAGGAAATGTCATTCAATATGCAGTATAAATCCGGGTTTTACATCCAAAGCAACCAACATGGCAATATCCGTACAAGCTCATAATCCAATTTATCTTTGAATTCAAGAAAAGATCCTAAATAAGATTATCGCTTCAAATTACAATTTAAGGTAATCAAGTTCTATCATCACTCCACAAATTACAAGCTTGAAGAAATTTAGACCATACACGGACAATACGGTACCAACAGTACATCCATCACAAAGCCCCATGAGCTCATTCTTAATACAAGACCAGCTTTACAAAGAGAATCATGCTTAGAGAATTCTAGATCCTATCTATGATCAACGCAAAGGCTACAAAGTAAAAAAAGGATATTTTCATGAAGTTTACATTACAATTTCAGGTTTACATGTTGTTTACAAAGCCTTTAAAGCTACATGGTAGAATCCAATGAATCACCAAAATCTTGGTATTTAGTCTCCACTTCAAGGAACTTTGTCCATTACAAGTTTAGAAGTAATTGGCACCCTGCTAATCGTGAACCTCCACACCATGAGCACCGACGAGCTCCTCGATATTCAGCCTGAAGGGCTGCATTTTAAATTGAAGAAACAGATCTCGTGTTCTTGCTTCCAAGATTGTCCAGCTGTTGGTCCACCCTTGTTGTTCAAGTAGAGATTCCACAAGGATGATTTTGGTGGACGACCTCGTTCATACGGATACGCACCTCAGTTTGGAAGCCGTCTTAAAATGTTACCTTCACCGTTCTCTAAACAATATCAATTGACCTGCAAAATTAACAATGCAGTCAGCAGCCATGGTTCGACATTGTTAGAGAGGAGTTTGAGTTAATTAAAGAAGAGTAACAACTGTATATTGAGGAAGACTGTATATTGAAGAAGACAATTGGCTTAGCTCTCTCAATAATTCTGACATTAAGGCTGCCTCAAGTTCTTGACAAACTCGATTAAATTCTGAGTGTTGGCACTAGCGTAATTCTGGGCAAAAGTGATGACTTGACAGAGAAGAAGCCACAGAGAATGAGATAATCCGAACATTCGTGCAGAATAACAGATATGCGAAATCCTGGGAGAGTAAGAGAACTTGGGCCTGTTTCGGTCATTTGTTTACAACACAAGAGTTCAGAGCAACACGCACAAAAACTCACATTCAGAGCATACACAAGGAGGGTAGTAAGAAAATTCACACATAGGCATCATCAGAATATCACAAACACACATTACAGAGGGAAATTTACACAAAAATCCTCAGAAACATTCACACACAAACAGGAGGCAGTAAAAAAGCAAAGAAATTGAATCACTTCCACACACAGTTTTGTAATACGCATTGCAGCAGGGAATAACAACGTCAACAACATCACACAGATTGAAACTCAATTAGCATACATCACAAATACAAATAAAAACAACACGAAGAAGCAGCCAACAGAACATCAATAGAATTACAAAGAAGAAGGTCCATATACCTCGTAAGTTCTGCCGGTTTCGCCAAAGAAAGAACTTTGTACCTCATGAAGGCTTTAGGGTCGAGTAGTTCCCAACTTTCTCTTATTCTGTTGAAGGTGCATGAATCCCCTGCATAAGTGAAACACAGGTCCCAAAACATATTCAGAGCGCAACCCAAAGAAGAAGGTCTTAACATATCTTCAGTCCCAGACGTAATCCAACAGGTCGTATGATTCAACGGCTGTTATCCCTTTCTAAAACGGCAAAGCGAGTTGTTTGTGATGCTCCACTTCAAACAACCTGTCCAAAACAGAAGGAAATGCATAAGACACTGGGTTATCTAACAACAAGTCAAGTAAAGTTCACAAATAGACAATGGCAGAATAATTTGCATACCCCACAAGTCGTTTGTAGAACTTCAGATGGACCGATATTCAGACCCGTTCAGGAACTACAATGACTCGCTTCCAGACCAATTTGTTACCTGACCAACAATACAAAAAGGAAAGGTCGAAGAGCATCTTCATACCACCGAAAAAGGCAAGAAAATCACACCTGCATCAAACGAACTAAACATAATTATTAAGCCATCAAGTCATAAACGTATTTCCAAAAGATCATAAACATGTCACGGACATATTCAAATCAAAATGGAAAGTTCATTTTCCAGATATTCATGACTTTCCAAAACAGCTTTTAGACATGTCGGTTTAAAATAGGAAAGCATTTTCTCAAGCATTGAAGGACTGAAATTGAAACAGCCTATAAAAAGAAGAAGAATTGAGACGAGAATGCACCGCAGTTCACACATAAATCAGAGAGTCCCAATTCAAAACCCTAAAAAGATCGAAGGAAGAGGACTTATCTCTTTAAACTCCATCGCGGATCCACCGCCGTTGAAGCTTTTGTCGCCGGAAATTTCCACCGCGAAACCATTTCTAAGCAGTGTCGAAATCCTTCCGTCATCGCCAACACCCCACCGGAGGCCACCGCGAATTCGCTCATCGCCAACATCCTCGCACCTGCGAACTTCATCCATTATCATCAGCCGCCACCATACTATACGGAATCACGAGGCTATCACCACCATCACCGTTGATGCCGTCGTTGGCCTTTGGGTAGAATTTTTGTTTGGATCTGATTATCATTTTTTTTATGTTTGTTGGTTTTACAGGTCTATGGTTGAGGAAAAGCGAAGGAGAAGAACAAGTCAAAGGAAGTAAGAACGGCGGAGAAAAGCAAGAAGAAGATGAAACAAGGGAGAAAGAAGGGAAAACGAATTGAAGAGAAGAGAGGGAGCCGTCGGAGATTTGGAGGAGGAAACGGCACGGGGAGGGGAAAATTGGGATTAGGGTTTACTGTTCTTTTTTTTTTTTAATTTTGGTTTTTGTTGTAATATAATTCCTTGCACACACGACACTTAATCCACCAGCCCTAATCACCCATTAACCCCACACTCACTGTGCCCTTAAACCTTTAATCACCAACTAATAACCCTAAAAACAACCTATTAATCCTTTTTATTATTATTTATTTAATTGATCATAACTATAATTAATATCTTTTTAAAATAAATTAACAAACCTTTTATAATTAGTTGAATTAATTTTAATCTTTTTTTTTTAAAATTAAATAATGACATTTTAAATTTAATCTCCTTATCTAATTCGTTAATTAATTTAATATCAATTTTCTATCAACCTTTTTCAATTTAATAATTTTAAAATGGACTTTTATTTATTTATAAGTAAATAAACTAATAACTCTTTTAAAATAAACATATAACTTGTTTTTAATATAAATAATAACTTGTATCTATTTAATAAAAAACCATTTTCGTAATGAAAATCATTTTCATAATTCTTAGGTATCTGCTTATTTAAAATATTTTTACCTAAAATCACTTAATTCAATTTCACTAATAAAAATCCAATTCAATCTTTAATATAATTTCTCATAAACCAATCCCACCAAAAAATAATATAACTTTTAAACAACTTCTCATTTAAAATCAATTCAAAAAATCAATACAACTTTTTTTAATAAAATCCATATCACTAAAAGATAATATGACTCCTAAATAAAACCAATCCAACCATTTTCTCAATCCCGAATTAAAATCAACACAACTAAAATAAAATCGAATCAACATTCAATCAAGTCCGCCTACGTCTTCACCTCCATTCGTATATTCACAATTCACACCACTTTCACACACTTTGCGCTTTCATGCGTGTGTATGGATTTATCTGCTTTATTTGCAATTTACATTATCGCAATTTATATTCTCACATCGCATTTCGTCCAAAGGAAAACCCTACACATGATTCAACAATTGTGTGTAGTGCATCTCATTTGCATCATTCCCCTCATGATCCTTGATCCCATTCAAGTCGATCTTTTAGGACAGATCCTACCCCATAGGAAGGACTTTGTCTTTATTTTACAACATAGAAACAAACAATACAACTCAATACAAATATTCAAACACATTAGAGAAAGATGCCAAATCATTAAGCGAGATATAATCTCCACCCCACATCAATACAATCAATACCGTAGGAACTTTGCCTTAAGAGAGATAAAGGTGTACCTCGTCGATCCCTATCCGAGTACTTGAGCCATTCTCTTAAGACGATGCAAAGACTACATTCCTACAACTTGTGGCAGTTAAATCTCTCTTAAAATGATAACGCATCTCTTCTCCTAAAAATCAATCAACTACCCTAAACCCGTAGGAACTTTGACCACAGTCAAAGAACTCCTCAAACCCTTTAGGGGAACTACAAATACTCTGATTCCACTCCCGTAAGGATATGTAGGCATAAGATGCGACATCTTATCGAATATACTTAGAAACAAACCCCTAGGTCTTTCAACCTTAAGCATATAAACACATAGCAATAAACAACATAAAACAAGAGGTTCCTGTAGAGTACTACAGAAACTTAGGATGCTAGCACCTTCCCTAAGTTTAATCAATCCCCGAACCTAAAACTCTCTAAACCTTGCATTTGCATTGCATTGTGGGAATTTCGATCTTTATCCCTTCCTTTGGACAAATCAAAGTTCGGTTGCAAAATGAATTAAAGATTCAAACTAATCAATAGTTTGGTATCTGATTTTCACCGCGACAGAAATGGCGACTTTACTAGGGACATATCCCTAGTGGGTTTCCCTATCTTACTTTATTTGTTTACCGCTTTACATATCTGCTTACTTGATTAATTGTTTATTTGTATACTTTCACTTATGTGTTTTGGGGTTGTTATCCTTGAGTGGTGAGACAAAGTTCTACACCCGAACTTGAGAGAAATTAAGATAGGATGGTGATATATTCGATGAGGCTTATAGGGAGTGAGTCCCGACTAAGTTGACTCGAGAATCCCGCTTAGTTGAGACCCTTTTGAAAATGGTTCGGTTGAACGAGTTAGTCGTGAAAACTTTTACTATTCTCAATTGGAGTCCATGATACTAAGGACCGTAGTTATCTTTAACCCCACTTTGGCCTTTATTAGGACGTAGTGCGAGGCTATGAGGGAGTAAGTCCCGAAATAGTGCTACGCGATGCTACACTCAAAAGAAGTTCTCTTGAGAATATTATTAATCCCTGAGTTAGTTGGGAAATTGATAATATCAAATAGATGGACTAATGACTTTGGGACCTCCTTAGAACCTTGTTCTACAAGTACCATCCACCTCTAGTCCTTGTCCTTTGGGAATGGGTACACCCTTTACTCCATGCTCGTTGCAAACCTAGGACCTTTGTTTGTTTATCTTTGTGTGTCCTTATGTACTTACTTGTGTTTGTTGCATCCATATAGCATCATGTTACATTGGTTTCATGGGATTCCTAGTTTATTTATAAACATCATAGAAATCAATAGGGATTACAAAAGAAAATGTTTTGAAATATTCTTTTAAGAGTTCTAACTTGGATGTCCTAAGGAAGTAGGAGCTCAGATCAAAGAATCAAGAATACTCCAAATACAAGGGGGCTTCCCTTTATTATTGAGGATCAAATGAAAGACTTTCATCAATGTCGAAGGTCCGAGTAAACAAGGGCTTCCTTTTGTATTTTCCAACAAGAGATAGAGGATTTTTTTTCCTCTACCACGTTATTCCTTAGAAGACGATTATGGACTACTTATATTCAAGAAAGTCCAGATAGAAGAGTAAATCAAGAAGCACGATGAAGGACTTCCTTAGGACTTTTACTAGCTTTTATTTAGCTATTGGGTCACGACTCTTATGAGAATGTTCATTTGTAATTGATATCAAAAAAAAAATTGTAAACGAGTTTTCTTTGGGTACTCTGTGACGTTTATAAATACTTGAATCCCATGAAACCTTTCGTTTTACATTCCTGCATTCGCATTTTGCATTTCACATCAGCATAGTGTCCTTTGCATTCCGGGGGGTCTCACTCTTGCCTTATCTTCACAAACAATCTGAATCACCAGTACAACACTCGAGTCAATCGACGTTATAAGATGGATCAATTGGAACAAGAGAACAGAGTGCTCCGTGACGAAGTCGCAACTCTGAAAGAAAATTTGGAAAGGTTGAATAGTTTAGTTGAAGCTCTGTCTAACCAGTCTGCACTCAACAATCAAGAAGTTCAAGGGACCGTTATCTCCGAAGTAGTATCAACACCGATCCCAGTGGTGTCTACTTTTGCTGAAGTAACCTACAGCATGCCGCCAGGTTTCCCATGGGGGATGCCTCCTTATTTCACTCTGGCCGGTTATCGTCCACCTGTTCCCGAGGTCCCTGCCGTGACCGATGTTCAAGCCATTCCTACAATCACTGTTGTCATGAATAGTGCACCTCTGCGTGTGAATATTACTCCACATATCCTAGACGAACCCATTCTCCATAGGATACCCAACGAAACTGTGGGTTTTGAAGAAAGAATGGATGGTTTTCAAGACCAATTTTTTGAGATGCAAAAAGAATTGAAAGCTCTTCGTGGGAAGGATCTATTTGGAAAAAGTGCCTCTGACTTGTGTTTGGTCCCAAATGTCAAGGTTCCACTGAAATTCAAGGTCCCTGATTTTGAGAAGTACAAGGGGAACACATGTCCTCAGAGTCATCTCATCATGTATGCCAGGAAAATGTCTGCACAAACTGACAATGATCGATTGCTCATTCATTATTTCCAAGACAGTCTAACAGGCACTGCGCTCAGGTGGTATATGGGATTGGATAATGCAAAGATTCGAACTTTTAATGATCTGGGTGGAGCCTTCATCAAGCAGTACAAGTATAATGTGGACATGGCTCCTGACCGTGATTAGTTGAGGGCCATGGCTCAGAAAGGCAAAGAGAATTTCAAGGAATACGCTCAGCATTGGCGCGAGTTAGCCGCCCAAGTCATACTGCCATTAGAAGAGAAGGAAATGACCAAGATTTTTCTAAAGACTCTCGGTCCATTCTTTTATGAGAAAATGGTAGCAAGTGCACCCAGTGACTTCACCAAAATGGTTAATATGGGAATGCGTTTAGAAAAAGATGTTCGTGAAGGAAAATTAGTCAAGGAAGGGAGTGCTCCCAATAATGCTAAGAGGTATGGGAGTGGTTTTATAAAAAAGAGAGAACACGAAGTAAGTGTTGTGCAGCAGGGGCGATCCAAGAGAGGATATCCGCCATCACATCAGGTTGCTGCGGTTCATCAGCCACAACATCAACAAAATCAACCATTCAACAATCAGAGTCGTGTGGACAGAAGAGCAGACTTCGATCCCATCCCGATGACATACACTGACTTGTTCCCATCTTTGATTCAAAAAGGTCACATCCAGACAAGAGCTCCGCCTAAGGTACCTAAGAAACTCCCGTATTGGTACAAAGCTGACAAATTTTGCCTATACCATCAAGGTGCTTCAGGCCACGATACTGAGAACTGTTACGGTTTGAAGGCAGACGTTCAAAGGTTGGTCAAGGATGGAATTTTATCCTTTAAGGGTTCCATTCCTTATGTGCAAGGTAATCCTCCACCTCAGCATGGTTCGTCCTCTGCGAACATGATCCAAGGTCATTCGGGAAGCTCATATCAATATAGTGCCTGAAGATGGATCCGAAGGCGACATAGCAAACGATTCTGCAAGCTTCTCCATTTCATACAAAGACTGAATAAAATCCTGAGAAGGGCTCATCAGGGTGTTTTCTTTTCGTTTGCTTATGCGTATTTCATTTCTTTGATTAAAAGCATGTTTGGCTTGTATGGCTTGTTTATTTTGAATAATTAATGCAATAAAATGTTTGTCTTGAAGAAATCCATTTGTTTCACTCGTAAAACATTTCTCACAATTTATAATGCCGAATATACCCAATTCTCTCACTTTGGTGAATAATTGAAGGGGGAGGATGAAGTAAAACGCAGGATCTCTCGTCGTATGCTTTTGAATAAAAACCCTACTAATGATATAAGGCATTCTTTTTCAAACCTCCGAAATATTTAACCTTTCAAACCTCGATGAAGAATTTGCCTTTCCCAAACCAAAACCTCGTTTTAACTTGGGGCAGGGTATCAAAAATGAGCATCTCTCAAAAAATTGGGTGGGCACAAATATACTTTGACTTTTATTCCTCTGCTTTACAAATCATAAACTAAACCCATATATATAACCCATAAAGTCCTAATTGAAGTAAGGTTTAGTTCAAAAGCACACTCGATGAGATATCGTTTCCTGACTCCTATGAGCTATGCTCAAACTTAGTATCGGCCTTATAAATAAATTTAATTCATGTCCTAACTAGTGATTTCGGTCACTAGTCATTGTGACATCTTTTTCAAAAAAAGACTTCTTCGAGACAAACATATATGTTGTGTTAATAGTTTCAGAATTAACATTTCTGGCTCGCTAATTTTACTTGATATCTTAGAAAGATTACGCGAAGACATCAGCGATTAAATTTGAAGACTTTGCTGACCTGGGGAAAGTCATACAAGTTTGGATTCACCTATAACACAAGTTTGAAGACTCAGGTATACCGTCAATCAGGGGCAGTTACGTCGAGATTCAGAAAATCTCTCCAAGAGTTTGAAAACAGTGGGGCATTTGGACGCCATGTTTTCTGTAAAATCCTCTCAAGATGATCTTTTTATCGTGAACCATGTGACTTGGGGAATTTGAGAGTCGAAGGTGGTTGTGACAATTCTGTAACAAATATTCTCAATGTAAGAAAACCCCAGTTGGTGACCTGAGAATTCCCAGTAAGCTGATTAGCTTCACCTCTCCACCAAAGCGGATATTTATTTCGTCCCTGGTCGAAGTTTCGACTCCAACATTTTCAACAGCTTGGTTAACCTAGGTTTCCCCATATGAAGTGGATATTTATTCCATCCGTGGAAGTTCTCCAGGCAACGTTTGATCTGTGAAGATTTGGTTTGAGTGCCCTCCACCTGAGATGCCTTTTCATCTCTGTTTTGATTATCATACGCGTAGCATATAGATAGATAGCATGGCATATACATTTTGCATCCTTTTGTTTGCTTGTTCTGTCACTCTGGCTGTGTTATCACCAAGTGATTGGGTGTGTCTTTTCCTTCCAAGTAGAATTGTTAGCCCTAGGCAGAAAGAGCGCGATATTTCCATTTCCCCATGAAGCTTGATCCTCATGGAAGATGGTTGTTTTAGTACGTTCCCATTTGAGTTCATAACTCAATGGTCGAGTCTTGTTTGACGGATTCTATTCGGCTATTTCCCAAAGTGAACTTCGGTCCTTGACAACCGCATCAGTGGACACCTCCGACTTTTGAATGTGGATTAAGCGTGCATTTATTTCGCACTTAACTCCCCGGGAAGGGTTTTTATGAAGATAACTATTGAAGACGGATATTTCTCCAACAGCGTTATCAGAAGCTTCTCAATAATTTGTATATGGACTGCGACATCCTCTTTATTTGAGCAACTCGTCTTGATCAGGATCTCCTTTGAAACGAAAAATGGCAGTCTCTTCAAGACAATCCGTCCATTCCCAGTGGATTTATCAAGATTACCAACTCATCAAAAGGCATTCTTCCAGAAATCTGTCAGAGAAATGCATCGAAGACATTACAAATATTTCTCTTTAGTTGAGAATTTACACTACAAGGATACATATTTTACAGCTACAACAAAGATACTCCTCAAGAATGTATTCCCCGGTGAGTTCACTACCTAAGTCTAACTCCACCAGATGGCATCTCTTCCGAGAAGTTCGATGAAGTTTATTACAATGGATCTCTCTTTATTTGAGAAGACATATTTTGCAATTCAACCGGCTTACATCTCTCCCAGAGATCCGTGTTGAAGCTTTATAATCTCTAAAACATTTTGTTTTTGGGTTATTACCTTTGCTTAGGCTATCATATGT
The DNA here is from genome assembly GCA_963859935.3 of Lathyrus sativus. Lineage (NCBI taxonomy): Eukaryota > Viridiplantae > Streptophyta > Magnoliopsida > Fabales > Fabaceae > Lathyrus > Lathyrus sativus. Next base: position 667,987,783 of record OZ012740.1, read on the forward strand.
TTGATAGTAGGTAATATACCTGTCTTTTGTGTTCACCTTTTCTTAGGCTATCATATGTTTGATAATAGGTAACACGCATCTTTTGGTCGGACACCTTGGCTTAGGCTGCTATATGTTTGGTAGTGGACGATCTCTCTGTCTTTGGGTTATTATCTTTACTTAGGCTATCATATGTTTGATAGTAGGTAATATACCTTTCTTTTGTGTTCACCTTTTCTTAGGCTATCATATGTTTGATAGTAGGTAACACGCATCTTTTGGTCGGACACCTTGGCTTAGGCTGCCATATGTTTGGTAGTGGACGATCTCTCCGTCTTTGGGTTATTATCTTAGCTTAGGCTATCATATGTTTGATAGTAGGTAATATACCATCTGTTTTGGTCAGATACCTTTGCTTAGGCTGCCAAGATTGGTAGTAGGTCATCTTTCCTTTTTGTGTTCACCTTTTCTTAGGCTTCCATATGTTTGGTAGTAGGTGATCCCTCCTTTTGTTTATCACCTTTGCTTAGGCTATCATACATTTAATAGTAGGTAATACACCTTTCTTTTGGACATACACCTTGGCTTTTTGCCATATGTTTGGTAGTAGGTGATCTCTCCTTTTGGTTATTACCTTTGCTTAGGCTATCATATGTTTGATAGTAGGTAACACATCTTATTGTGGTCAGACGCCTTGGCTTAGGCTACCATATGTTTGGTAGTAGGTGATCTCGACATCTTTTGGTTATTACCTCTTCTTAGGCTATCATATGTTTGATAGTAGGTAATACACCTTGTTTTGACTATTACCTTTGCTTAGGCTACCAGGTTCGGTAGTAGGGTATCTTTCCTTTGTGTTGCCTATGCATAGACTATCATTTAATTGATAGTAGGTAACATGCGTTTCTTGTTTCAACCAGACATCTTTGATTAGGCTGCCACACGTCGGTAGTGGGCTACCCTTCACTTTCAAGGTCTCATCTCACTGTTCAAGCTGTTGTACTCCCGGTGGTATTACTATATCATATCTTCATTTTTAGAGAACCCACAATGCTGACTGTTGTCTCTTCTCGTGGTGTCTCGCGTCATTGAGTCTGTTCTTTGGGTGTCGTGTCCAGTTACTCCCATGTGGCATCATTTCCCCACAGGAGCTGTGTTTTGCATCCTCATATCATTGCATATCATTTGCATGTGGTGGCCTCTTAGGGCCAAAAATTCGTGCAATGTTTGTATTTAAGTCCCTCCTATCTCGTCGAGACGGAGATTTCAATCTCCATACCTCCGGATAGAAGAAACTTAAATAGGGGCATCTGTCACACCCTAATTTTTGACCTTAAGACTCCACCTCTTACTAAGATCAAGTTTGAACATGGTTTCTTGTTTAAGGGTACACTTGATTAGGCGTCATTTAGGTGTGTGCAAAGAAGTCCCGAGATTCACATAAATGCAAATTCAAAGTTTAAGGTTCAAGCTTCAAGTTTTAGAGCTTACAGATTCAATCCAAAGGGATCTCAAGTTTTTTTTTTATTTTCACAAAATGTAAATTCAAGACATCATTTACAAGACCAAGCAATTTTGTCAAAGTCAGCTTATTTGAAGATCAGGTCCACAAATTTATACCAAGGAATTCGTATGTCCAAGTAGAGTTCAAGGAAACTCATTGGCTCCACCAAATGAGCTCTATTTATTTCCATGATAAACTGGGACTCAAAACCACGAGCTCTTTACGAAGTGAGAAATTAAGCGATCTCACGACTCATTTGCTGTTCAAAGGAAATGTCATTCAATATGCAGTATAAATCCGGGTTTTACATCCAAAGAAACCAACACGGCAATATCCGTGCAAGCTCATAATCCAATTTATCTTTGAATTCAAGAAAAGATCCTAAGTAAGATTATCGCTTCAAATTACAATTTAAGGTAATCAAGTTCTATCATCACTCCACAAATTACAGATCTCGTGTTCTTGCTTCCAAGATTGTCCAGCTGCTGGTCTACCCTTGTTGTTCTAGTAGAGATTCCACAAGGATGATTTTGGTCGATGACCTCGTTCATACGGATACGCACCTCAGTTTGGAAGCCGTCTTAAAACGTTACCTCCGCCGTTCTCTAAGCAATATCAATTGACCTGCAAAATTAACAATGCAGTCAGCAGCCATGGTTCGACATTGTTAGAGAGGAGCTTGAGTTAATTAAAGAAGAGTAACAACTGTATATTGAGGAAGACTGTATATTGAAAAAGACAATTGGCTTAGCTCTCTCAATAATTCTGACATTAAGGCTGCCTCAAGTTCTTGAAAAACTCGATTAAATTCTGAGTGTTGGCACTAGCGTAATTCTGGGCAAAAGTGATGACTTGACAGAGAAGAAGCCACAGAGAATGAGATAATCCGAACCTTCGTGCGGAATAACAGATATGCGAAATCCTGGGAGAGTACGAGAACTTGGGTCTGTTTCGGTCATTTGTTTACAACACAAGAGTTCAGAGCAACACGCACAAAAACTCACATTCAGAGCATACACAAGGAGGGTAGTAAGCAAATTCACACATAGGCATCATCAGAATATCACAAACACACATTACAGAGGGAAATTTACACAAAAATCCTCAGAAACATTCACACACAAACAGGAGGCAGTAGAAAAGCAAAGAAATTGAATCACTTCCACACACAGTTTTGTAATACGCATTGCAGCAGGGAATAACAACGTCAACAACATCACACAGATTGAAACTCAATTAGCATACATCACAAATACAAATAAAAACAACACGAAGAAGCAGCCAACAGAACATCAATAGAATTACAAAGAAGAAGGTCCATATACCTCGTAAGTTCTGCTGGTTTCGCCAAAGAAAGAACTTTGTACCTCATGAAGGCTTTAGGGTCGAGTAGTTCCCAACTTTCTCTTATTCTGTTGAAGGTGCATGAATCCCCTGCATAAGTGAAACACAGGTCCCAAAACATATTCAGAGCGCAACCCAAAGAAGAAGGTCTTAACATATCTTCAGTCCCAGACGTAATCCAACAGGTCGTATGATTCAACGGCTGTTATCCCTTTCTAAAACGGCAAAGCGAGTTGTTTGTGATGCTCCACTTCAAACAACCTGTCCAAAACAGAAGGAAATGCATAAGACACTGGGTTATCTAACAACAAGTCAAGTAAAGTTCACAAATAGACAATGGCAGAATAATTTGCATACCCCACAAGTCGTTTGTAGAACTTCAGATGGACCAATATTCAGACCCGTTCAGGAACTACAATGACTCGCTTCCAGACCAATTTGTTACCTGACCAACAATACAAAAAGGAAAGGTCGAAGAGCATCTTCATACCACCGAAAAAGGCAAGAAAATCACACCTGCATCAAACGAACTAAACATAATTATCAAGCCATCAAGTCATAAACGTATTTCCAAAAGATCATAAACATGTCACGGACATATTCAAATCAAAATGGAAAGTTCATTTTCCAGATATCCATGACTTTCCAAAACAGCTTTTAAACATGTCGGTTTAAAATAGGAAAGCATTTTCTCAAGCATTGAAGGACTGAAATTGAAACAGCCTATAAAAAGAAGAAGAATTGAGACGAGAATGCACCGCAGTTCACACATAAATCAGAGAGTCCCAATTCGAAACCCTAAAAATATCGAAGGAAGAGGACTTATCTCTTTAAACTCCACCACGGATCCACCGCCATTGAAGCTTTTGTCGCCGGAAATTTCCACCGTGAAACCATTTCGAAGCAGTGTCGAAATCCTTCTGTCATCGCCAACACCCCACCTCAGGCCACCGCGAATTCGCTCATCGCCAACATCCTCGCACCTGCGAACTTCATTCGTTATTATCAGCCGCCACCATACTCGACGGAATCACGAGGCTATCACCACCATCACCGTTGAAGTCGTCGTTGGCCTTTGGATAGAATTTCTGTTTGGATCTGATTATCGCTTTTTTTATGTTTGTTGGTTTTACAAGTCTATGGTTGAGGAAAAGCGAAGGAGAAGAACAAGTCGAAGGAAGTAAGAACGGCGGAGAAAAGCAAGAAGAAGATGAAACAAGGGTGAAAGAAGGGAAAACGAATTGAAGAGAAGAGAGGGAGTCGTCGGCGATTTGGAGGAGGAAACGGCGCGGGGAGGGGAAAATTGGGATTAGGGTTTACTGTTCTTTTTTTTTTTTTTAATTTTGGTTTTTGTTGTAATATAATTCCTTGCACAGACGACACTTAATCCACCAGCCCTAATCACCCATTAACCCCACACTCACCGTGCCCTTAAACCTTTAATCACCAACTAATAATCCTAAAAACAACCTATTAATCCTTTATTATTATTATTTATTTAATTAATCATAACTATAATTAATCTCTTTTTAAAATAAATTAACAAACCTTTTATAATTAGTTGAACTAATTTTAATCTTTTTTTTTAAATTAAATAATGACATTTTAAATTTAATCTCCTTATCTAATTCGTTAATTAATTTAAAATCAATTTTCTATCAACCTTTTTTAATTTAATAATTTTAAAATTGACTTTTTTTATTTATAAGTAAATAAACTAATAACTCTTTTAAAATAAACATATAACTTGTTTTTAATATAAATAATAACTTGTATCTTTTAATAAAAAACCATTTTCGTAATGAAAATCGTTTTCATAATTCTTAGGTATCTGCTTATTTAAAATATTTTTACCTAAAATCACTTAATTCAATTTCACTAATAAAAATCCAATTCAATCTTTAATATAATTTCTCATAAACCAATCCCACCAAAAAATAATATAACTTTTAAACAACTTCTCATTTAAAATCAATTCAAAAAATCAATACAACTTTTTTTTTATAAAATCCATCTCACTAAAAGATAATATGACTCCTAAATAAAACCAATCCAACCATTTTCTCAATCCCGAATTAAAATCAACACAACTAAAATAAAATCGAATCAACATTCAATCAAGTCCGCCTACGTCTTCACCTCCATTCGTATATTCACAATTCACACCACTTTCACACACTTAGCGCTTTTATGCGTGTGTATGGATTTATCTGCTTTATTCGCAATTTACATTATCGCAATTTATATTCTCGCATCGCGTTCCGTCCAAAGGAAAACCCTACATATGATTCAACAATTGTGTGTAGTGCATCTCATTTGCATCATTCCCCTCATGATCCTTGATCCCATTCAAGTCGATCTTTTAGGACAGATCCTACCCCATAGGAAGGACTTCGTCTTTATTTTACAACATAGAAACAAACCGTACAACTCAATACAAATATTCAAACACATTAGAGAAAGATGCCAAATCATCTTAAGCGAGATAGAATCTCCACCCCACATCAATACAATCAATACCATAGGAACTTTGCCTTAAGAGAGATAAAGGCGTACCTCGTCGATCCATATCCGAGTACTTGAGCCCTTCTCTTAAGACGATGCAAAGACTACATTCCTACAATTTGTGGCGGTTAAATCTCTCTTAAAATGATAACGCATCTCTTCTCCTAAAAATCAATCAACTACCTTAAACCCGTAGGAACTTTGACCACAGTCAAAGAACTCCTCAAACCCTTTAGGGGAACTACAAATACTCTGATTCCACTCCCGTAAGGATATGTAGGCATAAGATGCGACATCTTATCGAGTATACTTAGAAACAAACCCCTAGGTCTTTCAACCTTAAGCAGATAAACACATAGCAATAAACAACATAAAACAAGAGGTTCCTGTAGAGTACTACAGAAACTTAGGATGCTAGTACCTTCCCTAAGTTTAACCAACCCCCGAACCTAAAACTCTCTAAACCTTGCATTTGCATTGCATTGTGGGAATTTCAATCTTTATCCCTTCCTTTGGACAAATCAAAGTTCGGTTGCAAAATGAATTAAAGATTCAAACTAATCAATAGTTTGGTATCCGATTTTCACCGCGACAGTAGTCTACAATGAAATCATTAGGGAATCTCATGTTTATTGCCTTAATCAATTATCACGGTAGATAATTGATTTGAGATAGGGTATATAAATAGGTACTTCCACTACTTTCTTCTTGTTTTCTCTATATTTTTACAAAATTTATTTTAATGTTCATCATTATCATCAATGACTCCAAAAAGGATGCGTACATCTGAAAGCTCTTCATCAACACCCTTTTCCTCAGAGTTATTTTCATCACAAGAGCAAGAACATTGTTTCAATCGAGATTATACAAAAAGAAGAATCTCTAAATCCTACCACTTGAAAGAGAAAGTCTTTAAGAATTGTGAATTTTTGAAGTGGTTTGAAAAAGCTTCATATATGACATCCCTAAAGAGGTGTTTCCTAGTTTGGTAAGGATGTTTTTGAAGTAGATTGAAGAAGCTTCACTAAGGAGCTTCATCTATAGCATCCCTAAAGAAATGTTTCCTAGTTTGGTAAGGATGTTTTATTCCAACCTAGGGTATATAAAAAGCAGGTGGTTGATTTTTTTTGTCTTCAAGTTTTTTTTATCAAAGTCTAATTTGCTGATGCTTTATATAGTTGTCTTAATTTTGTTAGCCATTATGCAATCTGATAATTGATTTTTGATGTATACTCCGTGTTGTTGAGGTTGTTGTCAAATGACTTGTTTCATCAATAAGTGGATGTGATGAGATCAAATATGAACATATTGTGTGTTGTTTGTTTCTCTTTAGAGAAAACAACCCAAATAATCTGGTCCATATTTACATTTTCAAGTTTTTTTTTATAGAAACTCTTAGTAAGTTAGTGAATATGGTATCTATGGTTAAATATGTCATATGTCCCTATAAATATACCATGATTCAATTTTAGTCCCTTAAAAAAATTCCTTTAAACAATGGTTCTCCTAATGTTTTCCGTCCATAAATTTAGTCTCTCCTGTTAACTTCCATTAATGGAAGCTGATGTGGCATGCAACGTAGAAGACTGAGTGTCATTAAAAGCAAGGAACCTCACTAAAATTATCTTAGAAGATGAAGATTCATTACATAACCCAGAAAGTGTCACTAGAACCAATAAACTGTCACTATAAATATCTTAGAAGGTGAAGATTCATGATAAAACCCAGAATCCTTGACTAAAACCCAGAAACCGTCATTAAAATTATTTAAGAAGATTAAGATTCATGACAAAACCCAGAATCCTAAACTAAAACCTAGAAACTGTCATTAAAATTATTTAAGAAGATTAAGATTCATGACAAAATCCAGCGTCCGTCATTAAAAGTATATTAGAAGATGAAGATTCATGTCTAAAAATTCTGAATCCGTCACTAAAGCCTTAAAACCTGTCAATAAAAGTATCTAATAAGATAAAGATTCATATCAAAAAGCCATAATAGGTCATTATAGCACATAAATCGTCACTAAAAGTATCTTTGAAGATGAAGAGTCATGTCAAAAACTAAGAATTTGTCACTATAGTCCAGAAACTATCACTAAAAGTATCTTAGAAGATGAAGATCCATGTCAAAAACTCAGAATCTGTCACTACATATCAGAAATTGTCACTAAAAGTATCTTAGAAGATAAAAATTCATGTAAAAAACCAAAATTCGTCACGAAAAGTATCTTAGAATATGAAAATTCATGTCAAAACCCAGAATCTATCACTACATATCAGAAATTGTCACTAAAAATATCTTAGAAGATGAAGATTCATCAAAACCCAGAATCTATCACTATAGCCCAAAAACCGTCACTAAAAGTATCTTCCTTTAATTAAAGATTCAAACTATTGTCATGAATCTCCAAACCAATTTATCATTAATATTAGAATACTAATTTAAAACCATGATTATAAATTAATCATTTAAAAAGTTATTATTTTAAGATTCATGATTATTAAGATTCATGGTTACGTTGAATGCTAATTATACGTATCAAGTACAATTCAAGATGCATTATATAGTTTTTAAACTCTTGTAAAATAACCGGTCAAATTGAAAAATTTGCTCGGACTTGAGCGCCAATGGTAAAAATGTTTAAGAAAAGTCTAACTTTAATGACAATTATTTGTTGTTTATATCTATTTACATTATAAATTGATTGATGGATTTTATTACTATTTTTCCAGGTGATCCAATAATGATGATACAGTGCGGTTATGTTTCTCTAGCAAGCCAAATAATCTGACCCATTTTAGTATTGTTTAAGTGTTTACGCAAGGTTCATGCATGAAATTGTGAATATTTTAATTTTTGGTCGATGTGTTTCATGTTTCGGTGCTTAATATGTGATTAATATTTGAGACTAGAATGTTAATTTGATACACCTTTTCTTTTGAGAATTTGCTCTCTCTATATCAAGTAACTTGCTTAAACAAGTAATTTGACCCTTAGTTCCTCTATAATTTAGATTTTCACTCATTTTTCAACATAACTCAATTTTTTTTATAAAATATTTTTAAAAAAATGATTTTGATAAGTAGCTTCCCAAGATTTCTTCTCATGTTAAGAATTTTAATTGTATTATTTTTGGGTATAGATTGTAATAGTCTATCCATTTGATTATTGTTTTTCGTCAGAAATTCTTCAAATGCATTTAAATTTTTTTTTTAATAAAATCGGTTGAAAAATGTTAGATTAGACTTTTTTTATCCTTCGTAACCCTAATTATTTGGATGATAATTGCACTTAGCCTCTCGTTCGAATATTCGTCAATCGTCTTAAAACACATTAAATAATCGAATTAAGTTAATTCTTTTGTAGAAGAAAAAGATTAGGGTGGAAGTAACTTTTTTTTCTTTTCTTAAATATTCGTGTGATGGTCGCACTTAACCTACCGTTCGAATATTTGTCGTCTGTTAAAGAAACATGGCTTGATTCGCCACACAAATTTCATAATTAATCAATTTAAAAGGATTGTGTGGAAGTAATTTTCTTCTCCTTTCCCGAGTATTCATGTGATGGTCGCATTTACCCTACTGTTTAAATATTCGTCAATCACTTAAAATATTCAAACACATCAAACCTATATTTTCTCGCCCTCGGACGATCGAAACTAATCAAACATATTATTTTCGCTTCGTGCAATCGAACACCTTTTTGCAAAAGAACATTGTCTAGTCCATTCTAATGTGTACACAAACTAGTGCTTAAGCCTCCCTAGAGAGTAGACAATTCAATGTTTAACCATTATAATGCAATTTAAACACTTGTTCATTAAAAAATACTAACCAACAACCATAGTCTTCCCCCAGAACCACGTAGTCTTGAATTCTCTATTGCACCCGAAGATATGTAGGAGCAAGACCCGCAATCTCGTCAGGCACACATTAATAAAAAAAAATTTGTGGTTTCTTTTCTTTTTCTCTTTTCTCTTTAATCTTTTCAATAACTCGAAGAAAACAAATTATGATAACTAATATTCAATTGCGAGTTTAACTAAAAGGTTCTCGTTGAGTACAACAGATGTGAGGTGTGCTAATACCTTCCCCTTCTGTAATCGACTCCCGAACCTAAAGTTGGTTGTGATGACTATTTTCTTTTTTAAAGGTTTTATTGATATTTTCCCTTTCCTTCGTTGGAATAAATAAAGTCCGGTGGTGACTCTGTTCAAACAATTTTACGCGACCATTGCGAAGGATCGTATTTTTTGAGGTACGATACACATTAAACATCAAAAGAATACAAACTATAGCTACTAATGGTATATACCTATTAGTCGTGATGTTAACCAAATGCAACATGCTCTAACAAGTTTATGCCTATGAGGAGTCAACCATATATCTTTCACATAATCAATAAATTCACTACAATCAATACATGTCTGCTCAAGTTGTTGCAACCGTTGATGATACTCAACCTCATCACTAGCCCATACAACTTCCGCCCATAATATGTTTATCGCCTTTTGCATGTCATTATAACATATTGACCACATTTTGAACCAACATTTTTAGTGGACCCAAAAAATATCTCTCGTAATATCTGAGTGATCTCTTCTTCTATTCCAGTAAACATAACATGCATCATCTATCAACTTAAACAAATATTGTATCTCAGTTCTAGGACCTCTTATCTCTTTTTATAACTTACTCTTAGATTTATATATTTGTGTAATCCGAGTGACATTCTCCAAATCTCACTCTTGCAAGGAAAACAAGATGTGTCTAGATGGAACATGACGCTTTGTCAAATCAGCAACATATTGTTGCTCATATGCATTTAGCGGACAAACAAACAAATGATCTTCTAATCTATCAGGTAAACCATGTTTATGAAGTCCATATTTTACATCAATCTTCCATCCATAACCATCTTTCGATGGTGTTGACCTTATTTTGAATGGACATCCACATTTCTTAGTGGCACTTTATGCTCCACTATATGTTTCCTTGTATTTCTCACCTTTATCACAACCAAATATTACTTTGTTGCTTCTCGCTCTCTTGCCTGTTTGGATATCTGAACGAATGATCATAATAATTACTTCATTTTTTATTCCAACCTCCTTAATCCATTTTATCACCTCTTCTCGTGTATCAAATCTTTAATTTTTATTTCATATTTGTAAATGAATTCTCATAATTATACAACATAAAAAATATTTAAATTAAAATTTTTTTACGAATAAGTTACTGGATAACATTAGACAAATTATCCAAAGAACATTACAAATCGGAGAACATACAAAAAAGATCATTAAGTACAAAAAATAGACACTAGAGAACATAATAAGTTCTCGGGTAAAGAAAAAACGTAGCGGATGACTTTTCTCAGAGTACTCCTCCAATAAATATATGTGGGGGTGAAAATTCTTTAAATTCGAAAATCTTGAGGGAATAGGAAAAACTAAATGATAAGTTAGTTGACATGTTAAAAGGACAAAATGGAAATATAAATGGAAATATTTTAAAAACACGAGTAGGGGATAAATGTAAGGGTATAAGGTAAGGAGTCCATTATTTAGAAAGTAGTTTCTTGAAATTTCAAAAAGACTAACAGGACTCACAGACACTATGATCGAAACTTAATATCTACTACAATACTTAGCCAATTTTCTATTACTATTAGCTCTCAAGAGAATGATGTTGATAATATCCTTACTCTGGAGGCAATCCACCGTCTTGTTCTGAAAGATCATTCCGTTGCGACCTGCCCAAATTGCGTACACAACTTTAGCTAAAGCAATTTTCAGGATTTTACTCCTGCACCCCTTACCCCCGCGTCTGCTGGCAGATCCAATTAAGTTCAAAGTTTCAACACCCCGAAATATGAATCACATTAAGCCGCTTAAGAATAGCGAGCCAAATTCCTGTGATAATCTCACACTCAAAGTAAAGGTGACGAGAGCTCTCATGTAAGCCACCAAACACACACTTGCCATTAATGACTATCCTAAAATGGTGTAACCAATCTTTAGTGGACAATCTATCAAGACATGTTAATCATAGGATGAACTTCGCTCTAGGTCTAGCATAGTTCTCGTAGAAAAGTTTTCTCCCATAAATTTTAGGTTTCACCCCTCTCAGCATGTGATACATCTTCTTTGTATCATACTTACCTATAGTGTGGAATGACTCCCCAAACATCGGAATGCACAAGGATATTCCGATGTTTGAACATTACTTTAATAATCCAAGAGCAATGAATACCAGGAATAAAAGTCATAGGGTCCACACTTTTTTAAGTAGTAAATATGTATCCGGCTAATCCATAATTTGTCCTTTTTTTACATACATTTCAAAGGAGTTTGCCAATCGTTACTTTGTTCCACTTCAGAAGGGAGATCAAGTTCAGGCCACATGTAGAAAGAGGGTCACTGATATGATTCTGAGCAACAGGAGCTTTTTTGGAATGAGTGTCCTTGCCCATCCACAAAAAGCTCCAACATAAACTGTTAGTGTGAGAAATAACCTTCTAGCAAAGGAAAATTTTGATATATTGTATGTTACATTCTGAATAGAATAAAGCAAGTATTAACAAAAAATTTCATACATTCTGAATAGAATAAAGCAAGTATTAACAGAAATTTTCTTTCTTCCTCCCTTCTTTTAGGAGTTAACTTCATCCTCTAATTGGAACAAATAATAACAAAATCCACACATTTATCATGAGCATCATCATGCTTAGTTTGGACCTGCTTAACTTCCTTTGGTTTTTCTTTACATTAATGAGTAGATTGGATTAAAAAATGTATCAAACGCATGAAATATCATCATATAAAGTAGCAGTACAGAAAAAAGATATTATTAAACTCAAAGCTGTTGTAATAATTACCTCTAAATAAATAAAAAATCAAAGTAAAGCATTGAGAGTGCATGTGTTTAATGTGTATTACTAATACTATCATATAATCATAGCTTTACCTAGCTTGAAAATATATCATATAGTTCCCATGAGTTTATTCATTCATTCACTTGCATTGCATATTCTACTTGTTATGCATATATTACCTATAAAGTTTACATTATTAAAATCAAAGTAGTTCATCTAGCAATGATCTGCTATCCAAATTATCAACCTTTGATTTGATACTTAACATGTTCTTCTCCAAATCAGATGACTTCACCTCGAGCTCGCCGAGCCGTTCTCTGATTCCGTTGATCTTCGTTTTAATATCCGCCACCTCTTGTTCTTTCTGAACAAGAATTTCGGTTTTTGATTCAAGCTCTTTCTTTAATGATTTCATTTCTTTATCAGACTTGGCCTTCTCCGTTTCCACGGTCTGGTGCTCGTTGATGAGCTCGATGTTTTCAGCAATATCGTTGACAATCGTACGCAACCACTCCACGCGAAGTTGAGCGGACTCTACGTCTTTAAGAACGGCCAACAGTTCCTTGACTTTGGACGATGTTAAGTGCATTATTGAGGATGATTGCAGCTCTTGGACCACAAAGCACACGCACTCGATGTAATAGGATCGCATCACGACGGATTCCAAATGGCAGCTTTCGCCGATATCACCGTACTTTTTAATGATGGATAGGAGGATAGAAGCAAAGCTTTCCTTCACGTGGTATTTTCCAACTGGAACTCGTCGCTCGGAAACCACGGAATCGCTCTCCTCTTCATCACTGTCCTCGTTATCGCAGACAATGTCAGAATAACTGAAGTGCTTGGATGCACCAGATGATGACGTTAAACCTTCTCCAATGTCGTCGATGCAGGCAATTGGAACAACTTTTGTCGAAGAGTTCTTGTCTCCTGCTTGCTTTGTTGGTATTGTGCCGGCTAAATGATCGGAACCATCCTTCGGTTGAACTTTTCCGTTGCCAGGCTGCCAAAGAAACAACGGCAAGAGAAAAGTCAACTATATGCACCGATTAACCAAACTCTGATACCATATTATTAAAATATATCATCATTTATTGATTCGCGAATCCATGTAAAATGATGACGATAACAAGGAAGATTAACAAATTCCAAGAAAAGAGATGTCGATGTTACCTTGACATCGGAAGCGGGTACTATCTCATTGCTTTTTGGCTCCAACTTTTTCGTTTCGTAATATTTTGATATTGGCGATGCAGCATCTCTGAGATAAATAGCTCCGACTTTTGAGTCTGGAATATTGTCAAGAACCGGGAGTTCAGGCTTAGAACCTATCGTAATTCTCCTATCAAACTTCGACGAAATGACACCTAAAGTTCGAGAAGATTGTAATCAGAAACACATTCATGGTTGAACATTCACTGTTGTTGAATTTAATATCGTTAAATAGCAGATAGAAAATGAAAGAAGACCTGAATCAGCTCCCGACTTTATTTTCTGGCAATTTACATCGCACTGATGGTAAGGATTAGATGCTTTAGGACAGCCTGAGAGCGTGCGCTTTTCTTCGTTCGTCTTTTTGGTTTTACCAAGATCCGTAACGCTTTTGCGATAAGCTTTGGAAACAAAACAGATTTGATAAGTGTCAAGAGAAAGTAAAATTGAGAAACAGAAAAGCAATATATAGTGGTAAGCAGTTATTACATTTGATAGAACTATAAAAGTGATTTTGTTTAGGCATAACTGGATGCCATAGACCAAATACTTATGAATAACTGAAATCCAGGAAGATTAAAAATTCAGGATAAGTCACCAATAATGCAGAAATGGTGTTTTATTTCGTAGAACTAAGTAATTTTATGTTCGGACAAACAGCTTAATAGAGGTTATGGGTTTGAACTCAGCCTTGGGCACGCAACAATGTTAAATTCTCTTGAGAGAGAGAGTTTTGTCATCTATTGTGCCCTTTTCTACCTCGAGGGATTAGTCTCTACGGTCGCGCAGAGAGAATATCCGGTTTATAAAAAAAAGAGCTTAATTAAGTACTTCTAGCATAATCGTTTATCAGTTGTAGGACATGCGTAGGTTGGTTACAGTCAGCTTTGGCAAAACTACAAGGGTTCTATTTCGGTCTAACCGTGAAAAATATGTTAGGAGGTCTTATTTAACCACAGTTTAATTGTTACAAATTTGAGGCCTTGTGCGGTAGTCTGTCTTGCACGCCTTTAAATCAGACCTGACTATAACAAATGTGTTATGAGCAGTGTTGTCGATGGCGGAGAGCCAAAATCCCGCCATAGCGGCCGCTTTGCGACGCTGTTATAGCGGATTATGACGGAAAAACCTGTAATATTGGCCGATATATACCATTGCGGCGAGGCCAAAAACCGCCATGTATATCCGCCATAGCGGGCATGGCGACGTAATTTGATAACGCTGGTTCTGATGCTCAATTTAAGCACGGTTCAATCGTAAAATTTGAGGCCTTGTGCGGTATCACTCCTTGCACACCCTTAAAGACGGCCCGTGAGACCCTAGTTAATCGTGACAAATTTGAGACCCATGCAGTAACCCTAACGTTTATCAGAAAGCGCTTACTCATAACCGATTTCTATAACAAAATATAACAAAACAACAAACTCCTTTCAAGTCAGATATAAGTTATTTTCACAAGCTATCGTCAAAACAAATTGCTAATACCATAAATTATTTTCATAATCTCACCCAAAAGTGCTTCTATCAGCAAACAAATAAGAAATAGAACTAACCAAAACTCTTTTTACTCTTAGGTGGCTTGGAATTAGATTCCTTGATCTTTTGCAAACAATTTGAAGTGCATTCATGATAGGGATTAGAAGCATAAACACAGTTTGGCATAACTCTTGGATTCTGAGCCATCTCTATCCAGCTCTCACCACCACCTTCACCTTTGATACAAACCAACCTAAGCATAGTAACTGTTAAATCAAATCCAATAATCAAAAAATAAAATACGATGAAAAAAAATGAAACAAAAACCTAAGACATATACATACAGTAAATAGAGACACCCATGAAACAAGATAGAAAGAAGAAACAAAACACTTAAGAATGAAAAATCAGTACCTAGGAAGTCAAAGGCGATGTTAGAAAATTCCAAATGAAACAGTAACAGGTTTGTTGAGATGTGATTAGGTTAAAATCAAAAACAAATTTGTATGAAACAAGAAATCAACGAAAATTCAACGAAAATTGTGAAAGAAGGGTGTGTTTTATTGACCATGTGGTTGTGTTTAGAAAATGTTAGATCTTTTTGACCAAATTGAATGAAGCATGGAAAAAGGACAAAAGCACCTCACAAACAGTTCACAACTTTTGAATATTTTTGTAAAACAAAGAAAATTTTGTCAAACTTCTAGAAACTCACGTGCCAACTGTACGTGCCGATCCTGCTCACAACGTCACTTTTAATATTTTCTTATAAATTAAGAAATATTATATAGAAAAGAAACTTTATAAATTGTTTTATAAGATACTCTTTTTAATAAATAATATGTCAAAAGAAATTTAAAAAGTTGAAAAAGTTTAAATAATAAATAATAAAAAATATAATAAAAAATAAATATTAATAACTTTTTTACATATCAGATCCGCTGAATCGAATAAGCCGATTTTAAAGTTAATTCTAATATCAAATAATTACAATTTATTTTAAAATGTGTTAATCACTACAATCTGTTTTATCTTATAAAAACGTATTTAATTTAAAAACAAATTATTTCAAATTATTTGTTGTTATCTGTTATAAATAAAATATTGTGTATCTTTCAATAATATATTTGTATTTAATGTATTTATTTCACCTACCTATTTTATTATTTATAATTATAAAAAATATTTTAGTAAATGTAATTCATTTTAAATTGCAATCAAATAAATTTATAATTTTCTAAATAAATGTTGCACTATTTTTTCTTCTTCTTTAGAATAGATATTTATGTTTAAAATATTCTACATTATCAAAAATGTTGGGTCAAATAATATATTTATGAAAATGTAATTGGAGTACTCATATATAAAGAGATAATTAATTTAAATTTTTTAAACAACAACAAAATGTAATTTTTGGGTGTATTGAAAATTTGGTTAGTTGTGTGTTTAGACAGGGTTTAAAATGTTTCTGTAAAAAAGTGTTGTTGAGAGAATTTACAATTTTTTCGTTCAAAAATTGTAATTAAGAGAGGGTTTACAATTTTTCTGTCAAAAATTGTAGTTAAAATAAAGTTCTTAATTGTTCTGTCTAAAAATTATAGTTAAGGTAAAGTTTGCAATTTTTCTGTCCAAAAATTATATTTGAGAGGGTTTGTAATTTTCTCTTTAAAATTGTAATTATATGAGAGATTATAATTTTGTCCTTATAAAATTAGAAGTTGAATTATGATTTTGTGAATTTTGTTTTTTAATTTTGACTTCTTTTTCTCCTTTTATGAATTTGTTTTTGCGTAGGCTGATATTTGTTTATTTGTTATTCTTAAAAAAAATCAAAGGTTGTGAATATAGGATATTAAAAGAAAATAGAAGTTCTTTTAAACATTTTTTTATGGATAAAATGTTATTCTTTTAGATTAAATAATTTTAGTTTGTTGGACATATAACCTTAAGTTTTATTGAAAAGGACCAAGAGTCAACTAAAAAGTAAATATTTATTAAAAAAAATACAAAACGATTAAACAAAATGATGAAATTGAGATATAAAAATGTGTGAAATATTTTGCACAAGAGAGGGATGAATTGTGTGGATTTGAAAAATGATGTTTGAATAAAAATCTTTGACAAAAATAGAGTTAAAAATAATTTATAAAACAAACAAGAGATAAGCAGCGAAATTGAGAAAATCAAACAAAAAGAAATGCATCGAAAGTAAATAACAAAAAATGTAAAGAGATAAAGGAAGAGAAAGATACACTCAAGATTCATAGATGTTCAACTTAATAATTTGACATATTCTTCAACTCAAGAATTTTTTCTTGAGAGTAATGATGTGAGCTTTTGGAAGTTTTTACCCACAAACGTCCTTTCAAAATGACTGGAGTTTTCTATTGGATTTTCTCCCAACCAAACACGAGAGTTTTAACCAGGGTCATCTTTGAGGGTGTGTAAGACGACCTACAATACAGTGCCTCACAATTTTTTAAGATTATTCTATGGCAAAAAGGGTTTCTTTACATATATTTCATGGTTAATTTACGATTAAAAGGGCCTATTAAGAAAATTTCACAGGTTTACTTCAACTTCTTATGCAAGACCTCTCAAAAGTTTGAGACGACTCTGGTTTTAAATATGAAGACCTCTCAACCAAAAAACAATCTTGAACCAACTGAGAGCTTTTAACACCAGGATAACCTCACAAACCAAACAAGAGTTTTAAATATGTAGGTCTCCCAACTAAACAATGATTTTTACAGGTTCAACTCAATAACCAAACAAGAGCTTTTCAATTGGTTAAGCTCACAACTAAAACAAACTTCTCACAATTAGATATTATAATAATAACTTTACACTAAACCCAAACACCTCATTGATAAAAAAATTCACTCTAAAAAATACTAAGACAAAGTGAGAAAAATAAAATAGAAAAAAGAAAAAAGTGAGAGAAATGTATTATAATACATTTTTTTAGTGTGTAATGAACGGAAGGGAAACCCTTTATTTATATAACAAAATGTGGCTAAAGAGAAAATAATTCATGGTCTTTTAAGCTTATAATCAATTTTGCCACAAGAATAATCGAGTATGTAGTATAAAAAAAATATTTTTAAAAGCAATGTCACTAGACGATTAAGAGACATAATAATCGTTCATTAAGGTTTTCAAAAGAGATGATCGACTATCCTAATGGGATAATCGATTATGTCAAGTGAACAATCCTTCTAATTGATTAGAACGAGTCTCTAAACCATTATCTAGGCATAAAAACAATTTTCAGTTGATTTAATAAAATAAGTGAGAGTTTTCTATTGTTCGAAAGTGTATGTGTGTGTGTGTTTTGTCTTATTAAATTTGAGAATTAATCTTATACCTTTACTTAAATAGATCACTCGACAACGAGTTTTCACACTTTCTCTATTTCACAACTCTCAAGTTTCAGGTTCCTTGCTACATTAACTTTGACTTTAGCACTTTACTAGAACTTTGAATCTTCTCTTTGATGAGTCTTAGGTAACTCTTCATTATATAAACCATTATCAAACACATAACTTGATCAAAGATCTTCACTACCTAGCGCCGTTTGATATTAGGTATTGTCATCCAAAGATAGATTTTAATATCTTGATCTCCAAACACCACAACTAGATTGCCACCACAGACGACGACTTTACCATATAGTATTATCATCATCCAAATCAGATAGGCTTGATCAATACTTCTAATGAAAATCTTACTTTATAGTATTGTTGTAACACCTCTATTTTTTTTAATTATTTAACTAAGAACCTTTAATTTTAATTCTTCGATAAAGATCCAACACCCTATTTTAATTTGATATATATTGTAGGATTATGATATGATACTTTTTTAATTATTTATTCTTATTTACTCAATTTATAAATTGATTGAATTATTAAAATTTTAATAATTTATTTTATTTAAATAAATAGTTTATAGGTTGATAAATAAATCAATTTATTATTAATATTAAATATAAAAGTGAATTAATAATAATAATAATAATAATAATAATAATAATAATAATAATAATAATAATAATAATAATAATAATAATAATAATAATAATAATAATAATAATAATAATGATGATGATGATGATGATGATGATGATGATGGTGAATTGGTGTTCTAGAAAGAAAAAGAAAAAGTAACAAAAAAATGGATGGAAAATGTGTACTGATAATGTTTTACTTGTGAATAAAGTCTAACATTAATATTTAATATAGCTATGAAATAGTAGTGGTTAAAGCTAAGCTAAGGTAACTTAAATGGATGTAGTATAACATTAATATACTAGTAGTGGTAGTGCTCAAAGCTAAGCTAAGGTAACGTGTGTAAAAAATTCACTAATTATCATAATTAATGTACCTATCAACATAGGAATGCCAGGAGAATGAAAACACTAAGATTTTTTTATCCACATGTTATTATTTGAAATTAAAAACACTAAAATGTCCCTATCCAAAAAAATTATTAGAATGTCACATTTTCTCTTTAGATTCCACTATTGATTGGACGATTATTTGAAAAAAATTTTGTATATTTTAAACTCGGCTAATGGTTGGTCGAACCTGTAAAAAAAAAAATTTCTTAAAGTTGGGTGTAATAAGATAATGGCTAAAGACCTCTTCAATGGTTCGGCCAACAATCGGCTCAGCGCCTCAGCCCATGTTTTTGCATAAATTTTTTTAAAAATCATTTAATCAATGGCCAAATTCAAAGAGAAAGAGTGGTATTTTGGTTTTTTTTTTTCAGGGAATGACATTTTTGTGTTTTAGTTTTTGATATGAACTGATCAGAAGGGGACCAAGGACTTGCCACACGCCGTTGATCTGTTTCCGGCTCACCAGTGTTGGGGAAAGGAGATGGGGGTGTACTGCAAGGCATTCCGATGCCAAAGTAAGAGTTTAGACAGAGTGACAGCAAATACAGAAAAAGGGGTAAGAAGTGAATTACCTGAGCCTCTTGTGAAAGAGGGTATTTATAGAGAGACCTCAGCGCTGGGCCAACGGTCACTTGTGTTGAGCTGGATTGTCAGGCCCAACTCAGGTGATTGCTAGGGCTTACGTGGCGTAATGAAGACCAGGACGTGGTCTTCGCCCTAGTCCAACTGTCCCGTGATCTCCGGAAAGTGGGTTTGACCTGCTCTCTCGGAGATGGGCAGTTGGTCGGTGACGTTTCCCCGCGGAGGGGAGCACGTGGAGAACGTGTGAGGGACACGTTGTCCTGCCCGACAGGGGAGCAGGTTCTGCCCGCAGAGGGGCAGGTTCGACGGGGGCAGTGTCTGGTCGACGGGGGAGTATTGTGCTCGACACAGATGAGGAAGATTCTGCCCGCGGAGGGACATTATCTGCCCGCTAGGGACTCTGTGCTCGACGGCGGTGGCCCAAGTTGGATTGAGCTTGGCAGAATATTATTGGGTTGGGTCTGTCCGGTCAAGCCGGGACCCAGGCCAGAACAGGAGCCCCCTAAGTCGTAGCTCTGAGGGAGGGAGCGAGGACTTGCTGAAGTTATGTCGGGGAGGAGAGATTAACATGAGGAGAAACCCTCCAGCTCGCGTTCCGCGGGGACGTGAGTACGTGAGTCCTTTCTCGTCGCCGGGTGCCTGGGGTTGAGGACACGTGTTGGCGGGGAGATGTGAGGGGACGCAACTGTCAGCCTTCGCCACGTGTCATGCGTCGGGTGGCTGCTAGGGCAGCTACCCTAGGGTACTCGAGTGCCTAGCGACGCTTCAAGTCCTGTGCTGGGGTATAAGTAAGCGAGCCCCCGCTCATTCTCCACTTTTCGCCTTCTTGTTCTCAAACTCTCTGATCTGCCATCTTCTCTACCGTCTGATATCTCCGTCGCAGCAGCCTTCTTGTACTCCGCCGTAGATCGAAATATAGTAAGTTTTTCTTCTCCTTTCTTTTTTTTTGCCGTTCGTTTTAGGACCTAATGCCCCGAGGAGAGATGCGGATCTCTGCCGCTGTAGGGGGATTTCTAGGGTTTTACCGTGAGCGTTCTGAGGAGAAACGCCTATTCCGATGAATGCCCCGGGGACATATGCTTGCTTCAATGAACGCCCCGGGGAGAGACGCTTATTCTGATGAACGCCTCAAGGAGAGCGTGTAGATTAGATTGGGTAGGCATCCCGAGGAGATGATAGGATTCGGGTAGAGCCACCAAGGACGATGCTCGGTTTGTCCTCGTCGCCCTTTCACTTGACTTGCGGTTAGGGATGACAATGAACCAAACCGACTCGAAAATAGTTCAGAATTCGATTCGACAATTAAATCGTTGAACTAGGTTCATGAACCAAATGAGTTGAGTATGAGCGAAAAATTAAGTTCGTTAACTAAATGAGCTGAACTTGAACTATACATAGTTCGACTCGTTAGGTTCATGAGTCAACTCGATTACATATGAGAATAATTATACTATCTTTAAGATTAGGTTTAAATATTTACTCCAAATCTTAGACAAATTTAATCTTCAATTTAGTAGTTTTTGAATTAGACTCTCAAATGTATCTCTTGAAAGTTGTGTAGGTTTTGAATTAGTAGATTTTGAAGATAAAGTTAAATTTCAATATGATAACTTTTATTTTATTTTAATATTTTATTTTAAGAAAATATATTTATTTAAAATGTCAAATATACTAATATATATATATATATATATATATATATATATATATATATATATATATATATATATATATATATATATATATATATATATATTAAAAAAATAGTTTTTAAGCCCGTGAATCATGTGAGCTGAACCTAATGAGATGAACCTAACAAGTTGAACCGAACTGTTCGTGAACTTATAACGAGTCGAGTTTGAGCTTAAAAAAAGTGTGTGTCAAAATCAAACTCGAACTCGAACCAATTCTTAACGAATCGAGTCGAGCTGAGGTGAGTTCGACTCGACTCGACTCATTTCCAGCCCTACTTGCGGTGGAAGGGTGAATTTGATCTTTGTCATCGAATTCACCGTTACCTTCTGCTTTTCAGGTGTTAATGACTACGTTGGTCCCGGGGACAATGGTTGAGGACAATGAACCGGACGTTCCATACTTCGACGAGCGCGCTCTTCCCCTCGAGGAGTGGGTGGCCGAGGAGCCTCTATCCACGCCTTCTTGTTTCGCTTCTGACCCGACGAGATTCTATGCCACCGTGGAGGACCGGAGAGAAGGTGACCCCCAGCATTGGCAAGTTTATCGTCCTCGGGAGGGCCACCGAATATGATCGAAGTACGGGAGGATGTGGTTCCTGATGTACGAATTCTATTTTAAAGAGGTCAGGCTCAGGCTGCCATTCTCAGACTTCCACCTGGGCCTCTTCGACTGGTTGCGGTTGGCCCCTTCGCAACTGCACCCGAATGCCTTGGCTTTTATTCGGGCCTTTGAGGTCGTGTGCCACTATCTCGAGATCGGCGTCACGCTGCCGTTATTCTTCCGTGTCTTCTACCTGCAGCGGCAAATGGTGGACGGTAGGCACGAATGGGTGTCGTTCAAGCAACCGAACAGGCTCTTCAAGATGTACATGGACTCTGTTTGGGATTTCAAAGGTCGTTTCTTCATCGTCAGCCTGATCACGCATGAGGGGGTCAATTCTTTATATTCAGCAGGGGAACGAATAGTGAACGACCAGCGGGAAGCCGTCATGTTGCCGCGGATGCACGTGGAGTGGTCCCCGGAACATTTCTCCCAGGGGACAGACTGGTATATAGTGCGTGCGGGGTCCCTCGACGAGGATGACATGGACAGCTATTTGAAGATAGTCACGTTCGTGCGCAGCTTGTAACACCCCACTTCCCAAATCAATTAAAATATAAACATTATAAATAAACATCAGAGTTGTTCACCTACCAAGTGGGATATCACATAATCAAATCCAACACATCCTTCATTAAAAATGTTTTCACCAAAATACAGCGGAAATTGTTCATATAATGAAATACATCAAATTCATGATACGTCACAGGAAAAGAAATAAATTCAACAAAAACAACTAAAACACCCAAGTCCCATGCTACGTATCAGAGCATCCTAAGACTCGACTGGCACACCACAAATCCAAGCTAGCTAAGTACCTGGATTATCTACACTTCCGAAGAAGCACAGACCACAATAACAGCAAAGGGGTGAGAAAACATGATCAAAATATATCGGTAATTACATACATGAAATAAAGGTAGTAAGTACAACAGTCATATCAATCATCACCCAACATTCACCAAACACGATATATAGTCCACCAATCAACATAATACATCATAATGCAAATATGCAACGCAACACCTTGCATGCGGTACCAATTATTTGGTTCCTCAATGGAACCCGGATAGATCACATACGCCCACCCTTGGCAATGATTTGTTCCCACCAATTTCCCCATGCAAGGGAATACGAATGAATCACATACACTCCATCGAGCAATGATTCATTCCACCAACACTTCATGATATGCATGACACCAAATGCATACAAATTAACAGCACACTAAGTGCACACGATCCAGTGATCATATCATCATACATCATACATGCTTACACATCGAACTATTATTATAATTAAGTTTACACGATCTCCCTGATCCCATCACTGTACGTCATTCGTACATCTCCTCATCAAGTAATTGCTTTAATCAAAGCTACAAGATCCCCCCGATCCTACCACCGTATCCCCGACATACTACACACCAATCTATTACAACGACTTAGTTCAATCACTATAAGATTCCACCGTCCAACGCTACTCCATTATGTTAATTCATCTTAATATACACGATCCTACTGACCACACCATCTTACCTCATATATCTATTATACACCACTCATTTGTATTAACGAAGTTAACTTTATACGGTCCTCCTGATCAACTCACCGTGCCTCGCACATCTCCCACATCAATCTAATTATTTTATTTACATTCAACACTATGTAATTCACCTATTAGCACCAAGTATCTATTCATCACATGCATACATATAGCATACACCAATCAACTATATCATTTAATCCACATATAAATAAAGGTTCACCCTCCAACAGCAGGTATACTCATACCCCGATAATCGGGTACACACGATCATAATGATCGCCTCACGATACTCCATATCATACACACTTTCACCAATCATCCACTTAATTCAAACAATACGGAATTCACTTCCGATCACCACCTATGCACCCTTCATTATTCATCCATCATCCCTACACTCAACATGAACAAAGGGATACTACACAGCTAATGCACAAGGCCAAACAATACCAAAAACCACATTCTGCTGTCACGTTTGCTGAACCATTCGCCAAGGTCATAACCATAGTCACTAAAAACATCACAGGGAACAACACATAATTTTCCCAAGGCTATAATCATGGTCATTACCAACACTACAGTAACAACACATAATTTTCCCAAAGCTATAATCATGGTCATTACCAACACTACAGTAACAACACATAATTTTCCCAAAGCTATAATCATGGTCATTACCAACACTACAGTAACAACACATAATTTTCCCAAAGCTATAATCATGGTCATTATCCACACACAGTAACAACACATAATTTTCCCAAAGCTATAATCATGGTCATTACCAACACTACAATAACAACACATAATTTTCCCAAAGCTATAATCATGGTCATTACCAACACTACAGTAATAACACATAATTTTCCCAAAGCTATAATCATGGTCATTACCAACACTACAGTAACAACACATAATTTCACCAGAGTTATGTTCATAGTTACTATCAACACTTCAGTAACAACATAGAATCTCACCAACATCACCATAATATATATGTACACCAAAGTGCATCATCAACATTCATCAATTCAACAACATCAACAATAATTATAAGCATGCTAATATAAAGCTCACACGCATCAAATCTGTACGGGCTTAAGGAATCCCCTCTACCCAATTTCATGTAATTTACCATCCCAATCAGTTTCTCCCCCTTACCTTAATCGATGTTCTAATGGATGAAAACCTTCAAGAATCCTTAGCCCTTCCCTTCTCGATCCTCCTCTTTGCTCTTCTCTCAGGAACTGGTTATCGTAATTTTCTTTCTCCCAAAAACTTCTCTATTTTCTTTAATCTCAAATGTATCGTGAAAACTCTCTAACTCCCCTAAATCCTTATTTCTTATTTTATTTATTTAATCCAAATAATAATGATAATAACTTATAATAATAATATTAATAATAATAATAACAATAATAATAATAATAATAATAATAATAATAATTATATTACCATCAATATTATATTATATTATATTAATATTAAATTCTGCCTTTTATTAAATAGTTCCTATAAATTAAGGACACTCACCCAACACTCTCAGGCACACCCCCTTATAAGGACACCCCAAAATACAATAACACCAAAAAGACTAAATAATTAAAAATGGGTGTTACAACTCTCCCCCACTTTAATTATTTTCGTCCTCGAAAATTACCTGATGGAAACAATTCTGGATACACTTCCCGCATCCTGCTTTCCAATTCCCAAGTCACACTGCCTACTGCAGCACTTCATCAAGCCACTTTCACCAAGGATACCTCCTTCTCTCATAGTTGTTTCTCGTTCAACAATTCGTACTAGGAATATACCAACAATCAAATTATTTCACATTTGCACATCATGCAATTTCCACAAACGACAGCGGTAAACAGTCTAACATACTATTTTCCCCGTGCTTCCGCTGTGCCATTCTGATACAGATAAATAAAACACAGTGTGTTCTTCTGAGACTTCAGAGCTCGGTCAACACCAGTTACCATCGTAACTATTAAAACGTGTCCTTTCTTGGATCCTTTTGATCTTTTTTGTTGCCTCTTGCACACTTTCTGGTCCGAGTATAACACTCTCGCCGGACACACATCAACACAAAGGAGTCATACACCTCCTACCATACAAATCCTCATCTGATGTCATTCCGATACTAGAATGATAACTATCATCATAGGTAAATTCAACCAACGACAAATAACTATCCCTCCATTTTCCAAAGCAAATTATATTCTTCTCACACTCCTCGGCAAACCCGACACAAAATCCATATAAATACTATCTCATTTTCACTCTGGAATATTCAACGGTTACATTAGACCCAACCGCCTCTGATGCCCAATCTTCGACCTTCTACAAGCCTAACTAGCATATACAACCTCAACCACTTCTCTCTTTGTCTATGATCATCAGAGCAATTTTCCCAAATCTGGTTACCTCTTCATCACAACGGGATGGATACTCCATCTACCTCAAGGTCTTGTTTTAATAATACTCTTTTTCCAACTCAACAATATTTGGAACACAACTCTATCACGATGCCTCATGGTACCAATTTCATTAACCCGAAAGTCAGCTCTTCGACTCTAATTCATCAAATTCAATTCAATCTACCAACTCAGCCAGATTCCCGACCTTCTCGAATATCATCAAGAACATCACTAGTAAGGTCCATCATACTAAGCTTAACTCCACCAGAAGTCTCTTCACAAACCCAACTCATATCATAAAATTGCTCAATCAGTCCCAACTATTTTCACCATCCTAATTGGTATATACAAAGATTTCCAATTTAATGCATCAGCTACTACGACTGCTTTACCCGTATGGTAATTCGATCCGAAACCATAATCCTCCAGAAATCTCAATTATCTCATCTGCCTCGTACTCCACTCTTTCAAATCAAACAAATACCTTAAGCTCTCGAGAATAACAAGTGTCTCAAATCTCAACTAAACAATTGTAGCCTCCAAACTCCGACACAAACACAAAAACATTCGACTCTCAATCACTTGTCAGATAATTCCTCTTATGTACTTTAAGTTGTCTTAAAGCATAACTAAAACTTGCCGATGTTGCACTTAACATACCTCCCAATCTTATCAACAAGGCATCACAAAACACAACAAACAGTCCTTTCAGATTCAGCAAAAATCAACCCACGAGCTCTTGACAACTCTCTTAGAACTCTTTTAAAATTCTCTTCACAATTGCATATGCTGCTTCTACTCCAACACTGATAACTCAAGTTCCCGATGCTCAACATGATCCTCTATACTAATCCAATATATCCAAATATCATCGATTAACACATCCATTGTCTTGCTCAAACAAGTATGAAACATCCCATGTCAAACCGACACTCAATTCGTGAGTTACGACGGAAACACGAACCACACGTTCTGCACCTACTACAAAATCCAAATATAGTCCATAAATAAGTAACTTAAATCCATTCCACTACTTCACCATCACATAGATCATCGGAGTAGCTTTCCAACTCTTCGAACCGTGCGTCATTCCGAGTTACGGTTCTCCCGTTACGACAAAAATACGAAATGACATTTTTCTGCCCAGGACACTTCGCTAGGCGAACACCTGGCGAACATGACAGTCCAAAATTTTATTTCCGACCGTTTCCTGACTTCCGTATGTCCGATTTCGATTTCGTAAAAAGCTGCGATCTCGGAATTCGACGTACGACAATAATTTCACACTTAGGAAGCTATTCAACACCTTTCCAACTTGAAATATTTTAAAACTCAAGTACACTAATATTGCATTCCACGCCGACCTCTTCTCATAATCGCCAAAAATTATTGCCCATCATACACTCGACTTTACCCTCTCCTGCCTTAGCACACATACCAGACACAAGTCTTAAAACCAATTAATCGAATGAATCCCTTGACCATTCAAATAGACTTATAACACGAAGCTCTCAATATCGGACTAGTTCCTGTAACTAAGTCGATCACAACTCCACTTCACGTTCTGGCTATATATCACTATCTCGTTAGGATACTTCCAGACAACCACAATTTAATCGGCAAACCACCAACTTCCACACATTCCTTAACACTCGGAATTCCATCAAAATTAGACATTTCAACGCCGTCCTGTGCCACGTCATCAAAACTACTCTTAAGCACTTAGCTTAACTCAAAACACTTCACTACTCACGTCGTCTAAGCTTACAAGACACGTCTATCCTAGCCAACACAATCCCAACTATTATCAACAAGAGATTAAGGATGATCAGTTCCTCAATTTGTCAATAGACAGCCGAAATCATGATGCAGTATAAATCATCTTTACCAAACTATAAGGACGTTCAACCACACACTGAGCCACTGCTCCACACTTATAGCATCCTGGAGAAGCACAAACTTCTCCCCCACTTGCATCATTCCTACTTCTGCAGAGAAGGTTAGGAAATAACCATGTGCTGAAAGTGTTTTCACACACGTGTCGCATACAAGGAAACTAACAACACCAGTTAAAAGGTACACAACTCTATCCTAAGGACAGACTCAACTCAACTACACTGGCCGGACGGACCGACCTGCTCTGATACCAATTGTAACACCCCACTTCCCAAATCAATTAAAATATAAACATTATAAATAAACATCAGAGTTGTTCACCTCCCAAGTGGGATATCACATAATCAAATCCAACACATCCTTCATTAAAAATGTTTTCACAAAAATACAACGGAAATTGTTCATATAATGAAATACATCAAATTCATGATACGTCATAGGAAAAGAAATAAATTCAACTAAAACATCCAAGTCCCGTGCTACGTATTAGAGCATCCTAAGACTCGACTGGCACACCACAAATCCAAGCTAGTTAAGTACCTGGATTATCTGCACTTCCGAAGAAGCACAGACCACAACAACAGCAAAGGGGTGAGAAAACATGATCAAAATATATCGGTAATTACATACATGAAATAAAGGTAGTAACTACAACAGTCATATCAATCATCACCAAACATTCACCAAACACGACATATAGTCCACCAATCAACATAATACATCATAATGCAAATATGCAACGCAACACCTTGCATGCGGTACCGACTCTTTGGTTCCTCAATGGAACCCGAATAGATCACATACGCCCACCCTTGGCAATGATCCTTTCCCACCAATTTCCCCATGCAAGGGAATATGAATGAATCACATACACTCCATCGAGCAATGATTCATTCCACCAACACTTCATGATATGCATGACACCAAATGCATACAAATTAACACAAGCACACTAAGTGCACACGATCCAGTGATCACATCACCATACATCATACATGCTTACACATCGAACTATTATTATAATTAAGTTTACACGATCTCCCTGATCCCATCACTGTACGTCATTTGTACATCTCCTCATCAAGTAATTGCTTTAATCAAAGCTACACGATCCCCCCGATCCTACCACCGTATCCCCGACATACTACACATCAATCTATTACAACGATTTAGTTCAATCACTATAAGATTTCACCGTCCAACGCTAGTCCATTATGTTAATTCATCTTAATATACACGGTCCTACTGACCATACCATCTTACCTCATATATCTATTATACACCACTCATTTGTATTAACGAAGTTAACTCTATACGGTCCTCCTGATCAACTCACCGTGCCTCGCACATCTCCCACATAAATCTAATTATTTTATTTACATTCAACACTATGTAATTCACCTATTAGCACCAAGTATCTATTCATCACATGCATACATATAGCATACACCAATCAACTATATCATTTAATCCACATATAAATAAAGGTTCACCCTCCAACAACACGTATACTCATACCCCAACAATCGGGTACACACGATCATAATGATCACCTCACGATACTCCATATCATTCACACTTTCACCAATCATCCACTTAATTCAAACAACACGGAATTCACTTCCAATCACCACCTATGCACCCTTCATTATTCATCCATCATCCCTACACTCAACATGAACTAAGGGATACTACACAGCTAATGCACAAGGCCAAACAATACCAAAAACCATATTCTGCTGTCACGTTCGCTGAACCATTCGCCAAGGTCATAACCATAGTCACTAACAACATCACAGGGAACAACGCATAATTTTCCTAAGGCTATAATCATGGTCATTACCAACACTACAGTAACAACACATAATTTCCCAAAGCTATAATCATGGTCATTACCAACACTACAGTAACAACACATAATTTTCCCAAAGCTATAATCATGGTCATTACCAACACTACAGTAACAACACATAATTTTCCCAAAGCTATAATCATGGTCATTATCCACACCACAGTAACAACACATGATTTTCCCAAAGCTATAATCATGGTCATTACCAACACTACAGTAACAACACATAATTTTCCCAAATCTATAATCATGGTCATTATCCACACCACAGTAACAACACATAATTTTCCCAAAGCTATAAGCATGGTCATTACCAACACTACAGTAACAACACATAATTTTCCCAAAGCTATAATCATGGTCATTACCAACACTACAGTAACAACACATAATTTCACCAGAGTTATGTTCATAGTTACTATCAACACTACAGTAACAACATAGAATCTTACCAACATCACCATAATATATATGTACACCAAAGTGCATCATCAACATTCATCAATTCAACAACATCAACAATAATTATAAGCATGCCAATATAAAACTCACACGCATTAAATCTCTACGGGGTTAAGGAATCCCCTCTACCCAATTTCATGTAATTTACCATCCCAATCAGTTTCTCTCCCTTACCTTAATTGATGTTCCAATGCATGAAAACCTTCAAGAATCCTTAGCCCTTCCCTTCTCGATCTTCCTCTTTGCTCTTCTCTCAAGAACTGGGTTATCGTAACTTTCTTTCTCCCAAAAACTTCTCTATTTTCTTTAATCCCAAATGTATGTTGAAAACTCTCTAACTCCCCTAAATCCTTATTTCTTATTTTATTTATTTAATCCAAATAATAATAATAATAACTTATAATAATACTAATAATAATAATAATAATAATAATAATAATAATAATATTAACCACCAATATTATATTATATTATATTAATATTAAATTCCGCCTTTTATTAAATAGTTCTTATAAATTAAGGACACCCACCCAACACTCTCAGGCACACCCCCTTTTAAGGACACCCCAAAATACAATAACACCAAAAAGACTAAATAGTTAAAAATGGGTGTTACACAGCTTGCCGCTGTCAAAGCTGGTGACCCCCGACGGCCGGTATATCCTTGATAGCCAGGGGAATGTCCGCGAGACAGCGAGGTTGATTAATACGAAAGCCCTGATCGAGTGTTCCTCGGAGGCGGAGGCCTTTCGCTATCTAGGTGGTGGACACTGCTTTCCTCTCTTGATTTGATATTCTTCATCCGTTGCTGACCCATTCTCTTTGTTTTGCAGGGAACATGTCTTCTGTCGAGGAGCGGGTGAAGAAGTTGCGCGCGTCGAAGGTCGTTTCTCTTCCGAAGACGCGGATTGGCCAGCTGGTCGGGCAGGCTTCCGTTGATCAGAATGGCAGGGGGTCCTCGTCTCCTCCAAGCAGTCAGTCACCCACATCCCAGGGGGGCCCAAAGAGGCCCAGAGTTTAGGAGGTGGAGACCGTGGTCGACTTATCAGCGGACTCTACCGAGGAGGGTTACTCCATCACGCCCTGCCATCAGCATCCTGGTTATTTCCACGAGGCCAGGTCGCCCAGTATTCTAGCCGGGGAGGCGAAGGCGGTCCTAAGTGAGGATCGGGCTACTCGTAGGTAGGTCCTGACAGAGGATTTGGCTGGCTTGATGCGGACCTTCACCACGACGATGGTTCTAAGCGAGGAAAGCTGCTCGGCCGTCGAGTTGTCTAAGCTTCAGGGGGATCTCGCTTTCATGCAGTCTCGTTTGAACAAGGCCGTCGAGGATCTGGAGCTGAACCGGGGAAGGGTGACTCAACTTACCGAGGAGCTGGAGAAGAGTCAGGGGGAGACCGCCGGTGAGCGCAAGAGGGGGATAGCGCTGAGGAGGAAGTGCGGGCACCGAAGGCTCGCGTGGAGAAGCTGAAGGGTGGCCTTTGTCCTGCTGACGATGAGACCGACGAAGACAGACAGATGGTTACCCGGGCTGATCTGCTCGCCAGGATACGGGTGCTGGAAGGTGACTGTCTGGAGGATTTCACAACGGGTTTCAATGGTGTTGTCGCATAGTGTAATACCCCAAATTTTACCCTTACATTTAGTCCGGCATTTCGCATATCATCTCCTATGAACATTTGCTAACCACTAACAAGTTGTGGAGGTTTTTGTTTTGCAGATTTGGTTGGTCCCAGGGGTATTTTGGTCATTTCACGCAAATTCTGCTAACTTCTTGAAAACGGGCTGTTATTACGTTCTGAGGCATTTATTTGCCATTTGGGTCAAGGTGCCAGTATGTTTTGTCAGAAATATGATTGGACTCGGGGCCGTGCTTTGTTTGATTCTGAAACATTTCCAAACAGTTTTGTTTCCTTTTATAAAGTTGGGCTGAAAAAGAAGTGGATACTGTTAAGGTTATTTTGAGAAGAGATGTGATCAACAAGGTTTTAATTTGAATATGTTTGGATATAATCATATGGTGGGATATCAGTTATAAAAAGCAAATGAGAGGTTAAGTTTTAACATTTGTGAGCTTTTATTCATGAATGTTCATAAGCTACAAATCAAAGTTGAATTTAAATAAATAATGGATGATTATTCATGGATATTTAAATTCATAATTGAGAAAATAGAAATGAATATTTACTGGATTTTATTTCACACCATCTAGAATTACAAATTGAAATGGAAGTAATTTTTGGATTTTTATTCATGATGATCTTTCATTTACAAAAGGATTATACATTTACAATGAGTATCTGTTCTAGGTCCTAAAGTCCTAAAAAGAGAAAAAACTACAAGTTTTCTTCATTGGTCCTCCCTTGAGTTCTTCACGCAACTCTTGATCACCTGCACATCAAAGCAAAACAAACCACAGGAAAAGAGGTTAGAAGATTGTTTGACACTCTCAGAACATTATCATCATCGAGTGTCGGGAGGGCACGACTAAAGCCGCATCCTACTCCCGTTACCAATCTGAGCCTTCGGCGTCAGATCAGGTAGTTATTGTTCTTATCATAAGGGACTGCCGAGAGAAAGAGAGAGTAAAAGAAGTGGGACTGATTTGATTTGCCATAATTGGATTCGGTTCAAAAACAAATTAAAAACACCATTCCATCAAGTAAATAATTTTTGGGACACTATCAAGTAAACCAAATTTCACAGCTGTATCAACTCTGAGCCACACAAGCGAACCCGTGAAAATCAAACACCAAATCTGAACGGAAATAAGCCACGACAGAATTCGCGTCAGCATAAACTCGGTTTCAGTATCAAATGAGCAAGTCACATTGAAAATTCAAGTACAGAATCCAAGGCTCAGTGTGAACATCATAGCCTAAAAGTTGCAGCCACCTTTTGGTTCCAAATCAGAGAGTAGAAAGATCAGTTAAACTCAGAGAATTGAGGAACCAAGCTTACGTTCAGAAAGATAGGAACCCACTCATTTCAGTTCAAAAATAAGCAAATCCACAAACCTCACAGCCACAAACAGTCGTTCGAAAGACGCGCGGGAAAAGAACCAAGCCAAGCAAATCTGTCACCCGAGGTTCAACAAACAGATCATAAGCTGTGCAAAGTTGAAAGAAGTAATTTAATTCACAAACATTAGAATCAAAGCAATTCAATTCGAAAACGAACAAACCCAGAGAAGTTCGAAGAAAAAAGAGCCAACTGATATCAGAAAGAAAATGAATCCATACCATTAACAATTATATCAGTTTCACCATGACAGTTCATATCAGCTCGTAACAACAAGTGCATCACGACATCAGCAGTTCAGGTCAAAAAGCAAACTAGCACCTTACACATGTGTGTTAAACACGAAATACCAAAGCCAGGGCTCAGCTATCACACATCATAGCCCAGCATACTATCACAGTTCATCCTAAACGAAGAAACAATCAGTTCAAAATCCAAACCAGTTTCCCAAACTACCTCAAAACTGTTAGCCAAATCAGATGAGCAAGACAAGTTCACATAATCACACTTACATGTCAAGAGTAAGCTCAGTTCATTAAACTGTATCAGTCGTAGTGATCCCCAACCAAAGGTGAAATGTCACGTTGGAAAATCGAAGTGCAAGGCATAGGGCTCAGATATGAACATCATAGCCTAAGTCACAATCATAGGTCAGTTCAATGGAACAGTTTAACATCAGAGAACAGAAAGATCAGGTTCAACTCGGAGAGTCAAGGAACCAAGCTCAGGTTCAGAAAATAAGAGCCAAGTTCAATTCATAAACATCGTAACCCAGTTTTAGTTCAAGAAAAAGTGTCACAAGTAATTGAATCGCCGCGAGTTCATCATAGAAAAGACCCAGGCGCACGTTCGAAGAAAGCATCAACACCTGCGTATCGATTCAGAAAGTGTAACAGGTTCACACAACCCTGTTAGAGGAAAATGAAACAAGGTCACTAAACTGCATCAGATGGAACCAGATATCCAAATCTATGATGGAGTTACCCGTGTCCGAAACATCTGTGAAATCCAAACAAATCATATCAGATAAAACATTAAAATCTATATCTGATAAAAATCCAAATCAGGCACAACGATACCCAATTGAAATCTAAAGACGAAATCTAGTCAAGGTAAATAAAATATGGAAAGGCTTCCAATCAAATCCGATTCAGTGAAAAAAAGATTAACAGATCCCAATCAAATCAAATTAACGTTGGTTCGCAAAAGCTCCACGAAATCAAAATCAAATCGCGACCCAATCTCAGAAAATAACGTAAATCCACTGGTATCAAAGGCCCAAAAGAGAATCAGAAGATTATAAAAGGAAGGACATCACCTCGTAAGAAAAAGGGGACGAAAACGACGAAGAACGCAAAACCCTAGCGACCGCGAGAAAGAGGAGGAGAGTTTCGAGCATTCATCGAGAGGTTGGGGAAGGTCCACCAGCGCCGCCTCCATCCACGACGGGCAAACCCTCCACAGAGGCTCAGTCCACCATCATCGCCTCCATTCATCACTGATTGCGAACGAGAATGTAAGCCAGGAACATAATATCTTCACTTTTAACATTGTTCGGTTTGATTTCAGGGTTTTCAATATGATTGAAGAAAGAATCACAGAGAGAAAGGCGATGAGGAAGACGAAGGCTTAACGGCGCCGCGATATACAATGGGGTTTTGAAACCCTAGATCACTAACTGTGACATGCAACCGGTTTGGGTTGAGAATCCTACCGGCCCAATCCCCAATCCCCAATCTCCAATTCCATTTACCAATTCCCTTTCCTTTATTTTTTTTTATTTATTTTCTGTTTTTTATTAGGTTAGATATTAAAATTGTTTTTTAAATAAATAAATAAAAAACCTTTTAAAATAAATAAGAAAAAACATTTTATATACATATTAAAAATAAAAAACTTTTTTTTTTTAAAGCAAAAATCAAAAAACTTTTCTTAAAAATATAAAAAAAATAATAATAATAAAACTTTTTAGAGTAAAACATTTTAAATTAAATTTTTTTTCTGCAAGCTAACATTAAAATTATTTAAGATTTTTAAATAAAACAACAATAAATCTCCAATTTGCATTGGCTCGTAATTCATCTGATAGTCGTTTGACTCTGCCTACTAACGGGTGTTCATTTTTTGCAGTTCATATTTATTACTATTGTGTTGAGTTTTCATTTGAGTTACCTTTATATTTGTATCTGTTTCTCAATTGTAACCTCGCGAACCTAACAATCGCATTTACGTTTCCGCATTTAAATTTCTGCTGATGTATGATTTAAAATTCTCACATGGTCATTGCTATTATTTTGTCACATTGCGCGCACCTCCGAAGGAATTAGGTCTAGCATTTGACCGCCGTGTCAATAGTCCTCACCTTCAACCCTTATACCTTTTCAACCCTAAATTTTCACAAATGCCCCGCCGCAGGCAAAATTACAATTTTACCCCTAGCATTAGGTCAAAGAGCCGCCGCGCTCAGTTTAGGGTTTCCCGCCGTGGAATCCCTAACCTAACCCTAATTACAACTTAACAATTCAACGTAGAGATTTGGAGTTCCTACACTCCACGTAAGCGTGTCCTTAAGATGCGTTTATTCCCCATTAAAACCTTGGCCACAGTCAAGATGTTTCTAACCTCCCTTTTGAGGGGAACTACGATTACTCTGATTCCACTCCCGTAAGGATACGTAGGCACAAGATGCGATGTCTTGCCGAGTAAACTTAGAATTAACCCCTTAGGTCTCTTTTCTCACTTTTAACCCTTTGTACATATACCTTAAGCAAATAAATAAAGCAAATAGTAAGCATTTGAACAAAAGGTTCCTGTAGAGTACTACAGAAGTTTAGGGTGCTAATACCTTCCCTAAATTTAATCAACCCCCGAACCCTAGATCTTTCCCCGCATTGTGTTTACGATGCAAAAATAGGTTTTCCCTCTTTTGACCTTTTCCTTCGGATAAATCAAAGAGCGGTTGTGAATTGAATTGCGATTCAAACTCATTAATAGTTTGTGATCCTATTTCCACCGCAACACATAGCTTAAGGTGGTGAACTCTAGCGTTGCCCTGGTCGAGGACGACATCGGGCCTTTCCACGAGATAATCGATGGTCGGGTGGTCGACCCCAGCACCGAGGAGGCTGGTCCCGATGTCCATCCCGTCCAGCCTGAAGCGGAGGAGGAAGAAGGAGCATAAATTAGTTTCGGGCCTGCGTGCCAAACAATTTGTATAATTTTCTAAGTGTTTTCTTTACCAGGCCTGCGTGCCCTTCTTGGCGATGTAATATTAACTTCTAGGCTGGTGCCCGCTTTTATATGATATGCTTTTGGAAATTTGTTTAAGTGTGCGCTTTGTTTTGTTTTTGCATGGTGTTATGCTCGTTTTATTTCTGCGCTTTTGTATGCTCGAAATATATGTTTGTATGTTTAAAACGCATGTTTGTTATGCCTTTGGGCCAATCCGGGGTGGTAGCTCGATGATAATTATTTCCGGTAGTGTGGAAAACTGGCCGGTTGACCGGTTTTGCTACCTGGCCGTTACGGGGGTAGTTTATCCCCGCGGCGTGAACGTCCCATCGTGAGCTGGGTGTCCTGCCGATTCTGGTACAACGACGGGGAGTCTCGATCGAGGGGTTCTCCGTTGAGCAGAGCCTTCTTCCTGCGCACACAAAGGCAGGGCTTGCTGTTTTGTTGGTCTCTAGAAGACGCGAGGAGGTGAGGTGGTACCACGTCGCCCCCCTGTGGTCGCGACGCCTGGGCGTCGCGGGCAGTGTTTAACTGTAGTACCGTTTCAGCTTCTCAGAGTTCCATGGTCGAGCTAGTTGTTCCCCGTGTAGGTTTTCGAGGTAATAGACCTCGTGCTCCGTCTTGTTGCGAACACAATATGGGCCTTCCCAATTCGCGACTAATTTGCCTTCATGGGAGTCCTTCTGGTTTCTTTGCAAGACTAAGTCGTCGATATGAAACTCGTGTTTTAGGACTCTGCTGTCGTGGTGAAGTGTTACCTGTTGTTTCAGTCGGGCTTCTTGAAGAGCTGTCCCCGACCAAATTTCTTTGACTAGGTCGTGTTCCTCTCGGAGGGCGTCATCATTGTCTTCGGCCTCGAGGGGAGCCTCAGTTCTTCTGGACGGCTCTCGTATCTCGACCGGGATCACCGCCTCGGTTCCGTATGTGAGGCGGAATGGTGTTTCCCCTGTGGTTGAGTGAGGCGTAGTTCGGTATGCCCATAGGACGCTGTGGAGTTCCTCGACCCATGCTCTCTTGGTGTCGTCGAGTCTTTGCTTTATTCCTCTGAGTATCACCCTATTCGCGGATTCGGCTTGGCCGTTCGTCTGAGGATGTTCGACCGAGGTAAAGTGATGCTTGGTCCCGAGTTTGGTGACGAAGTCCCAGAAATTTTTGTCGGTGAACTGCGTGCCATTGTCGGTGAAAATGGCGAGTGGGACACCGAATCTTGCGAGGATATTTCTTTTGTAGAATCGGAGTATATTATGGGTCGTGATTTTGGCAAGGGCTTCAGCCTCAATCCATTTGGTGAAGTAGTTGACGCCCATGATCAGGTACTTGTTCTGATACGAGTCTAAGGTGAAGGGACCGAGGATATCCATCCCCCACCAGGCGAATGGCCAAGGGGAGGAGAGGGATTTGAGCTCGCTCGGTGGGGCGAGGTGCATGTCCCCGTGTCGTTGGCATCTGTCGCATTTCTTGACGTGCTCTCTTGCATCCTCTTGCATCGATGGGCAGTAGTATCCTGCTCGCAGGGCCTTTCTCGCCAGGGATCGTCCCTCGAGGTGCTGCGTGTTGATGCCCTCATGGATTTCCTCCAGAACGGAAGCGGCCTGGGAGGTGTCGATGCATTTGAGGAGGGGGACCGCGAAGCCTCTGCGGTACAATTTGTCTTCGAGAAGGATGTACGAGCATGATCATCGTTTGATCGTGCTGGCCTCTTTGGGGTCGGCGGGGAGGCGACCTGTGCTGAGGTAGGCGTGCAAGGACGTCATCCAACCATTGATATCTCTTATGGCATTGACGTCGAGAGGTGCTTCGGAATTTTTCGTGCTCGGATGCGATAGGATCTCCTGGATGACCGACTTGTGCCCGCCCCTCTTTTTGGTGCTTGCTAGTTTTGAGAGAATATCTGCTCGAGTGTTCTGTTCGCGTGGAACGTGTTGAACCTCCGCGGAGTCAAAACTTTGCATTTTTCTGTAATGAGTGTCAGGTATTCGGAGAGGTTATCATTTTTCGCCTGATATTCCCCCCGTACTTGTGAGGCGACCAGCTGGGAGTCCGTGTAGATTCTTATTTCTTTGGCCCCGAGGTCTGATGCCAAGCGGAGCCCGGCCAGGAACGCCTCGTACTCAGCTTGGTTGTTTGTCGTCAGGAAGGCCAGTGTTAGAGAGGCTTCTATGATGGTGCCTTCTTCATTGTTGAGGATGATGCCCGCATCGCTTCCCGTGGAGTTTGAGGAGCCATCGACGAAGATAGTCCATTTGTGGCTCCCTGTGGTAGGGTCTGGCGAGGGGGTCATCTCGGCGACGAAGTCGGCCAGGACTTGAGCTTTGAGGGTCTTCCTTCCTTCGTAGACGATGTCGAACTCAGATAGTTCTAACGACCACTTTAGCATTCGTCCAGCCATGTCTGGTCGACCGAGGAGCTGCTTGACGGGCTGGTCGGTTCTGAGCACAATGGTGTGGGTCAAGAAGTAATGTCGGAGGCGTCGTGCAACGGTGATGAGGGCCAAAGCGACCTTTTCAATCTACTGGTATCTTACTTCGGTACCGTGGAGGGCTTTGCTCGTGAAGTAGATTGCCTTTTTCCCTTCGTGAGTTTTCCTTATCAGTACGGCACTGACGACCTCGTTAGCCACAACTAGGTATAGGTATAGGGTTTCTCCAGCTTTGGGTCGCGTCAGCACGGGTGGTTCGGACAGGACGCGTTTGAGGTGATGGAGGGCTTTCTCGCATTCCTCTGTCCATTCGAATGTTGCCTCTTTTCTGAGCAACTTGAAGAAAATGAGGGCATGTTATGCGGACTTGGCGATGAATCGGGAGAGCGAGGCGAGTACGCCGTTGAGGGATTGTATAGATTTCTTCGAGGTGGGCGTGGTGATTTCCAAAAATGCGCGACATTTTTCCGGATTTGCTTCGATCCCACACTCGATTAAGTAGAAGCCGAGGAATTTTCCTGCGCGGACCCCGAAGGTATATTTCTCCGGGTTGAAGCGCATTCTGCATTTCCTTACTGTGTCGAGGACCTTTCTGAGATGGGTCGTGTGGTCGACTTTCGTGTAGGACTTGACGATCATGCCGTCCATATACACCTCGAGCATGTCACCAATCTCTCCCCGGAAGACTTTATTCATCATCCATTGGTATGTGGCGCCGGCGTTCTTTAGGCCGAAGGGCATTACGTTGTAGTAATAGTTGTCCGACTCCATCATGAAGGTCGTGCTTTGTTTGTCGTGTTCGTCCATGGGGATCTGGTTGTATCCCGAGTGCGCGTCCATAAATGACAAGAGTTTGAAGCCCACCGAGATGTCGACGAGCTTGTCGATGTTGGGGAGGGGGTAGACGTCCTTAGGACATGCCCGGTTGAGATTAGTGTAGTCAACGCACATGCACCATTTTCCATTACTTTTTTTAACAAGTACAACATTGGACAACCAGGTTGAATACCGGGCTTCTGAAATAAAATTTGCCTTTAGGAGGTCTTTTACAGCTTTTTCAGCCGCCGCCGACTTTTCGGGGGACTGTCTATGCCTACGTTGTACTACGACCTTGGCGGTCGGGCTGATGGATAGTTGATGGCAGGCGGCCTCAGGGTCGAGTCCGGACATTTCTGCGGCGCTCCAAGCGAAGAGATCAACGTTCTCGTGGAGGCAGGCCTTCAGTTGTTTCCTCACAAGGTCGGGCAGTCATGCTCCGATCTTCACGGTTCTCGTCTCGTCATCCCCGAGGGTCACAATCTCGAAGTCACCGTCTAGGATGGGGCGCGCTGGGTGGGTGGGCTGCCGTTGGATGTAGGAGTGCCGCTGGCTTCGTCTTCACGGTCAGACTCTTTAGTGAAGCGGTTGTCGAGGTCTACTGAGCCGACTAGCTCCTTGGGTTCGCTCTTCGAAGTCGTGGTGGGCGCTTCTTTTTTGGTTGCCGGGGCGATAGTACTTAGGCCTTTTAGCGCGGCCTCGAAGCATCTCCGGGCAGCCTCGATGTCGCCATTTAGGGTGACCACGGCCCCCCGCCTTGTGTAGTATTTCATTTTTAGGTGGACGGTGGAGGACACCGCGGTGAGTTCTGCCATCGTCGTCCTGCCCAGGATACAGTTGTAGAGGGACGGGCATTCGATGACCAGGAAGTGGATATTGACCTCCCTGGTCGTTTCCTTTTCCCCGAAGGTGACTTTTAACTCCACGTACCCCCACGGTCTCGTCGTCGTCCCGTTGAACCCTTGGAGGTCAGAGCCCACGTAAGGGGACATGTTGGATTCGTCGAGTTGGAGGGTCGTGAAAAGGTGGGTGTACATGATGTCCACCGAGCTTCTGCCGTCGACCAGGATGCGTCTGACGTCGAAGTTTGCCATCCGTGCCCGTATCAGTAGGGGGTGTTTGAGTTGGGGGAGCCCCCTGGAAGCTCCTCGAGGTAGAAGGTGGTCGGGTTGGATCAGCCACAAAATTTATCGAGGGTGCTCATTTTTCCAGAGTTGCTGGTGATGAGTTCCTTGAACTTTCTCTTTACCGATCCTAAGGATAGGTTCCTCGGGGATCCGGCGGAGATGACCATGGCCTTTGGAAAATATTCCCATCGACTGGTGGGGCGCACAGGCTCGTCGGGAAGATCAGGTCCGTCGGGGAGGCTGAATTCTCTGCGCGCGAACCAATCCTCAGGCCGGCTGACGCAGAGGGCAACCTAAAGACCGTTGTCACCGTCAGAAGAGGGGAGCTTTTCGACTCTCTTGGCCTCAGGGGCATCTTGTCGCGGGGCTTCTCCTCCCTGGGTGTATCTCTTCAGGTGGCCATCCTTGATCAAGATTTCGATCGCGTCCTTGAGGTGGATGCAGTCTTCTGTAACGTGCCTGTGGCTTTTATGGAAGCGACAGAACTTCGATTTGTCCATGTTGGGCTTGGGGGTGTCGGCCTGGGGAATCGGACACCTGCCTGGACAAACTCCGTTTTGGCGCACTCGACCAGTATGCGCTCGCGGGAAGCGTCTAGAGCCGTATACTCCGTGAATCGGCCTACTGGACCGCGCTGCTCACATTGTTTGCGGGGACGATCCTTCCGTCGGCGATCTCCTCCATGCCGGTGGCTCGAGGCTT
The DNA here is from genome assembly GCA_963859935.3 of Lathyrus sativus. Classification (NCBI taxonomy): domain Eukaryota; kingdom Viridiplantae; phylum Streptophyta; class Magnoliopsida; order Fabales; family Fabaceae; genus Lathyrus; species Lathyrus sativus. The sequence continues at coordinate 668,029,458 of OZ012740.1, forward strand.
TGTCCTCTCAGGGCCCGTGGGGGTCTCTCGGTCTCGTGTGTCCCGGGCAGAGTTGGCCGTTTGAGTCTCCTCGAACCGGATGTAATGTGCGGCTTTGTCGAGGAAGTCTTGTAGAGAGGCTGGTCGGTGTATGGCCACAGCTTCGTAGAACTTGGAGTCTCGGCGCAGGCCTTGCTCCATCAAGTAACACTTCATCTCGTCTGACGTTGTTACCTGTACTGCCTCCCGTGTGAACCTTTCGATGTACTTCTGGAGGGGCTCGTCGGGAGCCTAGATTATGGCGCTCAGCGCGGCTTCCGTCTTCGGATGGCGTCGGGATGCCGTGAAGTGTCTCGAAAAGAGGTCCTTCAAGACCCTCCATGATGTGACCAACTCTGGATCCATGCTTTTGTACCATGTCATGGCACCTTTTCTTAGTGTTGTCGGGAATAGTCTGCATTTGATAGCTCCCCGAACATTTCGGTAGTCGAGCATGGCCTTGATGTCTTCCAGGTGGTCGTCCGGGTCGGAGGTACCATCGTACGTCGAGAGCGCCGGGGTTTTTTTTCCATCCCGTGGGGGATGGAAGCAGCCATGATCTCTCAGGACAAGGGGGTCCTGTAGTTGTCCTCGTCACTGAGAGTTGGTGATCGAGGGGGTGATGACCCATTTGGCGGAGGTGCTTCATTTCGCGCCCTCGGCCTCCTGACCGGAGGTTCGACCCTCGGAGGTCTGGTTGGGGGATCCCCCCTGGTTGGTCGTCGCTCCCGGACTTGTCTCGTGGGGGACCTAGTCCGTTCCCGCACTACTTCGGGTTGGGGCCTCTCTAGCCGGGGTCGTCGATTCCGGGGGCGAGGCGATGGGCTCCTCGAATTTCTATTTTGGTCTTCCTGCGGATGGGACCTAAACGGGGCTTCGTGCTTTAGCGCGCCAATCCGCGCGTTTTGTTGGAACAACAACTGATTTGTTTGGTTGATGGTCGCGAACAGGGCGGCCACTGTCGGGTCTGCTCCGGCCGGGACAGGGATGGGTTGGAACGTTGCTGGGCTCCTTGATCGGAGAACAATCTAGTGAGCTGCTTCCGCGGACGAGGGAGAGGCAGTCTGGCCGTCCCTCTCGTCGGTCTCCGGAGGTTGGGACGTCTCCGTTTGCTTGCCTCCGTTCGCGGTAGGAGCGAGGATGAAGTCGTGAACGACATCGTCGTGGTGTGGGCTAGCCATGATCGCGGAATGTTGGTGAAAACTTTGGTTCTCTGCTCGGAGGAACGAGGAAGTTTTATGTTCCCACAGACGGCGCCACTGATCTGACCTGATCAGAAGGGGACCAAGGACTTGCCACACGCCGTTGATCTGCTTCCTGCTCACCGGTGTTGGGGAAAGGAGATGGAGGTGTACCTGCAAGGCACTCCGATGCCAAAGTAATAGTTTGGACAGAGTGACAGCAAATACAGAAAAGGGGTAAGAAGTGAATTACCCGATCCTCTTGTGAAAGAGGGTATTTATAGAGAGACCCCAGCGCTGGACCAACGGTCACTTGTGTTGGGCTGGATTGTCAGGCCCAACTCAGGGGACTGCTAGGGCTTACGTGGCGTAATGAAGACCAGGACGTGGTCTTCGCCCTAGTCCAATTGTCTCGTGATCTCCGGAAAGTGGGTTTGGCCTGCTCTCTCAGAGATGGGTAGTTGGTCGGTGACGTGTCCCCGCGGAGGGGAGCACGTGGAGAACGTGTGAAGGACACGTTGTCCTGTCCGACAGGGGAGCAGGTTCTGTCCGCGGAGAGGCAGGTTCGACGGGGGCAGTGTCTAGTCGACGGGGGAGTATTGTGCTCGATACAAATGAGGAAGGTTCTGCCCGTGGAGGAACATTACCTGCCCGCTGGGGACTCTGTGCTCGACGACGGTAACCCAAGCTGGATTGGACTTGGCAGAATATTATTAGGCTGTGCATGTCCGATCAAGCCGGGGCCAGGTCAGAACAATTTTAAATGATGACAAGTGGATAAAAAATCAAACAATAACATATAACATATTAAAAAATTCAATTCAATCCAATTTCATGCCATATAATTTAACTTAATTTATAATTTTTGTTTCGATCAATTTAAATTTAAACACCTCTAATTAAATTTACACGTAACAATTATCTTGTTTTGGATCTATAATTACACTTTACTTAAAAAATTTATACTTTTTAAACTATATTTATTACAAATATAATAATAAATATTTAATTTGTAGGCTAGCTTTCTTTATTGCGGAATTTTGATGTGAGAGATTAAAGGGCCTAATCTTTATGCATTTAAATAGCTTTAACTTTTCATATTTATATAATTTGCTTTAAAATATTAAGAGAGAGATTGACATGGCATGGTTAACGGCAACATCAAATATTGATCCAAAATACATATCTACATAGTGTTATTAATATTAGTTAAATCGCATTTTCAAAAAAGTAGTAATTAAATGGTGTTATTATTAGTTACGACATTTTCAATTCTTAATGACTTTTTATATTGATGTTCAAATTTAAATCGATTTAAATAAAAATTACAAACTGATTTTAAAAATTATGAAAAATTAAAAATTATTAAATGTGTTTGAATGTCATTTTATAAGAACCGTTTGGTTTGAATTGAATTTTAAATTAAATTTTCAAAACCAATTTAAAATAAACTGAATTGTATGTATATATTTTTTGTACATGTTTATTTTTTTATTAGTATAATACGTTGTGTTAATTTATTATTAGAATTTTTTTTTATAAAATACTATTTATTAATTTGATTTAATCTATTAATTTTTATTATTTCATTTATTTCAATTTTAATCAATGTCTATTATTTTGTAATATTATGTTAGTAAATTTATTATTTATTAGTGATTTTTACAATATTAATAAAATTATAATTTATAATTTAAATATAAAAAAACTGATCCAAATCAAAGCACAAGATACTGAATTGAATTGAATTTTTTAAATCAATCATCTAAAATTAAATCAAACCGCAAATAAATTTATGTTTGAATCAGATGACATTATATTTCAAAACTAATTAAAATCAAACCGCAAAACACCTATAATATAAGTTTCAGAAACACTTACAATATTGAGACCCTAACCCTGACACCCTCTTAAATTTTGACACCTAACCTTACTGACACCCTCTTAAATTTTGACAACTAAACTTCACAAATATATATATACATATATATATATATATATATATATATATATATATATATATATATATATATATATATATATATATATATATATATATATATATATATATATATATATATATATATATATATATATATATATATATATATATATAAAAGTTTCTTCGGCTCAAAAAATAAAATAAAAGGATAAATTCTCACGCCACCGACGAATCTCGAGCTGTATTCCTTTATTTGAAGTGAAAATCTTAAGGTTTTATTTGTGCGATTAGATTATAAAAACTCTAAGAATTTTGTCATTACAAAGAAAAATGCGTAAAGGTAAGAATTTTTTCACATATGATTCTGTGCTAAGTTTATGTTAAGAATTACTTAGTAAATTATTTATATACATATTTCAATGTTTAAGAGGAAAAACAATTCATTCCTTTAATAATAAAATTACAAACCCCATATCGAATTTAAATTTAAAATATATTCCTGCTTATATAAATAATGATGTAAGATTGATAATAATGTTATACTACTTTCGATCTAAATTATAAAAAATTTATATGAATTAAGAAAAATAATTAATTTTACATGGGAAAGAGAGATTATATATGACTTTACAAAACTGTTATTTATTAATTATAGGCTTAATACCTCTTTTAGTCCTTTAACTCTAGTGTTTGTTTCGTTTTTGTCCCTTAAGAAAAAAACGTTACATTATGATCCACTAACTTATACTCCATTACGTATAGTAGTCCTGTCTGTTAGTTTGAGTTGGAAAACGTTAGAAATTGCACTGTTAGACTTTAAATGACTTAGGTGGATATTCTATAATTATTTTAATGGGTGAGGTGGATTTTGTATTACACATAAAATTCATTTTAAGGAGATGAAACATGTTAGGGCATGTAGACATTATTGGATGAAAGCTCAGGTTCAGACAACAACTACATTGTGAAGAAGAACACTAGTTTGAAGACGAAGTTCATTGAAGACGACGTTTACGACAACACTTGTTTGAAGACGAAGTTCAGATAATGACGTTTACAACAACAAGAAAACCTTAAGGTATAACAACAATGCTTCTTTGAAGACGGAGTTCGTTGCAGAAGAACTTTATTATTTCACTCGTCTGAACAGAAAACCCTAAGGTACGAACTTGCACAAATACGATTCAAAAAATGTTAAATTTCTTCTATGCCTTACTTGCTTAGTACTTCTAATACTATATGTAGGTTGATTAGGTCATGGAGATTAGGTTTAAGTGTGTTGTTCATCATTATGGTGAGTTTTCTAGGGAGTTTGTAAAATTTACAAAGTCAGGTTATGTAGGGTTAGAGGAGATATGAGATGTTGATCCTGATTATTAGAGTTACTTTGAAATATTGGACAAGTTAAGAGACTTAGGTTACCCTACTATAGATAGCATGTGGTATTATGATGATATGATTGCTAATGATATAGCTCAGTTAGAAAATGATAAGGGGACTGATAGGATGAGAATCATTGCAGTGTTAACTGGGGAATGCCACGTATATGTTACACATCCTGTATCTGAACCTGATGTTATTAAGGAGTCCCATACTCTCAATACCATGTGTGAGCATATTGGGTGAAAATATGTGTGGTGAAGGGCCTGATATGGTTAATAATCAGGATGGAACCACAGTGGCTGAGGATGTGAGGTAACATTACTTTCAAATGGCTAACTGTTTACTTTGACTATCATTGTTAATGGTTACTTATTTACAGGCGTGTAGGTGAATATGACTATGAGGTGAGGCATACTTCACTCAATAGAGAAAAATATGTTGTCAACCTTTACAAGAAAGAATGCTCATGTACACTATGAATGTTGATTGGGCTTCTTTGCTGTCATGCAATGTCTTGTATGAAATATCAACATTTGAAGATTGATGACTCTGTACTTGACTGTTACAAGAAGGAACATTATGCTGCTTGTTATGCACATGTGATATATCCACTTAATGGGAAAGCCTTGTGGGAAAAGACTAATGTTGTTGATCTTCAGCCACCACCAATAAAGAGGCAGCCTGGAAGGCCAAAGAAAAAAAGGAATAGGGAAGCTGGAGAGATGGTGAGGGATGAGACACACATGAAGAAGGCAAGAAATGGTATAAAGTGTATTCGTTGCCACAAGAATAGTCACAATAAGGCCACTTGTAAACTACCACAACCACAAGCTAGTTTAAGTCAGGTACAAGATGCAACTAGTCAGCAACCATCACAAGCTAATACAAGTCAATCACCAGCTGTTGCAACAAGTCAACCACCATGACAAGTTGTTACAAGCCAACCACCACCACCTGTTGCAATAAGTCAACCACCATCACAAGCTGTTATAAGTCAACCACCGCCACCTGTTGCAACAAGTCATCCACCGCCACAATCTGTTACAAATCAACCACCACCACCTGTTGTTACAAGTCAGCCACCACCCAAAACTAAGAAAAAACTTCATAAGGGTGGAAAGCTTGTTTCAAGCCAACCATGATCAATATTATTATGTTTACTAGGATTTTATAATGCCAATTAATGGCCTGACTGTTTTGTGTTTGTTAATGTTCTTATAATGCCTGTTATGTATTGCCTTATAATGGCCTTTTGGTTTTGAACCTGTTATGTTATGGCTTACAATGACCTTTTGGTATTTGAACCTGTTATATATTTCCTTATAATGGTCTTTTGGTTTTGAACCTGTTATGTAATTTCTTACAATGGCCTTTTGGTATTTGAATGACCTTGTTTTATTAAACAATGTTGCCTTATAATGGCCTTGTTTTATTGAACTTTTTGTGTATCAAATATTGAATCTGTTAATGAATGTTGGAATGGTTATTGAACCTGTTATGTATCAAACTTTGAAACATGTTTTGAACCTGTTATGTATCAAACATATTATTGAACTTGTTTTGTATCAAACATTTTATTGAACCTGTTATGAAACAAACATGTTACAGTTTGTTTCCACAAATATTGGTCATTGGGCTGCATATTTTACAGTTTGAACATTATTCAATGAACTCGTTATGTATCAAATATTGTTTCCACAAACATGTTATTGAGACATTATTCAATGAACCTGTTATGTATCAAACATATTTGAACAAATTATATTACAGTTTGTTTCCACAAATATTGGTAATTGGTTATGCATATTTTACAGGTTGGATATTGAGACTTTATTCAATGAAAATGTGAAAACATAACACATACATTATTCATTGAAACAACATAACAATACATTATTCATTAAACAAACTTATCAATTTGTTACAATGTAATAGTACATTATTACAAACATAAAAACATAACTTAAAACTACCTTAAAACTAATGGAAATACATTGTTACAAACACAAGGTTAAAGGTTAAACCCTAAGCCTACAATCCTAACAACAATTGACATTTTGAGCCACCCTCGAGTGTACATAACTTCATTCTTCAATCTGTTAATTTTCTTCTTTTGTATTTCAAGCTTCAAATCCCTTTCACAAAGAAACTCATCACCTAACCACTTGAAGAAATTACAACCCTTTTCAATATGGTTTTTGTAATTTCTACAACCCCAGAATTTTCTCCCCTTGTTGACATTGTTCACATCATTCACTATTCTAAGAACACTTTCATCTTGGCAAAATCACTCGACCCTCTTGTTTTTACGAATCAAAGATTCAGACGTGCCATAGCTATGGTTGTTTGAAGTTGAGGCATTGCTTGCACTCTTTGACATTTCTTGAACCCTAATTCCCAAATTGCAGAAGGAAATTGAAAGAAAGAGATTTAACCCTGAATTGGAGATGAAGATGGAATATGTTGAAATATGGAACACGAATGAAGAAGAATGGTGGAAGAAGAATGAAGCAGCAAGAGTGAAATATGGAATCCTATGTACGACAACATACACATATGTTGATATAGAATCCTAAATTGGCTTACTTGGCATGCCACCTCACATAAGCTAACCTTTTTTTGACACAAACTAATGGCAGGGACCAAAGTGTTTAACGGAACTTAAATTAAAGGATCATTACGTAACGTTTTTTTAGTTCAGGGATCAAAGCGAAACTTCGTTCAAAGTTAAGGGACCCAGTGACTAATTATGTCTTAATTATATAAGAAAAGAAAATAAAAGAACTAGTTGAAGAAATAGTAATAAATAGTAAAGAGTATATTAGGAAAAAATTATTAATAATGTATTGAGATTGTAAAGTGACTTATAGTTTGAGACAAATATTTTTTCCAAGTGACTTATAATTTGAGACAGAGTGAGTGTGTTTTTAAATGTATGCGTTTATGATGTATAGTTTATTAAGAGTTCTTCAGTAATTCAAATATTGTAAACGATTAATACGAGTGTGTAATCGGTTGCAGGTGTCAATATAAGTCAAATAAATTGAAGAAATATGTTTTTTGGAGTTGGTGTAATCGGTTACACATTCGTAGTAACCGGTTACAACTGCTAGTTAATTTCTGCTTTTAGCAATTATGATCGATTACAGCTTTTATGTAACTAGTTACATGTCCGAGTTTTTGACTTTTATGTTATTTGACTTGTTATTTTGTATCTCAATCACTTGTAATAATATCTTAGAGGTATCATTTTTATGGTTAATGAAATAAAATGAAATATAAAATTTTCACCCTCAATGAATTTCTCTCGCTCAATTCCTCTGTCCTTCTCCACACTCTAATTTTTTCACTATTCATCAATCATGTGATTTCAAGTTATAACATTTGGCATCAAAAGCTTGATTCTGATCTACAAACACCTAGTGTGCAACATGAATCATGTCTCCAATGAAAGAATTCATGCAAGCCCACACATCCTTAATGCGAAGAATTACGACAAATGGTGCAAACAAATGAAAGTGTTGTTTGGCTACCAAGATGTTCTTGAAGTGATCAAGAACGAGGTGAATCCTCTTGTCGTAGGTGCAATGGATGCACAACGAGCAACACAGAAGAAAGAGAAGAAGAAAGATTTCAAGGTGTTGTTTTTTATCCATCAATGTGTGGATGATGACAACTTTGAGAAAGTTGGTGATTGTGAATCATCGAAGCAAGTGTGGAAAATCTTAGAGAAGGCATACACAGGGGCTGATAAAGCGAAGGTGGTGAGGTTACAAACTCATAAACGTCAACTTGAATTGATTTAAATGGAGAAAAAAAAAGAGAAGATTGATGATTTCACAACAAGAATCACTCAATTAGTGAATCAAGTGAAAGCGCATGGAGAAACAGTCACAGAGCAATATGTTGTTTTAAAAATCTTGTGTTCTTTAATGTCAAGATTTGACAATGTGATTGTAGTGATTGAGGAATCGAAGGATCTTACGACAATGAGGAAAGAAGAGTTACAAACTCTCTTGAGGATAATGAGCAAAAGATGGAAGAGAAAAATAATGATAAGGCAAAAGTGAAGATCGCTTTGCAAGCTCGCTTCAACAAGAAGGACAGGAATCGAAAGGAAAATGACCCATGAGGAGTAAAGGGAATTTTCTGAATTTTGGCAGAAGAAAGTCTCAAAGTTCCAAGAATTCAACTTGTCAAAGAGGTGAGAACAGCTGCAACAAAAATGGTGGTCAAGGCAATTTTAGAGGGAAGATGTTTGACAAAAATAAGGAGCAATGCTTTAAGTGTTAAAGGTTTAATCATTTTGCAAAAAAGTGCAATGTAAATAAGAAGGAACCTTAAGAAGATGAAGCCAAGGTTGCAAAACAAGAGTTTGATGAGGAGAATACATTCTAGATCATGATCATAGAAGGTGAATGCAACAGTAACAACAATTTTGAAAACGCTGCAGAAACATGCTTTAATTGGTTACGTAAAAGCTATAACCGGTTATAGGCAGAAGAAAATGTCATGATGAGTACGAAATGTTCAGTTCAGTGCAGCGAAGAATGGTATCTGGACTCGGGGTGTTCTACTCATATAACAGGGAGGAACGATTAGTTTGTTAAGGTCAACCATTCCATGAAGAACAAAATGAAATTCGTGGATGACACCAATCTAGCGGCTGATGGGATGGGTGATGTTTTAATCATAAGAAGAGATGGTGGATATTCATTGATCAAAGATATATTGTACATCCCATAAATAAAATGTAACCTTCTAAGTATTGATCATTGTTTGATGTCGCAACATGAAAGATACAACGGGCGCTCGCACCCCCGACATGATAACAAAGTCGCCACCGAAGTTTACTTATTTCAAAAGGAAAGGTAAAATATTGATAAAATCCTAAAAAGAAAAAGAAAATGGTCGTCGCAAGCGAATTTGAGTTCGATAGTCAGTTATGCAAGAAAAATGTATTAGCACCTCTCACATCTATTATACTTAGAGGGGGGCCGTTTAGTTAGTTTTGCAAATAAGTATAAATTTTTATTATTTGTTTTCTTTTAATTATTAAAAGTTTGAGAGGCAAAGTGAGAAGAATTAAAAATAAATTTTACAACTTTTGAATGCATGTTTGAACTTTCTTTTTTTTAACAATTTTTTTTTGTCAAACTTCTAGAAACTCACGTGCCAACTGTACTTGCTGATATGCTCACGTCGTCACTTTTACATTTTCTTATAAATTAAGAAATATTATATATAAAATAAAGTTTATAAATTGTTTCATAAAATACTTTTTTTAAATAAATAATATATGAAAAATTTTTTATAAAAGTAAAAAAAATTTAAATAATAATTAATAAGTAATATAATAAAAAAAGAGTAAATATTAATAATTTTTTGTTTACACCATAAATATGTTTAAAATGTATTAAATGTTAAATCACTACTCTATCTGCTTTATCTTATAAAACGGATTTCATTTGAAAACAAATTACCTCAAGTTATTTGTTATTATATGTTATAAATAAAATATTATGTATTTTTTAAATAATATATTTATATTTAATGTATTTATTTCACCTACCTATTTTATTATTTATAATTAAAAAAATATTTCAGTGAATATAATTCATTTTAAAATCACAATCAAATACATTTATAATTTTCTCAATAAATGATGCTCTATTTTATCTTCCAAAATAGATATTTATGTGCACAAATTTATGTTTAAAATATTCTACATTATTTAACAATTTAAAAATAATTGGTCAAATAATATATTTATTCAAATCTCACGTTGAGTATCAGAAACAAAATAAAATTAAAGTAGTAATATAAATAGAGATAATTAGTTTGAATTTTTTTTTTGGATCAAATTAGTTTGAATTTTCTAAACAACGATAAAATATAGTCTTTTGGATGTATTGAAAATTTGGTTAGTTGTGTATCTAGAGTGGATTTACAATTTTTCCGTGCAAAAACTGTTCTCGAGAGAATTTGTATTTTTTTTTTAAATTGTAGTTGGGAGAGGGAGATTGCAATTTTTTCGTCCAAAAATTGTAGTTGAGATAGAGTTTGCAATTCTTTTGTACAAAAATTATATTTGAGAGAGTTTGTAATTTTTCCGTTCAAAAATTATATTTTAGAGGGTTTGTAATTCTCTCTTTAAAATTGCAATTATATAAAATAGTTTATAATTTTGTGTTTGTAAACTAGAAGTTGAATTATGACCTTGTGAGTTTTATTTTTTGATTTTGTCTTCTTTTTTTCTTTTTATAGATTTCCTTTATGTGTGTGCTGATATTTGTTTATTTGTTATTTTTCCAACAAAAAAATTAGTAGTAGTAAATAGAGGATATTAAAAGAAAATAGAAGTGCATTATATATTGTTTTAAATATTTTTTATGAAGAAAAAAACATAATTATTATTTTAGATTTTTAAGTTGAAAGTGTATTCAATAATTTTAGTTTGTCGGACATATAACTTTTAGCCTTATTGAGAAAGACCAAAAATCAACTAAAAAGTCAATATCGGTAAAAAAAAATACATAACGATTAAACGAAATGATGAAATTGAGATATGAAAATGCGTAAAATATGTTGCACAAGTGACTTCAAACACAAGAGGGGAATGAATTGTGTGGGTTCGAAAAACGACGTTTGAATAAAAATCTTTGATAAAAATAAAGTTAAAAACAATTTTATAAAACAAACGAGAGATAGGCAGCAGAATTGAGAAAATCGAACAGAAGGAAATGCATCAAAAGTAAATAACAAAAATGTAAAGAGATAAAGGAAAAGAAAGATGCACCCGAAATTTATAGATGTTCAGCCTAATGATTTGACATATTCTTATATCCAATAATTCCTTCTTGAGAGTTTGATGTGAGCTTTTGGAAGTTTTTATCCACGAACATCCCTTCAAAATGACTAGAGTTTTCTAATGGATTTCCTCCAATCCAAACATGAGTTTTAGCTACAGAGATCTCTCAACCAAGAGATTTTACCACTAGGATAATCTCAAACCAACTAAGAGTTTTTAACACTAGGATAACCTCACAAAGTAAACAAGAGTTTTAAATACATAGGTTTCTCTACTAAAGAGTGGTTTTAACAAGTCAACTCAATAATCAAACAAGAGCTTTTCAATTGGTTAAACTCACAACTAAAATAGATTTCTCATTATTAGATATTACAATAATGTCCTTACACTAGACTCAAACACCTCACCGATAAAAGAATTATCTCTCTCAAAAATACTAAGACAAAGTGAGAAAAATAAAAAAGAGAAAGAAAAAAGTGAGAAAAAGGTATTAGACTACATTTTTCTCATGTGCAATGAACGGAGAGGAAACCCTATATTTATATGACTAAATATGGCTAAAAAATGAAAGGATTCACGGGCCTTTAAAAGCTCATAATCAATTTTTCTACAAGAATAATTGAGTATGTAGTACAAAAAAAAGAATATTTTTAAAAGCAATGTCAGGCAATTAAGAAACATAATAATCAATCATTAAGGTTTCCAAAAGAGATGATCGACTATCCTAATTAGATAATCGATTATGTCAAGTTAAAAATCATTCTAATTAATTAGAATGAGTCTCTAAACTATTATCTAGGTACAATAATATTTTTCAGTTGATTTAATAAAATAAGTGAGAATTTCCGATCATTCGAAAGTGTGTGCGTGTGTGCGCATGTGCATGTGTGTGTGTGTGTTTTGCCTTAATGAATTCGAGAATTAATCTTATACCTTTATTTAAATAGATCACTCAACGACGAGTTTTCGCACTTCCTCTCTTTCATAACTCTCAAGCTTTAGGTTCCTTTCTACATTAACATTGACTTTAGCATTTTACTAAAACCTTAAATCTTCTCCTTGACGAGGCCTGACATAACTCTTCATGATAGAAACCATTATCAAACACATAACTTGATCAAAGATCTTCACTACCGAACATCGTTTGACATTAGATGTTGTCATTCAAAGATAGATTTTAATATCTTGATCTCCAAGCATCACGACTTGATTGCCACCACAGACGACGACTTCACCATATAATGTTGTCATCATCCAAACCAGATAGACTTGATCAACACTTCTAATAAAGATTTTATTTTAAAGTGTTATTATAACACCTCCACTTTTGTTTAATTATTTATCTAAAAACCTTTAGTCTTAATTAGTTGATCAAGAATCGAAGAACCTATTTTAATTTGATATATCTTGTATGGCATGATGTGATAATTTTCTAATTGTTTATTCTTATATAATCAATTTAAAAAGTGATTGAATTATTAAATTTTTAGTTTATTTATTTTATTTAAATAAATAACGTATAGGTTGATAGATAAATCAGTTTATTATTAATATTAATTATAAGAGTGAATTAATTATATAATAATAATAATAATAATAATAATAATAATAATAATAATAATAATAATAATAATAATAATAATAATAATAATAATAATAATAATAATAATAATAATAATAATAATAATAGTAATGATGGTGAATTGGTGGTGTAGAAAAAAAATGAAATAAAAGTAATAAAAAATGGATGAAAAATGTGTGTAGTGATAGTTATCATAAAGTTTTGTTCGGTATGTAAAAAATAAGGTAGTGTCGAAATAATCTTGTGTGTTTCAGTTGTGTAGTTGTCAAAGTGTCGAAAGAGTTAGCCTCGACATGAATTTTGACTTAGGCCTAATTTTGTAGTGTTAGTAGAATTAGGTATTTTGGGTTTTGTTTAGGGAGCAAATAAACCAAAAATCTATAAATAGGGAGTAACTCCTATTATTATAAAAATAATTTTTGAAGTTGCAAAAAATAATATTCAATTTTGAATAGCAGAGGGAAACTTTCCAAAAATTCTCTTCTTCCATATTTGGTTCAAACCCTAATCCCCTTTTCTTCCCAATTCAATTTTCTTTATTTTTCCATTAACAATTGCTACGCAGAATCATTCTTGTAATCAAGGTGTGATTGATTCACTAGAGTGAATAGTGAAGAACAAGAGAGGAATTTGATCGGTTGATTGAATCTTGTTCATCAAGATTGGTTCAGAATTCTCTAAGATTGGGTTAATTCTAAGATCTGATATCTAGAGTTCCGGTTGTGATTCGTGGAAGTAAAATGCGATGGCGATGAATAATCCAACGGGCATTTTTCGGCGAATCTTCTGATTCTCAAGAATAATAATTATAAGAATTGGTGCAAGTAGATGAATATTGTTTTCTGTTATCAAGATCTTTTGGATCTTGTGAAGGAATGAGTAACACCGCTTGTAAAAAACGTGACAAATAAAGAAAAGGCTGCACACAAAGACTTGAAGAAGAAAGATTATAAAGCTCTCTTTATGATTCATCAATGCGTTGATCCAAATAACTTTGAAAAGGTTAGTGATATAGAATCAGCGAAAGAAGCATGGTAAATTCTGAAGAAATCGTTTGGAGGCGTAGAAAAATGTGAAATATGTGATGTTACAAACTTACAAAAGAACCTATGAATTGCTTCAGATGGAGGAAAATGAAAGCATAACTGATTTTTTCACTAGGATTATGAAACTAGCGAATCAAATCAAGGTATATGGAGAAGCATTGACATCAAGATCAGTTTCCGCAAAGATCTTGAGGTCATTGGCTCCAAAGTTTGACCACGTGGTAGTAGCCATAGAAGAGTCAAAAAAACTTGTCAACATTGATAAAGGAAGAGCTTCAAGGGACTCTTGAATCTCCTGAATAAAGAATGGCTGAAAGATCTGTATGAAAGTCGAAGAGTGATGCAACTTTTCAGGTGCGATCAACAAAAAAAAAGGAAAAGGATGTTGGATGAAAACAAAGGCAAAAGAGGCTACAATAATTTGAATGGTCGAAATCAGCATGAAAAAAACTAGTTGAATCAGAGAAAACTCTAGAACCAAGGAAACCAAGGAGGTGGTGCTGCAGGTAGAGGAATAGGTGGTGGTCAAAAACTTGACAAAAGTCACATTGAGTTAGAAGTATGGTCACTATTCTAGTGATTGTCTTGAAAAGGAGAAGAATCAAGAAACTAATGTAAAGTTGGCGAAACATGAAGAAGAAGAGATATTTTTGATGGTTACAACGAGAGATGAAAAGAGATTCTAGGACCAATGGTGCTTGGACTCAGGATGTTCATCACACATGTCTGAAAGGAAAGATTGGTTTGTCAACATAAAGCCTTTAATGAAGAACATGGTGAAAATTTCAAATGACAATACTCTAGCAGCTGAAGGTATTGGTGATGTTCTGATTATGAGGAAAGATGGAAAAATGTTAGTAATTTCCAATGTGTTGTACATACCAGGCATGAAGAACAATTTTCTCAGTATAAGGCAATTGGTAGAAAAGAATTACAAAGTGTCGATTGAAGACAAGATGATGAGATTTCTCGAATCAGGTGGTAGGTTAATCTTGAAGGCACCAATGTCTCAGAATAGAACCTTCAAGATTGAACTTAATGTGATGAAGCATAAGTACCTTGCAATTGCATCTAGTAGAGATAAGTGGATATGGAATTATAGACTTGGCCATCTAAATTTCAAATACATAAGATATTTTAAGAGAAGAAATATGGTTTCAGGATTACCAGAAATTGACATTTCAAGTGAAGTGTGTGAAGAATGTGTTCAAGTGAAACAACACAAGAATATCTTTAGCAAGGATGCGGAAAGTAAGTCGAAGGTAATTTTTAAAGTCATATTCTCTGATGTGTGTGAACCTATCCAAGTGAATTCAATTGGAGGTAACAGATACTTTGTCACGTTCATAGATGATTTTAGTCAAAACTGTGGACTTACCTGATCAAGATAAAAAGTTAAGTGATCAATATATTTGCCAAATTTAAATCTATGGTCGAAAGACAAAGTGGTCGAAAACTAAAAACTCTGAGGACTAATGGTGGTGGAGAGTATGTGTCGAAAGATTTCAATGCATTATGTGAGAAATAAGGGATTGTACATGAGGTGGTGCCACCCTACACTCCATAGCAAAATGGAATTGCATAAAGGAAGAATATAATAATTGTGAATATGATGAGAAGTATGTTGAGATGCAAGCATCTACCCAAAGAATTATGGAGAGAAGTTGTGCCGACGACAACATACATCTTGAATAGATGTCCAATGAAGAAGCTATAAGGAATCACGCCAAAAGAATGTTGGTTTGGTGTCAAGCCTAGTCTAAGTCATATGAAGGTATTTGGATCTATAACACATAGACATGTGCTAGATCAATTGAGAAGAAAACTTGATGATAAGTTGATTCAAATGATCTTGATAGGATATCATTTGAATGAAGGATACAAATTGTTCGACCCAGTGAACAAGCTGTAACACCCCACATATACCCCGCACAATTTAAATAAAAATCAGAGTAATTTTATTAAAATATATTAAGGATGTCACACGATTCATACTACAGCTGCTCATATAACAAGATATGTAACACATGCCACTTACTTAAAATTATTTATAATAACTATAACAACTTAACATGTCTAAAATCTCAAAACTTTATTGGAACAACAAAAGTATCAACTTAAACAATCCTTCATGGCATAATTATTTCCTAAAAACAACATAAACAACAAATATTCTAGAGATGTCAGAAAATCTCTATCAAACACAACAAAACACAACGTTCCCTGACCCCCAGTATTACACATTAGAGTAGACGCCGACACTAAAAGGAAACAAAATACTTCATTTTCTACTCACTTCAACTCCTCTACTGCGAGTTATCTGCACAATGTCCATGTAAAGGCAACATTCAGACAGAAGGGATGAGATATCATAATTAGATAAAGGAAAGCATGATAATTAAGCAAGCATTAAATTATTCATGCACAAAAACCAATTTCACAACATACAATCACACAACAACGGTTACAACCAACATGTTAACAAATCTAACACACCAACAAACACAACTAAAATGCAATGCATTAAGACTCACAACTCAACTCAATGCATGTGGTACCATCGATTCCTATTTTAGAACCTGATCCCTATTTCAGGATCACAATTCCCGTCGAAATTTCCATATTGTCGCTCACACCCCACATGGGCACACGAATTTCGTGATTTCTCTCACACCCCACATAGGCACATGTTCACCTCAATAATAACAACAACAATAATATGATTCCACAATCAAAATTCAGATATGACGCTCACACCCCACATGGGAACACAACTTATCTCACACATCATACAACCATGAAATGCATGACAACAACAACGACAATGACTATCTAACAATGCAACATGCCACTATAGGCCAGCAACAACGAAATGCCATATCGTCCAGCAACAAGGACATACAATATAGCAAGCATCCACAAGGCATTTAGAATCATATCACACCACAACATAATGATAACATTGTGTTTTAGAAGACCAACCACAAAATTATTCAACTTCTGCCACCGAAATTATTTTTATACAAAAGTTCAATATCTCAGCTTCCTAACGCTTCGAACATCACTCGAATCAGACTCCTGGAACAAAAGTTATGAATTTTAGAAGATTTAAAAAAAAACAGTGTAACCGGTTACGCAAAATGAGGTAACCAGTTACACCTGCGTAACCAGCCACCAACGCCACTGCCATTGGCGTAATCGATTAGCATAAACACCGTAATCAGATACACTTTTGACAAAGCTAAAAATGGAGTTTTTAGGCAGTGTAACCGATTACGCCCACAACGGTAATCAATTACACTGCGTCCAGAATCACTTTTTCAACAACTTATCATACGAAAATCACTTTGAGCCCTCCCAAAACTCAATTTTTGTTATAAATCGTTTGGAACATATTTTAACATAAAAAAACACTTTTCTAAAGTCCTAAACCCCAAATCATTTTCATCAAATTTACTCATAACCTTGTTCCGACTCTGACTCGCGATCACATACCACAAACAACACCAACAACATACAACAATCACTTATATGAATCCAACAATAAAATCTGCAATGATACATCATTCTATCATCAATCACAACATCAACAACCATTCACAATTCATCAAGAATTTCATCAAACATAAAATACCAATTCACCATAATCATGAATAGATAAAGAAACACAAAACCTACATGGCATAATCTACCCACCAATCATAATGATAACCCTTAGATAATTAGAACCCCACCCTTATCTTAGAGTTCTTACAAGAGTTTCAACAATGGTGATATTTTCTTCTCTCCCCTTTAGCCTTAGCTCTCCTCTTTCTCTTTTCTCCCAAAAACACGTATCAGAAGTTCTGTCTCCCTACTCCCTTATTTTCTTATTATTATTATATTATTATTATTTAATCCAACTAATTAAAATAATAACAATAATAATAACACTAAATGTTTATTTAAATAATAATTACCTCCTATTACTTAATTAAAAAAATAGTAACTATTAAAAATTAATTAGTTCTACTCTTCACACCACCAAGCTCTACACAATTAGTCACACACTTCTACAACACCATAGAGTCCATTCTTAAGGCCTCTACCCTTCACCACAGGGTACCCCAACATAATAAAAACACACATAATTACATACGTACACACAACATCACATGATTTTAATTACAAAAAATATTTAAAATAAGTCGGACGTTATAACTCTCCTCCACTTAGAATATTTTCATCCTCGAAAATTTACCTGATCCAAACAACTCAGGATATACTTCACGCATCCTACTCTCCAACTCCTGAGTCATGCTTCCACCGGAAGCTCCTCCCTACACCACCTTCACGAGGACAATCTCTTTTCCTTTTAGCTGTTTCACCTCACGATCTTCAATCCTCACAGGCAAAGCCTCAACTATAAGGTTATCCCTTACCTGAACATCATCCATCAGAATCACATGCGATGGACCTGGAACATACTTCTGAAGCTGTGAAACATGGAACACATCATGCAAATTCGACAGATTTGGTGGCAACGCCACTTTATAAGCAACAGCTCCAACTCTTACTGATATCTGATACGGACCAATAAACTGATGAGTAAGCTTCATCGACTTCAAAGCACGTCTGGCATCGGTCACCAGAATGACTCTCAAGAATACATGGTCTTCTTCTTGGAACTCAAGATCCCTCCTCCTCTTATCATGATAAATCCTATGCCTACTCTGTGAAGCTTTCATCTTTTCTCGAATCAGCTTCACCTTTTTAGTAGTCTGTTGAACAATCTCAGGTCAAAGTACCACACTCTCCTCAGATTCATGCCAACACAAAGGTGTCCTATACCTCCGACCATACAAGGCGTCAACAGGTGTCATTCCAATACTAGAATGATAATTGTTATTATAAGTGCACTCAATCAACGACAAATGACTATCCCAAGCACCTCCTTGTTCAAGAACACAAACCCTTAACAAATCCTCCAAAGATTGAATAGTTCTCTCTATCTGACCACCTGTTTGTGGATAATAAGCAGAGCTCAACCTCGGCTTCAAGCCAAAGCCTCCTGCAAACTCTCCCAAAATCTGGAAGTGAACCTCAGATCTCTATATGAATCAATGCTCAACGGAAGTCCATACAACTTCACAATCACACGGATATAGATCTCTGCTAACTTCTGCGAAGAAAAACTAATGTTAATTGGAATAAAATGCACCGGCTTCATCAGTCTATCAACAATTACCCAAATAACATCACACCCTCTCGGAGTATTAGGCAACCCAGTCAAAAAATCCATAGAAATGTTATCCCATTTCCACTCTAGAATATCCAACAATTGCATCAACCCTGCAGACTTCTGATGTTTCACCTTTGACTTCTGCCAAGTAAAATAAGCATAGACAAGCTGAGCCATATCACGCTTCAACCCCGACCACCAAAATATCTTCTTCAGATCCTGATACATCTTTGTAGCTCCTGGATGAATACTCAAGCTACTCTTATTACTTTCCTTTAGAATCATTCTTTTCAACTCAGAATCATTCGTAATACAAATCCTGTCACGAAACCTCCGCACACCTTGCTCATCCACTTTAAAGTCACCATTCTCAGTCTGATTACTTCAAACCATCAAGTCCACCAATTTCACATCCAAATTATGACTCTCTTTGATATTATTAAGAAAATCATTATTGATCTTCAACATACCTAATATAACACTATGCAGTGTCAACTCACACAACAAACTCAAGTCTCTGAACTGCTCAATCAATTCCAACTCTCTCACCATCATAGCAGACATATGCAAAGACTTTTGACTCAAAGCATCAGCTGCAATGTTAGCTTTATCGAGATGATAATTCAAGCCAAATTCATAATCTTTCAAGAATTCCAACCATCTTTTCTGCCTCATATTTAATTCCTTCTGATCGAACAAATAATTCAAACTCTTGTGATCACTGAACACTTCAAATCTGGAACCATAAAGATAATGCCTCCAAATCTTCAACACAAACACCACTGTAGCCAACTCCAAATCATGAGTATGATATTTTCTCTCATGAACCCTCAGCTGTCGTGAAGCATAAGCAACAACCTTACCATCTTGCATCAACACACCACATAAACCCATCAAAGACACATCACAATACACTACATACGGTTCACCTGATTCAGGCAGAATCAAAATCAGAGCTATAGTCAACCTTTTCTTCAACTCACTAAAACTATTCCCAATGATTATCCCACACAAATGCTTTACCCTTGCAAGTCAATTGAGTCAACATAAGTCCTAACTTAGAAAAGCCTTCAATAAACCCTTGATAATAATCATCCAAGCCCAAAAAGCTTCTAATATATGTAACTGACTTCGGAGCCTCCCATTGTAGAACTACATCTACTTTGGATGGATCCACAACAATACCATCACTCGAAATAACATGACCAAGAAAGCTCACCTCTTTCAACTAGAATTCACACTTCGAAAATTTAGCATAAAGCTTATTCTCTTTCAATACTTGCAATACAATCTATAAATGCTCAGCATGCTCTTCTTCCGACTTAGAATAAATCAGAATGTCATCAATGAAAACCACCAAAAACTGATCCATATAAGTGTGAAAGATTCGGTTCATATATTCCATAAACACACCAGGTACATTAGAAATGCCGAACGACATTACCAAATAATCATAATATCCATAACGAGTTATGAAAGTTGTCTTCTAAATATCTTCATCCTTTACTCGAATTTGATGATAACTTGACCTCAAGTCAATTTTACTAAATACACGTGCACCCACCAACTGATCCATCAAGTTATCTATTCTTGGAAGCAGATACTTATTCTTAATTGTCATTTTATTCAATTGCCTGTAATCCACACACAACCTCATACTATCATATTTCTTCTTTACCAACAACACTGGAGCTCCCCAAAGCGATACACTTGGTCTTACAAATTTCTTTTACAATAACTCTTTTAATTGCTTCTTCAACTCTGCTAACTCTGGTGCTGGTATTCTGTATGGTGTCATGGAAACAGGTCTGCTACCAGGGACAAGATCAATAGCAAACTCCACATCTCTCCCTGGAGGCACATCACAAATCGTCTGGAAACACGCTTGGAAATTCATGCACCACTTTCAACTCATCAAACACCACTTGACTCTCCACAGATAAGGATACAAACAATGCAAGCACTTGAGCTTCCTCTTCCAAAAGCTCCATAAACTCTCTAGCAGACAGAAAACTAGTTTCCTTCTCATTATCAGGAGCAAGAAACCGCATTGACTTGTTATAACAATTAATATGAACATCATTGAACTCCAACCAATTTATCCCAGGATAAGATCAACTTGTTACAACGAAAGGCAAACCGTGCTCATCCTTAGGAAACACGTCAGGATACTTAACACATCACTGACCCATATCCAGTCAAAACATCGCCTTCCCCTTCACCAGGAAGCGAATAATGAGAACACCTAACCGTCTTCCCTCAAGGATCGTGCCATTTTGCCAACCGACACTATCCTCAAATCTGACCTCCATTCAGGTTCAGAAACAAAATAACATTCTCAAAACAGTTAAAGCAGCCAACATTGCACTCTCGCATGCAATAACACGATATCCGATCTTTCTACAGTTGGAATATCCATGAGAAGAATATGTTTATCCTTCACTTGTTTCATTTCTAACCTGCAAATGGAAAACAAAAACAAGCATCAACAATGTTTCCACACACGTGTCGCATACTAGGGAACAACCACATTTAAACAACCTGGCCGGATGGACAAACCTGCTCTGATACCACTAATGTGACACCCCAAATATACCTCGTGCAATTTAAATATATATAAGAGTAATTTCATCAAAATATATTCCGGATGTCATATAATTCATACTACAGCTGCTCATATAACAAGATATGTAACACATGCAATTTATTTAAAAATTATTTATAATAACTATAACAATTCAACATGTCTGAAATCTAAAAACTTTATTGAAACAACAGAAACATCAACTTAAACAATCATTCATGGCATGATTATTTCTTCAAAATAACATAATCAACAAATATTTTAGAGATGTCTAAAAATCTCTATCAAACACATCAAAACATAATGTTCCCTGACCCCGGTGTTACACATCAGAGCATGATAATTAAGCAAGCATTAGATTATTCATGTACAAACACCCATACCACAACATACAACGATACAACAACTGTTACAACCAACATGTCAACAAATCCAACACACCAATAAACACAACTAAAATATAATGCATTAAGACTCACAACTCAACTCAATGCATATGGTACCATCGATTTCTATTTCAGAATCTGATCCCTATTTCAGGATCACAAGGGAATCTCTATAATGTCTCTCACACCCCACATGGGAACACGAATTCCGTGATCACTCTCACACCCCACATGGGCACACGACCATCTCAACAACAATAATGGTACGATTCTGCAATCAGAATTCAGATAATATGCTCACACCCCACATGGGCACACGACTTATCTCACATCTCATGCAACCATGAAGTGCATGACAACAACAACAACAACTACCATCTAACAATGTAACATGCCACTGCAGGCCAGCAATAATGAAATGCCATACAGTCTAGTAAAAATGACAAACAACATAGCAAGCATCCACATGGAATTTAGAATTATATCACACCACAACATAATGATAATAATGTGTTTCATACAACTAACCACATAATTATTCAACTTCCACCACCGAAACTATTTTTATACAAAAGTTCAACATGTCAGCTTCCCAATACTTCGAACGACACTCGAATCGGACTCCCTGAACGAAAGTTATGAATTTTAGAAGATTTAAAAAAAACAATGTAACCGGTTACGCAAAATGAGGCAACTTGTTACGTCTGTGTAACCAACCACCAACGCCACTGCCATTGGCATAATTGATTACCACAAATACCGTAATTGGTCACGCCTTTGAAAAAGTCATAAATATAGTTTTTAGGCAGTGTAATCGATTACGCCCACAACGGTAATCAATTACATTGCGTCCAGAATCAGTTTTTCAGCAGCTTATCATACTAAAATCACTTTGAACCCTCCCAAAACTCAATTTTTCTTATAAATCGTTTGGAACACATTTTAACACAAAAAAAATACTTTTCTAAAGTCCTAAATCCCAAATCCTTTTCATCAAATTTACTCATAACCTTGTTGTTCAGACTCTGACTCGTGGTCACATACCACAAACAACATCAATAACATATTATAATCACTTATACGATTCCAACAACTTTTTTTTGCAATGATACATCATTCTATCATCAATCACAACATCAAAAACCATTCATAATTCATCAAGAATTTCATCAAACACACAATACCAATTCATCAAAATCATGACTAGAGAAAAAAACACAAAACCTACATGACATAATCTACCCACCAATCATCATGATAAACCTTAGATAATTAGAACTCCACCCTTACCTTAGAGTTCTTACAAGATCTTCAACAATGGTCATCCTTTCTTCTCTTCCGTTTAGCTGTAGCTCTCATCTTTCTCTTTTCACCCAAAAATATGTATTAGAAGTTTTATCTCCCCACTCCTTTATTTTCTTATTATTATATTATTATTATTATTTAATCCAACTAATTAAAATAATAACAATAATAATATTATTAAATATTTATTTAAATAATAATCACCTCATATTATTTAATTAAATAAATAATAACTATTAAAAATTAATTAGTTCTACTTTCCACACCACTAAGTTCTACACAATTACTCACACACTCCTACAACACCTTAGAGTCTATTCTTAAAGCCTCTACCCTTCACCACAAGGTACCCCAACATAATAAAACACACATAATCACATACATACACATAATATCACATAATTTTAATTACAAAAAATAATTAAAATAAATCGGGTGTTACACAAGCAAGTTCTGATCAAGAGGAACGTGATGATATACGAGCTTAAAGAATGAGATTGGACTAATAATGTTAATAAGGATTCAATGAGAATATTATTTGAAGAACCAGCTAGTGAAGTCAAAAGAGAATTTTGACAAGAAGAAGTCAGAGGTGAGGCAGGCCCAAGCAGACCTCAATGAACATGTCGAATACCTGCAAGGTTGCAAGAATGTGTGATTAGACCAGATGATGTGGTCAATGAAGAAGGTGAGCTGGTACACTATGCTTTCTACGTAGATAGCAAACCAGGCAATGCAGGTGAACCATTGAAAGACTCGTAGTAGGTGAAAGCAATGAATGAGGAACTAGAGTCCATCAAAGTTAACAACACTTGGTCAATTCTCGAATTGCCTCAAGGTAAGGAGGCAATCAATGTGAAGTGGGTATACAAGGTGAAGCTAAATATTAAAGGAGAGGTAACTTGACACAAAGCAAGACTAGTAGCAAAAGAATTTCTTCAATAAGAAGGAATTAGTTTTGACGATGTCTTTACACTAGTTGCTAGAATCAAAACAATCAGGTTGGTTGTTGGTCTAACAAACATGAACAACTGGTACATGTGTCAGATGGATGTGAAATGTGAATTTCTAAATGTCCCCTTAGATGAAGAAGTTTATGTTGCACAACTAGTTGGGTTTGTGAAACAAGGTGAAAAGAGATAGTATACAGGCTGCATAAAGCCCTATATGAACTCAAACAAGCTCCAAGAGCTTAGAATAAGAAGATATATAGTTTTCTAAGGGATAAAGAATTTGTGAAGTGCACAACTGAGCATGGAGTATATGTAAGGAGAAGCAATATTGAATTGCTTATACCATGTCTTTATGTCAATGACCTATTGATAACATGAAGTTGCAAGAAGAAGATCGAAGATTTCAAACATGACCTAAGTGAGGAGTTTGAAATGTCAGACTTAAGAAATCTCTCATACTTCCTTGGCATCGAATTCTACAAGAGCAGTGGAAGTTTGATGATGCATCAAAGAAGATATGCAGGTGAAATACTCAAAAAATTTGAGATGCAAGATTACAACCCAACTTCGACTCCAACTGAGCTCAGAATGCAACTGTCGAAAGACACATATGAAGATGATGTCGACCCAACTCAATACAGAAGACTTATTGGGTCATTAAGGTACCTTTGTCACACAATGCCTAATCTAGATATAGTGTAGGTATGGTGAGTAGATTCATGCAGAAGCTAAAGGTATCACACCTAGCAGCAACGAAAAGCATACTGAGGTATCTGAAAGGAACTCTCGACTATGGCATTTTATTTCCTGGGATTGATGAAGGGAAAAAATGCAAGATAGTGGGTTAGACCGACTCAAGTTGGTGTAGTGATGTTGAGGATAAAAAATCCATAGCTGGTTATGTGTTAATGTTAGGTGGTGCACCGGTTGCTTGGAGTTCGAGAAAGGATCCAGTAGTGACATTGTCGTCATGCAAAGCACAATACATAACTGATTCTCTCTGTGCATGCTAAGCAACATGGATGATGAGCTTGGTCGAAGAGATTGTAACGAATAATCATGGAGAAATTACCATGAAGATTGATAGCATGTCAGCTATCAATCTAGCGAAGAATCCGATAGCGTATGGGCGAAACAAGCACATCAAAAATGAGGTTCCACTATCGTCGAGAACAGGTAGCATAAGGGAAGATGAACTTGGAACACTACGAAACTGAGAATCAGATTACATATATCATGACAAAAACAGTACAAGTCAAAGTGTTCAAGAAGTTAAGGTCTATGATGAATATAGATAGTTTAGACACAATGAATTAGGCGGTGTGTTGAGTATGCAATTCCTTGTGTCGAATCAGGTTGCTCGACAAAAATAAGGTAGTTTCGAAATAATCTAGTGTGTCTGATTTGTGTAGTTGTCGAAGTGCCGAAGGAGTTAGTCTCGACATGGATTCAACTTAGGTCTGATTTTGTAGTGTTAGTAGAATTAGATATTTTGGGCTTTCTAATTTTGGGCTTTGCTTAGGGAGCAAACAAACCCAAAATCTATAAATAAGGAGTAATCTCTATTATTATAAAAACAATTTTTACAATTGCAAAGAATAATATTCAATTTTGAACAGCAGAGAGAAACTCGGCAGAAATTCTCTTCTTTCATATTTGGTTCAAACCCTAATCCCTTTTCTTCTCAATTTAATTTTCTTTCTTCTTTTATTAATAATTGTTGCGCAAAATTATTATTATAATTAAGATATGATTGATTTGCTCGAGTAAAGAGTGAAGAGCAAAAGAAAAATTCAATCGATTAATTGAATCTTGTTCATCAAGATTAGTTCGAAATTTTTCAAAATTAAATTAATTCCAACCGATTTTACTTGTGAATATCTAACATTAATATAGCTGTGAAATAGTAGTGGTCAAAGCTTACTTTCCGCGGATCTATTCGTAAAGCTTTAAATGGATGTAGTAACTGTGTAAAAAATGGTTCAGTAATTATGATTATTGATGTAGCTATGAATAGAGGAATGCGAGGAGAGTAAAAGCAATAGCGATATCAACACTGTTTATTCCATAATTTTCTACTTTTTTTTCTTCACACAACTGACTCCTACAGCCTCTTAAATTTTGACAACTAACCTCCCGTAAAGAAAAAAATAATAATTTTCTTCGGCTAAAAAAATAAAAGAAAAGGGTAAATTCTTTCAGACATAATTTCTCACATATAATTTTGAGCTAAATTTATGTTAAAAATTTGTTAATTATTTATATACATGTTTTAATGTTTAAGAGAAAAACATTTAAATTCCTTTAATAATAAAATTACAAATATCATCTCCTATTTGAATGTAAATACTTTACAATTTAAATTTAGAATATATTTGTGCTTATATAAATAATGACGTATGATTGATAATAATGTTAGATGTTTATGATGTATAGTTAAGATTTGTAGTTGCTTTCAAATATATGAGAAATTACATAAATGAATGGTGCATGGTATATGGGAAATTAGATAAGTGAATGTCGCGTGGTTGATTGATACCGGTATTTTGCCATTCTACAACGTGTGACTGACCATAATATTTTTTATTTTATTCGAAATCATAGATTTTAAATTAGATTTAATTGAATAATTAACTGAGTAAAAATATTAATTACTTATTTAAATATATTTAAATATAAGATTGTGATTTGAAAAAAGTTTTAAAAAATTATTCTTGAAATAAATTGATGTATCTTGGATTTAGATTTCATATGTTTCTCCATAGAGTAACAACCACATGCTACAAGTGGTTGAGCGAATTGTCACTTCTCTAGGACTGACATGTTGGTTTTTCCGGTCAGCTTAAAACAGTTGCCTACAAGCACTCGTCTCTACTTGGGGATGCGAGGGTTCCAGTCGTATTCAATCTTTTTGTGTCGATCATATTCATCTTAAATGGAAAACTAAGAGGTGACATTGATGTCCTTGGAAATTTGTGCCATTAATGCATCCTATAAAGAAAGGGCAAGGAGTAGTCAAGACATTCAAAGGAGTGAGCGACACGTGAACTTTATCTGCATAGATCTGACATTGTGACACTTGACATACTTGAAACAATCAGTTTTCATAGTAACCATCTATGAGAATTTTCTTGGCCATTGCATGTCCATTGGCATGAGTACCAAAGGATCCTTCATCAATTTCCTTGATGAACATGTATGCTTCGTGTCTATCTACACATCTAAGCAAGACTGTATAATGGTTTCTCTTGTAGATCATATCACCGTTGAGGATGAAATTGAATGTCAATCTTCTGAGAATTTTCTTATCCCCACTTGAAGCATTTGCAAGGCACCCTAGTTTATGAAGGTAACACTTGATGTCATAAAACCAGGGCTTGTTGTCAGGCCCCTCTTCAACCGCTGTGCAACATGTTGGTTCATCTTTAAGACTTATTCTTATGATCAAGGCCTCATCCTGGAAGTTCACTTTGTTTATTGATGATAATGTAGCTAAAGCGTCTGCCATATGATTTTCTTTTCTGGTTATATGGTGAAAGGTGATTTCCTGGAAATTCTCCACCAATTCTATGACCTGATCACGGTATGGGATCAGCTTCGGATGACGAAAGTTTCCCATTCTCCTTTTACTTGATAAATGACAAAAGTAGAATCCTCATACACCTTTAAGATCTTGATACTTAAGTCTATAACAACTTCAATACCCATGATACACAATTCGTATTCTGCCATATTGTTTGTGTAAGGGAAATGTTCCTTATTACTTTGTTTTAATGATGTCAAAACTAGAAAAAGTTCGTACTTGTATTTTGGACGGTATCACCTTGTCTTAGCTTGCATTCATCTTTTTCATATACGCATAAAAGCCCACATACATGAACTTAGGCATATAGAATCATACTCTATGTCTAAAATATGTTTTAAGTCAATTTTGGTGCATTGGGTCGACTCATAAGTGATATAGGTCGAATCACAACTGAGAAAAATGTAGTTTAAAACATTCTGGAAGCATGTGTCGACTCAGAACTGCCTCAGGTCGACACACAACAATATGAAAAAAATGAGAAAAACATTATGGCCTTCAAGCGTCGACATATAGCCCCTGTGGAGGTAAACTCATACTGAAAGAATTAAAATTGTAACTTTTTGGCCTTCATGCGTCGATGCATGCCCTGACTCCAAGTCAACGCACAATCTTCATTCATGTGCAGATTTGCTTTCTGACCTGTTCAGGTCGACGCATAGAGTGGTTAGGTCGACCTCTCGCGCATTTCAACTCATTTTTCTACATCTTTGTGATTTCAAAAGTCTGTTTTTCTATTATACTTTCATTCTCATATATATGCTCATATGCATAATTTTCTAAATAACAAGAAAATTGAAAGTATATATTGATTTTCTCTTCATCTTCATTCTCACACTTGCATTCATCAACAATCACACATAATCATCTTTGTTGATCTTTGCTTTGTCGAGGTGATAACGTTCAAACTTAGGAATTGTAAATCTAGTTTGGGTTGAGATCTCAGTGGGAATTTCTTGAATAAAACCATTGGGGTTTTGTCCTCCAAGATCTTGGATTTGGTTTTTTTTTTGCATAAATCTTTGCATCACAGATTCAGCCGAGTGAAAGGCTTGATGAATGGTGGGTTCGGTCAAGAAAGTAATGGTAACCAGAGGAATATGTTGAAAGATTTGGGGTCAAAAAACTTGTGATCAAAATCATTCGAGCGAAAGACTTGAAAAATGGAAGGTTTTGTCAAGTAAGTAGCGGTAACCAGAGGTTTGTTTGAAGTGTTTGATGCACTTGATTCGGCTGGAATCAAGGGGAGAGAAGTGGATAGAATCAACATCAACAATTAGGTTTGATTATGTGGTAGCTAGAACTTCTCTTGTAATTGAATTTTGCAATAGATATTATAAATATCTTAGTTCTAGTTTTAGAATTGGGGGCAGACGTACCCGAAGCGAGGACGAAAAGGGAACTGCCTAAATAAATTGGGTATCATTCTCTCTCTCTCTCTCTCTCTCTCTCTCTCTCTCTCTCTCTCTCTCTCTCTCTCTCTCTCTCTCTCTCTCTCTCTCTCTCTCTCTCTCTCTCTCTCTCTCTCTCTATCTATCTATCTATCTATCTATCTATCTATCTATCTATCTATCTATCTATCTATCTATCTATCTATCTATATCTTTACTTTACATCGTTGAAAAATATTTCAATTGATTTGTAGTGTTAGAAACTGTTGTGAAAAACCACTACAAATCAAAAGAAATTATCTTGGAGTGTTTTGCACACCAAGTTTTCGATAAATTAGTTATACACCAACTGTTCGATATATTTCCAATTCAATTTTATTCATTATTAGTCATTGGAAATAGGTTCACCGTGAGTGGTTTTTATTTGAATAATTGATTGTGAAAATTATTGATTCGTTTATCTCATCAATTTTATACTATTCGGTTTTGCATATCTAATCTTACCAATAACAGTTTATTTAGACGATTTTGATCCAAGGTCGCTTTCGCACAATTTTGTAAAATAAATTTTTAACGCGTAAAGTTTTCAAAATTAGAGATCTATTCAACCCCTCTTCTAGATCAGTGCCATCGTCTAACAAGTGGTATCAAGTGCACCAGTTTATCTAGTGTTTTGCATATAGCTAATTAGAAATGGCTAACAAACCTAAATGGGAGTACAATAGAGCACCAATTTTTAATGGCAAAAACTGTAGTTATTGGAAAGATTGTATGCGAGTGCGTGTCAATTCTATTGATAGAAAGGTATGGAACGTTATTCAAAATGGTCCTATTGAAATAACCATAACCAATACGAATAATATTGTTGTACCTAAATCGGAAGCACAATAGAACGAAGAGGATGAGAAAAAGTACAATTGTGATTGTAAAGCTAGAAATATTCTCATATCCTCCTTGGGAGTTGATGAATATTATAGAGTTTCTCATTGTACTACTTCTAAGGCTATGTGGGACGCATTGCAAGTTGCCCATGAGAGAACTAATGATGTCAAACTAGCTAGAACCAATACTTTGACACAAGTGTTTGATCTCTTTCACATGAAGCAAGGTGAAAACATTACGAAAATGCAAAAGAGATTTACTCGTCTAATCAATCGTTTAAATGCACTTGGTAGACCCATTTCTAATTTGCTATGTTGCGGTGGAAATAGGATACCAAACTATTAATTAGTTTGAATCACAATTCTTAATTCACAACCGCTCTTTGATTTATCCGAAGGAAAAGGTCAAAAGAGGGAAAACCTATTTTTGCATTGTAAACGCAATGCGGGGAGAGACCTAGGTAAGGGGTTGGTTAAGCTTAGGGAAGGTACTAGCACTCTAAACTTATGTAGTACTCTACAGGAACCTTTTGTTTATTGTATGCTTTTTTATTTTTATTTATTATCTTCTTTAATATATATTGAACTAAGGGATAGAGTGACCTAAAGGCCTAAGGGTTAGTCCTAAGTTTACTCGGCAAGACATCGTATCTTGTGCCTACGTATCCTGGATGGGGAATGGAATCAGAGTAATCGTAGTTCCCCTTGAAAGAGAGGTTAGAAACTTCTTGACTGTGGTCAAGGTTTCGATAGGGAGTAAGCATTTCTTAAGGAAACGCTTACGTGGAGTCTTTGAAACTCCAATTTCTATGTTAAAGTTGTTGAATTGAAATTAGGGTTAAATTAAGGATTCCACGGCGAGAAACCCTAAACAGAGTACGACGACTCTTTGACCTAATGCTAGGGTAAATGGTATTTTCGTCCACGGCGGGACACCTAAGCTAATTATGGTTTTGAAATGGTTGAAACTAGGGTTATTGACTCGGCGGTCAAACTGATAATTCTAATTCCTTCGGAGGGAAATATAACGGTAAAACATGCAAACATGGCAAAATATTATATGGCAGAAATTAAAATGCGGAAAATAAAGAAAGCGTCGCGACGATCACTCGCGTAAATTACAAATCCCAAAAAAAGAAAGATAAAATAAAACCGCGACCACGGCCTCGCGTAAATTACACCCATGGAACAAAATAAATTGAACAAATAATTTAAATATAATCTGAGGAGAGAAACATAGAAAATTAGTGCAAAGGGTTAGACAGAAATTCATGGCAAATAATAAAATAGTGAAAAAGAAAAATTAAGAATTTGGACGTTTATTTAACATTATTATTATTATTATATTTTTAAAAAAAAATTAATTTAAAAAGAAAATTAATTTGATTTTGAAAATGTTTTGGGTTGATTTTGAAAAAGATCTAGCTTTAATTTTGAAAATGTTTTTTAGTTTTAATTTTTAAAAAAAAAATTTAGTTTTTTAATTTAAAATTTAAAGAAACATTTTAGTTTTTATTTAAGAAATGTTTTAATCTTATTTTAAAAAAACTGTTTTGGTTTAACTTTAAAAAAAACTGTTTTAAATTTTAAAAGAGTGTTTTTAGTTTAATTAGAGAAACAAATGTTTTTTTTTTGGATTTTTATTGAAAAGAAATTTTTTTTATTGAAAAGTAATTGTTTTTATTAAAAAGAAATTATTTTTATATTACCAAATGCTCTTATTCTAGAAATACAAAAAAAAATATTTGCAAAAACATTACGTTAGTTACTTAATTTACAAAATATTACGTTAGTTATTTAATTAGCAAAATATTACGTTAGTTACTTAATTAACAAAACCTTACGTTAGTATCTATAAAAACTCAAACTAATGATAATAAAAATGGAAAAAGAAAAAAAGAAATAAGAGAAAAAAACAAAAGATATAAAAAATAGAAAAGGACAAGAAAATAAAACTGAGGCATAAACGAAAAGAGGTAGGTTTGGCATTTCATTTCAGACTTTGTCTTTCCAAAGACCCAACTTCTTCTTCTTCTTCATTGCACCGCCATAATCTTCTCTTTTTCCTGTAAAAAAAAGAATAACAGAAACCAAATGTGATATTGATGAAATCTTACGAGTTACGATTTGTTGGTGATTCTGCCGTACACAGGGTCTCTTGCCAATTGTGCTATTTTATTCATTCAAAATAAAGTGGCACTAGAAACCCTGTAAACTAAAAGAGCGCGCCACATGATATTTTCTTGCAACAATCAACCAACTGCACAACCCGTTAGTGGTTAGTTTAAACGCAATGCAAAATGAAATGGGATGCAAGATAAAATGACTAATCTTAGGACAAAATTTGGGGTATTACAGTTGCCCATATTTAAATAGCTTCACCGGATGACTTGAGCGACAAAGGCTCGAGAAATCATGGTGGAGGGATTTAAATATAGATAACCGAAAATTTTGCCCTTAGATGCAGTGATATGCAATACTATGGACAAAACAAAAATAAACTATAATGTTGACAATGCCATGAATTTAGTATGGTGCGTATGATGGTATGGTAAATGCAGAGATGCAGATGACACGATGACATAGGGGACAGACGCGACGAACGAATCACACTGGGAATACGACGCACTGGGTGACAACACGACACTGGGGAATTCTAAAGTGATAGTCAACTGGTGCGAGTACGACCAATTATCACTTTAGGAAAAGGAATGGTAAGAGCGGGATCCTCAATGGAGATGGCACCGGTGAGACGGCCTCCACTGGGGGAATTTAAGAGTAATCATCAACAGGTTCAGGTGTGACCGGCTGATACTCTAGAGTAAGAAAATAAAACTGGATCTGCACGACTGTAGGATCGATTAACAAGATGCTGGAGCATTGAGCAAAGAATAACATCCGAGCTTCTGTAAACTTTCACTCGTGACAGGATCAAACGAAATTTAGGAATCCGTAGAAAATATACAGGGTAAAACCGGGTGTATGCCAAAATAAATGGTCTTAAATGGGAAACGCCCTGATAAGCTTTCTCGAGAGAGAACTGCCACTTATCGTTGGAAGGGACTTATATGCCAAACTGGATAAGCTCTCAAATAAAGAGACTGCTGCTTATCTGTGGATAATAGATTGATTGATAATATAAACTTTTTCATGTCTCAAGTCTGTGCTCCCTGGACATGATTCAGTTTCTTCTTTTTCTAAAGGATAAAATAAACGTCTTCATAATTCGAGATCGGTGCTCTCCCTAATATGATTTGGCTCCTTCTTTTACTAAAGGGTAAACGAACTTCTTCATACTTCAAGATTTGTGCTCTCCTGAATATGATTCCTCTCCTTCTTTTACTAAAGGGTAAACGAACTTCTTCATACTTCAAGATTTGTGCTCTCCTGAATATGACTTTGTTCCTTCTTTTACTAAAGGATAAACGAACTTCTTCATACTTCAAGATCCACACTCTCCTGAATATGATTCTGCTCAAACCTCCCCTTTCTTCAAAATGATACGGGAAATGGAAACCAAACTGCTCGCTGGAGATGGCCATTTGCTGCAAGTCATAACGAAGATAGGATAAGCTTCTCGGGCGAGAAATGCCGCTTATTTGCAAGAGTGGAAATAATAAGCTTCTCGGGTGAGAACTGCTTGTAGAGGTGGTAACAGGTAATGTAAATTGTAAAGAAAGTTGTGATGATGGCAAACATCTAGATCACTGAGTGATAGCAGGTAACATAAATTATAAAGAAGGTCGTGATGATGGCAAACATCTAGATCACTGTAATGTAAATTGTTAAGAATGTTGTGATGATGGCAAACATCTAGATCACTGAGTGACAGCAGGTAATATAAATTGTAAAGAAGGTCGTGATGATGGCAAACATCTAGATCACTGTAATGTAAATTGTCAAGAATGTTGTGATGATGGCAAACATCTAGATCACTATAATGTAATAATGAGCTCCTTGTATGAGAAGATCAATTGTAGAGTGTATTGTAAAGTGTAAGGTAGGTGATAAGCTCCTCGGCTGGAAACTGTTGCTTGTCTATTGTGCAATGTAGTGATAAGCTTCTCAGGCGAGAATTGTCGCATATTTGCAAAGGATTGTAAATGCTTTTCTTGAGAGATAGTGCAAAATAAATGCACATCCAAGTATGTTCGGTGACCGACGGGACTGAAGTCCGATCTAGAATTGGGATAGAAACAACTGTCAAACAAGACTCCATTGAGGAAACGAACTCGAATGGGGACTACCTTATCTTAACGCGGAAAGGTAACAGAAATAACCATCGTCCACGAGGGTTGAACTTTGTGGGGAAACTGGAAACAAGTAGGTATTTTATGCTTAGGGCTGACGATCTACTTGGAGAGAGCGGACAAACCCAGTTACTCGGCGGTAATGACAAGGATGATGATAAATAGCAAGCATGCAAATGCTAATGCGTATGCCAAAGTGTATATGAATGTGTATGTTCATGTGTATGACAATGAAATGAAAATGAGTATGTAATGCTCATGCTTATGCTTATGCTGACAAAACAGATGAGAGAGGAGACATGAGATGAAATAAACATCTCGACAGGAATACCCGGTGACCTCTGCAATAGTACATCTATTAGAGGATAAGAATAGTTGATGGTAAGACCGAATCTGGCTTCAAAGTTAAAATTTCCCTGGGGAGAAAAGATCATGACTTCCACATGGGGATGCGATACGACTTCACCAAAGAGTATGATGCCCTGACTTCAACTAGGGATTCATGACCTCCGCATGAGGATAAGATGTCATGAATTCACGTGAGGGATTGCTATCATGAACCATAATCAACTCAAGAACTCTTGGATCATAGACTTCCGGGGATAAAATAAATATCCGCTGTATGGGGAAGGTGTGGAGCTAGACAGCTTCATGGAGATAGCGTAGCAACTTCCTGGGAAAAGTACCTCGACTTCTTGGGGAAAAGGTATATCCGACCGGGGATAAGATATATCAAACTTCCCTGCAGAGAGTTCATCAAACTTACTGGGGAGAAATCAACAGACATTCCTGGGGAAGGTATCTTGACCTCTTGGGGAGAATATGGCAGTCTCCTGGGAAGTATTTCCTGAGGAAAGTAAGGCAATTTCACTGAGGAACAGATAATTCCACTGAGAATGGGGTTCAAGAACATATATCACTTGGAGGATACCGGGGATATCTCTGCAGTCTTGAGAGTCACTGGGGATTTATCGGATGGATCCCAAAAGTGTTGTCAGCTTAAAGTCTCGCTGGGGACTGTTACTGGGAAGATGCTGGTATGATCTTTGCTGGTTTGGAGATTACCGGCTCAGCCCAAAGTGTTGTCAGGTCTCGCTGGGGACTGTTACTGGGAAGATGCTGG
Organism: Lathyrus sativus; assembly: GCA_963859935.3. Lineage (NCBI taxonomy): Eukaryota > Viridiplantae > Streptophyta > Magnoliopsida > Fabales > Fabaceae > Lathyrus > Lathyrus sativus. The sequence goes on from OZ012740.1 coordinate 668,065,098, forward strand.
TATGATCTCTGCTGTCTTGGAGATTACCGGCTCAGCCCAAAGTGTTGTCAGCTTATAGTCTCGCTGGGGACTGCTCTGAAGAAATGGTTGATGAGATTTACTGGGGAATGAAGACCACCGAGAGTAAGATCCATCGGGTGCATGAAAATGTCGTGAAACAAGCTAGTTTTGATCTTAATGGACTTTGGGATAGTCGCCATTTTGAAAAACAATATGCCCTAGAGTACCTGCTGTATGAGAGAGTCATCTCGAGAGGATTTTACAGAGAACATAGGGTTCGATTACCCCACTGTTTTCAAACTCTTTGAGAGATTTGTCAGATCTAGACATAACTAGCACGGATTAACCGTGTTACGATTGAGTCTACACGAATAGCTCTTAAGAATGTCAGGATTGCATCAGTAAGTGAATTGGAAACCAACTGCCCCTGTTTAGCAGGATCTTCAAGTGATTTTATGAGGTGTTAGGCAAAATTGACACGCGTGAAATGCTATCCTGAAACTATCAATGCAACGATATATTTGTCTTGAAATTTTTGTTTTTGTTTTGAAAAAGATATCGCAATAACTTGTGACTGAAATCACTAGTTAGGATATAAGTTTAATTTATAATGCCAACATGAGTTTTTGAGTATAGCTCGTAGGAGTCAGGAAACGTTATCTCGTCGAGTATGCTTCCAAAAGAAATCCTACTTCAATTAAGTCTTTTAATGGTTGTATCGTGGCTTGGTGCACGGTTTAGGAAACAAAGGATAAAGGCTCAAAAGTTATTTATACCCACCCCTTTCTTCGTGATGTTCTCCAATCCTAATTCAGTTAATGGGATACGAGCACTCATATCTCAATCGGATTTGATATGGTCGAGAACTCATCAAGGCTTTGGACAATGGCAGTCACTCACCTATTTTGGTGTTCGATCAACACGACTTTTGTTCTTTATTGGGGATTCTTTATTGCCCTTGTTTTTTTGTTATATTTATTTTTTTATTTCCTAACTTTTTCCTGGACGACGTCTTTTGGATTTGACTTTGAAGTCCAGCGGGATGCCCCAGTTTTGCCTAAGTCTCCTTCATAGGTTTTGACTTAGCGGGCTATATATTTTTTTAATTATTTTTACTGAATAGGTCATGTGACTCCTTTGAAAGGCTTGTGACTACCCCACTCTTTTAGTATTAGAGGGATAGTCATGGACTTCTAATTTCCTAAGATGTTAGGGATAAATTCTCGAAGGTTCACTCCTCCTTTCTTTTTGAGAATCTGAGCGCTCAATCCTTTTTAACTGAAAAACTACCCTGCCCCAGGTTAAGATGAGGGTTTTATTTAGAAAAGAAAAAAAACTCATACTTCAAGGCTCAAGGGGGTTAAAGAGGGGTTATCATCCTTATATCTCCATTGTTTGGGATTTGAAACAATGCCTTACATCATCAGCAGGTTTCAATTGGAAGCATACAACAAGAGATTTGATGTTTTTGGTTCATCATCCTCCTCCCAATTCTCTATCAACACGAGAGATCGGGTAAAGTTGGCATTATAGTTTATGGAAAAAATATTTTCAATGAGTGAAACAAATGGATTTATTCAAGACAAACATGCATTGCATCAATTATTCAAAATAAACGAGTTCGTACATGCTAATTATGCTTAATCAAAGAAAATAAAACATATAAATAAGCAAAATGTAATGTCTCAAAGTCCTTCAAAATGTGTTTATGAAGTCTTCGCATCTGAGACCGGCATGGTAGTGGTTTCCTCTAGCGGAGCCTCACTGGAAGGAGTCGTCTTGCTTGCCCCAGCTACGTCTGTCATTACTTCATTATGGTCTTCAAATCTTCACTCAAAATAACTCTCCCAGATTCTCTGTTGATCGGGGTCGCATAATCTTGAGGATTGTTGAAATGAAAAGGACTAGGCATCTGAAGAACTACCGACTTCGGCTGATTCACCGTATGCGTCACTGGCTGAGATCTGTTGAAAACAGGCTTTGCAGAGCTTGCTTCTGGCCCATGGGACGCCCTGAGAGGAGTCTTGACTTTCGGTTGAGGAACGTCAAAAGACAGGACCTTCTTTTCTAGCAAATCTCTGACAATATTCTTAAGCGCGTAACATCCTTCCAAATCGTGACCAGGCGCACCCTCATGAAATAAACAATGAGCGACGGCGTTGTAATTGACAGGTACCGGATTGGGAGGTGGACCCAAAGTTCGGGTAACAACCAGACCTCGTTGCACTAAGAAAGGATACAACTCAGTGAACGTCATTGGGATCGGAGGACAAGGCTTATATGGTCTCCTATTTTGACGAGGTATCGTCTCCTCTGATGGTTGGCACACGGGAGCATTGGGCACTCGTCGACAGTTGATAGGAGCTTGTGCAGGCTGATAAACAGGAGGTTGTTGATAAACCAGATGCTGATAGACCGGAGCCGGTTGCACAGGCTGATTTGTAGGAAATTGCTGACTAAGAGGAGGTGCAACAATAGCTACATAGGGTTGTGGAGCATACTGAACTGGATAACCTTGAAGATAATTCTACTGAGGTTGCCAAGGTTGATGAGTAGCCATCGAGCGATTCCTCGGACGTGTAGGTCCTTTATGGTGGTCAACGCTCGAAGTTTTTCACTTTGGAGGAGTAACTCGTCGAATTGGTTGAGCAACAGTAGGATTCATTGAACTGGATTGACGATTCTGAGGAGGTATGTTTTCGACAGCAAGAGCTGGTTGAGGATCCACAACAGTATCGGTAATTTCAGAAACAACAGTAGGTTGATTATCCATCTTCACCTTAAGGGCTTGCAATATCTCCATAATCTTCCCCACACTTCCTCGAAGATCTTCGAGTTCATGGCTGACACGGTCTATCTCTTGAGCTTGTTCTTCCATCCTTTTTCGAGCTTGGGCTCTAGTATTCTACTGATGCAGAGGACCCAGGGTGACGAAACTGACAGGCGAGAGAACTGAGAATAAGAAACCGGGAGACACATGTGATGCAAAAATATGATGCAAAAAATGTGAAATGCGAATGAAATGATTTCATGGAATTCAAATATTTACGAATATTGCGGAATACCAAAGAAATTTCATTTATTATTTTTGAATAATGGATTACAAATAATATTCTTAGAAAAGTCTCGGCATAATAGCTAATAATGACCCTAAGGAAGCTTTCTGTTCTGCCCCTTGCCCTGCTCTTCGGGCTAGACCTTTTTGAGGATGAGCCTATCTTCAAAAGGTAAATCGAGAGTTAGAGGAAAATAGATCCTTCATCCAAACCAAGCAAGGGTACGTCGGAAAAGTCTTCACAATTGTTGGTGATTAGTGTCCTTGATGTCAGATAACTTCGAGCATATGGCTTTAGCAACGGTCTTGTCCTTTAGGGTCCCTCTCCAAGAAAGGGAACAGAGTCTTATCCAAAATAGACAACCCTACGAGCTGAGAATATTCTTCCAAAGTAGGTAATAACTGATAATCAGGGAATGTGAAGCAATGGTAGTCGGGATCATAGAATTGTAGCAAAACCGAAAGAAGTCCTTCATTCACCTTATATTCCAATAGAGATAACAACCTTCCATACCGGTTACAGAATCCTTCTCGATCTTGGATTAAAGATCCTAGCTTCCTTAGGTCATCTAGCTTAGGACTTTTAAAAGTATATTTCAAAGTTTTCCTTCGATTGTAATCCATAGTATCCTGCAATATTCATAAACAAGGTTTGAACTCCATGAAATGTAATGCAATGTAATGTTTTAATGGATGCAATGCACATATACAAAGTTCTAGGTTAAAGGTATTTGCAAGGAGTTAGGGTCTACCCATCCCAATAAGGTATGTACTAAGGTTAATTGTACCTGCAGAACAAGGTTCTAAGAAGTGCCCAAAGTCATCAGTCCCTCCTTCGGATATTATCAACTTTCCAACTAACTCAGGGGTCGATAATATTCTCAAGAGAACCTCTTTTGAGTGTAGCATCGCGTAGCAACTATTGTAGGACTACTCCCACATAGTTCCCGCACTACGTCCTATATAAGGCCAAAGTGGTGTTAAGGTACTACGGTCCCCAGTATCATAGACTCCAATCGAAAATAGTAAAAGTTTTCACGACTAACTCGATCAACCGAACCATTTTCGAAAGGGTCTCAACTGAGCGGTGATTCTCGAGTCAACTTGGTCGGGAATCACTCCCGGCAAGCCTCGTCGAATATCTCACCTTCCTATAATAAGGTCACTCAAGTCCAAGTTAGGACTTATCTCACAATAACAGGGTATCCCCCAAACAAGGCACAATAATAATATATACAAGAGAATAAATAATGTAAAAGCATGCAATTAACAAAATAGGGGTAACCCTTTAAATTATGGAAATCCCCAGTGAAGTCGCCATTTTCTGTTGCGGTGGAAATAGGATACCAAAATATTAATTAGTTTGAATCACAATTCTTAATTCACAACCGCTCTTTGATTTATCCGAAGGAAAAGGTCAAAAGAGGGAAAACCTATTTTTGCATTGTAAACACAATGCGGGGAGAGACCTAGGTAAGGGGTTGGTTAAGCTTAGGGAAGGTACTAGCACTCTAAACTTATGTAGTACTCTACAGGAACCTTTTGTTTATTGTATGCTTTTTTATTTTTATTTATTATCTTCTTTAATATATATTGAACTAAGGGATAGAGTGACCTAAAGGCCTAAGGGTTAGTCCTAAGTTTACTCGGCAAGACATCGTATCTTGTGCCTACGTATCCTGGATAGGGAATGGAATCAGAGTAATCGTAGTTCCCCTTGAAAGGGAGGTTAGAAACTTCTTGACTGTGGTCAAGGTTTCGATAGGGAGTAAGCATTTCTTAAGGAAACGCTTACGTGGAGTCTTTGAAACTCCAATTTCTATGTTAAAGTTGTTGAATTGAAATTAGGGTTAAATTAGGGATTCCACGGCGGGAAACCCTAAACAGAGTACGGCGACTCTTTGACCTAATGCTAGGGTAAATGGTATTTTCGTCCACGGCGGGACACCTAAGCTAATTAGGGTTTTGAAATGGTTGAAACTAGGGTTATTGACTCGGCGGTCAAACTGTTAATCCTAATTCCTTCGGAGGGAAATATAACGGTAAAACATGCAAACATGGCAAAATATTATATGGCAGAAATTAAAATACGGAAAATAAAGAAAGCGTCGTGACGATCACTCGCGTAAATTACAAATCCCAAAAAAAGAAAGATAAAATAAAACCGCGACCATGGCCTCAAGTAAATTACATCCATGTGTCGCTACTGCGAAAATCGGCGCCGGCTGAACAGAAGAGTCGCCACCGTGCGTTATTTATCCCAAAGGAGGGAAAGGAAACGCTCAGAGTAAACCTACCGCAAAGACGGGAAAGGAATGGTCATCGCAACCAAATCCTGGATTCGGGAGTCGGTTACACAAGGGGAAGGTATTAGCATCCCTCACGTCCGTCGTACTCGACGGGATCCACGCTTGTTTGGTTTGTCTAAAGGATGCAAAACAATCTATCTACGACTGCTAAATCTAAACGGGAAGGAAACTGACTCGATAGAGCATCGCGCTCTATGCCTACGTATTCTCAAGAGAGAAAGTCAGAGTCATCGTAGTTCGGGAAACTACAGAGAATTGGCTCGCCAAGACTTCGCGTCTTGTGCCTACGTACTTCCACACAGAATGGAAGATCAGAGCTTACGTAGTTCAGGCTAACTACGGCTAGACAGGGCATTCTCACACAGGAGTGAGAGATTAAGTTGGTTTGAAAGGTACGGGAACCTACGGGAACTAAAGCTACGGTCTGGTCTCAAATGCGCAAGGGCAAGAGAAAAGGATAACGTCAGTCGTTAGCGGGAAAGTCTCGATCGCACAGCAGCGAGAGAGCAGAAAGGTTAGTTGTTAGTGTGCTCGCTAGGATATCGCATCCTATGCCTACATATTCTCATCAGAGAAAATCAGAGCAGCTGTAGTTCGGCTAACTATGGGTAGAACGGGGACCACATCACAAATCTCATTTTATTAATATTCGGAAAATTACAAGGATAAACTCCTAAAAAATCATATCCATCTAACATGGAAAATCTAATGAAAAATAGTCCCCTAACAAGTGGACCTTTAATTCTATCTCTAAAAAGGCGTAAAAGAAACTCCTAAAAGAAAATATATCCTAAAAAGAAAATATTAAAATACTATTTTTTTATTCCACTATATTTTTCATTTTTTCTATTTTTATACTACACATTCTTTTTCACATATTCTTTTTCTTAAAAAAAATCTAAGCAAATGAATAAAAGAAAATAATGAAAAAAAAGGAGAACAACAAAAGGGGGGTGCATCAGCGGTTCTGGGGTGATGCAGCCATCAATATAGTTGGACCTAGCCCAATAAAACACAGCAGCTAAAGGAGAAACACAGGGGGTGTGATATGGTAAAACGCATAGATAACGGGGTATATGACCAGAAATGTGGTATTGGGCCCAGCCCATCGCTACTCAAAAAAACAAGCGTGAACGGGGGTGTGAATAGAACACATGGGGTTTGGTCCAAAAAATTCGTTGGGCCTGAGGCCCAAACTCCATCCACTGAGCCCTCTCCCACTCCACACTCAGAACCCTAGTTCTCTTCTCCATCTTCCTCTCACATTCCGCCGCCGCCTGGTTCTCACCCTCCTCCCTCAACTTCTCATCTTCGTTTCCCTCACTGTTCTCTTCTCCATCAAACTCCTCCCTATCTCAATCTGTAACCTTCAAATCCTAACGAAAACCTCCGCCTCGAAACTAAACAAGATGAGACTGATGATTGTTCTTGCTGATGCACCGGAGCGAAGATCTGAAGGAAATGTTTGAAGATCATGGACGTAAGTTGTGGTGAAGGTTCGTAGACGGATTGCTTGAAGTCCTGTTGAACTTCTATTGTCGAAGATCTGGAGAAATCTGTAGATCCTTTCTGGAGAACGAGATGAAGAAGATGAAGATATTCGAAGATCTTTGAAGAAAAAACCTTGACGAACAATTGGTTGTTGAAGGTCTTGTGGAACTTCTGGGGAAACAACTTAGACGTATGAAGGCGCCTGAGTTTCTTGAAGTTTCTGGACGGCAGATGATGGAGAAGATCCTTGACAAATTTCTGGAATGATTGAGGTTGAATGAAGACGAAGCAGATCTTCTGGAAAACGATGAGGATCTACAGAAATGGTCTGAGAATGATGAAGAACGATGAACAGGACGAAGATCTGGAGGCTTCTTGATGAACTTCCGTGAAGATCGACGAACGGAGACGATGGCGATGCAGATCACGGTGAACGGATGAAGATCGCTGATGAATGTTAAGGGGCGATTTCTGGAAAAACGAGGAATATGCGATGAAGATGATGATTGGATGGTGGTGTTTGATGAAGATTATCAAGAACACGCTGAAGATTGATGGAGAAGATCTGGAAAATTGATGAGTTCTGGTGACGGTTACCGGTGGGTTTTTACGGTTACCGGCGAGTATTTGTTAATTCTGGCGAGTTGTTGGCCGTGGATGGAGGAGTTTGATTTTACCGGTGAAGCCTCCGGCCGTTTGCATGGCCGGCGGCGAGGAGGAAGTGATGGTGGACGCGTGTCTACACGCATGGGAAAGACGGATGCATGAAAGCCACGTGTGGGCCATGCAGTGATGTGTTGGCGGAAAACGTGGTAGAAGAAAGAGAACGCACGCGTGCTGCCTTTATATCATGACACATGGCGAGTTGAATTGGGTTGGGCCCCCAAAACGTGCCATCTGGCCCACGAATGGTTAATGACTGATTAAAACCTGATTAATACAACTAAGACTCAATTAACTCCTAATTAATGCTATGATTAAACTCTAATTAAAAGCTGACTCAAATTAAAAAACAAATTAATGGAAACCAAAACAATTAATTCTGCTAATTAACTTCTAATTAACCCTAATTAACATAATGATTAATATCTAATTAAAAGAAAATGATTAATATCCTAATTAAAATCTCATTAAACTCTATTATTCTATTAATTCTATTTAAAAATCCTAATAATATAATACCCTATTAAAACTCATTTAAAAAATCCTACTTAATATCTAAAAACATGATTTATTCTCAAAAAAGAAATTAAACTAAAAACTATTTAAAAAAACATTTAATATCTATTAAAACCTATTTAAAAGAAATCTATAAATTCTAAAAATGATTTAAAACTATTAAAAATGCTAAAAGAAATCTATTTAAATTCTAGAAAATCTATATTAAAATCTATAAAAGGCTATTAAATCCTAAAAAATGCAAACAAAGGCAATCAACCAAAATAAACGAGAGCGCGAGACCAGATCGAAACAAATAGTAAACCCCGACACCAAGAACCTCCAAAATTACTGCGTAAGCTGAAAACACCCAGGAAGCGCGTGACTTCTCAAAATAACCTCCGATTATTCGACCCGGTCTGAAATACCCGAAATGTGAAAACAGGGCTGTAATCCCGATAAAATCAGTATGAATGAGAAAATGCACTGTATGCGGTATGCGAATGCGAATGTGAAATGCGTCGAACCATAAACCAAATATGGGACCCGGTTGGTCAAATTTTAGGGTGCAACAGCTGCCCATATTCAAGCGGCTTGGACCTGAATGGTTGAAGAGCGAACGACTTTCAAACATTCAAAGGTAGAAGACGGTTGAATACAAAAGAACCCTGAAATTTGCCAACCGCAGAAATAAACTGCAAAACTGCTTGAGGAATAGCTTCCAATGAACTGAAGTTTGGTTGTTACGGCAACAACTGGTCAATTATCTGATAAATTTCTTTTTCGGCAATCACCCGTGTGACGCCACGGGTACTTAATCTTCGAAATAATGCTTCAGAAAGCAAACACCTTCTCATCTGCTATGGGATCTTTTCTTGACATCTCATAGTTCACAGCGAACTTGAGAAAAACTCTCCTGGGGAATTTCTGCATAGACTGCCAGGCACCCATCTTCGACAACAGGCGGCAGCTTCAGAAGTTTGATATGATGCCAATTTTTCTTCTTCTTTTTTCAGTGCAGACGTAAAAACCCAATATGAAGAAATCACTCCGCTGGGGGAGAAGAGAAGCTTAACCAAACAACTCTGCAGGGGAACATACTCGAAAGCCAAATAGGTAACCAACCTGGTCTATGTTTCGAAATGCGTATGTTGGAAAATAATGCAATGTTCCACACGACATGGAAATAATATGCACATGTTTTGATAGATGCTAGGCCTCATACGGCATGGAGATGCTATGTGTTTGTATAAATGCAAGTATGACGATATATGCAAATGTAAATGCAAGCTCGAGTTGCCAGAGAACACCAGGTCTACAACCACTTGGTCAAATAAATGTCGAAGGCAACGTCAACTCCAATGAGGATAACCTGATATCACAGAATCATCTCAGCAAAATAAATGCTGGAGGAAGGACGGCCCTTCACGGGGATACTTTTCCTAAACCACCGGCCTACTGATTGTACTCTGTGGGGATTGACCCAATCGGGGTTGATTGTAAATAGCTCACTACTAGAGAATGCCCCTTCTGTCACGAATATCGATCTTAATCTGCTGAGGATACTCCTGACCCTACTCTGCTGCGGGATAACAATACCATCTCAACTCTTCCGGGAATAATACACAACTTTCATCTGCTGAAGAATAGTAATCCTGATTTAACAACATCCACACGGAATTCAAACACTAATCTGAGAACTGGTATCCATCGAGCTTTATATCAGGGAATGTGACAACATGAGTCATTGGAAATTATTGTATCGGGTATTTACACATTTTTTTCGTTTTTTAGTTTTAAGGATAAAAGCGGGTTATTAACAAGATGGAAAATACTAGACGAGAACTAACATTCAAAGGTAGACTACCAGACGAGAACTGATAGCGGAATAGGTTAGGTTATCGAACGAAAATTGGGTTTTTTATGTTTTAAGCGTCAGACGGGGCTGACTGGATAATAGGCTAAGAAAAAAGACAACCAGACGAGAACTGGTTGAAAGCTGACATGTACCAGACGAGAACTGATACAATAATAGGTTAAAGAAAAACGGTGATCAGACAAGGACTGGTACCAATGACGTACACCAGACGAGAACTGATGTAACAACAGGTTAGAGAATTGATGACCAGACAGGAACTGGTTAAAAGGTAACATGCACCCGACGAGAACTGATGCCACAATAAACCACACCAGACGAGAACTGATGTTTACAGAAAGGTTGGTCAGACGATAACTGGTTACCGGTTTGCTAGGCGAGACCTGGTCTTTGGAAACGACTTAGTTACAAAGTTCTGACACGTAACAGGTTTTATTGTAGGATAACGATCCACGGACAACGGTAAGGCCTTTTCCGGAAGGTAAAGGTTTTTGATAAGAGTAATGACACGATTCCTCAATACTCAACTCTGTCTGGGGATAAACAGACTCGCTTGAAAAACTTGCCCCAGTACAATTCAACTTGCCCCAATCTAACTCTTGGAATATCACTATGAACAGCTTGCTACAATACGACCTCGAGATTACGTGCCCCGGTATCTGTACACAAAAAGATTTAACCTCAATCAAACAATTATCAACCCAGTCGGTCTCACTATCTCTGAGGTGACTTGCCCCTGGATGAGCGTATAAGCGACTTAACCTGATCTGATCACCCATTGGAAGGCTTTACTTTCAAATCACAACATTCTAAATGATTGCCCCTGATTGGGTTTCGAGAAGATTCATTCTGATCAACTGCTTCTCAAATAACTGCCCCTGATCAACTGATGCTTCGGGATTTGTCCTCAGACTAACTGATTCTGAACTTACTGGAAGTCAATGCCCCTGATTCACAGGGTTCCACAACATACACCATTCAGATCTAGACTGCCGAATTATTCAGTCCTGTTCGATTATTCCCCGTTGGAATTTCCTTCATGCCAATTACTGACCTGCAAGTAAAATTGTTTATTTACGAATGGTAATTCTAATGCAGTGTTTATGAAGATTTTGAAAATTTTTGTGCTGTCACTCATTTACGTGTCATGATGGTGAGTGACGAATGAACCGAAGTTCAATCGTAGTGCTGATGTGATCAGTGAAAAATTCAACAAGGATATGATTAGCAAATCAAGAAGGAGTCAGGTTACTCAACCTTATCGTAATGCGCTTTTAGACTAAACCCTACCTCAATTAGGTCTTTTAAGGGTTGTATCGTGGTCGGGTTCACGGTTCGTGAAACAAAGGATATTTGGCTCAAATTATGATTTGTACCCACCCCTTCTACGTGATGATCTCCGATCCTAAAGTTCAGTTAACTTGACTCGAGCGCTCGCCTCTTCGAGACGTATGTTGAATGGTAAGGACCATAGTTAAGGAACTCACAAGGGTTTTCGGAGTAACAGTTACTCTTTTTCGTTTTCGGTGTCTGTATACACGACTTTGTGACTTCACTGGGGATTTTCACTATTGATCCTTTCTTTTTCATTCTTTTGATTCCCTAATTCTTGCCTGGACTGACTCCTTTTGAGTTCTTTTCGTTTTTTCTTTTGAAGTCCAGCGGGATGCCCTAATTTTTGCCTAAGTATTAGCTTTCCAGTTTTTCTTTTTCTTTGTACTTAGCGGGCTTTCTTATTCTTTCTTATTTTTCTTGGAACAAGTCGTGCGACACTGGCTGTCTGGATTCATCTGAGACGTTTATAACTGTCTCACTCCTAATTGGTGAGGTTTAACCATTGTGGTTGACGAGGTACGACCTCTGGGAGGCATAAGACATGATTGGTCCTCAGAAGGCAACACTCCTCTATAAGACCTGAACGCTCGGTCAAGCTAACTGACAACTACCCTGCCCCGGGTTAAGATGTGAGGGTTAAAAAAGTCCGAAAAAACTTCTACTTCCTGGCTCGAAGTGGTTAACAAGGGACTAACTCCCTATATCTCCAGTGTTTAGGGGATTTGAAACAATGCCTTGTACGTCATCGACAAGGTTTTATCTGAACATATACGATCATCGGTTATGAGTATTCAATTTCGTCATCCTCCCTCCAATCTTTGCTAATCACAGTGATAAGGTGGAGTAAATAAAATGCAAGTGTCAGTGCAATGCAATAAATGAGCAACAGCAACATGATTAATTCAGAAAAATGCATAGTCACTTTATCAATATTACCATTCGAAACAAACAATGTTTAACAGCAAGTAGTAACTAACAGAAAAGAAACTACAAATGCAAACGATATAAAAGTCTGAGGACTGCCAATGCTGAGGACGCCTGCCGGTCTGGATCGCTGGCTTCTTGAAAATAACCTCTGAATCTACGAGCTTAGACAACTGAGAAGTTGGTATGAACAAACAGAAATCCTTCTCGAAAGGAAATGCAATCTTGGTCGATCAACTGTTGTACTTTTGCTTGAGAAGCTTTACAATCTTCAGTTGAATGCCCTGGGGATCCGCCATGGTAACCACACTGAACGTGGGGATTGTACCCAGGAGGGTAAGGCTCTGGAACAGGCTTAAGAGCTTTCGGTTCCACTAAAGAACTCTGGATCAAAGATGGCAGCAACTGGCTATACGGCATAGGCACTGGGTGGAAAGGAGCATTCCTTCGTTCCAAGTTGTTACGAGGCCTGTTCTGATTCTGGCGTTGATTCTGATAACCTCGGCCACGAGTTCGTTGATTAGCATGAGGAGCGACATAAGGTTCCTGATAGGGTGCCCCAGGCACAGCTGTCTGTCCAGCATAACAAGGTATAGGAGATACTGATCCAACAGATTTCACCACTCCATCTCGAGGATATCCAACATCTGACATGATTGCATTGATCACAACTCCTTCTTCAGTTTGATAGTCATAAAGAGATTCAGCTTCGCTAGCCTGACCATCTGAAATAATCTGAATTTTCCCGATTTTGATGGCATGCTTAAGGCGTTCTCCAAGTACTACCAAGTCAGAGAAACTTAACGGAAGCCCAAGCAGTCTTTCGTGGTACGGATCCTGCAGTGAGTCTACAAACATGCTTGTTAGCTCTCGGTCTAAAAGCGGTGGTTGTACTCTGGCGGCAAATTCTCTACATCTCTGCGCATACTTCCTGATGGGTTCATTGTCCTCTTGAGACAACTCTTGCAACTGCATGCGATGAGGAGCTACGTCTAGGTTGTAATCATACTGCTTCAGAAAAGCTCTGGCTAAATCCACCCATGATCGAATCTGATTACTCTCTAACTGCATATACCAACGCAAAGGTGCCCCAGTCAGACTATCCTGAAAGCAATGAATCATCAACTTGTCATTTTGCACAAACGAACTCATTCTTCGGCAGAACATCACCAAATGTTACTTCGGGCAGCTATTTCCTCTGTACTTCTCAAATATCAGCGCTTTGAACTTATAAGGCAACACTAGGCCAGGAACCAAACACATGTCTGCAACATTCAGGTTATCAGCATCTTTGTCTTTCACGGCTTTAATTTGTTCTTCCAACACTTGGAGTCTTCTATCACATTCAAGATCTCTTGGGTCTACCGTCCTGGCTACTGGGATCTCTCTTCGGATACTCGGCACAGGGAAAACAACACCTTGACTGTTGATAAAAGGAGGTTGTTCATTGCGGACAACAAACTGCTCATGTCGATCTCGGTCCATAACAGGAGGTTGCACAAACTGGTCTGCAGTAAGGTTGTTCACTTGCGGAAAGTCTGCCTCGGAAGTAGAACCATACAGAGGGTTGATCGTCATAGTGAACCCTGCCAAGGTGTTAGGAGACTGGAAGTTTCTTTCAGACATAGCTACTGATAACCTTCAACTGACTTCAATGCTCGATTCTGCTCAAATCTACTCAACCCCTAGGTCGTCTTCTAACAATCAACAGTTGCTCAGGCCAAACACCGGGTAATCACCTTCTGAAATCAAACAACAGCTGGATAAGAGCTCTGGCCAGCTGGAGTATGTCATGCAATATGATGCAACACGTTTATGCAAATGCAATACAATATGCAGCAAACACGGGATCACAGCCCCCACACAATCTCTGAATACTGCTGCGCTGCTGATGGAGTACGTTCGCTCTGAAGAGACTACCAAAATAACGGGTTGGCTGGAAGTCAGGTTTCCTGCAAAACCCTCCCACTCACGGGTATGAACCTAATCTGACAAGGTACGGCATACTATGCGGGTATCAATGTCACAGACTTTCAAGAGCGATGATACGATACCCAGAAGGTGTGGCATCATCATCCCTTGAAGATGCCTCACTTAGTCGAATTCCCAATTGATCGGTTCCCAGAGTCGACAATCCTCGGGTCAGACAACTTGTCGAGCCCTAAGGGCCAGGCAAGAAGCATCAAAGAGAATCTCGTCCGAGTGAGATTTCGTGGCTAGCTGGTGCGAGCTAAGCAAGCAGGCTAACCACTACTCTCTCTAAATCTATGTGTGTACTCAAGCCTGGGTTTTGGCTTCTCTCTCAAAGGAACAACCACCCAACAGCACAACAACAACAGATAATAACAAAAATGCGGAAATTGTAAATACAGTAAAATACAACACGCAAAAGGTAAACATCTAAAGACAAGCAAACAAGCGCTAGGATTGACTCTCTTAAGGGACGTTGGATCCCAAATGCATAGGGAACTATCGTAGTCCCCAGCAGAGTCGCCAGCTGTGCTACTGCGAAAATCGGCGCCGGCTGAACAGAAGAGTCGCCACCGTGCGTTATTTATCCCAAAGGAGGGAAAGGAAACGCTCAGAGTAAACCTATCGCAAAGACGGGAAAAGAATGGTCATTGCAACCAAATCCTGGATTCGGGAGTCGGTTACGCAAGGGGAAGGTATTAGCACCCCTCACGTCCGTCGTACTCGACGAGATCCACGCTTGTTTGGTTTGTCTAAAGGATGCAAAACAATCTATCTACGACTGCTAAATCTAAACGGGAAGGAAACTGACTCGATAGAGCATCGCGCTCTATGCCTACGTATTCTCAAGAGAGAAAGTCAGAGTCATCGTAGTTCGGGAAACTACAAGGAATTGGCTCGCCAAGACTTTGCGTCTTGTGCCTACGTACTTCCACACAGAATGGAAGATCAGAGCTTACGTAGTTCAGGATAACTACGGCTAGACATGGCGTTCTCACACAGGAGTGAGAGATTAAGTTGGTTTGAAAGGTACGGGAACCTACAGGAACTAAAGCTACGGTCTGGTCTCAAATGCGCAAGGGCAAGAGAAAAGGATAACGTCAGTCGTTAGCGGGAAAGTCTCGATCGCACACCAGCGAGAGAGCAGAAAGGTTAGTTGTTAGTGTGCTCGCTAGGATATCGCATCCTATGCCTACATATTCTCATCAGAGAAAATTAGAGCAGCTGTAGTTCGGCTAACTACGGGTAGAACGGGGATCACATCACAAATCTCATTTTATTAATATTCGGAAAATTACAAGGATAAACTCCTAAAAAATCATATCCATCTAACATGGAAAATCTAATGAAAAATAGTCCCCTAACAAGTGGACCTTTAATTCTATCTCTAAAAAGGCGTAAAAGAAACTCCTAAAAGAAAATATATCCTAAAAAGAAAATATTAAAATACTATTTTTTTTATTCCACTATATTTTTCATTTTTTCTATTTTTATACTACACATTCTTTTTCACATATTCTTTTTCTTAAAAAAAATCTAAGCAAATGAATAAAAGAAAATAATGAAAAAAAAGGAGAACAACAAAAGGGGGGGTGCATCAGCGGTTCTGGGGTGATGCAACCATCAATATAGTTGGACCTAGCCCAATAAAACACAGCAGCTAAAGGAGAAACACATGGGGTGTGATATGGTAAAACGCACAGATAACGGGGTATATGACCAGAAATGTGGTATTGGGCCCAGCCCATCGCTACTCAAAAAAACAAGCGTGAACGGGGGTGTGAATAGAACACATGGGGTTTGGTCCAAAAAATTCGTTGGGCCTGAGGCCCAAACTCCATCCACTGAGCCCTCTCCCACTCCACGCTCAGAACCCTAGTTCTCTTCTCCATCTTCCTCTCACATTCCGCCGCCGCCTGGTTCTCACCCTCCTCCCTCAACTTCTCATCTTCGTTTCCCTCACCGTTCTCTTCTCCATCAAACTCCTCCCTATCTCAATCTGTAACCTACAAAACCTAACGAAAACCTCCGCCTCGAAACTAAACAAGATGAGGCTGATGATTGTTCTTGCTGATGCACCGGAGAGAAGATCTGAAGGAAATGTTTGAAGATCATGGACGTAAGTTGTGGTGAAGGTTCGTACACGGATTGCTTGAAGTCCTGTTGAACTTCTATTGTCGAAGATCTGGAGAAATCTGTAGATCCTTTCTGGAGAACGAGATGAAGAAGATGAAGATATTCGAAGATCTTTGAAGAAAAAACCTTGACGAACAATTGGTTGTTGAAGGTCTTGTGGAACTTCTGGGGAAACAACTTAGACGTATGAAGGCGCCTGAGTTTCTTGAAGTTTCTGGACGGCAGATGATGGAGAAGATCCTTGACAAATTTCTGGAATGATTGAGGTTGAATGAAGACGAAGCAGATCTTCTGGAAAACGATGAGGATCTACAGAAATGGTCTGAGAATGATGAAGAACGATGAACAGGACGAAGATCTGGAGGCTTCTTGATGAACTTCCGTGAAGATCGACGAACGGAGACGATGGCGATGCAGATCACGGTGAACGAATGAAGATCGCTGATGAATGTTAAGGGGCGATTTCTGGAAAAACGAGGAATATGCGATGAAGATGATGATTGGACGGTGGTGTTTGATGAAGATTATCAAGAACACGCTGAAGATTGATGGAGAAGATCTGGAAAATTGATGAGTTCTGGTGACGGTTACCGGTGGGTTTTTACGGTTACCGGCGAGTATTTGTTAATTCCGGCGAGTTGTTGGCCGTGGATGGAGGAGTTTGATTTTACCGGTGAAGCCTCCGGCCGTTTGCATGGTCGGCGGCGAGGAGGAAGTGATGGTGGACGCGTGTCTACACGCATGGGAAAGACGGATGCATGAAAGCCACGTGTGGGCCATGCAGTGATGTGTTGGCGGAAAACGTGGTAGAAGAAAGAGAACGCACGCGTGCTGCCTTTATATCATGACACATGGCGAGTTGAATTGGGTTGGGCCCCCAAAACGTGCCATCTGGCCCACGAATGGTTAATGACTGATTAAAACCTGATTAATACAACTAAGACTCAATTAACTCCTAATTAATGCTATGATTAAACTCTAATTAAAAGCTGACTCAAATTAAAAAACAAATTAATGGAAACCAAAACAATTAATTCTGCTAATTAACTTCTAATTAACCCTAATTAACATAATGATTAATATCTAATTAAAAGGAAATGATTAATATCCTAATTAAAATCTCATTAAACTCTATTATTCTATTAATTCTATTTAAAAATCCTAATAATATAATACCCTATTAAAACTCATTTAAAAAATCCTACTTAATATCTAAAAACATGATTTATTCTCAAAAAAGAAATTAAACTAAAAACTATTTAAAAAAACATTTAATATCTATTAAAACCTATTTAAAAGAAATCTATAAATTCTAAAAATGATTTAAAACTATTAAAAATGCTAAAAGAAATCTATTTAAATTCTAGAAAATCTATATTAAAATCTATAAAAGGCTATTAAATCCTAAAAAATGCAAACAAAGGCAATCAACCAAAATAAACGAGAGCGCGAGACCAGATCGAAACAAATAGTAAACCCCGACACCAAGAACCTCAAAAATCACTGCGTAAGCTAAAAACACCCAGGAAGCGCGTGACTTCTCAAAATAACCTCCGATTATTCGACCCGGTCTGAAATACCCGAAATGTGAAAACAGGGCTGTAATCCCGATAAAATCAGTATGAATGAGAAAATGCACTGTATGCGGTATGCGAATGCGAATGCGAAATGCGTCGAACCATAAACCAAATATGGGACCCGGTTGGTCAAATTTTAGGGTGCAACACCATGGAACAAAATAAATTGAACAAATAATTTAAATATAATCTAAGGAGAGAAACAGAGAACATTAGTGCAAAGGGTTAGACAGAAATTCATGGCAAATAATAAAATAGTGAAAAAGAAAAATTAATAATTTGGACGTTTATTTAACATTATTATTATTATATTTTTAAAAAAATTTAATTTAAAAAGAAAATTAATTTGATTTTGAAAATGTTTTGGGTTGATCTCATGACATTGGACATCACAATATTGTTTGTTAAGCTTGATGAACATTAGAAATTGCTCATAAGTCTTGACCAACATGAAAAGAGAGAAAAGAAAGAGAAATCAAAAGACACGGACAAGAAGTAGATTGCTCTTAAGGCTTATAGCTCAAAGTTTTCAACCAAATAGCCTAGTGAAAGTGAGTATAGTGATGATGATGAAGATTAGAATGAGGATATGGAGATGTTCATGAGAAGATATAATAGATATATCCGAAAAAAATGGAATTCAACATTCAGACAAGAATCTCATCAACTTTCCACGTCAATCAAAATCCTCAAAGCGTGAAGGTAATAAGAATTCAAAATCAAAGGGTTCATGCTACAATTACAGAAAGGTCGGTCACTACAAACCGGATTTTCCATTGATGAAGAAAGACAAAGGAAAAGACAAAAATCGTCAACAAAAGAAAATGAGTAAACCTAGAAGGGCATACATTACTTGAGAAAGTGATAGTGAATCCTCTAGCGAAAGTGACTCAAGTGATGAAGACGAATCATTCAATATTTGTCTCATGGATCATCAAAAGAAGAAAAAGGATGTAAGTCATTCTAAATATGAACATATTGATAAAATGTCTTATTTCGATTTGCAAAATGCTTTTGATACTCTAAACCATGAGGCTAAAGAGGATTTCAAACGATTAACTTCAAATAAGCAAATTTTTTCACATTTAGAGAAAAAGATTTCTGATTCCGAAAAGGAATTATAAGCTCTTAAGAATTCAATGGTATAACCTACAAAATATAAAATTGAGGATGACAATTGTACTTGGTTAAATTGGACGGGTTGTGAAACTTGTCACATTTGGCAAAAGGAGGTTAGAACTCTTAAAGCCAAATTAGACAAGGCTTTAAAACCTAAAGTTATGTTTGCAGTTGATCGTTCACATTTTAGAAGTAGCATGAATAATCCTTATAAAAAATATACTTATGTGATATAAGATCAAAGTTGAAAAGGTAACTCCAATGTTAACCTAACTTGACTATATTGTTGCAAGAAGGGCCACACCATTGCTAAATGTAGATTTAGGATATTTTTGGTTCCTAAAGGTATTTTCCAATGGTTGCCCAAATGTAACCAAAGATTCACTCACACATAAGAACCTAATGTAAATTAGGTACCTATTTCCCTTATTTAATTTTGCAGGTGAAATGCCTTGAATCTACAAAGAGAAAATGGTTTCTCGATAGTGGATGGTCAAGGCACATGATCAGTGACATTTCCTTGTTCATTGACTTTGTGGAAAAGAAGAAAGGATTTGTGACCCATGGTGACAACAACAAGGGTTTTATACTCTAAAAAGGTAGTGTAGGTAATCCCTCATTTACTACTATCTCAGATGTTCTTTTAGTTGAAGGTCTTAAACACAATCTTATTAGCATTAGTCAATTGTGTGACAAAGGATATAAATTTTCTTTCTCAAAAGATTGTTGCATAATTGAACACAATGATAAGAAAGATGATGTGTTTAAGGGATTGAGGGTAAACAATGTCTATATGCTTGACTTGAATGAAGTATCTTTGACTAGCACAAAATGTCTTGTCACTATGAGTGAAGACTCGTGGATATGGCATATGCGCTTAGCACATGTCAACTTTAACTTGCTAAATAAAGTAGTTCCAAAGGATCTAGTTGTCGGTCTACCCAAGATACAAATTTCAAAATATCATTTATGTGACGCTTGCCAAATGGGGAAGCAAAAGAGGATTTCATTCAAATCTAAAAACTTTGTTTCTACAACGAGGCCTCTTTAACTTCTCCATATGGACCTTTTTGGACCATCAAGAATCAAAAGCTTGGGTGGTAATTACTATGGTTTTGTTATTGTGGACGATTATTCTAGATTTTGTTGGACTATTTTCTTAGCTAGTAAAAGTGATATTTTTTTTTGCGTTTGAAAAGTTTGCCAAGCTATCTCAAAACAAATTGAATACCAGCATTATTACTATCCAAAGCAATCACAGGGATGAATTTGAAAACCACCTCTTTGAGGAATTTTGTGATAAGAATGGCATTGATCATAATTTTTCCGCTCCACGTACTCCTCAAGAAAATGGAGTGGTGGAACGTAAAAATTGCATTTTAGAAGAAATAGGAAGAACTATAATCAATGAGAGTGGTCTTCCTAAATATTTTTGGGCCGATGTTAATAGTACAGTGTGTTATGTTTTGAATAGGGTGCTTATACGTCTTATTCTCAACAAAACTCCATATGAGCTTTTAAAAGGTAGGAAGCCAAATGTATCACATCTTCATGTGTTCGGATGTAAATGCTTTGTGTTAAATAATGAAAAAGACAACCTTGGCAAATTTTACTCAAAGGTCGATGAAGGTATCTTTCTCGGATACTCTCAATCGAGCAAAACATAGAGTATACAATAAAAGGTTACTTATATTGGAAGAATCTGTGCATGTTACTTTTGATGAATCTTATCCGAAAAATGTCGGAAAAAGTATTTCTTTTCATGGTGCAGGTGAGTCTTCGGAAGACATACTCAAAGACTCTGAAGAAGGGATTGATCAACTTGAATCGAAGAAAGTTGAGGAGGAGCAAGGTCACAACCCCGAAAAGATTGAGGAGGATCATCCAATTAGCAACGATGAACTTCCTCCAACATGGAAATCATCTAAGGATCATCCGATCGACAATATTCTCGGAGATATCTCTAAAGGAGTAACTATACGGTCTAAGATAAGTAACTTCTGTTATCACTTTGCTTTCGTCTCTCAAATTGAGCCTTAAAACCTCCAAAGAGCCCTTACTAGATGAAAATTGGTTTTTAGCAATGCAAGATGAGTTGAATCAATTCAAAATAAATGAGGTATGAGACCTTGTCCCCCTCCGCGAGGTCATTGAGTATTTGGTACTAAATGGGTTTTTATGAATAAGCTAGATGAAAATGGAGTAATAACTAGAAACAAGACCCGTTTAGTGGCACAATGTTGTAACCAAGAGGAGGGAATAAACCATGAGGAAACATATGCTCATGTTGCCCGACTTGAGGCTGTACACCTTTTTCTAGCCTATGTATGTTCTAAGAATTTCAAATCATATCAAATGGATGTAAAAAGTGTTTTCTTAAAGATATACATTGATGAAGAGGTTTATGTATCTCAACCTCTCGGTTTTGAAAGTTATGAGTATCCTAATTAGGTTTATAAACTTAAACATGCTTCATACGGTCTCAAGCAAGCCCCTAGGGCTTGGTGTCGCAACGTGAAAACACAACCGGTGGAAAAATAGAGTTGCCACCGAACGTTATTTATCCAACGGGGGAAAATAAACGATTGAAGAAACCTCAAAAAGGGAGAAGACATGTTCTCGCAACCAAATATTGGGTTCGGGAGTCGATTACGCGAGAGAAAGGTATTAGCACCCCCTCACGTCTATTGTACTCAACGGGATCCACTTTTGTTTTCTAATCAAAGGGTGTGTGAAGCTAGCGCGATTATACTTGAGTAAATCGTAAACCCAAAGATACAACAGAGTCGCCACCGAACTTTATTTAGTCCCAAAGGACAGGAAAAATATAGATAAAACCCAAAGGGAAGAGAAATGGGTAAGGGGTCGGTTATGCGAAAGGAAGGTACTAGCACCTTACGCATTTGTCGTACTCGACGAGAACCATTTTGCTTGCTTATAGGCTTGGATGAGTTCTCTATCTAAAGGCTTCTAGCTAAAAAAAGAGAAAAGGAAGAAAAGTGCTCGCGGAGGATTAGGGGCCCTCCTGCCTACTTACCCTCATAGTGCAATAAGGAATATAGAGCTTCGTAGTTCATGTAACCAGGAAAGAGATAAAAATATGGAAGAAGGTGGCTCGCCAAGATTTCGCAATCTCGTGCTTACGTACCCTCATAGTGCAATGAGGAAATCCAAGCCTACATAGTTCGAGGAACTAAGACAGAGAAAGAAAAGGAAAAAGAGACGGTGTCAAAACCAAGGGAGAAAACAAGACTCTACTGGGGAATACAAGAGAAATGGTGTCGAAACCAAGAAAGAAAGGTAAAGGAAAACTCTGCTGAGGAACTCAAAAGCAAAATGATTACTCCATTGGGGATAGAACAAAATAATGATGTCGAAACCAAGGGAAAAAATGGAAAAGGGTAAGAATCGAGGTAAAGGTAAGATCCACAAGGGACTCGAGACATTAATTGGCAAGCAGTGATTAACTGAAGAAAGATAAGGGCAAAACTCTGTGGGGAGAGCAAAAGGTTGGCGTCAACAGCTGGACTGTGATGAACCAGAATGAGAGAAACAGACCAAAAGAAGGTGTTTGACTCTCTGGAGAAACTCGGTATGTTAACTTATAAAGAGTGGATAACCAAAAAGAGAAAGGAGTTGGTTTTAACAGATAGATGGTGATCAACCAAAAGGAAGGGTGTGGAACCAAGCGAAGGTTGTGACCCAAAGGATGGGTGTGGAACCAACTAGAGGTTGTGACCCCAAGGAAGATACACTGACTGAAAAAATAATACTTGACTGAATGAAAGGGTATTTGAACTAAACAAAGGTTACTAACCCAAAGGTGCGAGTGTTTGAACCAAAGAAAAGTTACTAACTTCATGGAGTTCGATGTTCAACAAACGAACTATGATTAACCTAAAAGAATGAGTGATTAACCAAGGGGCGATGATTAATTCAAGAGAGATTGGTTTTAACAGACGAAATATGATTAACCAAAGAACGGGTGATTAACCGGGAGAAGGTTATTAACCCAAAGGAAATTCAGTATGTTAACAGACAGACTATGATTAACTGAAGAAAATAGAAAATTCGGTGTTTTAACTGATAGGCAATGATTAATCAAACAAGAAAGGAGAGAAACAAGAGAAGGTTGTAAGCTACACTAGGGATTCGATATTCACAACCAGACTGTGCTTAACCGAGGAAAAATGATTGACTTTGCTAGGAAGAAGATAATTTAGCTTTAACCAAGGAACGGTTGATCAACCAAGGAGAAGAAGTGATTACAAATCTTCTGAGGTATCAAAGAATAAATTGGCCAAAAGAGAAAAGAGTGTTGAATCAAAAGGAGGAAGCTAATTCAAGAGACAAAGATTAAGGTGCAAGTGATCAAGGATCAACTCGATTGGGAAGGAGAAGACGTTATAGTAAGGAGATAGAGATGACAATTTCAGGCATATGGTCATTTGTCCCCTACCTAAAATAATCAGAGTGAGTGTAGGAATTCTCCACTCTCATTCCTTCCCTAACACCAAAGTGCAGTGCGGAAAATGAAACCGACAGAGTAACGACGCAAACTTGTACAATGCTCCAACGCATTACAAATCTTTGAATCTGCGAGGGAATGAAAGAACAAGTATCTGAAATATCGAAAAGAGAAGAAAGAGGGAAGATGAACTAATCGAAACAAGATTCCAACTAATTAATCAAAAGGGAGTGATGTGCTAACAATTTTCCAAAAGGAGATGAAAAATCATTAAAGAAAAAGGGTGAATTATTGATTATACAAGATTAAGTTCATTCTAATGAAGAACAAACTTAATGAATACATGAATGGAAGTGCAAAACAGTACCAAATGTCATTTAGTGTGCATCATAAATCATGTAGTATGTGATTAAAGAATGTGCAAAAATTAACATGATCATACAATGCCAAAAATGTGAACAAATTGTAATCGATACAATTGAGCATCAGAAAGTTTACAAGCATGCTTCAAATAGAAGTTAAATGACTCATAAAACATCCATAAAAATTAATCATATCAATCCATGGAGTTGAATAAGAAAAGAATGTCAAACACACTTGAAAAAACACAAAAATGTCAATCATATCAATCACTCACATGCTAGGGAAAACTTTTATGCACGAAAATCAAGTCCAAAAATAACAAATAATCATCAATTGAATCGATTAACTCATCAAGATCAAGGGTCAAGCAATGACATAACCAATTCACACACAAAAATTATTGAAACTACATTGCAAACGATACAAAAACTATCAAAACAGTAAAATGAGTAAGAAATTCCAACCTACAAGGCGTAAATTTTCCTTGGATGTTGTTGAAAATGAATTGTGATGAAGATAATCAAAGAAAACCAGAGGAAATTTCACTTGTAGCCGAATCGTATCGAAACCAAGCAAAATGCGACAAAAGCTCCAAAATCGAATTTGCACCGAAGGAACTTGAGATAATCACTTGCGGTGAAGAAAAAGCCAATAAAACTCCAGAAAACCAAGTAGAATTGCAAGATAATGATGGTTAATCTCAAGAGAAAAGAACTTCTAATGTAGAAGTTGCTACTCTTTAATGGTGAATTTAAGCTCTAGTGTGGTTTGGGAAGAAAGTGAAGATGAATGTGAGAAAAAGTTGCAAGACGTTTAGAGAAATTGTGAGATAATTGAGAGTGAGAATGAAGAAATTGATAAAAATGGTTCTTTGTGAAATGATGGAGCTTTGTTTATATATAAAAGAGGTTTGGAGTTGCTAGGGTTGGAATGTGCTTTAGAACTAACCTTGGAGTTAGTTGGACTCAACTCACTGAGTTAGAAGTTAGCTCAATTAGTTAGGTAGTTGACTTGGTAGCAATCCCAATGCAAGTTCAAATCAAAGGGTTCTCATGTTTGAGAATGAAGTTACATGGTAGTCTCAATTGGAAATGATGTATTGGAATAAATGCCTTGGAATGTCTTGAAGTGTCTAGAGATGTCTAGAATGTTCCACACAATGCTAGAACCAAGTAGACCCCAAAATAGTAGAGGGAAAGTTGTTGTCATGAAAATGCATCAGAATCTGCATTTTTACAAGAGTTAATCGATTAACCAGTCCAACATTTTCCCAATTTGCTTGAAAAAAGGTGTTGTGGCCATGGCTCTGATTTTGACCTTTTGCTTTAATGAATAGGCATAGAAACCCTTGTTTTTTTACTTGTGTTGATGGTGTGATGACCCTGTGAGGATGTGATTAATCGGGCTTGGAAAACCTGAATATTCCTGCAACAAAAACCACAGAGAAAAAGTGTGAATGCTTATGCCAGCAATGCGAGTGCACATGCTTATGCAAAAGGCAAAAGGGGAAGTCAAATTTTGGGTTACGATAGTGTGTATATCTAAAGCCTATTTGCTAACGAATAGGGAAAAAACAAAAAGATACTCGATAGGACTTCGCTGTCCTATGCCTACATATTCCTTCGTGCAATGAGAAAGTCAGAGTCCACGTAGTTCAGAGGACTATGGGTGAAAAGGGGGAAGGTTGCTCGCCAAGAATTTGTCGTCTTGTGCCTACGTATCTTCATTCAGATGAGAATAAAGAAGTCAGAGCGTCCGTAGTTCGTGGGACCATGAGTGGTTGAGTGTCTTTTTATGAGCGATGCTAAGTTCACATTCCAACAGTTAGGTTTCAAGATGTTTTACAACTATCTGGAATGAGAGACTTGTGAAAGACCAGTTATGTTACAGTTAATCATGGTATACTTAATGTATTTTTAAAGAGATGACACACAGAGAGACTTCATTATTTCAACTACCATATGGTGATATGTATATCACACTAGACGACGTCTCATGTCTGTTGCATCTTCTAATTAGGGGGGAAACTTTTAGATCATGGAAAGATTAACATAGTTTATTCATTGGAGTTGATGTTAGACTATCTGGGAGTTAACTTAGAGGCTCCCATGATGGAATTTGAAGCCACTCAAAGGGCTCATGCTAGGTTTCGATTCCTGTAGAAGGCGTATACAGATGAGCTACTTAGAGCAGAACAGACTGTTGGTGATGATGAACATGTTGCACAATATATAACATACTCTATGAGAGAAAGCCTATTGTATGTGGTTGGCACTGCCATTTTTATGGACAATAGTGCCACTTATGTGGACGTCATCTACCTGCGATACTTCGATGACTTTGAGCGAATCGATGAGTACAACTGAGGGGCCACTTGTTTGGTCTATTTGTACTCAAATTTATTCGAAGGCTATATGTGGAAGACAAAAGAGGTGACAGGCAACATGACACTATTGACGTCAATATTTATTGGTTTTTTTTAATATATGTATTTCATTTTCATAATGCTTTTACAACGCCATTACTAACGATTCATGTGTTCTAACACTTTTCAGGCTTGGATTCTCCAACACTTTTCACGCATCTTTGGCTAGTCATGGGTACCGACCTATAATCAGGATATGCCACACGATTTTGCAGTCTCCCCGCTCAGAGGGAACCATGCGACATAGTCGTTTAAAGTGTATATTGACCGCTTGGTAGTATAGGATATACATTTCGATTCTAACATCGATCACCGTGAGACACGTCCCTTTAACGACATAGTCTTATACTCTAGATGGTTGGATTTTGATTCACGTATGATGTTTCCTCATCAACCTGAGTGTGTCATGCGTCAGTTCGGCTAGTTGCAGTACATTCACAAAGACCCTCTGTGCATGCTCCTCCCCCTATGACACATAGGAAAATGAATGTTATGTTTGATGATTATCTTAATCATCTGATACCTGAGGAGACACAAAGCATCATATCTAAGAGCGACTGGAGCTACATAGAGGGTAGCATCTGGTGGTTCTTCAGGGTGTCACATCCTTATATGGTATATGATGCTCTTGGATATCTACCTAGGCAAGTTCTTCAGGAGATATTAGAGGAGGAACATGCTAAGAAAAATCATGTCGTTGATGTGTTGCCTAGACGTCTGCGTATGAATGAGAATGGGGATGCATGTATTGACATATGAATTTTTTCTGGATGACCCTGAGGCGAGGGACGTCGTAATGTCACGAAGGTGGAGGCACAAGTGGTACTGTAGTACATGAGGCTGCGTAGGAACAAAGGGTCCCGAGGCATAGTTTGTCATATGCAGTAGTTTATAGTATTTGTACTTAGGATTCATTTTCGGTTGTATTTTATTTTGACTTATTTCGACTTCGTTGTGTACTCTGGATTTATTACTTTATATATGTCATTTTTTGCAGATAGGTTGTATGGTCTAATTCATCATATTATACATTTACTATATTGTCAATTTCATCTAAGCATCACTAAAACAAAATTAAAATTTATTGTCTGGTATGGTTTGAAAGATGCATCTTTGAACTTTGTCTGATGTGAATACAGAGATGCATCTCCAGAATAATCAAAAAAAGAGTGTTTTAGAGATGGACGAATGTGGTTGATATTGAATTATTTCGGAGATGCATCTCCGAAGAATATTTACAAAAATATACCAGGTGTGATTTAATTTTAATGTTTTGATTGAAGAGAAAAATACGTCAAAAAATACATCTCCAAAATTTAAAAAACAATTTTAAATTTTCATAAGATATTTTTTCAACACATAAAATATATTAAAAAAACTCCCAAAATCATAATTAAACTTAATAAAGACTCATTCCATCTTTGACAAATAATCATAAATAAGTAAAATAATAAATATTGAGTCAATTAAGTTACCACCATGGAAAAATTACTAATCAATATAAAAGTGGGTCATACCATATATCATAGTAGCATATTACAGAATACAACAAGAAACCTTTCTACCTATAAAAGTGGAACCATCCTAGAATGTCTTTAATTATAACCACATGTATTTATTTATTTGTCGTAAAAGAATTCATTTTTTTAATTTATTGGTCAAAATAAGATTTTAGCATGCGTATATCATTGAAGTCTGTAATTATTTATTTGCGGTAAATGAATTCATTATTAATTGTTAGTCAAAATAAGATTTTAGCATGCGTATATCGTGGAAGTCTCCTAGCAACATCTATATTAATATCATGATGCAATACAATTTTATTTATTATATTTTATTATTTATTATATTATGATATTAATTTGTAAAAAAACAAAAACAGAATATTATTTAATATAATTTATTATTTTATATTATGTTGTTTTACATACTTGATAAAATATATATTATGTACGGGGGCTGATGCACACATAAGAAAGGGGCTCAAGCTCTAAAAAAAACAAAAAATACTTTCATAATAATATTAGTTATTGATTAGACAATAAGCCATAAGTATTTATTTATTTATTTATTTTTATTTTAATTATTCTAATTTCCTTTACATACATATATGTATATATGTTTTTATTTTTCAATCAAAACTCTGCACTGTACTAACTTTACTTTTTATCTTAAATTTTAGGCACCATCTCCTTTTGTCATAGTAACATATGATAGTTTATTTTATCTCCCTCTTTTACTATTTCATTTTAAATTTTTATTGTTTAATTATTTTTATTTTAATATCAATTAGTTTTTGTCTGCCGATAATTCACTCAAGTCAATGTGTAAATTAAGATGCAGTAGATGATAAACTTCAAGATGTATTTCACAAAAGTGGTATAAGAGTCTTCTCTATAGTCATCTCCAATCTTAAGAAGAAGCAAAAATATCATAACACAAACCAAAAATACAATACAAAGTCTCAAGTAGGTCTCAAGAATCTTAGCTTATGAAGAGTCTATATTGAAGTATTAGGGGAATAGCTAATCCTCTCTCAATATTAGCTTTTAAAAGATTAATAACTCTTCACAAACTTAATTTCCTTTTCATTGTTAAGTCGAAAATTAGTTTCGATAAGCTTCCTAGCAACTGATTTCTTAAACTTGATTATAAGTTTTTTTTGCATTCAACAATATTCCTCTACACTCTCTTTGGTGTTTTTGCAGGCTTGATATTGATTCATTTTTTCTTGATTCTTTTGACCTTTGTGGCTTTTACCTTCCTTCTGGATCATAAGCCATTGGCCACATATGCGATTTATGCTTCTAACAATATTTACAAGAGGAAAGTGTTTTGGGAGGATCTTAGTGATCTTCAAACTAATCATATTCTCTCTTGAATTTTTATTGGGGATTTCAATGCAATCATTGGGGTTCATGAACATAGTGGTCGTAACTCCCCTACGAAGAGTTCTATGCTCGATTTCAAGTTTGGTCTAATGTAAATCAACACATTCATATTCCTACTCAAGGAACTTTTTACACTTTGTCAAACAAATGGGCTCATCCTTATTTCATTGAAAGGCGTCTAGACTGTGCTATTGTCAATCTTTCTTGGTTGAATACTTGTTCTAGCACCTCTGTTTCTACTCTTATCAAGTTGTGCCCGTACCACTTTCTCATCCTTCTTGAATTTCATATCAATCCTATCAAACTGCTTTCTCGATTTCGATTTTTAACAATATGGACTTTGCATAAAGACTGGAGAAAGTTGATAGAGTCTTATTGGAATCAAAAGATGCTTGGTTGCCCTATGTTGGTGCTTCGCAAGAAGCTTCAAATGCTAAAAAAAATCTTAAAACCTGGAATCACTCCCTTTTCGGGAATATCACTAAAAATGTCATTTTGGATGAAGCTAATATGGATCAGATTCAGGCCCATGCTTAGATTTTGGGGACAAATAACAACTTCAATAGACAAGAAATAGAAGTCCAAGACAACCTTTCTCTCGCGTTGGATATGAAGGAATGATTTTGGAAAGAGAAATATAGAATTAAGTAGCACTTGGAGGGAGACCAAAATACAGATTTCTTCCATCGTGTTACTAAAATTAGGAATTCTCTCAAGCCTATATCTACTCTCAAGCATGGAAAATAGTCTTTTACGGAGCCAACCCAAATAGCTTCCAACATTGTGAATTATATATAGAGGAGGAGTAGGCTAAGACAGATCATGTCGTTTATATGTTGCCTAGATGTCTCCGTATGATGGAGATTGGGTGTTGTGAATCGGATGCCTTGAAACAAAATATAAACGGTTTATTTATGATCAAGAAACACACAAGGGTTAGGGTTAACAAAGAAAACAAGGTAAAACAACAAGGAACAATAAAGATTGGTTATAAATTATTATTCTTTCCTTTATCTTAGAAACAAGATTACAAGTATACAAGAATAACAAAATAACCTCTCTCTCTTGAAATTAGGATTTTATCTTCCTATTTTTCCTTATACCAAGATGAGAGACTAGCATCCTATTTATAAGGAAAATAGCACACTAACCTAATGGGATTTTTAACAATTACTCATTACAATCTAACTTAGGGTACAAGCTAACTTAAATAATTGGGCTTACAAGTAAGGCCCAAGTCAACATGCTAACAAACCTAACAATATTGACTAATGCATGTTAGAACAAACTTCGACTACAACACACATTACTCGCGAACAGACTTCGACCATACTAGAGTTCGATCCAATATCTCACAAATCTCCACCTTGGATCTAACTCTATAACATCAAGAAACTATATTTCTTCATGCAGCTTTATCAACTGAATACAGTGGAAAAACATACAACTGGGCAACATCTTGGTGATCATATCAGCAGCATTCTGATTTGTCGAAACCTTCAGCACTTGGACTTCTCCACGCTCGATTACTCCTCTGACAAAATGCATCCCTACGCCAATGTACTTGGTTCACTCATGATAGGCTGAATTCTTTGACAGGTGTATTTCACTTTGACTATCACATTTAATAGTGATAACTCGACCTTGAAGTTTCAGCTCCTCTGCAAAACCTTCAAGCCACAATGCTTCCTTCACAGCTTCAATTAGGACAATATATTCCACTTCAGTGGTTGATAAGACAATGATCTTCTGAAGTGTAGCTTTCTAACTAATTGTTGTCCCAAACATAGTGAACACATATCCAGAAATAGATTTTCTGGAATCCATACAACCTGCATAATTAGAGTCGACATATCCTTCAATTTCTGCTTTAATATCTTCACCCAAGGCTCCACCATAGATTAGGACTCTATTCAGAGACCCATTTATGTACCTTAGAATCCACTTCAATGCTTACCAGTGAGCCTTTCCAGGATTCGTCATGTACCTGCTTGCAAGACTTACTGCATATGCTATGTCGGGTCTAATACAAACCATAGCATACATCAAAGAACCCAACATATTAGCATATAAAATGTTATTCATATAAGCTCTTACGACATCAGTATTGGGACACTGATGTATACTCAGCTTGAATTGAGGGTTTGTCAGAGTCACAACAGGCTTTGAATTCGACATACCAAACTTTTCGAGAATCTTCTGTAGGTATGCCTCTTGAGATAAGCATAATTTTGACTGCTTTCTATCTCTTCAAATTTCAATCCCAAGAATCCTGGACGCAACTCACAGATTCTTCATGTCGAACTCCTTATTAAGTTCAGCCTTCACCCTCATTACATCTTCGACATTGTTGCTTGCTATTAGAATATCATCCACATAGAGAAACAAAATAACAAATGAATTACCCGGTCGAAACTTGAAGTAAACACAGTGGTCGAACTGACTTTTGATGAAACTTATGCGTGCCATGAACTTGTAGAATCTCCTATTCCACTGTCGAGGAGATTGTTTCAGTCCATATAAAGATCTCTTCAGTTTGCACACATAATCTTCATTCCCCCTTTCGACATACCCTACAGGTTTCCTCATCAGGATTGTTTCATCTAAATCACCATACAAGAATGCAATTTTCACATCCATCTGTTCCAGTTCAAGGTTGAACTGTGCCACTATGGCAAGCAACATTTGAATGGATCTATGCTTCACAACAAGAGAGAACACATCATTGAATTCGACACATTCTTTCTGAATGAACCCCATAGCGACCAATCTTGCCTTGTATCTCTTCAATGACACTCCTTCGATTCCTTCCTTAACTTTGAAAATCCATTTACAACTGACTAACCTGGCTTCAGTAGGTTTCTAGATCAGTTCTCAGGTATTTTTATCATGAAGAGATTTTATCTCATCATCCATGGCCTTCAGCCATTCAGTCTTCTTTCTACTCCTCATAACTTCCTTATGGTCTCTAGGTTCTTTGTCTAGAGCCTCACTTGTAGAGATTAAGGCATAAGCTATAAGATATGCACACCCAAGTCTCTAAGGTGGCTTGATGACTCTCCTTGACCTGTCTCTTGCTAGAAGGTAGTCATTACCAGTATTCTCATCTTCGACAACATTTTCTACGTATTCTTCGACTTCATATGGGGTACATAATTCAGCATCAACATACTCCACCTCAATAGGAATCTCTCCCTGTTCCAAGCATCATTAGTTTTCTTGAAAGCCATCTCTGCTTCATTGAAAACTACATCTCGACTGACGATACACCTATTGAGACCTGGATCTAGACACCATAGCCTATAAACTTTGACTCCTTCAGGTTATCCCATGAACATGCATTTTAGAGTTCTAGGTTTGACCTTGTCTTACCTAATATGACCATAGAACATGCTGCCAAATACTCTCAGTCTGTCGAGACTAGGTGGATGTCCCGACCAAACTTCTTCAGGTGTCTTCATTTCCAAGGTAGCCGAGGGACATCTATTTATCAGATAAGTTGCTGTCGAAGCAGCCTCTGCCTAGAACACCTTCTTTAATCCAGCACTAACCAACATGCATCTAACCCTTTCAAGGATTTTCGATTGAATCTCTCAGCTAAGCCATTTTGTTGAAGAGTACCTGCTACAATCTTATGCCTTGAAATTCCAGACTCAACACAGTAACTATCGAACGTTTTGTTGCAGAACTCAAGGCCATTGTCAGTTTTCAACCTCTTAACCTTTCTTCCAGTTTGAGTTTCGACCAGAACCTTCCAACTTTTGAAATTCTCAAAAGATTCATTCTTCGTCTTCTAGATGAATACCCATAGCTTTCTGGAATAGTCATCAACGATGGATAGAAAATACCTTGCACCTGAGTGTGAAGGATTCCTTGCAGGCCCCTAAAGATCAACATGAATGTAATATAGGGATCCATGTGTTCTTTGCTTGCCTTTGTTAAACTTCGCCCTACAAGATTTACCAAACACACAAGATTCACAAAACTCCAACGTTTCGACTTTGTCACCTCCTAGCAGGTTCTTCTTCCCCACTTAGACCAGGCCTCTTTCGTTGACATGACACAACCTCATGTGCCATAATTCTTTCTTCGACACAGGTTTCATGGATGCAATATTTGTCGAACCACTTACAACCTCAGCCTTATGGGTATACAAGCCTTGTTTCTTCACGCCTCTCAAGACTTCCTTCGACCCCTTTATGACTCTTAGGATACTTTTCTCTCCTTGAAAAACGTATCCCTTTCTGTCGAATTCACCAAGAGAAATCAAATTTCTCTTCAAATCAGATACATACCTAACTTCAGTCAATAACCTTATTTACTCATTATGGAGCTTGAATCTCACAGATCCAATACCTGCAATTTTGCAAGATTTATTTTTTCCCAGCAGTACCGATCCACCATCTTGATCACATAGCTCCTCGAAAAATTCTCTGTTTGGAGTCATGTGTCAAGTGCAACCTGAATCCATAATCCACTATTTTCTTGAGTCTCCATTTAAAACCACAAGAACATCAGATGAGTCGAAGTCATCTTGAACAATGGTTGCGTTGCCATTACCTCCATGATTTTTCAGGCGTTCAGGACACACCTTTCTTGTGTGACCCTCCTTCTTACAATGATAACATCGAATACCAGATGTTTCGCCATTATAAGACTTCTGTTGACTTTTACCTTTCTTCTTGTCGAACTTACCATCTTTTCGCAAGAATTTTCCCTTAACGGCCAAACCTTCACCCACCGTTGAAGGTTTAGGCTCCTTTTGTTCGTTCAAGTCCTTAGAATACAAGGCTGATTGAACTTCTTCATAGCTCAGGGACTCCCTTCCATGCAAGAGAGTTTCTTTGAAGTGAGCATGTGTTCTGGGCAAAACACACAACAACAATAGTGCTTGATCTTCATCATCGATCTTCACATCAATATTTTCAAGATCAAGAATCAGCTTGTTGAACATATCCAACTGCTCAGCCAACACTTTGTCTTCACTCATCTTGAATGAATACAAAACTTGCTTTAGGTATAGTTGATTCACCAGAGATTTGGTCATGTACAAACTTTCAAGTTTCACCCATAATCCCGATGTTGTATCTCCTTTGATACCTGTCGAAGAACCTTATCACCGAGGCTCAACAATATTGCATCATGGGCTTTCTCAATCATGCCCGTCTTTTGTTTTGTCGTTAACGCGACGTTCATGGTTGCCTCTCCTTTCAATGCTACCAAACAACTCTGCTGAACCAGTAGGGCTTCTTCAAGCGCCATAGACCGAAGTCGTTCACTCCCGTGAACTTTTCAATCTCATACTTCGTTGAAGTTATCTTCTCCACGCTCACCGCACTAATTTGTTGTGAATCAGATGCCTTGAAACAAAATATAAATGGTTTCTTTATGATCAAGAAACACACAAGGGTTAAGGTTAACAAAGAAAACAAGGTAAAACAACAAGGAACAACAAGGATTGGTTATAAACTGTTATTCTTTCCTTTCTCTTAGAAACAAGATTACAAGTATACAAGAATAACAAAATAACCTTTCTCTCTTAAAATTAGGATTTTATCTTCCTATTTTTCCTTATACCAAGATGACAGACTAGCATCCTATTTATAAGAAAAATAGCACACTAACCTAATGGACTTTTTAACAATTACCTACAAGCTAACTTAGGGTACAAGCTAACTTAAATAATTGGGCTTACAAGCAAGACCCAATTCAACATGCTAACAAACCTAGAAATATTGACTAATGCATGTTAGAACAAACTTCGACTAAAACACGCATTACTCGCAAACAGACTTCGACCATACTAGAGTTCGATCCAATATCTCACATTGAGCATGCATGTATTGACAGAGGATTTTTTTTAGATGAATCTGAGGCGAGGGACGTCGTAGATGCTATGATGGCGGAGGCACGAGTGGTACTGCAGTACATGAGATATCGTAGGAACAAAGGGTCCCGAGGCCGAGCCCGTCATGCGCAATAGTTTATATTATTTGTACTCTGGATTCATTTTCAGTTGTATTTTATTTTGACTTATTTCGACTTTGTTGTGTACTTTGAATTTATTACTTTATATATGTCATTTTTTGCATATCAGTTGTATGATCTAATTCATCATATTATACATTTACTATATTGTCAATTTCATCTAAGCATCACTAAAACAAAATTAAAATTTACTGTCTAGTATGGTTTGAGAGATGCATCTCTGAACTTCGTCTGTTGTGAATACGAAAATGCATCTCCGGAACAATCTATGGTAAAAAAAAAGTGTTTTAAAAAGGGACAAATGTGGTTGATATTGAATTATTCCAGAGATGCATCTTCGAAAAATATTTTCAAAAATATACTAGATGTGACTTAGTTTTAAAATGTTAATTGAAGAAAAAAGTGCATCAGAAAACGCATTTCAAAATCTGAAGAGCAATTTTAAATTTTTATAAGATAGTTTTCCAAAACACTTAAGATATATTAAAAAAATTCCAAAAAAAAAATCTAAATTAAACTTCTTATTAAAGACTCATTCCATCTTTGACAAATAATTATAAATAAGCAATGGAGACTTCCAAAAATAAATAAATAAATAAATATTGAGTCAATTAAGTTACCACCAAGGAAAAATTACTAATCGATATAAAAGTAGGTCATGACATATATCATAGCATATTATAAAAAGTCAAATTAATGTGTCACCAATAATAAATAAATAAATTAATGAACATCATTCTTCCCCGATGAACAATATGGGTTAGTATATGATGTGAGATGTGTATAGAATACAACAAGAAGCCTTTCTACCTTTTGATGACTTTTGTTGTTTACTATAAAAAAGTGGAACCATCCTAGAATGTCTTTATAACATCATGTAATTATTTATTTCTGGTAAATGAATTCATTGTTAATTATTGGTCAAAATAAGATTTTAGCATGCGTATATAATGGAAGTCTCCAAGCATCTATATCATGATGCAATACAATTTTATTTATGCATTTTATTATTTATTATATTATGATATTAATTAGTAAAACAAAAAACAAAAACACAATATAATTTAATATGACATTACATTTTTTTCTTTACTTTTCAATCAAAACTCAGCACATTGTCCTAACTTTACTTCTACTTATCTTCTTAAAATTTAAGCAGCATTACAATAACATAAATTTAAAATCTAAAAATTTAATACCACATGCATGTTGAATTAAGAGTGATGAATCTGCATTACATTACATAAAATTGCATATCTGATTATTTCATGTCTGTAAACTATTTATTATTATTGAATTTTACTTTGAACTATCCAGAGACAGAGCCACATACAATAGAAAAGAGGCTTTTGCCCCCCACTTAATTTTGGGTTTAATTATAGTATTTTTATATATTTTTATACCATTTATTTAATAATATTTAATATTTTAATATTTATTTTAGATACAATTTAAATTATTTTTCTACTAAATTAAAGTTTTTTTTAAAACAAAAACATTACTAAAACTATTTTGTATTGAATGATATATTTATTTTTGAAATTAATTTTATTTTATTTAAAAAATTATGAGAAATAAAATAGTTTTTCAATAATAATTATATGAAGAATCAAATATATAAAAACATAAGATATAAAATATTAAATAAATATTTTCACAAACATAAAAATATATATTTTTAGTAACATGAAAAATAAATTAACCATACAACAATTTAGTTAAAATGTATTTTTTCCCACTATTAAAAGTTCTGGCTCTGTCCCTGAAACTATTCTAATTATTTATATACACCGCTAATATTATGAACATATTTCTCACCCTTTTTAGTTTGTTTGTGTGGTTCGTTGTACCAATGGTACATATACCGATGTTGAGGAGCATTGAATGTTTATGTGTGAAAGGATTGGCGTAGATGCCTCCTTAGTGTTTGTATTGATCGTTTTGAGTTTAGTTAGTATTTATGAATTTTGCTTTGATAGTGTAACATTCGAACAGATTATCGTTTGTTGATGTTTTTTTTAGAGTTTGTTGAATTTATTTCCTTATGTTGGAACTATGTTGTTTTATGAAAATATGAGATTTTATGTTGAGATAATGATTTTTGATGCTTAATTTAATGTTGAGAAGGAGGTTTTATGAGGAATGGGTGACCCCCTTATTCTGATTTTAAAATAAAAAAATTGCATTCACTACTATAAAAAACACATGTAACCTCGGACGCGAAGTTGATTTAATCCCTAAAAATCTGGTATGCGGATCTCAGATGTCCTAAGAGATGTCGAGACACTTGATCTCTGCTAAGAACAAAGACACAGTAATCGTTAACCCAATTCGATGTACAACAACCCCTACGCCTGGGGGCTGCCAAGCCAGAAATGAAATCTACTAGATAGTATTAATTTTAAGCTAAACAACCCCCGGTTTACAACTTATTACTTAATCACTACTTGTGCTTAATTTTTACCTAAGACTCTCCTAGGTATGGGACCCTTCTCAATTCCCTATCAATCACAATAGTAACAGAAATTACAACTCATGTAAATAGTCCAGCTCTAGTATCAACACGATACAAGAGATGCTCACAAAATACAAAAACTCTAAAACTCACTAAGCAACAATGTATTTTTTTCACCATTTAATTAGTTTAAATCTATCCTATTTATAACCATAAACAAGACTGAATTTGGGCTTCAAAAACGCAGCAATTCTGTTACACAGAATCTGCAACTTATTCTCCAAAAGAATAGTTTTTTCAATCCAAAGTTTCCTAAAATGTATCCACACTTAGAAAACAACATCTTCAAATTCAAACATAATCACAGATTTCTCAATCTTGAGAGCCACCTAGGATAAATAAATATTCCCACAATATTCTGAAATTTGGAAATAAAATAGCAGTATTGCAAAGTAACAGACAAAGATGTCGAATCATCATGATAGAACATCTTGTCCAACATCTTGTTCTTCAGTAGGTTCTTCATGTTAGGACATCTTGTCCAACATCTTGCTAACAAGTTAGTTTTATCAAAATTAATGTCAATCTCAAAAGTGTGGACTTATCAATCTCCCTCTTTGGTAGATTTTGGCTAAACCTAACTAAATAACCCTTACATACAAAAAATCAGAGGCAAACTTCAGAACAGCAGCGGAAAAAGAATTATAGCAGCCTCCCCCACAAACTCTTCCTCAAACATTCTGCAGCAAGTGGTTAGCTCTCCCCCTCAATTAGAAGCCATAGGTTAGCAGTTAGTTAAGTTAATATTACTCCCCATTTTTTAGCCAAAATATGACAAAGGTAGATGACTAATAAAACAACCAAACATGAACATAAGCAAAACAAGAGTTTAAAGTACACAACCAACACATGAAGTGCAAAAAAAAAAAATAGGGCATTCAGCTTTTACAAAACATAACCACAAAAAAACAAAAGAATAAAGCTACAATCAGATATCATCTTCAGTAGCCTCATCATCCTCGTCCTCTTCTTCTTCACCATCAAGGTCATCATCATCTGACTCACCATCTTCATCAGCAACACCATCATCAACAACATTTTCTGCTGCATCTTTTTCAGCAGTATTTGTTCCACTAGTAGCTTCAGTAGCCTTATCCTATTAAATAGTCAAGAGTTGTATTAATTGTTCAAGCTTTGAATTCCTAACAGTGTTGGACTTGATGATAGCATCCAGGTCCTTGCACATTTCCTACAGCTGAGCAATGGTATCATCCTTTGAGATTGTAGGAGCAGGTGTTTGAACAAATGTTGAAACAATATCTGGGACATGATCCCCAATAAACAGATAATGGTGCAAAGTCAAAGGAGAAAATGTCGAAACAATATCTTCAAGCTCAGGTTGAGGATCTTCTGATCTTCCTAGAAACTTCTTGATCACTTTAGGAGAAAATGTCACAACATTTCCCCTCACATACACCTTCTTGTATTCTTCACTATTTACATCAACACAACCTTCAAGAATGTTCACCACAAATTCCTTGACTAACTTCTCATAGCAAGGACCAAATTTTGTGTAAGTCTTCATTAAGCCAACATCTTCAATCAACTTCATCACATCTTTTCAATTGGGCATTCTTCCCTAACTCCACCTCCAAGGAAACCCTGTAACACCCTTCGAAACCCCATGGAAAATATATGAATAATCAGAGTAAATTATCATGCATTCACAAAAGGGCGCCACACATAACTTTCAAACATCAAAACCACCTGTCATGCTTGGTAACACTTCAATAAATAATCATGCTTTTCAAAGGTTCACTTTGCATGTAGCAGCATATTCAATTTATATTCATAATTCTCTTAACAAAACATTTGTGTTCATCACCTAAATCAACATTACTTAGACACCAAGGCCAACATCATAATATTTCAATGAATACAAAAACATAGCATAGAGTACATAAAGTATCTCTAAAACAAAAACCAAACGATCCCAGTGTTGCATGACCAGAGCATGACTCGACCCAACATAATTAAATTACTAAACATCTACATTAATAACGACTTCACAACTACAAGCAGCTCTACTCTTGATACCTGCACGATGTCATATAGGACATCATTCCAGCAGAAGGGTGAGAAATATTATCATAATAATCAATGCACATAATTTATATATGAATAAACATAAAATACACATTCTCACACTTCAATCCTCATCAATTACTATCATTCACAATTATACACATGCATACTTTCATGCAACAATCATATCTATGCCATGTGACTCACATAAAACTCATCAATTTTCATCAGTGCCCATTTAGAATTATGGATACATCGCTTATACCCCACCAGAAACAACATCTCGGTCGTTCTACCCCGACAATTACTCCACTAGGAACGACACCTTGTCATTCTACCCCAGTGATTACTCCACTAGGAACGACACCTTGTCATTCTACTCCAGTGATTACTCCACTAGGAACAACATCTTGTCATTCTACCCCAGTGAGTACGAGTTTTGCACAACACATATTTTCATAAAACAATCATATGCACTTAAGACCGTTCTCGCATCTTAATCTCATGCATACTCAAATAATTCATCACACAAGAATTATAACATGACTACACACACAACACATCTCATAATAATTAAAGTGTTCATACCTTCATTCATCAGCACTACATTTATCAAGCAATGCACACATATTCACTAATATGTTCCCATGCATTCTTCACATACAGTCACATACAATCAATATGCATTCACAATATCGTGCCAACGACAACGAACTCAATCACATTCATCATGCACTTTTAATTAATTTAAACAAAGCATATATGCCAAAAGGCTACATTTCACAATCGATTCCACAATCTAGGATTCACGCCATACGACTACCCACAACATAACATATCACAACATACAACTATGCATTCAGAAAGGTCGATCATAATCGAGCCAAACAATCAACATTGGATGAAACACAACAAGAAACAAGAATGATGTCACGCTCGCTACACCCCTCGCTTAGCAAGTACTTGGAGGACACTCGCTATTGGTTCGCCTAGTGAACAAGCTCGCGAAGACAAACAGAAGCTACTGGAAGGATTCACTATTGGCTCGCTGAAGCCCCGCCTAGCGAACAACTCGCTACATCACTCGCTACTAGCAAAAAGGATCATTTCTATTATGCCTAAGTCTGGGGACGTTTGCTGGCAACTCGCTACCAGTTCGCTTAGCAAACACTCGCCACCCTGCTCGCCTAGCGAACATGCTAGCGAGCGTCTGCGTACTCTAAAATCTCAACTGTCCAAAACCTCATAAACTCTCGAAATCACCCGATTCAATTCCAACAAGTTCCAGTAGTCTTAGCCTAACACTCCTCGACTAAACTACACCATTAATTCTAGATTCTAACCGTTCAAACATCAATTTCTATGGATTAAACTCATTTCGCCATAAAATGGAAAAAGATGGAAAACATCCAAACAATCCAAACATACACATACATAATCACACACATTGATAGAATAATAAGATTTCACACCCTTACCCGATTAATCGAATCCTAGATATTGCTCTTGATGACTCTCCAAGTTTTCCTCTCTTTTCTCCTCTTCTCTCTTCTTCCTCTTTCTTTCTCTTCTTTCTCCTTTCTTTCTATTTCTATCCTTTTTCTCCACTATTCCACTTATATCTCTTATATAACTTTCTATTCTATTTCTCTCTATTATTTTCTTCTCTCAAAATATCAACCAATTCATTTCCTCACAAAATATCTCATCTTATCATTAATTGAGAAATATCTAAAATACTCTCCAACTTAATTTCCCAAAATTCCAAATGATAAAATAACATAATATGCAAACATAATATATTAACACATTTATTCCACAAATAAAATAATAATCATCCAATAATTCAAATAATTAAAATAACCCCAATAAATCAATTAATTAATAGAAATAACTAATTATTAAAAATTGGGCTGTTACAACCCTCCTCCACTTAAAGATTTTCGCCCTCGAAAATTACCTCAATGCACGGAGTCGGATACGACTCTCTCAAATGGTCTCCCACTCCCAAATCCAACTTTCTCCAGCTGGTCCTCCCAACTACCTTCATCAAAGAAATCTCTTTACCTCGAAGTTGCTTCTCGTTCATCAATCTGAACTAGTAATGCCTCAACATTCAAATCCTCTCTCACTTGTACACCATCTATCTGAATGAATGCACTTGCACTTCCTCAACTTAGGCACATACCACATCATGAAAATTCACAAGCGACAGCGGTAAAACAATCTAACATGCTACTTCTCCCACGCTTCCGCTGCGCCACTCTGATACAAATCAATACAACACGATGTGCGCTTCTGAGACCTCAAAGCTCGACCAACACCACTCACCACTGTAACTCTCAAAACACGTCTTTTCTTGGATCTTCTTGATCTTTTCAGTCGTCTCTTACACAGTTCTCAAGTCCGAGCACAACACTCTCGCCTGAATCATATCAATGAAAAGGAGTCCTACACCTCCTACCATACAAAGCTTCATACGATGTCATTCCGATACTAGAATGATAGCGGTTATTGTAGGTAATTCAATCAACGATAATTAACTATCCCACGATCCACCTTGATCCAACACACAAGTTCTCCACAAATCCTCTAAAGACTGGATAGTTCTCTCTGTCCGTCCATCCGTCCACGGATGATAGGCAGAGTTCAATTTCAACATGGTACTCAAAGCGTCTGCAAACTCTCCCAAAATCTCAAAGAAAACTCAGATTCCCATCTGATACAATATTCAATGACATCTCATACAACTTCTTCACTTCACCGATATATATCTCAGCTAGCTTCAACATAGAATGATTAATCTTCCTTGGTAGGAAAAGAGCAGATCTAGTCATTCTATCCAAAATCACTCAATTAAAATCATATCCCTCAAATTCTCCGAAAAATCCAACACAAAATCCATGGGAATACTATCTGATTTCCACTTTGGAATATTCAACGGTTGCATTGGACCCAACGGTCTTTGACGTTTATTCTTCGACTTCCGACAAGTCTAACTAGCATATACCAACTCAACCACTTCTCTCTTCATCTATGACCATCAAAATAATTTCCTCAAATCCGGTTACATCTTCATAGCACCGGGATGGATACTTCATCTACCTTAATACTCTTATTCCACTTAATAATATCTAGAACACAAACTCTATCACGACATCTCATGATACCATTTCCATAAATCCGAAAGTCATCCCTTCAACTTTAATTCATCAAATTCAACCATTCTACCAACTCAAACCAGAGTTGTGATCTTATCGAATCTCATCAAGAATACCACTAGTAAGGTCCAACATACTAAGCTTAACTCCATAAGAAATCTCTTAACAAACCAAACTCATATCAGAAAATTGCTCAATCCGTTCTAACTCTTTTCACCCTCGTCATCAGTATATGCAAAGGTTTCCAAGTCAATGCATAAGCTACCACGTTTGCTTCACCCGAATGGTAATTCAATCCAAAACCATAATCCTTCAGGAGTCCCAATTATTTTCTCTGCCTCATATTTAACTCTTCCAAATACCTTAAGCTCTTGAGATCACCAACCATTTCAAATCTCACACTAACCAATTGAAGCCTCCAACTCCGGCACAAACACAACAACAACCAACTCTAAATCACTTGTCAGATAATCCCTCTTATGTACTTTA
Organism: Lathyrus sativus; assembly: GCA_963859935.3. Classification (NCBI taxonomy): domain Eukaryota; kingdom Viridiplantae; phylum Streptophyta; class Magnoliopsida; order Fabales; family Fabaceae; genus Lathyrus; species Lathyrus sativus. The sequence goes on from OZ012740.1 coordinate 668,108,374, forward strand.
AATTGCCTCCAAGCATAACTAAACTCGCTGATGTTGCACTTAACATATCTCCCAATCATATCAACAAAGCATCACAAGACACAACGAACAGTTCTGTCGGATTCGGCAAAATCAACATACGAGTTGTTGACAACTCTCCCAAAACTCTTTGAACTTCTTTCATAGTGGCATATAACTGATTCTTCTCCAACACTGATAACTTAAGTTCCCGATGCACAACACGATCCTCTATACTCTTCGAATATATCATAATATCATCGGTTAACACAACCATTGACTCGCTCAATTAAGTATGGGAAATCTCATGTCAAACGGACACTCAATTTGTGAGTTATGGCAGAAACACAAACCGCACTTTCTGCACTTACTGCAACATCCAAACATATTCCATCGGTAAATAACTTAATTCCATGCCACTACTTCACCATTACATAGAGCATTATAATAGCGTCCAACGCTTCGAACTGTGCGTCATTCCGAGTTACGGTTCTCCCGTTACGTCAAAAATACGAAAACAACATTTTTTTATGCTTAGAAAGCCATTCAACACATCTTCAACTCTTGAAATGTTTAAAGGTCTAATTATACCAATATTGTATTCCACACCTTACTTTGTTTAATAATCACCAGAAGTCATTATCCACCTTTATACTCGACCTCACAATCTGTTGCCATAGCATACACACCAGACACAAGTCTCAAAACTACTCAATCAATTTTAATTCCTTGACCATCCAAACAGACATAAAATATGGAGCTTTAAATATCAAATTAGTTTCCATAACTAAGTCGATCACAACTCCACTTCACGTCTTGGCTGTATACCACTATCTTGTCAGGATAACTCCCAGATAACCATAATTAATCGGTAAACCGTCAACTTCCCCACTTTCATTAACACTCCAAAATTCCCATCAAAATTAAACATCTCAACTCTGTCCTGCGCCGACTCATCAAAACAATTCTGAAGCACTTAGCTTAACTCAAGACAATTCACTGCATCACACCATCTATGCTTGCAAGACACATCTATCCCATCCAACACAATCCCAACTACTATCAACAAGAGATTAAGGGTGATCAGTTTTTCAATTCGTCAATAGACAGCCGAAAATCATGATGGGGTATAAACCATCTTTACCAAACTATAAGAGCGTTCAACCACACCCTGAGCTACAACTCCACACTTGCAGCATCCTGGAGAAGCATAAGTTTCTCCCCCACTTGAATCATTCCCACTTCCTGTAGACAAAGGTTAGACAACAAACATGTATCGATAACTTTTTCACACACATGTCGCATACAAGGGAACAACCAACATTAGACAACATGGCCGGACGGACCAACCTGCTCTGATACCACTAATGTAACACCCTTCTAAACCCCACGGAAAATATATGAATAATCAGAGTAAATTATCATGCATTCACAAAAGGGCGTCACACATAACTTTCAAACATCAAAACCACCTGTCATGCTTATTAACACTTCAATAAATAATCATGCTTTTCAAAGTTTCACTTTGCATGTAGCAGCATATTCAATTTATATTCATAATTCTCTTAACAGAACATTCGTGTTCATCACCTAAATCAACATTACTTAGGCACCAAGGCCAACATCATAATATTCCAATGAGTACAAAAACATAGCGTAGAGTACATAAAGTATCTCTAAAACATAAATCAAACGATCCCAGTGTTACATGACCAGAGCATGACTCAACATCATAATATTCCAATGAATACAAAAACATAGCGTAGAGTACATAAAGTATCTCTAAAACATAAATCAAACGATCCCAGTGTTACATGACCAGAGCATGACTCGGCCCAACATAATTAAATTACTAAACAACTACACCAATAGCGACTTCGCAACTACAAGCAACTCTACTCTTGATACCTGCACGATGTCATATAGGACATCATTCCAGCAGAAGGGTGAGAAATATTATCATAATAATCAATGCACATAATTTATATATGAATAAACATAAAATACACATTCTCACACTTCAATCCTCATCAATTACTATCATTCACAATTATACACATGCATACTTTCATACAACAATCATATCTATGCCATGTGACTCACATAAAACTCATCAATTTTCATCAGTGCCCATTTAGAATTATGGATACATCGCTTATACCCCACCAGGAACAACATCTCGGTCGTTCTACCCCGACGATTACTCCACTAGGAACGAAACCTTGTCATTCTACCCCAGTGATTACTCCACTAGGAACGACACCTTGTCATTCTACTCCAGTGATTACTCCACTAGGAACAACATCTTGTCATTCTACCCTAGTGAGTATGAGTTTTGCACATACACATATTTTCATAAAACAATCATATGCACTTAAGACCGTTCTCGCATCTTAATCTCATGCATACTCAAATAATTCATCACACAAGAATTATAACATGACTGCACACACAACACATCTCATAATAATTAAAGTGTTCATACTTTCATTCATCAGCACTACATTTATCAAGCAATGCACACATATTCACTAATATGTTCCCATGCATTCTTCACATACAGTCACATACAATCAATATGCATTCACAATATCGTGCCAACGACAACGAACTCAATCACATTCATCATGCACTTTTAATTAATTTAAACAATGCATATATGCCAATGCCATACGCCACCCTGCTCGCCTAGTGAACGTGCTAACGAGCGTCTGTGTACTCCAAAACCCCAAATGTCCAAAACCTCAGAAACTCCCGAAATAACCTGATTCAATTCCAACAAGTTCCAGTAGTCTTAGCCTAACACTCCTCGACTAAACTACACCATTAATTCCAGATTCTAACCGTTCAAACATCAGTTTCTATGGATTAAACTCATTTCGCCCTAAAATGGAAAAAGATGGAAAACATCCAAACAATCTAAACACACACATACATAATCACACACATTGATAGAATAATAAGATTTCACACCCTTACCCGATTAATCGAATCCTAGAGATTGCTCTTGATAATTCTTCAAGTTTTCCTCTCTTTTCTCCTCTTCTCTCTTCTTCCTCTTTCTTTCTCTTCTTTCTCATTTCTTTCTATTTCTATCCTTTTTCTCCACTATTCCACTTATATCTCTTATATAACTTTCTATTTTATTTCTCTCTATTATTTTCTTCTCCCAAAATATTAACCAATTCATTTCCTCACAAAATATCTCATCTTATCATTAATTGAGAAATATCTAAAATACTCTCCAACTTAATTTCCCAAAACTCCAAATGATAAAATAGTATAATATGCAAACATAACATATTAACACATTTATTCCACAAATAAAATAATAATCATCCAATAATTCAAATAATTAAAATAACCCTAATAAATAAATTAATTAATAGAAATAACTAATTATTAAAAATTGTGAGTCGATTACTGTCATACCCCAAATTTTACCCTCATTTTTTTTGCATTACCTGTATAGCATATCATGTCTGTCGTTTTTTTTCATAATACCCAATTTATCAGCTAGAATAAACTTGTTGGAATTACAGTTGAATCGGTCAAACTAAAGTCAACTGTGTGAAAAATTAGTGGACAGAAAATTTTAAAATCGAGCTTGCAAACGTCAGTGATGTTAATTTATATTTAGCATAATTTAATATGGCGTGCTCGTTTGAATTATTTTGATCACTTTTTGGTCACATTTTCGGATAGTTTAAGTCATTTTAGCGGGTAAAATATATTTCAAAATTTGACAAAACACTGTATTTTTCCGAATTGCATATTTTTCGCTGATCACTTTGGTGTATTCATTTTATTTTTCTGAGCACTTCGATACCGGTCCAGTTATTCGTTTTTACCGTTGTTATCGTTTTTTTTATTTCTTTACTTTAGTTAAATAATTTTTTTAATTAATTAGTTTTAATTTAAATTTTTAATTTGTTTATTTTTCTTTTTATTTTTTTTAATGTATTAATTTTGTTTTCTATCTATTCTTGGCATAACTTGTTAATTAAGTTTAGAATTTGGATTTTATCTTTTTTCTCATTTTGGTGAAAGTATCACTTTATATAAGACTAAATCACATCATACACTTGCCACACACTACTCCTACTACTTTTTTCTCATTTTATTTTTAAAGTCACACGCTACCCCTACTACTTTTTTCTCATTTTATTTTTAAATTGAAAAATATGACAATCACTGATTCACTTTTGTTCTACGCTTGCATGGTATTAACCCTAACACTTTATATGTATCACTACGACTTAACACACAGGACGAAATATTCTCTCCTTCTCACGTATACATTAACACACACCACTTACTAAATTACTGCATTTTTCAACCTTCAAAAAAAACATCATCATCACTGTCACAACCTTGTTTCTCAACCAGCAACACATACCCCATTCTCATTACTATCACTACCATCCCATGTGAAATAAGACGACCTGCCAACCTTCACCATTATTTTTATATGATAGAAAAAGAAAGTAAAAAATACATGCTGCATAACACCACCGGATCCGCAACCTTCGCCCCGGTAATTTTTTTTTCTCTCTTTAACTTTTTTTTTGTTTGTTTGGAAGCTTAGTGGAGGAAGAGGTCCCTTTTGAGTTCTCACGTTTTGATGTTTGCAGAAAAGTTTGTGTTTGTGTTTGTGTTTGATTATTTTGATTTTGTTACCAAAGTATATAAACCTTCTTTTATTTTTTAGTATATTTTAATTTCAAATTTATTACCATGTGATGTTATTATGCTAGAATGTTAAAGTTAAGTATTTTGTTTTATATTAGACTCATAAATTATTGTACGTGTAATTAGTTTTAGTTTGTCTGTAATATTTTGTTCCTAAATTGCATTAGTTAATAACTGGAAAAAAAAAAACAAACTTATATTCTTTTTCTAGTTTTAAGTTGGTTAGATATTTGGAAAAATGTAAAACTTGTTCTACTTAGTTACTTCTTTTTATTTATTAAAAAAATACCAAATTTTTTTTTATATTGTTTTATTTCTAGTTTTTATTTAGCTAATTTGAAACTATTTAAAAAATAAAAAATAAAAAAGTTGTTTGATTATTAATTAATTTAAATATTTTTATTTAATATTAATTAATTTAATTAATTAATCTTATTAAATATTTATATATAAATTAATTAATAATTTTCTAGTCCCCGTTCCAAAGGAAAGGAACCCGCTTGTTGACTGCCATGTCACATTTAGCCTAACCTTAGACCCTTACCCGTTGATCCTAACCTTAGGATTGGAGTCACCGTGCTCCAGATAGTTGTCCCGCCGTGGACATTTCCCACGTTTACCTTTGCAACTTATAATTGGAGTTGTCGTGCTCTATTTAGTTGTCCCGCCGTGGACATTCCCTTCCTTGCTAACTTAACCTTAGTTTAGAGTCGCCGCACTCTATGTAGGTGTCTCACCGCAGACACTTACTTTCCCCTTGGAACCTTGACCACAACCAAAGGTTCCTCACCCCTAGTTAGGGGAACTACGAAAGCTCTGATTTCTCGTTGAGAATACGTAGGCACAAGATGCGATTTCTTGGCGAACTCACTAACCACTAACTTCCTGTTACCTTTCTCAATTTAGGATCTGAGTCTCCGTACTCACATTTAGCGTCCCGTCGTGGATATCCTTTTCCCTTTTATCCTAACCTTAGTATCTGAGTCGCTGTACTCATGTTTAGCGTCCCGCCGTGGACATTCTCTACCATAACAATCTCAACGTAGATTCAGGATTCGTCGCACTCCGTGTAAGTACTTTCCTATGAATGCTTACATCCCCCTGGAACCTTGACCACAGTCAAGAGTTCCTCACCCCTAGTTAGGGGAACTACGGTTTCTCTGATTCCATTCCCGTCAGGATACGTAGGCACGAGATGCAATGTCTTGGCGAACATACTTAGTGTATATACCCTTAGGTCTTTACCTTAGCACATTTCCCTTAGCAAGCAACTTTAGGATAACACAAATATTAACAAGAGGTTCCTGTAGAGTACTACAGATACTTAGGATGCTAACACCTTCCCTAGGTATAACCAACCCCGAACCTTTAGATCTCTCTTTGCTTAGCTTTGAGTCTTGCTTTTGCTTTGCATTTTTTTTAGGTTTTTCTTTCTTTAAACCTTTCCTTTTTGGATAAATTAAAGTTCGATTGTGAATTTAAGAATTAAAGATTCAAGTTAATCAATAGCTTGGTATCACGATTCTCACCGCAACAGAAATAGTGACTTCACTAGGGATATCCCCTAAGAGGGTTAAGCCCACCTTGTTTATATTTGTGTTTGCTTAATGTTTGCTTGCTTTTATACTTGTATATTTGTATATATCTGTACATATATCTGTCTGTGCCTAGGTTTTTTCTGTATGCAGGGTTGTTACCTTGAGTGGTGAGGATAAGTCCTATACCTGGACTTGAGTGCACTTATGATAGGAAGGTGGTATATTCAAGAAGGCTTATAGGGAGTTGATTCCCGACCAAGCTGACTTGAGAAACCACCGCTCAGTGGAGGCCTTCTTGGGAGTAGTTTTATTGAACGAGTATTCGTGAAAACATTACTACTTTCAACCTAGGAGGCTGTGACACTGAGGACCTTTAGTTACCTTTTACCCCCACTTGGCCTTTTAGGACGTAGTGCGATGACTATGAGGGAGTATTCCCGAAATGGTTGATACGCGTTACTACACTCGGACGAGACTCTCTTGAGAATATTATCGACTACCGAGTGATTTGGGAAATTGATAATATCCGAAAGATGAGTTGTTGACTCTGAGAACCTCTTAGAACCCTGTTCTGCAGATTTGAGAATCCTTAGTACATACCTTGTGGTTGGTTCTTTACCCAGACCTCATGCTGTGATCTTGAACCTTTGATCCTATTATGTGTGTTTTGCATTTTGTCTTGCATCGCGTTGCATTTCATTTGCATCTTTGCATGGTTCGCTGCATACCTCATGTTCAGCTGTCTTCATCTTCCAGTGTGCCATTAAGTCGTCAAGCTGATTCCTCGACACCGATATCAGACTAGAGCTAACTATAGATGAAGAATGTCAGAGCAGGAAGTACACAATACGGAAATCTGAATGGAGATCGATGAGTTGAAATCAGGCATGACTAAGCTTACTGAAATGCTTCAAGTCCTGATGGCCAGAGGAGAATCTCAAAGGACTGTCATTCAGGAAGTTTCAAGTGCTGATCCTCCTCCTATTCAAATGCCGCCTTCAACTTGGCCAGAGTTTGGTTTACCTCACAACTACTCTCCACCCCTTGCGTCTACTGCTATGATTGGTCAGACCGGTTTTTCAAGCTCCAGTATTTGCTGAGCCCAGACCGGTGGTCCACACTGTTAACCAGACTGTCCGAGCTCCCTTTGAGAACCCTCTCTATGAGTACAATGCTGCCAGTGCTCAAGGGGAAGACCATGAAGATTTTGTTGAGCCTGAGATTGTCCGTGAGTAGTTTCAGAACATAGACAAGAGACTCAAAGCCGTCGAGGGTACTGACTTCTTCAACATTGATGCAGACAATATGTGCCTAGTTTCTGGTCTTGTCATGCCTGCAAAATTCAAGACTCCTGAGTTTGTGAAGTATAAAGGTCACTCATGTCCAAGAGCCCATCTTGTCATGTACTTCCGAAGGATGGCAGCTTACACTAACAATCAAAAGCTGCTCATCCACTGCTTTCAGGACAGTTTGAGTGGTGCTTCTCTCAAGTGGTATATGAACTTAGAGCATGACAGCGTCCACTGCTTCCAGGATCTTGCCAACGCTTTCATGAGGCAATACAAATACAATCTGGACATGGCCCCTGATCGCCGTCAACTTCAAAATATGTCTCAAGGCGAAAGAGAGTCATTCAAAAAATACGCTCAATGTTGGAGAGAGTTAGCTTCCCAAGTTGAACCCCCTCTAGCAGAGAAGGAGCTAACTGGAATGTTCATGGATACTCTGTCCCCTTTTTATTGGGAAAAGATGATTGGGAGTGTCTCTTCAAGCTTTACAGATCTGGCGACCATTGGCAAAAAGTTAGAAGAAGGACTGAAAAATGGTAAGGTATCCAAAGCTGCTGAATCTTCTAATGGTGCGAAGAAATCCTTTGGGACCTTCCATAAGAAAAGAGAGGATCAGACTAATGTTGTTATGACTGAAGTGAGAAGGCCTCGCCCTAGACCTCAGTTTATTGATCATCATGTTGTTGCTGCTGTTGCTGCTCCACGACCAGCTCAAATTCCTCAACCTCCTGCTGTTGGACAAAACAAGTATAGGAATAGGAATCAATTTGATCCTATTCCCATGACATACATAGAACTTTATCCTGACCTGGTTCAACAAGGGCTGATCACTACGAAGACTTTGCAACCTCCTCCTAATCCTCCTCCAGTTGGATTTAGAGCTGATCTCCACTGTGCATTTCATGAGGGTGCCCCAGGCCACGACTTGGAGCATTGTTATGCACTGAAAGCCAGAGTGCGTGAGTTGGTTAGAACTGGAATCCTTGATTTTAAGGATAGTCATCCGAATGTTCAGAACAATCCCTTGCCAATGCACCAAAAGTGAAGCTTCAGTCTGACTTCAACAGGCTATCTTCTTAAACGCTAGTGTTTTAGACCGGACAACCCATTTTTTTTTACTAATTAGTCACTGGGCTTTTTGTTTCTCATTGTTTGTACTTTTCTCCTTTTTGTTTAAGTTGTTTGCTTTTTATTAGTGTTTGTACTTTCATTTTAATGAAATGAGTATTGCAACTTTTGATCTCAATTTATTTTGTCTATTATTTGCACTTTTATGCTTTATCTTTCAAATATTTACTTCTTGTCCAAACTTTTGATTATGCAAATATTTGAGGGAGGATGATGAAAACATTATACCCATAATTGCCATTGGTATGCTTTCAATCTAACTTTGCTAACGATGTAAGGCATTGTTTCAATCCTCCAAACACTAGAGAAGTAAGGAAGTTATTCCCTTGTCAACCCCTTTGAGCCTAGAAGTAGGAGTTTCTTTCTTTACAAAAACCCACAATCTTAACCTTGGGGTAGGTAGTTCTCAGCTAACTCGGTTATATGTTCATGCGAGACACCTTTCATATAAAGGTCGCAACCATAATTTATTTTCCTTCGCACACCGCAAGTAAGTGTCGAAGATGTTTTCCAAGTCAAAAGCCGATGATGGTTCACCGTGATCGTTTAAGCCAGGCAGTCACTTTCTTTCAAAAAAAAAATCAAAAGAAATAGCCTGCTAAGTCAAAACCTATGAAGGAGACTTAGGCAAAACTGGGGCATCCCGCTGACTGTAAGCTTTAAAAGAAATAATTCAGGCAAAAGTGAGGGATAATAAACAGAAGAGGTCTTTAAATCCTTATTATGAAAATCCTCAATGTCAAAACAACAAAATGTTATAAGAATTAGTGATTGCCTTTTCAAAAAGTCTATTGACTTCTGAACCATCATCACTATCATCAGTGCAATTTCCAACCTATGGGAACCTGAGCAAAAAGTATGAGTTAACTGAGCGTAGGGCTGAAGATCATCATGTAGATTGGGTGGGCACAAATAAATTTTGAGCCTTTATCCTTTGTTTCTTAAACCATGAACCAGACCACATTACAACCCTCAAAAGACCTAACTGAAGCAAGGTTATTTTGAAAGCATACTACAGCAAGGTTGCGTAAGCTGACTCCAAAAGATTTTTGCAAATTAATTATTTTGGTATTGCGCCTTTGCTTTACACTTTGAGTATTTTGAACCGCCGCGTTATGATATGACACTTTTATGCTTTGCATATTTCAAAAATGATTTTGATTTCAAAAGTTGCATGGACTTTGCATTACTATGTTTGTATGAACACTTTTGTTTGCAAATTGGCTTTCCTCTCAAGGAATTTTCAAACAATGAGAAACTTGGTCGGTGTTCCTATTAGGGGCAAGTTCCTTTCACGTCCTGTTGAGAATCAATTCAATATTTGTTCAGTGTAAGTCTTCTCAGATTTGGTTTATCCAAAAGATTTTTTAAGACTCAGACTGGGGCAAGCCTTCCGAGGGTACAATAAAGCGGTCATTTCTACATAATCAGATAAGCTGAAGCAATTACCAGCTCATCTATAACAATCAACTAATCTGGGGCAGTTTACTTGAAGAATCCCCAAGCAGCTCACAATCCTTCCTACAAGGACCATCAACTTGATACAGTTTAGTAGTGTGGCGGAGATGTGTTCAGCAGTAGCATCTTTGGTCCCTAAGCAGAACGAAAGTGATCTCCGTGTTGAGGAATCAGTCTTCCAGTCTTATCTTCTCACTAACAGTCGAGCCTTATCGTCTGCATTTGCATTTGCATTTGATCATTATCATCTGCATAATTCATATACATATGCATAACATGAGTGTTTCATCCTCATTTGCATTTCTCCCAAGGTCGCGTTTTATTCGCATCTTACCTTGTGGTCAAAGTCCAACTCACTTGGCACCTACCAAATAGTTTTTGTCATGCCTATCTGATGTTCTTCCAGATATAACATTACTTATCTGATGATTTTCCAGATATTTATTTCTCTTTCTGATGGTTTTCCAGATTGAGTCCCTGTTCTGATGTTCTTCCAGAACTTATCTGATGGTTTTCCAAATATTTATTTCTCTTTCTGATGGTTTTCCAGATATGACATTTCTTATCTGATGTTCTTCCAGATATTCCCTTTTGATTCTGATGGTTTCCCAGAATCTATCCGATGTTTTTTTGGATTTGTTTCTCTTTCTGATGGTTTTCCAGATGTGATATTTCTTATCTGATGTTCTTCCAGATATTCCCTTTTGATTCTGATGGTTTCCCAGAATCTATCAAATGTTTTTCCGGATTTGTTTCTCTTTCTGATGTTTTTCCAGATTGAGTCTTTGTTCTGATGTTCTTCCAGAACTTATCTGATATTTTTCCAGATGTTCCCTTTTGATTCTGATGGTTTCCCAGAATCTATCCGATGTTTTTCCGGATTTGTTTCTCTTTCTGATGTTTTTCCAGATTTAGTCTTTGTTCTGATGTTCTTCCAGAACTTATCTGATGTTTTTCCAGATGTTCCCTTTTGACTCTGATGGTTTCCCATAATCTATCCGATGTTTTTCCGGATTTGTTTCTCTTTCTGATGTTTTTCCAGATTGAGTCTCTGTTCTGATGTTCTTCTAGAACTTATCTGATGGTTTTCCAGATATTTATTTCTCTTTCTGATGATTTTCCAGATTGAGTCTCTGTTCTGATGTTCTTCCAGAACTTATCTGATGGTTTTCCAGATATTTATTTCTCTTTCTGATGGTTTTCCAGATTGAGTCTCTGTTCTGATGTTCTTCCAGAACTTATCTGATGGTTTTCCAGATTGAGTCTCTGTTCTGATGTTTCTTCTAGAAATTATCTGATGGTTTTCCAGATATTTTCCTTCGATTCTGATGGTTTTCCAGAATCTATCTGATGTTTTTTCGGATATGTATTTATGTTCTGATGTTCTTCCAGAACCCCTTTGTTTCTTATCTGATGTTCTTCCATATATGTCTTCAAATCTTCTCCCGTATATTTAATGCTCTTCTAAATGTTTCGGATGTACCTTCAGAATCTTTGTCTTCATCTAATGCTCTTCTAGATGTCTTCATTTTGTTTCTGGATGTGTCCTAGAGTTTATTCGATGTTTTTCTGAGTATCTCTGGTGTGTTTCAGAGTTCATTCGATGTTCTTCCAAATGTCTCTGATGTTTGTTTCTGTCCCTAATTTATTCCTCAGATTTCTCCTCACCTCATTCGATTATATTTTGAATTTTGTGACTCTTTTCCATCCAGTTTCGTTCGTAGTTGATGTCTGTTGCTTCCTTAGTATTGATATCTCTCCCCAGTGAGTGGTTACTCATTGTGTTGTCTCTATCCTTGTTTTCTTTCGTGTTTGTCTGCATTTTAGCATCTCATCATTTTCATCATGCTAGAGTTCATGGCATGTCAGCATCACTTTTTCCCCCTTGTCCATAGCATAACATTTCATTGCATCTAAGGGCAAAATTTTCGGTTATCTGTATTTAAATACCTTTCACCATGATTTCATGAGATTTTTCATTATTCATGTCATCCGGTGAAGATATTTAAATAGGGGAAACTGTCATACCCCAAATTTTACCCTCACTTTTTTTGCATTACCTGTATAGCATATCATGTCTGTCATTTTTTCATAATACCCAATTTATCAGCTAGAATAAACTTGTTGGAATTACAGTTGAATCGGTCAAACTAAAGTCAACTGTGTGAAAAATTAGTGGACAGAAAATTTTAAAATCGAGCTTGCAAACTATTAGAATATTAATAGTAATTCATATTTATTTAGTTGTACTATTTTCTTAGCCCCTAAGTTTGTTAGAGGGTATTTTAGTATTTAATCTTATTCTAGTAACCCTAGTTTCATCTTATAAATAGGGTGACAATTATTGTAACTTTTATCATGTTTTTCTGCCGTCATTCTTAATAGAATATTTCTACCTTTTCATCATTTATTCTACCTTTGCACCAACAATTGGTATCTAGAGCTCCGGTTCAGATTCATTGGGAAACACGGGAAACACGAGTGAACGTGAGGTCTTGTGTGTTTGATTTTGATTCTTAGATTCGTGTTGAATCTTGAACAAAATCTGATCAGAATTTTATTCTGTGGGTTGGGAAACACTGTGTGAGAAACATTGAGTGTATTGTGCAAGGTGAAGATGAATGGAAACGGCAACATGAACACCAAGCTTCCAGTATTTGACGGTAAAAACTGGAATCGTTGGATGATCCAAATGCGTGTACTGTTTGGTGCTCAAGATGTTTTAGATCTTGTCACTGATGGTTATGTTCCGGTAGCAGCAGATGTAACAGATGAACAGAAAAACGCGCAGAAGGAAGTAAGGAAGAAGGATCAGAAAGCATTATTCTTTATTCATCAATGTGTTGATGTAAATGTGTTTGAGAAAATTGCAGATTCAACGACAGCAAAGGCTGCATGGGACACACTGGTTAGATGTTATGGTGGTGACGCATCAGTGAAGAAGGTGAAGCTTCAGTCCTTGAGAAAGCAATATGAGAATCTCAACATGAAGAATAATGAGAAAGTTTCTGAATACATCTCCAGAGTGATTCTGATCACTAATGAGATGAAGGCGTGTGGAGAAACTCTTTCTGAAGAAACAATCATGGAGAAGGTATTGAGATCCCTTACCTCTCAATTTGATTACATTGTGGTAGCAATAGAACATTCCAAAGATCTGAGTACCATGAGAATTGAAGAGCTGCAGAGCAGTTTAGAAGCGCAAGAGTTGCGTTTGACTGAGAGAACTTCTAAAAGAGAAGTAGAGCAGCAGGCTCTGAAATCAACTTCTGATAGGAGGTATCAGAAGCAGTCAGAAGCCAAGAGAAGATCTGATGGTGGTCAGAAGTCAGAAAGCTCAACCTCTGATAGACAAAAGAATGCTCAGAAGGGAAAAGAGAAGTATGACAAGAAGAAGATCCAATGTTACTGTTGTAAGAAGTTTGGTCACTTTGCTAGAGATTGTTGGTCAAACAAGGAGAAGAAATCAGAAGAAGCAAATATAGCCAGAAGTTCTGATGACGAATCTGTGCTATTGATGGCCTCTGAATCTGATGATCTGACAGACTGGTGGTATATGGACACTGGCTGTTCAAATCATCTTACTGGAAACAAGAAATGGCTGGTTGACTTTGACTCTGAAAAGAGGACAAAGATCAGATGTGCTGATGACAAATATCTTAATGCAGAAGGTATGGGAAATATCAGAGTGACTCTGAACAATGGGAAAACAACATTGATTCAGAACGTGTGGTATGTACCTGGCATCAGAAGCAATATGATGAGTGTGGGACAATTAATTGAGAAAGGTTTTTCAGTTACCATGAAGGACAATCTTCTGAAGTTGTATGACTGCAATCAGAAGTTGATTATGGAGTCAGAACAGGGAAGGAATAGAACATTCAAGGTGAATGTCAGAACTGCAAACTCAGAATGTCTTAGTGCAACATTTGCTGAGAAGGAGAGTGAGCTGTGGCACAAAAGATTTGGTCATTTGAATTTCAGAAGCCTAAAACATCTGAATTCAAAGAAGCTGGTACATGGAATTCCTGCAATTAAGAAGCCTGAAAAGTCATGCAAAGTTTGCATGGAAGGAAAACAACCAAGATTGCCATTTGCGTCAGAAGCTGCTCCAAGAGCAAAACATGCCTTGGGAGTTGTACATTCTGATGTGTGTGGTCCTTTTCCAGTAGCATCAATTGGAGGGAATAAGTACTTTGTGTTGTTTGTTGATGAATTCACAAGAATGACATGGGTATCCCTTATTAAATTTAAACACGAGGTGTTTGATGAATTCAAGAAGTTCAGAATGAAGGCTGAGAATCAGAGTGGTCAGAAGTTGAAGATTCTTAGAACTGATGGTGGAGGTGAGTATAACTCCAAAGAGTTCCAGAAGTTCTGTGAGGAGAATGGAATTGAGCATGAGGTTACTGCTCCCTATACCCCTCAACACAATGGTCTTGCTGAAAGAAGAAACCGTACTTTGCTTGATATGGTGAGAAGCATGCTAAAGGAGAAGAAGCTTCCTCAGAAACTCTGGGGAGAAGCTGTTGCCACTGCAACGCATGTACTCAACAGATGTCCTACGAAGAAGTTGAAGGAAATAGTTCCAATACAGAAGTGGACTGGAGATAAGCAAAGTGTTAGTCATCTGAAGGTATTTGGTTCTGTTTGCTATAAACATGTTCCAGAAGCCAGAAGACAGAAGCTGGATGATAGAAGCAAAGTGATGATTCTGATAGGGTACCACAGTACAGGTGCATACAAGCTCTATTGTTCAGAAACCAATAAAATTGAATTCAACAGAGATGTGATTGTGAAGGAATCAGAAGTTTGGAATTGGGATAAGTCTCAATCTGATTCTGATGTTAGAACTTCTGAAGAAAGGTCAGATTTAAGAATTTCTGAAGTTGAAGTAAACTCTGATAGTGATTCTGACTCTGGAGAAGACTCAGAAGATGAAGGTGACTCTGATGATCCAGACTCTGATGGTAATCCAGATTCTGGTGGAAATTCAGACTCTGAAGATGGCCAAGACTCTGAAAATATGCCAGATCTTGAAGATGGTCAAAGCTCTGGAAGAAGTCAATTATCTGAAGCTAGAAACTCTGAAGCTCAAGACTCTGAACAAGTTCAGAGACCACAAAGAATCAGAAGCGTTCCCAGAAGATTTGCAGAATTTGACATGCTGCAAGACACTGAAGTAGACTCTGAAGGAGAAGTTATTCAGTATGCCATGTTAGTAGACTCTGAACCTATAAGTACAGAGGAGGCTCTTAAGCAGAAACTCTGGCTGAAGGCCATGAAAGAAGAACTTGATGCTATAGAGAGAAACAAGACTTGGAAGCTGACAGAACTTCCAAAAGACAAGAAAGCCATCAGCGTCAGATGGGTTTTCAAGTAGAAGTTAAAGCCAGATGGCTCAATTGGCAAACATAAAGAAAGGTAGGTAGCCAGAGGATTTCTACAAAAACCTGGGCTGGATTACTCTGAAGTGTTTGCACCTGTAGCAAGACATGAAACAATCAGAATGGTGATTGCAATAGCTGCTAACAGGAATTGGCCTCTGATGCATTTAGATGTAAAATCTGCATTTCTGAACGGTCCATTAGAAGAAGAAGTTTACGTGTCACAACCTCCTGGATTTGTGAAAAAGAATCAGGAAGGGATGGTGTACAGATTATACAAAGCTCTATATGGATTGAAACAAGCGCCCAGAGCTTGGAATCAGAAGATTGATTCATTTTTCAAGAAGCAAGGCTTTCAGAAATGTGAGATGGAGTACGGTGTCTATGTTCAACATACTTCTGAAGGCAATATGACTCTGGTATGTTTATATGTTGATGATATACTGCTGACTGGAAGTTCTGAACAGGAGATAACCAAGTTCAAGAAGGTTCTAATGAATGAATTTGAAATGACTGATCTAGGCAAAATGACATACTTTCTAGGGATGGAGTTCAGATATTTTGAGAAAGGTATCATTTTGCATCAACTCAAGTATGAATTAGAACTTCTGAAGAGATTTGATCTGAAGAATTGTAAGATGGCTGTCACACCTTCTGATACAAATCAGAAACTGGATTCAGACTCTGAAGGAAAGGATGTGGACGCTACAACCTTCAAACAGTTGGTTGGTTCTCTGAGGTATCTGTGCAATACCAGACCTGATATTTGCTACTCAGTTGGGATGGTTAGTAGGTTCATGAGTAAACCTAAGTGGTCCCATTACCAAGCTGCTGTCAGGATTCTGAGGTATATCAAAGGAACTCTGAAGTATGGAGTGTTATTTCCCTCTGGAGGAAATAATGAGTCAGAACTTCTGAGTTATTCAGACTCTGATTGGTGTGGAGACAGAGTTGACAGAAGAAGTACATCTGGACACTTGTTCAAATTTCTGGGAGGTTCCATTTCTTGGTGTTCCAAGAAGCAACCTGTTGTGGCGTTGTCAACCTGTGAAGCTGAATACATTGCAGGTGTTGTTACTACATGCTAAGCTGTGTGGATTCTGAATCTGTTGCAGGATCTGAAGATTAAAGTAGACAAACCTCTGAAGTTGATGATTGACAATAAGTCTGCAATCAATCTTGCCAGAAACCCAGTGTTGCATGGGAGAAGCAAGCATATTGAAACCAAGTATCATTTTCTGAGACATCAAGTTCAGAGTGGAGTGTTAGAAGTTGTACACTGCAGCACTCAGAAGCAGTTGGCAGATGTTCTGACGAAAGCTATCAAGACTGATCAATTTCTCAGACTAAGGGATGGAATTGGTGTTACAAGTTTTGATGGAATATGAATTAAGGGATGGTATTAGAATATTAATAGTAATTCATATTTATTTAGTTGTACTATTTTCTTAGCCCCTAAGTTTGTTAGAGGGTATTTTAGTATTTAATCTTATTCTAGTAACCCTAGTTTCAGCTTATAAATAGGGTGACAATTATTGTAACTTTTATCATGTTTTTCTGCCGTCATTCTTAATAGAATATTTCTACCTTTTCATCATTTATTCTACCTTTGCACCAACACAAACGTCAGTGATGTTAATTTACATTTCGCATAATTTAATATGGCGTGCTCGTTTGAATTATTTTGATCACTTTTCGATCTTATTTTCGGATAGTTTAAGTCATTTTAGCGGGTAAAATATATTTCAAAATTTGACAAAACACTGTATTTTTCCGAATTGCATATTTTTCGCTGATCAGTTTGGTGTATTCATTTTATTTTTCTGAGCACTTCGATACCGGTCCAGTTATTCGTTTTTACCGTTTTTATCGTTTTTTTATTTCTTTACTTTAGTTAAATAAGTTTTTTAATTAATTAGTTTTAATTTGTTTATTTTTCTTTTTTAATTTATTTATCTTTTTATTTTTTTTAATGTATTAATTTTGTTTTCTATCTATTCTTGGCATAACTTGTTAATTAAGTTTAGAATTTGGATTTTATCTTTTTTCTCATTTTGGTAAAAGTATCACTTTATATATGACTAAATCACATCATACACTTGCCACACACTACCCCTACTACTTTTTTCTCATTTTATTTTTAAAGTCACACGCTACCCCTACTACCTTTTTCTCATTTTATTTTTAAATTGAAAATTATGACAATCACTAATTCACTTTTGTTCTACACTTGCATGGTATTAACTCTAACACTTTATATGTATCACTACGACTTAACACACAGGACGAAATATTCTCTTCTTCTCACGTATACATTAACACACACCACTTACTAAATTACTGCATTTTTCAACCTTAAAAAAAAAAACATATCATCATTGTCACAACCTTGTTTCTCAACCAGCAACACATACCCCATTCTCATTACTATCACTACCATCCCATGTGAAACAAGACGACCTGCCAACCTTCACCATTTTTTTTTATATGATAGAAAAGAAAGTAAAAAATACATGCTGCATAACACCACCGGATCCACAACCTTCGCCCCGGTAAATTTTTTTTTCTCACTTTAACTTTTTTTGTTTGTTTGTTCGGAAGCTTAGTGGAGGAAGAGGTCCCTTTTGAGTTCTCACGTTTTGATGTTTGCAGAAAAATTTGTGTTTGTGTTTGTGTTTGATTGTTTTGATTTTGTTACCAAAGTATATAAACCTTCTTTTATTTTTTAGTATATTTTAATTTCAAATTTATTACCATGTGATGTTATTATGCTAGAAAGTTAAAGTTAAGTATTCTGTTTTATATTAGACCCATAAATTATTGTACATGTAATTAGTTTTAGTTTGTCTGTAATATTTTGTCCTAAATTGCATTAGTTAATAACTAAAAAAAACAAACTTATATTCTTTTTCTAGTTTTAAGTTGGTTAGATATTTGGAAAAATGTAAAAGTTGTTCTAGTTAGTTACTTCTTTTTATTTATTGAAAAAATACCAAAAAATCCTTTTTTTATATTGTTTTATTTCTAGTTTTTATTTAGCTAATTTGAAACTCTTTAAAAAAATAAAAAATAAAAAAGTTGTTTGATTATTAATTAATTTAAATATTTTTATTTAATATTAATTAATTAAATTAATTAATTTTATTAAATATTTATATCTAAATTAATTAATAATTTTCTAGTCCACGTTCCAAAGGAAAGGAACCCTCTTGTTGACTGCCATGTCACATTTAGCCTAACCTTAGACCCTTACCCATTGATCCTAACCTTAGAATTGGAGTCACCGTGCTCCAGATAGTTGTCCCGTCGTGGACATTTCCCATGTTTACCTTTGCAAATTAGAATTGCAGTCGTCGTGCTCTATTTAGTTGTCCCGCCGTGGACATTTCCTTCCTTGCTAACTTAACCTTAGTTTAGAGTCGCCGCACTCTATGTAGGTGTCTCACCGTAGACACTTACTTTTCCCTTGGAACCTTGACCACAATCAAAGGTTCCTCACCCCTAGTTAGGGGAACTACGAATGCTCTGATTTCTCGTTGAGAATACGTAGGCACAAGACGCGATTTCTTGGCGAGCTCACTAACCACTAACTTCCTGTTACCTTTCTCAATTTAGGATCTAAGTCTCCGTACTCACATTTAGCGTCCCGCCGTGGACATCCTTTACCCTTTTGTCCTAACCTTAGGATCTGAGTCGCCGTACTCATGTTTAGCGTCCCGCCATGGACATTCTCTACCATAACAATCTCAACGTAGATTCAGGAGTCGCTGCACTCCATGTAAGTACTTTCCTATGAATGCTTACATCCCCCTGGAACCTTGACCATAGTCAAGAGTTCCTCACCCCTAGTTAGGGGAACTACGGTTGCTCTGATTTCATTCCCGTCAGGATACGTAGACACGAGATGCGATGTCTTGGCGAACATACTTAGTGTATATACCCTTAGGTCTTTACCTTAACACATTTCCCTTAGCAAGCAACTTTAGCATAACACAAATATTAACAAGAGGTGCCTGTAGAGTACGACAGATACTTAGGATGCTAACACCTTCCCTAGGTATAACCAACCCCCGAACCTTTAGATCTCTCTTTGCTTAGCTTTGAGCCTTGCTTTTGCTTTGCATTTTTTTAAAAGGTTTTTCTTTCTTTAAATCTTTCCTTTTTGGATAAATTAAAGTTCGGTTGTGAATTTAAGAATTAAAGATTCAAGTTAATCAATAGCTTGGTATCACGATTCTCACCGCAACAGTTACACAAGGGGAATGTATTAGCGTCCCTCACGTCTATTGTATTTAACGGGATCCACGCTTGTTGTCTAATCAAAGGGTGTGTTATCTAAAGCCTACTGCTAAACAAAAACGAGAAAGAGAAAAGAAACAGGAGACTCGATACGACATCGTCGCCCTATGCCTATATATTCCCTTGTGTAATAGGAAAGTCAGAGTCAACGTAGTTCAGAAAACTATGGGTGATGGGGGAAGGTTGCTCGGCAAGACATCACCGTCTTGTACCTACGCATTCTCATCTGGTATGATAAATCAGAGCAGACATAGTTCGGCTTACAGTTGGGGAAAGGTTTCGATTGCACTGGGACGAGAGAAAAATGTTCAAATAATAGGCTGGTCTCAATCGCACTGGATCGAGAGAAAAGGGAGGTTAGTCATTAGTGTGCTCGCCAAGGATAGGGATCCTCGTGTCTACGTATCCTCTTTAGGGAATAAGGAATCAGATCATCCGTAGTTCACGGGACTACAGGAAAATGAGATATCGATCGCACGAGGCAAGAGAAAAGATTTTGGATCTGAAACGCCTTAGCAGAATTGAATTGACTTTGTTTGAGATGCGTATTGCACTAAAGTCTATGATATAGGAACGAATCTGTCGCATATCTCTCCCAGACGGGCATACACTAAACACTCTAGACAAGCAAGGAGAAACCCCTCATACATCATTTCTCACATGTTTAAGGCTCGTGGCGCACAATACTCATCATATTTATTAAGTGTTTTGATTATTGTTTCGAGGGAGAGAAGAGAAAGACACACAGAAGTTCTAAAGGAAACTGAATCCTATATGTTGTCATACAATGTGACCCTAAGATCAGAATTAGATGGGAGCTAACCAAAGAATGATGTGTACAAGTTTGGGGCGGCTACGTATAAGTTAGGTTTAGTGTAAAGTATGATTAACGAGTCCTTTTATAGTAAAATCTGATAATCTAATCCCTCAGATATTAAATATAATCGAAGGAATAAATCATTAATTTAAAATATAAAAAAAATAAAGACAACACTTTTAAAGAAATAAAAACATAAATTGTTGTTGATGGGATTCAAAGTATGTCCTGAATTATTTTTCCTCTCGATTATATTTAGAAACCGAGAGAATATGTTGTATTTATTTTTAAAAAACATGGCACACCTTAGCATTTTACATCAGTTTTTGGTTGGATGAAGTGAAAGCTTTATCATGAAATGTATTATTTATAGTAGTGATGATCTTTTTAAATATGCACTTTGGAGACAAGGAGACCCCATTTCTCCCTATATTTTTTGTATTGTAGAAGATGTTCTTAGCATAAGGATTTCAAAGCTTGTCAATAGAAATTTCCTCAAGCTCATTCTTGGCCCTAGAGGTTTCCTTGTGACTTCTCATTGTCTCTTTGCTAATGACATTATGTTTTTTCTAGAGGAAATAAAGCCTCCATTGAAGCTTTAATAAAGTTGTTTATTTTCTTCTTATGCTCTTGCTTCTAGTCAAGTGGTGAATCAAGCCAAATCTACTATCTTTGTCGGGTGCATCTTTGATGCTAGGCTTCATCACATTTCTAATTTCTTCGGTTTTAAAATTGGTGCTTCTCTATTCACATATCTTGGTGTTCCTATTTTTGAGGGTATGCCAAAAGCTAGTTTCGTGAAGCATATTGGTAACAAAATTAAAAGGAGATTGTGGCGTGGAGAAATATCTACAAGCCTACCTCTTAAGGGGGTTTAGCTTGAAATCTTAGATCACCTTAAACAACATCTCTAATCTCAATTTTTTGGGATATGTTGAATTCTCAAGAAGATTAGGCATTGTTACTTAAAGCTAAAGCTTTGAAGAATTGGGTCATTTGTAAGTATCATATTCATTCTTCCATCTGGTGAAGCTTAAAGAAAGAGTTTGAGGTTATAATGTTTAATTCTTCCAATTTGATTGGCAATGGTTTATCAACCCGCTTCTGGTTGGACTCATGGTGTGGCCCTTTATTGATTAATCATATTCAGGACCCTATGCAACTATCCATCAATACTAAGGTTGTTGATTTCATTATGGATGGAGCCTGTAAATTTCTTGAATTTGTTTTGAATTTAGCGTCTAATCTGTTTCATCTTTCCACAAGGTATTCATTCCCATTGACCATACTGAGGATACTAGAGTTTGGAATAACAACCCTTTGGGGCGTCTTTCTATGAAAGAGGCCTATCTATTCAAAGATTGTCCGGTCAACCTTACTCCTGTTGGGAAAAGAAAACAAATATAGAAGATAGTAATAAAATGCGGAAGCTGTTGGATCAACTTTTTCCCTGCGTGCAGTTAAAAATAAGCCCCAAACAAAATTGCTCAGACAACAATAATAAGCACAAAATAGAGCAAATAAAATAAGGAGATACCAGAATTATTAACGTGGGAAAAAACCCTTAAAGGGAAAACAACCCACGGGACCAAGCCAGTAAATCTTCCACTAATAAAATAATGGGTCCACCACAAGTCCTCCTAGAACCACCAGGGATCAACAGAGCAAATATAATCTTCACCGTATAAGGTGGATATCAAATCAACTAACCCCTCAACGGGTTCTACGACACAACAATAAAGAGACACTATTTGATATTCTTCTCTCTGTCTGTAGAGTCGCTCACGTTACAGCTCTCTTCCCTCTTGCTCTTGTTATATCTAACACATAAGGGTTAAAACCCTTTTAACCATTTCATGGGCTTTGGCCCACAAAGCTAATTCCCTTTTTTTTTCTTCTTTTCTTTTAATAATAATAATAATAAGATTAAGTGGGCTCACTTATTTTGGTGACCCACACAACAATTCTCCCCCTCACCAAATTAAAGGGAGACCGTAGGAGACCAAACCTGCTTTCTTTCTGCAAGTAGAGAACTTCTCCATAGGTAAGGCCTTTGTCATCCTATCTGAACCATTCTCGTCAGTATGAATTTTCTCTAATGAAAATTTCTTCATCTCCAGCGCATCGCGTATCCAATGATACCGAACATCAATATGCTTCGACTTTGAGTGATAAGTCGAGTTCTTGCTGAGATGGATTGCACTCTGACTGTCACAATATAAAATATATTTCTCTTGTGAGAGACCCAATTCTTGTAGGAATTTCTGCATCCAAAAGAGTTCCTTTGCAGCTTCTGTGGCGGCAGTATACTCTGCCTCTGTAGTAGACAAAGCAACACATTTTTGCAATCTAGACTTCCATGACACTGCTCCCCCTGCAAAAGTCATCATATAACCAGAAGTAGACTTCCTAGAATCCATATCACCAGCCATGTCTGCATCTGCAAAACCATCTAACATAGGCTTACCACCTCCAAAGCACAAACAGACTCCAGAAGTACCTTTGAGATACCTGAGTATCCATTTCACAGCTTGCCAATGTTCTTTGCCAGGATTAGAGAGGAAACGACTGACCACGCCAACTGCATGAGCAATATCTGGACGTGTACACACCATCGCATACATCAAGCTACCAACTGCAGATGCATACGGAATATTCTCCATTTCTTCTTTGTCTTTCTCACTTGTAGGACATTGCATAGAGCTCAATTTGAAGTGACCTGCAAGTGGAGTGCCAACTGATTTTGAATTTGACATATTAAACCTCTCCAATACCTTCTCAATGTACTTTTGCTGTGATAACCATAATTTGCAATTCTTCCTGTCACGTGTAATTCTCATGCCAAGGATTTGCTTTGCAGGGCCTAAATCCTTCATTGCAAAGGACTTGCTCAACTCTCTTTTCAAATGCTCAATCTCTTTCATGTCATGACCAATAATCAACATGTCATCGACATAGAGCAAAAGGATAATAAATTTCTCACTAGCAAATTTTTTCACAAACACACAATGATCAAAAGAAGTTTTTGCATACCCATGATCCACCATGAAAGAATCAAATTTCTTGTACCATTGCCTTGGAGCTTGTTTAAGACCATACAAGCTCTTCTTCAATCTGCAGACAAGCTTCTCTTTACCTTTGACTGCAAAACCATCAGGCTGCTCCATATAAATTTCTTCCTCCAAATCACCATGGAGAAATGCGGTCTTCACATCAAGTTGCTCAACCTCTAAATTCAAACTAGCTGCCAAACCAAGTACAACTCGGATTGAAGACATCTTGACCACAGGTGAAAAAATTTCTTCAAAATCTATACCTTTCTTCTGACTGAATCCTTTCACAACCAACCTTGCCTTGTACCTTGGCTGTGAGCTATTTTCTTCTGACTTCAATTTAAACACCCATTTATTCTTGAGTGATCTCTTACCATTAGGTAGCTTCACTAGCTCAAATGTGTGGTTCTCATGTAAGGATTTCATCTCTTCTTGCATGGCTTTGTACCACTTGTCTTTCTCTTCATGTGACATAGCTTCTTCAAAGCTTTGTGGCTCTCCCCCATCAGTAAGCATCACATATTCATGAGGAGGATATCTCTGTGAAGGATGGTGCTCTCTGATGGATCTTCTCACTGGCTTAGGAGGTTGCTCTGGTGGAATTTGTTCAATTTCTTCATCAACTTGGGGCTCAGGAACATCACCTGCATTGTCCACATCTGCATTCATATCTCCCCCATTATTATTGACTATGGTAGGAGGCTCTGGATCAACATCAATGTACCTGTGGATAACTTGTTTCTGCTTTTCATTCTTGTCAATATCTTCGATGGTTTGGTCTTCAACAAAAATAACATCTCGACTTCTAAGGACTTTCCTGTTAACCGGATCCCAAAACCTGTAACCAAAGTCTTCACGGCCATAACCCAAAAAGATACACTGTTTTGATTTACCATCAAGCTTGGACCTCTCATCTCTGGGAATATGAACAAATACCTTGCAGCCAAACACTCTCAAGTGATTATATGAGACATCTTTCCCTCGCCACACCCTCTCTGGAACATCACCATCAAGAGGAATTGAAGGAGAAAGGTTGATTAAATCTACTGCAGTTCTCAATGCTTCACCCCATAATGATTTAGACAATTTTGCATGGGAGAGCATGCATCTGATTCTGTCATTAATTGTGCGGTTCATTCTCTCTGCAACTCCGTTGTGCTGTGGAGTCTTTGGAATTGTCTTCTCAAGCCTGATTCCATGTTCCCTGCAATAATGCTCAAATGGCCCCCTGTATTCACCACCATTATCTGCTCTGACACACTTCAACATTTTACCTGTTTCTCTTTCCACACTTGCATGGAAGTGTTTGAACATATCAAGTACCTGATCTTTGGATTTCAAAATAAAAGCCCACACTTTTCTCGAGTGATCGTCAATAAATGTCACAAAATAAGAATAGCCACTAAGGGATTTAACATCCATAGAGCAAACATCAGTGTGAACTAAATCCAAGATATGTGACCTCCTGTGAGGAGGGTGAGTGCGGAAAGAAACTCTATGTTGTTTACCAACAATACAATCAGAGCAAGTTTTGAGAGGTGTACCTTTTACCGGAAGCATATTTTTCCTTGCAAGAGTGTCAAGTCCCTTCTCACTCAAGTGACCGAGCCGCTTATGCCATAGCTCTGTAGAACAATCCTCAATTGCATTCACTTGAGGGGCACACAATTTTGTAGAAGTCCAGTAAAGGGTGTTTTTCTTCACTCCCTTTGCTACCACCAAAGTGCCATTGGTGCACTTCCATTTACCATCACCAAAGGAATTATGGTAACCATCATCATCAAGTACCTGTACTGAAATCAAGCTGAGGCGCATATCAGGAATATGCCTAACGTTCTTCAAGTGCAGCTTGCATCCAACATTAGTTTCTACCCAGATATCTCCAATGCCAGCAACCTTGCTTACCCCTTGATTACCCATCTTTACCTGCCCAAAATCTCCAGCAGTATAGGATAAAAAATACTCACGATGAGGAGTAACATGATATGAGGCAGTAGAATCAACAACCCATTCATAATCTTGGCATGCGAGATTAACTGAATCATCTTTGTAAACAACAACAACTTCACCATCAGATACAACTGCAGTTGTGTCTTTATCTTCTTTATTATCATTGCCTCTTTCCCTTGATTTCTCCCTCTTAAGCAACCTGCATTCTCTTATCATATGACCTCCTTTGTTGCAATGATAGCACCTGATGTCTTTCCTGGGCCTTGACTGTCCTCTTGACTTGCTTCTGTCATTAGATTTATGAGAGGTTCTATGTTGGCTTCTCCCCCGTGACTCAATAACCAAGGCTTCTGTGTGAGTCGATGAACTAGCCGTATTGTTTCCCTTCCTCCTGATTTCTTCATTTAATAGGGCTTCTTTCACAGTATCAAAAGTCATATTGACATTAGTGGAATTGCTCAGAGATACCACAAATGTTTCCCAACTGTCTGGCAATGAGCTAAGCAACAACAAAGCAAGTAGCTCATCAGGAAGTTTAATCTCAATAGTAGTCAGCTGATTCACAAGATTCTGAAAACTGCTCATATGCTCTGCCACTGAAGAACCATCCCTGTACTTCAGATTAACCAGTCTCCGAAACAAAAATACCTTGTTCTATGCATTCTTGGACTCAAACATGTCCTTCAATTTCTTCCACAGACTGTGGGCACTAGTCTCACTAGACACATGATGATAAATGCTCTGAACTATCCATTTCCTGATCATGCCAATTGTTTTTCTGTTTGCCTTTGTCCATTCTGCAACAGATTTATCATCTGGCTTAGTACTGTCTCCGTCAATGGGATCATACAAGTCCTTACAGAACAACAAGTCTTCCATACGGAATTTCCAAATAGAATAATTGGAAGAATCCAATTTCAGTATAGTACCAGCCATATCACCTTCACCCATTTTAATAGCACCAAACAGAACTCCAACCAATGAGCTCTGATACCACTGTTGGGAAAAGAAAAAAAATATAGAAGATAGTAATAAAATGCGGAAGCTGCTGGATCAACTTTTTCCCTGCGTGCAGTTAAAAATAAGCCCCAAACAAAATTGCTCAGACAACAATAATAAGCACAAAATAGAGCAAATAAAATAAGGAGATACCAGAATTATTAACGTGGGAAAAAACCCTTAAAGGGAAAACAACCCACGAGACCAAGCCAGTAAATCTTCCACTAATAAAATAATGGGTACACCACAAGTTCTCCTAGAACCACCAGGGATCAACAGAGCAAATATAATCTTCACCGTATAAGATGGATATCAAATCAACTAACCCCTCAACGGGTTCTACGACACAACAATAAAGAGACACTCTTTGATATTCTTCTCTCTGTCTGTAGAGTCGCTCACGTTACAGCTCTCTTCTCTCTTGCTCTTGTTATATCTAACACATAAGGGTTAAAACCCTTTTAACCATTTCATGGGCTTTGGCCCACAAAGCTAATTCCCTTTTTTTTCTTTTCTTTTAATAATAATAATAATAAGATTAAGTGGGCTCACTTATTTTGGTGACCCACACAACAACTCCCTAGTTCAAGCATGTTTGGAACACTGACATTCTTCAAAAGTCATTGTAGTTTGGAGACTTTTCCGCAATAAAATGCCAACTGATGACAATCTCAGTGTGAGAGGATATTGCTTAGCCTCTATATGAATCTCGGTAACAAAGAAGTGTAATCTTCCTCCCATTTATTCTTTATGTGTGATTTTGCCTAGAAGCTGTGGAAGTGTTTTTCATTAACATTCAAGTTGATTTGGTCTTGCGAAACTATTATGCAGGCTCGGGATGTTTGTGATAGAAGCTAAAGTTCGTATTGTATAGTGGTTATCCAAGCTTCCATTGGGTAAATTATTAACTCCAGTTGGTTTTCCAAGGACTCATGCAAATTTGATGGCAAGCACATCATTTGGGACAAGAATCTGAACTGGATCAAGACTGACGTTAAAGTTATTGCCGAGTTATCAAAAAAAGTTTCAAACTCTATTATGGACTACTCCATTAAGAAATTCAAGATTACTATACATCCCCCTAATGCTTTAAAGAATGTGGAGGTTTTATGACAACCTCCTTTAAGAGGTTGGATAAAGTGTAATTCTGATGGCTCTTTCCTGTCTTCTAAAGCTGTTTGTGGAGGCCTTTTTCGAGACGACATGTGTGATTTTATTCTTGGATTTGCTGAAAGTTTAAATTGTTTTTCTTAATTCCATGCCGAGCTTTGGAGAAGGCGCAGGATAGAGATTGCTAAATTTAAAAACTGAAATAACTTACGATTAAAAATAGATACAGAATAGAGATTGCTCACTTCATAAATATATTTCTCATCTTTGAATTAAGTATTAGAATAAGTTGTAGTCATAAGTACGAGAATAATAACTAGTAAAAAATGAAGTATTTACAAATATGTCTTTAACTTATATGAAAAGTACCCTTGTACTATCTCAAAAAGAGATATTAGATAAAGCAAAATAAATCATATCAAAATAAAAATCTTTAAATTTCCAAATTAAACTTTGAAAGGTTTAATAAAAAAGCACATAAAAAAGAGAATCAAAATTAATTAAAATAAACAAGATATTGAAAATTAAAAAGAGAAAAATGAGTGATTATCAAAGTATGAGATCACAAACGAGTCATATATGCGGGTTTGAAAATTTGCGAGTCAATGAGAAGAAGGAGTCGTTCACACAAAATGAAAAAATAAAAATCTTGATTGAAGTAGAATAAAAGTAATTGAAAAATATGGGAATACTATCCGTCCGTGAGAAATTGATATTGACAACAAAAAATAAAAATTAATCAAATTAAAAACTTAAAAAAATGAAAAAAAAAAGTTGTTGAATTACAAAAATATTCTATGCATAAAAAATTAGATTCAACAAAAGACTTTCAACGCATCATTATATGAGTTTGGTGGATAGAATTGGTATCCGGATTCGTCATTGGAGCTCCAAATTATTGAGCTATGCAGGCAGACTCCAATTGATAAATAGTAGCATTACTGATATAGCAACTTACTGGATGAATTGTCTCCATTTCCCCAAGTATGTGATTAAAACCATTAATTCTATTTGCAGGACTTTTCTGTGGACAAGTAGCGAGGTGAAGTCGAGAAAACCCCCAATTGCGTGGAAGATGGTTTGTAAACCTCGGAGGAAGGGCTGACTGAATGTGTTGGACTTATCAGAGTGGAACACGGCTTGCTTAACAAAACTGCTGTGGATTGGGGATTGGAAGTTTGGTATTAGAAAGTTCAGAGGGTTTGAGAGCGAGTGGATTTGCACTAACAGTATGGGAAAATGGTTGGAAGGCTTTGGATGCTCTCGGTGTTGGACACATCCTCCGCCACCAACATATACAGCTTCATGGGTAACTCTCTCTCTCTCTCTTCTTTCATTTTATTTTTATATTTCAATATTATTTTTCAATCGTTAATATCATAATTAATAAATATACAATATAAAAACTTAATAAACAATTCACAAAATTGTATTTGTAATTTTCTTAGACAATCTCCACCGACTGGATGCTTTGTTAGTAATTTAACAGTGCCGTCGGATTGTGAAGCAATGAATAAAATAATAATAAATTTTGTAAGGCTTTTTTTTTTAATTTTTAAATTCATTTGCTTATAAATAGATTAATTAAAATTTTGTATATTCATATTTTTTCTCATAATTTTATTATTTTTTTAAAATTTTAATTTCTCTTTCATAATTTCTATCATTTTATTTTTAACTTTTAAAATTTTGTTTCTCAATTTTATCTCTTTGACCTTTATCTGACATGATATTTTATTCAAATTTTTATCTTTTTATTTTAAAAATATTATTATTTTGGAGATGATGACCAAATTTAAATTTGACTAATTATGTAATATTATTTATTTTTATTGTTTATAATCATATGTTATGTATTTAATTTAAGATTAATTTAAATTGTTATTTTAAAATTTAAGTTTAATTTGAATTTTATTTGTTTTATATTAATTTTAATTTAAATGATTTAAATATTAAATAAAATTTAATATGAATAAAATATTAATATAAAATAAAATTGTGTAATCAAATATGAGTTGTATAATTGGAGTGAAAATTAGATGATTTGTTTCAATATTCATTATTGGAATGATAGAAACTACAATGGTGATTCTATTCTATTATGTACAATGACAAGCAATACATAGATAGATGTACAATGAGACAATCAATGAACCTATTTAGGGAAACAAATCAATCTAAGGCTAAATAAAGGATTGACTTTTAATAAAAGAAATCAGTAATTGATATTAACAATCCGTCTAAATAAATGCTAAGTAACAACTCATGTCAACTAATATTCAACAAAATGTTCTGCTTCATTATTCCCCCTCAAGTTGGAGATTGAGGGTTGGGAGATCCTAACTTGATAGATAACTCCTAGAACTGCTTAGTCCTTAAAGATTTTGTAAAGATGTCTGCTTATTGCGATCTGGTTGGTATGTGAATAATAGATATAACTCCCCTGCTGATGAATTCTCTAATAAAATGACAATCCACTTCAATATGCTTCATCCTTTCGTGAAAGATCGGGTTGGAAGCTAAATAAATAGCAGTTTGATTATCGCAATGTAGAATTGTAGGAGAATCAAATTCCACTTGCAAATGCACGAACAATCTTCGCAGCCATATGATTTCACTTGTGACGTGCACCATTACTCTGTACTCCGCCTCACTGGAGGATCTCAATATGGTAGTCTATTTCTTGGTTTTCCATGATATTGGAGCTACCCCTAACTTCATTAGGTAGCCCGATATTGACCTCTTGGTTAGTGGACATGATGCATAATCTGAATCACAATATGCAACTAGCTCAAGATCATTGTCTTTGGGGATGATAATGTCCTGTCCTGGTGCAAATTTTAAATATCTCAAGACAAGCATTGTTGCATCCCAGTGCCCTCGGTGAGGTTCCTACATGAATTGGCTGAGAATATGCACCGAGTATATCAACTCTGGCCTAGTAATCGTGAGATAAATGAGTCCGTCCACCAATCTGCGGTATTGTGAAGGGTCCTCATATCCAATGCTAATTTATGATTTGGTGCAAGTGGCAAATATGCAGGTTTGCAAGCTAGCATCCCACATTCACTTAGGATATCCAAGGTATACTTTCTTTGACACATGAACAATCTGGAGAAACCACAAACTAGTTCTAGACCAAGGAAGTACTACAACCCTCCCAAGTCTTTCATGTGAAAACACTCGCTGAGATAATGTTTGAATTTTGCACATGATTTTGCATCGTTCTCAGTCATAATAAGATCATAAACATAAATAAGCACAACTATGAAAACATATTCCCACTGGTATGTAAATGGGTATGGTCAACTTCACATTCCTGGAAACCATACCTCACTAATGCTTGGGACAACTTTGAGTACCAATTGCGCGAGGCCTTTCTAAGACCATATAATGATTTTCTCAAGCAACATAACATGCCATCATTGGGAGCATTGTAACATGGTGGTACTTCCATATATACATCCACATCTAACTCTCCGTGTAAGAATGCATTGCTTACATCCATTTGGTGAAGTTCCCATCCTTTGGCCACTGCAACGCTAAGTAGACATCTTACGGTTATCATCTTGACGACTAGTGTAAAAGTCTCATTGAAGTCGTCTTCTTCAACTTGTGTGTATCCCTTCGCTATGATTCGGGCTTTATACTTCTCAACTTCACCGGATAACTTGTACTTAACTCGTACACCCATATGCAACCCACTTCCTTATTTCCTTTCGAAAGCCTTGCTAGATCCCACATTTTGTTTTCTTCTAAGGCCTTGAGTTCTTGTGACATGGCATTTCTCCATTCTTGAGTTTGAGTTGCTTGCTTGTATGATTGTGGCTCCTCAATGCTTTCAATTGCTGTAAGATAAGCTTGATGTTTTTTTTTGAAAACTAGTAATAATTTACATAATTTGATATAGGATATACCATACCTGAAAAAGTTGACGAGTTTGGCGATGTACATGTGCGAGTTTTCTCTGTCGAATAATAATGACAGTCATTCAGACGTTTAGGTGGATTTTTGATCCTTGGCCCCAAGTCTATGATTGTCGTGACGTGAGCTCACTTTCCCCCTCATTATAAGGTTCTTGGACAACATCAACCATGTCAGAATTTGCTTTCACAACTTGTTAATATTTTGTTGGTTGAGTGAGAAGATCGATCTGGTTTTGCTGCCTATCTTGGATAGGTGCAGTTTCCTCTTTAACAGAGCAAGAATTAAGAGCAAACGTTGGTGGAGGGTCATCTCCATTACTACCTTTTTCTCGTGATGCATAAGCAAAAACATTCTCATAGAACACCACATCTCTTGATACATAAATTTCTCGTGTCCTTAGATTGTACATTGTCCAACCTTTTTGACTCTTAGGGTATCCCATAAAGACACATATTTCTGCTATAGAATCAAACTTATCTCGCCGTTTTCTTAAATTCTTAACATAGCACAAGCACCCAAAAGTCTTGATATGTTCATACGATGGAGGTTTTCTAAATAACTTCTCATATAGAGTCATTCCATCATTAACCATTGTAGGCGTTCTATTAATGAGGCGGGTTGTTGTCAAAACACATTCCCCCCAAAATGAGATGGGCAAGTTAGCTTGGAACCTCAAAGCTCGTGCAACGTTGAGTATGTGTCTATGCTTACTATCCACCCTTGCATTTTGTTGAGGCGTTCCTATGCATGAAATTTCATGTAGGATTCCTTCTTGGTGAAGTATTCCTTGAAAAGCATGATTGGTAAATTGTCCCATTGTTACGAGGCAACCTCTTGACCTTTCCATTATATTGTGTCCTTATCATGATGAGAAAATTTATCAAGATTTTTAGAACTTATTTTTTTTCTTTCATCAAGTATACCCATGTTCCACGCGAATAATCATCAACAGTCATAAGAAAATAGTGACACCCATTATGAGAGTTAGTGCTATATCTCCCCCATAAGTCAAAATGTATAAGATCAAAAGGATTCTCAGCTTTATTAGTCTACATTGTTTTAATTTATGGAATATGTCACAACAATGGACTACATTATATTTGAAATTAAAATTCACTAGTTGTGATATACGTTGCATGACTTAAGGAGAGGTATATCCCATGCGTGCATGCCATGGAGCAGATTCGTTTTAATGATGAGCCTTGAAAGCCGACCCTTGAACTTGTTGCCTCAACACGTAAACCCCACCATGTACATCACCTAATATTTGTTGGAATTTCACCTCACACCCTATGAAGAATTCCCTTCAATCTTGATCTCAAGATTGATGAACAAACCCACAATATGATAGTAATGGTGATAACAAGTAAAAAGTTATCAAGAACAACAAAAGAGAAGAAGAATAACAAACAAACAGCAAGAAAGAGAAGAAATATTTTGAGAAAATTGTGTTACCCACAAACTGTGGGATTTTTGATTACTATTGAACTTTCACTTGCTAAACTCTGCAACTGTGAAATCTGTTCTATTATATTGATTACAAAGCAAGGACCTATTTATAGTTTTAGGTTTACAAAAGCCCAAAACATAAAAGGCCCAAAATATTCAAAATCAAATATAATCTAAATCATATCAAATCTCATCAAAACAAATATGTCTACACTATGAATTACATTTAACACACCACCTAATTCATTGTGTCTAAACTGTCTACATTCATCATGGCTCTTAGTCTTTTGAAGGTTTCGACCTGCACTCCCTTCGTCATGATATCTGCAATCTGATTCTCAGTTCTGCAGTATTCCAACTTCATCTTCCCTTCTGCTACCTGCTCTCGAAGATAAAAGAACCTCATTTCGATGTGCTTGCTTTGACCATGAGCTATTGGATTCTTCGCCAAGTTGATAGCTGATATGCTGTCTATCTTCATGGTAATTGCTCCATGATTCTTCCCTGTGATTTCTTCGACCAAATTCACCATCCAAGTTGCTTGACATGCACAAAGAGAAGCAGCTATATATTCTGCTTCACATGATGAAAATGCCACTACTGGTTCCTTTCTCGAATTCCAAGAAACTGGTGCACCACCTAACATAAACACATACCCAGCTGTGGATTTTCGATCCTCAGCATCACTACACCAACTATAGTCTGTGTATCCCACTAACTTGTATTCTTTTCCTTCATCAGCTGCTGGAAACAAAATTCCATAGTCGAGAGTTCCTTTCAAATACCTCAGTATCCTCTTCGCCACTGCTAGGTGTGATACCTTTGGCTTCTGTATGAATCTACTTACCATACCAACATTGTATGCTAAGTCATGCCTTGTGTGACAAAGGTATCTAAGTGACCCAATAAGTCTTCTGTATTTGGTTAGATCAACATCATCTTCATCTGAATCCTTCGACAGTTACAATCTGGGTTCAGCTGGAGTCAAAGTTTGGTTGCAATCTTGCATCTCAAATCTCTTGAGTATTTCTCCTGCATATCTTCTTTGGTGCATCATCAAACCTCTACTTGTCTTGTAGAATTCAATGCCAAGGAAATATGAGAGATTTCCCAAGTCTGACATTTCAAACTTCTTACTCGGATCATGTTTGAAGTCTTCGATCTCCTTCTTGAGACTTCCTGTTATCAACAAATCATCAACATAGAGACATAGTATAAGCAATTCGCCATTACTTCTTCTTACATATACTCCATGCTCAGTTGTACACTTCACAAATTCCTTCTCCCTTAAGAAGCTGTCAATTTTCTTATTCCAAGCTCTTGGAGCTTGCTTAAGTCCATACAGGGCTTTATGAAGCCTGTACACCTTTCTTTCTTCGCCTTGTTTCACAAACCCAACTGGTTGTGCAACATAAACTTCTTCGTCTAAGGGGCCATTAAGGAATGCACACTTCACGTCCATCTGACATGTGTGCCAGTTGTTCATATTTGTTAGACCAACAACCAACCTGATTGTTTCGATTCTAGCAACAGGTGCGAATACTTCATTGAAGTTGATTCCTTCCTTCTGAAGAAATCCTTTCGCCACAAGTCCCGCCTTATATCGAGTTACTTTTCCTTTAGGATTTACCTTCACCTTGTAAACCCACTTCACATCAATTGCCTTCTTGCCTTGCGGCAATTCGACAAGTGACCAAGTATCATTGACTTCGATGGACTCTAACTCTTTAGTCATTGCTTTCACCCACTTCGAGTCTTTCAATGCCTCAGCTGCATTAACTGGTTCGACATCTGCGTAGAAAGCATAATGTACCAGCTCACCCTCTTCATCGACTACATCATCTGATGTAATTACACATTCTTGCAACCTTGCAGGCATGTGACTTAATCGTCGAGGTCTGCTTGAACATGCTTCATCTGCAACTGGTTCCTGTTGAACTTCTATTTCGACTTCAGTGGTTGATTCTTCAAAAGAGATTCTCACTGAATCCTTCTTGGCATTCTTAGACCAATACCATTCTTTAAGCTCATCTATGATCATGTCCCTGCTGATCACTACCTGCTTATTCATTGGGTTGAACATCTTGTAACCTCCTGTCGAATGATATCCTATCAAGATCATCTGATTCGACTTATCATCAAGCTTCCTTCTCAAATGATCTGGCACATGTCTATGTGCTATAGATCCAAACACCTTCAAGTGACTGAGACTAGGCTTGACACCAGACCAACATTCTTCTGGTGTGATTCCTTCAAGCTTCTTTGTCGAACATCTGTTCAATATATATGTTGCTGTCGAAACTGCTTCTCCCCACAATTCTTTGGGTAGATGCTTTCCATTCAACATACTTCTCACCATATTCATGATGGTTCTGTTTTTGCATTCTGCAATCCTATTTTACTGTGGAGTGCAGGGTGGCACCACCTCAATCACAATCCCTTCTTTTACACATAGTGTATCGAACTCTTTCGACACATACTCTCCACCACCATCAGTCCTTAGAATTTTCAGCTTTTGACCACTCTGTCTTTCGACCATGGACTTGAATCTGGAAAATACCTCAATCACATCACTTTTCTTCTTGATGAGGTAAGCCCGCAACTTTCGACTGTAATCATCTATAAATGTGACAAAGTATCTATTGACACCAATCGAATCCACCTGGATTGGATCACATACATCAGAGTATATGACTTCAAGTATTACCTTCGACTTCCTTCCTGCATCCTTGCTGAAGTTATTCTTGTGTTGTTTCGACTGAACATACTCCTCACAGACTTCACTTGGAATGTCGATTTCTGGTAATCCTGAAACCATATTTCTTCTCTTCAGTTCTCTGATGTCATTAAAGTTGAGATGACCTAATCGAAAATGCCATAACCAATCATCTCTATTGGCTGCAGTTTCTAGACACTTGTGCTCCATCACATTGAGTTCAATCTTGAAGGTCCTATTCTGAGACATTGGAGACTTCAAGATTAATCTACCGCCTACGTTGAGAACTCTCATCATCTTGTCTTCGATAACTACCTTGTAGTTATTTTCGACAAGCTGCCCTATACTGAGCAAATTACTCTTCATGCCTGGTATGTACAACACATTGGAAGTTGTTGACCTTTTGCCATCTTTCCTCACAATCATAACATCACCAACACCTTCAGCTGCTAGAGTGTTGTCATTTGCAAACTTTGTTGTGTTCTTCGACGAGAGATTCATGTTGACAAACCAATATTTCCATCTAGTCATGTGTGATGAGTATCCTGAGTCCAAGTAGCACTGATCTTGGAATCTTTCTTCATCTTTTGTTGTGACCATTAACAACGTTTCTTCTTCTTTATGTTTCGTCTGCTTTGCATCAGTCTCTTGATTTCTCTTTCTTTCTGGACAATCACTAACATAATGACCATACTTCTGGAAATTGAAACATTGAATGTGGCTTTTGTCTGTCTTTCGAACACCACCTCTTCCTTTACCTGCAGCACCACCTCTTTGGTTGCCTTGGTTCCAAGGTTTCTTCTGATTCGATTGGTTTCCTCCTTTGTTTCCATCCTCTATTCATGAGACTCAAGAGTCCCTTGAAGCTCTTCCTTCGTCAAAACTGACAAATCTTTCGAATCTTCTATGGTAACTACCACGTGGTCGAATTTTGGAGCCAACGATCTCAAAATCTTTGAGACAACTGCTTTCGTCGTCAGCGCTTCTCCACATACTTTGATTTGATTCACTAACTTTGTAACTCTGGTGAAGAAATTTGTAATATTTTCATTGTCTTCCATTTGAAGCAACTCATAGGTTCTCTTGTGAGTTTGTAACCTCACCTCTTTCATCTTCTCTGTGCCTCCAAACGACTTTTCAAGAATCTCCCATTATTCTTTTGTTGAATCAACATCACTAACCTTTTCAAAGTTATCAGGATCAACACACTGATGAATTGTAAAGAGTGTTTTATAATCCTTCTTCTTCAATTCTTTGTGTGTAGCCTTTTCTGCCTCAGTTGCATTCTCCCCAAGCGATGTTACTCCGTCCTTCACAAGATCCCAAAAATATTGATAATAGAAAATTACCTTAATCTGCTTGCACCAATTCTCATAATTGTCTTTCTTGAGAATTGACAGGGTCTCCGGAAAGTTTTCATTCGAATAGTTCATCGCCATCACTATCTTCCTTCCTTGAATCTCTCAACCGGAGCTCTAGATACCAGATGTTGGAAATTCACCTCACACCCTATGAAAAATTCTCTTCAATCTTGATCTCAAGGTTGATGAACAAACCCATAAATTGATAGTAATGGTGATAACAAGTAAAGAGTTATCAAGAACAACAAAAGAGAAGAAGAATAACAAACAAACAACAAGAAAGAGAAGAAATATTTGGAGAAAATTGTGTTACCCACAAACTGTGGGATTTCTGATTACTATTGAACTTTCACTTGCTAAATTCTGCAACTGTAAAATCTGTTCTATTGTATTGATTACAAAGCAAGGCACCTATTTATAGTTTTAGATTTACAAAAGCCCAAAACATTAAAGGCCCAAAATATTCAAAATCAAATATAATCTAAATCATATCAAATCTCATCAAAACAAATATGTCTACACTATGAATTACATTTAACAATATTCTTCTTCATTTAGCATTTTTTAAATAGTTTTTCCAAACTAATGAATTATTTTGAAGTGCAGGCTTGTAACTTCAACTTTGATTACGGGGAAAGAAACATCAACAACCTCTTTCAAGGACGACACAAGAAAGCAGTAAGTGCATTATTTATATTATTTAGTCTTAACATTCACACCATATCTCCTCATAAAAATATTTGCTTCTACAAGTGTTTCAATTCTACCATTCTTCTTATATGTCATTCAGTGGATCCCATGAGGTTCGTTGTGTTAGAAGGAAGTTACTGTTGGAAGCCCTTGTCAATGAGCTTCCAAGTGGAACCATTAGGTACATGTCAAGGGTGGTTGCTATTCAAGAATCTGACTTCTCAAAGATACTACATCTTAATGATGGAACAACAATCAAAACCAAGGTAATCAATATTATGTGAAATAACATACTCCCTCGTGTACAAGAGATAAGTTATTTTTAGACTAATTGAATAATCAATATATTTGATCTTTTATTAGATCAGCGATGTATTGACTGTTAAATGAATCTAAAAAAACAATTTATCTCTTATAAATATAACTAGAATAAATATAAAATAAGGCAAGATGCATGTACATATTCCTTGAGGCCTTTTTGTGGTCACAAACGGTTAGGTTTTAAGTTTATATGGTCAAATTTCATATCACCGATAAATTGATAGAAATATTAAATTTATAACAAAGAGACTTTTAAGTCTAATGCTTGGGTATGAGTGTTTAGGCGTTGGTTTGGTTCGGTTTCAAGAGAATTTGATTTCTAAATCAATAAAAAGCATATAGATTGTTTTAGATTGAATTTATACATTTTTACAATAAAGCTCAAATTGAACCAAACCGAAAAATAAAGAGTTTATTTGGGTTGGATTGATCAAATACATTAAAAACAAATGTAAAAAATAATTTTATAAAATAAATAATTTATGTCAACTAATTTTTTTAAAATAATATAAAATCCCTAATTTTTTTGTTTATCCAGATTGGTAGTGAACAACATAGATGCTGATTCATTATTTTTTTTCAGTTTGTAGTTGAATACCTTGTACTAGTTTATATGATAATGATGATACAAACTAATTTACATCAGATTTTATTAGTTTTCTTTTTTACTCGAACTAATAAAATTCTCAACCCAAACACTAAGGTTTAGTTTGAATTCCAGTTTGATTTATATTTATCCGAATCAATGTATGCCCCTAATCTTGGACTTTGTTTTCAAGTTACAAGGTTACGAGAATGAAGGACTTTAAAGGAATTTTTTTTGTTGAGAAAAACAAAAATAGAAACCTTTATTGTTTTGAAATATATATATATATATATATATATATATATATATATATATATATATATATATATATATATATATATATATATATATATATATATATATATATATATATATATATATATATATATATATATATATATATATATATATATATATATATATATATATATAGTATAGTGGTTGTTGATGGATTTATGACAAAGTGATGATTAATGGTGGTCAGAGTGGTGATAATCAGTAGTGTTATGGGTGATGGTAATCGGTAGTAATAATTAGCAGTTGTTTGAATGGTGGTTTACGATGATCAATATGGTGATTATAGTGGTAGTCGACGTGAAAATTGGTAGTTAGATTGGTATTATAGGTAGATGAACTGATGATCAACAATGGTTAAAGTGGTGGTCAATAACGATCAATGTGGTGGTTGATATTGGTCAAAGTGTGGGGGATTAATTTTTTTCAGAATGGTGGTTGGTGATGATCATTATGGTGTTGGTCAGATTAAAAACCATATGCGAAAAAAGTGGTGATCAAATGTAATTATAATGGTGGTCGGTGTTGAATGTAATTCAACATTCAAGATTAGTTTCATTTGCATTTATATTTAATTTTGCATTTGAATTTAAGATTGGTTTGAATTTTAGTTTCATTTGAATCTTTGTATAAAACTTAAATGAA
This sequence comes from Lathyrus sativus, assembly GCA_963859935.3. NCBI lineage: Eukaryota > Viridiplantae > Streptophyta > Magnoliopsida > Fabales > Fabaceae > Lathyrus > Lathyrus sativus. The sequence continues at coordinate 668,148,080 of OZ012740.1, forward strand.
AGTGAATTTGTAATAGAATTGTACACAATTCCAAATTAAGAAAGTTAGTTAGAAAATTTTCTCCCCCATTCTTCCATCTTCATCTTCTTCATTCTTATGCATTGTTAATGGAAGTTCATTGTTGAACTCCAACATTTGGTATTCAGAGCTCCAGTTTGATTCACAGGGAAACACGACTGTAGAGAGGTATATGATTGATTTCGTTCCTGAAATTCTCGTTTAATTGAAGTTTGAAATTGAAGATAATGACAGACCTGATTCTCAGGGTTTAGGAAACACGAGTGTTGGTGAGAACTGAGTGATTTGCACAAGGAGCAAGATGAACGGTGTAAATGGTATCTTGAATACAAAGCTTCTAGTATTTGACGAAAAGAACTAGAATTGGTGGTCAATTCAGATGCACGTGTTGTTTAGAACTCAAGATGTTCTTGATCTCGTCAATGATGATTACAAGTTAGTTTTAGAAGATGTATCTGAAGCGCAAAAAACTGCGCAACTTGAAACGAGGAAGAAGGATCAAAAGGCGTTGTACTATATCCATCACTGTGTTGATACGAAGGTGTTTGGTAAAATTTTTGATTCAACGACAGTGAAAGCAATGTGAGATGCACCGAAACAGTGCTATGGTGGTGACACATCAACGAAGAAGTTCAAGTTGCAGTCCCTACGTAAGCAATATGAGAATCTCAGCGTAAGGAACAATGAAGATGCCTGATTACATCTCCAGAGTCATTTTGACCACTAATGAGAAGAAGTATTATGGAGAAACACTTTAAAGGATGACACAAGAAAATAGTAAGTGCACCATTTATATTCTTTAGTCTTAACATTCACACCATATGTCCTCATAATAATATTTGCTTCTACAAGTGTTTCAATTCTACCATTCTTCTTATATGTCATTCAATAGAACCTCATCTCATGAGGTTCGTTGTGTTAGAAGGAAGTTACTATTGGAAGCCCTTGCCAATGAGCTTCCAAGTGGAACCATTAGGTGCATGTCAAGGGTGGTTACTATTCAAGAATCTGGCTTCTCAAAGATACTACATCTTAATGGTAGAACAACAATCAAAACTAAGGTAATCAACATTATGTGAAATAACATACTCCCTCATGTATAAGAGACAAGTTATTTTTAGATTAATTGAATAATCAATATATTTGATCTTTTATTAGATCAAAGATATATTGATTATTAAATGAATCTAAAAAATAATTTGTCTCTTATAAATATAACTAGAATAAGTATAAAATAAGGTAAGATGCATATACATGTTTCTTGAGGTCTTTTGTGGTCACGAACTGTTAGGTTTTAAATATAAATGGTCAAATTTTATATCACAAATAAATTGATACAATATTAAATTTATAAAAAAGAGACTTTTAAGTCTAATGCTTGGGTATGAGCGTTACGCGTTGGTTTAGTTTGATTTCAAGAGAATTTGATTTCTAAATAAATAAAAAATATATAGATTGTTTTATATTGGATTTATACATTTTTATAATAAAGTTCAATCTAAACGAAACCGAAAAATAAAGAGTTGATTTGAGTTTGATTGATTGAATACATTAAATACAAATGTAATAAATAATTTTACAAAATAACTAATTTACGTCAACTAATTTTTTTAAAATAACTAATTTACGTAAACTAATTTTTTAAAATAATATAAAATGCCTAATTTTTTTTTTTTTTGTTTATCCAGATTGGTTGTGAACGACATAAATGATGTTTCATTTTTTTCTTTTCAGTTTGTAGTTGAATACTTTGTACTAGATTATATGATAATGATGATATGAATTATGCGAATAAATTATGATTGGTTCGAGTAGACTGGTCCGCAGGTAGAATTTTGGAAATCCATTGTCCGAACTAATTTACATCAGATTTTATTGGTTTGGTTTTTACTCGAACTAATAAAATGCTCAACCCAAACACTATGAATTAGTTTGAATTCCGATTTGATTTAGAATTTTCCGATTCAATGTATGCCCCTAATCTTGGGCTTTGTTTTCGAGTTACAAGGTTACGGGAATGAAGGACTTTAAAGAAATTTTTTTTGAGAAAAAGTATAAATCTTTATTGTTTTCTCATATATATATACCCCTGAACTGGGAAGGAAAATAACATTCAAAGTGAATGTATCAACAACAGACACTCAATGTCTTAGTGCAAGAAATGTTAAAGGGAAAAGTGAGATGTGACACAAGAAATTGGGACATTTAAAATACAGAAGCTTAGGGCATTTGAGTTCAAAGAATCTGGTACATGGAATTCCTAAGATTGTGGCACCATAGAAATTATGTGATATATGCATGAAAGGCAAACAACCAACATTACCATTCTAATCAGAAATGCCTAAAAGAGCAACTCATGCTTTGAGTGTGGTGCATTATGATGTATGTGGTCCATTTGAGGTACCTTCATTTGGTGGGGAACAAGCACTTTGTGTCATTTGTGGATGAGTTCATAAGAATGACATGGGTAACACTCATTAAGTTCAACCATGAGGTGTTTGCTAAGTTTCATAAGTTCAAAGTGAAGGCTGAAAATCAAAGTGGACAAAGGTTAAATATCCTCTGGACTGATGGTGGAGGTGAGTTCAACTCAACAGAGTTCATGAAGTTCTATAAGGAACATAGTATTGAGCACAAGGTGATTGATCCATACACTCCACAACATAATGGTCTTGTTGAAAGGAGAAATATAACTCTACTTGACATGACAAAGAGCATGTTGAAGGAGAAGAATCTACCTAAGCAATTATGGGTGAAGCAATTGCTACTTCAGTATATGTGCTCAACAGATGTCCAATAAAGAAGTTAAAGAAAGTCATTCCTATTGAGAAATGGAATGGAAGAAAGCAAAGTGTCAAGCATTTCAAGGTGTTTGGTTCAATATGTTACAAACATATACTAGATGCTACTAAAAGGAAATTAGATGACAAAAGCAAAGTCATGTTGCTTATAGGTTACCATAGTACATGTGCTTATAAGATCTATTGCCCAGTCGACAACAAAGTTGAAGTCAGCAGAGATGTCATAGTGAAAGAATCAGAAACATGAGATTGGAGAAAGTCTTAATTCAACTCTAGTGCAGTGACAACACTAGAGTTTGATTCTCCTCTGAAGGATATTCTGCCTCTGAATATGATTCTGACTCTAAAGGAGAGTCTAAATCTAAATATTACTCTGAAAGAGAGTCTGAATCTAAAGGTGAGTCTGACTCTGATAATGGATCTGTCTCTCAAGGTGGTTCAGCCTCTAAAGGTGGCCCAGTCTTTGAAGGTGAAACTTCTAAAGGTGGTTCTACTTTTGATGGTTTCCAAAGGCCACATAGAGTTAGACAAATACCAATGAGACGTGAAGATTTTGAATTTTTGTAAGATACGGAGATTAATTTTGGAGGAGAAGTCATACAGAGTACCATGATGGTGACCTCTGAACCTGTGACCATCAATGAGGCTCTCAAGAAAAAGGTGTGAGTGAACGCCATGAAGGAAGAGCTTGAGGCCATTGAAAGAAATAAGACATGGGAGTTGACTGTTCTACCTTAGAAAAATAAATCCATCAGTGTGAGATGGATTTTCAAGACAAAACTGAATTCATATGGTTCACTTGCCAAACATAAAGCAAGGTTAGTAGCTAGAGGATTTCTACAAAAGTATAGTTTACACTACTTTGAAGTGTTTGCACCTATAGTTAGACACGAAACCATAAGGTTGGTTATTACTAGACCTTCAAATAGAAATTGGCCTCTGATACATTTAGATATAAAGTAAGCTTTTCTACATGGTCTATTGCAAGAAGAAGTTTATGTGTTACAACTTCTTGTATTTGTGAAAGAGAACAAAGAAGGGATGGTGTACAAGCTGCATAAAGTCTTGTACGGGCTGAAACAAGCTCCAAGGCCTTCAAATCTGAAAATCGATTCATTTTTCAAGCATTTGTTATTTCAGAAATGTGAAATGGAATATGATTTGTATGTGCAACATACGTCTAAAGAAAATGTGATTTTGATAATTCATTTTCGATTGTTTCTTTTAGGATGACAAAATAAATACTCGTAACAATTACATCCATAGTCATATTAGATGATACATGCTTTTTATGCACGAGTCTTTGAATTATTTGTAAAAGAACCACTATCTCTAGTGCTAAAAATTTAAATGTATCAAATATAAATATAAAAATATTCATTGTGGATTAATATTAGCCGGTGTGAATTTGATTCCTAGTTAAGAAATTGTATGAAATATGTTACTAGGTCGGATGTTGATTCAATTTTTAGTTAAACTGATTCGACCCTATGATATATATTTTAAAGTATTCATTTTAGATTTTAAATAAATTAAAATCAATCTAACGTGTCTAAAATTATATTGTATATTAGAATATGTACTAGTTGTGTGATGTTTTGACTTTCTGTCCTTACATAGAATTAAATTTACATGTAAAAAGGAAACAACTTCAATTATGAGTTAAAATTAGTATACCCTCGATTGATACATAATGTTTACAATTTCAAAGGTATTGATCGGGAGTGATGGAATAAACTCTATAGTAACAAAGTGGCTAGGCTTCAATGAGGCTTCTCCCATAGACAGATATGCAACCAGAGGCTATGTAGAGTTAAAGAACACTCACAAGTTGGAACCATTATTCATGCAATACTTTGGCAAAGGTTTTAGAGCAGGAGTTATTCCATGTGATGACAAGGGTGTTTATTGGTTTTTCACATGGACTCCTACCATTAAAGGTGAGAATACTCTTTCTGATTTTCTATATAAATTTTTTTTAATTACAGATGCTTTTTTGAAATTTTTATAACGGACAATTTATTTTTAAATTTATTAAATAATTAATATTTTCTTTTATATCTATATACATCAGATAAATTAATTTTTTAATAAATTTTGAAAAATAAATTGTCTCTTATAGAAAAAATCGGTGAAAATAATTTATTAATAATAATGTTAATATTATTGAAGTAATTAATATTTGGTTACATTTTAGATGACCAAAAAGAGTTAGCAGAAGACCCAGCTAAACTGAAACAATATGTGTTAAACAAGTTAGAAAAGATGCCAAGTTATGTTAGATCTTTCATAGAAAACACTGAGTTAGATGCTTTTCATTTAGCTCCATTGAGACACAGACATCCTTGGGAGCTTATAATGAAAAATAATAGTAAAGGAAATGTTTGTGTTGTTGGAGATGCATTACACCTAGGGCTGGCAATGAACCAAACCAACTCGAAGATAGTTCGGAATTCGACTCGACAATTAAATCGTTGAACTAGGTTCATGAACCAAATGAGTTGAGTATGAGCGAAAAATTAAGTTCGTTAACTAAATGAGCTGAACTTGAACTATACATAGTTCGACTCGTTAGGTTCATGAGTCAACTCGATTACATATGAAAAGAATTATACTGTCCTTAAGATTAGGTTTAAATATTTACTTCAAATCTTAGACAAATTTAATCTTCAATTTATTAGTTTTTGAATTAGACTCTCAAATGTATCTCTTGAAAGTTGTGTAGGTTTTGAATTAGTAGATTTCGAAGATAAAGTTAAATTTCAATATGATAACTTTTATTTTATTTTAATATTTTATTTAAAAATATATATATTTATTTAAAATGTCAAATATACTAAAAAATATATATATTTAAAAAAATAGTTTTTAAGTTCGTGAACCATGTGAGCTGAACCTAATGAGATGAACCTAACGAGTCGAACCGAACTGTTCGTGAACTTATAACGAGTCGAGTTTGAGCTTAAAAAAAAGTTCGTGTCGAACTCGAACTCGAATTCGAACAATTCTTAACGAGTCGAGCCGAGCTGAGGTGAGTTCGACTCGACTCGACTCATTTCCAGCCCTAATTACACCCTATGGCACCTGATCTTGCTCAAGGGGGGTGTAGTACTTTAGAGGATGGGGTGGTTTTAGCAAGGTGCTTGGGTGAGGCTTTGTCCAAGAATCCAAAAGAAGGAGAAGAAGAATATAAAATAATTGGGGAATGTTTGAAGAAATATGCAAAGGAGAGAAGATGGAGATGCATTGATCTCATTACTAGATCTTATATTGTGGGTTCGATTCAACAAAGTGGTTCAAAATTGGTTAATTTCTTTAGGGATAAAATTTTGGCTACATTCTTAGCTGATGAGTTATTGAAGAAGTCAGATTTTGATTGTGGACAACTAAAATAGTTCTAATTGGTGACACAATCAACTTGTGTTCTTTACTTTTGATGATGGGATTTTCTTTTTTCTTTTCGGTATGGTTTGTTGTTGATTAAGGAATAATCATGCACTCAAAGTCTAATCATGAAATTATTTGATAAAGTATTAAATACTTTTAAATTTTATAAAATTTATTGTCTAATTATTCTCTTCGTTGCATAAGAATTCATATATTTGTAAAGGGAATTTATTTTAAAATAATTTGACTAATTTTTCACAATTTCGGACATATTTCAAGAGTTGGCTTTAAACTGCATATTATAAAAGATTAAACATACAACACCGTATAAGCTAGTTTTGTTTTACCTGCTAAAAAAAATTTAAATTCTTTTTTTAAAATGTTAAAATTTTACGTCAGACCTTTAAACATCAAAGTTATTTTGATAACGTTTTTTTGTTTAATTTTTAAATTTAGTGTTTAAATTGCATGCTTAAAAAAATGAAACAAAAAAAAATTACAAAGAGTAATTCAAAAAAATATATCACAGGAGATAAAGCGAATTTCTGCTGTATTTGTATATTTAACCCTAATATAAATTCTCATATTTTTTTTACTAATCATAACCTAGATACCATATGAGAGATAATGCAAAATATAACCTAAAAAATATATGAAAGATAGCTCTAAACATAATTTAAATATCTTTCACTAATTATTTGTAGTATTATAACTATTAAAATATCATGAAATATTGACATAAATTAAACAATATATGATTTTAAACATATATAATATAATGATCATTGTGAATATATATACTAAAATTAATCTAATATGAGAGATAATTTAGAAGAATAAAACATGTGAAAGAGTGTTGAGAATACAAGATAAACGACAATGTTTAACACGAAAATGGATGAAAGAGATAAAGATAGTGATCTTGACGGTTGATCAGAATCTGAGGTGGGTCAAAGACTTCGCTTGCGATGCTGGAATCAAGGAGGAGGGGTGTACCTACAAGACACTCCAATGCTAAAGTAAGAATCGGGAGATGAAAATGCAAGTATAAAGTAAGTCTTTCTATGGGTGATTATTGGATATCTGACTCTCTCAAACGAGAGAGTTTTTATAATGCCCCTAACGCTTAACTATTGGTCCCTATTTTTGAAGGTGGAAAAAACACTTAGAAGGGGGGTTGGATAAGAGTTTTGAAATAATTATGGCAATAAAAATAACATAGTATTTTTATCCTGGTTCGTTGATCTCAACTAATCCAGTCCACCTTATCAAGATGATTTGCCTTTCTCCACAAGGACTTAATCCACTATATTCAAACAGATTACAGTGACAACCACTAAGAACAATTGTCTTAGTCTTCTCAAGAAATCCTAACCAACAACCTGGTCTTCTCAAGGAACTTTTTACAAATAAATGTAAACTAACAAGTGTTTAAGATGCTTCTAAAAAGCTATATCACAACTGTGATTTTTACACTTAATTTAAAAACGAATAAAACTATTCAGCTTATGAAATAATATTGTATGAGAGCTAGTGAGTAGTTTTCAATTTGATTTCTCAAAAATTCGTTAGTATTCGTCCACTTTGAAATGTTAGTGAAAACTAGCTTTTATAGACAAAGACGTCCATGCTTGAAGACCGTGCACTGAACAGTAGTTGTAGCCTTTTTGTCTTCTAATGACTTGACCTTTCCCAGAAGTAGAACGTTCAGATAAATCCTTTTTGCCTGAGTTCCTGTGTGTATCACAAAAGAGGAAAGAGTCGTTTGGAATAAGCCAACAGATATATTTTTGAATAATATCTTCTTCAGCAAGCTTCTATCTCAAAGTTATTAACATCATACTTAATGGTATCAGAGTCTTTATGTTAATCAGAGTTCATCAGAGTTGTGCAGCCAATGTGCTTCAGCGTGAATATCAATCAGAGCAGAGTTTGAATAACAGATTCTCTGTACTTGCAGCGCAAAGTACTTCCAGAGTCTTCTGAAACAATGCTTGAAACTCTTCATACAAATACTTCAGCTACGCTTCAGAGTCTTCTGACGGCGCTCAGAGTCTTCTGATGACTTGCTTATGATGCTTCAGAGCCTAGCGTAGAGTAGCGTTCAGATGCATTTTTGCTTTCTTAAGAGTATCAAAAATAATATCTGAAACAAAAACACTTGAACAAAATTAGAGTATATATTTTCCTAATACAAAATTTCATTAGTGTTATCATCAAAACATAGAGATATATTAAACATCAATCTGTGTTCTAACAATTTTCAGACCGGGATAACGGTTCTCCAAAAGTAGGTAACTGCCATAAACTAGCCGTTGAGACGGCCAGATGTGCTCGAAACTAGTCATTGCTTTGAGCAGGGGCGTGGTCACGGGCAAGAGCGTCGTGGTCATTCTTGGATGGTTGAATCGTGCGTGGTGGGCATAGATGTGACGAAGGACAGCTGATCCTAAAGGTCAGCTGGTCAGCCCTCCTCGGCTGAGGGGCAGAGTAGAAAATGCTTTCCATTGCCCTTAACTGGGAGGATTTAGGCTATTAGGCTGCTATGGGTTCAGAAGTGGATTGGGCCAGTCCGGAACAGAAGCCCCCCAAGTCGTTGCTCCTGAGCATAGGAGTGACGACTTAAGGGCAACACGTGATCCCAAGGAGGAGTAAGCATGGTCGACGTTTGTTACTAAGACGGGGTTGTTTCACGGTGCACAAGAATACATGTGCCCGAGGAACCTTCAATGTTGTCCTGAGTGTCTGGCGAGCGGGGAGCCCAACGGTTGATGGGACTTGAAGGGATGGAGTGTCACGCTTGCATCGAGCCACGTGCCACATTTAATGCGTAATGATGGCTATGTTAGGGTGTCGTACCTCGAAAAATACGATCCTTGCGATGGACATGGAAAAACGTTTGAACAGAGTTGCCACCGAACCTTAATCATTCCAAGGAAGGAATAGGAAAATATTGATAAAACATTTAAATAGATAAGAACATGGTCATCACAACCAAATTTAAGGTTCCGGAGTCAGTTACACAAAAGGGAAGGTATTATCACCCTCTACTTCTGTTGTACTCAACGGGAACCTCTTGATTCGATTCGTGAGAGAAGGTTAGCTATGTTGTTTGTTTTCTTCTAAGAGTTCGCTTCTAAGGAGGGGATGAGTGATTTTTTATTATGGTGCTCGCCAAGGATTGAGGCCCTTGTGCCTACGTATTCCTTCGTGCAATGGAAAAGTCATAGCATCGTAGTTCGTGCTATGGTAGAAGATTTGAGGTAAAAAGAAAAAAATGTCTCGCTAGGATCTCGCAATCCTATGCCTACGTACCCTCATGGTGTAATGAGGAAGTTTGAGCAATCGTAGTTCGGAAGACTACGGTTGATTGGTTTATGTTTGAAGTGAACGAGTGGTTAGGTCGCATTTTAACAGCTAAACGTTGGCTTGTCTGCTCGCTAGGGGAGGCTGAAGCACGAGTTTATATGTGCAGAAGAAGGGACTAAACAATGTTCTTTGCAAAAAGTTGTTTGAATATATTAAATTGTATTAGGATTTATATTGAGAAAAGAGTTTGATTTAAATAGGTTTTACCGTTTCGATCGCACGGGAGCGAGAAAATAAGTTTGATTGGTTAATTATTTTAAGGGAGAATGACGACTATTTGGGAAACGAGACGTCAGCCTCACAACCAATTAATCAGACATTATTGGAATGCTAGATCCCAACGACACATTTTTCATTCAATTAATTACGAAATCGTGTTTGTTGGATAATGAACGCCCTTTGTCGAAATAATTAGAGCAAGTATTTTAGGAACAAAAGATTGAGCAACCCACAACCCAAGGTGTGCGCCCCAAGAGCAGTCACTCAAGAATCCAAGGAGTGCTAGACTCCAAGAACTCAGTTCTTTCGTAATTTAGTTAGGAAAAAAATTTGAATGTGATTAGCGTATTTTGATTAGACGTGTTAGGTATTTTAGAAATGAAAGATCGAAATGACCACAACCTAATGCTCGAACCATGTTTGCTATGATTTCTCATACCAGATGAGGATGCGTAAGCACGAGAAGATGGTGTCTTGGCGAGAAATCTTCCCTCTTCACCTGTAGTAGTTCGAACTACATTACTCTGACTTTCCCATTGCACGAGGGAATACGTAGGCATAGGGCGATGATATCCTATCGAGTCTCCTTTTTCTTTTTCATCCCCCATTTAGCACTAGCTTTTAGATAACTCACCCTTTTGATAGACAACAATTGTGGATCCCATTGATGTACAACAGACGTGAGGGGTGCTCATACCTTCCCCTTGCGTAATCGACTCCCGAAGTCAAGATTTGGTTGTGATGACCTTGTCTTTTCCCATTCTTTTAGGTTTACTTCAATCGTTTCCTTTCCCTCTCTTTGGGATAAATAACCTTCGGTGGTGACTCTTCTATTTGTTTCCTCCGGCCCTTTTCGCAGTTGCGACACTTCCCTCTCTTCTTCTTCTATTATCGTCGTTTCCGCCATCCACCGCCGCAACACCACTGCACGAGCATCGTGCAACCTTCATCGATAACAATTTTCTTCTATTCGACCATGTAAGTTTCTGATCCTTCTATGTTTTACGCAGGTTTTAACCTTATTTTTCTTAGATTTAAATGCGGTTAGGACAAGAAACGGGATAGAGTAGGTGTATTCTAGCAGATGTTGGTGTCTGGAGGTGGTTGATCCATTTTTTGCCGCCGGCGTCAGAGTGTTGGGACTTTAGGCTTTCATGTTGGTTCTGGCAATGTTGCAACGACAAATGAGTTTATCGCCGGTGAAGCCTATGAAGCTTCCAGTTTACTCATGAGTTTTCCTGTAGATCTTCAAAGGAATTCTGGGTAAAGTGTCGGGGAGGATCTCATCTCAAAGGTTTAAGGGATTGTCATGGAGAATCTCATCGCACCTTCGTTGTGCTATTTAAGTAAGGGTTTAGGTCGAGGACATTGTCCTCGAGCCTTCGCACACCCTTTCACTTGACTAGTGGTGGAAGGGTGGATTTTATTTTGCCATCGAATTCACTTTTGTCCTCTGCTTCTCAGGTAAAAGAGATGTCTTACAATCCCGAAGATGATGTTATGCTCGAGCGGGAGCTGTCCGAGGAGAGTTCTTCGGGTGAAAGCAGTTCCAACGAAACTCCCCTTGGGAGTCTCGGGGAAGAGTGGATTGCTCCTGAGCCTCTGGAGCATACGTCCCTCTTCGTGTTCCATACTCAAGATGCCTTCACGACAATAGGGGAGGAAGAAGACTGAAGAGTCCACTTTCCCAAGGAAGATGATCGAATATGCTCGATTTACGACGTCGAGCATTTTCCCATGTATGAGTACATTTTCAAGGAGATTGGGCTGACGCCGCCCTTCAGAAATTTCCAAGTGGTAGTCTTTGATCATCTGGACTTGGCATATTCTTAGCTTTATCCTAACTCGATTGCTTTCATCCGAGCATTCAATATTACGTGTGAGTGCTTGAAGATTGAATCCACTCTCCCCCTTTTCTTCATTGTCTTCCACCTCCAGTGCCTGGTCGTGCGAGGGCAGTTCAGATGGGTTTCTCTGAAGCAGGGGACGAAGCTGTTTAAGGCCTTCTCTGATTCCATTAGGACATTTTAGAAAAGTTTTTACGTCGTGGAGCCTGTGTCGGAGAGGGCCAAAGACTCTTCGTTCCTCTAGGAGATTTCTATAGATGAAAATAGGGAGCCCCTTCTTGAAGGACAAGGCATGATGAGGGGGCATCGTGCACTGAGGTTCCATTTCACCTGGAGCAAGGATTACTTCACCAGGGAAATAGAGGAATATATAGCCAAGCCGACCATGTTGGAGAAGACGATCTGGCCAGCTATAACAAGCCGGTGGCTTTTGTTGATGGCTTCTGCCCTGCCCAGTGCATGACCAGGGGCAAGGATATCATTTATGAAGATGACAGGAGGCTCAAGGTAGAGGCCCGATATATTAGCACTAAGGGGCTCCTCAAGTGTGGCACGCATGAAGAGGCTTTGTAACTTTTGGATAGCCATTTTTCTTGTTAGCTTGTTCTGTGTTGTTGTGTTTTTTGTTTACTGACATGTGTCTATTTTTTTGCAGGAAAAATGTATTTTGCTTAGGAACACTTGGTGAAAAGCACGACGGTGAAGCTCAAGCTAGGGAAAAAGGTTGGTAAAATTCGCCTTGGCGAGCAGGCAGGCCAGCCTCCAACGAGATCGGGGACCTTTTCCTCTGTCACGACTACCGTCCACACTTCCCTGCTACCTGTGACCTCAAGGCCCAAGCGCCCCAAGACGGAAGATGTCTTTGACCTGACCAGCAAGGAGGAGAAGAGCAAGTACGAGTTGTCCATATGCTTCCACAATATGAGCTTTTTTTAGGGTTCCGCCTTGGCCCTCCATCGGGCAGATTCTTTGGCACTTGAGGAGCTTGACCATTTGAGGAAGAGGGTGGTGCTGGCCCAAGAAACCACTTCCCTGATGAGGGTCTTGGGCATGGACGTGGTCTATACGGAAGAGGGGGCCCTTCAGAAGGCGAAGTTGAAAAAGACCCAAGTTGCCAATGCGGTTATAAAGAAGAAGCTAAAGATTGCAGAGGAGGCAGCAAAGAAGGTGGATAAGCTGGAAAAAGACTCTGGAAAAGGTTACTGAGGAGCGGGACACCTTGGCCGAGGAGAAGAAAGCTGCAGAGGATGTGTTTGTTGCTCTATGGGCTTCCGCAGCTCCTTTCGGGGACGAGAGCGATGAGGTGAAAAGTCAGAAGGCTCGCGCCGAGCTCGTTGCCCGGATCAATCAGGCTGAAGAGGACTGCCTGAGGGCTGCTGAGGAGGCCTTCAACAACACGGTGAAGCAATTGAAATTTGTGAACCCCGGGGTTGAGCTGGTCACTAAGGGGACAGGGTTCCTCCACAACGTAGTGGACAGACAGATTGTCATCCCAGATTTCCTCAAGTTTGGCGAGGAGAATGTGCAACCAGTCCATAAGGAGTTACAACCACACGCTGATTGATTTCCTGCTTTGTCTTTCTGGTCTGCGTGTCGTACTTTGTAATTTCTTTTGATGGGGCTTGGCCCTTTTTTTATGTAATCCTTACAATCCCAGTCCTTGTGGACGTTTATTTTTTGATATATATAATTTTGGATGTGGTGGTCGTTTATGTATGAGTTATTTTGGATATTTGTGCTTGCATGTTTTTACTTCGTTTAATATCGCTAAATGTTATGCGCTGCTCGTAGTGAGTGCCTATTGTATAAGTTGTTTTCCTGAATGATTTTTTGGTTATGGGGTTCGCTCAAAAAATAATTGTTTGACAGTGAAGGGAACTGGTTGAAAGGCCTAGGTTTATTTAGTTTGTTTGAATTTCCCTCTGACGATATATGGTAGAGACTTTGGTATCGACTTAGTATGCTTATCGTTGAGTGAGATTGATGTTATTTTAGGGGATGAAATGGTTAGAGTTCAACCGTATGTATATCATTTGTCATTCTAAGTTAGTGTTATTTCCTGAGTTCATGGAAGAGAAGGATCCTTTATTCATATCGGCCAGTTAGATGAGATAATTCTTGAAAGATGAAGCCCAAGTGTTTGTGATGTTTTCTTCTTTACAAATAAGAAGCAAGATATAAATTTTTAATCTACTGGTGGTGAAAGAATTTCCAGAAGTATTTCTAAATGATATTACTGATCTACCACGCACGAGATAAAGATATATATATATATATATATATATATATATATATATATATATATATATATATATATATATATATATATATATATATATATATATATATATATATATATATATATATATATATATATATATATATATATATATATATATATATATATATATATATATATATATATATATATATATATATATATATATATGGAGAGTGAGAGTAGTTGAGTTTTCCATTGATCTAGTGTCGGACACCAGACCTGTATCAATAACACCTTATAGAATGTCTCCAACAGAATTGAATTAATTAAAGAAACATTTAGAAGATTTTCTTGAGAATAAATTTATCAGACCAATTGTATCTCCTTGAGGGGCTCCGGTGTTACTAGTTAAGAAGGACGATAATATGAGATTGTGTGTCGATTATCGCCATCTAAATAGAGTCACTATTGCATACAATGCATATGCGTACAAACAAAGGCCCTAGGTTTGTGTTACAAGCATGGAGCCAAGATATACCCTTCCCAATAGACATGTACTATGGGTTGTTCGTACCTGCACAACGGGTTCTACAAAGTTCTCAGAGTCATCGATAAATCTTTCGGATATTATCAACTCACATGACTACTCATGTGAGTCAAAAATATTCTCAAGATAAACTCGTCTGAGTGTAGCATCGCGTATCAACTATTCAGGACTACTCCCTCATAGTCATTGCACTACGTCCTAAAAAGACCAAGTGGGGTAAGTGGATAACTAAAAGGTCCTCAGTTTTACATACTCCCAGGTCAAAAAAAGTAATGAACGTACGACTATTCATACATCAACAGTAATCCCAAAGAGGTCTCAACTGAGCGTGGTTACATCATATGTCAAACATGTTAGGACTACTCCCAACAGTAAATTGTTGATCATACCATAATCCTATCAAAGATATACACTCAAGTCTAGGCTAGGACTTATCTCACCTCTCAAGGTCTCAACCCAGTGCACATATGCAACATAATAGGTATAATTTACAGATATTCACAAATATACTTGTATAAAGTAAATAGATATGAATAAAACACGAATGCAAACAAGGTGGGCTTAACCCTCTTATATCCCCAGTGAAGTCGCCATTTCTGTTGCGGTGGGAAACGGATATCAAGATATTAATTAACTTGAACCCCAAATATTTAAATATTCACCACCGAGCTTTGATTTACCCAAAGGAAATGATAAAGATCGAAGAAAAACCCTAAGTGTGCTACGTAACAACGAAGCTAAGAGATTGGGGGTTCGGGGGTTTGTTATGCCTAGGAAAGGGGTTAGCATCCTAAGTATCTGTAGTACTCTACAGGTGTCTCTTGTTTGATAGTTGTGTTATTCTAATTTTTGTTTGCTAATGGTTATATGCTAAGGTAAAGGTGTTAAAGGTAAAGGCCTATGGATGTGTACACTAAGTATACTCGCCAAGACGTCACATCTTGTGCCTACGTATCCTAACAAGGATAGAATTAGAGCAACCGTAGTTCTCCTAACTAGGTTGAAGGAACTCTTTGACTATGGTCAAGGTTCCAAGGGGAATAAGTATTCATAACAATGATACTTTATATAGAGTTAACAAACTCTATAAGTCTAAGTTGAAAACTAGCTGGGGATTGACTTTAAAAGTCAAGAGTGGGGATGGCAACGGGGCGGGTCGGGGGCGGGTTTTACTATACCTGCACTCGCTTCCATGTAACACACCCGCCCTCGCCCCCCAAACCCGATCGGGGGTAAAAATTTACCGCCCAGACCCGCCCCCAGTAGAGAACGGGTGCACCCGCACCGCCCCCACCCGCAAAAAAACAATTTTTTTTAATTGCAATAAAAATTAATAATTTAATTAAAAATTGATTATTTTAATAAATTAATTATTTATTTAATTAAAAATTTAAATAGTAAATGAGTATTAACTTGATTAATTTAATTATTTTAATTGTAATAAATGTATTAATAATTTAATTAAAAATATAATTAATAAATGAATAATAAAATAAGTAAAACAAAAGAATTAAATTAAAATGCATTATTCGGGGCCGGGTGCGGGCGGGTCTTAGTGTCTCCTAGCACCCGTAATTAAAAATCGGGTTTTCCCCGCACCCGCACCCGTACCCACTCAAACCGGGTTTTCCCCGCTAATTTCGAGGCGGGCCCCGACGGGTCTAGGTTTTTTTGCCATGCCTAGTCAAGAGGGAAAGTGAGTACACATGAAAATGGTATACACATATAGTTAACAAACTCTAGACCTAAGTTCTAAGTTACAAGATTCTTAACAAGGTTTGATGGGGTTTTGACTGTAACAAAGTCAAATGGGGGTAGGTTTTATCTTAAGACTAAATTGAAATTCCTAATGACTCTAACAAGGTTAAAGGGAGATAATAAATGAGCTATCTATGACATTGAATCAATAGAGAGACTTTCCTTTGGACTTAGGAACACAAGGCAACTCTTTTAGGATGAGAGCTAACAAGCTACATCACTTGGGGAAACTTAACAAGCTTCCAGCATACATGTATATTCATTCAAACATGTGAAGACATATAATCACGGTAATAACCAATAAGAAGAGGGCAAGCATGTGACAACATCAAGCAAATATTTGATAAAGTAAAATAGATGATAAGGTTACAACCTATCATCCATCCTTAGTATTTAAAATCAAAACCAATGGTCACAATCAAAAGGTAACCATAGATGTCACAACATCTAAAAGATCATGAAATAAGGTTCTTACAAGACCAAACATCAGAGATGGAAATTTGAAGTACCAACAAATCATGTATAAGTCAAAACATTACTTATCACGGTGGAGATAAAAACTCAAAATCAACATGCATAAATCATGAAAATATTTAAAGCATGGATATCAAACCAAAGTATGGAAAAGGTAACAACCAAAATATCTTTGAATAATAGTGAGACATATGTGACAACAACATGTGAGTTGAAGTGTAAATGTTCAAAGGATAAGTTGTAGACATCAAGATCATATCATATGAGTGAAAAAAATTCTTGGAAACATTATGAATATAATATGAACATGTTAAACAAGCAAGTAACAACCAACATGTAAAAGGGTTCATTCATGGTCTTTGAGTAAGATGAGAAACAATCACAAGGATTGATTTATACAAACATGCATACTAAACATCTTCTAAAGCAAAACAAACAAGTATCTAAAAATACTTAAGGCATGGTATGAGAGTCATAGAGCACATGTTCATTCAAATCTCTTGATCATAGAAGAGAATTATAGGATAAGGGCAAGGTAACAACCAAGGTCTCAAAAGATTCAAATATGTATTCACATAAGGAAATGAACTTGAAAAAAGTAATAACAACCATGTAAAAACAAAGGTATGTATGTTCATTACATCAAATGAGGTTCATAAAAGATGCATATGGTTCATACAACTCAAGAAGTTCAAGGAGAATCAAATGATCAATCAAAATATCAAAAGGAAACCAAAGAAACCCTAAAAAAAGTCATATACTTGGATCATGGATATCACAATATGAAATAATATTTTTGGAAATTGCTTGATATAAATGAAAAATAGACATAAGCATGAACATTTTACAAAAAGAATGGGAAAAAAATAATTTAAGATGAAGAAGTTATGACAAGTTGAAGTTGTGAAGAAAATAAATAAAACAAGTGACAAAAATAAAGGAAATGGTCCCCATGGGTATTGAACCCATGTTGCTAAGGTTAAAACCTAAAACACTAGCCAAACCAACCAATGCGCATTTTGTGAATAATGATGGAAGCATGCAATAAAATATCAAATTTATCAAATAAAATAGAAAAAAGGAAAAATGGTTGATCAACAGGATCGAACCCAGGCAAGGCAAGGCTTCTACCACTGGGGTGCCTGTTACATCAAAACATTATACGCTTGCATATCATTATATTTTAAAAACCCACTGAAATGGCTAGATCAACACCATGTCATGCCAACTCACCTCTACCTCAACTTTTATCTTCTTCTTCCTCGCTTATCTCTTTCGTGCCCTAAACAAAACTCCATGGCCAAAATTTATTTTCCTCATAACTCCTTCATCTCTCAACCATTTTCAATGATGTAAAGATCAAAGTCACAGTATTTTTTCCAAGGATCAAGAATATAATAATATCTCGTCCTAAAAATAACTGAGTAATTCACAAATCACTTAACAACAGTGTAACACCATGAAAGTTCAACATGTTACAACATGTAATATTTGAACAAAACAAGGCAAACATCCAATCAGAATCATAAAGCACCAAACATACTACATTTTTTATTAAAATAGCAACAAGACAATGCATAAATATGAGAGTTTGAAATTCAGAATGCCTTACATCTTGGAGAAAGTCCAAGGCTTCTTTTCAGATATTGCAAGTGGAAGATAACAATCTTCTTAGCTTCCTTAAGTGCTTTAGAACTTGTTTGGATGGATGATCGAGTTGGAAATAGGCTGAAACACAGAATGAGGTTCTTCTTGCAATAATGGAGGTTGGAAATGGTGCAGGGTGTTTGGTGTGTTACAGAACTTGTTCAATGGTTGGAACAAGTTATAATGAGAGTTTATAGGAGGTTTATGATGCTTGTTTGAGTTTGGCACTAGTGGAATGATTTTGGCCAAAGGTTTTACAAAAACTGGGGTGTTTTGCAAGAATACTGAACCACGCGAATGCAAGAGTGTTTTGTGAAGTTTCTGAGGGTTTTTTCTTGTCCTTAGCAATGAAAGTTGACTTTGTATTTATAGGTAAAGGGGATGTTTATGGTGTGGTCATAATCCAATCTTTTGCCAACCATCCATTTTCAATTTCGAACTAAATGTGATGATGGTTTTTTGTATGGTTCAAGGCATCAAGTACAAAGTGGTTGGCTTTTGGAAGGCTTCTACAGATGAATCTGTACTTGAGATACTTTGGGAGTGGCTCCATACTGAAATAAGGGAAAGGACATGCCTTGTACTATAAATGGGGATGACCACTTGTACCATCACTTGGTTCATGCCTTAAAATCTTGGGAAATAACTTGTATTTTTGTGTACTATTTTGATAAAGGGGTATCTTGCCATCAAACATCTTAAAACAACAAGGCTTGTATCAAAAGACTGGTTTTGCAACATGTCATAACAAGTTTGAACCTTGTATTTCATGTTCTTGGTCCTCAAACTCTTTCCTTCGAAACTCCTAGCTCACATATGCTATGAAGGAGTTTTTATAATTTTTAGAAAGCCCTAAAAATTCCCTACAACTTTCATGTTTGATGAAAATCTTGAATCTAAAGGGATCATGATGAAAACTGGCCTTGAAGTTGGCTGAAAAATGAAGGAACAAAGCTGTCTTGAAAATATTCTAAGTGTTTTGAAATTCTTCCAAACTTTGAAGCTTCATAACACAAAATCTAAGCATCTTTTTCTGATAGGTCACGAGGACACTTTTTTATTACATGATGATATCTACAAATTGATCTTTGAAACTCAAAAAATGGATGTGTGGATTGAAAATTATGATCTCTCAAAGTTGGTACCAAAATGAGGTTTTTTCCATACTTAGAAAAATTCAAGTTTAACCAAGTTTTCTTCTTTTGAAAGAAACCTCTCCAATCTTGATTTATTCATGATCAAACTCACTAATTAAACATATCTTGATGAAATTTGATGTGGATGCTTCAATTTGGACCAAAAAACCTAAAAGTCAAAGAGTTGACTTTGTCAGGTGAAATTTGTACCAGATGAATTCAATTGTGTCATCTTCAATGAATTTGCATCTTTGAAATTCTCAAACATCCTAGATATGCTCAAAGGATGTATATGAACATGTTTAATCATGTATCAAGGTTTGGGATCATGCTTGGATCAAAAATCAAAGGCACAATTGACTTTTCTTGATAAAACCCTAATTTGGGGCAGATGAAATTGAGCTTCTATGGTCTTGCAATGAGATCAATTAGCACTTGATTCTTATTGAACATAAGCTTCTTGACTGTATGGAACTTTTATTCAATGATGACCAATCCAAAACATTGTCTGATTAAGTAATAATCCCTTTGATTTCAAAGGTGCAAAACCCTAATTCAGATGGGTCTCAACAACAATAAACTTGAGACAAGGTTAAGGTTAAGAAATAATGCTTGATTCTCCTATAATGACAATGGAATAGAGGGGTCAAAATTTGGAGTATGACACTTGTTATAAAAGAAAGCTTAGAAGATTCTTAACAACTTTCATGTTGGAGGCAAAGTGAGATAAGGCTTGGAACCTCATGGAATTTAGCCTTGAAAACTCAAACTTTTGACTAAATTTCTATACTTAGAAAAATATAAGTATTGAAATCTTGAACTTTAATTTTTCTTAACTTCAACTCTCCATAACTCTTGATATATGCATCTTTTGACTTTGATTCCTTCTACAGACTTGTATTTTATGGTGTCCTGTTCAATTTGATAATTGGTTTGCACCATTTGGCTCAAGGATGAGGGAGTTATGATGCTTGCAAGATAGGTACAAATCTTTGACTCTTCCATACTTAGAAAACCCTAATATTGATGATTTCTCCTAATTTTACCAAACCTCATGGGACCATGGATAATGACTTGGAACACTCATGGTTGGCCTAGAATCCCAAAGGTTGACTTTTGGAGGGAATCAGTTGAATTTTTTCCCAAATGAATCCAAATCTTCCTTTACCCACTTAGGAGACTCTTGACATGACTTGTGATGAACCAAGAGGCTTTTATGGATTCCTTGAGGTGTATTTTAAAATATGGAGACATGTCTTGTCCATGAATTCTACCATAGGTTGCTTTGTCCAAAAACCTTAATCCAGAGTCACAAGATAGGAGCCATAGTCAATCTTCAACCTCCTTGAAACCATAATTTCTAGGTGAACATGTGACATTGTTGAGATAATTTAAGGTGTGTATGGACCTTGTAGCTTGAGAAATCCATAGTGTTGAGAATACCTCCTTGCTCATTTTTTAGAAAGCCAGCTATGCTTCTTTGATTAATGAAACTTAATATCTTGATCCCAATCCTCAGAACCAAAGCAAAGCATGAATGAATATGTCCTAGAGGAATGCCTATATAATGCAAAATGATGTGAAAATAGAAGGGTAAAAATGAGGGTGTGACAACTGCAACTCCAATTTTTGTTTTTCCTGAACCAAATAAACCTTTTGTAGTATACTGCGATACGTCATTGATGTGTTTAGAAGGCATGTTGATGCAAGATGGAAAAGTTGTGTTATGCTTCCCGACAGTTGAGGGTTCATGAGAGGAACTATCCTAGTCATGACTTAGAGTTAGCTGAAGTAGTGTTTGTTTTGAAAAAATGGAGAAATTATTTGTATGGTTCTAGGTTTGAAGTGTTCAGTAACCATAAAAGTCTGGGGTACTTGTTTGATTAGAAGGAATTAAACATGAGTCAGAGTAGATGGTTGGAATTCTTGAAAGACTATGATTTTGGCTTGAACTATCATCCCAATAAAGCTAATGTCGTGGCTGATGCTTTAAGTCGAAAGTCGTTGCACAAGTCAACAATGATGGTTAAAGATAATCAGAAATTGGATATAAAATTGGTGGACTTGATGGTTGGAGATGATCAAGATGCATAGAATGATTTCAAAGTAGATGAACAAGGTGTGTTGAGATTCAGGACTAGAATTTGTATTCCCGTTAATGCGGAACTAAAGAAGATGATTTTAGAAGAAGGTCATCAAAGTAGCTTAAGTATCCATCCGGGGGCTACTAAGATGTACCAAGATCTGAAGAAGATATTCTGGTGGTCAAGAATGTAGAGCGATCTTGCACAGTTTGTTTATGCTTGTCTAACTTGCCAGAAGTCGAAGGTTAAGCATCAGACACCTGCAAGGTTGATGCAACCGTTGGATGCTCCATAATGGAAATAGGACAACATTTCCAGTGATTTTGTGACTGGATTTCCAAATACTCCGAGAGGGAATGATTCTATTTGGGTGGATGTGGATAGACTGACAAAGTCGGCCTATTTTATTCAGATTAAAATCAGTTTTTTTATGCATAAGTTGGCAAAGATCTACACCGCGTAATTGTGAAGTTACATGGAATTTCGTTGAGCATTGTGTCAGATAGAGATTTGAGGTTCACTACCATATTTTAGGAGAGATTTCAAGAGGCACTGGGTTCTAAACTAAGGTTGAGTTCGACTTATCATCCATAGACGTATGGTTAGACGAAGAGGACTATTCAGTCGTTAGAAGATCTGTTGAGGGCTTGTTTTCTAGAAGAAGGAGGCGCTTGGGATAATCATTTGTTGTTGATTGAATTCACTTATAATAATAATTTTTATTTTAGTATTGAGATGCCACCTTTTGAAGTGTTGTATGGTCGGAGGTGCATGACGCCTTTTTGTTGGCATGAATCCGGTGAAAGTGTGGTGCTTGGGCCTGAATTAGTCCAACAAACTACGGAGAAAATGAAAATAATTCAAGAACAAATCAAAGCTTCTCAGAGTAGACAAAAAAGCTATCATGACAAGAAAAGAAAGGATCTTGAGTTCCATGAAGGGGACCATGTAATCTTGAGAGTCACTCTGGTGACCGGTGTTAGACGTACCTTGAAGTCGAAGATACTCACTCCTCAGTTTATCATTCCATATCAAATATTTGGTCGGGTAGGAGCTGTTGTGTATAGAGTGGTGTTCCCGCCGAGTTTGTCCAATTTGTAAGATGTATTTCATGTTTCGCAGTTATGAAAGTATATTCCAGGTATGTCGCATGTGACTCTGATGGACAATGTGCAAGTAAGGGATAACCTTACTGTGGAGATCTTATCGGTGAGAATTGATGGTCACGAGGTAAAACAGTTGCAAGGCAATGAGATTTCTCTCGTGAAGGCTGTGCGGGGAGGCGCTGTCAGAGGAAATATAACTTGCAAATTGGAGAGCAGGATGCGAGAGTCGTATCCTGAGTTATTTGCGCCAGGTAATTTTCGAGGACGAAAATATTCTAAGTGGGGGAGAGTTGTAATGCCCCATTTTATTTTAAATCATTTTTTGTAATTTAATTATGTGAAGTTTTATGTATAAATATGATTATGTGTGTTATGTGTGTTTTGGGATACTCTTGGTGTGGGGTAGTAACCTTAAGACTAGACCTTAATGAGTGAGAAGTGTATGAGCATTTGAGTAGAGATTGGTGTTGTGAGAAGTAAAACTAATTAGAATATATTAGTGATAATTATTTAATTATTTAATATTATGGGGATATTAATTCAATTAAATAATTGTTGGGAATTATTATTATTATTTTAATCATCTGGGGTAAGGGTGGGGTTCTGATCTTCTAAGGGATAATATGTTGAGTAGTGGGTAAGGGTTTAGGTCCTTACATTGTGGGTTATTGTGTTCTTCTATTCCATGCATGTTGTGAAGTAATGGATGATGATATTGTTTAATGTATCGATATGTGATGAATTTTGTTTGTCCATATGTATGATAATTCTATTTTGGGTTGTTGATAAGTTTCCTCCATTGTTAATTATGAAGATTTGAGTCGTAGGTAGGAAAGTGATGATTATATGATGTTAATCCACGAGTAAAAGAAGAGATAATTGAGTTTTAGAATGTTAATATATTATAAAATTGAGTCTATGTTGATGTGATTTCGTAGCATAGGTTCTAGCATGATAAGCTACTGTGAAAGTGCTTTTTAAAAAAATGTGTTTTTAAATTCGTAATAGCATGTGTCAACCTCCAAGGTCTTGTGCGTCGACCTGAAGCTACCCACAACCTATAATTTGAAAACCGGATCAGCATGCATCGAAATACAAGCCTTCACGTCGATTTGCATGCCCTGTGCGTCGACCTCTGTGTCGGCACATAGAGAAAATGCTAGAAACGGGTTCGATCATAATTTTTTAACCGTATATCCAAATGAAGAAACTTTAAAGTGTTGGAAAGCTACTGAGTAGAAATTTAACATGGTATAATTAGGTGAATCGTTTTCCCAATATTTTTATGTCTATTATAATGATGTGTTATTACAATGATGTTGTTGTGGTATTAATGGTGTTAATATGAGTATGTTTTAATAATTTCATGGTGATTTCATAAAATATATGTATATATGTCCATATTGTATGAACTATATTTCTATGCTTGTTGGCCAATTTGGGCGGTGTACAAAAACCATGGTGGTGGATTATTGTGCACGATGATGTTATAGTTGTTGTATGCATAATTAGTCGCATTGCATGCATTTGTGGACAAATGATCTATTGTTGGTGAGCCAAAAATCCCATTGTGTGGATTGGGCCGGTAGCTGATTTGGAGATGATGGATCAGTGAGTGGTTTTGATCCTATGAGGTGGGGATCAGAACAGTAAACTTGAGTGTTTAAAAAAATTGGTACCACATGCATAAGCATTGAGTCAGGTTGTGAGTCTCATTGCATTATATATTAATTATATTTATGTGTTGTTATATTGTTAAATATGTGATGATGTATGATTAATTGGACTTGCCATTATGCGCTTCCATGTTGGTTGGAGAATAATTAGTAATGATGTTGTTGGGTGATTAATATGAGATAATTGGCTGAATTGTTGTGTTATCTTATGCTTGGATAATTCAGTGTTTGTGTTGAGCGTGTTGTGTTGTAGAATGGGTGACAATGTATGTGATATCCTAATGTGTACTATCATGATATCTCACCCCTTATGTTTATACAAAAATATAAGTGTTACATAGTCAACCTGATGAGTAGGTTTTGTATGTTGGCTGTAACATTCTAAGTTTGTGTGTGTTAAATTTAATTACTCAGATGTTTTATTTAATAATATGACGTGGGAAATTTAGGGTGTTACATGTTTCATATAAAGAAGGATAAGTTGGAGCGAAACTGAGGAAAAATAAGGGAAGACTAGCAAATAACAGACTCGCAGTACAAATATCACATTCCAATACGGTCTAGTTGTAGAAACAACTACAGTTCATAGTGGTGCAAAACTATCCCTTTCCATTTTTGGCACGCAACATAATAATCAAGGACCACTACGACCTACCCATAATGGATGCTATGACGTAGTGAGCCCATGCCAACATTTGATTCCATTTTTTAGTTGTTTTTCTTCTGGCCGTTCAATTCTCTTTAGTTTCCAGCAATTTCCTTTCACCTTTATGGCCTATTTACATGAATTTTAGCCTATTATTATGGTTCAAGGTCTATATAAAGGCTTATAATTTTAAGTTTGGGACATCAAGTTTTTAGAGTTTTTTTAGAGTTATTTTTATATTTATTTTAAGGTTATTTTTATGCACTTTATTTTATACAAGGTCTAAGTTTATGTTGTTGTTAGAAGTCTTTAAAGAGCATTTTGTATTGAATTATTCACCGCAGTTCCAGGTTTCTGTTTAATTTTTATATTTTTATTATGCTAACGTTCATGTCTATTACCATGTATGTTTTAATCTTAAGCCTTCCCAAGAAATAATCATAGGATTTGAGACATGGAGACTATTCAACTGACAGATGTTAAGTAGTAAAGTTGGGAGTGTTTTATCGTATCCACAGAGATTGTATGTGAGATACGTCAATGCTAGACGTTCAATAGTTTAACGTTCTAAGTAAGAGTTTTTAAAAGATCATCCATTTTATAACATAAGTCGGTTGCAAAGAGTAAATTAGAGAAAAGATGTTTTGTTTCAAAGAAAAACATGTCAAGATTAGATTTCGTTAATCCTTTTTAAACGTACCCGATTAATTAAGCATGTGAACTTAGTTTCAATCAATATAATCGCGTATCCTCGTGAATCCGTTCATTTCTAAAGCGAGTCCGTGAATATTATATTTTTAATCGCTAGATGATTTCTCTAAATAGCAACCAAAATAATAAACATAAAGATCGATACAAAGCAAATATTAATTTCCAAATCTATGTCTAGAATTTGTTGGTTAATAGATGAAGAAATTAGATCAAGACTTGGAAAATATATGTCTAGAGTGATTCAAACCATAAATACATCATTAAAAGCAAATATCTTCATCATCTATTGATCATAATATTGTTCACATACAAAAGATCAAAAGAAATACATAAAAGTAAGATTAACTATCTCTAATCTTGACACAAAAGTGTTTAGCTACCCATCACCATGGTAGCCTGATCAACAAGTAAGAAAAGAAGCTTTACTAGCATCAAAGTTGAAGAATCGAGGATTGATGCTCCAAGGATTTTATTCTTACTTCTCCAAGAGTTTCTAAGGTTTTTGACCTAGAAAATCCTTTCTCTTTCTCTCAAATGTTGAAAAGTGTGAAACAGTACAAGTTGGTGAAAATATCTTCCAAGAGAGATATTTATAGACAAGGCCACTTAGTGCAGTAAGTGGCACTGCGCTAAGCACCCTCAAAGGCGTGTTAAGCGCGGTCAGAAGAACACAACAAGAATCCAGGAAGCGTGCTAAGCACGGTAGGAGGCCGCTTAGCGCATTTTGAGCCTTTAGCTACTGGAAATTTCATGAGCGCACTGGTCTCGTGCTGAAAAGCTTAATTAGTGCGCTATGCCGACACGAAAACTTCAAAACTTGCTTTTCGGTCATTCTTTTCTTCACCAATTGTTCCTATCATCAAAAATGGGCAAGAAGAACTCTCAAGGAACATCAAAATTCTCAATATTCACAATATTTACAGTAAAAATCAGAAATTAACATAAATACTTTTAAACTACTAGATTTTAGACTAAACTACCAAGGAAACCAATTGAAAGGGCCATAAAATCAAGTCAAAAGTATGCACAATTTTGCCCTTAACAACTCTCCCCAACTTATCATTTTGTTTGTCCTTAAACAAAAGTGTCACAAACTTAGAATACGAACTTGAGAACTTGCACAAGAAATCAGAACCACCTCGAAAGCACACTGGCAGTTTTCATGGTTCAAAAAGAAAAAGTAACACTAAGGTAACTTATCAAACTCCAAAATCCTCATGAAGATGAAACTAAAACAAAGTGTAAGAACACACTTCAAGACTTCTTGAGCAATATAAGTTCATAATTGAATCACACCTAGACACACATTCATCAATGGATGAAAACAAAACAAGGTTTTATCACTCACCAAACAATCATACAGACATCCGAAACCAATTATGAATTCAACACACAACATGCAGCAATGAGTGAAAAAGAAGGAATCACAAGGCCTTTTAGGGTTGTAACTTGGCTTGGATACAAGGAAGGATCATTTATCGAAGTCATTGAAACAAAATTTCCTACTTCTAGAAAGCATTCTAATCTCAAAATCAAAACACTTCAAAACCTTAACCTTCTTGCTTTCTTTCTTTAGAGGTACCATTACAACCTTGAGCTTTTTTAATGGCAATTCATGCCCGAATCCCCATCTTTCCACTTGCTTCTTTCTTTCAAGCTCTTTCATAATTCAAAACCACCTTATTATTTTTCTTCTTTTTTATTTTGTTTTTTATGATGCCTCAATCCACCTTTTCCTCCCCAACTTTGAACACAACCAAACCTGATCATTCGGAATGCTCTCACACACATAAGATTGGGTTCAAAAAATTTTACAACAAATTTCCTATCCATCCCCAAAAATTCTTCTTTTATGCGCAATATTTACACATTCTACTTATTCACATGGATCTTGAAATGAAGGCTCAAAAAGGGGGTATCGAATACTGACTCGCTCGCATGGTAAATTGATCATTAATATTTGATCAAGTGGTTTTCTCAAAATGCACGAAAATTGCCCTGCTCCTTTTCTTTCTTTTCCATAAATTAACACACATGTATGATTTCAACATAATAAGGACAAGTCAACAATGAATTTTGGTATCCTGCATATATTCTATCATGAAAGCTTCCTCACAAAGATAATGTTCTAATTGATTAAAAAATGAACAAGTATTTCAAAATAAGTAATGCTTACAAATTCTCACACTCATCACAAGTTTCATTTCCATGCTTAGTTTAGAAAGCGATAAAAATGTACCTTGCATAATACCTTTACTTGATCATATCATTACCCCTCAATGCCTATTGGTTCATCAATCTTGTCAATAGTTCAAAAGTTCCTTCAAGTTTTCAACTTAGGACAACACAAAATCACAAATTCCACAAAATAACCATAAATAACCAAAAAAAATTAAAACTACTCAAAATCAACATAATAGTATAGTATGAAAATTTGCGACAATCATAACAATGGTGTCGCCATTTCATTCCTCACCCTTTCAAGGATGGTGCAAAATAAATCCAAAAAAGCAACAATAAAACAACCATAAAATTCACTGAGATCTAAAATAAACATAAGCATAAACATTACCAAAAACTAAATAATGTAAGTTCAGAGTATGCCTAAGAGGGGGGGGGGGTGAATTTGGCTTTAGAAACTTTTTCCGGTTTTTTAAACCTCTTGAATTTTTCTTCTTTAAGTTCTTGGTGAGGAAAGCAGTAAAGGCATAATGAAAAATGAACACGGAGATTTATAGTGGTTCCCTTCATAATCCGAAGGTACTCCACTCCCCTTTCCACATGAAAGAGAGTTTTCACTATAGTTTTAGAAAGTACAACCTATCACACCATCAACCGGTGAGGCCTACAATCTAACAACTAATCAACAACTAGTGTGCAAGAACAATCCTCTTGCAAACACTAACTCTTGTGTCCAACAATCCTGGATCACAAGTCACAAATAGAAATAACTTTATATTTTCGTAATTTTGAAAGTGATACAATGATAATATCATTCTAATGATTGATTTTCTCCTTTTGATCAAAATCCACTCTTCAATATCAATACAAGTGTTCAAAAATCTGGATATGAAATTGTATGAACAATATGAACACTTTTTGAAAATATTTGAAAAGTAGTGAATTTGATTCAATGAATATTTTGAAAATTATTGGAGGTGTTTTTCAATTTGAAATTTTCAGAATTTATATGAGTAAAACACCATTTCAAAAAGGTATAATTGAGTATGATTCAAAAAATGAAAAGTTATAACATTCAAACACAATTTGAATTTTAACAGCAATAATTTTTCAAAATTCGTTCAGTGTTAATCGGTTAACACTTGAACGTTAGCCCTGAAAATTCAAAAATTAAGGTCGTTAACCGATTAAACCATATGGTTAATCGGTTAACACTGTTAAAACTCAGAAAAATGTTTGAGTTAAAAAGTGTTATACCAATTCAAAAGATTTTAAAACCATGCTAATGCAATATGTTATCATGATAAAATATTTGAACACTTGTATATCAATTAAAGGAGTAAATATTGATATACCGAAGCTTGAGTCCAAATCTTGAAAGATGAATGATCATTTGCACATGATTCTTGAAATTGCTTGACAATATTCCATAGTCTTGATATGCTTCTGGTTTTATCTTCAGTGTATATACCCCCACGGGTATATAGTGCAAGCAGCTTCTCAGTGCATATACCCCCACGGGTATATAGTGAAATTATCTTGATCATTTTGAAAGCTTTGACTTTTTGCTTGCAATCATGGAATGAGCTTGAGTCTTTGTTGACATCATCAAAACCTTGAGATTGAAATGTGCTTCTACAAATAACCCATAATCAGCTAATAATCGGAGCTGGAATCTGATTCATCTTCCCAGATAGTCTCTCCACTGTCATCGTCATCATCATCTTCAACACCATCTGCAGCAACATCACCAGTATCACCTGCAACCTCATTGGCCATATCCTTCTCAGGTTGTGAAGCCTGATCTCCCTGAGGTACCTACCCCTTATAAAAATGAAAAGACATGTCCCCAAGCTAAGCTACATGTGCATCAAAATCCTCTTGCGAAGGAAAATGGTGGTCCACCTGCGGCTCACACACCTGCAAATGTAAGGCTCGCATAGATGAATGTAAAAATGAAAAATCCCTCTGATGAGCCATGTGTATATCCCAAGTATACATGTAGGCAGCACACTCATCAAAGGCTGCCTATGGTGGCTGCTGCGGTGGTTACTCATATGCACGAACTGGTGGTGGTGGTGGTGGTGGTGGTGGATGGTCAACTCTAGGCATGCAATGGCTCCGGATCCAAGTATCTGTCACAACCCTCTTTATGGTCTTGTGAACCACACCCGGGATCGGGACACCTGCTCTATGACACAAACCCATAATCAAACCAGAAAAAACCAGAATAACGGGTACCTTAGTGCCTAAGCGGTGTCCACTAGCACCAATAGCGCGGATCTCATCAGATATGATCTTTGAGACATCGATCTACCTCTCCTCCAAAATGTAATAAAGCATACAGGATATGGAAGAGGTATGACTTCTTGGCCTGATGTTTTATAGGACAAGAGTCATGATAACTTGAGTCGTTGTGTTCATGTCTCCCCTTTTTAGGATCTTTGGCCTCCCTGCTGCATTCAGCTCAAAACCATGGCCCGAGTGTACCAAAGCCAAACACACATTCTCCAAGACAATTTCACTGAGCTACCCGCCTATAATACGAGCATTGCTCGCCTTCATCTAAAACCAGGGGATTACCCAAGTATTCATTGATAGCATCCCTTGAAAAAGAAACCTCCCTCCCTCTGATAAAAGATCTGAAGGTATACAACTGCCCTTCAGTAGGAATGGCGTTCGCGTAAAACTCATGCACAATCTCAAAGTTCAACAATGTTGGAGGGGTTGGGATATTTTTCCATCCATGGACCTCAATGATGTTTTGATAGGATCAAAATTTCCCTTGCGGGTTGATTCAGAAAATACGCTTCGTCCAGATGCTTCTGCAGGCCAACTCCAAATATCTCCCCTGCTGCTCTACTCCTAAGAATATGTGGTTATCGAACTCCACATGGCGTTGCCTTTGCTGAGAGGTTTGACCAGCACTGAACTATGCACGCTTTGTAGGAGCCATCTACAATCAAGGAAAACCACACCAAAATAGTAACGAAAAGATTAAACCACTAGTTAATAAATTCCAGAAAAATCATTAGAAACACCAGATCAACATCAAATAGTCACGCAAGTGCCGAAAGCATAAAAACTAAACATGTTGGTCCCAGTGGTGCACGCTCAGCGTGGCCAGAGCCCACTTAGCACGCTCAAGCATACTGGCACAGGACAAAGAAAAAAGGGCCCGCTTAGCGCGGTCATGAGCCCGCTTAGCGCGCTTGCGAAAACTGAAAAAAAAAACATTCGTGCCCAAGGTCAATCTGTCCAATAATCGAAACAATTACACCCCACTCAATCATTTTGACATGAAATTGAACATAAATAAGCAAACCAAACCTTAGGTACTAATAGAAACAACTTATTTAATCCTAAAAAGTTAAATTAACAATGCTAACAAATCTACAAGCTAACTAATCTACAAACATTCCAACTATTTCAACACAATCACAAACAAAACCTAAAGCATGCATTTTTTAGACGAATAAAATAAAGCACAAAAGATACAAACCTGGAGATGATATGAGATGAAGTGAGATTGGACGAAATTCGTGAATGTAAAGCACAAGAATTTGTGGGAGCAAGAAGGAACTTGAATTTGGGAAAAAATTGCTACTGAGATGGGGAAATGAGGGTTTTCAGAACCCCTCTTTCTCTTTTTTAAAACTTTGACCC
Organism: Lathyrus sativus; assembly: GCA_963859935.3. Taxonomy (NCBI): domain Eukaryota; kingdom Viridiplantae; phylum Streptophyta; class Magnoliopsida; order Fabales; family Fabaceae; genus Lathyrus; species Lathyrus sativus. Next base: position 668,179,574 of record OZ012740.1, read on the forward strand.
GGAGGCCCATCAAACCCCATTCAGGCCTAACTTATCTGGGCTGATTTTTGCGACCGCACTAAGCGGCCTCAAAGGCGTGCTAAACACGCTCAGTGAATCACAACCAGACAAGTTGGTTTAAACAAGCATTCTCTGACTATCTGCCCGATTAAATTAAAAACACCAAATACAAAAGTTAACATAACATATACTTACAATATTGGGGTGCCTCCCAACCAGCGCTTTGTTTAACATTGTTTCAGCTCGACGGTCCAATGCAACCTCAAGGACCGCAGAAGGGCACTGTAGTGGTATTTTGCTTGAAATCACCGTCGAGATAAATCTTCAACCACTAAACATTTATAGTCCAACTCTCATTTGACGACATGCTTTCGATGATAATCGCCTCATAGCTCTTGATTTCTCGAATCCGGAACAGACCAGACCACTTTAATTTTAACTTTTCAGGGAACAATTTTAATCGAGAATTGAAACGTAAGACCAACTTCCCTACTTCAAATTGCTTGGTTACTATTTTTCGGTCATGGTAAGTTTTCACTCAATCTTTATAAAGCCTGTTGGAGTCATACGCTTGGAGGCGCATTTCCTCCATTTTGTGCAATTGTACCTTTCTTTTTTCTCCGCTCAGACTTGGCTCAAAATTCAGAAGTTTTAAGGCCCAAAGTGCCTCATGTTCCAATTCTACCGGCAAATGGAAATTTTTACCATATACCATTTTAAAAGGTGTGAGACTAATCGGAGCCTTGAAAGTTCTCCGATAGACCCATAAAGCATCATCAAGCTTGTTTGCCCAATCTTTTCTAGAGACCGGCACCGTTTTCTCCATAATCCTTTTAATTTCTCGATTTGACACCTCCGCTTGCCCATTATCTTGTGGTTGGTAAGGTTTAACAACTTTGTGCTTTACACCGTATTTCTCCAAGGCTTTTTCCAGCTGAGTGTTGCAAAAGTGGGATCCTTCGTCACTTATCAACACTCTCAGAGTACCAAATCGAGAAAAAAATGTTTTTCTTTAAAAAAATTATCACGGTTTTCCCATCTGCTTTAGCACATGCTATTGCTTCAACCCATTTGGATACATAGTCAATTGTAACCAAAATGTACTCATTGGAAAAAGGCGATGGAAATGGGCCGATAAAGTCTATTCCCTAACGATCAAACACTTCAACTTCCAACATGTTTTGTAACGGCATTTCATTCCGTTTTGAAATTTTGCCACTCCTTTGGCATTTGTCACAACTTTTTGTACGCGCGTGTGCATCTTTGAATAAAGAAGGCCAATAAAAGCCCGATTGGAAAACTTTCATTGTCGTTCTCGTATCATTGAAATGCCCTCCATACAGAGAGTTGTGACAATGCCAAAGTATGACATTGGCCTCTTCTTTTGACACACACCTTCTCAAAATGTTATCAGCGCCAAGTTTAAAAAAAATGTGGCTCATCCCATACAAAATATTTGGCATCAGATAAAAAATTATTTTTCTGGTTACTTGTTAGACCTTCCAGTATCAATCTGACGACTTTGTGGTTTGCCATGTTGGCGAACCAAGGTCTAAATTGTACCATATACAACTTTTCATTCGGAAATTCTTCCTTGACTTCCATTTCATGTTTTGTCACCTCAAAATTAACAAGGCGCGATAAGTGATCTGCCACCAAATTCTGGATCCCTTTTTATCACGAATTTCCAAATCAAAATCTTGTAACAAAAGGACCCAATGAATTAGCCTTTGCCTTGAGTCTGGCTTGGTGCAAAAATACTTAGTCGTCGCATGATCCGTATAGACCACAACTTTAGACCCTATCAAATATGATTGAAATTTCTCCAATGCATACACTATTGTAAGCAACTTTTTTTTAGTTGTTGTATAGTTTACTTGAGCTTCATTCAAAACTTTACTTGCGTGGTGTATGTCATGAAAAAAATTGTTCTACGTTGACCCAATATCGCACCAACCGCATAATCACTCGTGTCACACATGAGTTCAAAATCCATTTTCTAATTGGAAGAAATGATTATGGGTGCGGTAGTCAAACTTTGTTTTAAAGAATTAAAAGCTACCATGCAAGATTCATCAAATTCTAAGAACTTATCTTTGTTGAGAAAATTGCTCAAAGGCTTTGTGATTTTTGCGAAGTCCTTGATGAACCTCTGATAGAACTCCACATGACCAAGGAAACTCCTTATACCCTTCACATTCAACGGAGGCGGCAATTTTTCAATAACGTCCACTTTTCCTTGATCCACTTCAAGTTCCTTTGAAGAAACTTTGTGGTCGAGCACAATTCTTTTTGTTACCATGAAATTACATTTTTCCCAATTAAGCACCAATATGGTTTCCACACACCGTTCCAATACCACATTAAAGTTTTTCAAATAGAGATCAAATGATGGTCCAAAAATCGAGAAGTCATCCATAAAAACCTCAATCGTCTTTTCAATCAAGTCAGAAAATATTGCTTACATACATCGTTGAAAAGTTGTCGGTGTATTACACAAACCAAATGACATCCTCCTATAAGCGAAGATTCCCAAAGGGCAAGTGAAAGCAGTTTTCTCTTGGTCCTCCGGGTTCACAATAATTTGATTGCAACTCGAATAACCATCCAAAAAACAATAAAATTCTTGACCGAAAAGTCTCTCAATCTCAAGCATGTAATCAATGAACGGAAGAGGAAAATGATCTTCCCTTGTAGCTTGGTTTAACCTACAGTAATCGACGCACATTCTCCACCCGATTACGGTTTTTGTAAGGATCAACTCATTTTTTTTGTTTTGGATAACTGTCATCCCTCCTTTCTTCGGTATCACTTGCATCGAGCTAACCCATGGACTATTAAAAATTGGTTAAATCATTCTGGCATCCAACATTTTCACCACTTACTTCCTAACCACCTCTTTCATGGTAGGATTTAAGCAACATTGCGGTTGAGCCACGGATTTGAAATCGTCTTCCATGAATATATGATTCATTCAATAAGACAGACTTATTCCTTTTAAATCAGAAAGAGTCCACCCTGTCGCATCTTGATTCTTTTTCAAAACACTAATCAATTTTCCTCCTCTTTCTTGGTTAGCTCCTTGCTTATGATTACCTGTTTATGCCCCTTATCATCAAGAAAGACATATTTAAGATGAGAGGGCAACAACTTCAATTCAAGTTTGATTTCTTTATTATTTTCTTTCTTCGAAATTTCCACCCTTTCTTTCAAGGGAGGAATTTCCTTTAATTCTTCAAGTTCTCGCAAACATTTATCAATCTCTTTTTCTTCACTCTCATTTATACTTTAAAGAGCATTTGCAAGAACATTTTGCAATGCAGTGGGAACTTGTAATTGCCATTTTACTTCTTCAATCGTCTTTTTCGTTGCATCGAATCTAAAATAATCACCTTTGTCTTTTGAATGCTTCATGGCTTCAAATAGATTAAAACAAATCTCCTCATCTTGTACTCTCACTTTCATGAGACCGTCATCCATATCAATGGTCATTCGAGCGGTTTTCATAAAAGGTCTTCCAAGAATCAGTGGAGCATCCTCCTCTTCTTCCATATCAATTACCACAAAGTCTATGGGAAACAAGAATTTGTCTACCTTGACCAATACATCTTCCGATACACCGTAAGGTCGAGTAGTAGATTTATCGACAAGTTGCAATGTCATTTGAGTAGCTCTCAACTCCATATGTCCTAAAATTTTTACAATGGACAACGGTATCAAGTTGATACTAGAGTCTGTTCGCTCTCATTTTCGACGTTAGAAAAAATCAGAATTATCTTAAGTCAGAATGTCACTTCAGACATATATGAGAGCTTCGCGCAACTTGGAGGAAGTTTGAGTCGAAGAAGATCAACAAAGTTTTTAAGAAAATGCTAAGTGTTGGAGGAAATGCTCGATCAGAACCATGCTAGAAACAAATTGGGCAGTTACCACTAAAATTGGAGGGAATTCGTAAACATTCAAGATTCAAACTAATAATGGGCGGACGTGGGAGCAGTTGAAGACTGAAAAAAGCGTCAAAACAGACACGTTAGAAAGCCATAACAATCCTTGAGCATTTATTTACTAGCAATATAAATAGTTGTTATTTTTATAGAATAAGGGTGTTCATTCATTTTGTACTAGTCACTATAAACAACTCAAAGTACCAGCGTGTAGAGAAACGAGTTAGCGGGAATGTACATGATACAACATCAACTTTTTTTCATTAATGCAATTTACTTACCTCTTCCATTTACTTATTGCGTTTTAACCTTAAGCTTTTATGTTTAAACCGTTTTTACAAGTTTTTCTGCAACTTTAAAATCATTTACATTCCATGCAATTTAACTTTTCTGCACCTTTACTTTCAAGGATCTCCTAGTCGAACGTGGAGTTCAAATTAGAATCTTTTGCACATTTATTTTCATAGCTATTTACCTTTCTGCACATTTATTTTCAACGTCATTTACTTTAAGAAGATTCCATAGTCGAACGCGGAGTTCAGATTATAATCTTTTGCATTTACATTATTGCAATTATTTTCAAAGTTATTTACAATCCTGCACTTTACTTTCGACATTTATGTTTTCAAAGTTATTTACATTACTGCACTTTTACATTCTTGCCTTTTAACCTTTGATGCATTACACACTTTCTTTTACTTATTGCTTTTAATCTTCAAGTCATCTTACTTTCCAAAGATTTCATAGTCGAACGTGGAGTTCAGCTTAGGGTCTTTTTTGCATACTTAGCACATGTTCTAGGATTTAGTATGGTCGATCCTGCAAGTTACTCAATTTTACCCTAAATTGATAGACTAGCGGCTATTTACCAAAATTCACAGTAAACAGAGTCCAAATCAATCAATCCATTACCAACATAGATATTTCCAATTGTAACCGGCAAAGTGACTCGTCCTGGGTCACTTTCTTTCTCCGGGAGAGTCTGTTGAATGATAGCGCTACAACTAGTATCCACAATGATACTTTCTTAATCCATATACCCTTTTTTTTCGTGAGAATATCCTTCATGAATTTGGCATATTTTAAAATTTTCTCCAATGCTTCGGAAAATGGAATATTGATTTGTAATTGTTTAAAAATATCCATGAACCGAGCATAATGCCTTGCATTATCTTTCTTTGATGGAGCATGTGGATATGGAAAATATTGAATTGGTATATTACTCACTAGTCCTTTTCCTTTCCTAGTTTTTTTTCACTCTTTCTTCTCTCATTCTCTTTTATTCTTCCTCACTTTTTCTCAATTTCTCTTTTTCAACTAATTCTCCCTCAACACTTTTTTCTACTTCTTTCTCATCAACTTCACTCTCTTTTTCAACTACTCCTTTTTATTCCACTACCTCCTCACCAATACCCATATCAATTTCTCTACCACTTCTATTAAGAATAACCTTGCAATTATCTTTAGGATTAGCTAAAGTGTTAGCCAGAGATGGCTCCTTGTGTTGGTCGGCCAATTGTTTTGATAATTGCCCCACTTGTGTCTCAAGGTTTTTTTATAGTCGCATTGGTGTTCTTTTGATTTGACATTGACATTTGCATGAATTGAGTGAAGGTTTCTTCCATCTTTGAAGTTGCACTTTGAGCTTGTGGAGGTTGAGTGTAGTTTTGGTATTATTGTTGATGATTTGAAGTACCGGCTTCTTGAGGCCTCCATGGTTGTTGTTGATACCCTTGATTGCCTCTTTGATAACTTTGTTGATAAGGGGGTCTAGGTTGATAACCTTGATTTTGATTCGCTGCATAATTCGACTCTTCCAAAACTGGAGGACAATATCCGGTAGGGTGATCTCCCTTGCATATCTCACAACTTACCACTTGTATTTTGTTGGTCGGAACTTCTTGCATTTCCTTGATTTGTTGTGGTAGTTTTAGCATTTGTTGTGTCAATAACTCCACTTGTTGTGAAAGTATCTTATTTTGAGAAAGAATTGCATCGTTGGTTCCCAATTCCATAATACTCAACTTCCTTTGTGTTATTCCACGATTATGATTCCCTTGATGATCATTGAGTGTCATCTTATCAATAATAGCTATTGCTTCTTCGGCACTCTTGAACATTAACGATCCACCCGAAGCGACATCCAGTAAAGTCTTGTGGACCAATTGGAGACCATGTCGAAAGATGTGGACTTGTGTAAGGTCATCAAAACTGTGACCCTTGCATTTGCGTAACATGGATTTAAACCTCTCCTAATCTTTGTTGAGAGATTCATTTCCACCTTGAAAGAAAATCGTGATTGCCGTCTATGCCTCCATGAATCAATTATGTGGAAAAAATCGTTCAAGTAATTTCTCTTATAACACGTTCCAATCCATCATAATCGTAGGTGATTGATCAAGATACCACTCATTTTCCTTCCCAATTAAGGAATGCGGAAATAGTCTTTTGAACAACGTTTCTTCCTCAGCTTCTGGTGCTCCCGTTGCGTCCGCAATTTCATAGAATTTTGTGAGATGCATGAAAGGATCTTCTTGATCCATACCGGTGAAAGGGTTTTGATATAAAAGTGCAAGAACTCCAGTATTCATCTTAGAATGCCTCCCATTATGGGTGTTGTGTGTAAACTGAGCATTATGTCTCGAACTGTTGGTGCATCGTACTGAAACAGGAGGTGGTTGTGGTAGAGCTGCCATGATTGGCGTAACAAGTGGTGTAGATGAAGAAGATTCTCCTTGCTCTTATCTTTCCTTAGCACGTTGCGTCTCCTCCTTGTTCTGCTATTGAGTCTAGGAGCAGTTCTTTCAATCTCCGGATCAAAAATAAGTTCTTCTGCAGGTATTCTCCCTCGCATAAACGGATTCTGCACACTATCTAAACAAATCAAAAAGCACAAGAGAATTGCAGAGGTAAGAGATTCACAATACAAATATCTTAAAATCACTAAACTTTTGCAATGCTTACAATATCTCATTTAACAATCTCCAACAGCGACGCCATTTTGTTAAGTAGTAAATTTGGGAGTGTTTTATCATATCCACAGAGATTGTATGCGAGATATGTTGATGCTAGCCGTTCAATAGTTTAACTTCCTAAGTAAGAATTTTCAAAAGATCGTTCGTTTTGTAACATAAGTTGGTTGCAAAGAGTAAATTAGGGCAAAGATGTTTTATTTCAAAGAAAAGCATGTCAAGATTATATTTTGTTAATCCTTTTTAAACGTATCCGATTAATCAAGCATGTGAACTTAGTTTCAATCAATAAAATCGCGTATCCTCATGAATCTGTTCATTTCTAAAGCTGGTCCGTGAATATTATTGTTTTAATCGCTAGATGATTTCTCTAAATAGCAACCAAAACAATAAACATAAAGATTGATACAAAGAAAATATTAACTTCCAAATCTATGTCTAGAGTTTGTTGGTTAATAGATGAAGAAATTAGATCAAGACTTGGAAAATCTATGTCTAGAGTGATTCAAACCATAAATACATCATTAAAAGCAAATATCTTCATCATCTATTGATCATAACCTTGTTCACATACAAAAGGTCAAAAAATATACGTAAAAGCAAGATTAACTACCTCTAATCTTGACACAAAAGTGTTTAGCTACCCATTACCATGGTAGCTTGATCAACAAGTAAGAAAAGAAGCTTTACTAGCATCAAAGTCGAAGAATCGAGGATTGATACTCCAAATATTTTATTCTTACTTCTCCAAGAGGTTCTAAAGTTTTTGATCTAGAAAATCCTTTATCTTTCTCTCAAATGCTGAAAAGTGTGAAAAAGTACAAGTTGGTGAAAATATCTTCCAAGAGAGATATTTATAGACAAGGCCACTTAGTGCAGTAGGTGGTACCGTGCTAAGCGCCCTCAAAGGTGCGCTAAACGCGGTCAGAAGAACACAACAAGAATCCAGGAAGCACGCTAAGCGTGGTAGGAGTGTGCTTAACACGTTTTGAGCCTTTAGCTACTGGAAATTTCATGAGCGCGCTGATCTCGCGCTGAAAAGCTCGATTAGCGCGCTATGCCGACACGAAAACTTCAAAACTTGTTTTTCAATCCTTCTTTCCCTCACCAATTGTTCATATCATAAAAAAATGGGAAAGAAGAACTGTCAAGGAACATTGAAATGCTCAATATTCACAATATTTATAGTAAAAATCAGAAATCAACATAAATACACTTAAACTACTAGATTTTAGACTAAACTACCAATAAAATCAATTGAAAGGGCCATAAAATCAATTGAAAAGGCCACTCTATATAAATCCTTTATAGATTGTATCTTTAACCAATGTGGGACTTAAGTTTTTCCCAATACACCCCCTCACGCCCAACACTATTGGGTATGGTGCGTGAATATAAATGGTGGGCGGTCCGAGTTATCCATATATGAGGCTTAGTTTTTCCAATACACCCAATGCGCCTAACATTTTTTGGGTTTGGTGCTCATAATGGTGGGTGACCCAAATCGATAAGCTCGTGATACCATATTAAAGTTTGACCTAACTCAACCCTACAAAACTGGTTGGTAAGGTGAGGGGTGTCACTTTATATAAACTATTTTAATGATTTATCTTTAACCAATGATAGAGTTAGAGTTTGGTCAACCCTACAAAACTGGTTGGTAAGATGGGTGGTGTCACTCTATATAAACCCTTTGTAGATTGTATCTTTAACCAATATAACACGTGAATTTTTTTCAATAGGTGAATACATTTGTTGTTCAACTTCATGCATGTGCGTGTGACTCATCTTAAAATTAGTTTTGATATTAAGTACACTTTATCCCTTATAATTCTATCCATGATAAATTTTATTTGTTAAAAAATGCGATTAACAAATACATAAATATTAGAAATGATTTGCTTGAAATATATTTTAAAATTATTTTTAAGTATTATTTAAGATTTTTATGATTAATACTTATAACTTAAAATTTTATTTAAAATTATCAATAATAATGTTTTTGAGTATCATTTAGGGTTCACCATAAATTAATTATTAAAATAATTAACTTTTTGTTAAATTATTTCCCTTAACAAAATAAATTTCTCATTAACTATTTTTATTTTTATCGGTTTATCTTACTTTTTGGGATTTTGGAGAGAGATTAAATCTTTTAATTGCCATGTTTTTACATCCATTTTATTTACTTTTTAATTATTAGTCAAACTAATTTTCTTTTTAATATTTCTTATATTCATTGAATTTTATTTTTTAATCATCCTATCTTTATATGCATTCAATTTTAATTAATTTATCTAGTCAGACTAATTTTTTTCTACTAACTTTTAATTTATTTAATTTTAATTATTTATTATTTTCATTGAGTTTTATATTTTTAATTTGGTTGTTTCGAAATTCCAAGTGATAGGGTTAAGCAGTTGGTGATATATAAATAGAGGCATTAGGATTTTATGAGTTTATTATATTGAAGCACTAATATCCCTACTCTTTTCTTTTCATATTTTGGTTTTATTTTTATTAGGTTGAAACTATGATATGATTCGAGCAGATGATGGAAAAAAAAGTGATTAATTGCTTATTGATTTCATGAAGCTATTATAATCGAGCTTTTTAAAACTGATGCTTAAATTATGTTCAATCATAAGCTAGTTTTTTTTTCTCCCCTAAATGTTCTTTTATATTATCCAACTTTTGAAAGAATATTTTGGTTTGTTTCTCTTATTATTTTCATGATTCAATATTTGAGATCCGTGAATACACCTAGATTGAGTTAAGTTTTTGGAGTTAACTATGGAAAATATTTTATAAGACTCGCATTACTGTTGTGTAAAGATTTTTTCTATTTCAATTGGTATATGTGTCGCGTTGTGATACTAGTTACAATATTTGTGGTGTGTGTGAGTTAACTACAGTTTTGTTTTGCAGTCGCATGCAGTTTTTTAAAATCCTTGATCTGCTATAATCTATCTTATACATTTTCAAAGACGACCCTCAGTCTTATAGCTTCTAAAGGCGGTCCTAGAAAATACTAAACCAAATATAAAAAAAATCTATTTTCTTAATAAATGGATGATCTTATATTCAAAAACTAAAATGAATGGAAATTTTATTTTTATTTTATTGTTATTTGATGGTGAACTAATGAGCTTATATTTTGTTTTAATTTTATGGTGAACTTTGGTTCTATTTAGGGGTGTAATTTGATCGGTTTGGATCAAGTTTTGAAAGAACAAAAGTTTGAATTGATGATATTTTCATTAGTTTGATTTATTTTGGTTTTTAATATTTTTAAAAAATAGAGCCAAACTAACCGACTATTCAATTTAGTTTGGTTTGGTGGATCAGTTTACAATCTTTTTTCAAACATTATATTCATATATAAGGGTATTTTTTTAGTGTGTTTTATGCTATTATTTTTTTAAATAAAACATTTTATGTAATTTATTTCATGCTCCAATTTTTCAAATAGATTACAAGTTCATTTTAATCCATGCGAAATAGAGACATAGTTTGCATTGCATCATGAGATAATTCCATTATCAAACACATAGAACACTTGGCATAGTCGGCAATTAATATGTTTCACACCTTAAACACGACATGTATATGTCTCCCACCGTCTGAGACCAAATTTCTATTGTTTTTGTTTTTCTACCATTTAGGATAATTGTCGGGGTTATTGACCTCTGCAATATACTATAGCAGTTTAAAATCTCCACAAAATAGCCCTACCAAATTGTTTTGTTTTTCTACCATTTAGGATAATTGTCAGGGTTATTGACCTCTGCAATATACTATAGCAGTTTAAAATCTCCACAACATAGCCCTACCAAATTGTTTAAAAAAAATCTTTTCTCACACACTGTGTCTCACGGTAGATAACACCCTCAAAAACATTATAACTATGTTTTAATAAGAGTAGGAGGAATTTTGTTGAAGAAGAAGAAATAAAAAAAAATTGAAAATGAAAATAAAAAAAGAGAGCATAAACGTAAACATAAAGAATGAGACCATAACATATTAGAATAATAGTAGAAGGAGAAACATTTGTGGCGGGCAGCGACATTTCAGTGAAAACATATTTCCACTTTATTTTATGGTAAAATTATTTTGTTTGTATTAGTTTTCCACGAAGACGTATTAGTTTTCCATGTAGATAAAAGCACGGATTGATTGTAGCTTCAAGGTGTTTTGAAATTTTTATTATATCAGATTTTTCTTTTCATGAGAAAAATGTTTTTTATTGTATGAATTTGGTTGACTTTCTCGTTTTTTTTTTTTTTTTTACTATTTTGACATAATTATGGATTCTACTACGGTTTGATTATGACTAGATTTCAATGTAATTTGCGGTTTGAATGCAATTAAAGCAAGCATACAACATCAAAGAATAAAATGTCAACCCGTTCTTGGTGAAATGCTTCACTTAATCTTTTTGATCTTTTTGATTTCATTTTGCTTTTTTTGTAATTGTTGCTTGTTATTGATGATTTGACTCGATCATTCTGTGAATTGGCGGAGAATTATTGTCGTAATCACCATTCTGTTTCTTGCTCACCTCATGCTTGATGAAGGGCTCAAACCAATCATCTTCTTCCCTTTTTTACTTCTTGTTTTCTTGCTGCTTGAATTCTGATTTTTTTGTTGTGGATTTGGTATTGTGAGGTGCCGAGTTTTGAATATTATTGTTTGTTTTAAATTTTTGAAGGGTATGAGTTGTGTTTGAAGAGTTGAATAAATATTGTGTGGATTGGGGTTAAAGAAAGGTTGAAGATGTTTGGAGATTGATGATGGATTGAGGTTATGGTTCAAGAATGGAGATGAAGATTTGTGAGTTCATGAATTGTTTAAGGTTGAAGGTTGGTTGAATAATGATGAAGAAATTGGGATTGTGGAAGATGAGGATTAATGAAGATTTTGGTGAATAATGATTATGGAAGAATGAAGAAAATTGGTAGAATGTGAAGTTGTGAATTTTTGAGTGAGTTTTTAAAGTGTGATTAACCTCTCATGGTGGTGATGAGTGATGTTTAAGTAATGATGAAAATGGAAGAAAGTTGGTTGGGCTTGATTGAATTAGAACCCTAGGATCGTGATCCTTGTGATGGGTTTAAGAGTGGCAAGGATTGATCCAAATTATGTTATTTTGGAGTGATTAAGATAGTTATAGGTAGTTAAGAATCTTAAAAATGAAATGCAAATAATATGTAAATTTTGGGTTTGTTTGAAATGAAATTGGAATGTAATGTAAACTTGAATTTAATTTTCATTTGAAATGCAATATGAAATGCACTTGAAATGTAATGTAATGTAAAATTCATTTGGAATATGATATGAAATGCACTTAAAATGTAATGTAAATTTGAATTTAAATTTCATTTGGAATATAATACGAAATGCACTTGGAATGTAATGTAAATGAGTTTAAATTTAATTTGGAACGTAATATAAAATGTACTTGGAATGTATTAAGTAACTGAAAATGAAATGGATCTACCAATATTCATTATTTGATTATTTGAAAGAAAGGTACAAAGAGTGATATATATAGCCACCTAGGCACACATCTTGTGCAGATTATAACCACCCTACATGTGTCATACGAAAAGAAAGCAAGAAAAAAAAGTGTGAACCAAAAGGGGCCCACTAGAATATAACAATAATTTTGATAGCCTTCCTCAAACTATAGCATGATAAATATTTATCATGTTGAGTTTGGAAATGAAGTAGTGAAATTTTGGTGGAGGCAAAGCTTTTGTGAGAAAATCCGCAAGTTGTTCAGAGGATGAGATAGGAAGAAGCTTAAGTATCCCTTTATGCACTTTCTCACGCAGAAGGTGGCAATCGATGTCCAAATATTTTGTTCTTTCATGAAAGACCGGGTTTGACGCTATATGAATTGCACTTTGATTGTCGTAGTACAATACGGGAATCTTGGTGCACGACACATTTAAGTCTTTAAGTAAATATAACAACCACTGTATTTCACAATCATTGGACGATAAGGCTCGATATTCAGCCTCAGAAGAGGAATTTGACACAGTGGGTTGTTTCTTCGCACGCCAAGATATCAAGAATTTGCCTAGAAAAAAACAATGGCCAGAAATGGAACACCGTGTGTCCAAACAACCTGCCCAGTCTGCATCCGAGTAGCCAAGAATTTACAGGTTAGAGTTTTTGTCAAAGAAAATGCCACGACCAGAATTCTGTTTGAGGTACCTGACAACTCTACATGCTGCCTTGTAATGTACAGCAGTAGGTGAGTGCATGAATTGGCTGAGTTGTTGGGAGGCAAAAGTGATATATGGCCTTGTTGTGTTCAAGTAAAGAAACTTGCCAACTAATCTTGTGTATGAAGAAATATCTTCAAGTGGTGTTGAATCATCATTGTACAGCTTGACTGAAGTATCAAAAGGAGTAGATGTCGGTTTAGAACCAAGCAGACCAGAATCATTGAGTAGATCCAAACAATACTTCCTTTGTGAAATTGTGATTCCAGCCTTTGAATGAGCCTTTCAACTCGACAAGATCTTTTATTTTGAAAGCTTCATCAAGGATGAGTTTGATTCTTTCAAATTCCTTTAAAGAGTTCCCTGCAAGAATCACATCATCGACATATACTAGAAGAGCAGTGAAAGAATTATCTTTATTTAAGGTAAATAAAGAATAGTCGGAAGTAGATTGAGTGTAGCCTTCCTGAAGCAACAAATGAGTTAACTTCTCGTACCATTTACGCCTTGCTTGTTTGAGACCATACAAACTTTTCAACAGTTTGCAAACCTGATTAGGTTTTGATCCTTCCATGCCTTTTGGAACAGTCATATAAACATCCTCTTGAAGGTCTCCATGGAGGAAAGCGTTATTCACATCCAATTGATGGAGGTGCCAGATTCGAATTGCTGCAATTGCAAGTAAAGTTTTGACTGTGGTCAGCTTTGCTACAGGCGAGAAAGTATCGAAAAAATCAAGTCCTTCTACTTGATTATAGCCTTTTGTAACCAGTCGGGCTTTATACCTCCCAACGATGCCATCTGATTTATACTTGATCTTGTAAACCCATTGGTTACCAATAGGTTTCACTCCATAAGGAAGATCAACAAGAATCCAAGTCCCATTTTTGTAAAGGACATCTAATTCAGCATTCATAGCTTTTAACTAACAAGGTGAATTGGTTGCCTCTAAATAAGATTGTGGCTCAGTGATGTGTGTGATAGACATACTGAATGCCTTGTGAGAAGAAGACAAATGTGTAAATGAATGAAAAGAAGAAATAGGATATAAACTACCTGAGATGGCTAGGGCAGTTGAGGTGCTTGATGGAGTATCACATACATAATCAGAAAAATAGGAGGGAGGTTTTCTCTGCCTCACTAGGTTTATTAGACTGAGAGATGAGTCAACATTTAACTCAGATTGGATAGGTGAGGATGTATAGGATTGGTTGGGATTAATTGTCAAAGGTGAGTCATGGACAGTAGAATGGTCTGATTCAGTAGCCGAGGGACTGGGTGAATGATATGTCCATTGATTGTTATTATGAGGGGACTGGTATGGCAGAATGTGCTCATGAAAAGTCGTATTTCGAGAAACGAAAATGTCTCTGTTGTGCAAATCATATAGAATGGCTCCTTTCACTCCAGCCTTATAACCTAGAAACACACATTTCTTGGCTCTATGATCTAGCTTAGTTCTTCCAGATTGTAAATTTGAAGCATACACAAGAGATCCAAAAACTCTTAAGGAGTGAAGGTCAGGAAGTTGATTGTGTAGAAGGTAATATGGAAACTTGTTATGGAGAATCTTGCTAGGCACTCTATTTATTATGAACACAGCATGGGATACAACATAACTCAAAAACTGTTTGGGTAATTTTGATTGGAAAAGGAGTGCCCTACCCACATTTAGGATATGTTGATGTTTTCGTTCGACTCTCCCATTTTGTTGGGGGGTTTCAACACAACTGGTATGGTGGATGATTCCTTTAGAGGTGTAGTAAGTAGGCATAAGGAATTCATGTCTGTTATCAGTTCTAACAACCTTAACAAAGTGGTTATATTGGGTTTCAATTTGTTTGATGAAATTTTTGACATGTTCTCTTGTTTCACTTTTATGTTTCATCAAAATTATCCATGTGTATCTAGTATTATCATCCACAGCAGTTAGAAAATAGCTATGGTTGCAAACAGATGGAGTTGAAATAGGCCCCCAAATATCAAAATGAATAAGATCATAAGGATTTAGAGCCTTGCCCGTACTATAAGGAAAAGGAGAGTTTCTATGTTTAGCAAAATGACAGATATCACATATTGCATCTTTATCACTGATAACAAAGGGAAATTGATCTCTTAAGGTTAACAATCTAGAATGTGAAAGGTGCCCTAGTCTAAAGTGCCACAAGGCACTATGTGGTATGTGAAGAGTGTTTATGCTTGAGGTAGGCTCCTTGTTTGTCATGATAAGGTAGTATAATCCATCAAGTCTCTCAGTTGAACCAATCATCCTCAGGGATTTCTATTCCTAAATAAGACACTTCAAACCAGCAAAAGACACCAAACAATTTAAATTATGGCACAATTCAGAAACAGAAACTAGATTGACATTAAATTCAGGCACGTAGAGGACATTTAAAATAGTAAAACCAGGGGAAAATGTGACAGTGCCCATGAATTTTGTGACGGTATGCTAACCATTAGGCAACATTATGATCATTGAAGTGATTTCATTATAAGAATGAAACCAGTGCAGTGATGAGCATATGTGATGAATGGCCCCTGAATCAATGATCCAAGAGCCAAGATTTGTGTTATGACTTGAAGAATGAAAAACATACACATTGTGAATAGAAAATTTACCTAGAGGATCACCTGGTGTATGACCAGCTGAAGGAATTAAGCGAACCTGATTAGAAGCAACCATTCCAAGTTGTTGATTGAAATTAGAACCTTGAATTAGATGAATAAGTTTCTCATATTGCTCATGGGTCAGAGAATGAGGAGTACTTTTGTTGTCATGTGTTGTATCAGAAATTGAAGATGCACTAGCTTCACTTGCAGTGCCATGAAAACTGGAAGAAGTAGATCTCTGCAAATGAGGAGGCAAACCATGCTTCTTGTAACAAGTCTCGATAGTGTGTCCAGTCCTGTTGCAATAAGTGCAAATACGAGGTTTGGACCTGGTATACAATCTCCCAGTTTTTTGATGCATTTTCTTTGACTCAGTGGCATTGATGAGGGCCTTAGAATCATCAGAAAGGTGAGGAATACTCTGGCGCTCATGTTGGAGAATCATGGAGAAAATTTTGTTGATAGATGGTAAGGGATCAAGTATAAGAATCTGAGATTTCACAACCCCAAAGTTATCATTGAGACCAGTAAGAAAATGCATTGAATGAAGTAGTTCATGGTTGCGGCGAGCCGTGCGCATAGCATCGCATGCGCATTTGACATGACATGTATACGTAGGAACCGACATGTAGATCTCAAGTTCTTCCCATAAAATTTTAAGTTCATAGAAGAATTCTGTTACCGTACGAGACTCTTGCTTGAGAGAGTAGATCTCATGATGAAGTTCAGAAATACGAACGAGATCCCCTTGTGAGAAACGCTCCTTCAAGTCGAGTCAAACATCAGCAGCGTTCTCCATGAATACAATGGATTGAGCTATAGAGGGATCTACTGAATTCATAATCCAGGAACGAATAAGCATATTGCACCGGTTCCAAGGACGATATAAAGGGTCAAAAGAGTCGGTTGGCGTTGGAATGAAACCGTCGAGAAACTCAAATTTCATCTTCGCACCAAGAGCACAACGCGTAGATCTAGCCCAGGAGTGATAGTTGGAACCAGTCAAGACAGGGGTGATGGAAACAGAAGATGGACCATCACTAGAATGAACAAAGAAGGGACTGGTTTGATCCAAAATTGGGTCATTGGGTTGAGAAGCTAGGCATGGCGGCATGATGAACAATGAAGAAGAAAAACCTAGATCTAAAGGCGAATGATACCATATTAAGTAACTGAAAATGAAATGGATCTACCAATATTTATTATTTGATGATTTGAAAGAAAGATACAAAGAGTGATATATATAGCCACCTAGGCACACATCTTGTGTAGATTATAACCATCCTACAGGTGTCATACGAAAAGAAAGTAAGAAAAAAAGTGTGAACCAAAAGGGCCCCACTAGAATATAACAATAATTTTGATAGAATGTATTGTAAACTTGAATTTAAATTAATTTAAAATTCAAATGTAAATGAATGTGAAATTCAATTTTGTGAAGGAATTTAGAATTAAAATTTGATTTTATGTACTTGACTTATGGGATGAATAAAAATCCTAACAAATTAACTAAAAATAATAATAATTGGACTAAAAATAAATCGGTCATTGATTAAAAAATAAAGTTTTGACTTTTTTTTTGAAATAATACCAATAAAAGTACAACTTATTTTAATTTGCATATTATTTTTATTTTTACTCCAAAACTCATTAAAGTATTTAGAAGACAATTAAGTAATAAGACAAAAGACAATTCAAACGCCACTTGTCAACAAGAAATGACAGGTCTTAATGAAGAATTTGATATGTTACGTGCTCAGTTACTCTTGATGAATCCTCTACCACATATTAATTGTATCTTTTACATTGTGGTTCAACAAGAAAGAAAACCTGGTGTCATGCAAATTGATGAATCCAAAGTTCTTGTCAATGCTAGTGATGATAGAATATTTAAAGGCAAATGTCGTGGCTATGGTGGATATATGTCACTATGCCAAGTATTATGAAATGGACCCTATTTCTACTCCTTCTATACATGCCCATATATGTTTTATAAAGAAATTATATTTACCTCATCTTTGAAAATATTTGAAACAAGACCCTTGTGGCTGCATGTTTTCGTCAAATCCTTTAACCCCTAATTCTGACACATTCTTCCAAATATTGACCTCTATCTCGTCTTCATTCCTCGCCCAAAATTTTGTGTTCCCTTGAATGATATCCAAATCTGAAATATATTCACAACAAAGGGCATGGCTCCCTAAGAATTTATTTGTTGTTGCATAAGATAGGTACGAATATGGTGGTTTTTTTGTGTTTCGTTTTTGTTTTTCCTAGTGTGGTAAGACCATTTAATAATAAGATGGTTTAATGACTTTAGTTTCCATGGTAGTTTCATTTACTCAAATTCCAGGCCTCTACCCTCAATTGGATTGTTGATGGATCCCTTATTTTGGATCAACAAGATGGATGGACAAAGAGAAAAGAATTTCTTATGGCACCCTAGGTAGTTTTTAGGCTCTAAGATGCATTTTCGGACACATCTATTTTTGAATAAATGTTGGTATATTTTGGAGATACATATCCGAAACCATTTTAAACATTCAAAACATGTCACTCATAAGCCATTTATATTTGAATTGCTCTGGAGATGCATCTTCATGAATATTCTGGAGAATACATCTCTGAAATGTATCAGAGCAGATATTTTTTACTATAAGGTGTATTTGTTTTCTGATGAATTAATATAAAATAAGAAGAACTAATATTGAGTGTGTCGAAAATAAAATAGCAATATATGTAGAAAACGTTGTACAATCGAGATCCAAAATGTAGTAAAACTATATAAAAAAGTGAGAGTATAGTACTAAAAAAAATAATGACAAACTAATATTGTGTGTGCCTAACAACATCTCCTCTACCTCATCTACCTGCTCTGCCTCCTTGGCCATCAATCCCCTCTGTTCTCCAACGATGTCTCCGGTACAACAGTGTCCTCTGTGCCTTCGCCATGATGGCATCTAGAACTCGCCTGACACTAGACCTGTCAGGAAAGATACTCTCGTCAATGTCTGCCCGCATAATCTCCACCTTGCAACGACACCTAGGCAAGACATCATCAGTATGATCTAGCCAGGCCTTCTTCTGCTCTAGTATCTTCTGATGAGCTAGTCTCGGTTGTTTTCTTGGAGCAGCCTGCACCATTGTCGCTACTCGAAAAATGCATCGTGCAACGACGGGGAGGCGAAAAAGATAGACAGAAGAGTCGCCATCGAACTTTATTTATCCCATGAGGGGAAAGGAAAATATCGAGAAAACCTTAAGAAAAGAAAGGATAAGATGGTCTCGCAACCATGAACGGGTTCGGAAGCCGGTTATGCAAGGGGAAGGTATTAGCACCCCCTCGCATCCATCGTACTCGATGGGAACCTTTTGTTTGTCGATGTGTGAATCTATTTGCTTAAACATTATGCTATAAGAAGTGTTCTACAGGGTAAAAGAAGGGTTAGAAACAGGAAAATTAGGAGGAAAGAGAGAACGGGGAAGAAGAGAAAGAACAGACTCGGTAGGACTTCGCAGTCTTATGCCTACGTATTCTCAATAGATGTGAGAAAGTCAGAGTCGACGTAGTTCGGGGAACTACAGATATGGGGGGAATGTGCTCGGCAAGGATTGTGGCCCTTGTGCCTACGTATCTTTACTTGAAAAAGTAAAGAATCAGAGCAGCCGTAGTTCGGCCTACGGTTTGCTGATGTTTTGTGGATGATGCTATCGTGCGCATTCTAGCAGTTTGGGTGTATTGCTGCTCGCATGTGAGGAGACTTATGCGTTACCTGTTTGCGGTAGAACGGACGTAACATATCCTTTTTGAAAGGTTGATTAGTTTTCGCCATGCGAGGCAAGAAATCATGTTTGATTGGTTGAATTGTTTTTTAGGGGCGAGATAGGTCCTCGGATAGTAACCCCTACGGGTAGTACCCAATTCGTTATCTCAAAGTTTTTGTTATGAAAAGGTGTGGCGAACGTAGCGTCTTTGTATTGAAAGACGAGTATCGAAACCACACACACTACAGTGAGCATCCCAATACTCGGAGAGGAAGAGGTCTACACCCAATCCTCTCTCTTTAATTCAACATAAAGAGAGCTTCATTCTCTTATTAAAGATATTTTTGGTTTTGAATGGTAAGTGCTTTGCGACAGAGAACCCTACGGTAAACGTCAGCACTCGGGATAGGAGAAGGCCTACGCCTAACCACTCCACGACCATTCAAGTTTTGTTATGAAAAAGAAATTGAAAATGCACTCGGTGCGAGACCGAGGTTTTTAGGTGACAAGGGTTGCGGGAGGAATGTGAAAGTGAGAAATGGTGGATAAAGTCGCGTCTTCGTATTGAAAGACGAGTATCGAGACCACCCTCACTACAGTGGGCATCCCAACACTCGGAGAGGAAGAGGTCTACACCTAATCCTCTCTTTTTAATTCAATACAAAGAGAAATTGATTTATTATGGTTTGAAAATGGACTCGGTACGAGACCGAGGTTTTTTGAAAATGCACTCGGTGCGGAGCCGAGGTTTTAGGAGGAAAAGGGGTGGAAGCGTCTTCGTATTGAAAGACGAGTGTCGAAACCACCCTCACTACAGTGGGCATCCCAACACTCGGGGAGGAAGAAAGTCTACACTTAATCCCCTCTTTTTAATTCAATACAAAGAATTGATTTTGAAGATGGTTTGACAATGCTTTTGAATCAAGTTGGGACAAGTAATGAAGAGAGAAAAGAGGTGGTCTCAGATCCAACATTACTCATCAATAATTTAACTGGTAATGAATTACAGAGGTCTCGTCATCGACCCAAAAAGATGAAATTGAATGAAAAGCCTCATGAGAATAGAATTTAATTAAAATATGAAGAGGATATTCTAAAAGAAATTATGAATAAAAAAGTTTAGAAAAATATAAATATAAGTAATTAATATATATATATATATATATATATATATATATATATATATATATATATATATATATATATATATATATATATATATATATATATATATATATATATATATATATATATATATATATATATATATATATATATATATATATATATATATATATATATATATATATATATATATATATATATATATATATACACATAATAAAAAAAGTTATAAAAGAAAACAATAATAATAAAACAGGGGGTTTTTTGAAGAAAAACAGGTGGTGTGTGTATGAAAAAGGAATCATTTGGGCTAAGATGAAAACCCATCATCCTACCACTCAAAGAAGGAAACCCGGTGCAAAAATCAAGAAAAGGTGGTAAGAAAGTTAAAACGGGCCTCAAGCCCAGCTCTCATATAATCTTAAAAAAAAAACGAAAGATTGGCCGGTGATGACAGCCCACGATCCAAAATCCAACAAGGGTAAATCACTACAAGCAGCAGATATCATCAAATTCAATTTCTCACAAAAAAATCCACAATGTTCATCGTTTCCATCTCTCAAAGGTAAACACGGTCAAAATCATGAATCAATCTGACTTTTCTCTACTTCGCTTTCGCTCTCCTTCCTTTTCTATTTCGAAAGCTCATGGGTTTGGTGTTGATTTAGGGGTTTGAGATTAGAGAAGGGTATTGTTGTCTGGTTTTTGTTCAAGGGCGGAAGAACAGGGTGGTTGTGGTTGAGAGTAATGGTGAGATGGGCTTCATCTGCGTGCAAATCTAGGTTTTTTCGAAAAAAGAGTTTTGGGGAAGATGGCGACTGAGTTGAAGGGTTGTGAACATGGTATGAGTTTCAGAAGATGTGTGGTTGCTGAGATTTTTTCCTAGGTTTCATGTTGTTGTTCATGTCGGTGAATGTCGGTTATGGAGTTGGAAGCTTTGATGGGTTACGAAGGAAAAGTTTGAAAGCGAAGAAGAGTATTGTTTCTATTTTTTTGCTGCAGGTGGAAATGATGGAAATGGAGAAGGAAAATGATTTTCGGTTGGTTGTGTTGTTACTGTTCGAAAACGGAAGAAGGAAGAATAGTAGTGGTCAAGGGTTGTTTGAAGAAGGATGAAGAAGATGAAGCTTGAAGGAGGGATTATTAGAAGCCGATTGATTCATTCATAATGAAAGGATTGAGAAAATGGTGAATCATTTTGTTGGTGTTTTACAGCAGGTTTGCGTTTGGAGGGTTTGTTGTTTATGGTGCATATCATTTGGAAAGAGGTGAGTGTTGGTTTATTTCGTAGGAGAAAAGGAAGATGAGGGTCGAGTTTAATACGGTTCCAGTTAAAAAAACGTTAATGGAGGCTCTGTCATTAATTTTGGTTGAGGACTTCTCTGGTTGAATGGGAAGATGGTGTTGGAAGTGAACAATGGAGTTTGAAGTTTGTTTTGGTTTGGATTTGAGGAACTTTGAAGGTGAGATGGAAGTGATTAGAGATTCGGACGCGAAACAGTTTCGCGGTTGGATAACGGAGTAAGTTTCGGTTTGCATCTGGGTTTGAGTGAAGAGTTGTGATTCATGGAGGTTAGAAAATGAGTCCTGAAGTTGAGCAAGATGAGAGTTTTCACGGTGTTGGAGTGTTGTTCTATTTGACGAATTTGTGGTGATGGAGATTGAAAGGTTGTTTGAGTTGTTGTTAGGGTTGAATCTGGCTGCTGAAGAGTTGTTGGTATGTCTGCGGCTAGGGTTAGTGTCCCCTTTATCCACAACAAACCACTGTCTCTCTCTCTCGAAGGCTTGCCATCAGAAAACAAAGTGACAATGGTTTAAGATTATGAAGACAGAAAAGACAATAGAATACTTACAGAGCTGGAGCGAATCCGACAGGTTCTCGCGCTAGTGATGAGGAGTTTGGATGATGCAAAGCTTCTTGTTGAACCGATACCTCCAGATTGTCAATACCGAAAGCAGATAAGCTCCTTCTTCAATCTCTCTTTTTTCAGTTCTTTATGTGTGTTTTCGTGTTATGATGGTTGACTATTGTGGTTTGTTTTATGACAGTTGAATGGGGAAGTAGGTGAAGATGAAGTTAGTGCAGTGAGTTAGAGTAAAAGAACTTGCTGAAGGTGGAGATTGTTTTCAGTTCTGAACAGAGGTTTGAGGATAGTTGATGTTGGTGAAGGAGGAAGAAGGGTTAGCGGCTGGTAGGTTTTTTTTTCTTTTTTCTCTTTTGAGTGAATAGTGTTGCTCTATATATGTCCAATCCAATTAGGTTTAGCAGACCAACTTTTGAAACTCTGAAATTTTATGCCCCTTAGGTTTTAGGTTTGGTCTCCTACTAATCTGTCATATTCCCATTCTTGTGTTAGGACTGTGGTACTACAATTGCTTGCTACTGCTCTGTATTTGCCATTTTTGTGAATGTGTCTCTGCTGTCATTTGCTGAGCTTCCTGTCCTTTTTTTTTATCCTCTTAATTTTTGTTTGTTTATGCTGACTGTATCTTTCTATTGTAACTTTCTTCATATTGTAAACACCATAAAATTTTTTCCACTTGCGATGCTTAGGTTTTCTACATATCTTCTCTTGCATCATAAAATGTTAATAACAATTCTGGCCCTGTTTTGATCATGAATGCTATCTTGGCAGGAAACTTAATTGGATGACAACACACTACCAACAGAAGAGGAAGAGGTACACCAGCCAATAATTTTGGAGCCATGAACATGTGGTTTTTGTTGAATCCTCCTGGAAAAGCTACAATCTTTGTTGAAAATGTTGACGAGTTTAAGTGGTTGAACTCATCCTACTGCCCAGTCCTGAAACAGCTTAAATCTTAATTTTTCAAATCCACATATTGCAAAAACTTTGATCCCAACGCTTGTGGTTGGGCATACGGAATGAACATGTTTGATTTGAAGGTGTGGAAAAAGAAAGACATTGCTGGCATACATCACAGGTGGCAGAATCTGGTAAGCAGTTGAATCATAACATCGGTTAACATCATGCGTCTATTCTCAGAGATGGATTCTCTGCAGTCACACATAGTCATACATGCAACCACAAATCTCAGCCATTTGATATCAGATGACTCATATTCCAAATTGTATTTTAAAACTAACTTGTAACCGCAGGACGGATGCTGGGCGATACGAGCTACGACAATCTTTAGAGAAGACTTTTGATTTTCAATCAATTTTCCTTGAACCTGCTGTTTGGGACACTTCTGCTAACTGGTTTGTGTGGAACACTTTGCAGCCCATGTCGTGTTAAACTTGAAGAATTTTGGGGTTGTGTTGTGTGATGACTCGACAGCAAATTATTTGACCTGATGTGGAGTGCTTGTTGGCATGCTGCTGTAACATCTGAAACTGAAGAGGTGAGGCCTTATTCAGTGAGTGATTAGTCAATGGCATGTTGGAGTTTTGTCCAACCCCGTTTAAGTGTGAAAGCTGATTTGCGCTGAGCAAAGATCTCTGGAACTGTGGATTCTGCTGTTGAATGAGAGATTGTTGATTTTGTTGTAGCAGCTGCTGCTGAACTGCTTGTTGTTGTGAGTCCAGTTGATGTGGTCTTTGAGCCATTGAGACACCAGAGAGAAGTCCTTGGGACATATGCAAGGCCTGAGCATTTCCAGGTGGCAACATCCTTGTGTTTGCTACCAGATTCTGCGACATGCTTAAAGATGCATTACTGCCACTAGCTAGTTTTGTCATTTCATTACATGACTGACTCAGATTCGGTTCTCCATATTGCTGCATCTCATTAGGAGGTAAACTAGATTGACTGCTCAATGGAAGGTTCACACGGTTTGGTCTGAGTTGGATTCTGTCATCTTCCTTAGCATATCCTTCATGTTCAATCTGTGAACAGAACTGGTCTACAAGCAAATCTGCAAAATGAGTATTGGGTAGTGTAGGGAGATGATCTTCTGCAGCTACGAAATCACTTTCATCTATGTCCCCGTAATGCAGAGCCACTGTACCGTCAGATGGTTTTTCAGCCATTATCAACCTAGTTCGAAACCTGGGAACTAAAGTTGTGGCATTTCCTTGAACTACACGCTCATTCCAAATGAAACTTAACACTCTCATTTTGCATGCATTCATACTACCACCTATGAGTGACTTTGACAAAGAACTGGACTCGTCTATCCATCCCTCATTATTAGTTGCATTTGCAAGATGAGCTGCCACACGCTGTGGTGAATATGTATTCTGCTTTTTAATGGGCTGATCCGGTTTTTTTGTCTTGAAGTGAAGTTGATGCCTCGCCTAATTTGAATTGCCTTTTATTACTTTCAAGCCTCTTATAGTTTTTGAACCTCTTTAATGTGCAATATATTGTAGAATTATTGATGTAACATTGTTCACATAATATGCTTTGAATAGCCTCGTAACTTTCAACATTGTCCTCTGCTTGTGGTATTTTGCTTCATGACTTGTGATTGTTAGTTTAAGTCCTTGATACATTACCGCATTTCCATATAACCATAAATAATCTCAAGTTGTGCTCTTGACTAGACATGATTACCTCATTGGCTTGTAAATAGATTGGAATAACTTAAAGTACAGCCAAGAGATCCCTTCTTTCAATGTGCTTCTCATTATTTAACACCATTCTCATAAATCCACATGACCACAAGGAACCTACAGATTAGAGACATAAGTGACATGCCCATGCCTATACCAACATCTTGACTTACAATCAATAATTTAAAATCAATCATGATCACTTCATGGCTTGCCTTTCTTGTTGAGATTTTTGATATGGAATTTAAATGATGATGAACTCTAAACCTCAATTGTGAATTTTTGAACAAATGGCATGGGCATATTAACCTGTCTTTGGAGTTTATGAAGTATGGACTTTGTTGGGATTTAAAAACAAAATGCTATCTACACTACACCCGAACTCTTTCACGAACACCACCTTGAGATGAAAGGATTAAAATGCTCCCATTTTGAACATTACAGGCCGAATGAGCATATACTGAGATTAGAGATCATGACTCGAGATAAAAGCCTCAGTTCTCATTCCAAACGGATCCTAATGATTATCATCCTGAAACTATCGATAGTATGACAACTTGATTTATACCCAGGGAATTTGTATTGGCACATGAACTTTCACGATACATACTCAAATGCACCACGATTTAAATGTAGTCCGGCTATGAAACCCTCCGAGTTTAGTCAGCAAGCCAAGCAATATATTTTTGGATTTTTCAGTGGATGAACAAATGAAAATCAAACAGGTAGGACAAAATTAGGGTATGACAGATGCCCCTATCTAATTGGCTTAGACCGAGTAAGATGAATTGCTGCAGCGTTCATTTTTTCAAGGTAGAAGTCAATTGGATACAAAGAATACCCTGAATTTGTCAAAAAGAAAGAAACTGCTTGGGAATGAAATATTGGATATCTTGCAAAGTTTGCTAACGCCAAAAGGATGTTAACAGAGAAAACTTGACACCGAAAGAATGACAAGCCTATCACCAAAAGGATGATAGTACACTCACACACACTGCTCTGAAATCAAAATAAAGTAAGGGATCCACTACCAAAAGGATAGAGGAAAACACGCTAGTCATGACACCAAAAGGATGTCAGACCCATCACCAAAAAAGATGATGAAGCGGAGACGCTAGTCATGACACCAAAAGGATGCTAGACCCATCACCAAAAGGATGATGGAGCGAAACAAGGCAACCCCGACACCAAAAGGATGTAAGGAGTCCACTACCAAAAGGATAATGGAAAACACGCTAGTCATGACACCAAAAGAATGCCAGACCCACCACCAAAAGGATGATGGAGCGTAACAAAATCAACCTTAACACCAAAAAAGATGATAGGGGGATAAGCTTCTCTGAAGAGATTGCCACTTATCGATGAAGAAAAATAAGCTTCTCTGAAGAGATCGCCACTTATCGATGAAGAAAGATAAGCTTCTCTGAAGAGATCGCCACTTATCGTTGAAGACGGATAAGCTTCTCCCAAGAGATTGCCACTTATCACTGAAGATGGATAAGCTTCTCTGAAGAGATTGCCACTTATCGCTGAAGATGGATAAGCTTCTCTGAAGAGATTGCCACTTATCGCTGAAGATGGATAAGCTTCTCTGAAGAGATTGCCACTTATCGCTGAAGATGGATAAGCTTCTCTGAAGAGATTGCCACTTATCGCTGAAGATGGATAAGCTTCTCTGAAGAGATTGCCACTTATCGCTGAAGATGGATAAGCTTCTCTGAAGAGATTTCCACTTATCACTGAAGATGGATAAGCTTCTCTGAAGAGATTGCCACTTATCGCTGAAGATGGATAAGCTTCTCTGAAGAGATTGCCACTTATCACTGAAGATGGATAAGCTTCTCTGAAGAGATTGCCATTTATCACTGAAGATGGATAAGCTTCTCTGAAGAGATTGCCACTTATCGCTGAAGATGGATAAGCTTCTCTGAAGAGATTGCCACTTATTGCTGAAGATGGATAAGCTTCTCTAAAGAGATTGCCACTTATCACTGAAGATGGATAAGCTTCTCTGAAGAGATTGCCACTTATCGCTGAAGATGGATAAGCTTCTCTGAAGAGATTGCCACTTATCACTGAAGATGGATAAGCTTCTCTGAAGAGATTGCCACTTATCACTGAAGATGGATAAGCTTCTCTGAAGAGATTGTCACTTATCGCTGAAGATGGATAAGCTTCTCTGAAGAGATTGCCACTTATCGCTGAAGATGGATAAGCTTCTCTGAAGAGATTGCCACTTATCGCTGAAGATGGATAAGCTTCTCTGAAGAGATTGCCACTTATCGCTGAAGATGGATAAGCTTCTCTGAAGAGATTGCCACTTATCGCTGAAGATGGATAAGCTTCTCTGAAGAGATTGCCACTTATCGCTGAAGATGCTGGAGATAACTCACAGGGGAACGCCCATGAATTTATTGGAGATGCCCCTGTCTGGGCTGAATGTTAGATTTGAAGATCTTGATTAACCACGAGGTTGCAATACATCATGTGACACACCCATGGTCTTGAAAAGGTGCCCCTGACTGGGCTGATGATGATCTTGGGACTCTTCAAGATTGATCTCGGATCTGATCTCGCACATGTTAACGCTGAATGATACAGATGTTTCATAAATGGAAATGGAAATGCAAATGTTGATGCACGGAGATGCAAGAGCTGGGGAGATATGATATGCTATTGGATATGCATATGATGCAAGATGCTTATGAAGCCGAATGCGATGCGTATGATGTATAGGATTGCAGATGGTAATGGAAATGCAGGTGCCGACACGGCGGACTTTGGTGGTGGAAAGTGAAGGATAAGCCTGACTTCCCGACATCATCCTTTCATGATGTAATAAAACCTGGAGGTGCTGATACCGTCAACTCGAGGCCTGCTCTGCCGGGTTTGACGACCTTGTCAGTCAAGTCGTTACAAGATTTAGAATGATGTTCCTGCGTACTCCTTAGAGTCATGGTCACCCTTTAGTTACCCTAAGAGGGTAAGTCATCCCTTAATCTAATTTACCATAATGTCATTATATGCAAAACCCATCATCAAATAAATGAAACTTGCAACCAAAGGGTAAATAAAAACAGAAAAAGCTTTGATGAAAGTAATTTTATTGATGAAAACCCATAAATGGGAAAATTACAAAAGGAGGCAATTCCTAAAAGAGGTAACTGCTTTTGAAAGAGAATATAAAGACTAAGACAATGTTGAAAATGGTCCCTGCCAAGTTTCAAATCTGCTATGACCCATATGTCTCTGAAGACCCTTCACGCTTTGCTTTTGAGCGCCACGATCGAATTGATCTTTCTCAGTCGAGAGCTCGATGGTTATAGAGGATAATTCACACGTCTTTTCAAGATGCAGTTCTGCCTTTTCGAATCCCTAACTTTTGCCTAGGCCGCCCTTTCAGGTTTTCAGCCTATCAGGATACTTTTTTTTTTACTTCTAGTCCCTAATTTTGCCTGAACCATTTTTATGGTCCACCAGGACGCCCATTTTTGCGTGGATTTTCTTTTTGGGTCCACCGGGCCTATCTTTTAAGCATAATATTTTTTAACTGCATCCGCATTCACAGGGGATGAGAGATCGTCACCATCCATGGTTGAAAGGATCAAGGCTCCTCCGGAGAAAACTTTCTTTACTATATACGGACCCTCATAGTTTGGTGCCCATTTTCCCCTTGGATCGACGTGAGTTGATTGAATTTTCCTCAGTACCAAATCTCCTGCTTGGATGTGTCGTGGGCGAACCTTCTTATCAAAAGCCTTCTTCAATCGTTTTTGGTATAACTGTCCATGACAGATGGCCGTCATGCGCTTCTCGTCGATGAGATTAAGTTGGTCGAGTCTGGCTTGTATCCATTCGGCCTCATCTAGCTTGACGTCTGCCAAAATCCTTAAAGAGGGAATCTCTACTTCAATGGGCAATACTGCTTCCATGCCATATATGAGAGAAAACGGGGTTGCCCCTGTGGAAGTGCGCACTGAGGTGCGGTAGCCATGCAACGCAAATGGCAACATCTCGTGCCAGTCTTTGTAAGTCTTCACCATCTTCTGAACGATTTTCTTAATGTTCTTATTTGCCGCCTCAACAGCTCCATTCATTTTAGGGCGATAAGGTGTTGAATTGTGGTGTTCAATTTTGAAGTTTTTGCACAACTCTTTCATCATCTTATTGTTGAGGTTTGAACCGTTGTCTGTAATGATCTTGTTCGGGATTCCATATCGACAAATAATCTCTTTCTTGATGAAGCGAGTCACCACTTGCTTAGTGACGTTGGCATAGGACGCAGCTTCTACCCATTTGGTAAAGTAATCGATGGCCACTAAGATAAAACAGTGCCCATTTGAAGCGGTTGGCTCAATGCGTCCGATTACATCTATACCCCACATAGCGAAAGGCCAAGGCGAAGTCAAAATATTCAGAGGGAGTGGTGAAGTATGGACCTTGTCTGCGTAAATTTGGCATTTGTGGCATGACTGGACATGGAGACAACAATCCGTTTCCATCGTCATCCAATAGTATCCTGCCCTCAGAATCTTTTTAACCATAGTATGACCACTAGCATGTGTCCCAAAAGATCCTTCATACATTTCATTTATGATACGTTCTGCTTCGTGCTTATCCACGCATCTGAGTAGAACCGAATCGTAATTCCGCTTGTATAACACGTCACCACTGAGGAAGAACTTTGAGGAGAGCTTTCTGAGATACTTCTTGTCAGTGATAGTTATGCCTTCTGGATATTCTTGTGTCTCTAGATATCGCTTGATATCATAGAACCAAGGATGATCATCAATTTTAGTTTCTTCCACATCGGCCGCTAGGCAATAAGCGGGTTCGTCCAAATATTCCAAGCGGATGGATGGCGCCTCATTCTTCCACTTGACCTGAAACATAGATGCTAGTGTTGCTAGAGCGTCAGCCAACTGATTTTCTCCTCTGGGAATGTGATGAAAAGTGATCTCATCAAAGTACGGGATTAGCTTCAGGACATGATCTTTGTAAGGAATTAACTTGAGGTCCAGTGTTTCATACTCCCCTTTAATCTGGCATATGAGAAGCGCGGAATCTCCATAGACTTCTAGAATCTTGATTCTATTATCAATGGCAGCTTCAATTCCGAAAATACAAGCTTCATATTCGGCCATGTTGTTAATACATTTGAAGCATAATCTGGCGGTGAATGGCAAGTGAAAGCCAGTTGGAGAAGTGATGATTGCCCCAATTCCACAACCTTTGGCATTTACGGCACCATCGAACACGAGCGTCCATCGCGATCCTGGTTCGGGTCCATCATCTGGGCCTGGCGTGGCATAATCTCTGGCAAACATGACGTCTTCGTCGGGGAAATCGAAGCGCATGGACTGGTAGTTGTCCATAGGTTGGTGGGCAAGGTATTCAGAGAGCACACTTCCTTTGATGGCTTTCTGCGTAACATACTGGCTGTCATACTCTGTTAACACCATTTGCCAACGTGCTACTCGGCCGGTGAGAGCGGGTTTCTCGAATATGTATTTAACAGGATCCATCTTGGAGATCAACAAAGTCGTATGGGTGAGCATATATTGTCTCAAGCGTTTTGCTGCCCAAGCCAATGCGCAACATGTCTTCTCGAGCATTGAATATCTCGTTTCACAGTCATTAAACTTCTTGCTGAGGTAATAGATTGCATGCTCTTTCCTGCCGGTTTCATCATGTTGTCCCAACACGCATCCCATGGATCCCTCTAGCACAGTCAGGTACATGATCAGGGGTCGTCCGGGTACTGGAGGCATCAAGATCGGCGGTTCTTGTAGGTATTCCTTTATCTTCTCAAAGGATTTCTGACAATTATCGTTCCATACCACGACTTGATCCTTTCGAAGTAATTTGAAGATGGGCTCACAAGTGGCCGTTAGATGAGATATGAACCTGGCGATATAGTTCAACCTCCCAAGGAACCCTCGGACCTCTTTTTCAGTTTTGGGTGTCGGCATCTCTTGGATAGCTTTGACCTTATCTGGATCGACTTCAATCCCTTTTTGTCTCACAATAAAACCTAGCAGTTTACCAGATCTTACACCAAAAGTGCATTTGTTGGGATTTAGTCTCAGCTGGAATTTCCTTAATCGGGCGAATAGCTTTTCCAAGTGGATGAGGTGCTCTTCCTCAGTCTGGGATTTCGCAATCATATCGTCTACATAACACTCAATCTCTTTATGTATCATGTCATGGAAAAGAGTGATCATTGCTCGCTGATATGTTGCGCCTGCGTTCTTAAGCCCAAACGGCATGACCTTGTAACAGAAAGTTCCCCATGGAGTGATGAAAGTCGTCTTTTCCATATCTTCGGGCGCCATCTTAATCTGGTTATATCCAGAAAAGCCATCCATAAATGAGAAGACAGAAAACTGGGTCGTGTTGTCTACTAGCACATCAATGTGTGGCAAAGGGAAGTCATCTTTCGGACTCGCTCTATTGAGGTCTCTATAATCTACACACATTCGCACCTTCCCATCCTTTTTAGGTACTGGGACAATATTCTCTATCCATTGTGGATAGTTGGATACTGCCAGAAAACCAGCGTCTAATTGCTTTTGCACTTCCTCTTTGATCTTGAAGGACATCTCTGGCTTTGTTCTCCTCAACTTTTGCTTCACCGGCGAGCAGCCTTCCTTGAGAGGTAGTTTGTGCATCACAATCTCTTCATCTAGACCGGGCATATCTTTGTAAGACCAAGCAAATACGTCAACATACTCTCGAAGCAATATTATCAGTTTTGACTTAATCTCTGACTCCAAAGCTGCGCCTATCTTGATTTCTTTGGCATCCTCTTCAGTTCCCATGTTGATGACTTCGACCTCTTCTTGGTAGGGCTGAATGACCTTTGACTCCTGCTTCAATAGTCTAGCTAGCTCTTCTGGGAGATCACAATCTTCCTCGCAGTCTTCGTCGGCTTGGTAGATCGGGTTATCAAAGTCATATTGGACCATAGCGGGGTCGTTATTGATAGGAGCAAGGGAAGATCTGCACGATGAATGACTTCATGCTTTATTATTTTTTTTTTTATTTTTAGAAAAGGTTGACATAACAAAGGAAAATAAAACAAAACATTGTCTTTCAAAGATAATTTTATGTGCAAAAAGTAAAAATGAAAGAAAGAGAGCGTAATTGGATGCGAAAGTTTATTTATTGATGATAAGTTGTGCTTTAAAAGCAAAAGGCCCTACAACATGATCCATATGCCTTGGGCAGAGCATATGATTTTTTTATAGATAAAATAAAAGGGAATTACTCGTCTACTAGAGTAACTTCGGGGATTTCGACGACTCTCCAATTGTTCAAAGTTTGATTAGGCGCCCTAGGATACACCATACACAGCTCTTCATGATCTTCGGCTTCAGTTTCCAAAAACATGACTTGACCATCGACAAGGTGGCCTCCACTAGTAAAAACCAACGGAGTTGCAAGCTCTTTGACCTTATCAGTTGCATTCTTCTGCTTGTAGCCTAGACCAGCTCCATTTTTGTTGACGGGCAATTCCAACACCCTGCCCCATCCTCGCGGATGTCCTTCCTCTATCACCGTCCTCGCGTCCTTCCAAGTCACTATTGAAGATGCTGGCTTTTCGTAAATCATTTCAACATTGATCACTTCAAAAGCTTGAAACGGTGTCTCATGCACTTCATTTCCTACTTCCACATAGCGGAAAGAAGCAAGATGGCTCACAAGAACATCTTCCTCACCCTCAATGATGACCATCTGATTGTTAATCATAAATTTGATCTTTTGATGCAAGGTTGAAGTTACAGCGCCTGCGGAATGAATCCACGGACGACCAAGAAGGCAACTGTAAGCGGGGTATATATCCATTACGTAAAATGTAATGATGAAAGTATGAGGTCCAATCTTGATCGGGAGATCAACCTCGCCTACCACAGTTCTCTTAGCTCCATCAAAAGCTTTTACAATAGTTTGACTTGGCTTCATCACAAGTCCTTCAATTGACAGCTTACACAATGAGCTTTTTGGTAACACATTCAATGATGATCCAGTGTCAACGAGCACCCTAGAGAATACAACATCCACACATTCGATAGTAATGTGCAAGGCCTTGTTATGATTTTTACCTTCGGGAGGTAATTCACTATCGTTAAAGCTCAAAATATGACCTGATGCAATATTTCCCACCACTTCTTCAAACTGTACTACTGATATCTCCTCTGGCACATGAGCTGCCTTCAAGAATTTTAGCAGTGCTTCTTGATGGGCCTTTGAACACATTAACAATGACAGCATGGATATCTTCGAGGGTGTCTGATTGAGCTGGTCAATCACTTTGTAATCGCTTTTCTGAATGATTCTTAGAAACTCCTCTGCTTCATCATTTGGGACGCCTTTCTGTTTAGATGACTGCCCCTGTTCATTTGTGCTTGGTACGGCAGTACCTTTCCTTGTATTGTCACTGTTGTTGACAGGAGGTGCAGTCGGAGCGAAGATTCGACCACTTCTAGTGACGCCTCCGGTTCCCACGATGTTCTCTACAGTCTTCTTTTCTTCCAATACATCTTCTTCTACCACCTTCTGTCCATTAAGAAAAACAGTTTCATCGTATAACCAAGGTACAACTTTCATGCTCTCGTATGGAAACAGAGTTGGGGCCGAAATGACAAGTTGGTTCATTGATGGTGGAGACATAGGTATTTCAACTGGATCATACGGGATCGGCAATGGGATAGAAGTATGTCCATACATGTTGTCCCATTCCTCCTCATCGCACGGTATGGTCAATGGTGTGCGAGTTGAATTGTCAAATGGAATCCAAAGCTCATATCCATCATCATATGGTATCTCCAATGTTTCGAACGGAATTTCAAGAGTAGCAACTTCCTCAATCTTTGATAGTTGTTCTGCTACTAATACACCCTGATCAACCAGGCTTTGTATGCCTTTCTTCAGCTCAGTGCATCCTTGAGATCCGTCCATGCAAACATGGCAATTAGTTGAACATCCTGGGTAAATGTTTTTCAACAAGAGTTGCTCCTTAATAGTGGAAAGTGGGGTCCTCAATTTCTCAATATCCGAAATTAACCGGATCCCCTTAGAGCCTTCAATCATGTTTGTTGAGTGGTGAGGTGGCATTGGATTAGACTTGATGTTCGGAGTATTTCGGGTAAAGTTTATTGCTTTTGAATCGATAAGATTCTGCACAATGTATTTTAAAGCCTTACAATTCTCAATGCTATGGCCTGGGGCGCCAGAGTGGAATTCACATCTCGCATTCACGTCATAACCGTAGGGGAGAACAGCCGGAGGATCTTTCATTTCCCTAAGTTGAACGAGACCTCCTTTCAACAAGAACGGAAGCAATTTGGCGTAGGTGGACGGAATTGGATCAAGCCTTCTTTCTGGTTTTCTCTGCCCTTGATACTGATTTTGTCTTGGTTGATAGGGTTGTTGTTGTCGATTTTGCTGAGTCGCAGGCTGATTTGCCGGAATGGAAAGTGGTTGCTGTGGAGCAATGGCAGCAATGTGGTGATAACCTTGGTGAGTTCTCCCTCTATTGGTGAACACAGCACTAGCTTCGCCTTCCCTTTTCTTAACGAAACCCTGATAGGGCTTCTTGACCCCACTTGCAGATCCGCCTGCATTCTGAATTTTTCCCGCCTTCATGAAACTCTCTAATCTCTCCCCAGCCATGACAAGTTCAGAAAACACCGTGGAGGTTGAGGATGCTAACCGCTCAAAGATCGGTCCTTGTAACGTGCCCATGAACAGGTCTGTCAGTTCTTTCTCCATCAACGGAGGCTATACCCTTGCAGCTACTCCCCTCCATCTCTGCGCGAAGTCTTTAAAACACTCATTCGGCTTCTGGGTCAAATTCTGAAGCTGCATACGATTCGGAGCCATGTCAGTATTATACTGATAATGCTTCACAAAAGCATTTGCTAACTCTTTCCAGCTTCTCACATTGGATCGTTCAAGGTGCATATACCATTCTAGGGACGCCTCTGTTAAGCTATCTTGAAAGAAATGGATTAATAGCTTCTCGTCATCAGAATAGGCGGCCATCTTCCTACAGTAAGACCTTATGTGGGTCTTAGGACAACTGTTACCCTTGTATTTCTCGAAGGTTGGAATTACAAACTTCGGAGGTATCTTAACTCCGGGTACAAGACATATTTCAGCAGCATCCAGTCCCAAAACATCGGGGCCTTGCAATGCCCTTACCACCTCTTGTAAGGCCTTAAACTTTTTCTCCAACTCAGCGGTTTGGGGTGCACATGCTTCAGCTGAATTCTCATAGAAGCCTTCATGTTCATCATACTGGACTGGTATTGGGATCGCAGTGCCATGAGGTTGAGTAGTACCGACTGGCGGAGGGACGGTGTTGATAGGTACGGCGCCGACAGAAGTAGGAATTGCCCCAACAGGGGTTGGGGTGGCCTCAACAGGAATTGGAATTGCACCACTTGCATTGGGAATTGCACCAGCCAAAGTCTGATTAGCGCTCCTCTCTGCTGCTTGCCTCATCTCCTCTTGACTCCTGGCCATGTTCTGAATCACCTCCATGAGTTGATTCATCTGCGTTTTCATGCCTAGCATCTCGCTCCTCATAGTAGCCTTGTCTTGCTCTATCTGGTCCATGACTCTCTTCTGGTTATTCCTTGTGTTATACCGATGTCGTGAAGTCAGCTTGCTTTACTCTTTCTGAAAGGGGTAAGCGGCGTGTAAGGTCGGGTTGTAGGAAATGCAAAAAGAAAAATGCGCAAACGTATGCAAAATGCTCGAGAGACTTTCGAGGCTTGTGATTATCATTGGTATCATAGAATCATGACTGAATAATAAAGAAGTGCACAATTTAGACCAAAAAGCAAACTTTCATTAATTTTAGGAAAATTTCATACAGACAATTGCTGAATAAGCCGAAACTAACAAGTCATGCTACAAGAAAATAACCGAATAACTAAAATTCTCTCTTTTGGAGACGTTCTTCAAGCTTCTTCGTTTCGAACATGAATCTTCTAACCATTTGGTCGCAGAGCTGGATAAAGTGGTGAATAGCAGGAGGAATATCATTTCCTTCCAAGTCTTGAATTGCGCTTTCCAACCTCCATGGAATATCACGGATCATGAGGTTGCAATGCTCCACCAGATTGTTATACCTAGCGCGACACATGTCTAGAGTCGATTGGTAATAGCAAATAGAATCCACGTGGGTGTCCAGCAATTCATTGAGTTGAGCCTCCTTCTGGAGCCACTGAGCACTATCCTTTTGCAAGTCGTCGAAGCGATTCCTCCATAGAGTACCTGTTTCTTGGGCAGTCTCCAATTCCTGACATTTGTTGTTCCACATGTCAGGAGTGACATATGAAGCCCTAAATGCTTCCTCCTTGAGTCTTCGTTCATCCTCTACTAGGGTCAAGGCGTTTCTCAGTTGCTTTTCGAGATTCCCAATATCAGCTTCAAGATTCTCTCTTGTCTCCTTTTTCTCAGCAGAAGCTAGTTCAAAGAGATGCCATGCTCTATCACAAGAAGCCTTAGTCTCTTTTAGGCGTTGTCGAAGAGTTGTCAATGATGTATCAGCTCCTTCGAAACCCTGCTGGTACTTGACTCTCATGTCTGTTTCTAACTTTAATTTCTTGTTGCTCTCAGCCGCCCGATCTTGTTCAAACTCTACTTTCCTCTTGTACTGACCATTTTCCACGTTCGCTCGGTGAATTTCAGCTTCGAGGTCCTGATTTTATTTAGTCAACCTCTCTACCACTTGCTTCAGTTTCTCGTACTCTTCCATAGATACATGGGTGGGAGCAGGAGGTCCTTCTCGCATCGATGGTTCTGAGGGAAATGGCAGCAACCTTTCGGCCACTCGGGCTAGCAACCACTGGTTGTATGGCTCTTTCGCCACACAATTCTTCGCCTTCAACTCTTGCCTTCCTTTTGTGTGAATCTTGCCCCATGCCTTAGCAATCTTCCTGGAAAAAGCAGGATCTTCTGTTGTGGCAAGTAAAAAAAAGCTTTGAACTTTCTCTGCTTCGGGCTCATCTTCCATAGCATAGCCCAATTGGCGCAATGCCATGACTGGGTTGTAGTTGATACAACCAGCCCTACTGACTAGAGGCACATTACCGAATTCTCCACAACTAAAGATAATCTCCACATCGTAGTACTCCTGAGAGTACCAAGCAATATCATTGGCCTCTAGAGACATAATGCGTTGAGACCACTTCAGTTTTTTCTTGTTTTCTACGAACGGTCCCTTCTTCGGTAGATGAGAGGCATACCATTTGAATAGTAAATGAGAACAGCATTGGACCATTCCTGACTTCTTTTCACTTCTCCAATGAATAGAATGGTAAACATCAGCGAGGAGGGTAGGAATGGGATTCCTTTGCATAAAGAGAATGATAGCAGCTATGTCTATGAAATTGTCTACATTTGGAAAGAGGACAATCCCATAGATCATTAGAGCAACGACAATACCAAATCTTTCCCAATCTCCCATAGTCTTGTACTGAGCAGCTTTATCTAGCAGAAATTTCAAAGGAAAACCTTGAACCCCTCCCTTATTGGCTAGCCCCTCTTTGACTTCCTCTTTGGTCATACGTAGAGTAAGAGCAATGGCAGGAGGTTTTGGTTCTTCTTCCAAGCCTGTGTATATAGGTTGATCTTTAATCTTGATGTTCAAAATGTGAGAATATTCCTCAAGAGTAGGGGCCAACTGATAGTTTTGAAAAGTGAAACATCTGAGAGGTGCATCATAGAACTGAGCCATAGCGAACAAAGCCCAAGTATCGACCCTAGAATGGAGGAGATCAAGCAATTTCCCATACTTCCCCTGAAAGTTGATCTTGATAGCCTTTGGTACGTCAATCAGAATGTCTTGAATTAGTTCCAACTTTGGTTCTCTGAACTTGATGGAATTTGTGCTTCTCTTTCTTTGGTCAGTCATTGTATTCACCAATACCTGAGATAATCACAATCTCTTAAGTCCCTTGATATGCGAGAAATGATATGTAATGCAATGTTTTATGAATGCACATGATAAAGAACACAAAGCGAGATCAAGATTACTGGTCCTGCAAAACAACATAAAAAATATCTCTCCCATCGGGTGGGTTGTCTATTGGTTTAAAGGGGGCATCCCAAAGGCTTTTAAACAAAGTCCCATGCACTAGCCCTCAAAAGTTTTCCATCATAACGACTACTTGTAAGACGGTAATCCCTTCAAAGGATGAACACAGAGTCATGTCTTAGCAACCTTTGGAATAAGGTTCTACAAAGGTCCTCAGAGTCACGGACTCCCACGTCGGAAATAAAGACGTCATTACGACTACACGTAAGGCATAATCATTCCAACGGGGTCTCATCTGAGCGGTGGAATTCGATCCAACTCAACGAGTCCTAAGTCTCGCAAATCAGAAAGAACCCACCTCCTATCTTAGTATATACTCGAAAGCTCGGGTATAAAGCTTTTATGCTTACAAACCATCCAAATAAACCCAACAGTTAGAGAATAAAGCATAAATAAATAAAACAAGTAAAAACACAAACACGACAAACAAAATAGGCTTGGCTCGCTAGGACGTCCCCAGCAGAGTCGCCAGCTGTCGCTACTCGAAAAATGCATCGTGCAACGACGGGGAGGCGAAAAAGATAGACAGAAGAGTCGCCATCGAACTTTATTTATCCCATGAGGGGAAAGGAAAATATCGAGAAAACCTTAAGAAAAGAAAGGATAAGATGGTCTCGCAACCATGAACGGGTTCGGAAGCCGGTTATGCGAGGGGAAGGTATTAGCACCCCTCGCATCCATCGTACTCGATGGGAACCTTTTGTTTGTCGATGTGTGAATCTATTTGCTTAAACATTATGCTATAAGAAGTGTTCTACAGGGTAAAAGAAGGGTTAGAAACAGGAAAATTAGGAGGAAAGAGAGAACGGGGAAGAAGAGAAAGAACAGACTCGGTAGGACTTCGCAGTCCTATGCCTACGTATTCTCAATAGATGTGAGAAAGTCAGAGTCGACGTAGTTCGGGGAACTACAGATATGGGGGGAATGTGCTCGGCAAGGATTGTGACCCTTGTGCCTACGTATCTTTACTTGAAAAAGTAAAGAATCAGAGCAGCCGTAGTTCGGCCTACGGTTTGCTGATGTTTTGTGGATGATGCTATCGTGCGCATTCTAGCAGTTTAGGTGTATTGCTGCTCGCATGTGAGGAGACTTATGCGTTACCTGTTTGCGGTAGAACGGACGTAACATATCCTTTTTGAAAGGTTGATTAGTTTTCGCCATGCGAGGCAAGAAATCATGTTTGATTGGTTGAATTGTTTTTTAGGGGCGAGATAGGTCCTCGGATAGTAACCCCTACGGGTAGTACCCAATTCGTTATCTCAAAGTTTTTGTTATGAAAAGGTGTGGCGAACGTAGCGTCTTTGTATTAAAAGACGAGTATCGAAACCACACACACTACAGTGAGCATCCCAATACTCGGAGAGGAAGAGGTCTACACCCAATCCTCTCTCTTTAATTCAACATAAAGAGAGCTTTATTCTCTTATTAAAGATATTTTTGGTTTTGAATGGTAAGTGCTTTGCGACAGAGAACCCTACGGTAAACGTCAGCACTCGGGATAGGAGAAGGCCTACGCCTAACCACTCCACGACCATTCAAGTTTTGTTATGAAAAAGAAATCGAAAATGCACTCGGTGCGAGACCAAGGTTTTTAGGTGACAAGGGTTGCGGGAGGAATGTGAAAGTGAGAAATGGTGGATAAAGTCGCGTCTTCGTATTGAAAGACGAGTATCGAGACCACCCTCACTACAGTGGGCATCCCAACACTCGGAGAGGAAGAGGTCTACACCTAATCCTCTCTTTTTAATTCAATACAAAGAGAAATTGATTTATTATGGTTTGAAAATGGACTCGGTACGAGACCGAGGTTTTTTGAAAATGCACTCGGTGCGGAGCCGAGGTTTTAGGAGGAAAAGGGGTGGAAGCGTCTTCGTATTGAAAGACGAGTGTCGAAACCACCCTCACTACAGTGGGCATCCCAACACTCGGGGAGGAAGAAAGTCTACACTTAATCCCCTCTTTTTAATTCAATACAAAGAATTGATTTTGAAGATGGTTTGACAATGCTTTTGAATCAAGTTGGGACAAGTAATGAAGAGAGAAAAGAGGTGGTCTCAGATCCAACATTATTCATCAATAATTTAACTGGTAATGAATTACAGAGGTCTCGTCATCGACCCAAAAAGATGAAATTGAATGAAAAGCCTCATGAGAATAGAATTTAATTAAAATATGAAGAGGATATTCTAAAAGAAATTATGAATAAAAAAGTTTAGAAAAATATAAATATAAGTAATTAATATATATATATATATATATATATATATATATATATATATATATATATATATATATATATATATATATATATATATATATATATATATATATATATATATATATATATATATATATATATATATATATATATATATATATATATATATATATATATATATATATATATATATATATATATATATATATATATATATATATATATATATATATATATATATATATATATATATATATATATATATATATATATATATATATATATATATATATATATACACATAATAAAAAAAGTTATAAAAGAAAACAATAATAATAAAACAGGGGGTTTTTTGAAGAAAAACAGGTGGTGTGTGTATGAAAAAGGAATCATTTGGGCTAAGATGAAAACCCATCATCCTACCACTCAAAGAAGGAAACCCGGTGCAAAAATCAAGAAAAGGTGGTAAGAAAGTTAAAACGGGCCTCAAGCCCAGCTCTCATATAATCTTAAAAAAAACGAAAGATTGGCTGGTGATGACAGCCCACGATCCAAAATCCAACAAGGGTAAATCACTACAAGCAGCAGATATCATCAAATTCAATTTCTCACAAAAAAATCCACAATGTTCATCGTTTCCATCTCTCAAAGGTAAACACGGTCAAAATCATGAATCAATCTGACTTTTCTCTACTTCGCTTTCGCTCTCCTTCCTTTTCTATTTCGAAAGCTCATGGGTTTGGTGTTGATTTAGGGGTTTGAGATTAGAGAAGGGTATTGTTGTCTGGTTTTTGTTCAAGGGCAGAAGAACAGGGTGGTTGTGGTTGAGAGTAATGGTGAGATGGGCTTCATCTGCGTGCGAATCTAGGTTTTTTCGAAAAAAGAGTTTTGGGGAAGATGGCGACTGAGTTGAAGGGTTGTGAACATGGTATGAGTTTCAGAAGATGTGTGGTTGATGAGATTTTTTCCTAGGTTTCATGTCGGTGAATGTCGGTTATGGAGTTGGAAGCTTTGATGGGTTACGAAGGAAAAGTTTGAAAGGGAAGAAGAGTATTGTTTCTATTTTTTTGCTGCAGGTGGAAATGATGGAAATGGAAAAGGAAAATGATTTTCGGTTGGTTGTGTTGTTACTGTTCGAAAACGGAAGAAGGAAGAATAGTAGTGGTCAAGGGTTGTTTGAAGAAGGATGAAGAAGATGAAGCTTGAAGGAGGGATTATTAGAAGCCGATTGATTCATTCATAATGAAAGGATTGAGAAAATGGTGAATCATTTTGTTGGTGTTTTACAGCAGGTTTGCGTTTGGAGGGTTTGTTGTTTATGGTGCATATCATTTGGAAAGAGGTGAGTGTTGGTTTATTTCGTAGGAGAAAAGGAAGATGAGGGTCGAGTTTGATACGATTTCAGTTAAAAAAACGTTAATGGAGGCTCTGTCATTAATTTTGGTTGAGGACTTCTCTGGTTGAATGGGAAGATGGTGTTGGAAGTGAACAGTGGAGTTTGAAGTTTGTTTTGGTTTGGATTTGAGGAACTTTGAAGGTGAGATGGAAGTGATTAGAGATTCGGACGCGAAACAGTTTCGCGGTTGGATAACGGAGTAAGTTTCGGTTTGCATCTGGGTTTGAGTGAAGAGTTGTGATTCATGGAGGTTAGAAAATGAGTCCTAAAGTTGAGCAAGATGAGAGTTTTCACGGTGTTGGATTGTTGTTCTATTTGACGAATTTGTGGTGATGGAGATTGAAAGGTTGTTTGAGTTGTTGTTAGGGTTGAATCTGGCTGCTGAAGAGTTGTTGGTATGTCTGCGGCTAGGGTTAGTGTCCCCTTTATCCACAACAAACCACTGTCTCTCTCTCTCGAAGGCTTGCCATCAGAAAACAAAGTGACAATGGTTTAAGATTATGAAGACAGAAAAGACAATAGAATACTTACAGAGCTGGAGCGAATCCGACAGGTTCTCGCGCTAGTGATGAGGAGTTTGGATGATGCAAAGCTTCTTGTTGAACCGATACCTCCAGATTGTCAATACCGAAAGCAGATAAGCTCCTTCTTCAATCTCTCTTTTTTCAGTTCTTTATGTGTGTTTTCGTGTTATGATGGTTGACTATTGTGGTTTGTTTTATGACAGTTGAATGGGGAAGTAGGTGAAGATGAAGTTAGTGCAGTGAGTTAGAGTAAAAGAACTTACTGAAGGTGGAGATTGTTTTCAGTTCTGAACAGAGGTTTGAGGATAGTTGATGTTGGTGAAGGAGGAAGAAGGGTTAGCGGCTGGTAGGTTTTTTTTTCTTTTTTCTCTTTTGAGTGAATAGTGTTGCTCTATATATGTCCAATCCAATTAGGTTTAGCAGACCAACTTTTGAAACTCTGAAATTTTATGCCCCTTAGGTTTTAGGTTTGGTCTCCTACTAATCTGTCATATTCCCATTCTTGTGTTAGGACTGTGGTACTACAATTGCTTGCTACTGCTCTGTATTTGCCATTTTTGTGAATGTGTCTCTGCTGTCATTTGTTGAGCTTCCTGTCCTTTTTTTTTATCCTCTTAATTTTTGTTTGTTTATGCTGATTGTAT
Organism: Lathyrus sativus; assembly: GCA_963859935.3. Classification (NCBI taxonomy): domain Eukaryota; kingdom Viridiplantae; phylum Streptophyta; class Magnoliopsida; order Fabales; family Fabaceae; genus Lathyrus; species Lathyrus sativus. The sequence goes on from OZ012740.1 coordinate 668,222,638, forward strand.
CTTTCTATTGTAACTTTCTTCATATGGTAAACACCATAAAGTTTTTTCCACTTGCGATGCTTAGGTTTTCTACATATCTTCTCTTGCATCATAAAATGTTAATAAAAATTCTGGCCCTGTTTTGATCATGAATGTTATCTTGGCAGGAAACTTAATTGGATGACAACACACTACCAACAGAAGAAGAAGAGGTACACCAGCCAATAATTTTGGAGCCATGAACATGTGGTTTTTGTTGAATCCTCCTGGAAAAGCTACAATCTTTGTTGAAAATGTTGACGAGTTTAAGTGGTTGAACTCATCCTACTGCCCAGTCCTGAAACAGCTTGAATCTTAATTTTTCAAATCCACATATTGCAAAAACTTTGATCCCAACGCTTGTGGTTGGGCATACAGAATGAACATGTTTGATTTGAAGGTGTGGAAAAAGAAAGACATTGCTGGCATACATCACAGGTGGCAGAATCTGGTAAGCAGTTGAATCATAACATCGGTTAACATCATGCGTCTATTCTCAGAGATGGATTCTCTGCAGTCACACATAGTCATACATGCAACCACAAATCTCAGCCATTTGATATCAGATGACTCATATTCCAAATTGTATTTTAAAACTAACTTGTAACCGCAGGACGGATGCTGGGCGATACGAGCTACGACAATCTTTAGAGAAGACTTTTGATTTTCAATCAATTTTCCTTGAACCTACTGTTTGGGACACTTCTGCTAACTGGTTTGTGTGGAACACTTTGCAGCCCATGTCGTGTTAAACTTGAAGAATTTTGGGGTTGTGTTGTGTGATGACTCGACGGCAAGTTATTTGACCTGATGTGGAGTGCTTGTTGGCATGCTGCTGTAACATCTGAAACTGAAGAGGTGAGGCCTTATTCAGTGAGTGATTAGTCAATGGCATGTTGGAGTTCTGTCCAACCCCGTTTAAGTGTGAAAGCTGATTTGCGCTGAGCAAAGATCTCTGGAACTGTGGATTCTGCTGTTGAATGAGAGATTGTTGATTTTGTTGTAGCAGCTGCTGCTGTTGCTGCTGAACTGCTTGTTGTTGTGAGTCTAGTTACTGTGGTCTTTGAGCCATTGAGACACCAGAGAGAAGTCCTTGGGACATATGCAAGGCCTGAGCATTTCCAGGTGGCAACATCCTTGTGTTTGCTACCAGATTCTGCGACATGCTTAAAGATGCATTACTGCCACTAGCTAGTTTTGCCATTTCATTACATGACTGACTCAGATTCTGTTCTCCATATTGCTGCATCTCATTAGGAGGTAAACTAGATTGACTGCTCAATGGAAGGTTCACACGGTTTGGTCTGAGTTGGATTCTGTCATCTTCCTTAGCATATCCTTCATGTTCAATCTGTGAACAGAACTGGTCTACAAGCAAATCTGCAAAATGAATATTGGGTAGTGTAGGGAGATGATCTTCTGCAGCTACGAAATCACTTTCATCTATGTCCCCGTAATGCAGAGCCACTGTACCGTCAGATGGTTTTTCAGCCATTATCAACCTAGTTCGAAACCTGGGAACTAAAGCTGTGGCATTTCCTTGAACTACACGCTCATTCCAAATGAAACTTAACACTCTCATTTTGCATGCATTCATACTACCACCTATGAGTGACTTTGACAAAGAACTGGACTCGTCTATCCATCCCTCATTATTAGTTGCATTTGCAAGATGAGCTGCCACACGCTATGGTGAATATGTATTCTGCTTTTTAATGGGCTGATCCGGTTTTTTTGTCTTGAAGTGAAGTTGATGCCTCGCCTAATTTGAATTTCCTTTTATTACTTTCAAGCCTCTTGTAGTTTTTGAACCTCTTTAATGTGCAATATATTGTAGAATTATTGATGTAACATTGTTCACATAATATGCTTTGAATAGCCTCGTAACTTTCAACATTGTCCTCTGCTTGTGGTATTTTGCTTCATGACTTATGATTGTTAGTTTAAGTCCTTGATACATTACCGCATTTCCATATAACCATAAATAATCTCAAGTTGTGCTCTTGACTAGACATGATTACCTCATTGGCTTGTAAATAGATTGGAATAACTTAAAGTACAGCCAAGAGATCCCTTCTTTCAATGTGCTTCTCATTATTTAGCACCATTCTCATAAATCCACATGACCACAAGGAACCTACAGATTAGAGACATAAGTGACATGCCCATGCCTATACCAACATCTTGACTTACAATCAATAATTTAAAATCAATCATGATCACTTCATGGCTTGCCTTTCTTGTTGAGATTTTTGATATGGAATTTAAATGATGATGAACTCTAAACCTCAATTGTGAATTTTTGAACAAATGGCATGGGCATATTAACCTGTCTTTGGAGTTTATGAATTATGGACTTTGTTGGGATTTAAAAACAAAATGCTATCTACACTACACCCGAACTCTTTCACGAACACCACCTTGAGATGAAAGGATTAAAATGCTCCCATTTTGAACATTACAGGCCGAATGAGCATATACTAAGATTAGAGATCATGACTCGAGATAAAAGCCTCAGTTCTCATTCCAAACGGATCCTAATGATTATCATCCTAAAACTATCGATAGTATGACAACTTGATTTATACCCAGGGAATTTGTATTGGCACATGAACTTTCACGATACATATTCAAATGCACCACGATTTAAATGTAGTCCGGCTATGAAACCCTCCGAGTTTAGTCAGCAAGCCAAGCAATATATTTTTGGATTTTTCAGTGGATGAACAAATGAAAATCAAACAGGTAGGACAAAATTAGGGTATGACAACCATATACGAATGTGACACCCTAAAAAACCATATGATGTACCCCTTGACGTAGCTCCATTTGTTCGGGGATATGGTAGCTCGTGCCTCCTCCGGTACCAGATGAATCTCATAATCATCAAATATCTCCTCTACCTGTCTACAATACAGGCAAGAGGAGCTGAGATATCAGGGTGTCTGCGGATGGTCTAGGTGTACCCGACATGCCGCATGACGTGCTCGGGCAGATGAGGAGCAGTGATACATGACCGCGCAGGCCAACCATCTAGAGTATAGAGCTATCTCGTCAAATGTCTGCGTCTGATGGTGATCCACGTAGCTGTTGAAGTGCATGTCCTTAACAACCAAACAATCAAGATAGACTCTGAAAGGCTTGACCTTCTGGTTCTCTATGAGCGGGATAAAATCACAGGCATGCGGCATATCCTTAGTGTAATCATCCACACTCGTCCATCCGGCAATGCACGGGAAGTGCTGGAGGATCCAAGCCTGAATAAGAAGTTCGAAACAAATGAACCATCGACAATGGTTTCACAAATATGAAATGAAAATGACAAAAAAAAACATTCAAGAATCAATATTACCACCAATACTGTCACGCTGTTTGTGACCTGCTTCGTCTTCCACCGACATCCCTTTCTCAACTTTGAATAAAGATAGGCCAGGAAAACTGTAACACCCCCTTCTATACCCCAAATAAATGCATATAAAACAATTAAGCACATACAAATTATCAGAGTAAAAAGGTTTTATAATAAGGTATAAAAGAAGAATGCCACAATTTCACCAATAAAACACTTTCACATTTTTCTCCACAAGATATGTAACATTTTCAAAATTAAGCGGAAGATCAAATCATTTAATCGTTTTCAAAATATTAATCCACGTACACACAAGTTAATCCAAATTAATACATCATATCAGTTAGATTACACGATCACATCAACTGATACATCGCAATGTATCACAAAAGAATGACTATACTAGTCTAACTACCCGGTGTTACATATCAGAGCAGCAGACTCAAAAGAATGAAGAATACTTCACAAAAGGGACTCCAGCATCCTAATCTGCAATGCCTCGTAGAGCATTATAAAACAGCAGAAGGGTGAGAAATATAACCATAATAATCAAAGCATAAGATTATATATATATATATATATAGGTAATCAATACAAGTTCCTCTCCGTATTTCTCACCACAATTCAATTTCTTAGTCATATATATTTGCCACCCATATAATGACAACACGAATATTTGTAAAGCATTTCCACATCATGCATACTCTCACAATTTCACAATCTCATCATTCACACATAAGCATCTCTTCATGCATATGTCATATATTAATGTGACTCAACAACTCAATGCAACTCATGCAATGCGGTACCGACTCTCGTTATCTTTTTTCGGTTTTTACATTAAACCGGGTCCACACTTCTAGACCGATAACCCGTTATCTTTTTTCGGTTTTTACATTAAACCGGGTCCACACTTCTAGACCGATAACCACAAAGGCCCGTCCTCTAAGCCTTCAAACCCACACTTCTAGGTTTGGGACAAGCCACTAGTTTCCACGAAACTAACAGACATTGCCTCTTGACTAAATGATGCATGTACAATCAACCACAACAAATGCACTTAAGACCGACATCTTAATCTCATGCATTTACATAATTCATCTCTTCAAGAATTACACAATGATTGCACATACAACATATATCACACAATCAAGGTATTCACATCACAATACCATTTATACAATTATAAGTCATGCACACATATCCACAATGTTCTCATGCATACTCATCACATAATTGTATATCCATTAAGCATTCGCAAGTTCATTAGACAATACACATACATTCATCGTTGTATTCACATGTATTTCTATTTATCATAATTAATACGCATCGCACATCAACTAGGATTCACGCCCGGAGGCTACCCACAGTACACATCATCACAATAGATCATATCTATATCATATCATAGAGGTATTAACCTATGTGAATCAATCAAACAATCACCACATGAGCAACACAGCAAAAGAAAAATGCTGTCACATTCGCCTTCATTCGCCTGGCGAACCCTCGCAGCGAACCTTCGCCTGGCGAACTCTCTCAGCGAACACTCGCTAGGCTTCGCCTGGCGAGACTTCCCAGCGAGCCCAAGTCAGTAGCTACTGACTTCATTCGCCACCATTCGCCAGCACCTTCGTTGGGCGAACCTTCGCTATCCAACTTCGCTTGGCGAACTCGCCAGCGAAGTCCACTGGGACTTAATCATAATTACTCGCCAGCATTCGCTAGGCTTCGCCTGGCGAAGCTTCGCCTTCGCTCGCCTGGCGAGAGCCAGCGAACCTGCGCAGAACAGAACCATATTCTGCCTCTCCTTCATCAATCCATCATCAACCAAACCTCAAACATCCAAATCAGTACAAATAGCATCAATACATGTTACCCGACTATTCTACGGCATTACATTCAGTTTCTAACCAATTAAATCCTCGATCTACCGATTAATCCAACTTTTGCCCTAAATAGAAAGTGATGAAAACTCTACCAAAACCCCAACCCAACATACATAACATCATGCAATGATCAAATAGAAACATTTCTCACCCTTACCTCGATTAATCGGAGCTTTGATGTTGGTTCTTGATGATTTTCCCACTTTTCCTCTTCTTCTCCTCTCTTTCTCTTCTTTCTTCTTTCTTTCCTCTTTCTCTCCAAATGTTTTCTATCTTTCTTTTCTTTTCTTTCTCTCTTATATATTCCTTTTATTTTCTTTCCTTCCAATTTCCTTCTCAATTCTCTATTAACTCCAATTAATAAAAATTAATTTCCAACATTAATAAAAATCCCACTAAATCAATTAATTACTACAATTAATTATTTAATGAAATTTGGGCTGTTACAACTCTCCCCCACTTTAGGAATTTTCGTCCTCGAAAATGTTACCTGATTCAAACAGCTCTGGATAAGACTCTTTCATCCGACTCTCAAGCTCCCAAGTAACATTTCCACCAGCCGGTCCTCCCCAAGCGACCTTCACTAAAGCAATCTCTTTACCTCGAAGCTGTTTCAATTTCCGATCCTCAATCCGCATAGGTGATGTCTCAACAGTCAGGTTATCTCTCACCTGCACATCATCTATTTGGACTACATGAGACGGATCCGCAATGTATTTCCTCAACTGAGATACATGGAATACGTCGTGAAGATTAGCAAGCGACGGTGGTAAAGCCACACGATAGGCCACTTCTCCTATCCTTTGCAAAATCTGATAAGGACCAATGAAACGCGGCGACAACTTGCGCGACTTCAGTGCCCTACCAACGCCTGTCATCGGAGTGACTCGAAGAAACACATGATCTCCCTCTTGAAATTCAAGTGCCTTCCTCCTCTTGTCATAATAACTCTTCTGACGACTCTGAGTAATTCTCATCTTCTCTTGAATCATCTTGATCTTATCAGTAGTCTGTTGAACTAACTCGGGTCCAACAATAGAACTCTCTCCGGACTCGAACCAACACAATGGTGTCCTACACCGCCTACCATACAACGCCTCAAATGGTGCCATACCAATACTCGAATGGAAACTGTTGTTGTAGGTAAACTCAATCAAAGGCAAGTAGCTATCCCAAGCTCCTCCTTTTTCCAATACACAAGCTCTCAAAAGATCTTCAAGCGACTGAATCGTCCTCTCCGTCTGACCATCAGTCTGAGGATGATACGCTGAACTCAAACGCAACTTAGTACCCAAAACACTCTGCAGGCTCTCCCAAAATCTCGAAGTAAACCGCGGATCTCTATCCGAAACAATACTTAACGGAATACCATGCAGACACACAATCCTCTCAATATACAACTTAGCCAACTTCTCCAAAGGGTAATCTATACGCATAGGAATAAAGTGAGCAGATTTAGTCAACCTATCCACGATAACCCAAATAGCCTCAAAATTACTCGGCGTCCTCGGCAAACCCGATACAAAATCCATGGAGATGCTACCCCATTTCCACTCAGGAATAAACAACGGCTTCATCAAACCCGATGGCTTCTGATGCTCAATCTTTGACTTCTGGCAAGTCAAACAAGAATATACAAATTTCGCGATATCCTTCTTCATACTAGGCCACCAAAATAATTTCCTCAAATCCTGATACATCTTAGTAGCACCCGGATGAATACTCAATCCGCTACGATGTCCTTCCTCAAGGATGCTCTTCTTAAGCTCAACCATGTTCGGAACACAAACTCGATCCCGACATCTCATAATACCATTCTCATCAATCCGAAAATCACCACCTTGGCCTTGGTTGATTAAAGTTAACCGATCAGCTAAGCTCAAATCCGATTTCTGTCCTTCTCGAATTTCATCCAAAATACCACTTGTAAGCTTTAACATACACAACTTAAATCCAAAAGAAGTTCTCTCACATACCAAACTCAAATCTCGAAATTGCTCGACCAATTCAAACTCTTTCACCATCAACGCCGACATATGCAATGATTTCCGACTCAATGCATTCGCTACTACATTCGCTTTGCCCGGATGGTAGTTCAAGCCAAAATCATAATCCTTCAAAAGTTCAAGCCATCCTCTTTGTCTCGCATTCAATTCCTTTTGATCAAAAAGATATCTCAAACTCTTGTGGTCACTAAACACTTCAAATCTTACGCCAAATAAATAATGCCTCCAAAGTTTTAACACGAACACAACGGCGGCCAACTCTAAGTCATGCGTCGGATAATTCTTCTCATGCACTTTGAGTTGCCTCGAAGCATAAGCTACAACTTGGTTATTCTGCATTAACACACCTCCTAAACCCATCAAAGAAGCATCACAATACACAACGAATGGTTCTTCCGGATTTGGCAAAATCAAAACAGGGGTTGTTGTCAACCTTCGCTTAAGTTCTTGGAAACTCGCTTCACACTTGGCATCCCAAACAAAAGCTTGACCCTTCCTAGTCAACTGCGTCAACGACAACGATAACTTAGCAAATCCTTCAATAAACTTTCGATAATAACCGGCTAAACCAAGAAAACATCTTATCTCAAAAATTGACTTCGGAGTCTCCCATTGTGATACCGCTTCAACCTTCGACGGATCAACCGCAATACCATTACTCGAAATCACATGACCAAGGAAACTAACTTCCTTCAACCAAAACTCGCACTTAGAAAGCTTCGCAAACAACTGCTTCTCCCTCAACACAGATAACACAATCTTTAGATGCTCGACATGCTCTTCTTCGCTCTTCGAATAGACCAAGATGTCGTCGATAAACACAACCACAAACTTATCCAAATAAGGATGGAAAATACTATTCATGTACTCCATAAATACACCTGGTGCATTAGTCACACCAAATGGCATCACGGAATACTCATAGTGTCCATACCTCGTCCGAAAGGCCGTCTTCTGAATATCCTCAGCTTTCACACGGATCTGATGATACCCAGATCTCAAATCAATCTTGTTGAACACGCTTGCACCAACCAACTGATCCATCAGATCATCAATCCTTGGAAGTGGATACTTATTCTTAATAGTCACCTTGTTCAACTGTCTGTAATCCACACAGAGCCTCATAGAACCCTCTTTCTTCTTAACCAACAACACCGGTGCACCCCACGGTGACACGCTCGGGCAAATAAACCTCTTTTCAAGCAAATCCTCAAGTTGACTCTTCAACTCTTTTAACTCCGAGGCCGACATACGATATGGAGCCATCGATATCGGACTAATTCCAGGAATCAAATCTATCGAAAACTCCACTTCTCGCTCCGGCGGTAAATCCTTTATCTCTTCAGGGAATACTTCCGGAAAACCTCTAACAATGGGCAAAGCATCAATCTCTTCACTTTCACTAGTCCTCAAAGTTGCCATAAGCATAAATACCTTAGCCCCATCTTGTACCGATTCCTTCACTTGTTTCCTCGTCATAAACAATTCCCTTTCAACATCCGAGTCGGGAAAAATAACCGTTTTGTCAAAACAGTTAATATACACACGATTGAATTTTAACCAATTCATTCCAAGAATGACATCCAGTTGATCTAAATGAAGACACACTAAATCGATCCTAAAATCTCTACCGAAAATACTCAACGGGCAATTCAAGCAAACATACGGTGTAGTTATCGAACCCATAGCAGGAGTATCAATAACCATACCGCCACCAATCACAGACAACTCAAGATTCAACCTTCTAACACGATCCAAAGAAATAAAAGAATGCGTAGCTCCGGTATCAATTATAGCGATCAAAGGTGTACCATTAATGAAGCACGTACCTCGGATCAATCGATCGTCGCTAGCAGTCTCAGATCCAGATAGAGCGAACACTTTCCCGCTCCCTTGATTCTTCTTCGGCTTATCGCACTTGGTACTGATGTGCCCTCGCTCACCACAGTTATAACAAGTAACACCCGCACCGCTTCTACACTCTAGAGCCTTGTGGCCTGGCTTTCCACACTTAAAACACTTCTGTTCAACACTTTTGCACTCCGGAGCATGATGCCCCGCTTCACCACAAGTGTAACACCTAACCGGGGTAGAAACTCCCCCACTTGGCTTCTTGCCAAAACCAACCTTTTGTTTCCCCTTATCGGCAGGAGTTACGTAAGGTTTTCCTCTGAATTGTCCTTTTCCTTTCTTATCACTTAGGCTCTTGTAGTGGCTAGACCTAGCCCTACTGTCTTCGTCATAAATTCTGCTCTTGTTAACCAACTCAGAAAACCGTCTGATTTCCTGGTACCCAATAACTTGTCTAATCTCGGGTCTCAAACCGTTCACAAACTTGAGGCACTTAGACCTCTCAGCATTACCAGTATTATAGTGAGGACAAAATTTGATCAACTCCTTAAATTTTGCCGCATACTCAGCAACCGTCGAATTACCTTGCTTCAACTCAAGAAATTCGATCTCTTTCTTCCCCCGTACATCCTCTGGAAAATACTTCTCCAGAAAGGTTTCTCTAAACAAATCCCACGTAATCACAATATCATCTTCCTCAAATCTTTGGCGAGTATTACCCCACCAATCTTCAGCTTCTTCTTCGAGCATATGAGTCCCAAACTGCACCTTCTGTGCATCCGAGCAATTCATAACTCGAAAAATCTTTTCCACAGCTTTCAACCAAATTTGTGCCTTGTCCGGTTCATGAGTTCCCTTGAAGACCGGAGGGTTATTCTTTTGGAATTTCCCCAAAGCACGGAATCCATCATCAGCATGATTCCTCACATTCACATTGGCCGGAGGATTCTGCCCAATTGCCCCCGCCAATCTCGTCAATGCCTCCGCAATCGCTTCGTTGTTCCTTCCTGCAACCATCTTACTAATTCCAGCAACAGAACCACGTAAGAACAACCAATCTTGATAATGCAACACACGCATATCAATAACACACAGGAAAAACACTCTAACAACTTGGCCGGACGGACCGACCTGCTCTGATACCACTATTGTAACACCCCCTTCTATACCCCAAATAAATGCATATAAAACAATTAAGCACATACAAATTATCAGAGTAAAAAGGTTTTATAATAAGGTATAAAAGAAGAATGCCACAATTTCACCAATAAAACACTTTCACATTTTTCTCCACAAGATATGTAACATTTTCAAAATTAAGCGAAAGATCAAATCATTTAATCGTTTTCAAAATATTAATCCACGTACACACAAGTTAATCCAAATTAATACATCATATCAGTTAGATTACACGATCACATCAACTGATACATCGCAATGTATCACAAAAGAATGACTATACTAGTCTAACTACCCGGTGTTACATATCAGAGCAGCAGACTCAAAAGAATGAAGAATACTTCACAAAAGGGACTCCAGCATCCTAATCTGCAATGCCTCGTAGAGCATTATAAAACAGCAGAAGGGTGAGAAATATAACCATAATAATCAAAGCATAAGATTATATATATATAGGTAATCAATACAAGTTCCTCTCCGTATTTCTCACCACAATTCAATTTCTTAGTCATATATATTTGCCACACATATAATGACAACACGAATATTTGTAAAGCATTTCCACATCATGCATACTCTCACAATTTCACAATCTCATCATTCACACATAAGCATCTCTTCATGCATATGTCATATATTAATGTGACTCAACAACTCAATGCAACTCATGCAATGCGGTACCGACTCTCGTTATCTTTTTTCGGTTTTTACATTAAACCGGGTCCACACTTCTAGACCGATAACCCGTTATCTTTTTTCGGTTTTTACATTAAACCGGGTCCACACTTCTAGACCGATAACCACAAAGGCCCGTCCTCTAAGCCTTCAAACCCACACTTCTAGGTTTGGGACAAGCCACTAGTTTCCACGAAACTAACAGACATTGCCTCTTGACTAAATGATGCATGTACAATCAACCACAACAAATGCACTTAAGACCGACATCTTAATCTCATGCATTTACATAATTCATCTCTTCAAGAATTACACAATGATTGCACATACAACATATATCACACAATCAAGGTATTCACATCACAATACCATTTATACAATTATAAGTCATGCACACATATCCACAATGTTCTCATGCATACTCATCACATAATTGTATATCCATTAAGCATTCGCAAGTTCATTAGACAATACACATACATTCATCGTTGTATTCACATGTATTTCTATTTATCATAATTAATACGCATCGCACATCAACTAGGATTCACGCCCGGAGGCTACCCACAGTACACATCATCACAATAGATCATATCTATATCATATCATAGAGGTATTAACCTATGTGAATCAATCAAACAATCACCACATGAGCAACACAGCAAAAGAAAAATGCTGTCACATTCGCCTTCATTCGCCTGGCGAACCCTCGCAGCGAACCTTCGCCTGGCGAACTCTCTCAGCGAACACTCGCTAGGCTTCGCCTGGCGAGACTTCCCAGCGAGCCCAAGTCAGTAGCTACTGACTTCATTCGCCACCATTCGCCAGCACCTTCGTTGGGCGAACCTTCGCTATCCAACTTCGCTTGGCGAACTCGCCAGCGAAGTCCACTGGGACTTAATCATAATTACTCGCCAGCATTCGCTAGGCTTCGCCTGGCGAAGCTTCGCCTTCGCTCGCCTGGCGAGAGCCAGCGAACCTGCGCAGAACAGAACCATATTCTGCCTCTCCTTCATCAATCCATCATCAACCAAACCTCAAACATCCAAATCAGTACAAATAGCATCAATACATGTTACCCGACTATTCTACGGCATTACATTCAGTTTCTAACCGATTAAATCCTCGATCTACCGATTAATCCAACTTTTGCCCTAAATAGAAAGTGATGAAAACTCTACCAAAACCCCAACCCAACATACATAACATCATGCAATGATCAAATAGAAACATTTCTCACCCTTACCTCGATTAATCGGAGCTTTGATGTTGGTTCTTGATGATTTTCCCACTTTTCCTCTTCTTCTCCTCTCTTTCTCTTCTTTCTTCTTTCTTTCCTCTTTCTCTCCAAATGTTTTCTATCTTTCTTTTCTTTTCTTTCTCTCTTATATATTCCTTTTATTTTCTTTCCTTCCAATTTCCTTCTCAATTCTCTATTAACTCCAATTAATAAAAATTAATTTCCAACATTAATAAAAATCTCACTAAATCAATTAATTACTACAATTAATTATTTAATGAAATTTGGGCTGTTATAAAAACCACTCCCTAGTTGTACTCATGGATCCGAGTGAGATCTAAGAAGTACCATAGGTAGGCCATATCAGTATAAGTGGCACTCGTGTCCATAAAAATGAAAGTTCTAACCAAAAAAAGAAAGTATGCTCTCAAAGCATCATCCGTAGGAGATGTCACTGGTGAATTTTGACGCCTGAAGGAGGATGAGGAAAGTGACGCGTCAGATGGTGAATCCCATCTCCTACGGGAAGAAGAAGAAGGTGGAGTGATCTGAGGTGAAACACGAGCCCCAGGAGTAGACGGGGCCCCAGAAGTCGATGCCTCTGCCTGACTAGAGGTACCTGGAGCCTTCGGAACCTGCTGGCTCCGCTCCCGCTGAACGGATGTGTGCCGAACAACCCTGCCATGTCTCATTTTGTCAACTTTGTCAGTCATTATGCATGTTAGGTAAAGTAAGGCATATCATTTGTGCACACAAACAACATACACAAACAAGATTTTTTTTTTGTAATAAAAAACATACTGCAAGAAATTCTGGAGATGCATCTCCAGAAACACCATAAAAATATAACGTTGAACAATTCTGTAGATGCATATTTGGAAACACCATAAAAGTATAACGTTGAACAATTCCAGAGATGTGTCTCCGAAATTTCCCAAAGTATATGAAACGTTGAAAATTTTCGGAGATGCATCTCCAGAATGTTCTCGAACAGAGAGGTCGCGTCAATGGCGAACATACCTCATTCAAGTTAAAGAAAACATGATCTGATTGCCATTTTCAGCCAACCAACAAGTTATACACCGCGTCTAAACTATGTTACATGTGATTTCTACACATTTATAATCCTAGTCATTTATTCATACTCGTTTACACTAAAACTCGAATATTTACCAAAAACTCAAAAAACTTACTTGAAATTGATGATTTAGATGTTGTTTCCAATATTAGAGGTGATCCTTGACGTTTCTTTTACCCTCATTTGATGAAATTTGATTTGGTGTAGTAGATTGTATTGAGAAACAAGTTGTGTTGAGCTTTAAGAAAGTGTGAAATGAGGAAGGAGAAGAGTCTGACGCGACTTATGCTCCAAAATGTTTCGGAGATATATCTCCAAAATAATTCAATGTTCACTTACGTTTCGGTGCGTCTGGAGATATATCTCCGAAAATAAGGTACATTTATGGAATTTCACATGGTGTGTTATAAATATATAGTGTGCCATAAGAAATTCTCCAAAGAGAATGGGTAACATTCACACCTGATCCACTTATTTGTAATTGGAGGCCAAATTCTTTAGCCTGGACCTTACGAGTCCAAGATTTGGGTTTTGCGCTCCTCATTAGTGACTTCTTCTCACTTATAGGTTGAGACGTTACTATAAGCATTGCTTTCTCGAAATCATGCACATTTTTATACATGTTTTTTCTGCTACTCCCTTTGATGATCCCATAAAATTAGGGGTGGCAAAACGGGTAGTGGTCCGCCGCCCACCAAAGTCTGTCCCGCTAAAGCCCGCCACCCGCCAAAGCCCGCCCCGCCAAAACCTGCAGCGCGCGAAAGCCCTTCGCACCTATTCGTTCAGTTTGTCCCACCTTAAACCCTCCCTTTTTTAGTTAATTCTAGTAATTACAATTCTTAAAGGTTTTATTTTATACATTTATTTGAGAATATATGCAATATTTTTTGAAGTAAAATTTGTTAAAAAGATGTTTTATAAAAATTGTTCTAAAAAATAAGTGAAAGATCTAATTGAAATGTAAAAACAATTATATTAATCTATTAAAAAAATGAAAAATAAATAAATAATAAAGTAGGCGGGCAATCCCGCTGCCAGCCTACTCGCCACCTTGGCAGGACGAGCTAGATTTTTATGCTCATTTTCACTTTGCGGGCTTATGCGCCCCGCCTTTTTTTTGGCGGGGTGGGGTGGGGCGGGCGACCCGTTTTGCCACCCCTACATAAATCAATGGTTGACTTAAAAATTTCTGCACACACTACCATTGGTTTTAACTCTTCATCACTTGTTCATTCCATCATGCCTCCATTATGATATGCCTTACACACTTTTCATTTGTCGTCTCGTCATAAACAACAATCACCCTACTTGACTTCTCCTTATCCCCGGGTGTACTTTTCGTTACTTTATTCAAAGAAAACATCATTTCCTCCTTTGTCGCTTTATGAATTAATCTAGAATATAATCCTTTGTCGCCTTCTTCTTATCTGGTCCAACCTCCGATATGATCCTCTGATTTCAATAAGCTCGTATTGTTCTCCATGTTCTATGGAAAACAAATCCTCAATGGACCTTAACCCTCCAGAACTTTGATCATAAATACTTCACTATTAATCTAAATATTAAAGGTGTCACTCAAAACAAGAGTGTATTTTGTTTTGACTAAGATACCTATTATGTAGAGACAAAAGTAGTAAAGGCATTGAAACTCAAAGGTAGCAAATTCTTTTCCACATAATAGGAGGAAGGAGTTTCTACCTTTGAGTTTCCATGTCTTTGATACTTTTGTCTATATCTCTAACCAATCACATTATCATGTTTTTATTGATTCATTTTTAACCATTTTACACTAAAGGTACGCCAATCCAAACTCGTATTATGTCCATTATGAGTTGTTTTGTATCATCATCTGTTGTCATCTGTTAGTATATCTTTAATTTCACCATCTTATCTTTCCTCCATCAATCTTTACACTTAGATTAAATTTCATTAATAAAATTAAGATTTAATTATTTTTAGTTACATTTCACATATATTTGGTTTCATCCAAAATAATCTAAAATTTAATTATAATAGTAAAAGTGTTTTTGATGATATGCTTAATATTTTGAGTTAAGTGAACACAAATCACCTGAATTCAAATCCATCATAGAGAAATAAATAAAAAATAAAAAATTGTGCACAATATGCATAGGTTTGCAACAACCTCTTCAATTATTTCCATTGTGCTTAACAAAGATTCAACAATTAAAAAAAACTTAATAAATGACAAATTAAGAGTAATTATGGAAACTTTAACTATGAAATTGGTGTGTATGAAAGGCAGCATGGTTCTGGTGATCATGTTGGTCCTTACTGATGACACCATTCTCAGATGATGTTGCTGTCATCTCATCACTCCAGCATCCAGATCTGTTCCTTGTCAGCTCTATCAATGAATCTCTTACATCTTCAGCCTCAACTATTTCACTCTCCTTTTTCTGCACATAACTATAAATTTAATACTATGCTATATATTTTAATCATGGAAACATAAAGTTGTTATGTTTTGAAGAGAAATTATATTTACCTCAACTTTGAAAACATTTGACACAAGACCCTTATGGCTGGTTACTGTGGCATGCACTACATCCATGCCTAAAGTGTTCATTGCTTCCATCAATCTCACAAATCCACCAAGCCTATGCTCACAAAACACCTTCACAAAATACTCATTCCCATCTATCAAGGCCACTTCCACTTGTGGCTGCAATATCCATTTCTTGCACTATAAGTCATCTCTAATATATAAGATATAGTAACAACAAACAAAACAAATCTACTAAGCACGGACACAGACACAGACACATAATCACAAGTGTCAGTGTTGTGTTGGTGTTGACTCTGACACGGATTCAGACAAGAATGTTTTTAGAGGTGTCAGTGCTACAGAAAAAACAATACCAGAATTCAGAGCAAAATTAGATAAGATAGATTTTTAGGTATACCTCCATTTGTTGTGTCTGTTTGTCAGCACCAGTACCTACATCTTCCTGCTTTTGTTTTGAAACATAGCCATTCCCAACATGAAAACCATGTTCTTCTTTTGGAACATTACTGTTATTATTATTATTATCTACTTGAGCTTGAACACCACCGATATATTGATTATTATTTCCATTAACAATGCAGTTACTTTCAGTTCCTGTGTCTGAATTTTCCTCAAGTTCATCTTGAAGCTCTTTCACTTGCTTCTGCAAATCCTTCACAAACTCAATAGCATCACCGAGAATCGAAGCTCTATCAAGCTTTGAGATTCTCGGGACCAACGAACGAAGGTTATATAGCCTATCATTCAGTTTCTTCCTTCTTTTCCTCTCCGCGACAAGGTTCTTTGATTGGTTTCCTTTTCCGTTTCTTCTTCTGAATTTTCCGTCTTCCTCTTCTTCATTCTGATCACTGCAATCTGACATTGAATCTGATCTACCAACAACTTGCTCGTGTTTCCTTTTCGAGTCTAATGGATCGACAAACATGTACGGATTATTATCGGTCATAAGGCTTTTGTTATCATGTTCCTCTTCTTTGTTGGATTTGAGAATGCTGCTGTTATTGTTGTTGTTGTTTTCTTGATCATGAAGGAACGAGCCGTGGTACTCTTCGGAAAACGTTGTTTCATCGTTTTTGGTTCGGTTTTGTTGCTGATTGTAATTATAATTGTAATTGAACTGTTGCATGAAGTTCATCACAGACATGTCATGTGGAAGACTCAATGGCTCTGATGGATTAAAATGATTGTTCGTTTTATCTCCATCGATTTCGTCGACTATAACTTGATTTGATTGCATGTTGCTCATTGAATCGAAGCCAATCGAGTTGTTCATCATCCCTTCTTGATCCACCATGACAATGCACTGAGATGTGATGAAATCTATCACCTGTTGATCTTCACCAACCTGTTATATATTATACACACAAAGATAGTTATCAAAACTATAAGTCATTTAATCAATTTAATCAATGTGCCAGTGTCATGTTAATGTCAGAAACTGACACGTCTCAAACACCTTTAATCAATTTAACCAATGTGTCAGTGTCATGTTAATGTCAGAAACTGACACGTCTCAAACACCGAACGCGTCAAAACATATAAGGGGGCATTACTTGTTTAGTTACAAAAAGCTCAACTAGTCCACCAGGCACTGGAATCAAAACATGTGTCCCATTAATTGTTTCCTACACAATTAGTACTCAATATATCAAATATCATTTTGCATATCAAACATTCAAATTCAAAAATGGGATTCAAAAAATTAACTAATGAACTTACTTGTAAAGTGTTTGGATCCAAGGTGTTAGGATAGTTAAACCAACTAGGTTGATTTGTTAATAGAGTTTGTGCATGAATCCTAGAACATTGTAGTTTTGAATAAAGATAGAAATTAATTCAAGGTAAAAAGAAACATATACCCTAAACCGTAAACCCTAAAACGAAAGATATACCCTGAATCAGTAGTAATGGAAGTGTTAAGTTGTGAAAGAAGATCACAAGACTTTGTTCTTGGATGTGAAAACATTGTATCCCTACATGAAGAGATAGTGAAAACATGTTCTTCTCCGCCGCCGCCGTTTTGATTGCTTTCACTTCCACCACAACAACATCCCAACCATTCAAGAAACCTATACATATATAAACCAACAAATTCACTAACAGTTAACTTTATTTACAAGATATATAGAAGAAAAAAATGGAATGATTAGTTATGTAATTAACTTATGTAACCTAACCTTTGATCTTCACTTAATTTCCAGTAAACACAATAGTCCCAACCATTCAAACCAACAAGAGGTCTTAATCTCTCACTAAAGTTTTGCATGATGAAATTGTTCATGTCACACTTCAATAGTACAATTCTAAAATTTGTTAGATATCAGAATCATACATCATGTGACAATATTGTATGTGCTATTAGAATATGCATTTTATAATACTCACATGCAACCATGCAAAATAAAGCAGAAGAATATCTTGTTTGATTCCTTAGATGAGTTTTTTCTTCTTGAATTTCTTTGACAACAAGGCAAAGAAAGTAAAACCAAAATTGAAGAGAAAAAAAAAACAAAAACAAAAACTTAGTAGTTGATAGCAACAGTTAACTGCATCATCATATCATCACAGAATTTGGATCATATGTATACATAATGATAAACTTATGACAAAAATCCTATGTAAGAAAATCAACTAGAAACAAAGTAGCTTATATCAATGTCTTATAAGCATGATGCAACTAATAATCACAAGAATATCTTTTTTATATGCATATATATTGGAGTGTAGGAGGCTGTTATTATGGTAGGTGAAGTGTAGAGGGTGAATGAGAGAGAGAGGGAGAGGGAGAGAGAGAAAATAAATATTAAATTTGGTTTATAAATTAAGAATGTGTAAGTTTGTTAGGGAAGAGAAACGAGAAATGAGGGAAAGAGATTAAGATATAAGATGAGTTGGTGATGATGGGAGGAGCATATATTGCATGATCCAAGATGGCGTACAAAACCTTAACTACTTTCCTAATGTTATTCATTCGTTTTGGATAATAATATCTTGACAACTTCAACTACTCTTATGATTTACTATATATTTAACCATAAATAGAAACGCATAATATCTATATTACATTTATATAATGTGGCTTGGGATGATATCTCAAACATTTTGGATAGTATTTTTAAGGGAATTTCTTATCCCATGGTTGGAAAATTTAAAATGTCTTTTAGATTTTGGAAATGTATTTTCGGACGTACATCATCTTAAGTTAAAATGTTAACATATTTGAAGATACATCTCTGAAATATTTTAACACATATCCCATACATTCCTTTCTAAAAGACTCATTTTACACGTTTATTGTTTCGAAGATGCATCTCTTTAAAGGATTTACAAAGATGCATCTTCGTAACCGATTAGAATAGTGAATGTTATGTTACTTTTATGGTTATTCAGATGAAAATGACGATTTATAAATGTTAAGGACCATATTATATGATGAGCATTAAACCATACAATCTATATGCAAAAAATGACATATATAAATTCAGATGGTCAAAATAAGTTATCGGATAAACAATGAAGTCGAAATACATAAAAAAAAAATAGAAATAAGTCAATAAAATACAATCGATAATAAATCAAAAGTACAAATACTATATCATACTGTGTATGTCAGACTATACATCATCGGGCGCCTCAGCTTCCTCTACCCCCCGTTCTCCAACGCTGTCACTGGTACATCAATGCTTCTCGCACCTCCGTTATAATGGCATATAGGATATGCCTCACCTTAGACCCATTAGGGATATACCTCTGTGAATGTCTGGATGCACAATCTCCAAATGTGACGACATCTAGGCAAAGACATCATGAGCATGATCTAACTAGGTCTGCTCCTCCTCTAGTATATCCTGATGAGCTACTCCTCCTCTAGTATATCCTGATGAGCTAACCTCTGAAACCTGACTCTTCTCTCTCAAGACTAATACATGTTGTGCAATCCTTCTGTGCCTCAGTCTGTCATCTCTATCAACCATAATGCTTGTAAGTAAACCAAACAAGTTTCAGACAATTACTACAAGAAACCCTACAAGCAAGAAAAGAAACAAAAAAATTGACAGATAAATTACGGAGATGCATCTCCGGTTAATAGCAATCCAAACGTTGAAACATTTCAGAAATGCATCTCCGTAATTTCCTACAACTTTTCATGCCCGTCAATGGTAGTAATGCAAACCACCAAACCCTAAAAATTAATGCTTTAATCATTATTTTTATCCATCAAACACATTTTATAGTATGTATAAACTATCATTCATGCAAAAAATTGTCTATTTCTTAACATAATTATCAATTTCTACTCATTTATACAAAAACTAAAAAATGTTTACAAAAATCAAAAACTTACAAATTGAGAATTTATTTCAGTGTTGAATGATGTCTTTGATGTACTTGATTTTGATGGAAGTTGCTTTGAACTTGTTTGATTGAATTTGAGAGAATATGATTTGAGAGAGTTTGAGAAAAAATTTAGAGTTTTTTTTAGCAAATTGAGAGTTTACTTCAGTGTTGAATGATTTCTTTGATGTACTTGATTTTGTTTTGATTGAATTTGAGAGAGTTTGAGAAAAAAATTTAGATTTTTTTTAGAGGGTTATGACGCGTTTTAGAACCAATACCGTCTGGAGATTCATCTCCGTAATAATTACGAATATGCATTTCCAGAGTTTTTTAACATTAAGTCAGAATTCTATTTACTTAAGGTGTGTCCGAAGATGTATTTCGAAAATTTGGACAATTTTTATTTTCACGCGGTGTCTTAGTAATACATAGGGTGCATTAAGAAACTCCATATTTTCAAATACTTTAGACCTCGTGCTTAAGAGTTGTCGAATTAATCGGGACCTTGAGCTCATACTCACTCTCTACATCATGGACCTTAAACTAAGCATTAATCCAGAAAAAGGCCAGGATACGAGATTAACCTTAGAGAATTTCCTTTTCCACCCTATCTATTTCTTGCACACCGTGTGGGTTTTCACTTATGCCTCCTGGTTTCAGAGATACATCTCCGGACGCACCCCACTTCTAAGTAAACGTTAAAATATTTCGGAGATATATCTCCAGAACTATTTTAAACCTTAAACGCTCAGAGCATGTCTCCCATAACTCATTTTTATTTGAATATTTTCGGAGATACTCTGAAGTGTATCAGAATAGATTTTTTTATAACGCGTTGTATATTTGTTTTCGGATGATCATCTGGTTCCCTCTCAACGAGATAAAAACACAGGCATCTCATCGGTGTACTCATCCCAACACGCCCAACAAGATGCGCGGGAAGTGTTGGAGGATCCAAGCCTGAAAATAAAATAAAAAATATTTTGGGATCAAGAATTGTCACAAATATAAAATGAAAAAGATACAAAAAAAAACATAAGGATAAAAAATTATTACCACTAGTAGTGTCTTGCTGCCTGTGACCTGCTTCGTCCTTCATCGACATCCATCTCTCTACTTCGAATACAGATAGCTCAGGAAAGCCGCCCTCCAGTTGCACTCATGGATTCGTGTGAGATCCAAGAAGTACCGGAGGCATACAAAGTCAGTACACTCGTGTCCGCAAAAATGCAAGTGTCAACCAAAAAAGAAAATATGCCCTCAAAACAGGCCACATGCTTAACATCACCATCAGCCTACTCTGCAATAACGATCTACTGATCATATCTATTCTTTAAGAACTCAAACCTAACATGAGTCCTCTGGTCCTATCCACCTCCTCAATCGTGCCCCCTGAATCAACCTCAGCCCCACAAATCGACACCTCTGCCTGGAATCTGACTTCAATAACCCACAAGTCCAACTCAAAAAGACAACAAAATGGGAGAATAATCGCCCTATCCAAACAAAAATGTTTGCCACTTCCATATCACATCATGTCAGAGAGCAAAAATTACCAATGATAACACCCGTGTATGTCGACGCCTATAATGAAAAAGACGTTATCAATCTAGTTACATAATTAATGATTGGTCGAAGGACATACTACAAGCTATAGAGTCCGCGTTCTGCTTCTTATTTATGCTAACCATCATCTCTCTTTGGTCATGTCCCTCACTGCTAATTCCACTTTTTGTAAAGCAGCCAATCTAATTAGTCTATTAATTATACACTTTTTATAATGTTCATTGGCAAACACTGGACATCTTGGTACCGTAGATTTTGCAATCGCATCCAATCGAATTGTAGTTGCACTGCCATTTAAAATCAAAAATCAGGTTGCATCAGAATTTCAAAACCTAAAACTCTATTTATTTTTTATATAATGAAAAATCTTGATATCAAATAACTTTAAATTAAAATTCACTTACAGGAAAACATCTTGTGATTGAATATGTGGTTTGAGCATCAGTTTTAAAAAGCTCGATTATGATATAGCTTCATGGAATAACCAATAAACAATTAATCACTTCTTTTCATCATCTGCTCAAATCATCATAGTCTCGTACCACTAATATTAAATATAATAAAATTCAAATATCGATTTGTTAGGTTGTGACAAAAATCTATTCAGAATTACTAGATCTGAAAATAAATATTTATACAAAAACATGTTTAAAAGATGCATTAGAAAAAACATTTTCAAGAAGAAAAAGGCCATATATGATTTGAGCATCAGTTTTAAAAAGCTCGATTATGATGATAGCTTCATGGAATAACCAATAAGCAATTAATCACTTTTTTTCATCATATGCTCAAATCATCGTAGTTTCGTACCACTAATATTAAATATAATAAAATTTAAATATTAATTTGCTAGGTTGTGAAAATAATCTATTCAAAATTAATGGATCTGAAACTAAATAAATATTTATACAAAAACATGTTTAAAGAATGCGTAGAAAACAATTTCAAGAAGAATAAAAGCTATATATGATTTGAGCATTAGTTTTAAAAAGCTCGATTATGAAAGCTCCATGGAATAACCAAAAAGCAATTATTCACTTAATTTCATCATCTACTCAAATCATAATAGTTTCAATATGAATGGAAAGAAGAAGAGAAAAAGAGTATGCCGATTAGGGCTTGAATATAATAAACTAATGAAACCCTAATGCCTCTATTTATATATCACCAACTGCTTAACCCTATCACTTCGATGAAACCCTAATGCCGTTTGGGCGATTGAGATACACTAAACCAACCTATAAAATTGGAAAATGGAATTTTAATTTATAGGGGAAAATATAATAATTATAAAATATAATATAGATATTAGTTATTAGAAAGAAAAATAGGATTTTTAGGGAAGGTTAGTGGAGAAAAGTTAAATTTTAATAATTAATTAAATAAATAAAAGTTAAAAAGAGAAATTTTAGTTTTTAATAAACAATTAAAACGACAAAATTCAATGAATATAAAAAATAAATAAAAATTAATAACTAAAAGTTAGTAGGAGTAAAATCATTTGACTGAATAATAAAAGCTATAAATTAAATGAATATAAAAACATAAAATTCAATGAATATAAGAAATAATTGAAAAATAAATAAAAGTTGGTGGGAAAAAATTTAGTTTGACTAAATGATTAAAAAGTAAATTAAATGGATAATAAAACATGACTATTAATAAATATAATCATAACTAATAAATATAATCTCCCCAAAATTCCTTAAAAAACACAATGTTTAGAAAAAGTAAGGATAGGTTTAATTGAACTTTTTTTTAGGGCGGTGGAAATATTTAAAATGAAAAGTGTTTTGGTTCAATATTCTTGATAAAAAAATTGGTTTTTTTTAGAGAAATTAGGGTTGCTAAAATATAATTTATTATATTGACAAAATTAACTTATTTTTTATAAAAATTATAATTTTATCTTTTTTTTTAACAATTTAACACTTTGATAAATTTAAGAAAATCAAATTATAAGGGTGATCTCATAAGATCCAACCCTCAAAGGATAAAATGAAACAAAAATAAAATAAAAAATAAAAAATCAGAACCAACCTAAATTAGACCATAATCAATCTTGCATTGCTTTGACAGTTAAAAGACATGGTGGGTTGTTTCTATCTGATTACAGAAGCAACAATTTGCATTGTCAATCATATTGAACCTTTGAAGCATATCTTTTGTTGCATATCTTTTGTTGCTTGCTTATTGTGACATGCTAGATAAAACACAAATAAAGCTTTAGGTCGTGTTATGTTATTATATAGAGTTTTCCGCCATTCCACAGTTGAATAGTCACCTTTTAAGTACCTATAAACTCTTTTAGTTTTAAACTTCTTGCTCATATTACTCCAACCTTGCATCTGCTGAGTCGTGTCTCTTTGTTTGAGAATGGTTTTTAAGATCCACGAGCAATTTTGCTTCACCTACATTGTCATTAGCGAATCCTTTTTGATGTAATAATCGTGAATCCATTTTATTCACATGCTATCAACCTTTCCACTGAGGTTCCACAGTAACTTAGCCATGTTAGCTCTATTCCACTCATTAAGAGAAGTCAAGTTCATATGTAAAATCCTAAAAACTCCGACTCATAATTTAAGAATAAAATCAACATTTTAGGATACTACTCAAATAAAACATGCATATTTTCCAATTAATTTTAATACTCGCAGCAGAATTCAAAATAATTAACATAAACTTAACCAAAAAAATTCAAACATTAACTTAAAACAACTTAAGGGTCTCATTCCCTGATGTCACAAATCAGAGTAATAGTCCAACTAAATGACGATAAGTTAACAAAGAAAACAAAGAAAGTTTCTTAGTCCTCTTCCAACTCGAAACAACACCTACTCCTCTTGGGCATATGTACAACATTGTACATAATAATGCAAAACAAACAACAAAGGATTGAGAATACGCTCAAATATATTAACAATGTAAAAGAATGCAAGGGTAACTTAAATCACACATTCAACAACGACACAACAATTTAATTTACATAGTCTTTATCTGTGCAATCTGACTCACAACTCAAATTTGTGCATGTGGTACCAATTTGGACATCAGAGGTTTCTTATTGATCTCATTCACTCAACAATGGTTGCTCACTCGAAGTTGATCCCCACTTCTAAATCCCTGACGATCACATGTCCCCACTTCTAAACTCGTGACTCGTCTCTTTCAACACACCAACACAAAATGATGCATGACATACAAAGTAATACAATAACAACCCTTATGATTTTTACTTCTAACCATAAGGAACATGCAATACAACATTCACAGTAGTCTCCACTTTTGAAGTATCCACCTTAACACAAACGATTATCATTACATTCAAAGCACATAATTATATTTGTAACATCACAACTCATAAGCGTAATCATAATTCACCAAATATAATCATACAAATTAATTCAATTATTAATTCATTATCATAATAATTCACCTTAATTCATTAAATTCATCAAATACACCAAAACAATAGTCAACCATTGACCACACAGGAAAACAACATTGAAATTCTAACTTGTCACTCAAAACCGGTTATGGTGGCTGTAACACCCTAAACCTCACCTCTTCATTATAAAAGTGAAATTCGCATTTTAGGATGTTACTTCAAAAAAACATACATACTTTATTCAGAAAATCAACATGCTCGCAGTGGAATTCAAATTATGGAATAACTTCAAATATTTATTCAATTGAAATACTTAAAGAAATTAACAAAATCCAACTTCAACTCAAAGAAATTAACGTCTCATTCTCCATTTTGTTACAGAATCATATAAATGTCCATCTAATAAAGAAAGATGAAAAAGTAAGAAAGATAGTTGTAAAGCCATCTTCGAAATTACAATATCAATTACTCTTCCTGAGTATCTGTACAATATTTTACAAAGCTACACAAAACAAACAAGAAAGGGGTGAGAATAAACTTTACAAATATTAGCGGGGAAAATAGACAGCAGGATGGTAATATTAATTACACATATCATTTTCACATAATAATAAAAGCCAAACAATTTATTATGCAAATGTGAATGCAACAACTTCTCCTCTAATTATGCATGTGATACCGGGTTTTTGGGATCAGAGGCATGCTACTGATTTTCCTTGTCATTGATTTCTCGTTGAATCGTGTCCCTCTCTAGACATGAGACCGTCATGGTTCATCTCTAAACCTAACCTCACTGGACCGAAGTCTTGCCTAACTCTAATATACATGTATGTATGTAAGTATGATTGTTAACTCATAAGCTCAAACAATCATATAATGATCAACATCAAATGTTAAAATTATACTAAAAAAAGGTTCCCCTCTTGAACCATAATTCGCCTATAACAGGCCTCAATGTAATTCCATCGAAAAATATAATTAATTTTATATAATCATATTATAACTCAAAATTTCACAATTTTTCAATAACAGACCTCAGTTTAATTCCATTGAATTACTAAACTCAAAACATAATATATTTCTATATTTTCTCAAAATAATCAACCTTAGAGTAAAATTGTGTTGTTACTCAATAGTTTACCTCAACTCAGGAAATAAACTCAAAAATATCTCAAAATGGTATATTTATATTATACACTCTCAACTCCAAAATAATTTAGATATTTTCACAGAGTTCACAAGGAAAATCTAAACAACTCGCCAACAAAACTTGATAACTCTAGGGTGACCATTGAGTACTCAAAGTACTCGAAAGTGTCTCACTGATAACTTTCACGAGTGATAACTCTATTGAAATCATTATGGGCTGGCGGTTTGACTCAAATAATAATAAAATTAACTTTAAAATAATAATTTTATCTCACCTTATCAAAAAGGTTATTGACAACAAGATTGCTCGAGTTTCTCCAAACTGACCCTCAAACTCGAAAACCTTCAAAACCGCCGCTTACCACCCACAGTTCGCCCGTATAGCCCCATTCGTACATCCTCCATCGTACAACCCCCACCGCACAACACCGTCATACATCCCGTACTCAATTTATCTGGTTCTTCATTGAAAATCCCAATTTTAAGAAAATTCTATTTTTCGGACATTTTTAAAATACTTAGTTTCTACGCATTGGGAAATAGACCAAAATAACAAGACTGCACCATAATAAACAGAGCAATACAATTCTCAAATTTTACAGAAAACACAAAAGTTCAAAAATCATAACAATAATATCACAATAATCATACAACTAACAAATTATCAGAAAATCCCAAAAGGACATCACAACAATCACATATTATATGTAATCCCATTTTAACAACAAAATAATATAGTAAAACATCAATTGGTGACCTTACGGATTTTGGCCAAACCCCCTTGATCACCAGTAATATGAAATACAGAGATAAGAGGGTAAAGACCCCTCACTAACCTTACTGCTTAAGGTCACTTATAAGTAAAAAAAATTACCCTTTACTTCAAAATTTGAAGTTTTGATAAATTTCTTCGCGTTCCTCACATTCGCTCCTAAAATTCTGTTCCAAAATTCTACTTTCACAATCGATCGCTTTTCCTGATTTTGATTTTTTTTCTCCGTACCCTAAAGTCCCCTCACATTAGTTTAAATATAACCGTAAAATCTAATTTGATCTTTACACCCTCTCACTCACACCCCTTTTAGGAAATTAACTCTAAATGCTTTTTAACGGTAATATTACTAATAATCTCAATAATTAATAAAATAATCTTAATGATTATTTTATTTTTTAAATTTATATTTTTTAAATGATGTAACCCTTTTATCCTATTAAATTAAAACTTCACTAAATAGTATAATAAAAATTTAATTTACATAATAATTACAAAACAACTATTTTTCTTTTATTCAGATAATTATTCCAAATATCTATAATTATTATAATTATTTTATTTTATTTCTCCATCCTCAAATACTTTATATTCTCAGTGTAGCGGTGAGAATCGGATATCAAGCTATTAATTAACTTGAATCACAAATCATGAAGTTCACTACCGAGCTTTGATTTATTCAAAGGAAAGGGTAAAGATTGAAGAAAACCCTAAGTGCGCTATGTAACAACAAAGCTAAGAGAAACTAAGGTTCGGGGGTTGGTTATACCTAGGGAAGGTGCTAGAATCCTAAGTATCTGTATTACTCTACATGAACCTCTTGTAAGTATGTGTGTTATGTTAAAGTTTGCTTGTTAAGGAAAAGTGTTAAGGTAAAAACCTAGGAGATATACAAAGTATGCTCGTCAAAACATCGCATCTCGTTCCTACGTATCCTGACTAGGATGGAATTAGAACATTCACAGTTCACCTAACTAGGGGTGAGGAACTCTTGACTATGGTCAAGGTTCCAATGGGAGTAAGTATTCATAACCATGATACTTACATAGAGTTAATAAACTCTCTAAGTCTAAGTTGAAAAACTAACTATGATTGACTCTAACAAAAGTCAAGGGGGAAAGTTAATACTCATAACAATGATACTCACATAGACTTTACAAACTTTACACCTAATTCTAAGTTGCAAGATCAATTGGCTCTAACAAGGTCGAGAAGGGGAGGTAAGTACTTATAACAACAGTACTCACACAGGGTTTACAAACCCAAACCTAAGGCTAGGTTAAGAGAAAGAGGATAGCTCTAACAAGGCCAAGGAAATGACTCTAACAAGGCCATGAGGCAAGCTAGGAAGTAGGCTAAGCTATCCTAAAGTTGACATGGCAGTCAACAGTGAAATGCTTTCCTTTTGACTTAGGGGATAGACAACTTGTAACAACAGGGAACTAAAAGATAGAGCTTAAGCACAAATGATTACAATCAAGGATGGAATGACATTATGATCAAGGCATATGCTAAAAGAGATGACCAACTCATGATATAAAAAAAGTAGTAAGTGTTGCACCCTAAAATTTGTCCACCGGTTTCCCGACTTTGACTGGCTTTTGCTTCGTTTTTCATCTGCATATCATTTGGGTTTCATTTTGCCCGTGTTATCGACCGAATTGAATTTATCACGATTTTAGCCGTTTTGCTCGCGTTTCAGGTAATTCAAATAATTCAAACGAGAAGTTCAGTGTCAAAATCGAGCGAAAGTCGTTTTCCTCGTGATAATTCAATCCATGTCGATAATATAGGCGCATTTCGGTGCTCGCCCGTTTTTCCATTGCATTTTGCATTTATTTATTATTTTTGCTTTATTTAATTATTTAGAATAGTTATTTATTTATTTCTTTAGAATAGATTTTATTTTAATAGTTTTTATATAGAAGTTTAATTTATTTGAATTTTCATTAGAAATAATTTTTTTCTTATTTAGAATAGAAATAGATTATTTTTATAAGCATAGAATTAATTTGTTTTTAGAGTCATTTTAGTTTTAGAATTAATTAGATTTGATTTAATTTTAGAGACATTTTAGGATTTTAGAATTAAATTAGTATTATTAGAGATATTTTAGGATTTAAATATTTTTTTTTTAGATTTAGACTTTTTATTCTAGAGTTTTAACAGTTTTAATTTTTAGAAATAGTTTATTTTTAGAATATAGATTTTTTTTGTTTAGAAAATAGGTTTTAGAATATTAAATAGTTTAAATAGATTTTTATTTTCAGATAGAAATTATTTTATTTTATTAGTTTTAAATAGTTTTATTTATAAGTTATTCAGAGTTATATATTAATTAATTTTAATTTTTTTAATGCTCATGTAATATATGTTTGTTTGTGCGTAAAACGTTAACGAATGTATATATGTTTTAGCGGTTAGGCTTGTTTGTGTAAAACCTAAAGGATGGGGGTTCAAATCTCTCACCCCAAACTTTTGGTTTTGTTTCCGTTTTATTATTCTATTTATGTACATATATTTATAGTTTGGGTTTTGTTTCCGTTTTATTATTCTATTTATGTACATATATTTATAGTTTGGGTTTTGTTTCCGTTTTATTATTCTATTTATGTACATATATTTATTCATGCAATTTTATTAATGAGTATATATTTGTCCCAGCGGTTAGTCTTGTGTGTCCTTTACCTGAAGAATGGGGGTTCAAATCCTGCCCCAGTCCTTTTATTTTTAGTTTTTCTATTATTTTGTTTCAACTTAATTTTTTAGGATTATTTTATTTTTGTATTTTTTCAGTCACCAGTCCAAATAAGCAGAAGAGAGAAGAAGGAGTAAGAAAATGCACAAATCAGAATCGAACGAGAATCTTAGAGACGGAGAAGAACGAAAAAATGAATCTTAAACCCGAAACAGAAACGGAAAGAGGCGAAGGTCGGAATGGGTTGCTTGCTTCCATTTTCGTTACGTTTTTCTTTTTCTTTTTTCGTTTAAGCTTTTGCGTTTGTATCTCATGAGTAGGTGGCAGTAACTGTCCTTTTTTTCTTTCAATTTTCATTACCATTAAGAAGTTTTTTCTATGGATATTGGGCCTTGTATCCTGCGGTGGATTTCGGATCCACACATCCTGTTCATATATAAACTACCCTTGTTGTTCCTTTTTTTTTCTTTATTTTCTTAAACTTTTTTTATGTAAATATTATTATTATTATTATTATATAGTACTATTAGTATATCTTTTTTTATATATTATCTAAATATTATATAGATTGTTATTGTGAATATAGGTTATTTATATTTTATATATTCTTTTAGAATTTTTTGTATATATACATTATATTTAAAAAATTTCTTATACATATATATATTTTTTTCTTTTAAAATTTTGTAAATTATTTTATATACTAATTTCTTTTTATATTTCTTTAGAACATACTATGCTTCTTTTAGAAGTTTTATATTATTTTTTTTTGGTATTCATAATTATTTTATTTTAAGAGTTAAATTTTATTTCTCTTTTTTTATTGGACTCCTTATCTCATTTCATTTTGTTTTGGTCGATGACGAGGCCACCTTCGATTCTCTGTCAAATTATTGATGAGAAATGAAGGATCTGAGACCGACTTTCCATTCTTTCTCACTTTTCGACTTTATTTTCATTTCACTTCTTTCGGTCGATGACGAGACCTCCGTAATTCATTACCAGTCAAATTATTGATAAGTAATGTTGGATCTGAGACCACCTCTTTTCTCTCTTCGTCACTTGTCCCAACTCAATTCAAAAGCATTGACAAACCATCTTTAAAATAAATTTCTCTTTGTATTGAACTAAAAAGAGAGGATTGGGTGTAGACCTCTTCTTCTTCGAGTGTTGGGATGCCCACTGTAGTGAGGGTGGTCTCGATACTCGTCTTACAATACGAAGATGCGACTTTGTCCACCACCTATCCCTTTCACAACTTCCTTCCACAATTTTCACACCTAAAACCTCGGTCTCGTACCGAGTGCATTTTCAAACTTATTTTCATAACAAAAACTTGAATGGTCGTGGAGTGGTTAGGCGTAGGCCTTCTCCTATCCCGAGTGCTGACGTTTACCGTAGGGTTCTCTGTCGCAAAGCACTTACCATTCAAAACCAAAAACATCTTTAATAAGAGAACGAAGTTCTCTTCGCATTGAATTAAAGAGAGCGGATTGGGTGTAGACCTCTTCTTCTCCGAGCGTTGGGATGCCCACTGTAGTGAGGGTGGTTTCGACGCTCGTCTTTCAATACAAAGACGCCTTGTTCGCCACACATTTTTACAACAAAAACTTTGAGATAAAGAATTGGGTACTACCTGTAGGGGTTACTATCCGAGGACCTATCTCGCCCCAAAAACAATTTCAACCAATCAACATGACACCTTGCCTCGCATGGCGAAAACCAATCTCCCAAAGGACATGTTACGTCCGTTCTACCGCAAACAGGTAACGCCTAAGTCTCCAACGAGCGAGCAGCAATGCACCTAACTGCTAGAATGCGCACGATAGCATCATCCATAAAAAACATCAACACACTGTTAGCACGAACTACGTTTGCTCTGATTTCTCATGCCAGATGAGAATACGTAGGCACAAGACGGCGATGTCTTGGCGAGCTCCCTTTTTCACCTTTCACCCGTAGTTGGCCGAACTACGGCTACTCTGATTTCTCATACCAGATGAGAATACGTAGGCACAAGACGACGATGTCTTGGCGAGCATATTCCCCCATATATGTAGTTCCCCGAACTACGTCGACTCTGACTTTCACACATCTATTAAGAATACGTAGGCATAGGACTGCGAAGTCCTACCGAGTCTATTCTTTCTTTTCTTCCCTGTTATCCCTCCTTTCTTTGCTTCTAAACCCTTTTTCTTCACCCTGTGGAACACTTCTTATAGCATAATGTTTAAGCAAATAAATTCACAAGTCGACAAACAAAAGGTTCCCATCGAGTACGATGGATGCGAGGGGTGCTAATACCTTCCCTTTGCATAACCGACTTCCGAACCCGTTCTTGGTTGCGAGACCATCTTATCCGTTTATTTCTTAAGGTTTTCTCGATATTTTCATTTCCCCTCATGGGATAAATAAAGTTCGGTGGCGACTCTTCTGTCCTTTCTTTTTCGCCTCCACGTCGTTGCGCGATGCATTTTTCGAGTAGCGACAGCTGGCGACTCTGTTGGGGAATACCTAGCAGGCCAAGCCTAATTTGTTTGTCGCATGTTTTATTTGTTTGCTTTTAACTGTTTATTATGTTGTGTTCCTTTTACCTGTTGGGTTTATTGGTTGGTTTGTGAGGATAAAAGCTTTCTACCCGAGCTTTCTAGTATACACTAAGATTAGGAGGTGGTTTCTTTCTGATTTGCGAGACGTAGGACTCGTTGAGTTGGATCGAATTCCACCGCTCAGATGAGACCTCGTTGGAACAATTATGTCATACGTGTAGTCGTAATGGCGTTCTTACTTCCAACTTGGGAGTCCGCGATTCTGAGGACCTTTTTGTAGAACCTTATTCCGAAGGTTGCTAAAACATAACTCTGTGTTCATCCTTTGAAGGGATTACCGTCTTACGATTAGTCGTTCTGATGGAAAACTTTTGAGGGTTAGTGCATGGGACTTTGTTTGAAAAGCCTTTGGAATACCCTCTTATAAACCAATAGATTGCCCACCCGAGGTGAGAGATATCTCGTTGTATTTTCTTGCAGAATTTGTGACTTTGATCCTTTGTGTGTTGCATTAGCATTTTGCATTGCATTTCATTTGCATCTCATTTTTGCATATCCATCCTCAACCGGAGCAGAGAGCTTACCAGTCTTTTGTCCAACCCGCAGTTGATTTCTCGACATTCACATTGGATTCGAGTTAGCTTCTGGAAGAATCATGGACTCAGAGGAGCAGAATTTGGTTGTTACAAGGGTAGAGTTTGAAATGATGAAGAATCAGTTGGATCAGCTCATGGAGGCCATGACAGCCATGACAAGAGGAGAGACCAATGTTCAGAGGACTCTAGTGAACAATGTTGCTCAAGCTCAGCATGTGCAGATTCCTGTCGAAGATCAAGAGCATACTATTGTTAGAGATAGAGATTCATCTTCTCTCCATGACTCGGACTATCAGAACTTCACTTTCTCTGTGCCAGATTCCCAAAGGGTTGTTCCAAAGATTAATCCTAAAAACCCACAGACTGTTGAGTTTATGAGAAGGTATCGTCTGTTGGATGAAAAGCTTGATGCCCTGATAAGTCAAAACACTCTTAATTTGAATGCTTCGAGCATGTGTTTGGTGCCAGGTCTTGTGATGCCTCCGAAGTTTAAGGCGCCCAATTTTGAGAAGTACAAAGGGGATAGTTGTCCGAAGCAGCATTTGGTGATGTATTGGAGAAGAATGACCTCGCATGTCCATAATAACAAGCTTATGATTCACTGTTTCCAGGAAAGTCTGAGTGGGGCATCGTTGAGTTGGTATATGCAGTTGGAAAGTGGTTTCATCCGATCATGGTCAGATTTAGCCAATGCCTTTATGAAGCAGTACAACTACAATCTCGACATGAATCCCAGCCGCATGCAGTTGCAAGAATTATCTCAAGCGGAGAATGAATCCTTTAGAGGGTATGTGCAGAGATGGAGAGAATTTGCTGCTCGTGTTCAACCACTGCTTCAGGATAGAGAATTGGTTGACATCTTCTTGGGTACTTTGAAGGGCCATTACTATGATATATTGATTAGTGGCGGAACGTTGAACTTTGCTGACTTAGTGATAGCAGGAGAACGTATCGAGAGCGGAATCAAGAGTGGAAAGATCCGAGACGTCTCAGATACCTCAGTTTATGAAAGTGAATCAGTTGTCAGCTCTAAAGAGGAATGGGAGAGAGAAAATGATACTATCCCAGAATCCCCAAGACCTCAGGTTCAGTTTTCAGACGTTTCGAGTGTTCAGAGTCAGCAATCTGTTAGGTCTGCGTACCATATATCTGCTTCCCTGCAGAGTCAACATTCATACCGTCATCAGTCGCGTCAGCACGCTCGACGAAGATTGAGGAAGCCAGAGAGACATTTCACTCAGTTGCCATTGTCGTACAGTCAGATATTGTCAGACTTGATCAGAGGTGGTTTGATAGTGCCGAAGAAAACTGATCCAGAGACTTCTCCACATCCGTTAGATTCTGATGTCAACGCTCGCTGTGAGTACCATGTAGGGGCACAGGGGCATTCAACTGAAGACTGTAAGGTGCTTAGAAGCCAGGTTCAGACTCTGCTGGACTCCAACAGATTTTCAATCACGCCTCAGGGTATTCAGATCAACGATCTTCCTTCGTCAAGTCATATGGGTTCGGCAGCTAATGTCATGGAGGGATTCACCGAGAGCATATGTTCAGAGGAGTATCAGACGGATTTCGATGAGCAATTCTAAAGATGGCTGGTTCAGCAGCAAGTCAAGAATGAAAGCCCAGTTCCCCGAAGTTGGCAATATCTCTATCATATTATTCCTTTGCATTTGTAGTTTCTTTTCTGTTTAAGTGTGAACTTATTTGCAAATTTCATTTGTAAGACGTGTTTGTTTTCGATTGATAATGATAATGAAATGAATATGCATGTTTTGATTAAATCCATTCGTGTTCACTCAATATTTCTTTTCCATTAATGTCAAACGCTTGTTTAAGCGGAATTCCTTGAGGGAGGATGACGAAATTGAAAGACGCGCAAGCTTCCGATTGTATGCTTTTGAATGAAACCTGCTGATGATGTACAGGCATTGTTTCAAATTCCTAAACACCAGAGATATAAGGATGTTAATCCCTTGTAAACCCCTTCGAGCCTAGTTGTAGGAGTTTCCTTCTAAAAACGAACAACCCTCAATCTTAACCTGGGGGCAGGGTAGGTGTCAGTTAATTTGACCGAGCATCCAAATTGCAGAAGGGAGTGTTCATGTATGAGAATCAATCACACCTATATAGGTCGTACCTAAGGAACCATATTGGTTATCCTTCACCAATCAAGGAGTGAGACAGTCACAATCCCTTCAACAAGTCAGACAAGCTGGTGTCACACGATTTGTTGGGAAAAAAGAGAAAAGAAAAGAAAAGCCCGCTAAGTCGTTAACTTGAAAACAAGTGGCTTAGGCAAAAATTAGGGCATCCCGCTGGACTTCGAGAGAAGATATACTCAAAAGAGTCAGACCAGGCAAAAATAGAGAAATAAAAAAATGACGAAGAACAAGTCGTGTGAGCCAGACACCAAAGACGAAAAGCGAGTGACTGTCACTCCGAAAACTTATGGTTTCTTGAACCATCATTCATGTCGTTTAACCTTTGAGAGGTGAGTGCTTGTGTCAAATTAGCTGAATATAGGATTGAAGAACATCAAGGAGAGTGGGTGGGTTAAACAGAACTTTGAGCCTCATATCCTTTCTTTCAAACCATGAACCTAACCAAGTTACAACCTTCAAAAGTCCTAATTGAAGCAAGTTTGTTTCGAAAGCATACTTCGGTAAAGATCGCGTCGAAACTGACTCCTAAAAGGATTTTTCTTACCCTATGGGTATCGATATTGACATTCCGATGAATGATTCATTCACTATACATCACAACTTTTTCTAGTGAACAGACTTGGATTTCAAAACTGTCATATGCATTGCATTGATATTATCATTTGCAAAACAATTCATTTTATTTGCGAGTAAGTACTTGCCATCAGGAGAGTTCTTACAGTGGAAAGTTCGATTGAGATAAGTTGCAGAGCGCCTGAATACTATGTTGAGCAGGGGCAAGGCATATCAGATAATCATAAAGGGAGTCAGTCATTCGAAGATTAGTTAATCTGGGGCAATCAGGTCGAGATTCGATAAATCTCTCGAAGTCAGCCAGGGGCACTTCTCTACAAATCGGCCAATCAGGGGCAAATCACTTCAAGGCTGGGGCAGGTCACCCCAAGAGCACAGATATTATCCTTAACCAGAAGGCAGTTAATCTGAAGCACCTCTCTGAGGTTCATGACGCTGAGGCAGTTCCTATCAAACCATCAGGGTACAGAGATTTATGATTTCCTTTCAAGGAACATCCCCACAGAGATCCCACGGGCTGGGGCAAAATCAGAATTAAATAAGGGAACTTTTCCTCTCCATATCTTCAGAGCTACTCAGAGCTATTCAAGCAGGTGCAGTCAATCTTCAGGTTCAAGATGAATGTCGGGAGGTCGTAACCCTTCACCTGTCTTCCCCAGCAAGAGCCCAATTGTCATTGGCATGTGTAAGCCATCCCCAGGAGAATCCAATCATACTTGGCACATCCGGTTATTCCTAGCAGAGTTGGCTTCACCTCTTCAGCATTTATTTTGCTGGAGTGATTCTCTCAGATCCAGCTTTCCCCAGCAGCCCGAGCCTGCATCTGCATTTTGCATATAGTTATCATATTTGCATCATCTTTGCATTTCATCCTCAAATGCGTAGCATTTCCATTTCGTATGGAGCATTACGCCATAAAATTCAAACATGTGCATGCGAAGCATAAGCCAGTTTTTGTTAGCCTTCTGTGGCAACCTGAATCACTCTTCAATCAAGACGGTGATATATCAACAGCTCTGTTCAGACAGCTCATCCGATTACTTACTTTTGGGTTCCAGATCATATGACGGTTATGATTTTGTCCATCAATCTTCTGATGATGACATTCCCGAGCAGTTTTTCTTTCCGTCAGTTCCTATTGACGGTGTGTTTCCCCAGCAAGTATTTTCTCCGTCTATCATTAGACGTCGTGAGTATGGTTTTCTTCCCGTCTATCTTCGGACGAGGTGGTTCTTCGGACAAGTTTTCTTCCTGTCTATCTTTAGACAATGTGAACCTTCGGGATGGTGTCTTTCCGTCTATCATTAGACGATGTGAGTATTGGATTTGTTCCTGTCCACCCTCAGATGATGTGAGCGTGGTGATTCCTCTCGTCTATCATTAGACGATGCGAGATTTGGATATGATTTTCCTCTCGTCTATCATTAGACGATGCGATATTTGGTTTTGATGTTCCTCTCGTCTATCATTAGACGATGCGAGATTTGGATTTGATGTTACTCTCGTCTATCATTAGACGATGTGAGATTTGGATTTGATGTTCCTCTTGTCTATCATTAGACAATGCGAGATTTAGGTATGATGTTCCTCTCGTCTATCATTAGACGATGTGAGAGTTTTTGGATATAATGTTTCTCTCCATCCATCATTGGACGATGTGAGTGTTTTGGATATGGCATATTCTTCCTGTCTACCATTAGACGATGTGATTTTGACGATGTGAGTTTTGGATATAATGTTTCTCTCCGTCCATCATTGGACGATGTTGAGAGTTGACGGTGATGTCAGGTGCTTATCATATTTATGTTTGTCTGGCGGCAATGTCAGAGGTTTATTAGCACCATGGTTGTCTGGCGGCGATGCCAGAGTTCTGTATCCCCACAGGTACTTGACGCCGATGTCGGGTGTTTCTCAGAGTTATAGTTAGCTGGCGGCGATGTCAAGTAATTTTGTTTTCCCAGCGGCGAGGTTGGATGTTTTTCTGGCGGCAATGTCAGGTAATTTGGTTCTCCAGCGGCGATGTTGGATGTTTGTTTCTGGCGGCGATGTCAGGTGATTTAGTTTTCCAGCGGCGATGTTGGGTGTTTTGGTAGTCCGACGACGATGTCAGACGCTTTATTTTTGTGAATGACTGGCGGCGATGTCAGGTGTGATTTACCAATTGATTGTTTTGAATTTCTGACGACAATGTCAAAGGAATTTTATGTAGAGTTCTGACAGCGAGGTCAGATGTTTTACAAACCTGATATAGATGTCTGACGACGATGTTAAAGGTTTCTTTTGCGGTTGGCAAATTTCCGGGTTCTTTTGTATTCAATCACCTTCTACCTTGAACGTCTGAAAGCGGCTGTTTTCCATCCCTTCTGGTCCAAGTTGATTGAATAGGGGCAGCTGTTGCTGAAGGAAAATTGCGATCTAAACGCAGCGGAAAACAAAATTTTCCTTTAGTGATCCTTACGAATGAGCATGGTCAGTGATAGAATCGTTACCTCTTTGTGGCGATTCAGATCTTTGATGCAGCGATCACAAGCGTTGATGAAGTGCAACGCCTCTACTCAGTCCACACGAACAGCTTCCGGTCACAGTGCTAGCTGCTTACGAACGGAATTATTTGAGTGAGAAAAGAGAATCAAAAACGAAATTGCATCAAGTGAAAGCTTCATCACAAGGGTTCCTTTTATAGACTCTCTTGTGGGCTGCGGGCTAAAAACCCAATTCACATGATCCATAATAATATTATATATTATTATAATAACTATTATTATAATAAATATATTTATTTTATTATTATTTTATAACCATTATAAAATAACAATAATTATTATTATATTATCCGAATTTCTATTTTTCACTTAAGTGCACCGTACCTTACGGTGTTCCTTTGATTTCTCTATCTCTCATCAAACTGTCCTTATGTGTGTGACCCTGTAGGATTTCGTAACGTTGGTAATTATATTAAATTATATATTTAACATAATAAACAGTAAGCGGTATCTAGCAACACATCACTGCTACCCAAGTCACGAAAATGTCATGTGATCTGACAAAACCTTTTTCGTGATAATATATGTTTGTACAATTACCCTTTTGCCCCTATGTCTATATTGAACACAAGGCATACACTGTGTCATCCTTGTCCAGTTCAATATTGGGCCCTTAGACATTTCTCCTGTTATGCAGGATTGGCAAATTCCATCTAGGACACTCATGTCCCTCAGCATGCTTCGTGGAGTGCCCATCAACTGTCTTTATGATCATCCAGTTACGGATAATGTTTGATCAGCAATAAAGCACCCGACTCTACATCTAGGGTCCATAGTGGTTTCAGGTCGAAGGGTGGTAATACACCATTATCACCATGAGAATAACTTATGACACTTTGCATAACATACTATATAGTATTCTCATAGCGGGTCAATCCGGTATAAATATTACTCCTAATATTTATACCTATGTCAAGACTTGATAACTCTTTATCCATGATCCATGAGATGTGATCATCAGTCTATCTTCATAATAGTCTCAATGCTTTTAATGTTATCCCACTTTGCAATAAAGCTTGACTACGGATATTTTAAGAATAATGTCTTTATGTTTAATGGGATCTCATGATTAAGTCACACTTAACATTTCATTAAACAAACTAACTATTCTAGGGACTTTATTATTCTGAAAGACAAACATAATAAAGAAATGCCTTTTATTATTAAACGAATAATCCGATACAAGTACCAAAAAGTATTGGCCTATAGGGCTTACACCAACAGTTGCACCCTAAAATTTGCCCACCGGTTTCCCGACTTTGACTGGCTTTTGCTTCGTTTTTCATCTGCATATCATTTGGGTTTCATTTTGCCCGTGTTATCGGCCGAATTGAATTTATCAGGATTTTAGCCGTTTTGCTCGCGTTTCAGGTAATTCAAATAATTCAAACGAGAAGTTCAATGTCAAAATCGAGCGAAAGTCGTTTTCCTCGTGATAATTCAATCCATGTCGATAATATAGGCGCATTTCGGTGCTCGCCCGTTTTTCCATTGCATTTTGCATTTATTTATTATTTTTGCTTTATTTAATTATTTAGAATAGTTATTTATTTATTTCTTTACAATAGATTTTATTTTAATAGTTTTTATATAGAAGTTTAATTTATTTGAATTTTCATTAGAAATAATTTTTTTCTTATTTAGAATAGAAATAGATTATTTTTATAAGCATAGAATTAATTTGTTTTTAGAATCATTTTAGTTTTAGAATTAATTAGATTTGATTTAATTTTAGAGACATTTTAGGATTTTAGAATTAAATTAGTATTATTAGAGATATTTTAGGATTTAAATATTTTTTTTTTAGATTTAGACTTTTTATTCTAGAGTTTTAACAGTTTTAATTTTTAGAAATAGTTTATTTTTAGAATATAGATTTTTTTTGTTTAGAAAATAGGTTTTAGAATATTAAATAGTTTAAATAGATTTTTATTTTCAGATAGAAATTATTTTATTTTATTAGTTTTAAATAGTTTTATTTATAAGTTATTCAGAGTTATATATTAATTAATTTTAATTTTTTTAATGTTCATGTAATATATGTTTGTTTGTGCGTAAAACATTAATGAATGTATATATGTCTTAGCGGTTAGGCTTGTTTGTGTAAAACCTAAAGGATGGGGGTTCAAATCTCCCACCCCTCTATTTATGTACATATATTTATAGTTTGGGTTTTGTTTCCGTTTTATTATTCTATTTATGTACATATATTTATTCATGCAGTTTTATTAATGAGTATATATTTGTCCCAGCGGTTAGTCTTGTGTGTCCTTTACCTGAAGGATGGGGGTTCAAATCCTGCCCCAGTCGCAGTCAAGACACAACCCTAATTCCTTCAGCCAACAACCCTAGAAATCCCAAGCCGCCGCTACAGTGTCATCTTCCTCCCTCCGAAAATCATCAATCTTCAGACAACCTTTCAAACTCCGAATCTCACCCATTCCATCTTCTTCTCACGTCCGCCATCTCCGCCTAAAACCCAGAAATCACTTCAAAACTTAACCCATCGACTTCAAACCTCAACAGAATCAAACAGACCCATAAACCAACCATCTTCACCTCATAAAACCTAAACCCATCTATACTTTCAGTCACCAGTCCAAATAAGCAGAAGAGAGAAGAAGGAGTAAGAAAATGCACAAATCAGAATCGAACGAGAATCTTAGAGACGGAGAAGAACGAAAAAATGAATCTTAAACCCGAAACAGAAACGGAAAGAGGCGAAGGTCGGAATGGGTTGCTTGCTTCCATTTTCGTTACGTTTTTCTTTTTCTTTTTTCGTTTAAGCTTTTGCGTTTGTATCTCATGAGTAGGTGGCAGTAACTGTCCTTTTTTTCTTTCAATTTTCATTACCATTAAGAAGTTTTTTCTATGGATATTGGGCCTTGTATCCTGCGGTGGATTTCGGATCCACACATCCTGTTCATATATAAACCACCCTTGTTGTTCCTTTTTTTTTCTTTATTTTCTTAAACTTTTTTATGTAAATATTATTATTATTATTATATAGTACTATTAGTATATCTTTTTTTATATATTATCTAAATATTATATAGATTGTTATTGTGAATATAGGTTATTTATATTTTATATATTCTTTTAGAATTTTTTGTATATATACATTATATTTAAAAAATTTCTTATACATATATATATTTTTTTCTTTTAAAGTTTTGTAAATTATTTTATATACTAATTTCTTTTTATATTTCTTTAGAACATACTATGCTTCTTTTAGAAGTTTTATATTATTTTTTTTTGGTATTCATAATTATTTTATTTTAAGAGTTAAATTTTATTTCTCTTTTTTTATTGGACTCCTTATCTCATTTCATTTTGTTTTGGTCGATGACGAGACCACCTTCGATTCTCTGTCAAATTATTGATGAGAAATGAAGGATCTGAGACCGACTTTCCCTTCTTTCTCACTTTTCGACTTTATTTTCATTTCACTTCTTTCGGTCGATGACGAGACCTCCGTAATTCATTACCAGTCAAATTATTGATAAGTAATGTTGGATCTGAGGCCACCTCTTTTCTCTCTTCGTCACTTGTCCCAACTCGATTCAAAAGCATTGACAAACCATCTTTAAAATAAATTTCTCTTTGTATTGAACTAAAAAGAGAGGATTGGGTGTAGACCTCTTCTTCTTCGAGTGTTGGGATGCCCACTGTAGTGAGGGTGGTCTCGATACTCGTCTTTCAATACGAAGATGCGACTTTGTCCACCACCTATCCCTTTCACAACTTCCTTCCACAATTTTCACACCTAAAACCTCGGTCTCGTACCGAGTGCATTTTCAAACTTATTTTCATAACAAAAACTTGAATGGTCGTGGAGTGGTTAGGCATAGGCCTTCTCCTATCCCGAGTGCTGACGTTTACTGTAGGGTTCTCTGTCGCAAAGCACTTACCATTCAAAACCAAAAACATCTTTAATAAGAGAACGAAGTTCTCTTCGCATTGAATTAAAGAGAGCAGATTGGGTGTAGACCTCTTCTTCTCCGAGCGTTGGGATGCCCACTGTAGTGAGGGTGGTTTCGACGCTCGTCTTTCAATACAAAGACGCCTCGTTCGCCACACATTTTTACAACAAAAACTTTGAGATAAAGAATTGGGTACTACCTGTAGGGGTTACTATCCGAGGACCTATCTCGCCCCAAAAACAATTTCAACCAATCAACATGACACCTTGCCTCGCATGGCGAAAACCAATCTCCCAAAGGACATGTTACGCCCGTTCTACCGCAAACAGGTAACGCCTAAGTCTCCAACGAGCGAGCAGTAATGCACCTAACTGCTAGAATGCGCACGATAGCATCATCCATAAAAAACATCAACACACTGTTAGCACGAACTACGTTTGCTCTGATTTCTCATGCCAGATGAGAATACGTAGGCACAAGACGGCGATGTCTTGGCGAGCTCCCTTTTTCACCTTT
The DNA here is from genome assembly GCA_963859935.3 of Lathyrus sativus. NCBI lineage: Eukaryota > Viridiplantae > Streptophyta > Magnoliopsida > Fabales > Fabaceae > Lathyrus > Lathyrus sativus. The sequence continues at coordinate 668,265,238 of OZ012740.1, forward strand.
CACCCGTAGTTGGCCGAACTACGGCTGCTCTGATTTCTCATACCAGATGAGAATACGTAGGCACAAGACGACGATGTCTTGGCGAGCATATTCCCCCATATATGTAGTTCCCCGAACTACGTCGACTCTGACTTTCTCACATCTATTGAGAATACGTAGGCATAGGACTGCGAAGTCCTACCGAGTCTATTCTTTCTTTTCTTCCCTGTTATCCCTCCTTTCTTTGCTTCTAAACCCTTTTTCTTCACCCTGTGGAACACTTCTTATAGCATAATGTTTAAGCAAATAAATTCACACGTCGACAAACAAAAGGTTCCCATCGAGTACGATGGATGCGAGGGGTGCTAATACCTTCCCTTCGCATAACCGGCTTCTGAACCCGTTCTTGGTTGCGAGACCATCTTATCTGTTTGTTTCTTAAGGTTTTCTCGATATTTTCCTTTCCCCTCATGGGATAAATAAAGTTCGGTGGCGACTCTTCTGTCCTTTCTTTTTCGCCTCCACGTCGTTGCGCGATGCATTTTTTGAGTAGCGACAGTAAGGATCAAACATTATGACATGCTAAGAGGTTTTTAACAAACAGACAGAGCACAGGCATGCAAGAATATGGAACCCTAATCAACACCAACAATCAAAGTATCAAATATAAACGAACCAAGTAAGATAAAAATAAAGGAAGGTCATTAGATACACCATATCATGTCTAACATACTTAAATGATAAAAAAACATTACAAACATATCAATCATGCATCAAAACTTAAGCACACTTGCCACAACCTAGCTCCCACAAAGATAAATGAAAATATGGTTCAATATATGGAAGTTAGAACTCAAAACTCAAATAGTAAGTAGCATACACATCATATACAAATCACATACAACATTGTCATGTCAAGGAAAGCACTAGCAAGGATCATATCAAGTCATGAACAAGGAAATAAACAAGATTCAATCCAAACCATCCACAAAAGGACTCAAGCATTCAAGACATGTAAGAAGGATTAAATAGACAAGAAAAAACAATTTGAAACCATGAAGTCAGAAGTCAAAACATGTCTTTTAAACCACATACAAGCAAAAATTATCAAGAAAGCTCACTCAAAGAACATGCCTAAAAACTAGGTCCAGATAAACACCAAAATATGTTCACCCTACTTTGATGCCTCAATCAAAAATAGAAAAATTGCCAAATAAAATAAAAATGAAGGATCTAACTCATGTCCATACATTCAAGAATATGTGTGCAAAATATCACTAAAATATTAGCATAAAATCGCATTCAAAATCAACTAACAAACTCAAGGTATCAAAAGAATTAAGGCTTAACAAACCAAACCAAAAGCTATTCAAACAACATCATTAATGACCAAGAAAAATATCCAAACATCCTTCATTCATACTTTACAAGTTGACAAGAAATCAACACAAAAAGACAAGTGGAAGGCATTCAAATAAAAACCCTAAATTCAAGGGTGTTTTAGTAAACACATCTAACTAAATCACTTAAATAGAATAGCAAAATCATTAATAAAAATAATAAAATAAGTTAAGACAGTAAAGTGACTAAATATATTTTTTTGTGGATTTTATTAATAAGGGGAAGATGTAATATGAAATTAAAATTTGAAGTGAAAAAATAACAAAATAAAAGAAGTAAAAGGAAAAAGGGGAGGTGTGCAAGCAAAAAGGAAATAAAAGGAAATCTTCAGAAATCCAAATGGGCCTAATAATAGGGGCGTGAATAGAAATTGACGCCGGGCCCAGGTCCAAGAAGAGAAAAGAAGAGATCCTGTGTAATATGGTCCATGGGATCTCCACGCACGTCTAGGTCTAGACCGTCTGATCTATGATGGGAGTTAGTCAAAACAAATAAAATTTGGAGATGGAGAGGTTCATGGCAGGCAACGGCGGGAAGCACTGTCTTAATGAGCAACGCCTATACACGTGAAAACATCATAATAAGAATAATTATTCTTTCTCTTCGTCATTCCACTCACATCTCTGCAACTCCTCAAACATAATCCCTTGCCAAAAATTGTCCAACCGCCGGAGAATACGATGGCAGGCAGCCAACCACGGCGCCGCCGCCATCTCTCTTGGGCCAAACCTGAAAAATAAACACCTACCCCCTAAACAAACCCTTTTGAGTCCGAATTCGGGCTCAAAAGTTCCAAATTCTCACCCAAAATCCATAAATCAACAAACCCTAAAAATCTAAAACTATCCAAACGAACCCTAAACGTAGCGAAAACGAAGGGGAACAAAAAACAGTGAAAATGAAATCAAATAAGCAAAAGAATGGCGAAGGAGAAAGAGGAAGTTCTTTCTGATCAAGCTCCAATGAGTCCAAAAGAATACAAATAAGTCTCCTTCTTCCTTTTTAGTCTCTCTTCTTCTTTATAAAAATATGCGGTTAGGTTGAAACCAATGTGTGTTAGAGACAACTTAGGTTTTTTATGGTTTTTTCCTCAGTGTGGTGATGCGCCCAAAATTAGGGTTATCTCCTTTGTCTTTCTAGGTTTCTTGTCAGATTTAAATCCCCTTATGTTGAGTCAAAAATAATGCTTTGTAATCTCTTCTATGAAATGTTTGTCCTTTTCCATTTTTCTTTTAAGGTTTTTGCTATTAGACCTAGTACTATGAATCCTTCCTCTTTTGTGAATTCTGAACTGTGATGCATTGTGTATTACGTTCTGAAATTTTCTCCACATTCTGAAAATATCTTGTATTGGACTGTTTTTAATTTGGATGCTTGTGACACATGAAAATAATGTTACATATTGTGTGATGGTTTGAATTGACCATGTTACATTGACATATGAAACAGGGTGGTTTAAATGAAATGATTTTGTGTAGAATTTGAATTATGTTGGAATGGTTTATGAATGAAGTTGAATTTTGGTTTATGGATTTGAATTGGTTAGAAATTGGTTTAGGATAGTTGGAATTTTTGGCATGAAGATTGGTTTGTTTGAATTTTGATGGCATGGTTTTGATATGATTGAATTGATTTTGAAATTGTATTTGGTTTTGAAATGGTTTGGAATTGAATTGATTGGTGTTGAATTTGATGACATGGTTTTGATATTGTTGCGGTGAAATTTGGATCTCAAGCTATTGATTAACTTGAATCATATTTCATTTACAACCGGACTTTAATTTATCCAAAAAGGAAAGGTTTACAGAAAGAAAGACCTATAAAAATGCAAAGCAGAAGGACAAGGCCTAAAGCTGAGCAAAGAGAGATCTAAAGGTTCGGGGGTTGGTTATACCTAGGGAAGGTGTTAGCATCCTAAGTATCTGTAGTACTCTACAGGAACCTCTTGTTAATATTTGTGTTTGCTACAGTTTGCTTTCTAAGGGAAAAGTACTAAGGGTATTAATCTAAAGATGTAGAGGGTATGTACAAAGTTTGCTCGCAAAGACATCACATCTCGTGCCTACGTATCCGGACGGGAATGGAATCAGAGCAATCGTAGTTCCCCTATCTAGGGATGAGGATCTCTTGACTGTGGTCAAGGTTCCCAAAGGGAAGTAAGTATTCATAAGGAAGTACTTACATGGAGTGCGGCGACTCCTCTTCTAAGTTGAGGTTGTTATGATAAAGGATGTCCACGGCGGGACGGTAAAAGTGAGTACGGCGACTCAAATCCTAAGGTTAGGATAAAGGGGGAATAAAAGGTTGTCCACGGCGGGACGGTAAACATGAGTACGACGATTCAAATCCTAAGGCTAGGACAAAAGGAGAGAATGTCCTCGGCGGGACGGTTTAAAAGTGAGTACGGAGACTCGAATCCTAAGGCTAGGATAAAAGGGGAGAATGTCCACGGCGGGACGGTTAAAAGTGAGTGCGGCGACTCGTGTAAATGTAAAGGAAGTTGTTGTTATGTATAGATGAATATGTACAGGCGAATCAGTTTATCCTCGTAACTCAGGAGGTTAGGGAATGAGATGAACATGGTTATAACTCGAAACAAAAATCTTAGCATGTTAAATAACATATGTGGATATGAAAACAAACAAAATTCACAAATAAAGTCAAGTGGAACCACAAGAAATTTCATCTGCAACTGTTTAGGGTTTACACTGTAAACGCGCATTTCGCACATGGTCAAACCTGATGAAATATTAGTCAAACATGGAAAATAAAAATATGACATAAAAGTATATATTAAAATGAACACAATGAAAAAAGAATGGGTGAAAAATGATTAAAAAAATGAGAGAGTTATGATTTTTTGAAGTTTTATGTGAAAAATTGGAAAAAATGGCAACAAGGGTCATCACTGAGGATCGAACCCTAGTCAAGTATAGTGTGTGCGCATTTTCTCTACCACTGGGGCGGCCATACATCCATTAATTAAATGGAAACAATAAATATACATGTCTTGTTTGCTTGTTTTCCTGGGCAAAACAAAAGAGCCAACACATGATTGCAAAACTACCCATAACTTACTCAATTCTCCATGGATTTTGACAAAGTTTATATGCATCTCACCCAGAAAAATATGAGGAACATGATGGTGGTGTTAGTTTTTGAAAATTCCTCTTCCATTTTAAAATTAGATAGCAGGTGTATTTAAGTTTATGTGATGCATGAACACTTCCATGGTTTTGCAAAACATATCATAACTTCCTCAATTTTTATCCAAATTAAACAAACTTTATATGTAACTGGCCTAGAAAAATATGAGGAACATGATGGTGGAATTAGTTTTTTGAAATTCCTTTCTTTTGAAAAATTCAATAGCAGTTGTACCTTAATGTTTATGTGATGCATTTTCATGTAAATGTCATGATACAACCACTTTCAAGCTTAAACAACTATGCACACAGACCACATAAATCACATAAAGTGATTCTGAACCTTTAAATGTGTTCTATGTTAATAGAGTATGAATGTAGTATGTCAAATGCAAGTTTTCATTACAAATGCATTTTGTGAGGTGGACTTTGTGACAGTTGGTTTTAATGTCAAATGAACATACAAACACATTACAAATGATAAATACAAGCTGTTAGGACACTCAATCCAACTTAAAACAAGCCAATGCAAGAACTGGTATGTGATGTGCCTCTTTTATGAAAAATGAGCATTTTGAAAATGAGATTTCATGACAGTGTGTTTTTGAACAGAATGACCATGCTAACATCTCAAGAATGTTTAATATAGAGTGTGTGTAATGTGATTTGAGTGAAAAAACAAGTTGTGCAAAAAGTGGCTTGTGATGTGAATGCTTTATGTGACAAATTTGCAATTAAAAAGTGAATTTTAGATGCAGCAAGTTTATGAGCAAAATGGTTATACCAACATCTCAGGAATGATGAATATAAAGTGTGTGTGGTGTATTTTTGGTAGGAACAAGCTTGTGGCAAAAAGTGACTTGGTATGTGAAAGTGTATGTGACCATTTGCATTTGAAAGGTGAATTTTCATGACAGAGTGATTTTCAATGAAATGATTATGCAAACATGTTACAAATGATCAATATAAGATGTTCCAACCATCATTTGTGTACAAAAACAAATAACATGACAGTTAGCATAACAATTGCAAAATTGAGCAAAAAGTGACATTTTTGAAAACAGAGTCAAAAATAACACATAACTTCCATCATTGGAAGTTAAGTACAAAATGTGACATTTTCAGGACAGTTTGGTTTCAGGTCTTTCCATCTCTTTTTGAATGGTTCTACACTTCCTGTATATCATATGAAAAGAGTTTAAAACTCCAAATACCATGGAAATTGACAGCTTGAGAAAGTGGTACTTGATTTGCAAAACACACTTGAAACTTGCATTTTAAGAGTCAAAACTTGAGATACTTGTTATAACCATTAAGTGATGGTTTGAACACTTTTAAAATGACATATTGGAAGTGTCTAAACACTTGGTTTGAGTGGAAAAACACTAGAGCAAAATCTGGTGTGTTTTGGCAAAAGAATGCTTGAAAAAGCTACACTTGAGATTCAAAATCTACATTAATTGTTATAACACTCAAACCAGGTTTTAGGCATATTTAAAATGATGTATATGAGATGTTTTAACAACTAAATGAGACTAAAGTGTATCAAAAACCAGAACTGGTGTTGTGCTTGAAAATATGTGAAAAAGTGCATTTAACAAGTGAGCAACATGAACTGCACCAATTCTGTGCACAACCATAACTTCCACATCTTACATAAACTAAATAGAACAAGTTCAAGGCATCAAACATGTTAACAAACATCAGGTTATGGAATCACCATGACAAATGCAAGAATTTGGCAAAAACACATTTCTAAGCATGGAAGGACTCATGCTAGCAAAAACAAAACACTCAAGCATGCATACACCCTACAAATAACATAACAAAACTGTTTTGAGCCAAAAAGTTGACATACATTCACAAAATTCTGTTTTGGCTTCATGACATGCATATTTAACAAGTTATCAAAAAATGAGAAACATGAATTTCATGGCATGGTGATGCAAGGATGAGTCTAGAAATTACATACCTGTAGTGATGACCCTAAGCAAGCTTAAATACTCCTAGAAAAACCAGAGATCCCTTTGAATGCTCCTTTTCCTTTGATTTTGCAAGAATGTCAAAAAAACCAATACTCACACCTGTTTGAGATGCAGCTCTTCCAGCTGGTTTGTGAGACTTTAGACAGTTGCAAGATGATATATAAGAGGTGTTCCAAGTGTTAGAACATCAAGAAACCACCTGCTCCAAGTTTTGGCAATGTATGTGGCTTTTGGTTAAAGTGTGGTGCATGGACATGTGACTTTTTGATCCTTTGGTTTTTTGAGAAAACTAATGGTTGGAACAGCTTCAGAGGGTCATTTTAAGGTTGTCTATGTGATCTTTGAAGTGTTTTAAGGTTTGGAGAAAGTTCTGGTGTAAAAGATGCAAAGTGACATTTTTGAGGTTTTTGAAGGATTTGGTGATTTTGGAGAATTTGAAGCAAGGTATGGAAAATGTGATAACAGAAGTTCTCTATGGTTTTTATCAGATCAATTGTGTATGAAATGAGGTGAATGAGGTCTCTATTTATAGAGAAATGGATTGAGGTGCTTACTAGAGACCTTGCTTCATCATGAAGCAAACTTTGAGATATTTTGCAAAAACCCCTCTTGGAGGGTTTGCCCCTTGGTTCTGATACAAGGCCAACTTGTGAAGCATAATGATGTTTTTCTCAGGTTCATAGAATGCTAGGAAGTGTAGGAATGGGCTGGTACAACTTTGGCCTTTACACCTCATGCTTTGAAAAGTCCATTTTGGCAACTTTGGCTTTTTGGCAATGAAACTCATTTCTTTCATTCTATGATACTTCTATGCAAACTTTCTGATCTAACATGCTACATATGCTTCATATATCATATAGAACAAGTCTTGCAAGCTAGGATTGGCTCAATTGGAGGGGAGAGATGATTTTGCAATTTTGGCCAATGTGGGACTAAAGTGTGAAATTGCCAACTTTGAACCCATGTAACTTTCTGCTCATAAATCATCTTGAGGAGTTATTGTACTTCTTAGAAAGCCCTCATGTAGTACTGCAACATTCATGTTGGCCAGAAGTCTTGATTCTATTTGAAACTAGGTGAAAAATCCCCTTGAAGTTGGCTGATTTTAGGGTTCTTAAGGCCAAATAACTTAGAATTTTTCTAAGTCTTTTCCCCCTCTTGCAATGTTTTCTCCTCTAGCTCAAAAACTAAGCATTTTCTGACTATGGACCACTAGGAGACTTTTGTAGAGATTGTCAATAGCTTCCAAATGAGCTTTGAACCACCTCAATCGGATGTGCGGTTAAGAAGTTATGGTTTCGTCCCTTTCGAAACCCTAATTCTCGATTTTCTCGATTATTCCTTCATCCTTGATCAAATGGCCATGAAATTTTATGAGCAAGCTTATATTGACATATGGAACACTTTTGCTTCACATCTTGAAGTCCAATTCCTTAAATTTGAAAAGTCGAATTTTCGTCGACGGCGCGATCAATCGGTAACTACCGAGCCGCCTGTGGGTGTTCTGGACTTCTCGAGACTTTGAAACTTTTTGAGTGGACTTCAATAGGCCATATGAGCCTTATAAACCACAATTTCCTCATTGAAACACCTTCCAATACAAAAGTCAAACCACAGTTGACTTTTTCTATCGAAAAACCCTAATCGGGTGCCCTGAAAATGTACTGCTCTTGATTCTGGGGTCCAACCTCAACTTGGATTCTATTTTGAGATTAAATAGAATCTTTGAACTTGTTTCATGGTTTAATCCCTTCAAACATTGATTGATCAAATTTCACAGTTTCGATTTTAACCGCGCGAAACCCTAATTCATCTGCATCTTGAACAAAGAAAAAACTTGAACTGGGTTAGGGTTAGATAAACACATGAGTATGATCCTAAAATGATAATGAAAATCTAAGGGTCAAAATTTGGGGTATGACAGATATGATTGAATTATTTTGAATGCTTGGAATGGCTTAAAGATGTTAATTTGGAACTTTTGAATTTGGTGTTTGATGACAAGGTTTTGAATTGGATTTTAATGGTTGAATTGTGGTTTATGAATCGGTTTACAAAGGTTTTGATGGTTGAATTGGAATTTGGTGTATGATGATTTAGAATTGAATTGTTTTGAATTGTGGCTTATGAAATGAACTTAGTTTTGTGTAGGTTGACGCGCCATGAATTTGGTAAGGGTGCTTAAAGGGCATAGCTTGAAGATGATGAAGCATGGAGGCGTGAGGATGAATAAAGTGTAGAGCTTGATGAATTTTGATTATGATCATGGGTATTGGGCGTGGTGTTGAAGGAGCTTAGAGATGACAAAGCAAAATGTGAAGGTGGTGCGTGATGACTTAGGTTGTAGCAAACCTAGCTTGTATCAAACCTTGTAATTTTTGCCAAACAAATGTAATTGAAGTATGTAATTTTCATGGAATTTTCCATTAGCATCTACTTGTAACTAAACATGAAGTGAACACAAAGAAAAATCATTTGCTTTATCTTGAAGAAATTTGAATCTTCCTTTAATTGTCATCAAAATAGATTTGTGATCAAACTTTGAGGTACTTTGACAAACTTGAGTTAGTATCAAAAACAAAGTGCAATCTTGAATAATGAAACATTTTGAAATTCCCCTCTTATCCAAACAAACTTATAATTTAAACATTGAGATAATTTCAAAACCAAGAATCTTGATCACATAAGCTTTATGGACCTTTTTGAATGCATTTAAATTTGGCATAAAATGAGACTCACTTATGGCTCTGACATTGTACTTGATTTTAGAAAGGATTTACAATTTTAAACTTGGAGTTTTTAGAACACACAATCATGTCCTTGGACTTAAACTTGAATTCTTACAAGCTTGTAAATATGATTCCACCCTTTGAACTTAACCGATGGCTTGTAAAAGGAGAACAAATTGGACATGTTCGTAAGTTTGAAATGGCAAAAAACATAACATGAGCTTGAGCATAGAGCTTGAATTTGAAGATGGGTCCAGAATTAGATCTTGGGTGGGATTTAAAGATTTAAACATTTGGCCTAGAATTTTAAAAATGGTCAGGACCTTAAAACTTTTCCCTCGTAACCTTTGAATCCATCAGTTGAAAACAAAACCAACAAAATACTATAATTTCTCAACAACCTCATCTTGATCAATTAAGGTTTCTGACCCAAGCATATGGGAGAACCTTTTGAAGCTTATATTTTCCTCAATGCCCAGAAGTAGGCCAAAGATGCCTTGGGTTTCCTGATTCCCCAAGTCTGGAAATAACTCATAACCTAATTTCCTTAGGTCCTTCTATGGCTTTGAAAAGAAGCAAAATCTATTCTTTGTCAATCCATTTGCTTCATACATCCATTGATGCTGCTAAATCTAAATTCATGACCAGATGAGTGTGAACTTTGAAGAACTTGTAGGAAGACCATGTTGTACTGGATTATTACTAGAGAAAACCTTGATTGACCCAATCATTAAACCTTTTGCAACAACCCTGATTTTCACAGGAAGCAACGGAAAACAAAGTATGATACTTGGTTGGCTATGCATGAATGATTAACCTAATATGATATGCAAAAGATCAAAGAATCTAAGGGTAAAATTTGAGGTATGACACAATAATTATTAAATTACTAAAGTACCCGTAAATCCCACAAAATACCAAAATAACTTAAATAATTCATAATGAATTTAAATAAATCATAGAAACACACTTAAAACACTCAGATAATTAAATATGATTAATAATTTAAAGTTGAGGGTGTTACAACTCTCCCCCAGTTAGAAATATTTTTGCCCTCAATAATTACTTGGAAAAAACATATGTGAATAATATTCCTTCATTCAACTCTCCAGCTCCCACGTCATGCTCCCTCCAACAGGTCCTCCCTAAACAACCTTCACCAGAGAAATCTCTTTACCTCTGAACTACTTCACTTCTTGATCCTTGATCCTTATAAGTCATGCCTCTATATTTAGGTTATCCCTTACTTGCATATCATCAATTTGGATTATATGAGATGGATCAGGAATATACTTTCTAAGATGGGATACATGAAAAATATCAAAAATTCGAAAGAGATGGTGTTAAGGCCAATCTATAAGCAACATATCCATCTTGTTGGGTAATATGGTATGGTCTAATGAAACCTTCTTAGACTTCAGTGCACGTCCAACACCACTCTCAGAAGTGACTCTAAAAAATACATGATCACTTTCTCGAAACTGAAGAGCCTTCCCTCGCTTATCATGGTATCTCTTTTTTCTACTCTATGATTCCTTTATATTTTATTAGATCATTTTCACATTCTCAATAGTCTGTTGAACAATCTTTGGTCCAAGTACAACACTCTCTCTAGACTCACACCAACGCATAGGAGTCCACCACCTTCTACCATACAAAGCCTCAAATATTTCCATTGGAATACTAGAATGGTAGTTGTTATTGTACGTAAATTCAACCAATTGGAAGATATTTTTTTTAAGTACCTCATTCCTCTAACACAGAAGCCCTCAATAAGTCCTCAAGAGACTAGATAACCCTCTCAGTCTGACCATATGTATATGGATGATAGGCAGAACTGAACCTCATTTTAATATCCAAAGCCTCCTGCAAACTCTCCCAAAACCAGGATGTGAATCTCAAGTCTGTGTTAGAAACAATACTCAATAGAATACCAAGCAACTTCATAATCACACTGATATAGATCTCAGTCATCTTTTGCAATTAAAAATTAATCTTAAAAAGGATGAAATGCATTTATTTAGTCAGTCTATCCAGAATCACTCAAATTGCATCACTCCCTCTAAGAGTATTTGGCAAACTAGTCACAAAATCCATCAAGATATTACCCCACTTCCATTCAAGAATATCCAATGGTTCCATCAGTCCATACGACTTTTGATGCTAAATCTTCGATTTCTGGAAAGTCAAATATACATGTAAGTTCTATGGTTTTTGGATTGGCAACATTTTTGTAAAACATGTTTCCAGCAAGATGTTAAAGCATATGTTTTGTCATGTCAGTCAGACATCATGTTCATTATGATATTGTGACATCTGTCAGGACATGTTATACCAAAAAGTTAGGGCATGACTGTTTTGGTATTTTTAGTGTGTTTTAATTCACAAGTTTGTGTTATCCAAGGAGGGATATTGTGGGAACTTCTGTTTTGACTGATTGTGTTGTTTTTTGTAAAAAGGATCCTTGAGACTTTTTAGGAAACTTTGTATTTTATTCCTATTATTGTGCAAGAGATAATGCTTATGATTTAGAGTTGATTCCTAAAGTTTTTGCGCCTCAAGAGCCCAAGAGCAAGAAGACAGAAGGCTATTTAAAGAGAAGACCTAATCCTATTTTAGCTTGGACATTACGTGAAGGGTGAAGCATAAGGATTAGTCATGTCTTAGTAGGTCTTTAGGGTTTAGTGTGTGTTACTTGTATATAACGCATGTGTCTTCTAATGCATGGAGGTAGACTAAGTGTTCACTGTTAATTATCCACTCTAAAGCTTTTAAGCAATAGTGTATTGTTCTTGGTTGAAGCTTTTAAGCAAAACCAAGTATTGTACTTGGAAGAGTTGGTACTTCTTTTTGGGTAGTTATTGAAATATCACTGGTTTGTGATTGATTAGGAAGTGAGAGGGGGATCTTATATCTAGAGGGTTTCTAGTCATAAGTTGCACAACGTAGTGATTAGGCGAGAATTTGTAAATGAATGAGTTTAGCTTTGAACTAATACTATCATAGTGAATTTTCTTCTTCACTTGGTAGCCCCTAGATGTAGGTGAGTTGCACCAAACTGGGTTAACAACTACTGGTGTTATTTTACTTTTTTGTCATTTAAGTTTATAATTATTTATTTATGATCGAGTTGTTTTGATTCCAATGTTGTGACATCTGTCTCAACATCTGGTATCTGCGTGCGAGAATTTCAATTGGTATCTGAGCAGGTCACCATGTTCTGTTTTTGGGTGAGCTCTAGGGTTTTTTTTTTGCACTATGGACAAGGAAGGAGGAGGTAATGTGAATAGACCACCTATTTTGGATTGAACCAACTATGATTATTGGAAAGCACGCATGATGGCTTTCTTAAAATCCATGGATATCAAAACTTAGAAAGCTGTCATCAAGGTATGGGGACTTCATGTGGTGAAAGATAAAGATGAGAAGGAATCTTTGAAAACAGAAGAGGATTGGACCAAGGAAGAAGATGAGGCTGCTCTTGGAAACTTCAAAGCCTTGAATGCTTTACTCAATGGAGTTGAAAAGAACATGTTTAGGTTGATCAATACATGTATTGTGGCTAAGGATGCTTGGGAAATTCTCAAGACAACTCATGAAGGCACATCTAAGGTAAAGATGTCTGGACTCCAGCTACTTACCACAAAATTTTAAAACCTAAACATGAGTGAAGATGAAAGTATTCGTGACTATATTCTTAAAATAGCTAATTCCTTTAGTGCTATGGGAGATAAAATATTAGAAGAAAATCTAGTAAGAAAAATCCTTAGGTCTCTTCCCAAGAGATTTGACATGAAGGTCACAATAGTTGAAGAAGCCCAAGACATAAGAAAACTAAGGGTGGATTAACTCATTAGGTCTCTTCAAACTTTTGAATTATATATGAGTAATAGATCTGGATAGAAGAACAATAATATAACTTTAACTTCAAAAACCACTAATCAAGAAATTTCTAAAGCCATTGTGTTACTTGGAAAGAAATTCAATAAGATTATGGAAAATATAGATAAGAAAATTGAAACAGATGTCAAAGACACTTCATCTAACATCAATAATGGTCTTCATGAAAAAAAATTGTAACATAAAAGAAATTAAATTCAAACAAAGTTATCCATTGTCATAATTGTGAAGGTCTTGGTCACATTAAACCTGAATGTCCAACATTTACCAAAAACCAAATAAAAGGAAACCCTACTGATGAGTCAAAAGATAGTAATAACAGAAGTGGAAAAAATGTTACTGCTCTCTCGGGTAGATGTAGCTCAAATAAAAACTTGTGCAATGAATAAATCACATATGAAGAACTACCTGCCTCATACAAAAAACTTTGTGTAAGAAGTGAAGAAGTGTACAAGTTAGGAGAAAAGCAGGAGCATTTTACAGCGCATCCTCGGGAATAAAAAGAGAGTCTTTTGGGTACCATATCTAATCTTCAAAATAAGGTGAACTTATTGACTCATAAGGTATAAATTCTGACAAAATTCAGAATGCTAAACAATGGATCTAATATATTGAATGAAACTCTTCAAGTTGGAAAAGAGGGTAAGGTTTTCATTAATATAGGGTTTAACTATCGGAATGTAAAAAATCAAAGAAAAATCAGTGTTGCTAAAGAGAATGATAAGTTTGTAATGTCAGACCAAATGTTATATCATTTTGCCAAACATCAGAAAACTTACACAAGAGGTAAGCTCTAGCCATGGAAGTGTCATTATTATAGGAGATATGGTCACATAAAACCATTCTGGTAGAAATTGTATGGATACCCTAAACACTGCTCTAAAACTAGAGATAATCATGCAGGGATTAAAGGAATAAGAGAGGCTGGTATTGTGGGCATGGTTGTTAGTCTATTAGCTCATATGTCTCCAAAAGACTCTTCTCAAGAAAAATGGTATGTTGATAATGGGTGGCCTAGACATACGCCAGGTGTTAAAGACTATCTAGTTGTCAATAAGCCCAGTCTCACCAAATCTGTCATAATTTGTGATGATACAAATGAAGAGAATGAGGCTATATCCAAGGATAATTGTTGCATTCCCAAACAAGAATGTATGGATGAAGAGGAATTTAGAGATACTCTTAGGACTGAGAACTGAGAGAAAAAACATTATGTATAACCTGGTGTTGGGACATTTCAACCAAACTAAAAATGTCAGGGTCAAACTGGAAATTTGGTTTTATGAGGAATTAAGGAAAATATTTGTTATGCGCTTGAAAAAGTTTTTTACCTGATGTATTGCCGGATGTGTTTATCTCTTTGTTTGTTTTTCTAGATTGAGTGTCGAGTTCTGAGGTATTTCCAGAACCTATCTGAAGTATTTTAGGATTATCCCTTTATTTATCTGATGTATTTCCATATTAAGTTTTTTTTCTGACATATTTCAAGAACCCCTATTGTGTTATTTGAGGTATTTTCAGATATTTTGTTATCATTCTGATGTTTTTCCAAATTTTGTTTACCCGATGTATTACCGGATGTGTCTGTCTCCCTGATGAATTTCCAGAGTGAGCCTTATTATCTGATGTAATTCCAGATAGTCCATAGTATTTCTGAGGCATTTCCAGAATTTGTTCTTTGTCATTTAAAGTCTAGTTGTTATTGGCATTCTGTTATTTAAAGTCCAATTTGTTGTTGGCGTTCTGTTATTGAAAGACCAATTGTTATTGGCACATACAGAGAGTTTAATTACCCGATCTGTTTTTCCTGATGGCTCCTAGAAGGTCATATATGAATTTTCATTTCAGAGAGTTTTCAGAAGCTTGGATGTTATTCTTGTCAGAAAACTCCAATGATTTTATTTCAATTGATTTCTTTATAAAGAATCATCGTTTACCCTTTTGTGGATGATCTTCTTGTAAGAGGACTTCTAATATCATCTTATTTTGTATGGATAATCTTCTTGTTAGAAGACTCCTATTTTGTCAATTTCGTTCTATTTCCCCTCAGGTCATATATGAGCCTGTTTGGTAAATCACTTTGATTGTTTCTCTAGTGAGTCTTAACCAATTATCTTTGACATTTTCCTGTGAACCACCGTTATCACATGTCTTCATTTTCCCCACATGTCTATCATCATTTATCATAAAATCATGTTAGGTTCCATTTCATTTTACATCATATCCCCAGCAAACCAAATAAAAATATTTGCTAGTCCATAGTATAACATGTCGTTGCATCTAGGGAAATTTTTTAGATCTTTTGTATTTAAATACCTTTTACCCTGATTTCATGAGGATTATCATCACTCTTCCATCCGGTAAACATATTTAAATAGGAGCAACTGTCATACCACAAATTTTACCCCTTAGATCCCATAATTATTATTTGCATCATTTGCATAGCTTCAAGAAGTACAAGGGGTTGATCAGTCAAGGTTTGGTTGATCATCAAAATCTCAAATTATTTCACTCATTAAGAGTTTCCCTTCATCAACAATCAAGTTTGAGATTGCATCAATTCAAGATCATCAAGTCTCTATAGAGTTTTGGTCAAAGTCAATTGGATATTGACCTTCTGACAAAAACATGATCTCATGCTTTGGAACATGATTCAAGACCCTCAATTACATATTTGGATTCCACTCAAATGACCTAATTAGCTCAAGGAGTTTGATTCATTGACAATTGCAAGATTTCAATTCATCTGGTACAAAGTCAATAGATGATCAAAGTCAAAGTTTGAATTTTTAACAATTTTGGTCAAATATGGTTTCCTCAAGTTAATAATCATGAAAAAATGGAAGATGATTGCATTGGATCAAACTTAATCAAGAAAAAAGTCCAAAGTTGTCAAATTAGGGTTTTGGAATTTTTTTTCTAAGTATGAAAATGCATGATCAAGTGACCTACTTTCTAAGGCCATAACTTCTTTCTCAAGCATCCAATTGAAACACTTGAGGGTTGTATTTAAAGAAGTAATTTGATACTACAAGTTGATTAAAATTATAAGTCAAAATATTTATTGAAGAGGAAGAAATTGATGTTCAAAGTTAGGGTTTCAAGTTGTGTGAAAATCCAAAACACTTAGAATTTTTTTCTAAGTTTTTAACCTTGTCAAGTGCATGACTTTATGGATTCTTTGTGAAAAATACAAGCCACCACTTTTGATGCTTAAGGGATGCAATTAAAGATCATATTTCATACTTCATCTTGTTGAAAAAATTGATCCAAAAGCTTTTACCTATTGAAAGATATAGATGGCCAAAGTAGAGGTTTCATCATGATGAACAAATTAAGTCCAAATCAAACCAGAATTTCACTAAGTTGCAAGTCAGTTTGATCACACAAATTTAGAGTTACTTTTGGGCACTTTCCAAGCACTTTTTCAGATTGTGATCAACATGAAACTTGTAGTATTGATCGCGACTTTCTATGTCTAATACAACTAACTGCAAGTGCACAGTCTATCGCGTAGTAATAAAAGATATCGATCCCACAGGGACTCGTAATCAAACTAGTGTTCTCGGGAGTTACTATGTTTAGCTAGGTAGAATATGTTTTAAGGGAATAAGATTGTCACTAAAAGGGGAAACCAAGATTACTATTTAGATTTTAATTAATTGAATCGATACGTAGTAATTGTGTTCTTCAGGGATTTGATAAGTTACTGGTGTATGAAATAGTTTTCGCAGTTTATTTAAGCAGAAAGTGGAGATTTGAAGACTCTCGTCTCACGATGGTTATTGACGCTAATCATAATCCTAAGGGCCTAACGTACACTTTCGTGTTCCGTTCGGGGTTAAAATTACTTTTTGGAAATCCCTAAGTTCTAATTCGTTTTAAAGTGCTTTCGCTGTTATTAAAACAAATGCCTAGTGTTTACTATCTGACCTTACCGCAGCTTTCGCTTGTTGGTTCGTATCTTAATTAATTTCCCACTTTCGTGGCAAAACTACTTTAAAACAAGTTCTCGCTTTCGCGACGAAGTTTATTTCGTAAATCAATTTTAAACACTTAGACCATAAGTTATTTTTGTGAAAAGAAAGTTTTCAAACAAGAGCTATCAAATCCCATTCGAATTATTACTACATATCGATTACCTAAGTTTAGCTAGACATGGAATTTGGAAAAGCAAAACATAAATAATAATAATAAATAATAAATTGCATTATGATAAAATAGAAGTCGATCAAAATGAAAACCTGTATATAATGCCAATTGGCCTTTGGGCAGATCCTCCACAGATGTTGGCAGGATTCTGTCTTTAGTTCCAATTCGATCGTACAGTGCAGTAACAATTACAGAAGAGCGGAAATGGGAATGAGTAGAATGGAAAGGGAAATAAAGGAAAGGGATACAAATGAGACTGGAGAAATGGATACAAATAATAACTGAAAATAAATTTGCTCTGGAAATAAAATTTGGCAGCACTTCGTGGTATGAATGCAGCTCCCTTTTTGAAGTCCCCTGCTTCCCTTTTTATAGATGTGGAATTCCAACGGTTACCTCTAAGGATGATGGACCTTGAGGCAGATAATTTAGGGAGTAGTGGACCATTTAATGGGAATTGGAACTGCTCTTTTGACGTGTAATCTGAGTGGGGCGTTTTTGCCTGCATGACGGTCGTCACAAGGTGTGACGGTCGTCACCCGTGTGATGGTCGTCATGCATCTGTGACGGTCGTCACATCAGCAAAAACTGTCTGCTGCGCTTTTCATTGTGTTTTCACTCCTTTTTCGTCCATATTTCATCTGGGATTGCTTCTTTTCTTCATGTTGCCTTGTTTAGACGTGATCGTTGAATACCTGCAAAAACATCAGACAAATACATGGAAATAACCCGAAATCGGATCGAAAACGGTTAGCTTTTAGTCGAATTATGCATGAAAATATCTATATGATTTCGTGTTATCAAACTCCCCTAAGCTTGAATCTTTGCTTGTCCTCAAGTAAAACGTGGAAAAATCGGCAAGCACGAGGCTGCTTCTTCGTTCGCGGAGTTTGGAAAAACCGGGATTCTTGGTAGGAACAAGACGAGTATCATGACGACACTGGACTACGAGTCTCCGGAGGTCTCCTTTTTATGCAAATCGGTCTCAGTCATGCTACCGTATCTTGGTGTCAAGGTTCTCGTGGCAAGTTCACCCTGTTTGTTCTAGCGCAATCACATTAAGCCCGTTGTCCGCACACTTTCATGGCAAGTCGATCTGTTAGTGAATATGATCTCGTTTTTGTTTTTGATCTTCTTTATTGATCGTAATTTGGTGTCATTGATTTTTCAATGAGTTTTTCGTGTCGTTGGGCTAAATGCTCGGGTGAGGAGCACCTAACTTAGAAGGAAACGTATCTTATATTCTTAGGCTTTTTAGCTCTCTTTTCATGATTTTTCATCTTTTTGGAGATCATACACTTATTTGCATCGGTCGCTCGCTTAGAAGTGTTTTTAGGATGGTGTTGACTGCTAGTATAAACTACTTGGGGTTGAGTTTGCGTAGCCACTTGGTACTTTGGTACACGTAGGTGGTGAAACCGACTCGCATAAACTAGAGATCTAAGGTGTCTGGACGATACTGGTTTTGTTAGAACTGTCGTTTCCTCGGAGTTTCAAAACTCGGTTTGAACTCAGGTGCATTCTCGTGATGCTTTTGCTTTTGAGGAACAAGTGAAAGTTTTTGTTTACGTTGAATAATGTGGGGAATAGTTTGCGTAACGTGAAAAATATATAGACGCGTTTTATTTGCTAGAAATAGAAAGTGTAAAATAGAACTTACTAAAATTCAAAAGTGCAGTGAAATGGAAATACAATGAATAAGGGAAGTTCTGAATACAGTGGAAATAAGGCTCCGCTCCCACACTATCTCGATCAGTGTCCTCACTGATTCTTGAAGCATGCGAGAGGGAGATACAACTGAAAATGAAAATACAAAGAACTGAAATATAGTAAACAATAAAGGAAAAAAATGAAAATCTAGTCCCGGGGCCTGTCACGTCCACGCTGGCGTCCTCTGGCTCTAGCGAGGGCTACTCTGTCCTCATAGCTCATGGCTCCGGTGTGGTAGACCGTGTCTCGGAGTCCTTCGACCTGCAGGGTCAGATTCGCTAGACTCTCAGTGATCGTAGCTTGGCTGGTGTGAAGTTGTTGCATTTGAGTCCGGTGCCAAGCTTCGAACTGGTCAGCTCGCTGGTTCTGCTGCTGCAGCATCGTGAGTATCTGTACCTGCTGGTCTAGGGAGCGACGGAGGTCCTCTTCGGTGTAGTCGAGCACGGGATGGTGACGGCGGCGGCGGGATGATGTACCTACTGGAGGAGGAGGCTGCGATGCCTCTGGCTGCTCGGACCTGTCCAACTCAGCTTGGATTTCATCTTCAGAATCATGAGTGGGTTCCTGAGTAGGAACAGCGGCAGCAGGAGGGGCAGTGAGGTCGAACAACCAGTTGGTACGGTCCTCAGGATGGATGCGGGTGCGGGACGGAAGGATGATGCTTCTGACGGTCTTGCCACGCACAACCGGATGATATTTCCCGTCAGCTCGGGAGCGGATGAGATGGAAGGCCCTGCAGTGGTCGGTGTCAAGGAACACCGAGGGGATGGACTGGAGGTGCTGAAGGCGGTCGCCGAGGTTCAGCCCAAGTGCAATGGCCGTGACAATCCCGCCAAAGTAGAATGTCTTTGAGCCAAGGTTGCAGTTGGCCTGAATGTGGGCCAGCAGGAACGGGGTGGCGTTGACCGGTTCATTGTTGAAGACGCAATGCAGAAAGAAGAGCTCCTTGGAGTTCACTTTGTGGTTGTTGTCTCTGGCGAAGATGGTGTTGCTCAATGCCCTATGAAAGTATCTGATGGCGGGGTTATGGATGTGAGTGGCGTGTAGGGAGTCCCAACCATCGACATTTAGGCCGGTCAACTGATACCACAGCGCGAAGGCTTCGTGCTGGAACTGGTCAGTGATGTGGCGATGAGCGTTGTCGCCGCGGGGTAACTGTAGGATGCTGGCGATTTGATTCTGATTCACTTGATAGTTGACGCCGAACATTCGGAAACAAGCGGCACCTGTGTGCTGGTTGAGTTCGCTGCTGCTGGTGACGTACGAGAACGAACTCAAGAACTCAAGAGTGAGTTGTTCGTAGGTTGGCTGGGGGTTGGAGCAGAGGTTCCAGATGCCTGCTCGTTGAAGCATCCAGGTTACACCTTCGAGGAGTCCGAGCTCCGTAAGTGATGGAAGGTGCGGGTAGTGAGTTGGCTGGAGCGACCTCTGATGAAATGCAGTGTATTGTGCTTGTTGTCTCTCGCCTAACTCGCCCTCAGGGAAGGAAATGTTGCTGATATCTGCGTTTCCGGCCATTGTTGAAGATGGAGAGTTTTTGGAGTTTTGGGGTTTTTCGGCAGAGATGGAAATGTGACAGAACGGTGGTTTGGAGGTTGAATTTGGAGTTGAGGTTTATAGTTCAATTGGGGAGGAAGAAAATCGTAGTGGGGTATGAATTTGGGAAGTTTGAGAGTGATAATGGGGGGAGTGGAAGGGTACACGACCCCTGTTATATCAGATTGCAGTTCTGGGCTGCGTGACGGTCGTCACAAGGGTGTGACGGTCGTCACCCGTGTGACGCTCGTCATGGGGCTGTGACGGTCGTCACAGCAGCAAAATCTGCAGAACGCAGAATTTTGCTCTGAGGGCGTATTCGGGGTGATTTTAAAGCGTAATATTGCTACGGTGATGTAATATAATAGCCAACAATCAATAAATAATGCGAAAACAGAATAATTGAATAAAACTAGAATTGAAATAACATAAAATGGAAACAATTGTATGTAGTACATAATGAAACGAACAATGTGAAAATTTCACATGAGTGAATTAAACTAAACTAGACTAGACTAAACTGAAACTACTGCTACGAGCTAATAACTAATCTTTTCGTGCCTTCAATTCCTCGAATTTCTGTGAATAGTAGTCGAGTTGGTCGCATACTAGATCCATGAAGCCTACCAGGTCACTGTGCATGCCTGCGATATCAGCTTTTACATTAGTCAGAGCATTATCAACGTCGTCCAATCTGAGTAACACGGTATCCATTTTGTCGGTTGTTTCCTCAGGGATAGGCTCAGGATAAGTATTGTAGTATGGAGGAGTCATAGGGTCTACTTCATTTTCAGAGGCGGCGTCCTCATAATACATGTAATCGTGTGCCTCAGAGATGTGGTCACTGTCATACATATAGTCCTGGGGTGTTGACTGTGGTGAAGGAGGTCCCATAGGCTCATCCAATTCGTAGAGCCAGTTATCCTTGTTGTGGATGCTTGTCATCAGGTGATCGGGCAGTGTGAATAGTTGTACTGGTTTTTCGTTAATAAGGTACTCGTACGGTCCAGGTCCCATAGTTCCTAAGATGCGCCTGTTAAAGCAGAATTGAATGTTCATGGGTCTGATGGTACCAAAACGAGTGCTGGCATTAGATGGAATCTAAGGCCAAGCTCATGGGCAATCATTGTTACTAGTCCTCCTATAAGAATAGGTGTCTGAGGTTCCAGCATGAGGCGTTTGAAGGATCTCATCATGAAAGGCACTGCATTTACTGTTCGTCCCTGAGAAGCACAGAACATGATGAATAACTCTTCCTTAGACACTGTGGTAATATTTTCTTCTTTTCCAAACAAGGTGTGAGCTAGTATCTTATGGAAGTATCTAAAGGCTGGGTTATGAATGTCATCATTGTACATTCTGTCTGGTTCAGGGTGATAATCTCCTGTGATTCTACCCCAGAAGTGATCGAGTTGCAAATCAATATCGTCATCTTCTGCACTGATGAACACATGCGGTCCGCTAGGGAATCCTAGGAGGTTAGCTAGTGACATCCTGCTGTGGGTTTGGTCCATTCCAAACAATCGGAAGGTAATCAACTCTGTGCTGGATCCAAAACCATAGTTGGGTGTATATCTGAAGGAACTGAGGAATTCGTAGGTAAGATCCTTGTAGGTAGCGAAGCGTGTTTTCAGAGCAGTGTTCTCCCAACCCAGTTGATTGAACAGGTATTGAATGCTATCCGTGATCCCTAGTTTATCCATAGTAGCCTGTTGCACCCCAAAATTTGCCCTCACAATACAAGACTTTGTGTTCTAAGAAGGTTCACAAGGTTCACAAGTTCTCCAACAACTTGCATAACCTTTCATGAAGTTCATAAAGTCCACAAGCTACTTTATGAAGGTTCACAAGACCTTTCATGAGGTTCATGAAGTCCATAGGTTGCTTTTTGAGGGTTACCAGGTGCAATAATATTTAGTGTGGATCATTACAGTCAAACACTTCAGAGTACGAACATTGGATTACAGGGATCCTAGGATTATTCTACTGTTCGTTCCCTCAAGGCGTCTCAAGGGTTTTAGTGTCTTCCCTAGAGATTGTGTCCTTATCATCAAGGTTTCGTAAGAAACTAGTGTGTATACCAAGCTACGCCATCACCTAATTTCGTAAGGTTGGGTCATCATTTGCGAGAAGGAACTCGGACCTATTTAGTATTCGATACAACGATCGTGAATGAGAGAAACCAGGTTTATTTCAATGAGTGAGGGAGATTTTAAGAAAGGGAGTTTGGGATCAAATTTGCATATTATATTACAAGATCCATTTTTATATATATACTGATTTATAGTACAAGCTAAGTAAGCTCATCATAAGATACGCGGTTGAATTTCAAGGAGCCACAAGAATGAATTCAAGTTATGTTATTCACCATAAATACTCCATACAGATTCCTGTTTTTTAAATCATAATGTACAACCGTATTGAACACCAAAGTAATTCCTAATTTCGACGAACAATGGATTACAAGAACATTCTGTACTTTATTGACATATGTGCACTTCAATAATTACACAACAAATCCTAAATTTATACAAGCTTCCCACATAGAAATCCCCTGGTATTTAATACACACTAAAGCCAAGAATGTCAAGCTAAGGCTATTCTATCACAAAACAACGGATTTTTCCCGATTTGAATTTGAGAGAAGTAATTGAGAGGCTAGCGGTTTTACAACATCAAGAAGGCGTGTTCACCAAGAACCAACAATATGGGCCTTTCTTCTTGCCTTGCAGTGATTGTGGCAGCCGTCGGCGTGTCAATCTTCGGTTCAAAACCTACTCACAGAGGATCTCGCCTTATTCCTTTTCTTCTAATTATTGATACACCATGCTGAGGCCAATGTTTCGCCGGCACCGCGGTCCAACCTGTTAAGATAAGGAAAATAGCCAGCAATGAGTACCATTGAGAAACATGAATCAAAAGCAAATAACAAAATGAATGAATTAAAATTCAGCCCTCAGTTCAGCTCATCATTGGGCGTGAAATTCGAGCGGCTGGGAGAGCCACGGCCGAAGCTCGTTACCAACTCCCTACCGAACGTCGAATTGAAAGCATACAACGATTTGGGACAAATTATCAACAGCTCTCGAAGCCGTCAAACATAATCGAAGGCAACATAATCGAAGGCAACACAATCGAAGGCAAATGGAACAGTCTTTCTCGACGGTTCAGACAACTCGTCATCATCACCGCATAACCTTTCTCGGCGGCATTGATCTGACGGTATCCAAAGTATCAGTTCCCTCTGAAAGAAGAAGAAGAAAAGATAAGGCATATTCGAAACAGAAAGTCAGATATCAAAACAACTGCACCAGATAAACCGAAAAAACCAAGTCATCAGAATCCAAATGGAGTAAAAATCCATGACAGGGTCGGTTTGCATCAAATTTGGATAACCGAATCCAAAATGGGTGAAGATCCATATCTGAAAAAGAGGTCAAACGAAATCCAATCAAAGCAGGTCCGAAAAGAGAAAGAATCCAATCTAATCCATATCAGAAAAATCCATCAATATTGAGATCATATCATACAGAAATTTCAATCAAATCTAAATCAGAAAAATAACGTAAATAAGATATTATCCAGCCCACAGAAGAAGAAAAAAGGACAGTATAAAGGAGACGAAACCCTAACACAAAAGAGGGGGGAGATCAAAAACGCCTAACCAACAGCGCCGTTTTTTATCAGCAAAAGCATCTCAACAAGAACTCAAAACCCCCAAATCACGAAAGCCAACAGGGGCAACCAAGCAACAAGTCATCAACAACAACGAACAGTTGAGATCATCAGGAGAGGAACGGACTCACCAAAGTGGAATACCGACCGTAAACGGAGCCGCGAGTCCAAACGAAAAGTGGAGACCGCCGTCGCCGTTCAAAACGGTGGGCAATCACCCTCTCAGCCTCAGCACGTGCATCATCGACCCCGCGATTAGCATCAAAACAAAATCCATCCGTAAACCGAAGTGTTGGCTCAAATTTCCTCATCATGGCCACCAACCGAGATCATCAATAAAGCCGGCGAACAACCACAAGCCACGAGACTCAGAGGACTACATACGTTCTCATCACCGTCAAAATCCCCACCGAATCGTAAGCCACAGTGTTGATGACTATTTTTTTTTCTTTTCGTTTTTGTATACAGGTGAAAGATGAACGAGAGAGAAGATGAAAACGAGAGAAGACGAAAATGAGAGAATACGGGTGAAAGGATGAAGCGCCGTTCTGGCCTTCCTTCTTAGGGTTTCTTAAGCCCTTTCTCTATTGCAACGGACCGGGTTGGGTCCGGAAATGATACCCGGCCCAACCCTCTTTTGTTTTAGTTATTTTACATTTTATTTGTTTTTATTAATTTTTATTATTTTCAAATTTTTATTAAAACCTTTTTCTAACTAAATATTAACATTTGTTTTTTTAAAAAAATATATAATTTAAACCTTTTAAAAAAAATCTAACTTAAACCCTTTTAAAAAATGATAACATAAAAAAATAAAAAAACTCTTTTTTTTTTAAATTAAACTTAATCTTTTTTATTTTTTATTTAAACCTCTTTTTTACTTAAATCAAAAATCCTTACGTATAAACAATAAAAAAAACTCTCCAATCTTGCACTTTTGTCTCATAATTCATCCAATAACTGTCTGATTCGGTTTACTAACATTGTTTCCTCGTTTTGCAGCTTGTTACGTTGCCAGTAGTTATTTTTGTGTATTTTTAATTCAAATTTTCATTATTATTGTAACTGCTTCTCATTTGTAACCTCGCGAACCAACAATCGCGTTTACCTTCCCACTTTTACTTTCCGCTGTTTGTATGATTAAAATTCTCACATTCATTTACCGTTAATCTATCACATTGCACATCCGAAGGTTAGGTCTAACTGTTTGGCCGCCGCGCCAATGGTCCTCAAACCCTCAAAACTACAAACTTCAAACCCTAATTTTCACAAATGCCTCGCCACAGGCAAAATTACAATTTTACCCCTAGCTTTAGGTCAAAGGGCCGCCGTGCTCATTTTAGGGTTTCCCGCCGCGGAATCCCTAACCTAACCCTAATTTCAACTTAACAATTCAACGTAGAAGTTTGGAGTTCCCACACTCCGCATAAGTGTGTCCTTAAGATGCATTTATTCCCCTTGAAATCTTGACCACAGTCAAGATGTTTCTAACCTCCCTCGTGAGGGGAACTACGATTACTCTGATTCCACTCCCGTAAGGATACGTAGGCACAAGATGCGATGTCTTGCCGAGTAAACTTAGAATTAACCCCCTTTATTATTTATTATTGCTTATTTATATTTTATTTAATTATTTTGCTTATTATTTTGTAATTGTTTCTTGGATGTAAAGTTGTTTAATTATTTAATTATTATTATGGTTAGTAATTAGGGAGTGTAACAACCTGTATGTAATATTAAAATAAATTTAGATCACTTTTAAATAAAGATAATTAAAATAAACACGTCACACACGTAAGTCGATTTTAATCGCCGTCTCACTTCCTAAGGATATCCCTCAAGCTGCCTACGAATAATGGTTAAGTGGGGTGTATAAAGCAAGTCCCTCAAATGAAAAAAATCATCAAAGTCCCTTATGGTTGCCTTTACGAATCGAGTCCCTTTCGAAAAATGATGATGGTCCCTTATATGTGCTTATTACATCCCACAATGGCCTTCAAAGTCAAATTGTCCCTCACATGTCCCTTAACATCCAAAGTAAGGACTACCTACTCCATTATAGTAGGGATAGTCTTACTAAGGAAAGGATAAAGAATAAGAAAGACCTTAAAACATTAGGGTAGGCTACTCCTAGATACTTGCTCACTTCAAAATTTTTTCACACTTAAACAAATTTCCAACAAAATTTTCAAACAAGTTTTTTTCACATCCATACACGGATTATTATTAAACTATTCTGAAATTTTTTGCTATTCACACACTACACTTTCAAAACAATTCAAAAGTGAGCTTAAGTACCTAAGAGCCCATGGATAACCATGGATGAAAAGGGTGCTAACACCTTCCCTTTTCATAACCTACCCCCCGGACCCAAAATATTCTCTAAGGTCTTTCCTGTTCTTTTATAACCTTTCCTTATGGATAAAATAAAAGTCGGTGGCGACTCTTGCTATCCGCAACATTGTTTAAAGTCAGTTCTCCCGCCGTGTTACAGAACTGGCGACTCTGCTGGGGATCTATTTAAGAGGGGTACCCTTAGGAATTAAGATCACTTTAAATTGTTTGCCTTGTTTGCTTTATTATTATATTGTTGGGGTGCTCTTATGTGTGAAAGGTCCTAACCCGGATCTAGTGTACCTTAGGTAAATGGCAATAGACCAAGGAAACTGTACGACGTATATCGATACGGTTGATCTGGTGGCCATAGTTAGTGCGACTTCTTGGTTGGTGCTTATATTCCTTAAGTCAAGTTGAGGATAATATTGAGGCTGCCATATGTTGTCAATGCACTAACTGACTTTTAGAACCCTAGTTAACTCATCTTGGCCTTTAGAAAGTAGTGAGGTAACCGGCTTTGGTGCAGACTGAAGTTGGTTGACACTCGATACTACGCTCATTGAGATCTTAAACTTGGAGGGTTTTGGTTGGCAAGTAAGTTGCCTTCTGAACAACCACCCTTGTGAAGGATCAATGATATTGAGATCCCTTAGAACCTGGTTACTTTTGTAGGACAGGATGAACCATCTAACTTCAGGGGAGGGTACTTGCCTTTGAACCTCATGCAAGCCTTTAAACCTAGGGCTATGGTGTGACTTGTTTGTGTGTGCCACATGTTTGTGATTGAGCATGACATCATGACATCATCATGCATCATAAGCATATCATTTTCCCTAACCATTTCAAGGACCAAAGGATTTATCTTTGTTCTTTGTTGCAGGTCATGGCTTCTGCTCGTAGAAACACCATCAGGATCAACTTTGTAGGGATACCTGCTAAGCTCAAGGAGTTGGTTTCCCTAGTGCCTGATCATTCCCAGTTCAACAAGAGACATGGTCACTTATTGGATCTAGTTACTTCAGGGTTCAGTGAAGACATGATGAGTGTGCTGTTTCAGTTCTTTGACCCTAAGCACCATTGCTTTACATTTCCTGATTATCAGCTGGTTCCAACCATGGAGGAGTTCTCTAAACTTCTGGGTATACCTGTTCTTGATCAGAAGCCATTCACAGGCTTAGAGAAGGAGCTTAAACCAGAAGTTATTGCTGCAGCTCTACATCTGAAGAAGTCTGACATTGTTCTAGAGACGAGAAGTGGAGTTAAAGGTATTCTTGCCAAGGTATTAGTGGATAAAGCTCAAATGTTCTTGAAGGCTATGAGCTACGATGCTTTTGAGGAGATATTAGCCTTATTGATTTATGGCTTAGTGTTGTTCCCCAATCCTGATCAGTTCATAGACGTTCATGCCATCAACATATTCCTGAGTCACAATCCAGTGCCTACCTTACTTGGAGACATCCTACATTCTCTTCACACCCGTACTACAAGGGCAAGAGGAACTTTGATGTGCTGCATACCTTTACTTTCTAGGTGGTTTATTTCTCACCTTCCTCGCTCAGTAATGAAGAATGAGCAAGGGTTCAGATGGTCCAAGAGGATCATGTCACTATCTCACTCAGACATTCATTGGTGCTCCAGATCTATGGAGAATGTCACCATCATTGACCGTTGTGGGGAGTTTCCTAATGTGCCACTTCTAGGCATAAGAGGAGGCATCACCTACAACCCATCTCTAGCTTTACGACAGTTTGGTTACGCCCGGAGCGATGGTCCACATGACATGTTGATTCAGGGCATTGTGTTTGATTACGACAACGATCTTCAGGGTTACCGTCAGAGATTCATCCGAGCTTGGGGAAAGGTAAACAGGATTGACAGCAAGACACTGGAGCCTAAGTACACCATTCCTATGGAGGCTTATCTCAGATGGGTACGATTTCGTGCTCAGACACTCATGATGCCATATCCTGCCATCCTACCAGTTACCATGGAACCTGTTGCTGAAGGAGACACAGCTTATACCATCCTTCACCCAGACATGCCTACTGATATGGAAGACTTGCAGAGATCATGGATCCAACTGAAAGAGCAAAGGGATACTTTCGAGGCTCATTACAAAGCAAGCCAAGCAAGGATCCTAGAGCTAACAAAGCTACTTCATGAGGAACGAAACCTCAACTCATACCTCAACACCAAGAGGAAACGTCCATGGGAGACTTAAAACCCCATCTTTTGTACTTATTTCGTTTTCATTTTTTGTAAGCCTAAAAGGCAAAACAAGTTATTACTAATAAAAAGTTACTTTCTTGTTTGTTTAAGCAAATTTAAATCCTGCGGTCCTTGAAAACATTGCATATGCATTCCCATATCATTGCATCACAGGTTTATAATTGTGCACAGGTTTCTCATCTTCTCGCTGTTTATTTCAGCAACGGCTCTCGAACAATCAGTTAAGGATCTCCAGGCACAAAATGCACAGTTCCAAGAGCTGATCCTGAACCTATCCAAGGGGCAGGATGAATTGAAGACACTGCTGGCCAAGAAGACTAAGAAGGCTAGAAGGTCTGCTGGGTTGCTCAACATGGGAAGAAGGTTCAAAGGTCCTGTCAAGACCAAGGAACATGTTGAAGACTATGAATCTGAAGAATCTGAGCAGGAGAGAGGCAGTCTCCACAACACTATGGGGGACTCTGATTCTGAGGCTAACTACTACCATGAGCCTAACGAAGACAAATTCAAGATGTTGGTGGATAGAATGGATGCTATGGAATTACAGAAATCATCTGGGCTGGATTTTGAGGATTTGAGCTTGATATCTGGGGTGGTCATACCCATTGGGTTCAAAGTTCCTACATTTGTTGTCTATGATGGGGTCTCTTGTCCCAAACTGCATCTGAGGTCTTATGTCAGAAGAATGCAACCCCACACTGCTGATAAAAAGTTGTGGATCCATTTCTTTCAAGAGAGTTTATCTGGAGCTCAGCTAGAGTGGTATTATCAGTTGGAGAGTGTCAACATCAGAGATTGGAATGACCTTGCTGAAGCTTTCTACAAGCAGTATCAATACAATGCTGACTTAGCCCCCACTCGCATACAGCTTCAAAGCATGTCTATGGGTGCCAAAGAAAGCTTTAAGGAGTATGCTCAGAAGTGGAGAGACTTAGCTGGAAGAGTTCAACCCCCTTTGACTGATAGGGAGTTGGTTGATATGTTCATGTGTACGCTGAATGGTCCGTTTTACAGTCATCTCATTGGAAGCTCATCATCTGGCTTCACTGAGTTGATCATGACAGGAGAGCGAGTAGAGAATGGTATTAAGAGTGGTAAGATCCAAGTGGGCACTTCTTCATCAGGTGCTGCAAAGAAGCCTCCCACTGGGAAGAAAGAATCTAATGCTGTGTATGGTCAGCCTGATCGTAACAGAAGGCATCAGTCTGTTAGTGCAGTTCATATTTCAAATCCAACTCCTGCAACAACAGAGCAGCCTCAAGGCAACCAACAGAGGGCTAGAAGACAGTTCACGAAGATCAACATGTCAATGGCTCAGGCATTGCAACACTTGTTGAAGGCTGAACTTATTACCCTGAGGGAGGCTCCTCAGAATCCCAATGTTACCTCTCCCAAGTACAATCCCAATGCACGATGTGCATATCATTCAAACTGTCCAGGACATGATACTAATAACTGCTGGGTCTTGAAGAACAAAATTCAGGATATGATTGATGCTGGAGAAATTGAGTTTGATCCACCAGGTACTCCAAATGTGATTACAGCTCCAATGCCAAATCACGAGAAGACTGTCAACGCCATTGATGAAGATATTGATGAAGATCTGCATGTCTATTCAGTTATGGAGTTGAGCACACCATTGTCTGTTATCAAAAAGAGGTTAGTACAAGCTGGGATCTTTCCAGGTTGTCATGAAGATTGTCTATATTGTACCTATAAGCCGGATAGTTGCTTCATTTTGAGAGATGGGATTCAACGTCTCATGGATAAATATACTATAGTGTTTGAAAGAAGACCAGCATCTGTAGAAAGTATGGTGGATCATCTGACTCAGGGTAAGAAGATTGAAGAGGTTGACATGGTTGACAAAGTACCACTAAGAATCACTTCAAAGGGTCCCATTAAAATCACTCATCAGGGCCCAATCAAGATTACTGTTGAAGGTCCTGTGAAAGTTGTCGCTGAAGCCAGAGTAGCTCCTCTGATCATTACCACTCCTGGTCCTATTCCTTATACATCTGACAAAGCTGTGCCTTGGCACTATGGGTCTGATGTTTACATCCATGGTGTCAAGCAGGAGCCTTTACCTGATATGCCTGTTGACATTGATAATATTGCTGGATCTAGCAAGATCACTCGTAGTGGAAGAGTCTTCTCTCCTCCAGTTGCTTCTAAGAGTGCAGTTACTCCTGCTGTTACTTCCACCACTGACGCTTGGGGCAAGGGTCCTGTTATTGAGCCTGTATCTACTGATGTGCCAGCTGCTGATGACCTCTCTAAGCAGATGGAAGAAGTATTGAAAATCATTCGCAAGAGTGATTATGATATTGTTGATCAGCTGGGGCATACTCCCTCAAAGATTTCTATGCTCTCCCTGTTATTATGTTCTGAGGCTCATGCCAAGTCATTGATCAAGCTTCTAAAGATGGCTCATGTACCCAGTGCAATTTCTGTGGACCAGTTTGAGAATTGTGTTGCGCACCTGACCTATGACAACGGGTTAGGATTTTCTGATGCTGACTTGACCCCTGCCAAGAGGGATCATAACAGGGCCTTGCATATTTCAATTGAATGCAGGGGCACTACCCTGTCTCATGTGCTGATAGACAATGGTTCCTCTCTGAATGTGTTGCCTAAGGAAGTCCTGAATAAGCTGAGTCCTGAAGATACGGTATTGAAGCCCAGTAATATTGTGGTAAAGGCTTTTGATGGTTCTAGAAGAGTAGTGCATGGGGAAATTGATCTTCCAATCAAGGTTGGCTCTCAGGTGTTTACTGCTACATTCTATGTGATGGATATTCGTCCTTCGTACTCATGTCTGCTTGGTCGTCCCTGGATCCATGGGGCAGGTGCTGTGACCTCCACATTACATCAAAAGTTGAGATATCCGGTGAATGGAAAAGTTGTTACTGTCTTTGGAGAAGAAGAATACTTTGTCAGCCATGTAAACACTTTCAAGTATCTGGAAGTAGAAGGTGAATACATTGAAACTCCATGTCAGTCATTTGAAGTGGTTCCCTGGGCTGTTAAGGATTGTGTGACTCCTCCTGCTGTGAAGAAGGTTCCTGTGGTCATCAGAAACCCTCCAACAATGGCAATGGCCTCCCTCAATGATGCAAAAGCTGTGGTGGAAGAAGGTGGTTGTACTATTTGGGGTCAGCTTCCTGATATTCCATACAAGTCTGACAAGTTTGGTTTGGGTTTCACTGCAGAGTCCCAGAAGGCTGTTCGTCGTGCTCGTGCTGTTCGTATCACCAATCAAGGGGTTATCAATGCTGTGGGAGATCAAGATGAAGACTACAACTTGGAGGCATGGATTTTTCCTACTGTGGGTGCTGGACTCAATAATTGGACAGCTGAAGATGTTATCCCTATCTCCTTTAGTCAGGAGTAAATACTACTACTGTGTTATGTTTTTAAATTTATAATTTCTGGAACAATTAAAACTTTCAAGCCATGTGCCTTACCCGGGGCACAATGGTGTGCTTGTTACGGGTTGTCATTTCATTTGCATACTTCATTCAATAAAATCAGTGGACGTTTCGTTTTCGTAAATATTGTGTTCCTTGTCTTTCTTTTTCTTTTATTTTTGCTTTATCAGCTATGTGTTCTTACACACACCCACGTCACTAAAATGCCGATCCTCATCCACTCTGGATCCAGTTGATAACAGTTCTACTATTGCCAATTACAATTTCGAGAATCCGATCTATCAAACTGAAGACGGAAACGAGGACGATTGTGAAATACCTGTGGAGCTTGCTAGGTTGTTACAACAAGAAGAGAAAGCTATACAGCCACATGAAGAGCCAGTCGAAGTTGTGAATCTGGGAACTGAAGAAAACAGAAAAGAGATCTGAACAAGGCTAGCCCTAAAGATGACTTTCCACTGCCTCATATTGATATTCTGGTAGACAACACTGCTCAGCATAAGGTATTCTCTTTTATGGATGGTTTCTCTGGTTACAATCAAATCAAGATGGCACCTGAAGATATGGAGAAGACTACATTTGTGACACAGTGGGGCACCTTTTGCTATAAGGTAATGCCATTTGGTTTGAAGAATGCAGGGGCAACATATCAGCGTGCCATGGTGGCTTTGTTTCATGATATGATTCATCATGAGATAGAGGTATATGTGGATGATATGATAGCCAGGTCTCGGAATGAAGAACAACATCTTGATCATCTGCACAAGTTGTTTGAGAGGTTGAAGAAATACAGGTTGAGATTAAATCCAAACAAGTGTACTTTTAGAGTTAGATCTGGAAAGCTCCTGGGTTTCATTGTCAGTGGAAAAGGTATTGAAGTGGATCCTGCAAAAGTGAAAGCTATACGAGAGATGCCAGCTCCCCGTACTGAGAAGGAGGTTAGAGGTTTCTTGGGACGATTGAACTACATTGCAAGATTTATTTCCCAATTAACTACCATCTGTGAGCCAATCTTCAAGTTGTTGAAGAAAGATCAGATGATGGAATGGAATGATGAGTGCCAGACTGCCTTTGATGAAATCAAGAGATATTTGCTAGAACCTCCAATTTTAATGCCACCAGTTGATGGAAGACCCTTGATTATGTATTTAACAGTATTAGACAACTCAATGGGGTGTGTATTGGGGCAACATGACGAGTCTGGTCGAAAAGAGCAGGCAATATACTGCCTTAGCAAAAAGTTTACCGACTGTGAAACAAGATACTCACTGCTCGAGAAAACTTGTTGCGCTTTGGCATGGGCTGCTCGCCGACTAAGACAGTATATGTTGACCCATACTACCTTGTTGATTTCGAAGATGCAGTTCAAGATTAAGCATCACAACTCTTCTCCGTATCGTCCAAAGATGAATGGGGCAGTTGAAGCTGCTAATAAGAACATTAAGAAGATTGTACAGAAGATGACTGTTACTTACAAGGATTGGCACGAGAGGTTACCATTTGCTCTGCATGGTTATCGTACTACAATACGTACTTCAACAGGGGCAACCCCATTCTCCTTAGTCTATGGTATGGAAGCAGTTCTGCCTATTGAAGTTCAGATCCCCTCCTTGAGAATTATGAAGGATGCAGGCTTGGATGAAGATGAGCGGATTCAGACTCGACTTGACCAGATAAATTTGATTGATAAGAAAAGGTTAGCAGCAGTTTGTCATGGCCAGATGTACCGGAAACGGATGATCAAAGCTTTTAACAAGAAGGTTAAGCCAAAGGTATATCAGGCTGGTGACTTGGTGATCAAGCGTATCATATTACCACAGGGTGACCCTAGGGGCAAGTGGACTCCAACATATGAGGGACCATTTGTAGTCAAGACAGTGTTCTCAGGAGGTGCCATGATACTGACTACAATGGATGGTGAAGACTTCCCACAACCTGTAAACGCAGACATAGTTAAAAAATACTACGCATAAAAAGAGACCCGCTAGGTTGACAGGCCTAGGTAAAAATAAGGGCATCCCGGCAAACCAAAAGGGTTTGGGCAAAAATTAGGGATATATATATAAAAAGATGTACACCCGGCAAGTCGAAAACCTGAAAAGGCGGCTTGGGCAAAAAAGGGTATCCCGGTGGATTGAAAACCTGAAAGGGCAATCCAGACAAAAGTTAGGGATTAAAGCGTATGACTATGTCTCGTTTGGATCACTCATGAAACTGCAACCAGTTGTACTACTTACTCAAGCTCAAACAGATAAAGCTCAATCCAATCGTTTCCGTCTCAACAGCAAGAAGATGAGATACTTGAGTGGCAATAGTAGAATTGAAACTCAATAGGATTATTTCCCACATAGCTGATTCTTTTTGTAAAACTTCATGACAAAATTCTCTTACTAGGGTTTATGTCTCCTTGTACAAACTTACCCGTGCATGGGTCACTTTTGATATAAATAAATTCCATCTTTTGAATCCAGATTTACTTTTACCCTATTTACATAAGCGAAACGTCCATTGGTTGTGTTTGAATGTATGTATGCCTTTGAATATGATTGATGTTTACCAGAAATGCATGTATGCTTTTAATATGATTGATGTTTACCAGAAATGCATGAAAATGCAGTAATAGTATTTACTAAGGACGAACGAGGGAAGGATTTCAACGAAGCTTCGCCGGTTCATCTTTACAAGACAGTTACAAACCATCAGTAGGACTAATCCATTTTCACAAAGTCTAATCTCCCCTGGAATTTATATCCATCTCTTTTATCCTCATACGGATATACGGGAAATTACTTTCCAATAAGGGCACGATGAACGAAGACGGGATGTTATACTTATCCTACTATCAAACGAAAACGAAGGTTATCTATACCCTACTATCCCCAACAACGGGAGGTTATCTATACCTTGTCATCCCCAACAACGGGAGGTTATCTATACCTTGTTATCCCCAGCAGACGGAGGGTTATATATTCTTCAACAACGAATCGGGATTTATTTTCCTTGGCCAGAAGTTGTTATACAAGGATATCCAGACACTTCCAGCAGTGTCATAGCATACATACATCATTTACATCATACCATAACATATATGTCTATAGTACATTACCTAAGTGCATCATGTCATACATGCATACATAAAGCATAAACTAATGTTGTTATACAGAATGCTACCTTGTTTTCAGGTTAATTATCCAACAAACAAGCTTATGATCTTTGGGACTGCTTTATTGTAACCTCAGGGTTACTTTATCCTCCTGATGAGCTTCTTATTACTTTGGGACTGCTTTATTGTAACCTCAGGGTTATTTTATCCTCCTGATAGCCTCTCATGACTTCAAGACTGCTTTAGAGCTACTGATTGCTCTATCCTCCTGAAATCATCCTACTACTTCAAGACTGCTTTAGAGCTATTCATTGCTCTATCCTCCTGAAGCCATCTAATTATTTCAAGACTGCTTTAGAGTTCTCCATTGCTCTATCCTCCTGAAATTACATTATTATTTCAAGACTGCTTTAGAGCTATCCATTGCTCTATCCTCCTGAAATCATTACTTCAAGACTGCTTTAGAGCTATTGATTGCTCTATCCTCCTGAAGACATATCACATTATTATTTCAAGACTGCTTTAGAGCTATTGATTGCTCTATCCTTCTGAAGCCATCTAATTATTTCAAGACTGCTTTAGAGTTATCCATTGCTCTATCCTCCTGAAATTACATTATTATTTCAAGACTGCTTTAGAGCTATCCATTGCTCTATCCTCCTGAAATTATTATTTCAAGGCTGCTTTAGAGCTATCCATTGCTCTATCCTCCTGAAATCATTACTTCAAGACTGTTTTAGAGCTATTCATTGCTCTATCCTCCTGAAGCCATCTAATTATTTCAAGACTGCTTTAGAGTTATCCATTGCTCTATCCTCCTGAAATTACATTATTATTTCAAGACTGCTTTAGAGCTATCCATTGCTCTATCCTCCTGAAATTACATTATTATTTCAAGACTGCTTTAGAGCTATCCATTGCTCTATCCTCCTGAAATCATTACTTCAAGACTGCTTTAGAGCTATTGATTGCTCTATCCTCCTGAAGACATATCACATTATTACTTCAAGACTGCTTTAGAGCTATTGATTGCTCTATCCTCCTGAAGACATATCACATTATTATTTCAAGACTGCTTTAGAGCTATTGATTGCTCTATCCTCCTGAAATCATTACTTCAAGACTGCTTTAGAGCTATTCATTGCTCTATCCTCCTGAAGCCATCTAATTATTTCAAGACTGCTTTAGAGTTATCCATTGCTCTATCCTCCTGAAATTACATTATTATTTCAAGACTGCTTTAGAGCTATCCATTGCTCTATCCTCCTGAAATCATTACTTCAAGACTGCTTTAGAGCTATTGATTGCTCTATCCTCCTGAAGACATATCACATTATTATTTCAAGACTGCTTTAGAGTTATCCATTGCTCTATCCTCCTGAAATTACATTATTATTTCAAGACTGCTTTAGAGCTATCCATTGCTCTATCCTCCTGAAATTACATTATTATTTCAAGACTGCTTTAGAGCTATCCATTGCTCTATCCTCCTGAAATCATTACTTCAAGACTGCTTTAGAGCTATTGATTGCTCTATCCTCCTGAAGACATATCACATTATTACTTCAAGACTGCTTTAGAGCTATTGATTGCTCTATCCTCCTGAAGACATATCACATTATTATTTCAAGACTGCTTTAGAGCTATTGATTGCTCTATCCTCCTGAGGTCAGATTTATCACTTCAAGACTGCTTTAGGGTTGTCATTATTGATTGCTCTATCCTCATGAAGACATGCTGTTACATCAGTATTACTCCAGACTCCTGACAGTTCTCATTATACTACTGAAAAACTTTCCCCTAGTGGCATCTTTAAGCCCACTCAATCATGTTCAACCAACCATCAATATCACTCCATGCACTGGTGAGTGCAAATTTTTGGGCTTTTGTGTTCAATCCCCTTCAACCTTCCAGGTTACGACTGGCAAATATACCAATCTAACCCCTCAGGTTTCAGAAAATTGAACAGGGGCAGCTGTTGCACCCCAAAATTTGCCCTCACAATACAAGACTTTGTGTTCTAAGAAGGTTCACAAGGTTCACAAGTTCTCCAACAACTTGCATAACCTTTCATGAAGTTCATAAAGTCCACAAGCTACTTTATGAAGGTTCACAAGACCTTTCATGAGGTTCATGAAGTCCATAGGTTGCTTTTTGAGGGTTACCAGGTGCAATAATATTTAGTGTGGATCATTACAGTCAAACACTTCAGAGTACGAACATTGGATTACAGGGATCCTAGGATTATTCTACTGTTCGTTCCCTCAAGGCGTCTCAAGGGTTTTAGTGTCTTCCCTAGAGATTGTGTCCTTATCATCAAGGTTTCGTAAGAAACTAGTGTGTATACCAAGCTACGCCATCACCTAATTTCGTAAGGTTGGGTCATCATTTGCGAGAAGGAACTCGGACCTATTTAGTATTCGATACAACGATCGTGAATGAGAGAAACCAGGTTTATTTCAATGAGTGAGGGAGATTTTAAGAAAGGGAGTTTGGGATCAAATTTGCATATTATATTACAAGATCCATTTTTATATATATACTGATTTATAGTACAAGCTAAGTAAGCTCATCATAAGATACGCGGTTGAATTTCAAGGAGCCACAAGAATGAATTCAAGTTATGTTATTCACCATAAATACTCCATACAGATTCCTGTTTTTTAAATCATAATGTACAACCGTATTGAACACCAAAGTAATTCCTAATTTCGACGAACAATGGATTACAAGAACATTCTGTACTTTATTGACATATGTGCACTTCAATAATTACACAACAAATCCTAAATTTATACAAGCTTCCCACATAGAAATCCCCTGGTATTTAATACACACTAAAGCCAAGAATGTCAAGCTAAGGCTATTCTATCACAAAACAACGGATTTTTCCCGATTTGAATTTGAGAGAAGTAATTGAGAGGCTAGCGGTTTTACAACATCAAGAAGGCGTGTTCACCAAGAACCAACAATATGGGCCTTTCTTCTTGCCTTGCAGTGATTGTGGCAGCCGTCGGCGTGTCAATCTTCGGTTCAAAACCTACTCACAGAGGATCTCGCCTTATTCCTTTTCTTCTAATTATTGATACACCATGCTGAGGCCAATGTTTCGCCGGCACCGCGGTCCAACCTGTTAAGATAAGGAAAATAGCCAGCAATGAGTACCATTGAGAAACATGAATCAAAAGCAAATAACAAAATGAATGAATTAAAATTCAGCCCTCAGTTCAGCTCATCATTGGGCGTGAAATTCGAGCGGCTGGGAGAGCCACGGCCGAAGCTCGTTACCAACTCCCTACCGAACGTCGAATTGAAAGCATACAACGATTTGGGACAAATTATCAACAGCTCTCGAAGCCGTCAAACATAATCGAAGGCAACATAATCGAAGGCAACACAATCGAAGGCAAATGGAACAGTCTTTCTCGACGGTTCAGACAACTCGTCATCATCACCGCATAACCTTTCTCGGCGGCATTGATCTGACGGTATCCAAAGTATCAGTTCCCTCTGAAAGAAGAAGAAGAAAAGATAAGGCATATTCGAAACAGAAAGTCAGATATCAAAACAACTGCACCAGATAAACCGAAAAAACCAAGTCATCAGAATCCAAATGGAGTAAAAATCCATGACAGGGTCGGTTTGCATCAAATTTGGATAACCGAATCCAAAATGGGTGAAGATCCATATCTGAAAAAGAGGTCAAACGAAATCCAATCAAAGCAGGTCCGAAAAGAGAAAGAATCCAATCTAATCCATATCAGAAAAATCCATCAATATTGAGATCATATCATACAGAAATTTCAATCAAATCTAAATCAGAAAAATAACGTAAATAAGATATTATCCAGCCCACAGAAGAAGAAAAAAGGACAGTATAAAGGAGACGAAACCCTAACACAAAAGAGGGGGGAGATCAAAAACGCCTAACCAACAGCGCCGTTTTTTATCAGCAAAAGCATCTCAACAAGAACTCAAAACCCCCAAATCACGAAAGCCAACAGGGGCAACCAAGCAACAAGTCATCAACAACAACGAACAGTTGAGATCATCAGGAGAGGAACGGACTCACCAAAGTGGAATACCGACCGTAAACGGAGCCGCGAGTCCAAACGAAAAGTGGAGACCGCCGTCGCCGTTCAAAACGGTGGGCAATCACCCTCTCAGCCTCAGCACGTGCATCATCGACCCCGCGATTAGCATCAAAACAAAATCCATCCGTAAACCGAAGTGTTGGCTCAAATTTCCTCATCATGGCCACCAACCGAGATCATCAATAAAGCCGGCGAACAACCACAAGCCACGAGACTCAGAGGACTACATACGTTCTCATCACCGTCAAAATCCCCACCGAATCGTAAGCCACAGTGTTGATGACTATTTTTTTTTCTTTTCGTTTTTGTATACAGGTGAAAGATGAACGAGAGAGAAGATGAAAACGAGAGAAGACGAAAATGAGAGAATACGGGTGAAAGGATGAAGCGCCGTTCTGGCCTTCCTTCTTAGGGTTTCTTAAGCCCTTTCTCTATTGCAACGGACCGGGTTGGGTCCGGAAATGATACCCGGCCCAACCCTCTTTTGTTTTAGTTATTTTACATTTTATTTGTTTTTATTAATTTTTATTATTTTCAAATTTTTATTAAAACCTTTTTCTAACTAAATATTAACATTTGTTTTTTTTAAAAAAATATATAATTTAAACCTTTTAAAAAAAATCTAACTTAAACCCTTTTAAAAAATGATAACATAAAAAAATAAAAAAACTCTTTTTTTTTAAAATTAAACTTAATCTTTTTTATTTTTTATTTAAACCTCTTTTTTACTTAAATCAAAAATCCTTACGTATAAACAATAAAAAAAACTCTCCAATCTTGCACTTTTGTCTCATAATTCATCCAATAACTGTCTGATTCGGTTTACTAACATTGTTTCCTCGTTTTGCAGCTTGTTACGTTGCCAGTAGTTATTTTTGTGTATTTTTAATTCAAATTTTCATTATTATTGTAACTGCTTCTCATTTGTAACCTCGCGAACCAACAATCGCGTTTACCTTCCCACTTTTACTTTCCGCTGTTTGTATGATTAAAATTCTCACATTCATTTACCGTTAATCTATCACATTGCACATCCGAAGGTTAGGTCTAACTGTTTGGCCGCCGCGCCAATGGTCCTCAAACCCTCAAAACTACAAACTTCAAACCCTAATTTTCACAAATGCCTCGCCACAGGCAAAATTACAATTTTACCCCTAGCTTTAGGTCAAAGGGCCGCCGTGCTCATTTTAGGGTTTCCCGCCGCGGAATCCCTAACCTAACCCTAATTTCAACTTAACAATTCAACGTAGAAGTTTGGAGTTCCCACACTCCGCATAAGTGTGTCCTTAAGATGCATTTATTCCCCTTGAAATCTTGACCACAGTCAAGATGTTTCTAACCTCCCTCGTGAGGGGAACTACGATTACTCTGATTCCACTCCCGTAAGGATACGTAGGCACAAGATGCGATGTCTTGCCGAGTAAACTTAGAATTAACCCCCTTTATTATTTATTATTGCTTATTTATATTTTATTTAATTATTTTGCTTATTATTTTGTAATTGTTTCTTGGATGTAAAGTTGTTTAATTATTTAATTATTATTATGGTTAGTAATTAGGGAGTGTAACAACCTGTATGTAATATTAAAATAAATTTAGATCACTTTTAAATAAAGATAATTAAAATAAACACGTCACACACGTAAGTCGATTTTAATCGCCGTCTCACTTCCTAAGGATATCCCTCAAGCTGCCTACGAATAATGGTTAAGTGGGGTGTATAAAGCAAGTCCCTCAAATGAAAAAATCATCAAAGTCCCTTATGGTTGCCTTTACGAATCGAGTCCCTTTCGAAAAATGATGATGGTCCCTTATATGTGCTTATTACATCCCACAATGGCCTTCAAAGTCAAATTGTCCCTCACATGTCCCTTAACATCCAAAGTAAGGACTACCTACTCCATTATAGTAGGGATAGTCTTACTAAGGAAAGGATAAAGAATAAGAAAGACCTTAAAACATTAGGGTAGGCTACTCCTAGATACTTGCTCACTTCAAAATTTTTTCACACTTAAACAAATTTCCAACAAAATTTTCAAACAAGTTTTTTTCACATCCATACACGGATTATTATTAAACTATTCTGAAATTTTTTGCTATTCACACACTACACTTTCAAAACAATTCAAAAGTGAGCTTAAGTACCTAAGAGCCCATGGATAACCATGGATGAAAAGGGTGCTAACACCTTCCCTTTTCATAACCTACCCCCCGGACCCAAAATATTCTCTAAGGTCTTTCCTGTTCTTTTATAACCTTTCCTTATGGATAAAATAAAAGTCGGTGGCGACTCTTGCTATCCGCAACATTGTTTAAAGTCAGTTCTCCCGCCGTGTTACATAGCCTTATCATAATACAGCGTTAAGGTGAATTCTCTTTCGGTCAGTGCTGCAAATCTTGCCTTCTGAGCGAGTCCTCTGGAGTGAACCTTTGTGAAATCGTACTCGGCCATATTCGTAGGTAATTCGGAGAAAACAGAAGGAATGTTTTGAAGGCTTTAAAAATCCTGAAAAGTTTAAAACAAGAAATTGAAGTCAGGATTTTTAGAAACGAAAAGTGGTAGAAACAAAAGACAAAAGGGAAAAGATAAAATAAGAATAAAAGTACGAAAATGAACGAAAGTAGAAAGTAGTAGTAATTTTAGGATTTTTGTTGGATTTTTCAAAGTAGAATTTTAAGGAAAAATGAAATGCAATGACGAGGGAAATTTGGGTTGTCTCCCAATAAGCGTTGTTTTTAACGTCTAAAGCCTGACGATAGCTTGGTGAGAAGCTATTCGGGTGTTTGAGCCGGAAGCTCAAGCAATGTTATATTGCTGACTTGAGGACTGTTGTCGTTCTTATTGTAATGTTTTAGACGTTGCCCGTTTACGATAAACGGTGCATTTGTCTTGTCGGTAATTTCGACAGCTCCACTCTGAAGTACTTTAGTCACTTCATAGGGTCCAGACCACCTAGATTTTAGTTTTCCTGGGAAGAGTTTTAATCGTGAATTAAAAAGCAATACGATGTCTCCCACACTGAATTGTTTCCTGATTGAACGTTTATCATGCCACTTTTTAGTTCGTTCTTTGTAGATACGGGCATTTTCGTAAGCGTCTAATCGAAGTTCTTCCAACTCGTGTAAGTTCAAGATTCGCTTTTCTCCTGCCTCGGTGTAGTTGAAGTTGAGTGTCTTAATGGCCCAGAAGGCCTTATGCTCTAACTCTACAGGGAGATGGCAGGATTTACCGTAAACTAATTTATAGGGGGTAGTATCTTTTGGTGTCTTAAATGCGGTCCTATAAGCCCATAAAGCTTCTTGTAGCTTTGATGACCAATCTTTTCTCGAGGTAGCGACAGTCTTTTCCAAGATCTGTTTTATTTCTCTGTTCGAGACCTCTACTTGTCCGCTAGTTTGCGGATGATAAGGTGTAGCTACTCGGTGCTTGACTCCATATCTAGAAAGAAGTTTATCGAATATTCGTGATATGAAGTGAGATCCTCCATCACTAATGACGAGTCTGGGTACACCGAATCTAGGAAAGATTGTGTTCTTGAAGAGTTTGATTACTACTCGTGCGTCATTTATTGGAGCAGCTATGGCTTCTATCCATTTAGACACGTAATCGACAGCGACGAGTATGTAGTTATTACCAAAAGAAGGTGGGAAAGGTCCCATGAAATCTATTCCCCAGACGTCGAAGATTTCTACCTCTAAGATTCCTTTCTGAGGCATTTCATCGCGTCGTGAGATGTTGCCAGTTCGTTGGCATCTATCGCATTTTTGCACAGCGATGTGAACGTCTTTCCAGAGATTAGGCCAGAATAGGCCGGCTTGGAGAATCTTAGCGCACGTCTTAGATGTACTAGCATGACCACCGTATGGTGCTGAGTGGCATTGGGAAATAATATTGTCTATTTCTTCCTCTGGGACACAGCGACGATATATGTTGTCGGCCCCTCTCTTGAAGAGTAGAGGTTCGTCCCAATAATAGTGTTTCAGATCGTGGAAGAATTTCTTCTTTTGCTGATAAGTAAGATCTGGTGGAAGCATGCCCGCAGCGAGGTAATTAACGATGTCAGCATACCAAGGTAATGTGACTTGGGCATAGACGGCTTCTACGGCTTTTTCGAATTCTGGATCTTCCGAGATTGCATTGGGTGTGTCACTTTCTAATTTGGCTATCAGACGTTCGTACGGGAAATCGTCATTTATCGGTACT
Source organism: Lathyrus sativus (assembly GCA_963859935.3). Taxonomy (NCBI): domain Eukaryota; kingdom Viridiplantae; phylum Streptophyta; class Magnoliopsida; order Fabales; family Fabaceae; genus Lathyrus; species Lathyrus sativus. The sequence continues at coordinate 668,308,849 of OZ012740.1, forward strand.
GGTTCGTGTCTGATGCCTTCTATTCGAGATAAGTGATCCGCAACAACGTTCTCGGTTCCTTTCTTATCTTTGATTTCTAAGTCAAACTCTTGTAGTAACAGGATCCATCTCAATAATCTTGGTTTGGCATCCTTTTTGCTTATTAGGTACCTTATGGCAGCGTGGTCTGTGTATATGATAATTTTTGCTCCTACTAAGTAAGAACGGAATTTATCAAGCGCAAATATAACTGCTAGAAGTTCCTTTTCAGTGGTGGCGTAGTTCATTTGGGCAGGATCTAAGGTTCTACTGGCATAGTAGATGGCATGGAGCTTCTTGTCCTTCCTTTGTCCTAGAACTGCGCCTACAGCGTAATCACTCGCGTCGCACATGATTTCAAACGGTAGTCTCCAATCTGGTGGTTGCATGATTGGTGCGGTGATAAGGGTTGATTTCAATGTTTCGAATGCTTTTAAACAGTCGTCGTCGAAGACGAACTCAACATCTTTCATTAACAGGCCGGTCAACGGTTTTGTGATTTTCGAGAAATCTTTTATAAATCTTCTGTAGAAACCGGCATGTCCTAGAAAACTCCGTATTTCTCGTACGGATTTTGGAGGTTGGAGATCTTTTATAATCTCTATTTTAGCTTTGTCTACCTCAATCCCTCTATCTGATATGACGTGTCCTAGAACTATTCCTTGTCGGACCATAAAATGGCATTTCTCCCAATTTAGGACGAGGTTTACTTTTACGCAGCGTTCTAGTACCATTTCTAAGTTTTGTAAGCATCCTTCGAAACTCTGTCCACATACCGAGAAATCGTCCATAAACACTTCCATAATGTCGTCTATGAAATCTGCGAAGATTGCCATCATGCATCTTTGGAAGGTTGCTGGAGCGTTACAGAGTCCGAACGGCATTCGACGGTAAGCAAAAGTACCGTAAGGACAGGTGAACGTAGTCTTTTCTTGGTCATCAGGATGGATGGGAATTTGGAAGAATCCTGAGTAACCATCTAGATAGCAGAAATATGAATGTTTGGCTAGTCTTTCCAACATTTGGTCTATGAAGGGTAACGGGAAGTGATCTTTGCGCGTAGCCTTGTTAAGCTTCCTATAATCAATACACATCCTACTTCCAGTCACGACTCTTTTTGTTATCGATTCGCCTTTTTCGTTTTTAACTACTGTGACTCCTCCTTTCTTTGGTACGACATGAACTGGGCTAACCCATTCACTATCGGAGATCGGATAGATGATTCCTGCATCTAGTAATTTCTTTACTTCATCTCTGACTACAGTGCTCAGGATGGGGTTTAGTCTTCTCTGATGCTCTCGAGAGGTTTTAGAGTCTTCCTCTATTGTAATTCGATGCATACAGATCGAAGGGCTTATACCTTTTAAATCGCTTATGTTATAGCCTAACGCGGTGGGGTACTTCTTTAGGACTTCTAATAGCTTTTCGGTTTCTGGTTGTCCTAAGTCGGCATTGACTATCACTGGTCTTTTTAGTTCATCGTCTAGAAATTCATATCTGAGGTTTTTGGGTAGAGTTTTAAGTTCTAAAGATGGGTTCTTCGGACCTGGCATATGGTTTGGTGTCAGTGCTAAGCTTTCGCTTAGGCTGTCGTCTTTATACGGTTTACGCCAATTATCGTCTTCAGAAATGTCGGGTATTTGAATTTTTATTATTTCTGAGTACGTGGTCTCTTCATTTTCAAGTTCTCTTATGCATTCGTCAATTTCATCTACTAAATAGCAGGTATCGTCTATTGCTGGTGCTTGTAAGAACTTGGTGAGAATGAACTCTATCTTTTCTTCTCCTACTTCGAATGTTAGCCTTCCTTTCTTCACGTCTATAATCGCTCCGGCTGTAGCTAGGAATGGTCTTCCTAGGATAATTGGGGTTACAGTGTCCTCCTTGATGTCCATGATTATGAAGTCGGTTGGGATGTAGAATTGTCCTATGCGTACTAGAACGTTCTCCAGTATTCCGACGGGGTATTTTACTGATCTGTCAGCTAATTGTACGGACATTTTGGTTGGCCTGAGGTCTCCCATATTCAGCTTTTTGCATATAGATAAGGGCATAACACTGATATTGGCTCCTAAATCGCATAGAGCTTTGTCTATTACGAACTTTCCTATGACGCAGGGTATGGAGAAACTACATGGGTCTTTTAATTTAGGAGGCATGCGGTTTTGAATAATAGCGCTACACTCTGCAGTAAGTGTAACTGTTTCGTTATCCTCGATCTTTCTCTTATTCGACAGGATCTCTTTGAGAAATTTGGCGTATGACGGCATTTGAGTTATCGCTTCTGTAAAAGGAATAGTAATACTCAGCTGTTTAAGGAACTCTACAAATTTCTTAAACTGTCCTGAAGTTTTAGAGTTTATTAGTCTTTGCGGATAAGGGATAGGTGGTTTATATGACGCTGGAGGTGCTTGAGTTTTTTCACTTGCGGTATCCTCCTTCTCGTTGTCCTCCTTCTTTTCTAACTCAGATTCCTTTTCTGCTTGTTCAGTTGGTTTCTGTTGCATGGCTGAGTTTTCGGTCCTCGGATCGATCGGTTCGTCCAATTCTTTTCCACTTCTTAGTATCACAGCATTTGCTTGGCCTTTGGGATTCTGTTCGGGTTGTCCAGGAAATGTGCCAGCAGGTGCAGCAGCAGATGCTTGCTGTTGAGCCACTTGTGATATCTGAGTTTCTAACATTTTGTTGTGGGTGGCTAAAGCGTCTATTTTTCCTGTCAACTGTTTAATTTGCTCGCTAGTGTGTATGTTTTGATTCAGGAACTCTTTGTTCGTTTGAGCTTGAGTAGCTATGAACTTTTCCATCATCATTTCGAGGTTTGATTTCCTAGGTGCATTCTGAGCAGCTGGTTTTTGATATCCTTGCAGAGCAGTAGGCATTTGCAATGCACTTTCGCTTTTGTAAGAAAAGTTTGGATGATTTCGCCAACCTGGGTTGTAGGTATTTGCGTAGGGATTTCCTTGAGCATAATTTACCTGGTCTGGCGGGATTCCGGCTAGCAATGGGCATTCGGGTGCATTATGAGTGGTGCTTCCGCATAACTCGCAATTTGGAGTTACTGCAGTGACAGTTGCAGTGGGGTTAACGGTCAGACTATCAATCTTCTGTGCTAGAGCATCTACTTTAGCATTGAACTTTTCAAGGCTGCTGATTTCGTACATCCCCCCTTTCGCTGAGGTTTTCTCATTTGGAGTGCGTTCACCTCCCCATTGGCAATGGTTTTGTGACATGTTTTCTATTAATTGATAGGCTTCATCGTATGGCTTATGCATAAGTGCACCGCCCGCGGCAGCGTCTATTGTCAATCTAGTATTGTATAGAAGCCCATTATAGAAAGTATGGATTGTCACCCAGTCTTCTAGACCGTGGTGAGGACATGTTCTCATCATATCTTTGAATCGTTCCCATGCTTCGTAAAGAGATTCAGTATCTTTCTGTCGAAATCCGTTGATTTGAGCTCTAAGCATAGCAGTTTTGCTTGGTGGAAAATATCTCGCTAAGAAGACGTTCTTCAATTGCTCCCACGTCGTAACGGAGTTGGATGGTAACGATTGTAACCATGTCCATGCTCTGTCTCTAAGAGAGAATGGGAAAAGACGAAGTCTTATCGCGTCTGGAGTTACTCCATTTGCTTTCACTGTGTCTGCGTATTGTACAAACTTCGTTAGATGTTCGTTCGGATCCTCAGTTGCGTTTCCTGAGAATTGGTTTTGTTGTACAGCCGACAGCAATGATGGTTTCAGCTCAAAATCATTTCGGGTAATAGCTGGGGCAGCAATGCTACTTCTAGGCTCCACCTGAGATGGTGTAGCGTATGCCTTCAACGGTTTTTTCGGAGGTCCTTCAGCCATCGTTGGTTCTTCTTCGGATTTGGGAATGGGAGTGAGAGGATCAGGAATGTTATGTTTGAGTTGGTACTCAATGATTCGGCTTCTTAGATGTAAGAAACGCTCTAGTTCTGCGACTGAAGGTTTCAAGATATCGCTTTGTGGGCGATCACTTGGCATACAATCGACAACACTAGTAAAGGAAAAATGAAAATTGTTTACCTAGTCTATACGGCGTAACAGAAGGTTACATTATTGACTAAACGGTTCCCCGGCAACGGCGCCAAAAACTTGATCGCGACTTTCTGTGTCTAATACAACTAACTGCAAGTGCACAGTCTATCGCGTAGTAATAAAAGATATCGATCCCACAGGGACTCGTAATCAAACTAGTGTTCTCGGGAGTTACTATGTTTAGCTAGGTAGAATATGTTTTAAGGGAATAAGATTGTCACTAAAAGGGGAAACCAAGATTACTATTTAGATTTTAATTAATTGAATCGATACGTAGTAATTGTGTTCTTCAGGGATTTGATAAGTTACTGGTGTATGAAATAGTTTTCGCAGTTTATTTAAGCAGAAAGTGGAGATTTGAAGACTCTCGTCTCACGATGGTTATTGACGCTAATCATAATCCTAAAGGCCTAACGTACACTTTCGTGTTCCGTTCGGGGTTAAAATTACTTTTTGGAAATCCCTAAGTTCTAATTCGTTTTAAAGTGCTTTCGCTGTTATTAAAACAAATGCCTAGTGTTTACTATCTGACCTTACCGCAGCTTTCGCTTGTTGGTTCGTATCTTAATTAATTTCCCACTTTCGTGGCAAAACTACTTTAAAACAAGTTCTCGCTTTCGCGACGAAGTTTATTTCGTAAATCAATTTTAAACACTTAGACCATAAGTTATTTTTGTGAAAAGAAAGTTTTCAAACAAGAGCTATCAAATCCCATTCGAATTATTACTACATATCGATTACCTAAGTTTAGCTAGACATGGAATTTGGAAAAGCAAAACATAAATAATAATAATAAATAATAAATTGCATTATGATAAAATAGAAGTCGATCAAAATGAAAACCTGTATATAATGCCAATTGGCCTTTGGGCAGATCCTCCACAGATGTTGGCAGGATTCTGTCTTTAGTTCCAATTCGATCGTACAGTGCAGTAATAATTACAGAAGAGCGGAAATGGGAATGAGTAGAATGGAAAGGGAAATAAAGGAAAGGGATACAAATGAGACTGGAGAAATGGATACAAATAATAACTGAAAATAAATTTGCTCTGGAAATAAAATTTGGCAGCACTTCGTGGTATGAATGCAGCTCCCTTTTTGAAGTCCCCTGCTTCCCTTTTTATAGATGTGGAATTCCAACGGTTACCTCTGAGGATGATGGACCTTGAGGCAGATAATTTAGGGAGTAGTGGACCATTTAATGGGAATTGGAACTGCTCTTTTGACGTGTAATCTGAGTGGGGCGTTTTTGCCTGCATGACGGTCGTCACAAGGTGTGATGGTCGTCACCCGTGTGACGATCGTCATACATCTGTGACGGTCGTCACATCAGCAAAAACTGTCTGCTGCGCTTTTCATTGTGTTTTCACTCCTTTTTCGTCCATATTTCATCTGGGATTGCTTCTTTTCTTCATGTTGCCTTATTTAGATGTGATCGTTGAATACCTGCAAAAACATCAGACAAATACATGGAAATAACCCGAAATCGGATCGAAAACGGTTAGCTTTTAGTCGAATTATGCATGAAAATATCTATATGATTTCGTGTTATCAAGTATCACATAAGATCTTCAAGTTGGTACCAAATTCTGCAGAAATAAACCACAAAACAAAGGAGAAAAGCATGACCCATTGTGTTACCTTGAATTGATTTTGGGTATTGCATGAAGATCACTTTAATCATCTTAACTTTTTCATGAAGGTATAGAGATGATTTGCACATCAGAAGTAGCATGTACAAGCTGAGAAACATGTGAAGCAAAGTCAACTTTGGAAGCTACTAAAGTGAAAACCACTTTTGTACCTTTAATCAACTTTTTGGTTTTGATCAAAAGTCTACCAAACAAAGTCAATATCCATTGAGCTCCTTCTGATCCATTTCACTACAAATAGATAGCTTCATTCCTCAGCAAAAGACATGAAGAGAGAGCAAGAAGCCTCATAATCACCTTGAGCAAAATCTCAAAACACCATTGTTGTCCAAGAAACCAAACTTTCAAATTTCATCTTTCCCTCAACAAACTTGCAATTTTTTCATACACACACCTTTCACACATCAAGTATAACTTATCCAATGCATTGAAACCAAGTTTTAACTCACCAAACACCATAACCACAAACCACATTTTCCCTTCTGCAACTTGATTTGGGCAGAGGGATTGAAGGCGTTTCATAACAAGCCAAGCATTCTAACACACTTATGTGGGTTTAATGAAGCTGTAGAGATCATCATCTTGCATCTGGAAGTGCTATAAAGAGGATCACGATTTTACTCCATTGAAGCAAGTTTTCATTTCTGGAACTCTATGATAGGAGCATCATTTTATATCATTTCTTGATACCACAATATTTGCCAAGATGTGAGGATTGAAAGCACTATGCATTTTTCCATTGATCATTAATGTATGACATTTAATTTTAGTTTAAAGGATTAGGGTTTATCTAGTTTTCTACAAAATTCATGAGATACATTTAATATAAATGAAATCTAATTGCATATTTGAATTCGTGATTAAATTCCAAGTGAAATATTGTATTCATTTGTTTGATTTGATGCTAAAAATGAAAAGTTGAATTTGCAAACTCCACGGATGAGCACAGGAGGAAGAAGATGGCCTTCGCGCCATTTTCATTTTTTTAAATTTTATTTTATTATATTATCAATTTATTACGCATATTAACCAGCATGACAACTTTGGCGCAATGGTTGTGATGTTAGTCTTAAGGGTTTATGTGTATTGAGGGCGCGTTAGAACATGAACTTAATGTGTATTATACCCTAAGTGTGAATTCAATGAACCATGATTATTTTTATGCCCCTAAGTCTTGATGAGGTCTCATCCATGAATATGTACTTAATGTGTTACCCTATTGTTGTTTAACATGATTGTGTTCATATGAATTTGTCAAGTCATTCTTTGATGATGTTTCATCTATATGACATGTGAACTTAATGTTCACCTTAATTGTTGTTTAACATGATTGTGTTCATATGACTTTGTGAAGTCATTTCCTTTTGACGTAATCTAATGGAAGAAGTTTACTTCTTTGATTTGTAAATCATGTATGTGTGTATGTGTTATTATCATAACCTTCTGTCACGATGAGAATTAGATATCAAGTTATTGATTAACTTGAATCACAAATCTTAATTCGCCACCGATCTTTAATTTATCCAAAGGAAGGGAAAAAGAGCAAATAACCCATAAACATGTAATGCAAAAACAAAGCAAAAGAGAATTTAAGGTTCGGGGGTTGGTTACACATAGGGAAGGTGATAACATCCTAAGTATTTGTAGTACTCTACAGGAACCTCTTATTTTATTGTGGTATTTGTTATTTTGTCTGATAAAAGGGTAAAGAGGGTAAAGGGAGACCTAAGGTGTTATTCCTAAGTATGTTCGTCAAGACATCGCATCTCGTGCCTACTTATCCTGACGGAAATAGAATCAGGGCATTTGTAGTTCCCCTAAAAGGATAAATAAAGTTGTTGATTGATTTTAGGAGAAGAGACAAGTTGTCATCTGAAGGAGAATACTCAACTTAAACCACCACAAACATGTGGAAGATGGACATTTGCTTCACATTAGAAGAAGGGCTCTAACTCGGATATAGGATCGACGATTATGCCACATACCTCTCTTAAATGGAAAAGAATATACACCTTTCTCAACTATGTCGTGGATAGGAGAATCACATCTCGTCTACATATATGACTCATGTCTAATTCTCTCAAGGGAGTAAAAGGGAACTTAATTGTAAGTTATCTAGAGTTGAAATCCTAAGGGAACCTAACTTGAGGATACAAGGATGTATATCTTAAGTTGATCGTCCTGAAGGGAAACAGGGATCAAGTAAAGGGGTAAATGATGCAGATGAAAATGCAATGTGTATGACTATAAAGGCAAACATAAGTCATTCCCTTGGATTCATAATGTAAGCAATAATCATAAAAAGCCACCAATAAAAGTCGAAAAAGATAGACATAAGATATGTGATCAAGCCAGGATCGACTCTGAAGTCGGGATTGAAGGGGAACTTCTATTTGTAATGTTGTCATGTAAGAAAGTTACCCTAACGTCGACGCGCCTATCCTGATATAATTCGTCAAAGATACAATTAAATCAAGAATTTAATGGGATATGAAAAATTATAATCAAACAATTCATCCCAAAGCTAAATGGCATCCTATGCAGCATCAGGATCATAAGAAATCGCTTCCTCATGCATTCATAACTCTAAGCTAAGAAATTGATTGTAAAATGAAACTCAATCCTAAGTTTAAATTAAAAAATAAATCTAAATTTAAAGACCAACCTAATTTTAACTTAATTTATTAATACACCCTAATTGATAAAAAAAAATCAAAATTAAATTAGATTAAAAAACTAAAAACAACTAACATGGAAGGGTGGGAAAGATAAAAGGAGATATGGCTTGCTTTAAACATAAAAAAACTTGGGCTCATGAGCCAACCCATCAAACAATACAAGGAGAAAACTTATAATATCATCCTCTCCTTACCACACTGCCTATCACTCGCATCCTTCGCGCTATCACTCACCCTCGGTTCTTCTCTTTCGCGCCGCGTTTCTTTCATTCTTGGCTTCACCTTCTCACTCTGTATAAGCTTCTTCATCTCTCTTGCTTCGCTCTGATACCCATTTTTGAACAAATTTACACGAAATTGGACACAACGTAATAACAACCATAACCATCAATCACAAATCCATAAAGATTGTTACGTGAACTCTTCGCTTCTTGCCTTCTTCTTCTTCCAATTCTATGATTGTTACGTGTTGTATGTTTGTGATGTTAGGGTACTGTTATGAATTTTCTTCTGCTAAATGCCTCTTGCGTGTTTTGTGTTTCTGTGATGTTTATGTGAATCACCTTCTCTGTGCGTGTGCTGCTTCTAATTTTTATGTAAGTTTCTGCCTCTTCCCAACCGTGTGTGTATCGTGATTTCCTGCAAATCGTGTGTTGATATTCAAAGTTGTGAGGCTGCGATTTTTATGTGTATGATGATACTATGATACTCGTACATAATGTTGATGATCTCTGAATATGTTTGTGTGAGTGTCTCCGTGTTGGTGTGTGTGTATGATTAGTATCAGGCTTTGTGTGTGGATTTTTCAAGTGTGAAGGTTGTTTCTGGTTTGTGACTTTTTTTTTCAAATGTGTGGGTGTCCTAAATTTTGTTTCCCTTTTCGTGTGAATTGTCTCTCTTTATATAGGCTTCAAATATTTTGAGACTTGAATGTTGATAACTATGTTGTAAAAATTTATTTAGGAAAGAATTCGAATTTGTCTAAACATGTTTGGGGTTTGTTGGGAAAATCTGACTAATATATTTCTGCTTTCATTTCGACATGTTTGTGAATAAATTGAAGAATCTTCCTTTTTCATCTTGACAATTATTTTGGAAATGTTTGATGGTAATGAACATAAGCTCTTATTTTGATTCCAACAAGTTGAAAATCACCTTCAAAAAAAGTGTTGTCAATTTGGATTGGAAGCCATTACTTATTTGAACAAGTGCATGATCCAAGTTGAGCAGTCCATCTTCATCGATTCTTGTTTGAGAATAGTGACAAGAATTGTGCACTTTTATAAGAGCAACTGTTAACAAAAGGATCCAACTTGTCCAACGTCTCACAAGCTTTATCGACAACATGAAAAAACCTATTCGTCATCATTCTTGAAATCTAGCTCAACCACTCGCATAGAAACGGGTACAGTAACCGAATCGGTCATCTTTATGCAGCGCTCTTATCAATACCAATTTGCATCCTTGCTTGGCTAACTGGAAAGAAATGTCGTAGGAAATATAGTCAGCGTTAGAGGTAATGTTAGTTTAATGGCATAAAATAACAAATAGAGAGGCAGAGAAGTAGAGAAAACTGTTGGTTAAAAGAAATGAATATATTTTGATCAATAGAAGTGTTACAATAAATAATAGAAAGGAAAACTGAAAACTATCCCACGTAACCAGGATTTTAGGGAATTGAATAATTAAACTAATTTGCTCATAAAGTATAGCAACTACTACTAGCTTGCTCCTAAAGTATAGCAACCACTAATTGACTAAAAAACTGAAACAATAAAATAAAATAATAATAATAAATCTAGCCATTACAAAAGCACATTTAATACTCCTCCTTGCTTTAGGAACTGCAAACTCCAATCAGTTGCCTTAGATATTCAAATTTGCTGATAGATAATGGCTTTGTAAACATGTCAGCCAATTGATCTTCAGACTTGCAGTAAATTAAGTTTACTTTTCCACTTTGTTGCATCTCTCTCAAAAAATAGAGCTTGATGTTGAAATGTTTAGTCTTTCCGTGACATACTGGATTGTTTGCAATAGCAATTGCAGCCTGGTTGTCAACAAAAATTTATGTTTTGTTCTTCTGCTGCAAAGATAAATCACATAAAATCTTCTTTAACCATAAAGCTTGATTTACAGCAGCTGTTGCTGCTATAAATTCAGCCTCAGCGGTGGATTGTGCTACAGTCTCTTGCTTCTTTGTGCACCATGAGAATACTCCCGAGCCTAGGCTGAAACAGTATCCTGAAGTGCTCTTCATATCATCAATGGATCCAGCCCAATCACTATCAGAGAATCCATACAACTTGAATTCTTTACACGTATCGAACTTGAATCCATAATCAATAGTGCCTTTGATATATCTCAATATTCTTTTTACTGCTTGCAAATGAATTTCACTTGGACAGTGCATAAAATGAGACAAGAGACTTACCGTAAATAGAATGTCCGACCTTGTTGCAGTGAGATACATCAGACATCCAATCAAGCCTCTATAATATCCTTCATCAATTTTTTCAGCACCATCATCCTTGCTCAACTTCTCCTTTTGATCATTGGTGTGCTAACAGATTTACATTCCTCCATTTTAAATTTTTTCAAAATTTCCTTTGCATATTTTCTTTGACAAATTAACACTTCATTCTCACTTTGTTTGATCTCAATTCCAAGAAAATAGGTCATGAGACCAAGATCTGTCATTTCAAAAGCTTGCATCATTTCTTGCTTGAACTCGTCAACTAGCCTTGCGTCATCTCCTGTTACGAAAAGATCATCCACATAAAGGGAAACTATGAGAAAATTTTTTCCCTTATGTTTCACATAAAGAGTGGACTCGGATAAGCTTTTTACAAAGCCTATGCTCAATAAGTGATCATTAATCTTGCTGTACCAAGCCCTTGGCGCTTGCTTGAGGCCATAGAGAGCCTTTTTTAGAAGATGGACTTTATCTTCTTCACCTTGCTTCACGAATCCTTCTGGCTGGTCTACATATATTTCTTCATGTAGCTCTCCATTTAAAAAAGTTGATTTAACATCTAACTAAAATATTTTCCAGCCATTTTGCGCAGCAACTGCTAACACCAATCTAATAGTATCTAATCTGGACACAGGTGCAAAAGTGTCAGAATAATCAACACCAAAAATTTGCGCATACCCTTTATTTACAAGTCTGGCCTTGTGCTTGTTGATTGAGCAATCTGCATTAAGCTTTATTCTGAAAACCCATTTAACTCCAATGACTTTTCTATTTTCAGGCCTGTCAACCAGCTCCCATGTTTTGTTTTTTTGTATCATAGATATCTCCTCCTCCATTGCTGTTTTCCATTTCTGGTCCTTTTGCGCTTCCTTGCAGCTAGCAGGTTCACAAACTGCTACATTACATCTTTGATAGATGTCAGATAACAGCCTTTTGCATCTGACTGGAGGGTCGTCTTCTAATTCATCCTGTAACAGCTCTGTTGTTTGCTGTCCCGAATGCTTATCATCAATGTTGCCAAATAGTTTAGTTGTTCTTTGTTAGTTCTCCCAATTCCATTGTTGTTCTTCATTAAAGTGCACATCTCTGGTAACAATCATCTTTTCGGTTTGAGGATGATACACTTTGTAGGCCTTTGAAACTGAATTGTAACCCACAAAGATGCCCGGAGTTGCCTTCTTGTCAAGTTTGTCACGCTTAGCCTGTGGAACATGTGCAAAACAAACACAACCAAACACTTTAAGAAACGTTAGTGATGGCTTATACCCATACCAAGCCTCAAATGGAGTTTCATCCTTCAAAGCTTTGGTTGGAATCCGATTTTGGAGAAAACCCGTTGTGTTAGCCGCCTCTGCCCAAAATGTTTTAGGCAACTCCTTCTCATGTAACATGCATCTAGCCATCTCCATCACCGATCTATTTCTCCTTTCACTAACCCCATTTTGTTGTGAAGTGTAGGGGGCTGTGAGTTGATGTTCAATACCAGCTTCTTCACAAAATTGATTAAATTTTGTTGATGTATACTCTGTTCCATTGTCAGATCTTATACATTGAATCTTGCAGCCACTTCGAGTTTCCACCATTTTCTTGAACTTCATAAATACTCCAGCCACTTCATGCTTAAATTTCAAAAAAAAATATCCAGCACATTCTTGTGAAGTCATCTATGAAGAGAATGAAGTATAGACTACCTTGTAGTGATGGTGTTCTTTGGGGTCCCGCCACATCAGTGTGAACAAGCTGCAACTTTTGAGAAGCTCTCCAAGCTGATTTCGAGAATGATTTTCTTATTTGTTTACCAAATTGACAAGCATTACAATTTGGTAAATTATCAGAAAGTATTGGCAGACCTCTTGACATGCCTTTTCTTTGCATGTTCAACATTCTTTCAAGATGGCAATGGCCGAGTCTCTTGTGCCAGAGTTCTGTGGGACTGACTTGAGTAAAATAGACTGCCTGCTCCTCCTCTGTTGGATCAAATGAGAAGCTTTTACCTCTCATTTTAACCCGTAAAACTTCCTAGCCAGCAATGTCGTAGATGAGACATTGTTGATTTTCAAAGGATACTTTAAATCCATTTTTAATCAACTGACCTACACTTAGTAAGTTTTGGTCAATGTCAGGTACGTAGAGAACATCGGATATAATTTTGGTACCTGAACACGTTGAAATTGCAATGGTTCCTTTTCCTTTTGCAGTAATATAGCCACCATTCCCTATTCTGACCTTTGAGACATTTGTGGGCTTCAAATCCTTGAATAGAGTCTTGTCACATGTCATGTGGTTCGTACAACCACTATCAATTAACCAGCATTCAGAATTGCTCCTTGTCGAATAGCATGTTGCAGCAAAAATATAGTCTCTTCATCTTGCTCAACAACTTGGGCATTGGCTTCATGTTGCTGCTGAAATTTGCTCCTATAAATTACAGCTTCATGTCCAAGCTGATTGCATTTACTACACTTCGCGTCTGGTCGTTTCCAACATTTGTATGGTGGGTTACCCAATTTCCCGCAGTGCTGACAAGGTGGGTAGTTTTTCTTTTTAACCCTACCATTGTTTTGGTTGTTTGCACTATTACCGCTGCTTGATGGCTGGTCCTTCTTGACATGCTTCTTGTGAGACAGCAGCAAACAAAGTAGCTCTTGCCTTAGATTTTCTTCCTTTCTTCTCCTTGTGATTTTTTATCTGAACCATAGTTGGATTGTTCGGTAAAGGAAGAACTTCATAGTCTTCCTCAACGGCTTCCCAAAGGTCATTTGCTTCTAGGTAAGCCTCCATTCTTGCTGCCCAGATGTGATAATTATCACCGTCAAACACAGGCGGTGCTAGTTTTGTGTAAGGAGTTTCAAAATCCATCTATTTGATGAATTGAAGGAAGGTTTATTATGGTGGGTTTTTTAATGGGTTCACTCACAGGTCCCTCTAAGAAGAAGGCTCTGGATACCAATTTGTTAGTTTAACGGCAGAAAATAACAAATAGAGAGGCAGAGAAGTAGAGAAAACTGTTGGTTAAAAGAAAGGAATATATTTTGATCAATAGAAGCGTTACAATAAATAATAGAAAGGAAAACTAAAAACTATCTCACGTAACCAGGATTTTAGGGAATTGAATAATTAAACTAATTTGTTTCTAAAGTATAGCAACTACTACTAGCTTGCTCCTAAAGTATAGCAACCACTAATTGATTAAAAAACTGAAACAATAAAATAAAATAATAATAATAAATCTAGCAGTTACAAAAGCACATTTAATAGGTAAGACACATTTGCATTCGCCATTCTTATTTTAGTTTCTCTCGCACGAGATCCCACTCCAAATGGGAATGTGTCTTTTTTTTTGATATTGGTTCACTCCTATTCACTATGGTATTATCATCATGCAGGAAAGTAGGTAAAGAGAAATTTCGTGCTTGAGAATGTGTTTTGTTGCGGTATGACAACTTCGTGAAGCATGCTTCGTGGTGTGCGTGACAAATGCTGAGGAAACTTTCCAACAGCACTGCCAAATATGATTCATGTGGCGTCTTACACTTTTCTTCAACATTTCACAAGAATTAGGATGATTTTATCACCTTCTCATGAATAACATGGCGGCATAGAGTTTATTTCTTGCTATTTCTATTATGAATTTTTATTACCTTGCAACAATCATCATTTACATTCTCACAGTTTTGTGACAATGTTATTGGAACACGTAATGAAACCAAATCCTTGGAATGAAGGATTGGAAATGATAATGATAGTGATCTAGTTATCCCATGTGGATCTTTCATTTCGCACCAAACATTTCTTTGTCACTTTGAATTGATGTGCATTCTTGTCTTGAATTTGGGATAAAAAAATTGGATGAACCTTATTCTTTTTCATCATTAGAAATCACTTGAGTTAAGGTATACTTTGTAACTTGAATGATGAATTTTATCATGGTGGAATTTGAATAATTTCTTGTATCTTCGTATCAAAGCTCATGAACTTAAATATGGGAAGCATGGCCTAATATACTTTGAACCTTAAGTGGGCCTAAAAATTTTCAACTTCTTGAATCTTGAAAATCGTCATAAATCATGTGAAAATTCTATTGCTTTTGCAATTTGAGCTTTTTGAGTGGGGAATTCTTCATGATAGCATACAAACCATTTTTTCATCTTTGAAATTCTCTAAGCCATGCGATATAGAGATTCTTGTATTGAAAAAGCTAGTAATAGCAATTTTTCATCCCTATTATACACCATCATATAGAAATTGGTAATGAAATTCAATGATGAAGATTTGATTAGAATTTTAAATGGAATTTGCCTTAGCTTTAGGTTTAAATGTTCTTGTAATAAGCACACCTGAATTGGTGGATTTTTTTATGGTGAAATCACAAAACCTTTGAACTTGGAAAAAGAAAAATCTTGCGATTCGAATGAACTTTTTGGAAAAAACAATAAATAAATTTGAACTTTTATGAGCCTTGGACTTCACTTTGAAGACTTTCGCCTAAACTTGATTTAAAATTCTCAAACTTTATCATTCTTAAGTGTGTTGCTCGTAGACTAATGAAGATATGACTTCAAAGATACGAACCAAAAGTCTTTTTTGAATTAAATTCGATCTTTGTTACTTGCACAATCAAATATTTAGATAATGATGAACTCGACGCATAAACCATGCTTTGAGAAAAATCCCTGAAAATGAAGTTATTACTTGTAACTTGCCACGAAAGCCATGACCAGTTCTTAAACGACCACACTCAAAATCAAGAAAACCCTAATTCTCTTTCTGAGGCACCCTGAGGAGGACGACTTTGATCCTTGATAAAAAAATACTTAAACTCGAGAACCAGTTGAGTCGATTTTACAAGATTCAATCCAGTAGAAACTCCGGGATCCTTAAATTAAAATCCGTTAATCACATCTTAAAGTACTTGGCTGAGAGAATGAGTACCATCATCACTTGAAATAAAATACCTTAAGGACATATATCAACCCTCTTTTATAAAGAAAACTCGAAAGAAGAGGATCGTTGGAATCTAGCATTCTAACAAAATCCTTGAAGAATTAGTCTCAAGCCTCACGCATTGGAATAATCAGTCATTTCTTTCTTTCATCCTTAAAACACCTAATAAATAACTTGGACCAATAAGGGTCGTTGAAATCTAGCATTATAGCACAATTTTTTGAATTATTATCAATGTTCATTGTCCAACAAACAATTTTCACAATCAGTCTTGAATGAAAAAGGTTGTTAGAGTTTAACACTCTAGCATAACTCTTTGAACAATTGGTATCATCAAATGTTAATCATTCATAATATATATCCAAACCATATTCAAAACTCTCAATTTATGAACAAACCTTGATTATCATCAAGCCTATTTTTCCAATAAAATTCCTAAACATCTAATAAGATCAAAAACTCTTCAAAATGAAAAGTATGTTGTCTTAATAAACACTAGGGCAATGTTTTGTCTACAACCATTGAGTTGAGATAAGTGGCGTGAATGAGATTTATAAATCCACTCAATATGGTGTAAACGTCCACTCCTCACTTTTTTTTGGGTAAAACAAAGTTCTTACATTGATTAATATAGTTTAACTTTCGCTAAAATCAACCAACAAACTTTTACCCGAATTACAAATGCTCTGATCTCTTTCTTGTAAGGATGCGTAGGCACTTGACTACAAAGTCTTGGCAAGCACCCTAATAATAAAAACCACTTTTAGGTTCCCCTTCTCATTAATAAAATCTATAAAATAAAATATAAAAAAAATATTTCTTATCTTTTTTCCCACTCCATAAGTAAAAGATTAGAAACTAACATAAGCTAACATACATTCAACCCTAACAAAATGGTTTCCGTTGAGTACAACGGACGTGAGGGGATGCTAATATCTTCCCCTTGCATAACCGACTCTCGAACTCAGATATTTGTTGCTATTACCATATCCTTGTCCTTTCTTTTAGGGTTTTTATTCGATATTTTCCCTTTCTCTCTATGGTATAAATTAAGATACAACTCTATTAAGTCCATCCCGCGGGTGTGCGATTGCGTTTCGCGAGGTCATTCTCATTTTTTGAGGTACGGCAATTCCTTTTTAATCAACCCTTCAATTGCACCTTTTAGCTTTATCCATTTGTTCATGTATCTAAGAAATTAATGACATAACCTTCTTCCTAAACAATTCTTTTAAACTATTTTTTATCAACTATCGACTAATCAGCTACTAACAAACGAAAGTACTTACATTTGTCAATCAGGGAAGATTCTCATTCTCTGACTGGGTATGTGTTCCCGATCCTTCTTTTCTTGGGTAATCCTGCTGAGAACAAACATTGTTATGGGTTGACGTTCCCCGATGGTGAAGAGGTTGGTAAAGGCTTGGTAGAGGTCTCTTCACAGATCTATGCTGTCCGGGAGACTTTTTATACCAAGTTGTTGTTGACCCAAAACTCTAGCACTTTAGAGCTCCATCAGCATGATAATATTCCAATTAGTCTATTGTTTTACGCCATACTTACTATTTGATCATGCAGACAGCCCAGAACAATCAAAAACAATTGCAGACTTCATTGGCATTTCCCTAAAGGTCTTGTCTCAAATGTTTTCAAAGTTGAGGTTAATATAAATTTCTCTTCAAAACATAACAGTATCCATGATTAAGTAGCATAGTATTAAATTTTTAGTCATGAGCAGAAAAAGGAGTGAAATAGTTGAGGCTAAAGATGTAAGATATTCATTACAGGAGCTGACAAGGAACGGATCTGCGTGTTGGCGTGATGAGATCACAGCAACATCATCTGACAACACATGATCAAAGATTGCTGCTGCCTATCGTCCAAACCAATATCATAGTTAATCTTTTAATAATTAGCTTAATTTGTCATTAATTAAGCATTTTTTATAATGTTCATTGGGAAGCACGACAGTAATAATACTAATACTATAGATTTTATGGACTGCAATTTAAAATCACAAATCAAATTGCATCAGAATTTCAAAAACCTAAAATTCAATTTATTTTTCACATAATGAAAATTTTTAATATCAAGTAAATTCAAATTAATATTCACGCCGGCTGCAAAGCATCTTCTGCTGCAATCACAATTTAAAACCATGCTGAAAATAACAAAGAAAAATAAAAATTTAAAAGAAAACATATTGTGTTAGAGTATGTGATTTCAGCATCAGTTTTAAAAAGCTCGATTATGATGATAGCTTCATGGAATAACCAATAAGCAATTAATCACTTTTTTTCATCATCGGCTCAAATCATCATAGTCTCGTACCACCAATATTAAATATAATAAAATTTAAATATTAATTTGCTAGGTTGTGAAAATAATCTATTCAGAATTACTGGATCTAAAACTAAATAAATATTTATACAAAAACATGTTTAAAGAATGCTAGAAAACAATTTCAAGAAGAATAAAAGCTATATATGATTTGAGCATCAGTTTTAAAAAGCTCGATTATGAAAGCTTCATGGAATAACCAATAAGCAATTATTCACTTAATTTCATCATCTACTCAAATCATAATAGTTTCAATATGAATGGAAAAAAGAAGAGAAAAAGAGTATGGTGATTAGTGCGTGAATATAATAAACTAATGAAACCCTAATGCCTCTATTTATATATCACCAACTGCTTAACCCTATCACTTTGATGAAACCCTAATGCTGTTCAGGGGATTGAGATACACTAAACCAACCTATAAAATCGTAAAATTGAATTTTAATTTATAGGGAAAAAAATAATTATTATAAAAATATAATATAGATATTAGTTATTAGAAAGAAAAATAGGATTTTTAGGGAAGGTTAGTGGAGAAAAGTTAAATTTTAATAATTAATTAAATAAATAAAAGTTAAAAAGAGAAATTTTAGTTTTTTAATGAATAATTAAAAAGATAAAATTCAATGAATATAAGAAATAAATATTTAAATAATTAAAAATTAGTGGGAATAAAATTAGTTTGACTAAATAATAAAAAACTTAAATTAAATGAATATTAAAATATAAAATTAGAAATAATTAAAATAAATAAAAGTTAGTGGAAAAAATTTAGTTTGACTAAATAATTAAAAAGTAAATTAAATGGATAATAAAACATGACTATTAATGAATATAATCTTCCCAAAATCCCTTAAAAACATATTGTTTAGAATAGGTTTGATTACGGATCGTAATTTGACTCATCTCTATAGGATACTCGTAAAACATACACAAAATGGGTACGGTAAAAAAATCTGTAAAATGGATACGGACATAGACACGAATACCCACTAAAATATGTCGGCATGGCGTGGGTATGGGTTTTCGTTAGTAACTAACCCGTCCCATTCTCGTACTATTCATATTTATGTATTTTTATTTTTATCATTATAAACACATACATGTCTATCAATTTTAGTGAATACATTTATATTAAACTTGTATGTATTTCAATGTAATTATTTATTTTTTAACTCAACAATAATATCTTTGAATTTTTTTAACGTTGCCAAAATATTAAAATGACATGATAAATTATAATTGATCGATAAAGTTTTATTATAAATGCGGGTAAATGGGTACAGGCGTGGGTAGCTAACCATAGGATACGGACACGGGTATAAATATTGGGGCCCACACGAGTATGGGCTCAGGTACAGAGATTTTTTAAAATGGCTGGTATGGGGACAGATACTATAGTACCCTGCACAAACCACATTTTCATTCCTAGGTTTGATTGAGATTTGTTTTATTTAATATAAAAAGTGTTTGGTTCAATTTTGGTGAAAAATCAAAGTTTTTTAAAGAAAATTAGGGATACTAAAAAATATTTTATTATAGTAACGAAATTAACCTCAATTTTTAATAAAAAATAATAACTTATTTTTTAAACAATTTAATAGTTTGATAAATTCAAAAACCAAATTGTACAAGGTGATTTCATAGGATCCAACCCTCTAAAGGACAAAATGAAACCCAAAAAAAAAAAAATTAGAACCAACATAAACTAGACCACCATCAATCTTGCATTGTTCTCTTAGTTTAGAGTTGGTTCATCCCCTAAACACTAGTATTGCAATAATATACTCTCTTATCTTTGTGTTATTTACATTGTTTCCATAAAACTTCTAAATTTCATAAATCGTCTCAGTTGCATCGCACTTCAATAACTATATCTTTCAGCCTTTACATTTGCTAGTCTTCGTTATCCACTTCAATTCATCCACTCATTACATAACCTGCAGCCAATCCAGGACTTGTTTCCATATGTGCCTCAATTCTCGACAACCAAAAAAGACATGTTGGATTGTTTCTATATGATTACAGAAGCAGCAATTTGCATTGTTAATCATATTAAACCTGTAAAGCATATCTTTTGTTGCTTGCTGATTGTGACATGCTAGATAAAACACAAATAAAGCTTTAGGCCATACTACATTGTTATACAGAGTTTTCCATCATTCCACAGTTGAATAGTCAGTCACCTTTTAAGTACCTATCAACTCTCTTAGTTTCAAACTTCTTGTTCATATTACTCCAACCTTACATCTGTTGAGTCGTGTCTCTTTGTTTGAGAATGATTTTAAGATCAACGGACAATTCGACTTCACCTACATTGTCATCAGTTGATCCTTTTTGATGTAATAACTGGGAATCTATTTTATCCACATGTTGTTAGCCTTTCCACTGAAATTCTGCAGTAACTTAGCCAGGTTAGCTTTATTCCACTCATCAAGAGAAATCAAGTTCATATTGTAACACCCTTAAAGCCCTAACTCATAATTTAAGAAAAAAAATCAACATTTTAGGATTCTACTCAAACAAAACACGCATACTTTCCAATTAATTTTAATACTCGCAACTAAAATTCAAAATAATTAACATAAACTTCAATTATCTTTTCAAAAAAAAGTATTACATGACACCAACAAAATTCAAACATTAACTCAATAACTTAAACGTCTCATTCCTTAATGTTACAAATCAGAGTAATGGTTTCAACTAAATGACGATAAAACAACAAATAAAACGAAGAGAGTTTTTTAGTCTTCTTCCAGCTCACAGTAACACCTACTCCTATTGGGTATCTATACAACATTGTACAGAACAATACAAAAAAATAACAAAGGGGTGAGAATACGTTCAAATATATTAACGGTGTAAAAGAATGCAAGGGTAGCTTAAATCACACATTCAACAACAACACAATAATTCAATTCACATGGCTTTTATGTATGAAATGTGACTCACAAATCGAATTTGTGCATGTGGTACCAATTTGGACATCATAGGTTTATCATTAATCTCATTCACTCAACAATGGTTCCTCACTAGAAGTGGGTCCCCACTTCTGAACTCCAAACGATCACGGGTCCCCACTTCTCAACCCGTGACTCGCCTCTTTCAACACATTGACACAAAATGATGCATGGCATACAAAATGATGCAACAACAATAACATTTATGGTTCTTACTTCTAACCATAAGTAACATGCAATACAACATTCACAATAGTCCTCTCTTTTGAACTACCCACCTTAACATAAACAATTACAATTACATTCAGAGCACATAATTATATTCACAACATCACAACTCATAAGCATAGTCATAACTCACCAATTATAATCATGCAAATTAATTCAATTATTATTTCATCATCATAATAATTCACCTTAATCATTAAATTCATCAAATACAACAAAACTACAGTCAATCATTGACCACGCGAGAAAACACCATAGAAATTCGGACCTATCACTCAAAACTGGTCTCTAAGGGTTGTAACACCCTAAACCCCAACTCTTAATTATAAAAGAGAAAATCACATTTATGATGTTGCTCCAACAAAACATACATGCTTTATTCAAAAAAGTCAACATACTCGTAGTGGAATTGGCATAACTTCAAATATGTATTCAATTGAAATGCTTAAAGAAATAAACAAAATACAACATTAACTCAAAGAAATTAATGTCCAATTCTCTGATGTTATAGAACCATAGCAATGTACATCTAATAGCGAAAGAAAAATAAACAAGGAAGAGATTTGCAAAGCGATCTTCAAATTCACAATAGCAATTACTCCTCCTAAGTATCGTGCAATATTTCACAAAGCCACACAAAACAAAAAGAAAGGGGTGCGAATAAACCTTGCAAATATTATCGGTGAAAATAGATAGCAAGATAGTAATAGTAATTACACAGACATTTTCATACAACAACAACAACCAAAAAAATTCATAATACAAATAAGAATGCAATAACTTCTCATCCAAATATGCATGTGGTACCGGGCTTTGGGGATCAAAGATATGTTACTGATTTTCTCTGTCTCTGATTCCTCTCTAACCCGTGTCTCTCTCTGGACATGAGATTGTCATGGTTCTTCTTTGAACCTGACCTCATTGAATTGAAGTCCTACCTTACTACAATATACATGTATGCATGATTATTAATTCATAAGCTCAAACAATCATACAATGATCAACATCTAATCTCAAAATTATACTCAAAAATAGGTTCTAGTTTTGAACCAAAATTCTCCAATAACATGCCTTAATGTAATTCCACCGAATTACCCAACTCCAAAAATATAATTAATTTTACATAATCATATTATAACTCAAATTTCACAATTTGCCAATAACAGACCTCACTGTAGTTCTACTAAATTACAAACTCAAAACATAATATATTTCTATATTTTCTCAAAATAATCAACCATAGAGTAAAATTGTGTTGTTACTCGTTAATTTACTTCAACTCAGCAAATAAACTCAAAAACATCTCAAAAGGGTATATTTATATTATACAGTCTCAACTCAAAAATAATTTAAATATTTTTAGAGAGTTCACAAGAGGACTCTAAATAACTCGCCAATAAAACTTGACAACTCTATGGTGACCCTTGAGTACTCAAAGTACTCAAAAGTGTCACACTGACAACTTTCACAGGTGGTAACTCTATTGAACTCCTTATGGGCTAGCGGTTTGACTCAAATAATAATAAAATTAACTCTAAATTGATAATTTTATCTCAACTTATCAAAAAGGTTACTAACACCAAAATTGTTTAGTTTCGCCAAACTAACTTGTAAATTTGAAAACTCCCAAAATCGTCGCCTGCCATCCACAATCCGCCCTTACAGCTCCAGTCGTACAGCCCCGTCGTATAGCTCGTACTCAATTTTTCTGATTCTTCATTAAAAATTACAATTTGAAGAAATTTTGTTTTTCTAATATTTTTTAAAATACTTAGTTTCTATTCATTGGAAAAGAAACCAAATTAATCAAATTGCACCTGAACAGATAGAGCAATACAATTTTCAAATTTTACAAAAATCTCAAAAGCTCAGAAATCATAACAACAATATCACAGTAATCATACACCTAACGAATTATCAGAAAATCTTTAAAAAGCATAACAACAATTACAGATTCATAAGTAATTTCATTGTAACAACAAAATTATATAGTAAAACATTAATCAATGACCTTAGGGTTTTGGTCAAACTCGCTTGGTCATCAATAAGGACAAAGGTCGTATAATACGAATTACAGAGAAAGGGGGGTAAGTACCCCTCATTATCCTGACTTCTTAAAGTCACTCATAAGTAAAACAATTCTCTCTACCTCGAAATTTGAAACTTTGACAAATTTCTTCACGTTCCTCACGGATGCTCCCAAAACTCTGTTCCAAAATTTCTCTTTCACGATCGGCTGCTTTCTCAAATTCTGATTTTTTTTCTCTGTGTCATCAAGTCCTCTCACATTAGTTTAAATATAACCATAAAATCTCAATTGATCTCTACATCCCTCACTCAGACCCCCTTTAAAAAATTAACTCTAAGTACTTTTGAACGGTAATATTACTAATAATCCCAATAATTTATAAAATAATCTCAATAATTATTTTAACTTATAAATTTGTATTTTAAAAATAATATAACACTTTTATCTATTAAATAAAAATTTTACTAAATAATTATTTAATTAAAATTCGATTTACTTAATAATTATAAAATAATTTTTTTATTTTATTCAGTTAATTATTTCAAATATCTCTAATTATTTTAATAATTCAATCTTATTTCTCGGTCCTCAAATACTATATATCCTCATTAATTATTAAATGGGTTAACACCTGTTTATCCCTCTTTTTTATAAGCTAGAAGTATATTAATAAAAGGTATTAGGGGTACCTTAATCCAACAATACATCCTACAAATCAACCTACGAAATCGATCACTACCTAATTATTTACAAAAAGTCAAGTGGATGCATATGTCACTCGTAAAAAATACAATGCATATGTCTTTTAGATAACACTAAAATCCACCACCAAGAATAAAATTTAATACGCAAGAAAATGATATTTGGATCCGTTATTTCATCATTGAACATAATATTGTTTCCTGCCCTCCAAACATTCCAACAAATCACCAACCACAAACTATAAGCTATGTAATTTGAAATTCTCCCTTTAAAACTTAAAATCCAATACAAAAGGTGTTTAGGAACCCGAATTTCATAATTTCCTTCAATTTCCAACCAATCATAAACTTTACTCCATACAGGCAAAATCTTAGGACAAGTGATAAATAAATGAGTATAATCCTCAAGATGATGGAAGCAAAAAACACATACCAAATTATGAAACAAATTCCCCCTCGTTGTCAATCTATCCCGTAACATTCGCCATCCAAACATTTTCACCTTTGAGAGAATGGAAGCTTTCCATACATGTTTCAATGCTAGCATAGTTTCTTCATCCTGATGTGAAGCCACACCTGCAGCAGCCTGTAACTTTTCATAAAAGGACTTGACAGAAAAATTGTTATACTCTTCATAGGGCCAAATGACCATGTCTGAAACATTCCTAACTAGTGTGACCTCAAGCAGCATCTCTGCCAACATTTAGAACTTAACATAGAGATTTGCAGTAGGAAAAGGTTGCTGGAAGTTATTGTTCCAATGCCACGTCCAATCTGCAGCATTCCAAACTCTCATTTCATCAACCGTACGCCTCCTATCATTTGTATACAAAAACAGCCTCGGAAACAATGTTTTCAAATTATCATTCCCCACCCATTTTGTCGTCCAAAACAATATTAAACGACCATCTCCCAACCTAACTAAAATACAATCACCAAAAGACATCGGTTGACCGCAAGAACTGATTTTCATTAAGTTCCCCCACCATTGAGAATGGGTAGTATTCAATTCATAAACCTTCTTAGATAGAGTGGTAGTTTTGAATGAATTAGTTGATTTGGAAAAGAAAAGCAAGCAAAGTTGTTTATTATTCAAGGTTGATTTTTCAAAGGCATGCAACAGTGTCAAGTGGTCTTTTTTGAAGCAAATGATGAGGGCGATGGGGTTTGGTGAAAGGTGGTTAAGATGGATGGAAGGTGGATTATTTACAAGTTCTATGTAGGTTCTAGAAAATGGGAGTCTGGCTGAAGATTTTCGGGTTTGTCAAGGATTGCGACAAGGAGATCCTTTATCTCATTTCCTATTTGCAATCGTTGCGGAAAGATTGGCTTTAATGGTGCGTAGGGCTGCTGATGCAGAGTTTCTTAAAGGTTTTAAGATTAATGAATCTGTAATTTTTACTCTATTACAGTATGCTGATGATACAATTCTTTTGAGCGATGGTGATTGGGGGAATTTATGGGCTTTCAAGGCGATTTTGAAGGGTTTTGAGCTGATTTCAGGATTGAAAGTCAATATTGGTAAGAGTTGTTTATATGGGATTTGCATTGAAGATTATTACTTGAGGGTGGCTGAACAGTTCTTGGCTTGCCGAATTGGTTATATACCTTTTAACTTTCTCGATTTAAAGGTTGGCGACAAACCTCGTATGGTGTCTTTTTGGATACCGGTTGTCAAGAGATTCAAGAACAAATTTTCGTCTTGGAAAGGGAAGATCTTGCTATGGGTGGGAGGATGGCATTGATCAATCTGTGTTGACAAGTTTGTCAGTATATTTTTTATCCCTTTTCAGGGTGCCAAAGAAAGTGTTGGGTAAGCTTATTTCAATACAAATGAGCTTTTTGTGACAAGGTCTGGAGGAGAAGAAGAAAATGGCTTGGGTTTCTTGGGAAACTATTTGTAAGTCAAAGGAGGGGGTTTAGGTGTGAAGGATTTAAGATTGTTCAATTTGGCACTTGCGGTGAAATGGTTGTGGCGACTTCTTAAAGAATCCAATGCTATTTGGCAAAAATTGTTACGCGAAAAGTACCTACTTTATCCCCTGTCATGTGGACGTTTTGAAAAACCACATATAAAAAAAAGTTTGAATTTCCTCTCTGCCTTACGAAGATTCCTCTATTTTGGCCACTCAAGAAAGTCAATAATCAAAAATAATAATTTAAGAAGACTTAAAAAAAATAGACTATGAGTTGTGAAAAACTTAAAAATCATAAAAAGTTGGAGTCAATAGAACTTGAACTTAGAGCATTTTTAATGTGAGTAAACTAAATGGGTAAACTAAGATATTTTTTGTGGGCTCAAAGTGTTTTGTAAGATTTAAAAAATTTATAGTTCATTTGAGTAGTTTTTACTTTGATGATGGTTGTCTATAAGAAACCAAAACTTGAACTCACTATTTTCAAATATCATGTCATTACTTTAATGTTGTTGAAATATTGTATTAATTAAATAAATAATATTATAATATATTTCACATAGTTAACGTTAACTATATAGATAATGAGAATTAAATTTTAGTTCACTTGGATGCCATGTCAGCTCTACTATAATGTAAATTCTTTATTATTTACGTAAGCTATACAAAATTTTGGTTTAACAACCCTGCACTAAAGTTGCTCTTAGTCCCTTTAATTCAAATGTCACATGCAGCACCCCAACAACTCGGTTATGCTACTCAATTTGAATGTATTTACCACTTAAATGTACATATTGTATTTATTCTTAGTCCATGATATTTATTAAATACTAATATAAAATATGTTTTATATTATTAAATTATATAATAAATTAATATTATTAAATTATTAGTTTAATTTGATTACTAGTGCATAAGTTCCCTAGCCTTGTTCTGTTTAGGATTTTGATAGCAAAAGAATGAAACCGTCTCAAGAAACCCTAACTTCCCTGCATCTTCCGTTCGATCTGGTGGCAGATATTCTGTGTAGACTCTCCGCGAAACACCTCGTTCGACTCCGTTGCGTATGCAAGTCATGGAATTCTCTTATCTCCGCAGATTCCATCTTCGCCAAGAAGCACCTCCGTTTGTCAACCTCCAGCCAGGACCGCCACCACCTCATTCTAACCCCTACTCCCGCCTCACCTGAGTTCCATGTTTTACATTCCCCAATCTCCCCTATCTTCACCTCCATATTCACCACTACTACTGTCCAACAGTTCCGGTACTCTATTACAAAGCTTCGTATCAAAGGACTCTTTGGTCATAGACCTTCCACTTGCGACGGCCTGGTATGTTTTAAGATAGATTCTTCTTCCGCTCTCTTGTGCAACCCTTTCATTGGAAAATTCAAATTATTGCCTCCTTTGACATTTCCAGAACCATTTTATACCTTATATACCTTGGTGTATGATCGTTTCACCAATAATTATAAGATTATTGCTATCTATAGGACCTTTGGTAGTAAAAACGGAGTCAGCGTTCATACTGTGGGTACTGATTATTGGAGAACGATTCAAGACTTCCCAAATTATGGGTTGGCTCCTGCACCGGGAATATTTGTGAGTGACTCTGTTTATTGGTTGCTATGGGATGAAGATGATGTTGCACGGTTCATTGTTTCTCTTGATTTGGAGAAAGAGTCCTATCAAAACCTTTCATTGCCCGTCAAAAATGTGCATATTACAACTTCTTTAGGGACATTGAGAGGTTGTTTGTCCCTCCTCTCTCAAAGGGACAAGTTTTATGATGTTTGGATTATGAAAGAATATGGGAATGAAAAGTCTTGGACTAAATTCTTAAGTGTTCCTCACATGAAAGAATGCGAGCCTTCTGTCTATATCAGAGCATTATATATTTCAAAGTATGACCAAGTGCTGATGGAGTTTCTAAACGATGGGAAAATTAATTTGGTGGTTTATAATTTCATAAATAATACTTTTAAGATTCCTAAATTTCAATACAGCAGAGAGCATGACATGACACCAGAAGTATATGTTGAGAGTTTGATATCACCTTTCTAGTTGTGCTTCTTGACCTGCTGCAGCCTATAAGTTTGTTATTTGTTTAAAATCACAGGTTACTCTTAATTCATATGGAATTATTTGTTAGTTATAGCTGTTGGTTTTGTCACCACTCTATGCATTTTATATAGTTAACAATCATTTAAATCTTTCACTATAGAATATAAAATTTCCTTATTATTTACTCACTATTCTAAATTTTGTTTTCTATATCATTTGTTGGTTTCTACATTCTGCCGTGATGTTTGACTCACATTTTGTTTTCTATGCAATCTTTGGCCTCAAACAAGCTTCATTCGGTGTCAGGTACATATGGAATATCGTGACATTATTAATTCTAGGTTCTGAAATATTTTGTTCTTGTACTAGTCTCTACTAATGGTCTGTTATCTTACATAATACACTTTCACTTTACAACATTTTTCATTAGGATTGCTTGCATCCTTTTCGTATGATATCATGTATAAAAGGATGGACAATATAACATAGTAACTTAAATTGTTCTAAACATTCAAGTTATAAATAACAGTAATAGTAAAATTAAAAAACAATCCAAAAACTAAATCAGTTAGAATACTAAAGAATGGTATCCTAAAGGCAATAGCTCCAACGGCCGCATTGGCAAAAGATCGCATCTACAACAAACCCATTATAAGGTTAAAGCAAGGTATAGATGGACACACTTACATTAACAAGACTGTATTACATGAATACTTCTATCAAATCTAATTTCATTGATGAACATATTTGGGAGAAAGGGGGATGGTTTTGAACATGGCGTCCGATAGTATGTTATGTAACCTTAGAAAACTAATCTTCAATTTTTCATTTTTTCTTAAAAGATGAAAAAGTGTTTATGCAACTCTTTAGTGTTAAAAGATAAAGGGAAGCTTTTGAAAGCATCGTAGTGCTACTTATCTATGGTTAGGATATTACGCTAGAATATTAGCGTAGCTTCATCTAGAGTTGCCAATAAATACCAACTTTTTGCGGATGGGGTATCAACCATCTATAGTAAAGAAGTTAGACTCTCTAGATGAAGATCGACTGATGACCAGATTTACTGACAATGAGTTAGTTTTGAAAGTTGTTTTTCTAGATGAGGTTAAGGATCCTAGTTCATAGAATGGTTGCCAAATTGGGAGGAGCCTTCATGATTGGAAAAGCCTATAACACAGGAGCATATCTCCCAATGATAATGGAAGGTGCAGAGTTGAGTAGAACAATCAATAGAAAGTATCTAAGGAAAAACTATCCTATCTAATTTGAAGAGTTGACAAGTGTGAGTGTTGTTACACTATTCAAGATATACAAATACATATTGAAAAGGAATAGGAAACTACAACTTCCCTTATTTGTTCATAATACATTATAGGAAGGATAATCAATAAAGGTAGTTAGGGAGGCAGAAGCACCATTGAGTGAATCAACAAGAATAAAAGAGGCACTTAATAGTCGAATAAAATATCATTTTCTGTATGTCACGATGCAATGGCTAGTAAAATAAGTTCCTCTATAAGTACCACGTGTATAAATAAACATCTAATCAATCAAACAAACTATTTTATACACTTAATCTTTTTTATTTTTCTGTATTTTTTATGCATTTTCTAGGCTATAGAAGTTCAACTAGTATTTAACATTCTTTAGTATTTAAGGTACCTACAAGTAAGGAATCTCTGTATTTTTTATTGAACAATCATAGTTAAAGTTAGTTTCTGTCATCTGAAATTGAATTTCCTTGCAGATTTTAACATAAATTAGCCCCATGTATAATGATGTTTAGATCGTGTTTTGAACTTCATGGAACCACTATGTCTTTAGATAATGGAACCAAAAGTTTAAGAAACAACTAGCTCTTTATATTAACAAAATGATGTAAGATGTTTGTACACTTTTGGATTCTCTGCAACTTGAAAGAATAATCATAAGAGATTGACAATTTCATTTAATTTATACGACTTTTAACTCTGAACTTGAGAGATAGCCTGCTGGAGATATCTTAAAGCTTTCTTATAATTGAAGAAACTCATAAACCAGAAGTCAAAACCGTCCATGGTAACTATTTCCATATGTTTTTCTGAAGGTTTCTTCACATTTTGACTTTGATTGACATGCTGAATCTTTCCATGTGGAATAGAGACCTGAAATAGTAAACCAGTTAAGGTTAATTAAGGTTACAGACTAACAGTGTGAAGAATAGGTAAGAGAAATTGAGAGCATTAACGTGGACATTACAAAAAAGTAAGAAAATGACCTTATAGTGAACTCTAACAAATTCGCCTTTTGGAGAAGTGATCTTGATGGATTTCTCAATGCAAAAAGCAACTTTGTGAGTGGATATGAAGAGGAGGCCAGCTATAGGACCTGCTGTGGTTGACAAGTAACACTGTGATGCTTTCAACAGCTTCTCTCCATCTGTAACACTACAGAGCTGTATAAAGACTTTCTCTACTCTGCCAACCCGAAGAATTCTTGCTCCCAACCTCAGTTTCCTTTTACAGTATCTGACATCTTAGTCAGAACTGAATTTAACTTACGTGGCAAAAAGAAAAAGGACCACGATCAATAAACTTAAATTTGATGAAAGTATTTGATAAGGTAAATGTGTCTTACCCTTGTTTGATTTTGTGATAGACTTGCAGTATTTGCCAGATGAATCGGGCAAGTATCTCTTTGACGACTTCCCGGTCGGATAAGTTGAGCTATTAGAGATCCCATTAAGTAGGTCATGAAGAAATGAGGTATTCATTTTATTGTAAAAAATATTGAAGAGGTTTTTGGAATTTGGTTGACGAAGGAATGTATTCTAAATGAGTACATATATGTGGTTAAAAGGAAACAAGGTGACTGTTGAGGTTTTGGAGGATGAGTCAGCCAGGGATGATGATGAAGACTAAAGGAAAAAATGAATTAAAAAGTTGAAGATTGCATGTTTAGTTGTCTACATGAATAATAGTTTGGTTTGATTGGAAACATAGTTTGGCTGCCTCTTTATTTCTTGTAGAAATGGTAATAAAAAGGAGTGATTAAAGGTTTCTGAGCTGGAATAAAGCCTTTCTGATGCATTACATTCAGGTAGAAGGGAAATAGCCAAATCACTCCCACATGGAAAACTAAACATTTACATAATAAGTGATTGGGCCAAATAAGTTTTTCAACAATTGGCAAGTAATGAATCATCAAAGCTAGCTGCCACTCACCCTTGGTTAATTTCCATGTATATCCATATAATTGACTATTGAGTTTTCTAAATGGACTTGCATTTCTAGTTCTTCCTGATAAAGTATCTTAAAGTGTACTTTCTGACAGGCTTATGTTAGGTAGAAACTAGAAATCTGGCCTCAGGCCGGCTACTGACTCTGTATGCTGACAGCTGACCTATGTAGCATTGACATTGCATACATAAACCTTTCTCTCAGCCTCTAAAAATAGACCCTTTTCATTTTATTATTCTTTACAAAAAGCTAACTTATATCTTTCTTCTTTACCATCTTTTTCTAAAACCAACCAAACAATCCATGATATCAAAATATTATCTTCAATAAAGTCCTTCAAGTTCCCATGTCAGTAGTGTCTTTCTTACATCACCAAGATCATGGTTGAGTCATCCAACAAAAGGCTCAACATTCACTTCCTACTTTTCATCCCTTTAAATACTACCTCTTAACAATACAAAGGGACTGACCATAGCTTACCTCTTTCAAAATATTCCTTGTAGAAAGAAAATATGGCATTTAACAAGATAATAATTAAAAAGAAATAGCATCTACTCAATCCACTTCACATTTAGAAGGAAAAAAATTACAAAAGAGTGTCACTTCGTTATTTTTTATGATTTGGTTTTTTTAAGGGTTAAAATATATGAATCATAAGGTAGAGAGACAATTTAAACTTTTTTTTACAAGGGAGTTTTTCAAAGCCGCTTATATGGTAGGAGATAATATATGTATTAATCTTTATTAAAATTATTAAAATACTCTTAAATCTAACAAAACACCAAAATAACTCAAATAATTCATAGTAAATTTAAATAAATCAAGAAACATATATAAAAACACTCAAAGAATTAAATAAGATTAATAATTTAAAATTAGAGGTATCATAGGGGTCATGACGACTAGGTAGGTGACCAGCGTCACCCAACCTATCATCCTCTCTCCTCATAATTATTCACCCATATGACAATTGGCAAGGAAAAATCTCATATGTAGACCATGACAGTCTCTTGTCACTATGCTGACGACCGTCAGCTAACCTAAAAGCATGATGGACATCTCTTTACGTTGATGCAATCAGAATCTACGTTTTTCACCATGATAACTCATTCGAAGCTCTAATTTTAACTCCTACCATGGTATAGCTAAAATGATCAAAGGTTTATATGTCATCGATATTGCATGTGGTAAACATGCTTCTCTAATTTGTAACTCTAGTTCTAATATTAGCTCTCTTGTATGGTATTATAGACTAGGTCATATCTATAATTTTGGCTTACATGTCATTTCTAAATTCTATCCTTTTGTATCAAATAAACATACTTAGTCTCCTTGTGATGCATACCATTATGTCAAACAAAAAAAATTGTCTTTTTGTTTAAGCACTTCTATTTCTGATGCTCCTTTTGAATTATTGCATGGTGATCTTTGGAGCCATTTCTCCACAACTTCCATATTATGACACAAATATCTTCTTATCTTAGTTGATGCTTTTAGTAGGTTCACTTGGTTTATTTTCTTAAAACGAAATATGGAACTAGAACCAAACTCATTAACTTTGTTTTCTATATTAAAAACCAATTTCGCACTACCTTAAAATGTATAAGATCAGACAATGATTCTGAATTTTCAATGAATTCTTTCTTCCAATTCAAATGAATAATTCATCAAAGAATCTGTGTTGAAAATCCACTGCAAAATAGTGTGGTGGAGTGAAAACATCGTCACATTCTTAACATGGTTAGATCATTTTCCTTCCAAGCCAACTTTTCCCTAAACCTACGGACTTTTAGTACATAACATATTATTCATATAATATATAGACTCCTTACTCATCTCCTCTCTAGAAATACAAAAGTTCTTATGTACATCTCCATAAAGAACCCCTATCTATTATTCGTTTAGTCCAACTTAAAATGTTAGAGATCTTCTAATCTAATAGTTGGTGGCGAGCTTGTAACTCACATCTAGTATGTGCTCTTATGGTGAGAGTCTACTTATTCATTGTTGAGCATTTTATTTAAAAACCAAAATAAAATTAATTTACTTTAGTAATTAATTCACATGTGTCGCATGGACTTTTAACTATTATCATATAAAAATACAATATGTTTAAGAAAACTTGAATTTAAATTTTTAGCCTAAGACCTTACTTACTTCGATCAAATTTTATTGAATTTAATATATCAAAATCCCAATTTCTAAAAAAAAAAATATTTAAAAAAAAAAAAAGAATGGGTAAAGATAACAAAAACCAGAATATACAAAAATAAATATACCTAGCCAAAGTCATAATCAAAAATACAAATTAAACAATAATAATCCAATTCCAAAAGGAAAGAAGTTCCCAACCACACTCCATCTTTGAGAAATACAAGAACTCTCCAATGGAGTTGGTTGAATACTTGGATTTAATCCACCATCCATGGAACTAATTACATTGTTGCTATCTTCTTTCACTTCAATTCCAAATCTCATCCCTCCAAGACAATGTCCTACTATATTACAAATGAACCAATATTTCTTCACCTTATTAAGAACCACTTCATCTTCTCCACTCTCATACTTAGCCAATACTCCACTACTTGTTTCACATGATCTAAAACTATCCTCTCTCACTTCATACACATTATGTTGCCCCTTCACATACTTGAAAACTACACCAATACAACATCACAAATTATCTTTTATTTTATGTCAAAACATATATTGGCGAAAACAAATTTTAAAATAATTAAGGGCGTGTTTGTTTTAGTTTTTAAAAAATAAATTTTTTTAAATAATTTTTATGAAGAAAAAAATTAATTTATTTATTATAAAATTAAAATAAAAAATTTTAAATAAAAATATATAACATTAAAAAAAAACTCAAACAAACATGCCCTAAATAAAATACAATAATTATGCAAAGATTGAGTTGAGAAATACCAAGAACATCTCCAAGGCTAAAGTTGTGTTTTTCTGCCCATGAATTATAATTTGTTTGGCTACTCCATTCATCTTCATCACCAACATCATAAACACTAGCCATGACACTGTTCAAGAAAAAACAACAAAGTAAAATAAGAATTGAGAGCATGAAAAAAAATTTGACCCCCATTTCTCTGAAAAAGTAAGAAGATGTGATGATGGAAAGTGGATGAAATAAGGATGAGTTGGTACTTTCACAAGTTTGCTTGTGTTTGAAGAAACAGCTCAAATTAAATATTGATATTGACACATTTAAAACTTTGCTTAACAAAATACAAAAGTGCTTAATGGACCCAAAAACACCTTCAAAGTTGGAAGGAGAGACCTAGCTGAAATG
This sequence comes from Lathyrus sativus, assembly GCA_963859935.3. Classification (NCBI taxonomy): domain Eukaryota; kingdom Viridiplantae; phylum Streptophyta; class Magnoliopsida; order Fabales; family Fabaceae; genus Lathyrus; species Lathyrus sativus. The sequence continues at coordinate 668,343,440 of OZ012740.1, forward strand.
ATTATTAACTTCACACCCAAGATTAGTAAAATTTGCTGTACAAATACTATTTTTTATTGAAACTTCAAAGAAAGCTTTTATTTTAATCATGCTTTTTTTTTGTTAAATACTTTAAATGTGGTGCTTTTGAAGCCCTAAAAAGATTATTAACTTTTGTCGAAAATCTTTATTGAATAATACAGCTGCCAGCTAAATAAGTTATCATTGTGACACATGAGTTGATGATACTTAGTGGAGTGGCAACAAGTACTTTTAGTTTTAATAACTATTCATAAAATGCCCAACAACTTATTTAGGTCCCGGTATTCATAAGAGAAAAAAAGGCATAGAATAAAAAATACTATTTTTTATTTTTTATAACAGGACTTAGAAGATTTAAATTGACAATTAATAAGATACTTGTTTTTTAATTGATCTGAGGACTGAGTCAATCCTTTTGAGTGTGTCGACGAATTGGATCTTGAAAAATAGAGCGGACTAGGAAACATATATTTGTCCTAAAGATATATAAGATCTAGGCTATTTGACCTCTTTTGATTTGTTAGATAAAAAAAATATTAGTTATTCTATGAGATTGTTGTCCCAAAGAATGTTTTAAGGTCTCTAAACTCTAAAACCATAGTTATAAAGTCTAATGAACGATTCATATTTAAGAATATGCTATTCTAAAAATTTATAATTTCATATTCACAGACTCTATTAACTCTATTGTCAAAGAGTGTTTACAAGTGCATCCTTTATTATCAGGATCAACCGACAACGTTCGTCACTGAGAAGTTCATCATAATCACTTGAAGATAAAGGTCTTTTCAAATCATGTTGTGCCATATGTGAAAAATTTTGTTCAATGTTTCCACTTATTTCATATTAGACAATGAACCCCCTTGTGAACACAAGGAGAGGGCTCTCCTTCCAGCAGAGAAGTCAATGACCTTTTCTGAGGTCTCTTGACGTACAAAGGAAGCCATAAGTCATCCATGATCAAAATGATCGCCTGATATGAATATCCAAAAATTAGGAGATATAACCTGACATGGCGGAGCGAGTTGATGGTGTTTCCATTACTAAATAAAATTAGATCGTTGCATCCTCGATATTTCGTGTATTTAGGGCCTAAAATTGAAAGACAATTTCCTTTTTAAGTCCACAACCCCCTCCTCCGAGGAAAATATCGAGGGTGTCTTAATTAGTGCACGAAAAAAGGTGTCTAGAGAAATATTCAGCCTGTAGGACAATTTTCTCGTTGTCATGAAAACTCTTGGACAATTTTATATATCTTAGGAAAGTCTCTCCTACAACGCCTCCAGGGAAGACAAGTTAGCAAAGTGGAGTCACGTCAGAGTCGCTCAAGTCATTATTGGGTGGCCCATGTTAGTGGAGTTAGGTACGTTATCATTGAAAGTTCATTTGAAAAATGAAGTACCACAATGAGAATAACTATGTAACGAAAATTTACTTCAACATGAAGTCATGTCTTTTTTAGTTCCTTGCACGACTAAAGATTTATGAAAGGAAAGAGTCCAAAAGTTCACGCCCATAGAGTTCTCAGATATAAACCTAGCTAACTTTAATGCTCTTCTAGAGCCATAGCCTATTAGTAATATCAAAGAATATAAATAGGTGTTTCTCTTGAAGACAAGAAGGAAGTTTATTAAAATGTCTAAATGAAAATTTCTTAAAAGTTCATATAAGGACTTTGATAAGTTCCAAAATTATGTAAAATACAAAGCCACTTATTGAATTTTTTCACAAGCAATCAATACAAAAGCCCCTTATTTATCTATGAGGTGTTAAAACACTTGTATGGACTTTCTACTTGCATATTTATCAAAAACATGTGAAAAGGACTGAAAAACCACCAACCAACACACAAAATTCTTGTCAAGACCGACTTTATATAAGCAAGGCTCGCTAGGCCACGTTCATGGGCGCGCTAGGAAAGCATAGGCGAGAAAAGACTTACTGGCTAAGTAAATTCATTGTAAAGGAATGGTATGTACACTTAGCGGAGATGGATGGTACACTTGGTGAGCTATAGAGGTTATGGCTAATTGTAGGGTGAGTTGGCATTTCTTAACCTAAAAGAAAGTAGGTGCGCTAGGCTAGGATGGGTGCCGCGTCTAGCGAGCCTACCTTTCTCTAGCGTATGAGTAGGAGGTTCAGATATAATTCTTATGAGTTTATGTGGATTCAAGGGAGTACATAAAAGGAGTAGGTTCACTTTGGTATCAATAGGAGAATAGGATAAGGGGATTAAAAGTAGAAGTGTTACTCGTAGTGACACTTGCAGATGGCTCTCTAAGTTTTTCTCCTTGAGATTATTTGTTGAGCGACGATGAGTAAGTGTAGTTATAAATCTCTTTGTTAGGGGTATATGTAGTCATTATATATTTATGTTTTATTCATTCATGGTGTTTTTCATAATTCCACTTAAGCTTTAATATTGATTATTCTTCGTTCTTAATGCTTGTTTTGGATTATCTATCTAACATTTATTTTCATGGTATGGCTTGACATATGAAAGGTGTTAGGTGTTACTAGATCTAAGTCTTCAGCTATTAGATGTTAATGCCTAGACATAGAGTTAGGTTTTATATATATATATATATATATATATATATATATATATATATATATATATATATATATATATATATATATATATATATATATATATATATATATATATATATATATATATATATATATATATATATAATGTTGATGATCGGAAATTAATAATTTTATAACACTATTGAAATTTAATGTTGTTACATTTAATAGTTCGAGACATCGCCTATTAGGTAATACAACTGATCTCACGTTGAGTAAAAAATGAGATACGTTGAAAGCAACATTAGTAATATTAATAGTTGTGTAGAATAGCATATTACTGACTAATGATTATGCATGAGCGTAATGATGATGAAATGTGTCCCAAAGAAGTTTTCTCACATTTAACACCGAAATCTCCATTTATTTTTGTCATTTACATTTCCGCAACCAAACAACTTTAAACTCTTACTTATAATCATAAAAAACTGTTGAAATCTTTTTTAAGTTGTATTTTCCAACCCTGGAAAATAGAGAACGCATAAGAGAAAACTCAATGATAAGTGAACAAGATAAAATGGGGAGGAAGAAGCAAGAGCTTACTCTATGATACATTTTTGTTAAAAACAATAATCGAATATGTTTGCAATAGTATTTTCAAAAAAAAAATTCAAGAGCGGTCCACAACACCCAGTAACGACAGAAAGATGCAAATATACAGCGGGATTTGGCCCGACATTAAGACTCTAAATATTTTCAAAAATAGAAAAAACATTTGGCGGAAATCAGGGGTCACCGGTTCAGTTTGATTGTCGGACAAATTATTCATATTTAGGTATACGTTATTCTAAAACTCTACCTCACACTCACAAACTTTGCTAACATGATTATCAGAGTGTTCACAAATAAACCTCTACCATCAGAATCAATAGGCAACGACAATCGTAAGGGAATTCATTATCTTCGCCGTCAATATAAACACTTGAATATAAAAATAAAATTTTAAAAAAAAAAATCAATGTCTAAATTAGCATTATAATATTTGATAAATGAAATATAAGGATTAAACCATGAGAAATAAAAATACTTTTAATTTATTTACAGGTCTAAAAGATTCTTATAAAATAAGTGTTACTTTAGAATAAACCAAGTCTAAATAATTATTGTTGTTCTCAATGATCACATTTGAATACTCTCTCGTATTAGGTATTGGAACTTAAATAAATTTTATTAATTACTTAAATTTAATCACTTGATTTTTAGAAAAATAAATTTCTAGAAAAGAATTTATTTCTTTCTTAAAATTATCGTAGCTAAAAAATGTGTAAGTTACATAATCATTGGATGAATTCACATATATTAATATTTAGAGGATTTCTTAATGCACCTTATATGTTATTTAAGCATCATGTGAAAATACTAAAATGTTTTTTAAATTTCGGAGATGCATCTTCGGGCACACTTAATGCACACACAACGTAGATTATTTTGAGTGACACCCTATTATTTGGTTTTTTAATATCAGAGATGCATCTCCAGTATATTTCTGTAGATACATTTCTGTAACGTATGCAAAGAACTGGTAGAGGCAGAAATATAAAAAAACTTGTAATTTGACAAAATAAAATTAACATTCATAACACAAAATAAATATTACATATGCGATTTCAACATAAAATGCAACATTACACTTCAATATCCAGGTGTACGCTTCAACATCTTCACAATATCTTCGATCGATCTTAAAATCGCTGCTTTCAACTCGAGCGAAACTTTTGTTTCAAAACAAAAATATATATTACATAGCCCTTACATCTGCATCTGTCTTGAGCTCAAAGTTGCTAAACTCAATCTTCCCTCCGTTGTCAATCGACGGTGAACGGTACTCGAGCTTGCAAATTTTTCGATTGTCTCCATAAGGTAAGATATTATGGACTTCGTATTTTAAATCTGCAAGAGAGGAGTACTCAATGAGCTTAAACTTTTTCTCAGGTGTCGCGCTGGAGAAAGAGACATTTACGACATACCAGATAATGTTTATTTGTAACATCTGAGACATTTTGAGTTTGTGCGAAATAAAAAATAAGAGAACTTTATTTTATAGAAGTTGTAGACAAATGTGAACCATTCAAAATATGGCATGCTGATTTCGGAGATATATCTTCGATTCTGCACCCTTTTATCTTGTTCCAGAGATGCATCTCTGGAACTTCTCCTGAACAGGCAAAAAACAGAACCTTTTTTTGACAAATGAACAAATGACATGGGAAAGATCAAAAATATAAATCAAATTATGAGAAATATTGAGTTTCTTGAACAAACACAAGAAACCCTATGTGATTTTACGAAAGAGAGAGAAGAAAGAAGAAGAAGAATTAAGATTGGTTATAATTGTTTTACTATTCATTTTCTCTATTAGGATTTAAAGATTACAACTGAATATCAACAACCAAAACCCTCTCTCAACAACCTGAGAGAAACAGTCTATTTATATACTACTAAGCTAGCTTAAGCAACAAGCTAACTTAAACAATTAGGCTAAACAAACAGGCCCAATTCGACATGCTAATAATCCTAGCATTTCGACTACTGCATGCTTGAGCATACTTTGAGTACAACATACAAGATTAGAATGTGAACAGACTTCGACTACATGTTAAATCTTTGTCGAACCAAGAAGTTATCCTTGTCGAGATTATAGTTCGATCCAAATACCATGTCTAAAATAAAGAAAAGTGTTGCCTGGAATTAAATCGTGGTAAACCATTGCCTTAATAGTTGTAGATAATTTTTTAATCAAATAAATTCACTTTTGACAATGTCTTTAAGCATGATCTTTTTACTTTTTGCAACACTTTTTAAACGTGGTTTATTATGTTGGAAATAAATACCGAATAACTTATAATCAAGTTATTCATGAACAAAAGAAAAACTACTGGAAAACTTATAATGAAGTTATTCAGTGAACGACTTAATGGAATCTAGATGAGTCCAAAATATATCTCTAATGTTAACTTCATCCTCGCACGTTCGGTACCTAGACATATAATTGTTATCATCCAACAATTTCAAGATTTGTCGCATTTCAGTTCTATTCCGCCTAAGTGCCTTGTTAGTTTGGTACTGAATATTGTACACTTGCTTGATATTTGAGATATTTTTCGGTCTTTTCTATTCCAAAGTTGCAAGTATATTTTTCGGTTGAACCAAATTCAATGTCATGTCAACAACGCATTCCTTCCCTTCCGGCATGAGCCGACACGCAGTTGGATGGTCGACTAACTTTTTACACAAATCATGATTATGCAAACCATATGACATTAAATCTCCAGTTATTGTTTCCTAACATATAACCATGAACCTTAAAGGGACACTCGCATTTTCTTGAACTGGTGTCGTCTCGTTTAAATTTCGGGAAAATAGGTCTATATTTCCCGCCTCTTTCGCAGTCATTGTCACAAAAGAACATCTTTTATCTGAACCATTATTGGACCTTCTGATAGCCACACCAAATCCCATTTTGGAGGCCTCTATATGAATCCATTGAAGCATGTGATCACGACATTCAAACTCTTTCTCAATTTTAAATTAGTTGCTAACATTTACCACCTTCACAACAACATCTTTGACATTCAAAGAAACAACTTTTTTGGTACTGGAAATGCATTTCCATGTAAGTTCATACTTGTTCTGGAGATACATTTTTGGAAAAAAAACGCTCGTTTTTCAAACAGAAAATAATATTAATGTGAGCAATGATGCTTGAAATAAATTATCTTTACCTATAATTCTAACTTCTTTTGCTCCCTTTGATGTGATGAACCACAAGATTGGAGATTTAGAGTAAAATTTTGGATTGAGGATGGAAGGGTTTTTGTAGAGGGTTTTGAGTGAAAACAAGTATGGTTGTGTGATCATGCAGCTCTGTCTTTTATCAAATTATTCCGAAAATGTATCTCCTGAAATATCTAACATTCAAAGGTGACAGCAAATTTCAAAATCTCACCCCAAACTTTTGAAAATGTATCTCTGGAATTTTTAATGGACTGATCAATTATGAATATATTCAAAATTCCGGAGATGTATCTCCGAAATTTTTTAAGAATTCATCTAGGGCGGCACTCATTTGATGCGCCACAACTTTGGTGCATGATACGTCTGGAGATGTATCTATGAAATTTGAAAAGCATTTTAATATTTTTTTTATGTGTTGTGTAAGTAACATATAGGGTATATTAAAAAAATCCTCTTAATATTATAATAAAGAATTATTGGTCTAATTCCTCAATTCTAGTTCTCATTTGTCAACTTAAGCCAAAAAGAAGTCTTCTTATAAATAGAATAAATATAAATATAAGAAAACTCCTACTAAAAATTTGAGTATGATAATACCTTTAAGATTGTGTGATTTTCACCTTGTTCACACTTTTGTGTTTCTCATTTGTGCTTCAGTCTACTAGCTTATATGAAATACATGAGAATTAGTGTCAACCTTTCTAGCATTAGAATTTGAACTGAATTGTTTCATTAATCCAGCTCAATTGGTAAATCTAAAAGCACTTGCAGTGTCTCATTTATTCACCTTTAAGAGGTTAAATTTATTAAACTATTAAATAAAAAAAAGAATTTGGATCAAATCTAACACAAGTCATAAGGAGTTAAATCTCACTTATTCACATTTATAATTTTAAGGGATGAAATTCTTGCAGTTAAATTATTAAGAAAAAAAATGATAATTTCTTAATGCACACTCGATCCTTCTACTGTACCATGTGAATTTATTCAAATGCCCCTTATTTTCGGATATATATCTTCGGATGAACCTCTTGCACACCCAATAAAAGTCATTCTGAGAGGCGCCTATTATTTTGTGTTGTAAATATTAGACTATAAATAGTAATTAGTAGTATTAGTAATGAGGCCCATTAGTCAAAACCCATTAGGGTTTCTATTCTCTCTTATTTAAAGCATGTAGTTGCAATATTGTAAATAGAACTTTTAATTCTATCAGTGAAATATTTTACAATATGGTATCTCAGCTCCTGTTTTTTGGGGGTCTCGCTTCCGCATAAACCCTAGCCGCCGTTGTAACGGTGTGTTTTTTTTCTTTTTTTCACTGCCGGTCATCCTTGCAGTTTTTTTTGGGTGTTTGGATCATTGCTGTTTTTTCATTCTATTGCAGTTCTATTGCAACCCTACTGCTTGTTTTTTGGTTTCTTTGTATTTTTTCTTTGTGATTCAATACATATCTGCTGTTTTCCTCTCGATTGTCCCTTCAATGGCCGAGATTATTAACCAACAACCACCTCCGCCTCCGCCTCCCACAAATCCACCAGTCCCATTTAATGCTAAGGATTTTGTCGTTCAAAAAGGTTACTGGCTCACCGGAAAAAATTATTTTCAATGGTCTCAGTTCATCAGACACACTCTAAAATGTTGTGACATGCTAGATCATATTGAAGGCAATCCTCCTCTGGTTACTGCTCCTAATTTCTCTTCCTGGGATAAAGATGATTCTGCTATTATTACTTGGCTTTGGAACTCCATATCTCCAGAAATTAGTAGAAATTGCATGTATCTCTCAAGTGCAAAGGAAGTTTGGGATTATCTTCGTCGAAGTTATTCCATGAAACAAGATATGTCTGCTTGTTATGATTTAAAGAGGAAAATATTCAACACTAAGCAGGGAAGTCTTTCGGTCAACGATTACTTTGGAGTTCTCAATGGTTTTTGGATTGAGTTGGATCAATATCAGAATTTGAAGATGGAGTGCAGCAAGGATACTGCCACCTTGAATACTGTTGTTGAGCGGGATAGGATCTTTGATTTCTTAGCCGGCCTTAATGCTGAATTTGACCCCATTCGGGTGCAAATTTTGGGTAAGGAAAAATTTCCTGATCTTAATGAAGTTTTTTACACTGTTCGTAGTGAGGAGACCCGTCGTCAAACTATGCTTCATGAACAGCCCCCGGATGTGTCAGCACTAGTAGCTAGAAAAACAACAAGACAAGGACCACCATCGTCATCATCTAAGAATGGTCGTGACAAATTCTATTGTGAGCATTGCAACCGATCAGGGCATACAAAGGATAGGTGTTTCAAACTACATGGAAGGGAACAGGTTCTTAGCCGAGGAGGTAGTTCTCGCAACATGCACCAGCATCAGGCACATGTTGTCACACATGCCCATGATACTGACAGATTTGAAAAAGAGGGAACTGATCTTTCCTCCTTCAGCCAGAATGACGTGGAACGGTTGAAGTCTATGCTTGACTCCATGAGTAAGCCTTCTGGTTCTGGGTCTCTAGCAGTTACCGGTAAGAGTTTGTGTTCCCGATCTTTTACTGTTTGTGGTAATATCCCTAAGAATGCGTGGATTCTTGACTCTGGTGCTACTAATCATATGACATTTGATTCCATATTATTATGCTCTTATACCACACCTTCGAGTATTCCTTATATCACTGTTGCTGATGGCTCTCAGGCTTGTGTTGTTGGCATTGGAAATATTGACTTGCAACCTCCATTTCAATTACAATCCGTGCTTCATGTTCCCACACTTTCCCACAATTTGATTTCCATCCATAAGCTTACCCGTGATCTAAATTGTAAAGTAACGTTTTTTATGTCCCATTGTATTTTTCAGGACCTTACCACGGGGAAGACGATTGGAATTGCTAAGGAAAAAGAAGGGTTATACTACTTCTCTGATGACCATCCAAAGGTGTTGTCCTCCTGTCTCCAGTCTCAGTCTTCCTCTTCAGCCTCACACATTTGGCTTCAGCACAAGCGTCTCGGTCACCCTCCATTTTATATCATTAAGTCTATGTTTTCGTCATTGTTTTTAAACCATTATGTTGAGTCTTTTAAGTGTGATGTTTGTCAGTTGGCAAAACACAATCGTGTAACTTTTCCTTCCAGTTTTAATAAAAGTGCTGAACCTTTTGATGTGATTCATTCTGATGTTTGGGGACCTGCCCCTACCTCTAATATTTTTGGTGCAAAATGGTTTGTTTCATTTATTGATGATTGTACTCGGGTAACTTGGATTTTCTTGATGAATACTAAATCCGAAGTACCACAAATATTTATCCAATTTTATAATATGGTACAAACACAATTTGGGAAATGTATAAAAAGAGTTCGTTCTGACAATGGTAAAGAATATGTCAATCATACCTTCTCCAACTTCACTAGTAAACATGGAATTCTTCATGAATTCACATGTGTTGACACCCCACAACAAAACGGTGTCGCAGAAAGAAAAAACCGTCATTTACTTGAAGTTGCTCGATCTCTCCTGTTTCAAATGTCTGTTCCCACCTCTTATTGGGGGGAGGCAGTTCTTACTGCTGCCTATCTGATTAATCGGGTCCCATCTCGAGTGTTAGGTAATATTAGTCCTGCTCAATTTATGCTCTCACGTTTTCCCTCTGTTCCTATCTTACATAATCTTGAGTCTCGCGTGTTTGGTTGTGTTGCTTTTGTTCATGTTCACAAACAATATCGCAACAAGTTGGATCCCCGTGCTGTCAGATGTATCTTTCTGGGTTATGCACCCAATAAAAGAGGGTACAAATGTTATCATCCTCCGAGTCGGAAATTCTTTGTCTCCAAAGATGTCACCTTTCATGAAAATGTGTCATACTTCACTCATTCTCAGTCTCAGGGGGAGAACATGAGTGACTTAGAGTCTGAGTCCGAGTTTCTGATCCTTGGTCCTAGCCTCCCGAGAACACCTGTCAGTGTTCCCTCTCTTGAACCCGAGTTGTCACCTAGTTTGAGTTTGAGTCCTAGTTCAACACCTGAATCTGAGTCAGTAATTGTTCCTGGTCCTTCAATGCCTTATGTTCCACAGGAATCAGCACCTTCAGCACCAACTCTAGTATATCAGAGAAGAAGTAAATCTGACCTTCTCCAGAAACAAATTCAATCGTCTGAACCGGAGGTAAGTACTGAAAATGATTCCTCAAATGATGATTGTTCTATTTCTGATAATTGTGACACTAATCCAGTTGATTTACCCATTGCTTTGAGGAAGGATAAAAGATCTTGTCCCTCCTTATATCGACACCCTATCTCTCAATATGTCTCCACTAAACATCTTTCCACACAATATCAAAGTTTTATTGCAGCTGTTGATTCTGTGAAAATCCCATTATCAGTTGAAGAAGCATTGCAAAATAGAAATTGGGTCCAAGCTATGGATGAGGAAATGAGAGCACTTGAAAAAAATGGTACTTGGGAGATTATTGAAAGGCAAAGAGACAAAACGCCAGTTGGATGCAGATGGATCTATACAGTAAAGTATAAATCTGATGGCACACTTGATCGGTACAAGGCAAGACTAGTGGCAAAAGGTTATACTCAGACATATGGTATTGATTATGAGGAGACATTTGCCCCAGTGGCAAAAATGAACACTGTTCGAATTTTACTATCTCTTGCTGCTTCATGTGGATGGGAATTGCAACAGTTTGATGTTAAAAATGCATTCTTGCATGGAGACTTAGAGGAAGAAGTGTATATGGAGATTCCACCGGGTGTTGGCATAACAAATGAAGCTAACAAGGTGTGTAAATTGAAGAAAGCCTTATATGGACTAAAGCAGTCCCCTCGGGCATGGTTTGGAAGATTCACAAAGGCAATGGTGTGTTTGGGCTATAAGCAAAGTCAAGGAGACCACACTTTATTTTTTAAACATTCACAGGAAGGAAAATTGACTGTACTTCTTGTTTATGTTGATGATATTATTGTTACAGGAGATGATTTGACTGAGAGACATTTGCTCAAAGAGAAATTATCGGCAGAGTTTGAGATGAAAGACCTTGGACAACTCAAGTATTTCTTGGGAATTGAGGTAGCCTACTCAAAGCAAGGCATCTTTATCTCTCAAAGGAAGTATGTTCTTGATCTTTTGAAGGAAACTGGCAAACTTGGATGCAAACCTGCAAGTGTTCCCATTGAACAAAATCACAGGATAAGCTTTGAGGAGGAAAGTGACAAAGTTGACAAGGGTCAATATCAGAGATTAGTGGGAAAATTGATTTACTTGGCACACACTAGACCAGATTTAGCATATGCAGTCAGTGTGGTGAGCCAATTCATGCATGATCCGAGGGTGAGACATTTGCAGGCTGTAGACCGCGTCCTACAATATCTTAAAGCAACTCCAGGGAGAGGACTTTTGTTTAAAAGAGGTGAGAATTTAGCTATGAAGACTTACACTGATGCGGATTATGCCGGCTCAGTGAGTGATAGAAGATCTACGTCAGGCTATTGTACTTTTCTGTGTGGTAACCTTGTAGCTTGGAAGAGTAAGAAGCAAAGTGTAGTTGCTCGATCAAGCGCCGAGGCAGAATTTAGAGCTATGGCACTAGGAATTTGTGAACTATTGTGGATGAAACAAGTTCTAGAAGACTTGAAGATACAGTGTGAAGGCCCTATGAAATTGTTTTGTGACAATAAATCGGCTATTAGTATTGCTCATAATCCTGTTCAGCATGACAGGACTAAACACATTGAGATTGACCGACATTTTATCAAAGAGAAGTTGGATAGTGGGCTGATAACTACATCTTACGTTCCTTCTGGGCATCAGCTCGCAGATGTGTTAACAAAAGGCTTACCAACAGAAAGATTCAAACAACTTACTTGCAAGCTGGGAATGATAGATATCCATTCACCAGCTTGAGGGGGAGTGTTGTAAATATTAGACTATAAATAGTAATTAGTAGTATTAGTAATGAGGCCCATTAGTCAAAACCCATTAGGGTTTCTATTCTCTCTTATTTAAAGCATGTAGTTGCAACATTGTAAATAGAACTTTTAATTCTATCAGTGAAATATTTTACAATATTTTGGATAATTTTTATTTCAGAGATGCATCTCCGGAATATTTTAAGAAAAACTTAAAATTTTCAATTCAGTGAGTATTTCGGAGATGCATCTCTAGAACATTTTAAGAAAAACTTTAATTGTTCAGTTTAGTATGTATTATGGAGATGCATCTCCAGAATTATGGGTGGCATTTTGAAATTTTCTGTCACCTTTGCATGTTTGATATTTGCGTAGATGCATCTTCGGAAATATCTGATATAGAATCTAGTTGCATGATCACTCATCCATTCTTGACATACTTGGTTTCCAACCAAACCCTTCATTATCAATCCATTTTTTCACTCTAAATCTCCATCCTTTTTGTTCAACATAGCATAGAGAGCAAAAGAAGATAGAATTTCAGGAAAAGATTCTTCTTTTTCCTCTGCATTGCTCACATTAATCATCCATTTTTCCCGAAAAAAGTTATATTGTATCAGTAAATGTGTCTCCGGAACGTGTATGAAGTTGTCCAGAGATGCATTTCTGGAAGTTGTTTGTGTTCATTTTTGAAGTTATTTTGCAGCAGTAGTTGGCCTTATGTTCTGTTATTGTTTTAATTATTTTCATTAGATATGGTGCACCCTGATGTTTTCCCAAAATAAGTTGTTTCTCTGAATTTTTAAGGTGTTATTGTGAAGGCGGTAGATGTTGGCAACAACTTTAAAAACAAACAAGAGTTTGAATCTCGTGATCAAATACTTTAATGGATTCGTATAGAAGCCTCTAAACTTGGATTTGGTGTGGTTATAGAAAGTTCCGATAATGGTTCAGATAGAAGATGCGCCTTTGTGACAATGACGTACGAAAGAAGCGGGAAATATCAAACTCCTCTCTGGAATTTTAAAAGCGACGACACCGGTACAAGAAAATGTGACTATCTGTTTAAGGATTGTGGTTACATGTTAACAAACAAAAATTGGAGATTTAATGTGATATGTGGGTTGCATAACCATGATTTGTGTTTAAAATTAGTTGGTCATCCTATTGTCTATCGGCTCAATCTGGAAGAGAAGGAATGTATTGCTGACATTACCTTGAATTTTATTCAACCAAAAAAATATACTTGCAACATTGAAACGGAAATGACCCGACAATATATCAAATATCAAGCAAGTGTATAATATTTGGTACCTAACTAACAAGACGCTTATGGGGGATAGAACTGAGATGCAACAACTCTTGAAAATGTTGGATAACAACAGTTACGTATCCAAGTACCAAACGTGTGATGATGGAGTTACGGTTAGAGATGTTTTTTAGACTCATTCTAATTCCATAAAGTTGTTCAACGTGTTTCCTATGGTGCTCATACTTGATTCAACCTACAAGATAAATAAGTATAAAATTCTATTATTTGAGATGGTTGGTGTTACCTCAACTGAGAAGACATATTATGTTGGTTTTGCATTTCTTGTGTGAAAAAAAGAACAACTTTACTTGAAAATATATGTCGATTCCATTATGCATTTCAGGAAAATATGTGAAAAGTATCCGAATTTGTTAAAATATGTTGAAAGCATTATTATTGACTAGGTGAAGGAGAAGATATTATGTGTGTGGACTGATAATGTTAGACACCTTGGAAATACAACAACTAACAGAGTTGAGTCGACCCATGCTACTTTGAAAAATTGGTTGGGAAATAGTATGGGGGATTTGTGTAGAGACTGGGATTTCGTGAACCACATAGTTCAAAATCAACATAGTGAGATACAAACAACATTTGGTCATAGAATCACAGATTTGGAGCACATATTTAAAGATAGCCCTCTATATTCTCAGTTGGTTGGTAACATTTCTCGAGCGGATTTGAACTATATTTTTCACGAGACTAAAAGAGATGATAATGTAGGCTCCGATAGCGCAAAGTGTGGATGCACAATTGTGATAACATATGGTCTCCCATGTTCTTGTGTTATTTCTAAAAGATGAAACTTGGTGAACCAATAAGAATGGACGAGGTTTACACTCATTAGAAGAGACTTGGGTTTGATGATGATGGATGTATGGATGACGGTAAATCGAATATCTCTATTTTCACCAAATAGAAAGTGATACAAGAGAGATTTTTGAACGTTAATGATAACATGAAACTCCACATCAAAGAATAATTGAGGAAGATTGCCTATCCGTAAACCACTGATATGAAACCACCCTCTCAACCGGTAAAAAATAGGTGCTCCAAAGAAAATGAAGCCTACTTCGAATGACAACTCGACTACACAATCTCCTTCATATTTTGATCACGTAGACAAAAAAAATTCCGACTCACAAACTCCAAAATCTCAAAAAAGTGTTGTGAAAGAAGCTCGCATTAGCAAACCGTCTGTAACGCCGCTTTCACCAAAGATTTCATTCATCGACGAGATGCCGATTTTTATGCACATATATCGAGCAGATTGTCAGTGTTGTAGGGGGCGGTAATTGCGGTTATCGACCCGTTTCAGTTTTACTCGGTAAAGGAGAAGATAGTTATACATTTGACATCAACTTATCCAAGAGTTGAAGACGCGTAAAGAATCATACATGCGGTTGTACGAAAAGAAAGAAAATTTCGACGCGGTTTATGATTCTCTTGTTCCTTTCTTGAGTGGTCTGACACCAAAGGCAAAATGGATGTGTTTTCCTTATATGTGTCACATAATAGCATATGCGCATGATAGAGTGTATGTTGACCTGACATGCTACGGTTTTTCGGAAACCTTTTTTTCACTACGCATTGCACCACTCTAAAATCCAAATGATTGAATCATGTGTATTTGGTGGATTTCAAAATCAAATTATTTTGTTCAAATTTACTTGAAACCGAAATGCTCTATACCACTTACGTCACCGGAGTGGACGGCTCATTCAACCACAAAAGCCAAGACTTGGCCAAATCATTTTATAGAAAAGATACAAGAATTTGAGAGATTGAACAACACTGAAAAATAATCAAATACACAAAAGTCCAAAGGGGTACTACCTATAGATTTAGCCAGCAACTAGGGCTGGAAATGAGTCGAGTCGAGTCGAACTCACCTCAGCTCGGCTCGACTCGTTAAGAATTGTTCGAATTCGAGTTCGAGTTCGACACGAACTTTTTTTTAAGCTCAAACTCGACTCGTTATAAGTTCACGAACAGTTCGGTTCGACTCGTTAGGTCCATCTCATTAGGTTCAGCTCACATGGTTCACGAACTTAAAAATTATTTTTTAAAATATATATTTTTTTAGTATATTTGACACTTTAAATAAATATATATTTTTTAAATAAAATATTAAAATAAAATAAAAGTTATCATATTGAAATTTAACTTTATCTTCGAAATCTACTAATTCAAAACCTACACAACTTTCAAGAGATACATTTGAGAGTCTAATTCAAAAACTACTAAATTGAAGATTAAATTTGTCTAAGATTTGAAGTAAATATTTAAACCTAATCTTAAAGACAGTATAATTCTTTTCATATGTAATCGAGTTGACTCATGAACCTAACGAGTCGAACTATGTATAGTTCAAGTTCAGCTCATTTAGTTAACGAACTTAATTTTTCGCTCATACTCAACTCATTTGGTTCATGAACCTAGTTCAACGATTTAATTGTCGAGTCGAATTCCGAACTATCTTCGAGTTGGTTTGGTTCATTGCCAGCCCTACCAGCAACACATATTTCAATTTGTTTTAATTTCTTGTTTAATCGGACTAATAATTGGATGTAATTGTATCTCAATATAAATGAAGTGTTATATATTCACCTTTTGTTCATATTTTTTCTTTATCCATTTTTTATCTACCTCATAACAACATGCGTGTTATTGTCAATGAAAAAAAATGTTATGTTATAATGTTGTGGTGTGATACTGATTCAAGAGAATTTCCAGAGATGCTTCGGATTAAGATAGTAGGGTGCGCTTTCGGAGATATATCTTCGAAATCAATTTGTCAGTTAATGTGTGGTCCAAATTGATATATGCCTTCTATAAATTCAGGTCCTCTAATGTTATATTTTACACAAACTCAAAATATCTCAAATGTCACAAATAAACATCTATTGGTATGTCGCAAATGTCTCCTTCTCCGCTTCTACACTTGACGAACGTTCAAACTCACCGACTTCACCTCCCTTGAAGATATCAAAGACAAAATTCATCATCTCATATCTTTCAACGACAATCGGAAGACTGTAAAACTCGAGTACCGTTTACCTTCAATTAACAATGAATGGAACATTGAGTTCAGCAAATTTAAGCTCAAGGCGCGGGCGAATGGTAGGACTATGTGGAATACGTATTTCGACGCTACAAAGATCGGTCAAAGATATTCTGAAGATGTGCAAACGTCCACTAGAATATTAAAACGTAATATTAAATTTTATGTTGAAATCATCATTGTAATACTCATTTTATGTTATGAATGTCAATAGACATTTGTATTGAAATACAACTCCAAAAACAATAGACATTTGCGAAAATTCACATGATGCATTAGAAACATCTAGAATACCATAAAAAAAATTCTCAAAATTTGATTGAATCTTACACAAGCCTTACAAGGACTCTCTATCGTTGAAATTTGAAAGTAAATGCGTGAAGGCGCCAAAATGAAGCTTGTGGGTGTAGAATCCATTATTGTGGACAAATAAAAAGTGAAAGGAAGAAAAACAAAATTGGCTATTCTTCAATTATATTCAATTCATCATCAAATCCTCACACACAAGTTAATAAACCAGTGCAAGACCACTAACAAATGGTTTTACATACCAACACCAAATCCAACCCTTGCCAACCCTCTTTCTAATATTTGATAATTAAGTTCACAACGTAAAAGTTAGTAAACAAACATTGCCTCCCCTCAAAGGGGATATCCTGCCTGCTCTGTTAGTGGTTGCTTCTCTCATGCTTTTGCCATCAATTCTATTCCTTCAAGCTCCCAGAATTGAATTGGTCTTTCAAACAAAAAAAAAAAAGTTTTTAACAGTAGAAATAGAACACAAAAGATGCAACTCTTTCAAATTTTTAAGGAATTGATGTATTTACTTTGTTACAACTCTTTCAAGTGCTTAAATTCCTCGCAATCAGCCCCAACCTCACTAAGTGACAAGTAAAGTTTCGGCACTATCTTGGCTAACATCAGCTTGAAACCAACCGAGGTTGAATTCGGACTGCTATTATTACTCACTGAAGCATCTCTGTTCAACGAACCAATCAAGTAACCTTTCATGTATGCATCACAAGCTTTGAGTATGTAATGACCACGCCTCTTAAAATGTTCTTTAATAAGTACTTCAAAATCCTAAAGAATTCATCAGGAAGATAACAGTCAAATATACTTAGCACAACTGAAAAAAACAACATAAATCTCAACAAATGGAAGGATCAAGTAAAACATCTAAACATTATTCATAATCACCTTGGGAGGCTTCCTTATAAGATACATCATGGTCTTGCAGTTCAGTAAAAACGTATTCTCATTGTATGACAATGAATTCTTCTCTCCTTCGGCTGTCCCAGTTTGCTTATCGTATCCAGCTTCATTGAAGTAAGGCTTCGAGTTGAGTACTAGCCCTTGTAGTGAAACTAGAACTTGAAGGATGCTAGAAGATTTTGGATCCCATACTTCATTTCCTCTGCCTGTCCATGTATTGAGAAGGCTAAGGCAAACCTTCCCCTCCTCGTACAAATTAGGGTTAATCCGCCAACCACCTGAATGATAGTAAGCCGACTGCATCATTTGAGGCCCATACAAAAAACACAGAAAGACATGAGATACATTCAGACGGATTAAATTTATACAAGGTAGTACATTCTTTGCATTTAATAATTAAACATCTTCCTTTTTATGGCAGGGACAAAATAAATTGCACATAATTGTAGCTTTAAGATAATGTCTTACCGGTGGAACATCAGGATATTCTGGCGGAAGGTGAAAATCAAAGAAAAACAGTCCATCTTGGTAAGGGGTCCCAAATGGCCCTACAATTACTGCCCTCAAAAGATCCATTCTATCTTCATAAACCCGTACAAAAATTTCCTCTGTCAAAATGTTCAAATTGTTTACATTTATTAAAAAGGGTGTATAAACAGCCAAGTGCCGCACAATACAAAACTTAGATGGTATGAATAAATCTATATTCATAGTTCACTGACCAGGAAGGTTATTTTGTAGTATTCCCCAATCTTGCTGCACCTTCTTATACCATTTTCGGTTGTTCCTCTGAAAGTGACATAAAAGTCACTTAGCGACCTCGGTACGATATAATAAAGGAAATTATATTACAAAGAATGAAGCATTTTAATGTATGTGTGCATACTCACATATTTGATGCACCAAGATGATCAATATTCAACAGTCTTAATATTTGATTTAGCTAAATATAAAAATAAGAACCTAACGTATAATAATACTACTAACCTAAAAGTAGGATCGTTTGTCAATAATAATACTAACCTAAAAGGATCATTGTGTCTTGGTTAATATTCACCAAAGGAAGATGAAGCATAAAATAAACATGCAACTACCTATTCATTATTTCATTTCCTTACTTCACTTATGATTAGAAATAAGGCAGAAGCAGTCGTACCTGTCCATTTGCACCAATATAATAGTGGTCTAACGGATCTGTAACCATGTCAAAATGTTTCAAACTGCAAGCATCATCGTCACAACTTGCAGGAGCATCTTCATTCTTCAAGCTGCACAGTGTCTCAGATGCTTCCACATTTTCAGATCCTCTTGGAATAACAGACTCCTCAATTTTAAAACTCTTTCTGCCTGAATTGTCACCACCTTCAATGGCAATACATCCATGAGAGCTGGTCTCACAAACATTAACAGGTGACAGACATTCAATTTCACGATTTGGCGGCGTGTGAACATGATTTAAGCTCCTTTGTCCCCTGGAGAATATTCCAGAGGCAAGTCTAGTGACAAATCGAATTGCTGCCAGCGGGACAGAAAGTGCTGCAGTCCTACTCAAGTCTCTCTCCCCATTCTCATCTGCTTCAGAAGTGACGTTGCTTGAATTTTCCCTATTTACATCCTGCATCAAATCTTGCATAACTATAGACTAATAATAACTATTAACATCTCTAGCTGGCCCATGATAAGTCTACCATAAAACAAATGCATTTATTGAAGGGAGAAACTGACTCAGACCTTCTGAAATGAGGGTAAAACGCCATTTATTTATATTATGATAAGTTTCATAACCACTTCATTCATCAAATATTAGGTTTACCTAGCAAGCTGTAAAACAGTCAAATCTAGCCGGTAGGTGCTGCTTTTTTATAGGACTCCTAATAACAGTACTAGGAGATAGATTTTCCTTTAGGTTTCTTAGGAAAAAAAGTTCAAAACCTACTAATAACCACATTATAGTTGGAAAAGGAAACAAACCTCTCTTGATTCCTCTAGGACTTCCATTTCATCATCATTGACGGTTTCCCAACTTGCAGCATCACTTATGTCACTCCCTGCAGCAATTGACTCATCATCATCATCTCTACCAACCACATAAATTGCTTGAGGCCCAACCTGGAAGTGATGTGAATTATAGACGATGAAAATGGAAATGTTGTATACTAACCTTAATATCTAATATTGCCTCTTAGATTATGCATACGAAAACGTTTTGATTATGAATCTAAATCAAATCTCATTTAAGGCTGTGAATGAGAAAGACCCATAAACTAGAATCCATCTATTTTAGCACCAAAAGACTGTTCAACATGCTAGCAAAGGAATTTTAGCAACTTTGGAAGAAAAAAGAATATGCTTTGTTTATTTCTAATAGTCACTGCTTTTCTATTACATGATATAAGCCTAAAAGATATTAAAATGAACACAAAATACCAATTACAATGTAGGTGATATAAAACCTTCCAGAAAACATTTAGAAAAAGATCACACACTCAAAATAAATGACTGCCAAACAATGATAGAACTCCACTTTGATTTTATATTATGGCACAGTCAACAAGTGTTCCTTGACTAAATATTTTCATACTCCACTGCCAAATAAATGACTACCATAAGGATCAAATATTCTCTTAGAAATCGGGGTTTAGGCCTAACTCAACCCTCCACCACTCTTAACCTTTAGGTTGCTAAAAACTAAAGTACACAGATTCATCTTTCCCTCCTTTTCCCAAGTAATACAAGTTCAAACTTCTGCAATAAGTTTTGACAACTTTCAGATATAATCATTATTGATTGGAACTCTAAAAGCTGGACCAGATTTTACCAGCCCAACACAAAATCCTATTCCTATTCCAATTGCCAGCATTTTACCAAGGTCTTCCTGAATCACTCTTCACATAAACTGAAAGATGCCTTCACTGATTGCAAGTATTATGCATAATGTACTTGCAACACTAAGGCACTTAGTAGAATATCCTAATCACTGAGAAAATGAACATCCTGATTCTAATTAAACCAATTTTAAAAACTACATTTCCCCTGACAGAAACAACGCATTCAGATTACGAGTCTTGTATTAATGATATGTGTAAAAAACTGAATATTAGTAAACGTGCAGCATTTATCTTTTGTCAAGAATGGGAAGAAATTACAGATAACAATGAGAAAGTTAATATATGAAATGAGCATACCGTCGATATCATCCCATCAGCCCAAGTAACTTCAATATCACCACTCTTAAGGCCAGTTATATTTCCAACCCAAGAGAGGTCTGAGAACTCCACATCAGTTTCGCCAGATAAAGTTCCTGTTCGGGTTGACTGGGTTGACACTACCTTTATAATTCCACTCTTCTCATTCTCCAGCTTTGATTTCTCAGTTGACGCTCCAACAGAAGCTTCTACACCGACAGACACAGGTGATAGTCTAACAACCACATCCCCATAGCAGTAATCATAATCTGGATGGCCCTCTAGCTCATATACACTTACAATTTCCTCTTTGTCAAATTCTCGGGGATCATCTACCTTGGCAGCTGGTTTTATCCACCTCACACAAGCCGTCCGCTCCTTGGCATTAAGACTCCTAACCACCCCAACTCGACTAGTTTCACAATTATCCTCACCAACATCAGAGGTTTTCTCTACAACATATTGTTCTGAAACAAATTCATGATCACCCGGATTTTCAATAGGAATTAAACTTGTAGAATCTAGTTCACGCTCTATCGTTCCATCCTGCCAAGAAACATCAACTCTTGTCCTAGTGTTGGCAATCATAAGGGCTTTTTCAAAGCTTTCCTCTTTCTTCCGGGCTCTTTTATCTTTCCTGATGACAACTTTCCTTATTTTCTTGCGATGAAGAGGCCAAGCTTCATGGACAGGGTCCTTTGATACTGAGATAGAACTACCGCATGAGCTAGATTCGTGTGAAGGATTATTTCTATCATCTCCACCATTCCCTATCAAAGCACCTGCTGAGTCAAGGTCCATAGCATCCTTATTCCCATGTGATTCCTCAACTGTAGCTTCTTCTGAATCACACCCGCTTTCTGTTTGATTAGAATCTAATTCAATGTTAACAGAGACATTATGTTCCGATTTTGATTTGCTTTTGTATACGGAAGCAGAGGATGACAGCACAGATGAGGGTAATAGACACCAGTCACCCAATTGCCAATTTGCATGAGCAAAACAAGACAACAATTTTAAGTTTTTTGGACTCTGCTCCTCAGCTGGGGCAGTAGAAGAAAATGGCCCGTAACCTGCAGATGCTATCCAATAAACAAACACTGATCCAACTGTAACATTGGTGACAGTGCCTTCTAACCTGTTTGCTTTCCACAAGCCAGACAGCCATCTAGCCATCTTGAAGATTGATGAAGACTTGGCCCTTACACGTTGCCCGGGGTAGTAAGGGAAATGCCCATCTTCAAGAATATTCTTTGAAATGGGTTTAAGATTCATTGGATCTGCTTTGGAGACTTTACAAACTGAGCCGTCATCAAATAAGACAGTCACATTATCCAAAACATCATCAATTCTTCCTAACCAAGGCCCGAGCACCACATAATCACCAACGGTGAAATCTCTAATACGCTTTAAGTCTTTTGATGAGACCTCTTTTACTACAGATCCATCATGGGCCAACAAATCCACAGATATATTGACATCAACCACAACACCCACTTGCCCAGTAGGATCAGAGGCAGCAGCTACAAAATCACCATGTAAAAACCCACGATCAATAACTTCTACCTCACTGAAATTCTGAGTGGACTCAGATTCATCCTTCCAGAGTACACGTATCTCGTTAGCCTGAAGCGCGGCAGTTTTACCATGCACAGAAGCATCATTCCTATCAGAACTTCTGCGACCATTATTACTTTCATCACCCTCCTCAACATCACCATCCTCATCCTCACTATCATCCTCATCGTCAGTGACTCCGCTATCTGAATCCGAATCTGAATCTGAATCACCATTAACTTCCGTCACAATCCCAATTATCCCACTACTTTTATTCTTCACAACATCTTGTCTATAAATTTGCATGGTATTACTTTTCTTACAAGAAAGCTCATCAGGTTTCGCCTCATTGTTTTCAGAAAGTGCTTCATGTTGTTGAACTTCCATCTAAAATTATAAAACATCAATAACATAAGACTGTCGTTCTATTCTAGTGTTCATATTCAACTCAAGTTCAGCAATTGAAACATTAAAATAAAATAAAAAAGAACCAAATCCAAGTTATACTTTTAATTTTAAAAGTTTAACCTTTTTCATAGTTTCAAAATGTACTTGGCAGCATGGTTCAAAAATCTATCCTTAACTAAATAACCATAAACAGAAACGTTCACAAGACGTTTGAATAAGGGCCTGTTTGGATGAGCTTATCTTCTGCCATAAATTTTGTGACACTGTTTGGGAGACTTAATCAAAACAGTTTATGACATTCTTCGTAAATTTATTTCAACTTACTTTCATAAATTCTTCAAAATAGCTAATGAAAACATCTTATAACATATATAACAACAATTTAAATTTTTTTTTATCTTTTGTTATAAAAATAGCTTATGCGAGCTTATTTTGATAAGCACTTGTGCTATAACAGGCCCTAATAGATTAAACAAACTCCAAATTCATTCTGGATCTGAAATCAGGTGACAGAATCAAACAAAAACACAGTTTACCTCCCAATCATAACACAGTTTGTGAATTCAAATTAAAACGCAAACAATCATTATCATCATCATCATGAATAAACCGTTATATTTAAATTAGACGAAAACCTAATAGAATCAAAATCTTTAAAAAACGCGGATTAATTAATTAACATACCCTAAGGTAGCTCAAACAATCAAAAGAAATTGAAAAATTGATTCAACATTTAAAAACGAATGAGCTAGGTATCGGCGTTGCGAGAGGTTAATGATTGAGGAAAAACGAATTCGAAATGGAGAAAGAAAAATGAATATTAGGCGAAAATTAAAAAGATAAAAACAATAGAAAAACCTACAGCTGGGGTTAGAAGAGAGAGAAGCTTACGAAGAAAGAAGAACGAGGTCGCGTGTATCAGATGAAGACGATGACGATGAAGAAGGAAATGAATGATGGAAGAACGAGAATATTTGTTGCAGAGGTGTAAGGGCAATTTCGTCATTCTAATTGTTTTTTATTCCCTTCTTTTTATGTGGGTAAACCCTCGTTGGATCGGATCGGGGCCGTTCGTTTTAAACACTTTGTTCAATTCAAGCTAAATTCATTTATTTCTTTTCACATATTAACAAAATCAATTACATGTTTATTTTTATGACATAATATAAAATAAGTTAATTCGTATTAATTTTCGCCTAGTCACAAAAATGATTTATTTCATGTTTATTTGAACATCAAATAGTGGAGTGACGTAAAGCTTGTCTTGAGATTTATTTTTATCATCAATAAATCGCAACAATTTAATTGATATACACTTACAGTGTAAATATTTTGTATATTGTCAGTTAATTACAACTGTTAATTTAAGTAAAATATTTGACTTTTATTTTAATCACTTAAAAAATAATATCAACGAATGATTATGATGCATTAGTAGTATAAAACTTT
Source organism: Lathyrus sativus (assembly GCA_963859935.3). Lineage (NCBI taxonomy): Eukaryota > Viridiplantae > Streptophyta > Magnoliopsida > Fabales > Fabaceae > Lathyrus > Lathyrus sativus. The sequence continues at coordinate 668,367,882 of OZ012740.1, forward strand.
TTAAATGCATAACAATTAATCTCAATTAATATTAGTTATTTAGTTGTTTTTATATATATATATATATATATATATATATATATATATATATATATATATATATATATATATATATATATATATATATATATATATATATATATATATATATATATATATATATATATATATATCTTCCTCTATTACTACTTTGTCTCTTTGTGCTGGAAAGTTAGAATAGGAGAACAAAGACAACATACATAAATGTGTTTCTGATATAAATTTGATGCACTTCTGCGATGTCGATACAGCTTACGCATACTCTTAGCTCATTGTGCTTACGGATTTAAGGCATTTTTGCTATTCTGAAAAAGCTTAAAGCACCCCGTTTGCATAAATGTGTGTGAGATATTGGATCGAGCTCTAGTGTTGTCGACTAGGAGACAAGCATGAACTCGAAGTTGGTTCACATGTTGATGTCGAAGTGTTATATGTTGTAGTTGAAGTTAGTTCTAGTATGTAATGTCGAATTTTAATGTCGAATTAGGCCTTGTGTTATGGATCAAATTATTTAGTTAGCTTGTTGTGTAAGTTAGTTGGCTAGTCTATAAATAGGTTAGATCTCTCAGGTTGTTGAGAGAGGTCAATTGTGTTATTCACTGGTTGTTTGTACCCTAATTAAGTAAGTGAATAGAAAACAATTTGCCCAAAATCATATTCTCCTTCTTTCTTCTTTATTCATTGTAATACCATTTTTCTACCCCAAAAATATTAAGGTAAAATAACACAGAAATCAGAGTGAATAAATAAATCTCATTAAAAAGCCACTAAAAGGGCGTACATTTCTCAAAGTCATCAAAATAGGTCCTTACTCCGTAACTACGGGTTTTCCCCAAAATACATCAAAACATCGTAAACAGCGGAACCCAAAGCATAAATCAAGGTTTCCTCAAAAAGGGAAAATAAGTCAAATAAGTTTAACAGTATAAAATCAACTCAAGAAACCCAACCCGATGTTACATATCAGAGCAAGACCCTCTAAGTTAACCATAAAGGCTAACGACTCTAAAACTTCAAAAATAACTCATCGCCGGCGTCCACGGCTAAACTTGGTCATCTGCACGTTACCCACATGGAGGTAACATTCAAACAGGCAGGGTGAGTAAAACAATTCATAATAATCGATGTATAACAATTAATGCATAACGATATCATATTTATATTCAACACATTGATATCCTTCACATATGTCTCGAAGGCCACAACATCATAATTCATACAAAAAAACTCGTAAATGCAATGCGACACAACTCAATGCATGTGGTACCAATCATCACAGCGCGATGGACACTGGCCATCGACCCTCCATAGATCCCCATCAATAGGATCGATTCTGCTAGAGAACCGGAGCACATCAAAATACTTCACATCCGCACAGTGGAATTGAAGTCAAAGTAATCGAGGTCCTGAACCGAAGTCCGGATGCACATGAATGCATGATGCGCACGTCACAAATCATCCTCATAATAACATCATAAGTGCATCATCATTCATCATATTCATCACCATCAAACGTCATAATTTGTCAACATAGTCATCATCAACACATAAATCATCAAATCTCATGTTATGACATAATTCATCATAATCATCGTCATACCTCATGTCATCAAGGCTCATTATAATAATCATCAAATATCATATCATCATAATACATCATATTAATCCTCATACAACATATCATCATAATTCATCATATTAATCATCATACAACATATCATCATAATTCATCATATTAATCATCATACAACATATCATCATAATTCATCATCATAATCAATCTCATGCGTCATGGTAATCGTCATACAATCACATACAATTCACATTGAGCTCGTAGACATATTCCTATTAATCCATCGTGTTATCACCCAGTATCACATATTAATTCCTAATATTATCTCACATTATCTCATATTAATTCATCAAATTACACTCACGGTAATTCCCATACTATCTTCTATTAATCACATTAACCTCACTGTCATACTCATAGTAACTCATCACAGAAATCCCACAATCAAACATCACGGTATCGCTGCACACGATCAATATTAGCGAAACTCTGCTATGTTCGCTGGCATGCTCGCTAGGCGAGTCTTCACTGGCATGCTCGCTAGGCGAGTCTTCGCTGGCATGCTCGCTAGGCGGACAGTGCGATGACAGCAAAAATCTGCTACGCACCAGAACTGATCTTCACCCAAAACCCAAAAACTCATACGATTCACATACCCAATTCCCCCAAAACATCCCTAAATCATCTCTAAGGTCATACGGCGATAAAGGCACAAAACCTACGGTTTATTAGGCCAATACGGGGACCTATTCACCTTCTAATTCGCAATCCCTCTACAATTACTCTAAAGTCATCATAATTTCAAATATCAAAATACTCTTATCTCTTATGGTCGGATACATAATAATCTAAGGTTTTTGGCCACAAAGGCCTAAGGCTTCCTAATTCTCATGTTACCCATCAAACAGTCTGAAATACCAACCACTGGCCATAACCTCAGAGTCTTATAATCAATTCCTCTAATTTCTCATAATCACCCCAAAATCCCTTAAATCTTAAATCAACAACAAACCATAAACACATCTAAAGGAATACATAGAAAACCATGAAAAGCGATACTCCCCATACCTTAGTCGATTCGCAACTTTCACGATTGCCTACGAGAACCTTCTGCCTCCAATATTTCCTTCAGAGCTCTGGCCACCACACTTTCTCGGTTAACACAAAATGGATTCTAATTTCCCTTCAGAACTCAATTTTGTCACACCTAGTCTTGGGCCTCACAAATTGGGCTTTTCCCTCATTACCCTTACTAACTTCTTCAAATGTCCAATTTACCCTTATTTCACTTATATTCATTTTAATTAATAATAATACTAATAAATTAATATTATTTACTATTAATCAAATAAATAGTCTAAAAATGCACATTTTCTCAATAATCCACAAAACCACTGAAAACCACCAAAATACGAATATTCTCAATTAAATAATTAATTAAAATATTCCGATTAAATTTGGAGTGTTACATTCATTCTCTTATCTCAAGTCACAAGGTCTCCATCATCATCAAGGCATATCACTCAACCACTTGAATCAAGAATACAAGCATTGATTCTCCACCTCTTATCTCATGGATAGCTATCTAAGGTTTTGGTTCAAATGGAGATATGTGGCTAGTTTTATGGCAACACATGATTCTAAAGCTCAACACACACCTTGGGGGTTCCTTACATGGATTATGTGTCATCAAAAGCCATCACAAGAGCCTCAGTAAGTGGAAATGATCTTAGGATTTTATCTGGTCAACAAAAGTCAATTGTGATTCAATTGGGTCAAGATCTTGGATCTCAAGATCAATCAAGGGCATGATAAGTGATTTCATGTGTTTGGGACAAGAATAATCAAGAAGGGGTCATCAAAAAGATCAAGATATTGCTAAGTTAGGGTTTTAGAGTTTTTTTTAAGTGTAAAATCCCCTCTTTTAGCACTTAGCTTTCTTGGCAACTTTCATCATGATACAAGCTCCATCTCAGTTTTCATCAAACATGAGATTTGTCCCTTGTTCTCCAGGCTTTCTTTTGAGTACAAAAACTCCTCCATTGGATCTACGCACATCAATTTATGATGTTTTCAATTTGGTTTTACCAAGGAAAAAAGGTTTAGAGGACACCAAAGGACCATCCTCTTCCATGACAAGTTTCATGTGGATCCAAGCTTTTATTTAACTTTCTTTAAACATAAAGTTTGTTCTTCATCGTCTAAGATTTCCAAAATGTGTGAAAAATCATCATTTCCATGTGTGGAGCTCAAGCTATGATCCTTCCTAGTCAAGATCATTTTGGATGACCTAGTTTTGGATTATTCACTTCAAGGTCAAATTCATGAACTTCAAAGCTTCAAATCAAGTTACCTATAACATGAAACTTGTGCCTTAAGAGGTTGCCAACACCATGACCTCAAATTTTATGTCATTTGATTATTTATAAGGTAAGTTGATGAATGATACACATGAATACATGGATAGGTGACCTAGTTTGAACCTTCTTTCTTGTCAAGCCATAATCTTGGTTGTTTTTGCTTCTCTTTTGTACCATATCATCATCATGTCATAAAAAAATAATCCTTACCCAAAATGAACAAACATATCTTCATATTTTCAACCATTTTCAAGCTTTTACACCATATGTGGAAAATCAACAAATCATCTCACAAGTCCATGTTCTTTCATCCTGTTGAGAAATAGTTTATCCTAACTCAACCCTACAAAACCGGTTGGTAGAGTGAGTATTTCCTCCACTTATAAACACATGTTCATGCCATATATTGTCCGATGTGGGACTCTTAACACACCCTCTCATGCTCACGACTGGACAACTGAAGCATGGAAATAAATTGTAGGTGGCCCGATAGCGGAAACCATAGAAGATGGCCCATCGGATCTTAAACGAGGCTCTGATATCATGTTGAGAAATGTGGTTGGGCCTAAATCAACCCTACATTAAGTTAGGCCAAACTATTTCTCAACATGGTATTTAGAGCCTGCTAGGAAGGCAATTCTTTTTTTGTCGTGCTTTACCCGGTTGACCCACTGTCTTTTGGTGAGATTTTTTTTTACAAACCTGTTATCATTCTTGTTCTCCTTTCACTTTTCAAAATTCTTCGGTAACCCCTACCACCACTGTCGCCGGTACTGTTCTGACAAAACTTTCGACGATGTTGTCGCTTCTTTCATATTCTACATGAAATCTTTATTTTCCTGTGCTTATGTGTCTATTATTTTGCAGGTAACATGCCTTTAGCGTAGAAGCGGATGATGAAGCATGCCTTGGGGAAGATGAAAAGTGGTGCTGCCTAAGTTAAAAGTCGTCTCGGCTAGCGGATAGTTCCTCCTACAACCAGTTCAGGGACATCATCCTCTACTCCTCCGCCTCCATGGACATCGCCCCTGCCCGTGAGTTCTAGGACCAAACATCCTCGGGATAACGAGGTTGTGGACCTCAATCGGGAGTCTGCTAAGAGTAAGTACGAGCTTCCCCCCTATTTTCTTGACAGGAAGTTTTTCGAGGGGGCCTCTCTATCTGTTCCTTGGGCGGAGTCCTTGAGGCTTGAAGAAATGGATCGTCTTGCTAAAGGGGCCAGTCTTGCCCAGGATGTCTTTGCCTTTGAAAATTCTGGCAGGTACACGATGGATGTTATTACCAAAGTTATAACATCCACTATGACATTGACTACTGCACCAACTATTTAGACTGTAAATGAAAGCAGTAAATAAAACAACAATTGTTCACCCAGTTCAGTGTCAACAACACTTACATCTGGGGGCTACCAAGCTAGGGAGGAATTTCACTATCAGCAGAATCAATTCAAAGTCAAACAACCAGTTTGCACTTCTCACTTAATCTTTACCCAATGACACTTCAACCTAGAGACACTCTAGACCTGAGTATACCCACTCACTCCCCCTCAATCATACAATAGTGATATTATACAATTACAGAAATCAATATGAAGAGACACTTCATACAACCCTTGATCTTGCTTCACAGCTTTGATCAAGGAACTCACAACTCTTGCTTCACAGCTTTGAGTGAGACACAACCTAGAATCTACCTAACCAAAGCAATTATCAACCAGACAATTACTTAGATTACAAGTATTCCTAAACAGACTTTTATACATGAAGACTAGCCTTCTTAATTTCCTAGGACTCTCTGCTTTGCACTCTCTATTCTTCTGTCAAGAGCTGCTCTTTAGAGTTGCTTCTTCTGATATTTATAGCAGCTGCAGTCCTTTGGGCCTTGGTGCATAAATTAGGTTTTATCCATAATAAAACCTCTCTTCAGAATTTTGCACGCTTGCCACTTTAATCAGGTACATATTAGATCCCCTAGGGCTTCTAAAATGTCTCATGCGTTCCACCTTGAGCTTCTGGTTTGTTTCCTGAGTTCTAGCTACCAGAATAACAAACATGTGTTTGATGTCACACGACCTATGTCATAACATTGAGTATGACATCCAGCTTAACTTATAGTTAACTGTTTTAACTTGCCCTGCACAGTCCACATTATGAATGTACCAACATCATACATGACATTCATACATACACTAATGTTATGCCACAAAATGCAGCCAATCAAGAGCACTTACAAACTCCCCCTTTGGCAAATTTTTGGCTAAAACACTCTGTACTTACACCAGAGATTTACACAGCAGAAGACTTAACATAGGTCCTGTCATGCAGGAAAGTTACTAACTGCTCAAGCTCTCAGAGTCCTCACAGTTGGCTTTCAGCCTTGTTAGCACTCACCTTGTTAACCATCTGATGGTTCTCACTTCAGATGTCACTCCCCCTCAACTGATGCAATTATCAGCTAGGCATTTTATCTGCACATCCTGTAGTCATACAGATATCCAGTCTGAACTGGATGTTATGACATTCAACATAACCTTCTGATGTCACACGCACCTGTGCTACTCCCCCTGAAGGGATGCACACTGCTCTCATTCTGCTCACACTTTGTAGACACATATATGGTTAGCATCCTAGTTCTACCATACAATCCTACTCAAACTAGGCATTCACAAAAAACAACACTAGCAATTGTTATCACATACACATCAGCAACACCTGTAAGCATGCAAGTATACTATCATATGCACTGTGGTACATATGCTCTGGCTAGTCTTTAACTTGTTCTACCACCTGCTGTTTTCTGTCATACTCAGCACAATAGTATACTAACAACACTCCTCAGTTGTTCTGTTATCACACATTTCTTCAGCAACACCTGTTTTTACACCTGCAAACATTATAATCTCACATGTACAATAGTACACATGACATGCACAATCACAGCTCATAGAGCAAGTCTTCCACATGTTATTCCCTTGCTATACTTGTTGTTTTCTATCACTTCTCTCCCCCTTTTTAGCCACAAATTAAGATCCAACTAATAACTAGCATTGATCGTAAAGTGTAACAATACATATGTTTGGGGTTACATGACAAAACTACTCATAGAGAGCATCACACACAGAGTTCATGCTGTCAAAATACAAGGAAAAAATTCAGCATACTTCAACACCTCAGCAACAGTCTGAGACACACGCCCTGTCATCAATCTTTTTCATCAGAGGATGAACTAGAGTCACTGTTATCCAAATCTGACAGAGATATGTCTTTATTTCCATCATACGAGTCCTCTGGAATATCTTCATTTGGACCCCGGATAGCTAGAGGCATTGTGAATCCCTTAACAAGCAGTCATTTCTTAATGATATTGTCAGCAATTTCCCCCATAGATTTTTTCATGTATGTCGTGCCTTCCCTGTTCATTATGCTCCTAAGTTGCTCTTTAGTGGGAGGAGGATACTTGCGCTTTGGTTTCTCAGTCGAGGGAGGCGTATCTTTGGGAAATTTGGGAGGGGACTTAGAGGAAGATCCTTCATGATGAGAGGCCATGTTGTTGTCGTGAATGAGGTTCTGGGAGAGATGTTGAAAGATAATGGGGGCGGCGAGACACGTTTGTGTGAGATGGAGAGCTTTATTGGTCAAGGTCTTGGACTGCATTGAATTTGTAAAACTCTCACGTGTCATTAATTACTATGCATCCTCTATATGGTTCTCAAATGGAGCATCACCTAGAGCCTTTGTGCAGATGTCAGCTAGCAGTGACTTACTGGGCACATGCTCCAGTGAAATTACTTTGTATTCCACATGCCCCATGTGCTTAGTTCTGTTGTGCTGGATTGGTTCACAGTACAATGTCATGACATCCCGAGTGACATTCTATATGGTTAATATTTGCTTCATCCAGACCAGCTGAGAGTATCTGCTACCTGCTGCTCTATGTTCAACTTCAACAATGTGCTTCCTTCTGAACCAAGACATTAGGTTGCTCTCTAAGAAAAATCATCCACCATATGTGCTCTTTCTGCCATCACAGTACCCATTCAAGGTAGGATCATACTCATGAGACCAGAGTATGCCATAGTCATTCACATTTTTTAGAATCTTGTCCACTTGCTTCATGTGACTGTCCTCAGGGTTTTCTTGATCCTTAGTACCTACACCAACAGTAATGTCAGGTCTGCTGACTTTTTGATGTAGAAGACTTCCTGCCAGACTCTTGTACAAGATTTGACCATCTTTTGACATCTTCAGATGCATATGCACATATGTTCTTTTGTGGTTAGCATTGTCCAACCCAACCTTTTTGTTAATGCTTTTGGTGTACTGACTTTATGAGAGCCATATAGGGTCCTTTAGTTGCATGACTTGTATCCCAAGAGAGGAGATTACTTTTGCATACAGACTCATCTCAGACTCATATTGTATTTGATTAGCATATTGGTTTATCATCTTCTCCACCTGTGTCTAAGAAATCATGAGTTTGCCATCCTTATTGTTAGCAAGAAGGGTCTTGTTTATTCCTACATGGTTAGTAAGAGACTTAGTCAGCCTTTCATGCCAAACCCTGAGCACTTGTTTCACTCCATATGGAGCATTCTTCAATTTGTACACATTGTTTAGTTGCTCAGGTTCATCAAAACCCTTGGGTTGTTTCACGGATACTCCCTCATTTGAGTATCCACTTAGGAGGACGCTCTAAATATTCAGGAAGTAAGTAGTTCCCAATATCAATCTCATTGATTATAACCTAGCATCTAGTGCACTGGTATCATTAATTCCTTCTACCAGTATGGTCTTGTTTCTTACTATTCTTCCTTGTTTATCAGACTTGATCTTGTAACTCCCCTTAGTTCCAATTATTTTAGGTCCATCTGGGCTTGGTTCCAATTCCCATAATGTATTCCTTTCAAGCTGATCTGAGTCCATATTTATGTTATTCTGAATGTCACAATATAAGGTCATAACATTCTGAGTGACATTGCCCTTCTTATGCTGACCATTTGCCATGGACTTCATAAGCTTCCAATATACCAGGTCCAGGTTTCTAAGATGATCATCCTTAGAATGTCTTTTCATGGTTTGCCTATCAACCCCATAGCTTGTTGTTCTGTCCAAAGGAACTTTATAAGTTCCACTTACTGATTCTTTGGTTATGGCCTTCCTTATTCTTTGAGGGTGTCTGCCTTTGTCCAAGCTTATTTGATCCTTCTTCTCTATATTGATCAGTCCTGGTAGGTTCTGTAACACCCCACTTCCCAAAACAATTAAAATAATAAACATTATAAATAAACATCAGAGTATTTCTTCCCAAGTGGGATATCACATAGCAAAACCAACATTTCCTTTAAAAAGGTTTTCTCCAAAATACAGCGGAAAATAATAAAATAGTAAAATCCAACAAAGTTTTGATACGTTCACAGGAAAATAAAATACAAGTTCAACAGACAATAACAAAACACCCAAGTCCCGTGCTACGTATCAGAGCATCCTAGACTCAACTGGCACACCATAATCCAAGCTAGCTAAGTACCTGGATTATCTGTACTCCCGGAAAAGCACAGACCACAACAACAACAGAGGGGTGAGAAAACATGATCAAAATATATATTGGTAATTACATACATGAAATAAGGCAGTAACTACAAAGCATATAACTCATCACTCAACATTCAACAATCACGACATATAGTCCATAATCAACATATACACCATAATGCAAATATGCAACACAACACCATGCATGCGATACCGACTCATTGGTTCATTCTATGGAACCCGAACATATCATCTACACCATGATCCACCCTCACCATTCCCCACTCAAAGGAATACGATGAATCACTTACACTCCCCCGATCAATGACTCATTCCACCACCACTACACCATAATATGCATGACCACAGATGCATACCAATAAACACAAACATACATTGTGCATACGATTCACAGATCACACCATCATACATCACACACACACACACACACACACACACACACACACACACACACACACACACACACACACACACACACACACACACACACACACATATATATATATATATATATATATATATATATATATATATATATATGTCATACACCAATTAACCGTACATCACATAAACATTAAGGAATTCACTTCCTATCCCCACTCGTACACCCTACGTTCACCACTCACCATCCCTACCACTTATCATGATCAAATGGGATCCTACGAGACCAAGGCTCAAGGCAAAACAACACCAAAACCACATTCTGCTGCTATGTTCGTTGGGACATTCGCCAGGCGAGGCCCCGCAGCGAACTTTCGCTGTCGTTCGCCAGGCGAACCTGCTGGCGAAGCCCCTTTCCACTATCGCATATTCGCCAGGCGAACCTTCGCTGGCCACACTCGCCAGGCGAAGTTCCTACCCTTTTGGTCTGGGATTTAATTCAGAATTACTCGCTAGTCGCTACCACTCGCTAACACTCGCCAGGCGAACACTCGCCTCCATTCGCCAGGCGAAGCTTCCCCAACACTCGCCAGGCGAAGCCCAGCGAATGCTGCGATATACCAAAAATCCTCACAGTTTTGCAGTGCCATCTAAGCCAAATCAGTCTAACTTTCTACTTCCAACTCACATCCTATTATCAGTACCAATAGTGTACGTAATTCAAATCAATCACTTCCTAATCCATATTCCAAAATCAACACTTAAACATTCTATCGATACATCAAAAGGTCACACAGAACTTCCCTAAACCGTAAACACGACCTATAACTAAACTCACCAAAAACAACAATTCATCAACAATCCAACCACATCATATATCGATTCATCATTATCAAATGCTAAATATCAACATCAATCAACAATTATCAACATGCCAATATAAAACTTCATATATCGACATGTTCCTACGGGGTTAAGGAAATCCCCTCTATCCTATACATGTATGAACCATCCCAATCAAGTTTCTCCCCCTTACCTGGATAATTGCTCTGATCGGTGGAAATCCTCATAGATTGGATCGCTTGACTATCTCTCTTCTCCTCTGTTCTTCGTATCTCTTTCTCCTAACTTTTTCCAATTCTCTCGTATCCTTTTCTCTTCTCCCTTTTCTAATTCTTTTTTATTTCCCTTCTTACCCCTTCAACTTCTATTTTATTTAATCCCAACTAATAATAATAATAATAAAATAATATAATAATACTAATATTAATAATAATACTAATAATAACAATAATAATAATAATAATATTATCTCTCCAATAATCATAATAATGCTAATAATAATAATAATAATAATAATAATAATAATAATAATAATAATAAAAGTCACCATCTTCATCCAAAAGTCACACTGCAATACTGCACTCACCTTTGACTGGTCTACTGCTATACCATCACCAGATATTACGTGCCCCAAGAAACTCACCGTCTTCATCCAAAAGTCACATTTCGACAGTTTAGCAAACAACTTATTATCTTTCAACACCTGCAAGGCAATCCTCAAATGTCCTGCATGTTCTTCATCAGACTTAGAATAGATTAGTATGTCGTCAATAAATACAACAAGGAACTGATCCAAATAAGAATGGAAAATCCTGTTCATATACTCCATAAATACTCCCGGCGCATTAGTCACTCCGAAAGGCATTACAACATATTTGTAATGTCCATATCGAGTCCTAAAAGCCGTTTTCTGAATATCACCTTCTTTTACTCTGATCTGATGGTAACCCGATCTCAAGTCGATCTTACTGAACACTCGAGCTCCCACCAGCTAGTCCATCAAATCATCAATCCTCGGGAGAGGATACTTGTTCTTAATGGTCACTTTATTCAACTGACGGTAATCGATGCACAGACGCATACTACCATCCTTCTTCACCAATAACACTGGAGCTCCCCACGGCGACACACTCGGTCTAATAAACTTCCGATCAAACAATTCTCCAATCTGAGACTTCAACTCGGATAACTCTACCGTAGACATCCTGTACGGCGCCATAGAAATAGGCCTCGTACCAGGAATAAGATCAATACTAACTTCCACTTCTCGCGTCGGAGGCAATTCCGTAATGTCGTCAGGAAACACTTCCGGAAACTCATTAACCACTGCTAATCCCTCCACTGACGCTTTGCTATCCACCGATAATGATGCAAATAAAGCAAACACTTTGGCTTCGTCTTCCAACAAGGTCCTCAATTCTTTACTAGACAAAGAATCTGCCAAAGCTTCCTCTTCTAGAGTCAGGAACAACAATTCCTTCCGAAAACAATCGATGTAGACTCGGTTGAACTCTAACCAGTTCATACCCAGAATAACATCCAAATTACCAAGTGGTAGACAAATCAGATCCACTCCAAATTATCTACCGAAAATAGTCAGCGGACACTTCAAACATACTAAAGAAGTAATCACTGAACCAATCGAGGGTGTCTCAATAGTCATTCGTCCCTCAAGAGTAGACGACACCAATCCTATCCTCTTCACACAATCAACAGAAATAAACGAGTGGGTTGCACCCGTATCAATAATAGCAATCAAAGGAATATTATTGATAATACAAGTACCTTTGATAACTCGCTCATCACTGACAGCTTGAGTCTCTGCCAAAGGAAACACTTTACCACCTGCCGGAGATGCCTGAGACCTCTTTGGCTTCTCACAATGGGTACTAATATGACCTATCTCACCATAATTATAACAAGTCGGCATAGTGGCCCTGCAATCAGCTATCACTGGCCTGGCTTACCACACTTGAAGCACTTCTTCATTCCTTCCTTAGTACAATCCTTAACACGATGACCCGAACCACCACACCTGAAACATTTCACATCAGCAGACATGTCCCCCTCTCTGGACTTCTTATCAGTAACAGCCTTGTGTTTTCCTCTGTCAGCCGAACCACTGTAAGGAGTGCCACTGAATCTCTGCTTACCCTTACGGTCATTTGCAGCCTTATTATGCGCAATCCTTGCCCGGTTGTCATTGTCATAGATCCTACTCCTGCTCACTAGCTCAGGATAGTTTCTGATCTTCTGACAAGCAATTCCCAACTTAACTTCTGGACGCAGTCCATTCTCAAACTTCAGACATTTGGATGTCATCGCATCATTAGTATTGTAGTAAGGACAATACTGCACCAGCTCTTCAAACTTCGCAACATATTCTGCTACAGTCATACCACCCTGCTTCAGTTCCAAGAACTCGATTTCCTTAGCACTGCGAATGTCTTCCGGAAAGTACTTCTCCAGAAAACTTTTACGAACCACATCCAAGTGATAGTAGTTCCTGCAGTCACCCACCTCTGGCGGCAATTATTCCACCAAGCTTCAGCCTCACCCTCCAGCATGTGAGTAGCAAACCTCACCTTTTGCTCATCACTGCAATTCATGGTTCTGAAAATCTTTTCAATCGCCTTCAGCCACTTCTGTGCAGCTTCAGGGTCCAAAACTCCTCCTTCAAAGGTCGGCGGCTTGTTGCTCCGGAACTGCGCCAAATCTCTAAATTGGTCACCCGCAGCTTGGTTCTGGTTAGCAACTGCCTGCGCCATCGCTTGCATAGCAGCAGCCAAAGCATCATCGTTCCTTCCTGCCATACTGCTCAACAATAACAACACCAGGTTAAACAATACACAATCTCTATCCTAAAGGACAGACTCAACTCGACTCAACAACACTGGCTGGACGGACCGACCTGCTCTGATATGAATTGTAACACCCCACTTCCCAAAACAATTAAAATAATAAACATTATAAATAAACATCAGAGTATTTCTTCCCAAGTGGGATATCACATAGCAAAACCAACATTTCCTTTAAAAAGGTTTTCTCCAAAATACAGCGGAAAATAACAAAATAGTAAATTCTAACAAAGTTTTGATACGTTCACAGGAAAATAAAATACAAGTTCAACAGACAATAACAAAACACCCAAGTCCCATGCTACGTATCAGAGCATCCTAGACTCGACTGACACACCATAATCCAAGCTAGCTAAGTACCTGGATTATCTGTACTCCCGGAGAAGCACAGACCACAACAACAACAAAGGGGTGAGAAAACATGATCAAAATATATATCGGTAATTACATACATGAAATAAGGCAGTAACTACAAAGCATATAACTCATCACCCAACATTCAACAATCACGACATATAGTCCACAATCAACATATATACCATAATGAAAATATGCAACACAACACCATGCACGCGGTACCGACTCATTGGTTCATTCTATGGAACCCGGACAAATCATCTACACCATGATCCACCCTCACCATTCCCCACTCAAAGGAATACTATGAATCACTTACACTCCCCCGAGCAATGACTCATTCCACCACCACTACACCATAATATGCATGACCACAAATGCATACCAATAAACACAAACATACATTGTGCATACGATTCACAGATCACGCCATTATACATCACATATAAATATATGTCATACACCAATTAATCATACATCACATAAACATTAAGGTATTCACTTCCTATCCCCACTCGTACACCCTACGTTCACCACTCACCATCCCTACCACTTATCATGATCAAATGGGATCCTACGAGACTAAGGCCAAAGGTAAAACAGCACCAAAACCACATTCTGCTGCTACGTTCGCTAGGACATTCGCCAGGCGAAGCCCCGCAGCGAACCTTCGCTGTCGTTCGCCAAGCGAACCTGCTGGCGAAGCCCCTTTCCACTATCGCGTATTCGCCAGGCGAAGTTCCTACCCTTTTGGTCTGGGATTTAATTCAGAATTACTCGCTAACACTCGCCTCCATTCGCCAGGCGAAGCCCAGCGAATGCTGCGATATACCAAAAATCCTCACAGTTCTGCAGTGCCATCTAAGCCAAATCAGTCTAACTTTCTACTTCCAACTCACATCCTATTATCAGTACCAATAGTGTATGTAATTCAAATCAATCGCTTCCTAATCCATATTCCAAAATCAACACTTAAACATTCTATCGATACATCAAAAGGTCACACAGAACTTCCCTAAGCCGTAAACACGACCTATACACTAAACTCA
Source organism: Lathyrus sativus (assembly GCA_963859935.3). NCBI lineage: Eukaryota > Viridiplantae > Streptophyta > Magnoliopsida > Fabales > Fabaceae > Lathyrus > Lathyrus sativus. Next base: position 668,382,894 of record OZ012740.1, read on the forward strand.
CCAAAAACAACAATTCATCAACAATCCAACCACATCATATATCAATTCATCATTATCAAATGCTAAATATCAACATCAATCAACAATTATCAACATGCCAATATAAAACTTCATATATCGACATGTTCCTACGGGGTTAAGGAAATCCCCTCTACCCTATACATGTATGAACCATCCCAATCAAGTTTCTCCCCCCTTACCTGGATAATTGCTCTGATCGATGGAAATCCTCCTAGATTGGATCGCTTGACTATCTCTCTTCTCCTCTGTTCTTCGTATCTCTTTCTCCCAACTTTTTCCAATTCTCTCGTATCCTTTTCTCTTCTCCCTTTTCTAATTCTTTTTTATTTCCCTTCTTACCCCTTCAACTTCTATTTTATTTAATCCCAACTAATAATAATAATAAAATAATATAATAATATTAATATTAATAATAATGCTACCAATAACAACACTAATAATAATAATATTATTATCTCTCCAATAATCATAATAATGCTAATAATAATAATAATAATAATAATAATAATAAAATAATAAGATTAATACTATTATATTACTATTATCCATTATATTATTATATCTACACCAAATCACCGCCAACAATCCTCCCATATCAGGGACACCCACCCTTCATAATCAAACATGCCCCACTAAAAAGGGTACACTAATATTTAATAAATAAAATAATACTTAAAATGACTAAATAATTAAAATGGGTGTTACAGGTTCCTTCTAGAATCCCACGGGTAACAGTTATTCTTGGATCTAGAACCCCTCATTTCCTCCTTACCCCCTTCATTGAGAACCACACACTTGTCTTTGGAAAAATGGACTTTTAAACCTTGATCACATAACTGACTTATGCTTATTAGGTTGGCATTTAGTCCTTTAACTAACAAGACATTCTTCAATTTTTGAGCTTTAAGACTATCAAGTTGTCCAACATTTATGATTTCTCCTTTAGCTCCATCACCAAAGGTTACATGACTATATGCATGGGTTCTGATTTTAATCAAGTGATCCTCAATTCCAGTCATATGTCTGGAACAACCACTGTCAAAGTACCAGTCCTCTTTGGTTGGCATCCTTAGGGAAGTGTGAGCTGCTAGTGCAACAGTCTTGACAACCCATTGTCTTTGCTTGTTAGGCACTTCCTTCTTGAGTTTAGCCTGATGTTGCCTCTTGCCAAGCTTGGTATGGTACTGCCTTTTTCCATGTGTAACATGATGCTGCCTTTTTCCATGCGTACCCTGTTTGATTTTTCTTTGGCTAGGAAATCCATGCAGCCAGAAGCACACAACTTGGGTATGCCCAAGTTTTCCACAGTGGTAGCATCTATTCCCTTGGAATTGTCTCTTGACTTGATTCCAATTTCTGTGTGGAGGATGTTGTAACTTTGGCTGTGACATCCTTTTAAGCTTTTGAATCTCAGGCTGCAACCTCTTGAGTTTCAAAACAGGATTTTGTTTCTCCATAAATCTTAGACCAGATCTATTTCCTGCAGTCTGACCACTCTGAAGAGTCCGCTATAGAATGTCAGTTCCAGAGTTGAGCATCCTTATGGATTTAGTCATTTTCTCCTTTTCTCCTTTCAACTCATTTACCTCTCCTTGGAGTGAGTTTATAGTAGCTATATGCTCTCTCTTTTCAGCTTCTAGCTCGTTGATGAGCTTCTTCTGATGCTCTCCTTGCTGGTACAGTTCTGTACTTCTGATGTGAAGTTTCTGATATGAGGCTGTAAGCTCCTCAAAGGTCAACTCTTCTTCACTTGAGTCACCATCAGATATACACATACTGTTAAGAATAGTGACATGTTTGGCTGACTCTTCTTCTGATTCACTATCAAAATCAGCCCATGTGACAGTCAGTCATTTACCCTTCTTTTTGAGGTAAGTGGGGCATTCCTTTCTAATATGGCCATATCCTTCACACTCATGACACTGAACCCCTTTACCTTGGCTGGTTTTATCTTCAGATTTCCCTTGATCAGCAGGCATGCTATAAGGTTTAGACTTAGCATATATCCTTTTGACCAGTTTGTTGAACTGTTTCCCAAGCAAGGTTATTGCTTCAGACAAATTTTCCTCTTTTTCATCATCTGAATCATCAGCAGATTTTGAGACAAGAGTTATACTTTTGCTCTTTTTCTCCACAGCCTGCTCACATATTCCCATCTCAAAGGTTTGGAGGGAACCAATAAGTTCATCCACCTTCATGTGGCATATGTCTTGAGCTTCTCCAATGGATGTCACTTTCATAGCAAAGCTTTTAGGTAATGACCTCAGAATCTTCCTTACAAGCTTCTCATCAGTCATCTTTTCTCCCAAAGCTCCTGAGGTTTTTGCTAGTTCCAGAACATTCATGTAAAACTCATAAATAGTCTCTTCTTCCTTCATTCTTATACTTTCAAATTTTGTGGTCAGCATTTGAAGTTTAGACATTTTGACCTTGGAAGTTCCCTCACGAGTGTTTTTGAGAGTGTCCCAAACATCCTTTGCTAGTTCACATTGGTGGACCAGTCTGAAGATGTTTTTGTCTATACCATTGAAGAGTGCATTCAATGCTTTAGAGTTTCCAAAAGCCAATGCCTCTTGCTCTTTGGTCCATTCCTCTTCAGGAATTTGCACAGATGCCCCATCCTTGTCAGTCTTCACAGGATGTTCCTAGCAAGAGTTTGCAGCTCTCCAAGCTTTGCTGTCTAAGGATCTTAGGAATGCAATAATCCTAGGCTTCCAATAGTCATAATTAGAACCATCCAGAATTGGAGGTCTATTGGTGAATCCTATATCTTTATCCATAGTACCAGAATTTAATTTCCCTAGATCTCACCCAGGTTAAACAGGTAGGGTGCCTGCTCTGATGCCAATTGAAAATTCTGGCAGGCACGCGATGGATGTTATTACCAAAGTTATAACATCCAATGTGACATTGACTACTGCACTAACTATTTAGACTGTAAATGAAAGCAGTAAATAACACAACAATTGTTCACCCAGTTCAGTGTCAATCACACTTACATCTGGGGGCTACCAAGCCAGGCAAGAATTTCACTATCAGCATAATCAATTCAAAGTCAAACAACCAGTTTGCACTTCTCACTTAATCTCTACCCAATGACACTTCAACCTAGAGACACTCTAGACCTGAGTATACCCACTCACTCCCCCTCAATCACACAACAGTGGTATTATACAATTACATAAATCAATATGAAGAGACACTTCATACAACCCTTGATCTTACTTCACAACTTTGATCAAGGAACTCACACACTCTTGCTTCACAACTTTGAGTGAGACACAACCTAGAATCTACCTAACCAAAGCAATTATCACCCTGACAATTACTTGGATTACAAGTATTCATAAACAGACTTTTATACGTGAAGACTAACCTTCTTCACTTCCTAGGACTCTCTGCTTTGCACTCTCTATTCTTCTGTCAAGAGCTGCTCTTTAGAGTTGCTTCTTCTGATATTTATAGCAGCTGCAGTCCTTTGGGCCTTGGTGCATAAATTAGGTTTTATCCATAATAAAACCTCTCTTCAGAATTTTGCACGCTTGCCACTTTAATCAGGTACATATTAGATCCCCTAGGGCTTCTAAAATGTCTCATGCGTTCCACCTTGAGCTTCTGGTTTGTTTCCTGAGTTTTAGCTACCAGAATAACAAACATGTGCTTGATGTCACACGACCTATGTCATAACATTGAGTATGACATCCAGCTTAACTTATAGTTAGCTATTTTAACTTGCCATGCACAGTCCACATTATGAATGTACCAACATCATACATGACATTCATACATACACTAATGTTATGCCACAAAATGCAGCCAATCAAGAGCACTTACAGCCTTGATGAGGGTCCTAGAGATGGTTATGGTATACGTCGAGGAAAGCTCTCCGCTGGAGTTGGAGTTGAAGAAATCCCAAGCCGTAGTGGAGGTTCTGGAGGAAAAGGTCAAGAAGCTCCAAGAGGAGAAAGAGAGTGAGCTTGAGGATGTCCGCAAAAGCCGCGAGGATGTGGTTCAGGAGAGGGATGTTGTGGCCGCCAAGCTAAAAGCCTCTGAGGGCCTGGTGCTGCTAACGAATCACTCATAGTTAGTTGCCCAGTTTGCCCAGGCTGCTGACGACCTGGTTGCTATCAGCGAGGAAGCCTTCTAGAATACGGTGAGCCAAATAAAAATGGTGAACCCGGGGGTCATGCTGACAACTGATGGTACTGGGTTCCTTTACATGGTTAAGAACGGACAAATAGTCATCACATAGTTCCTTCAGTTTGACGCCGGTGAGGGTGAACAGAGGCACATACCGCACAAGGACATCCAGCAAGAGGAGTAGTCGTACTCGTTGGTCTGCGTGTCGTTTATGTAATTTTGTTGTAATCCTATTTGTGGGGCATGGTCCTCTTTTTATTGTATTATGCATAATTGCGGCTCTTTGTGGCCATTTTTAAATTATAAGTACGTAATTATATAGTATGTTTGTATGTTTTCCTGAAAATTTCCTAAGTGTTATGCACCGTCTAACGCGGTCGTCAGAAGTACTTAGTTGCATGTTATGTTGGATATTTCCTAAGTGTTCTGCACCGTCCAACGCGGTCACGAGAAAACACTTAGTTGTATTCTATGTTCTGGGTCTGCTTGACAGATGATGTTCGACAGTGCAGGGAACTATTCGAAAGGCCTGGGTTGTTTCCAGGAAGGGCGAAACTCAGGCCACGGTCGTGGACTGAGTGTGCAGCGTGAACCTCCAATCGTGAGCTGGGAGTTCTGCCATTCATGGTACTGTGTCGACTACAGGCTCAGTCGAAGAACCGTCATCGAGCATGGATATGCATTTTTTCTAGACCCTTACTTGGATCCTTTTGGTGGTGCATTGCTTGTACCTGGGTGAGCAACCTTTAATCGTTCATCGTGCCCGACACTTGGTTTGGACGTCGACGTTGGGGGCCTTAACTGTAATATTGCTTCAGCTTTTCGGTGTTCCATGGTCGAGCTAATTCTTCTCCGGTTAGGTATTATAGGTAGTAGGCCTCGTTCCCTGTTTTTGCTCTAACGCGGTAGGGCCCTTCCCAGTTTGCAGCGAGTTTGCTTTCTCGGAAATCTTTGTGATTCCTTCTTAGGACGAGGTTGCCTACTTGGAATTCTCATCTGATGACCTTGGCGTTGTGCCTAATTGTTATTTTCTTCTTGAGTGAGGCCTCGTAGAGGGATGCCCTCGTCCAAACCTCCTCGACGAGGTCGAGTTCTTCCCTCATGACCTCGTCGTTTGTCTCTTTGTCAAAAGGTGCCTCCATTCGTCTGGTCGGCACGTGGGTTTCGATGGGATCATCGCTTATGTCCCACATGCTAGGAGAAAAGGGGATTCCCCGGTGGATGAATGGGGTGTGGTACGATAGGCCCAGAGCACGCTGTACAGCTCCTCGACCCACTATCTCTTTGTTTTGTCCAATCTTCATTTAAGACCTCGTAATATTACTTTGTTCACTGATTTGACTTGCCCATTATTCTGAGGGTGTTCGACGGATGCGAAATGTTGTTTAGTGCCTAACTGAGTAACTAATTCCTGGAATTTCCTATCCGTGAACTGTGTCCCGTTGTCTCTCACGATTGCTTGAGGAATGCTAAAACGGGCAAGGATGTTTCTCTTATAGAAGCGAGTATGTTGTAGGTTGTTATCTTGGCCAGCACTTCAGCTTTGTAGTCTACGCCTACTATAAAATATTTATTTTGGTTGGAGCCTACGACGAAGGGTCCCAGGATATCTAGGCCCCATCAGGTGAAGGGCCACAGGGAGGACATTTCCTTGAGCTCGTTGGGTGGCACTAGGAGTATGTCCTCGTGCCATTGGCAATTGTCTCATTTCTTCACATGTTCCTTCATGTCATTTTGCATGGTCAGCCAGCAATAACCTGCTCGCAGAGCTTTCCTCGCGAGGGACCTCCCACCTATGTGTTGGGCGTTGATCCCTTTGATTTTGCATAGGACGTGGGCGACCATTTCTTCCTCGACACACTTGAGGAGAGGTATGGAGAATCCTCGTCTGTACATATTGTTTTCGACGAGGATGTAGGAGCATGACTTGCGCCTTATAATGTTGACTTCCTTTGGATCAGATGGTAACTCATTTTTAGTGAGGTAGTTGTATACTAGAGTCATCCAGCAGTGGTCGTCACCGACGATGTGCACGTCGAGTATCAAGGATGCTCTCTCGATGCTGGGTCGGGGGAGTATTTCCTGGATGACGGATTTGTTCCCCATTTCTTCTTTGTGTTGGCTAGCTTTGACAAGATATCAGCTCGAACGTTGTGCTCGCGGGGAACGTGTTTGACTTCTACGGAGGAGATTTTTTCCATATTCTCTTTGACCAGGGCCAAGTACTCGGAAAGGTTGTCGTTCTTGACCTGGTATTCTCCTTGGACCTGGAGGGCTACTAGATGAGAATCGGTGTAGATGACAACTTCGTCTGCTCCCAAGTATTTGGCGAGACGTAGGCCGACCAAGAAGGCTTCGTACTCAACTTGGTTGTTGGAGGTTGGGAAGGATAGTGTAAGTGAGACTTTAATGAGGATTCCCTCCTTGTTATCTAAGATGATGCCTGCTCTGCTACCTGTCGAGCTGGAGACACCGTCGACAAAGTGACCCACCTGCGGGCGCCTTTGTTAGGTTGCACACGTAAAATCATTTCTGCCACGAAGCCAGCTAGTGCCTAAGCCTTCATGGCCTTTCTGATCTCGTATCGGATGTCGAATTTGGACAGCTCTAACGACCACTTAAGCATCCTTCTGATCATATCTTTGCGACCCAGTAGTTACTTTATGGGTTGGTCCATGCATACCACAATGGTGTGGGCCAGAAAAATAATGCCTTAGTCTCCTTGTAGCATTGATAAGGGCGAGAGCCATCTTCTCTCTCTGTTGATACCATAACTCTAGCCCTTGTAGTGCCTTTCTCGTGAAATAGATGGGCTTCTGCCCCTCATGGGTTTCACGGATGAAGGTTACGCTCACAGTCTCGGTTGCAACGGTGAGATAGAGAAAGAGGGTTTCCCCGTTTTCTGGTCGGGAGAGGACTGAAGGTGCAGGCAGGTCCTGCTTTAAGTGGATGAGAGCTTTGTCTCATTCTTTTGTCCATTCGAATACGACTTTCTTGCAGAGGAGTTTGAAGAAGGGGAGGGCGTGCTGACAGATTTGGCTATGAAGCGGGAAAGCGATGCGAGCATCCCATTGAGGGACTGGATGGCCTTTTTTGAGTTTGGCGCGGGGAACTCAAATGAGTCTCTTCAGTTGTCGGGGTTAGCTTCGATTCCTCGTTCAGTTAGGTAGAAACCGAGGAACTTGCTCATTCGCACCCCGAACGTGTACTTATCCGGGTTGAAGCGCATTTTGTACTTCCTGACCTGCTTGAAAACCTTCCTTAAATGGATCGTGTGATCAATTTCATCGTGGGACTTCACGATCATGTCGTCCATATGGACTTCGAGCATGTCCCTAATCTCTCCTTGAAAACCTTATTCATCATTCTTTGGTAGGTAGCGCTAATATTGTTCAAGCTGAAAGGAATTACGTTGTAGTAATAGTTGTCCAATTCGGTCATGAAGGCCGTGTACCTCTTGTCACTTTTAGCCATGGGTATTTGGTTGTAGCCTGAATAGGCGTCCATGAACAATAGCAATTTAAAACCGGCATAATTATCTACTAGTTTATCTATGTTGGGGAGGGGGTAGGTGTCTTTAGGGCATGCCATGCTAAGATCGGTATAATCAACATACATGCGCCATTTTCCATAACGAGTACAACATTTGACAACCAAGTGGATTACTTGGCCTCTAATATAAAATTTTCCTCTAAGAGGTTCCTTACAGCTTGCTCGACAATCACCATTTTTTCTGGAGACTGTTGTCGCCTATGTTGGGCAACGGCTCTGACGGTAGGGTCGATGGTGAAATGGTGACAGGCTATTTCAGGGTCTAATATGGGCATCTCCGTGACGCTCCATGTGAACAGGTATGCATTCTCCTAGAGATATGCTTTCAGTTGTTCCCTCTCTAGCTCAGGGATGCTGGCTCCAATCTTCACTCCTCGTCGTGGGTCGTTGCTGAGTGGGACAATCTCGAATTCTCCATCTGGGATGGGGCGCATCGAATGGGCAGCTTCGCTGTTGCCGAAAGAGGAGTCTAAGGGTGACTGGACTTCCCTTCCCTTTTCCTTCTGGGTTTTTTGGTCATCTTCCAAAGAGCGGATGTCGAGGTCGATGGAGTCGACGCGGGGGAGTGGATTTGCTTCATTGGTGCTGCCGGGCAGGGGTGCTTGGGCAGGAGTTTTCGGTATGGTGGCGATAGCGTTAAGTCCCTTTGATGCTGCTTCAAAACATCTCCTCACGACTTCTATATCCCCGTGTAGAGTTGTGACGAGGCCTTTGGAAGTGTAGTATTTCATCTTCAGGTGTACTGTTGAAGGTACTGCCACCAGTTCATCTAGAGTTGGTCAACTGAAGATCCATTGGTATAGAGACGGACAATCTATTACGAGCTTAACATACCCCTAAGGCTTTGTTACTAATCCATTGAACCCTTGAAGGTCAGAGCCCATGTAGAGAGTCAGATGTGACTCATCCAACTAGAGAGTGGAGAACAACTCAGGGTACATGATGTCGACGAAGCTGCCTTGATCGATGAGGATTCGCCGAACATCAAAGTTCACCATATGAGCCCTGACGAGCAAAAGGATGCTGTTATTAGGGGATCTGCTGAGGAGCTCTTTGCGGTAAAAGCAAATGGGGACGAACTGTCCTCTGATCTTGTCAAGGGTGGAGTTTCGGTTCGAACTGCTACTTATGAGGTGCTCGAACTTCCTCTTCACGGAACCTACTGTTACTTTGTTGAAACATCCCCCTGAAATGACCATGGAGGAGGGGAATGTCTCCCATGGGCTGTGTGCGGCAAAATATAGAGGGGCGGTAAACCCCTAAGGGAAACATAAATATTTAGGTCGTGAGATGCTCATAACGACCTGAAGGCTAGTTTCTCCGGAGGTGGGCACTTCTTCCTCGACCTTCTAGGATTCTTGGGCGTCTGATCGAGGGGATTCTTTTCTCTTGGCGAACTGTTTCAGGTACCCATCCCTGATGAGTATTTCAATGGTATCCTTTAGGTGGATGCAATCTTCTGTTGTATGGTTGTGACTCTTGTGGAACTGGTAGTATTTGGATTTATCCGTATTGGGCTTGACAGGTATTTGCTTTGGGAAACAGACCCCTTCTTGGCGAAATTTTGATTTGGCGCACTCAGTGAGGATCTTTTTCCTTGAGACTGTCAAGGGTGTGTAATCGTGGAACCTGCCGGAGGGCCCTTTGTTATCTCGGGTCTCTCGGGGACGGTCCTCCCGCTTTTTATCCCCTCGACAGGATGTCGAAGGCTCGTCTGTCCTGTTTGACCAGGCATTCTCCCGGTGCCTGGATTCTCAGGTAGAGCTGGCAGCCTCCTTCTCTTTGTACAGAATGTACGACTGAGCTTTAAGGAGGAAAGCGTCTAGTGTTGCAGGGGGTGGAGGCCTATAGCTCTGGAAAAGTCTGTGCGGGATGGAGCCCACGTTCTAGTAAGAATATCTTCATGTCATTAGTGGTGGAGAGTTGGACGACCTCCTGCCCTGAATGATGGCCTCGAGGGAGGCTTCTGTCTTCAGATGTCAGCGAGATGTCGTGAAATGTCTGGAAAAGAGTCTCCCCAATTGCCTCCACGGGGTGATGGAGTCGTCCAGAAGCCCTTTGTACCAGGTCATGGACCCTTTATTGAGAGTGGTTGGAAATAATATGCATTTGATGATGCCGCGATAGTCGAGCAGCACATCGATGTTTCTGATGTGCTCGTCAAGGTCAGTTGTTCCGTCGTATGTGCCTAGAGAATGAGGTTTCTCTAGTCCTTTTGGGAGGTGCATAACTATGATTTCCTGGGATAACAGGCTGCGAGGCTCGTCGGTGCTGCTGCTGTCGGTCCATGAGGGAGAACTTGTGTTACGTCCGTAGGTAGTATGGTGGTTGCGCCATAGAGACGAGGTTTTTGCCTGGCCTCTAGATCTGGATGGCGAGTGTGAAGATTCCACTAGGTATTCTTTTCGGCTCCTCTTGGCTGCAGGGATTGATGGTTCTTAGGAGAATTCTGGCCGCGTTTGCGGACGACCGTCGTCTCTGGCTCTAGAGGCGTTCGACGATTCCTCTCGCGCCGGGGAGGGGGACTCCTTTGCTATCTTTCTTTCCTTGGTGGAGGGGATCTTGGACGACGAGATTCTTCCAAAGCTTCAATCCTTGCACTCTGGTTGAGGATGAGGAAGTTGGTCTTGTTGAGAACCTCGAGGAGGACCGCCATGGTCGGGTTGGCGTTGGGAAGAACCGGGACCGGCAGGTGTTACTGGTTGAGCGGGATTTCACCATGATCTGTACGAACAGGAGACGAAAATGTTGTGAATCTATCTCTTCGTCGGATAACGTCAGCAGCATGAGGTGGAGGCCCCTTCAACATCAGTCTTGCTGACGGGGAGGAAAGCAGAGTTGTGTGTATCAAGATTGTTGTCATGTGAAGCCATGATCAGAGAGTTGAAGAGTTGTTTTGGTTTTGTGTCTACGAAGGGAGAAAAGACGGGGATGACAAGTTTACCGCAGACGGTTCCACTGATCTTACCGAACGATCAGAATCTGAGATGGGTCGAAGACAAACGTTTGTGATGCTGAGTGTGAAAGAGGAGGAGGAGGTGTAGATACAAGGTACTCCGATGCTAAAGTAAGAAAATGAGCAAGTACAAAATATGTGTTTCTAGGTAAGAAATTGGATACCTGGCCCTGTCAAGTGAGAGAGTTTTTATAATGCCCCAGCGCTTGGCTATTGGTCCCTATTTTCGGGGCGAGATAACCATTTTTCGAAGAATAGGTAACTACCAGAAATAGTCGTTGGGACGGGAAGACATGCCCATAACTAGTCGTTATGACGGACAAAGATACAGTTACGGGCACAAGCGTCTTGGTTGTTTCTGGATGGTGGAACTGTGCGTGACGGGTAAAGACTGACGTGGAGAAGTGCTGTGACCAAGGGTAAATGAGTCAGCCTCCCCAGTTGGAGGGGCAGAAAGGTAAATTCTCTCCCAAAGAGGTTGGACATAGGCAATTGGACTGTTCTAGGAGCATAAGTGGATTAGGTCATGCCTAGCCATCAGGCCAGTACGGAACAATTGTGATGACCATTTTATTATCTTAAAGGTTTTATCAATATTTTTCTATTCCTTTCTTAAAATGAATAAAGTTCTGTGGGGACTCTGTTCGAACGTTTTTCTCGCATCCATCACAAAGATTTTATTTTTCGAGATACGACACTATGAAATCCTAATGATGTTGTGAGACCAACAATTCCACCTTCCACAATCACAATATCTTTTTAATTATACTTTCCATCGCTAACTATATTCTTTAGTATTATATACTTTGAGATTTTAGTAAGATAGAGTGGAATGAGGTTTCTTAAACATATAAATAGATAAATTATTTTTTATAAATTAATAAAAAGACTAAATAAGTAAAAGACAAAAATCACTAGTAATTTCTATTTTAAAATCAAGAGAAATTAAATAATTATATATGTCAGGTAAACTAAATAAATATATAAATTTATGTAAATGAAAAAATATTTTTGTATTTATATTATATTTAATTTGTTAAAATATTTAAATTAATATAAATATTTTAATTTTAAGAGATTATCTTAATTTTATAGATTATTAAAAATTATAAAATTACTGTTGTGATAAATCATATGCATCTTAAAAGTAAACATATTTTAGTTTTAATTTTTTGAATTTAATATTAATTTTTAATTTCATTTTATTATATTTCAATGTTATTTTAAATTATGTATTTAATGATAACTCAAGTAGATTATTTCATTTTCATAATCATATTGTTTTTAAATTTGCTCATATGGACCTAACATTATCATATAATGTTGTTTTATGAATTACTTAAACTTGATTTTGATTGAGACATGCCATGAAAGTTTAGTGGTTTGGTTGTAAGGACATGACCAAGTTTAAATCTTGTCGTCATATTATTCCTTCTAATGATTGTAACTAATTAGTAGTATTGCTTCCTAGGTCAATAATCGAACAAATCTAAATATTGTATTTTAAAGGTATTCATAGAATTGTCGATGGTACTAGTGACGTGTTGAATCCGATGACCTAAATCAAATCAACATATATTTTTTTTTATGTGAAAACCTCTTTAATTAGAACAACACTTCAGACTCAGTGGTCTTGTGGAAAGAACTTCAAGATAGTCAATGATGAAAGCATAAATGGATGAAGTTCATGTATAGTCCTTGTACACTATCAGATTCGAAGTTCCATTCACAAGACAAAAGATTGCGCCAATCGCAACACCACTGAGAAAACGTAATAGTTTTGGTATTTGGCTCTAATAGTCCATTCCAGTAGTCCAGCTCTACTCGTGTCTGAGAAAACTAATTATAAATCTATATAAACAAAATAATAGATAATAGATTTAATGTTTAATAAATGTATGAATCATTAATAGACTACATTAATGTAATCATATTAACACAAATCACTCTAACCGACATAACTAAAAGTTCATTAAAAAGCCCAAAACTAATTATAAATCTATATAAACCATGTAACCATATTAACACAAATCACTCTAACCGACATAACTAAAAATTCATTAAAAAGCCCAAAACTAATTATAAATCTATATAAACCCTACTTCACCTCACTTTATTTGTTCCTTATCCATTTCAAACAAATTCTCAATTTCGTATTCTCAAACTTCACGTAACTTTTTCATCAAGGTTTTAGTTTTAGATTATCACGAAGGTATGATTCGGTTGAATTATTTAGGATTAGTGATGAGTGATGATCTGATATTTGATATTATAAAGCTCAAATTAGGGTTTAATATGATTTGGAATGTGATTAAGTTGGTAAATGTTGATACAGTGGCTGATTTGGATTTGGGGAGTTATTGGAATGTTGTTAATTTTTTGATTACCACGGTTATGAAAGTGAAGAGGTTCAAATTTTGGGTTTAATATGATTTGTGATGTGATCAAATTTGGTATTGAAATGTTGATACGGCGAATGATTTGGATTTGGGTGTTATTTGAATGTTGCTTCTTTTTAGATTAACATGGATATGAAAGTGTTAAGTTTATTGGGTTTGATATGATTTGGGATGAGATCAAATTTGGTATTGAAATGTTGATACGACTGCTGATTTGGATTTTGGGTGTTATTGGAATGTTGTTTCTTTTTAGATTACTATGGCCATGAAAGTGAAAAGGTTCAATAGAACTAAACGAGTCATTGGGACAACATGCATCTTTTGGCTCCAAGGAAGATGCAACAGAAACCCGTGTAAGTTTCTGCACAGTGAAACACCATCAATTCTGTCAACTGGTTCTTGTAGAGATGATACTGCATCATATCATAATGCAAGGAAGCGTTGTCATATATCGTCTGAGTCTGCGAAAACGGTCTCACGTAGAAAAACAGGAAATGACATATTGCCTCCCAAGCATACTACTAAGAAGGTCTTGAATAGAAATATGGGAGATGACAGAGAAAGGACACAAGTTCCTCAAAAGCATACTACTAAGAAGGTCTTGAATAGAAATATGGGAGATGAGAGAGAAAGGACACAAGTTCCTCAAAAGCCTTCAATAAGTATCTGCAAATATTGGATGAATGACAACTGTGTTTATGGTGATCAGTGCTGGAATTTACATTCATGGTCTTATGGCGATGGGTTTGCCACATTTGCAAAGCTTCAAGGACACAAGAAGGTACTTGGGCTTATATCGGCCACCTTTTAAATTTCTAATAAAACCTAGAAATTTTGGCTTCTTTTTGAATTGATAATTCTCAAGGAGTTTAATTAAAATATTTGTGAACAGCTTGTCACCAGAATTGCACTTCTAAATGGATCAGACAAACTTTATTCTGGCAGCACTGACAGGACACTTCGGTCATGGGACTGCCATACCGGTCAATGTGCCAATGTGATGAATCTTGGTGCCGAGGCTACCTCTTTGATTAGTGAAGGCCCATGTATTTTTGTTGGTCTTCCTAACACTGTCAAGGTAAGCTCTTATTCTTACTTCAATTATTGTTTTCTCCCATTGTATGGTTTTGTCAATTATATAGGAGCATTACTTGTAAGCTGATTATGTCAATGTGGTTTTTGTGAAGGCCTGGAATACTCAGACTGCTTCACAGTTTACACTTGATGGACCTAAGGGACGAGTACTTTCCATGACTGTTGGCAACGATACACTCTTAGCTGGAGCAGAGGTAACTACTACTCACACATTGGTTTATGGTTGTTATCTAGATAAATTAGATTTTTAATCCTCTAGTTGCTACTAGTTGTATAGCTCATTTTGTTCTTTCACTTATGTTATGAAACAATTCATTTCTGTTAATTTATGTTAAATTTGATTATTTTAATCACAGTATGGTGTAATTTCGGCATGGAAAGGCAACTCTAAATCCAATTCCCCTTTTGATCTGGTTGCATCCCTACGCGGTCACACTAAATCTGTAGTTTGCCTGACTGTTGGGGTTTTCAAGATGCTGTACTCAGGATCCAAGGATCAAAGCATTAAGGTATTTTGTTCTTCTATCTTAGCTCTACACAGCTGCTTGTTGCTTTATATATGTTTCGTGTGATGATTATTTCTTATTGTTTTATTCAGGTTTGGGACCTAGACACATTTGAATGTAAAACGACACTCAATGCGCATACAGACGAAGTCACATCCCTTCTTTGTTGGGACAATTTCTTGTTATCCGGTTCATCAGACTGAACTATCAAGGTCTGGTATAAAACTGAGGCAGAAACTTTGGAAGTTGCATATTCACACAAATTAGAAAATTTAAGTTACTTAGCTAGTATGTTTAACATCTTTACATTGTTGAACATTATTGGGTGGTGTATTTTCGATTGGAGTTGTCAAATTGATATTTCTTATGATAGCCGTGAATGAAAGGTAGTTGTTGATATTTTTTATTATGATATTTACAGGGTGTGGTTGCACTCTCTGGGATGACTGATCCAAAAAATAAGCCTATATTGTTCTGCTCTACTAGAGACAATTCAGTTCGCCTTTATGAACTGCCATCGTAAGTCAACTTGCAACCATCACCATCACATTCTCATGTAAACTTGAATCTGTTCTTGACCGCATGTCTACATTTATGATTTACAGATTTGCTGAGAGGGGTAGATTGTTTGCTAAGCAAGAAGTTGGATTAATCGATATTGCTCCTGGTGGACTCTTCTTCATCGGAGACAGAACTGGACTGCTGACTGTCTGGAAATGGTTGGAAGAGCCCAAGGTTGCAGTTGCAGCATCCTCTTGAGTCATGAGGTCACAGAAAGTTTGAGGTTAGAGTCTAATTTGAGATTAATTTGCGGAGACTTGGGAAAAATTCACAAGATCAATATCGTCTTAATACCGTAAGTCTCCTGCATATTGAAATTGATTTGAGTACTTATTATGTTTTAGCCTTAAATTCTCATTCTCTGACAGCTCTTGAGTAGTTTATTTCAGCAGTCAGCACCATCTCACAGACACTCTACGCAGGGAAGCCGATGAATATAAGTGAGTGATCCAATTTTAACCTTGAAAAAAAAGAAAAAAAAAGAAAAGGAATACACCTTCTAAGCCTGGTTGCCTTAAAAAAAAGAGTTGAAAAAAAGGAAAATTACTCGTTGTTAGTTGGTTCAGCGGTTTCTGGTGCTGAACTTGGAAGGGTGGATTACGGTCCTACCCCCCACAACTACAACTGGGTAAGCAAAAGGTTATGCCACGTAAGTACCGGAACCCCAAGCAAAAAGGATCAGAGCTTAAAAAAAAGAGTTGAAAAAAAGGAAAATTACTCGTTGTTAGTTGGTTCAGCGGTTTCTGGTGCTGAACTTGGTCGGGCGGATTACGGTCCGATCCCCCACAACTACAATTGAGTAAGCAAAGGGTTATGCCACGTAAGTACCGGAACCCCAAGCAAAAAGGATCGGAGTCACTAACCGGTCGCCTTGCTATAAGTGTGTGGAGATAACGGGTTTAATGTGATTGCGCATGAATGAAAAAGAGTAAAAAGGAGGAAGAGTAAGTTAGGTTTCAGCATAATAACATGATTCGAGTTGATTTATATATTCAGGAGGTTTATGACTGCACAATTATGGATTAGTGTTCCTACGATATCCTTAGTGTGTAAGATTAGTACCTATCGATGCAAACTTAATCGAAGAAGACTTTTAGCCTGAAATGAGTAACTGTTGATGTGATTTGTATAACTCGTTTTGATCCGCGCGCGACAGCGGATCATTAAACTTAACCAATTGGAAGTGAATGTCCTAAAACAAAAATTATATTACTAATCTAAACATTTCAATCTTTCTGGAGAATATTTATTTACTAAATTTTGATAATTATATTACTAATCTATACATTTTAATCTTTCTGGAGAATATTTATTTACTGAATTTTGATTTCATTTTATACTTCAATTAATTGGTCAAGGTTGAGATATACGTCTAATGCAAAATTGGATTTTGGAACTTGTTTAATAAAATAAGTAAACCAAGTACGGTTATAGATTGAAGATGCGGCAACTAAGTTTAATACTATAATGTTAATAATAGGAACATAAATTTACTTTGATGCCAAAATGACTTGGATGAATCAAGGAGTCTCAATGGTTATATGTATATCATGACTCTGTAAAAAAATATTTGAATGAAAAGTGGTCATTAGAGGTATAAGTTAAATTATTTATATTGAATATTAAATAATTTTTGCAATTTTTGATACATTCAATTCTACTCGCGAATTATGTCTCTAATTTTAATAATTATTAAAATCAGTTGAATTCAGATAAATAAATTCTAAAGCTATGACTCTGAATAAAGTCATTTTTTAAATTCATATAATACTATTTTTAGATATTAGTCCATTTAATTCAACCTCCAAACCTTCTTTTTGTTTATATTCAAATAATCACGTGATTTTTATTAATATTTTTTAAAAATATGTGATTTTTATAAATATTTTATAAAAAAATACTTGATTTTTAAAGAAATCACAATTTTTATAATAAAATAAAATCTACTCTATATTATTTTTATTAATATTTCTAAAAATATAGATAATAATCTCTAATATTTATTAATAAGAAACTTATTTTAAAAATGAAATTCGTTTTAAAATGATAGAAAATTTTATTGATTTCAATTGTTCACTTTTTATATTTAATTAAAGTTGAATCATTCCTCATTATTTGTTTTTATTTTTATTTTTATTTCTTATAGTTGATTTTGAATTTTATTTAAAAATATATTAATTTTATAGTGTATATTAATAGTATATAGAATAATACTTGAGAGAGAGAGAGAGAGAGAGTGCAGAGTGTCTAGTGACAATTAATGAGTGTATTGTGTGTAGTGAATTCAATGGGTCAATATCCACTCCATTTCTTTGTCCCTCTATTTTCTCCATTATTATAGTTTTGTGTGTAAATAACACACATTTCTATAATATGTGACATATAATTAATATTTAGTTTATTTTATATACATAAAACTATAGTAATGGAGTAAATGGAGGGACAAAGAAATAGAGTGGATATTAACCCGAATTCAATCCCACTTCATTTTTCTCTATTTCCTTTAGTCATTTCTTTAGATAGATGTATGACAAGTGGCTAAATTTTTTTTAATGGTTCAGGTTAAAAGTGAATATTTGTTTAATAATAAGAATAACATAGAACATTATGTGAGAATCTAGATCGTGCTTTTTCTTCTGCTTAAAGTAAACATTGAAATGAAGTTTTGATGCAGGGATCGTGGTTAACACCCCTCCATCTGTTATCTTCTATTTAATATCGTCTTGTCTTGCTTAGTCGTCGCCACTGTTGTTATCTACCACTCTTCATTGTTGATTTCGGATTTTGCTTCCTTGTCGTTGCTGTCGAGTTTCTTTCACCATTTTTGTTTTAAGACTCTACAATAATTTTAATCTCCTAATATGGTTTTTGAGTTGTTTTGAGAGTGTATTTTTTAAAAAGACCTAATATTTAAGTAAATAGTTATATGGTTTAATCCTTAAACACTATGACACAATTTCTTTTGCGATCATAATTCTCAAATTAGTACAAATATTTGACTCAACCCATAGTATTTTCGAAAGTTACATATAGTTGGTTGTGATTCATTAAGATTCAAAACAAACTCTGGGTCTATAAAACAATAGATCATCAATTTAAAAATGTAATTTAATATCCAATATATGAAAATTAAAATCGGAACTTTCTTTTTAAGCACATGAAAAAAAATTCCTTTAAATATGTAAATTTGTCCAGAAGTAAATCAGCTTCTTCAATACAAGGCGGAACATGTTTCCTTAAACAAACTCATGTGTATGGACCCTAAAAAATAACAAAAATATAAAATAAAAACAACTACATTAAAAATCTATATGTTCATAAGAAAATTGTCAAACTAACTTACAGGGGGAGACCAAAGATCTGATTAGATTTTGCTTTCATCATAGGTTCAAAAGTTGCTGCTACTTTATGTAGTCCATTGCAGAAAACGATCGAATTGTAGGCTTGAGAAAACCCTGAAATAAAACTAAAAAAACGCAGTAACATTTTGTTCTTATATAATCTTCTTCAACCACTTCAAACCAAAAAACAATCTTCAGCCATCATCCATTCCAACACAACCTGCGCAAATCAACATACACCACCATTAATAATACAATCTAAAGCAGAACATAGAACAAAATCATTAAGAAGAAGGAAGAAACATTTTTTTTAAATGGTGTAAACCAATATTCCTTTTCCTTTTTCATATAAAAGAACAACTTTATCTATGAATCAACCTTGACATTTCACTTATACTAAGAGAGAAAAACAGAACGTCATCATATGAAAAGAACTGAAGAACACGACAAAATCAAAGCGAACAAACTCTCAGTCTGCGCGTAGTCTATCAGTAGTAAGACCAGTGGCAATAAGAAGAAATCCTGAAGGTAGAGTTTCAATTCTCTCAGTTGCTGTCAGCTGATCCCACATTAGAAAGTTTATTCAAGTAACTTCGAGTCATCAAAACCACTGTCGAACATGGTCCCCTGGTTGTTACTCCATGTTTCAGGCTGTTATTGCTTAGAGAAATCTTTTGAACCATCACAGGCTTTTAGAGTTTCAACAACACCAGCAACAATAACTTTTAAAGTCAATGCCTCAACAACAATTTCAATAGCAGAATATGCCTACAAGGTCTCCTGTAAAACTGATATATGAACCAGGGATGTGCACAAGGCGGCTGACACGCTACATGTATCAACAATAACGTAGAATATAGGATAACAACATCGATTTTTACAAGATTTTATTGAAACAGTAAAAACTTGGTGTTAATATGCAACTGTTTGATACTCCAGAGTATTTTTTTTATGTGAAAACCTCTTTAATTAGAACAACACTTCAGACTCAGTGGTCTTGTGGAAAGAACTTCAAGATAGCCAATGATGAAAGCATAAATGGATGAAGTTCATGTATAGTCCTTGTACACTATCATATTCGAAGTTCATGTATAGTCCTTGTACACTATCAGATTCGAAGTTCCATTCACAAGACAAAAGATTGCCCCAATCGCAACACCACTGAGAAAACAGAATAGTTTTGGTATTTGGCTCTAATAGTCCATTCCAATAGTCCAGCTCTACTCGTGTCTGAGAAAACTAATTATAAATCTATATAAACAAAATAATAGATAATAGATTTAATGTTTAATAAATGTATGAATCATTAATAGACTACATTAATGTAACCATATTAACACAAATCACTCTAACTGACATAACTAAAAGTTCATTAAAAAGCCCAAAACTAATTATAAATCTATATAAACCATGTAACCATATTAACACAAATCACTCTAACCGACATAACTAAAAGTTCATTAAAAAGCCCAAAACTAATTATGAATCTATATAAACCATGTAACCATATTAACACAAATCACTCTAACCGACATAACTAAAAATTCATTAAAAAGCCCAAAACTAATTATAAATCTATATAAACCCTACTTCACCTCACTTTATTTGTTCCTTATCCATTTCAAACAAATTCTCAATTTCGTATTCTCAAACTTTAGGTAACTTTTTCATCAAGGTTTTAGTTTTAGATTATCACGAAGGTATGATTCGGTTGAATTATTTAGGATTAGTGATGAGTGATGATCTGATATTTGATATTATAAAGCTCAAATTAGGGTTTAATATGATTTGGAATGTGATCAAATTGGTAAATGTTGATACACTGGCTGATTTGGATTTGGGGAGTTATTGGAATGTTGTTAATTTTTCGATTACCACGGTTATGAAAGTGAAGAGGTTTAAATTTTGGGTTTAATATGATTTGTGATGTGATCAAATTTGGTATTAAAATGTTGATACAGCGACTGATTTGGATTTGGGTGTTATTTGAATGTTGCTTCTTTTTAGATTAACATGGATATGAAAGTGTTAAGTTTATTGGGTTTGATATGATTTGGGATGAGATCAAATTTGGTATTGAAATGTTGATACGGTTGCTGATTTGGATTTTGGGTGTTATTGGAATGTTGTTTCTTTTTAGATTACTATGGCCATGAAAGTGAAAAGGTTCAATAGAACTGAATGAGTCATTGGGACAACATGCATCTTTTGGCTCCAAGGAAGATGCAACGGAAACCCGTGTAAGTTTCTCCATAGTGAAACACCATCAATTTTGTCAACTGGTTCGTGTAGAGATGATACTGCATCATACCATAATGCAAGGAAGCGTTGTCATATATCGTCTGAGTCTGCGAAAACGGTCTCAAGTAGAAAAATAGGAAATGGCATGTTGCCTCCCAAGCATACTACTAAGAAGGTCTTGAATACAAATATGGGAGATGACAGAGAAAGGACACAAGTTCCTCAAAAGCATACTACTAAGAAGGTCTTGAATAGAAATATGGGAGATGAGAGAGAAAGGACACAAGTTCCTCAAAAGCCTTCAATAAGTATCTGCAAATATTGGATGAATGACAACTGTGTTTATGGTGATCAGTGCTGGAATTTACATTCATGGTCTTATGGCGATGGGTTTGCCACATTTGCAAAGCTTCAAGGACACAAGAAGGTACTTGGGCTTATATCGGCCACCTTTTAAATTTCTAATAAAACCTAGAAATTTTGGCTTCTTTTTGAATTGATAATTCTCAAGGAGTTTAATTAAAATATTTGTGAACAGCTTGTCACCAGAATTGCACTTCTAAATGGATCAGACAAACTTTATTCTGGCAGCACTGACAGGACACTTCGGTCATGGGACTGCCATACCGGTCAATGTGCCAATGTGATGAATCTTGGTGCCGAGGCTACCTCTTTGATTAGTGAAGGCCCATGTATTTTTGTTGGTCTTCCTAACACTGTCAAGGTAAGCTCTTATTCTTACTTCAATTATTGTTTTCTCCCATTGTATGGTTTTGTCAATTATATAGGAGCATTACTTGTAAGCTGATTATGTCAATGTGGTTTTTGTGAAGGCCTGGAATACTCAGACTGCTTCACAGTTTACACTTGATGGACCTAAGGGACGAGTACTTTCCATGACTGTTGGCAACGATACACTCTTAGCTGGAGCAGAGGTAACTACTACTCACACATTGGTTTATGGTTGTTATCTAGATAAATTAGATTTTTAATCCTCTAGTTGCTACTAGTTGTATAGCTCATTTTGTTCTTTCACTTATGTTATGAAACAATTCATTTCTGTTAATTTATGTTAAATTTGATTATTTTAATCACAGTATGGTGTAATTTCGG
Organism: Lathyrus sativus; assembly: GCA_963859935.3. Classification (NCBI taxonomy): domain Eukaryota; kingdom Viridiplantae; phylum Streptophyta; class Magnoliopsida; order Fabales; family Fabaceae; genus Lathyrus; species Lathyrus sativus. Next base: position 668,404,819 of record OZ012740.1, read on the forward strand.
CATGGAAAGGCAACTCTAAATCCAATTCCCCTTTTGATCTGGTTGCATCCCTACGCGGTCACACTAAATCTGTAGTTTGCCTGACTGTTGGGGTTTTCAAGATGCTGTACTCAGGATCCAAGGATCAAAGCATTAAGGTATTTTGTTCTTCTATCTTAGCTCTACACAGCTGCTTGTTGCTTTATATATGTTTCGTGTGATGATTATTTCTTATTGTTTTATTCAGGTTTGGGACCTAGACACATTTGAATGTAAAACGACACTCAATGCGCATACAGACGAAGTCACATCCCTTCTTTGTTGGGACAATTTCTTGTTATCCGGTTCATCAGACTGAACTATCAAGGTCTGGTATAAAACTGAGGCAGAAACTTTGGAAGTTGCATATTCACACAAATTAGAAAATTTAAGTTACTTAGCTAGTATGTTTAACATCTTTACATTGTTGAACATTATTGGGTGGTGTATTTTCGATTGGAGTTGTCAAATTGATATTTCTTATGATAGCCGTGAATGAAAGGTAGTTGTTGATATTTTTTATTATGATATTTACAGGGTGTGGTTGCACTCTCTGGGATGACTGATCCAAAAAATAAGCCTATATTGTTCTGCTCTACTAGAGACAATTCAGTTCGCCTTTATGAACTGCCATCGTAAGTCAACTTGCAACCATCACCATCACATTCTCATGTAAACTTGAATCTGTTCTTGACCGCATGTCTACATTTATGATTTACAGATTTGCTGAGAGGGGTAGATTGTTTGCTAAGCAAGAAGTTGGATTAATCGATATTGCTCCTGGTGGACTCTTCTTCATCGGAGACAGAACTGGACTGCTGACTGTCTGGAAATGGTTGGAAGAGCCCAAGGTTGCAGTTGCAGCATCCTCTTGAGTCATGAGGTCACAGAAAGTTTGAGGTTAGAGTCTAATTTGAGATTAATTTGCGGAGACTTGGGAAAAATTCACAAGATCAATATCGTCTTAATACCGTAAGTCTCCTGCATATTGAAATTGATTTGAGTACTTATTATGTTTTAGCCTTAAATTCTCATTCTCTGACAGCTCTTGAGTAGTTTATTTCAGCAGTCAGCACTATCTCACAGACACTCTACGCAGGGAAGCCGATGAATATAAGTGAGTGATCCAATTTTAACCTTGAAAAAAAAGAAAAAAAAAGAAAAGGAATACACCTTCTAAGCCTGGTTGCCTTAAAAAAAAGAGTTGAAAAAAAGGAAAATTACTCGTTGTTAGTTGGTTCAGCGGTTTCTGGTGCTGAACTTGGTAGGGCGGATTACGGTCCGATCCCCCGCAACTACAACTGGGTAAGCAAAGGGTTATGCCACGTAAGTACCGGAACCCTAAGCAAAAAGGATCAGAGCTTAAAAAAAAGAGTTGAAAAAAAGGAAAATTACTCGTTGTTAGTTGGTTCAGTGGTTTCTGGTGCTGAACTTGGTAGGGCGGATTACGGCCCGATCCCCCGCAACTACAACTGAGTAAGCAAAGGGTTATGCCACGTAAGTACCAGAACCCCAAGGAAAAAGGATCAGAGTCACTAATCGGTCGCCTTGCTATAAGTGTGTGGAGATAACGAGCTTAATTTGATTGCGCATGAATGAAAAAGAGTAAAAAGGAGGAAAAGTAAGTTAAGCTTCAACATAATAACATGATTCGAGATGATTTGTATATTCAGGAGGTTTATGACTGCACAATTGTGGATTAGTGTTCCTACGATATCCTTAGTGTGTAAGATTAGTACCTATCGATACAAACTTAATCGAAGAAGACTTTTAGCCTGAAATGAGTAACTGTTGATGTGATTTGTATAACTCGTTTTGATCCGCGCGCGACAACGGATCATTAAACTTAACCAATTGGAAGTGAATGTCCTAAAACAAAAATTATATTACTAATCTAGACATTTCAATCTTTCTGGAGAATATTTATTTACTGAATTTTGATAATTATATTACTAATCTAGACATTTCAATCTTTCTAGAGAATATTTATTTACTGAATTTTGATTTCATTTTATACTTCAATTAATTGGTCAAGGTTGAGATATACGTCTAATGCAAAATTGGATTTTGGAACTTATTTAATAAAATAAGTAAACCAAGTATGGTTATAGATTGAAGATGCGGCAACTAAGTTTAATACTATAATGTTAATAATAGGAACATAAATTTACTTTGATGCCAAAATGACTTGGATGAATCAAGGAGTCTCAATGGTTATATGTATATCATGACTCTCTAAAAAAAATATTTGAATGAAAAGTGGTCATTAGAGGTATAAGTTAAATTATTTATATTGAATATTAAATAATTTTTGCAATTTTTGATACATTCACTTCTACTCGCGAATTATGTCTCTAATTTTAATAATTATTAAAATCAGTTGAATTCAGATAAATAAATTCTAAAGCTATGACTCTGAATAAAGTCATTTTTTAAATTCATATAATACTATTTTTAGATATTAGTCCATTTAATTCAACCTCCAAACCTTCTTTTTGTTTATATTCAAATAATCACGTGATTTTTATTAATATTTTTTAAAAATATGTGATTTTTATAAATATTTTATAAAAAAATACTTGATTTTTAAAGAAATCACAATTTTTATAATAAAATAAAATCTACTCTATATTATTTTTATTAATATTTCTAAAAATATAGATAATAATCTCTAATATTTATTAATAAGAAACTTATTTTAAAAATGAAATTCGTTTTAAAATGATAGAAAATTTTATTGATTTCAATTGTTCACTTTTTATATTTAATTAAAGTTGAATCATTCCTCATTATTTGTTTTTATTTTTATTTTTATTTCTTATAGTTGATTTTGAATTTTATTTAAAAATATATTAATTTTATAGTGTATATTAATAGTATATAGAATAATACTTGAGAGAGAGAGATAGTGTAGAGTGTCTAGTGACAATTAATGAGTGTATTGTGTGTAGTGAATTCAATGGGTCAATATCCACTCCATTTCTTTGTCCCTCTATTTTCTCCATTATTATAGTTTTGTGTGTAAATAACACACATTTCTATGACATGTGACATATAATTAATATTTAGTTTATTTTATATACATAAAACTATAGTAATGGAGTAAATGGAGGGACAAAGAAATGGAGTGGATATTAACCCGAATTCAATCCCACTTCATTTTTCTCTATTTCCTTTAGTCATTTCTTTAGATAGATGTATGACAAGTGGCTAAATTTTTTTTAATGGTTCAGGTTAAAAGTGAATATTTGTTTAATAATAAGAATAACATAGAACATTATGTGAGAATCTAGATCGTGCTTTTTCTTCTGCTTAAAGTAAACATTGAAATGAAGTTTTGATGCAGGGATCGTGGTTAACACCCCTCCATCTGTTATCTTCTATTTAATATCGTCTTGTCTTGCTTAGTCGTCGCCACTGTTGTTATCTACCACTCTTCATTGTTGATTTCGGATTTTGCTTCCTTGTCGTTGCTGTCGAGTTTCTTTCACCATTTTTGTTTTAAGACTCTACAATAATTTTAATCTCCTAATATGGTTTTTGAGTTGTTTTGAGAGTGTATTTTTTAAAAAGACCTAATATTTAAGTAAATAGTTATATGGTTTAATCCTTAAACACTATGACACAATTTCTTTTGCGATCATAATTTTCAAATTAGTACAAATATTTGACTCAACCCATAGTATTTTTGAAAGTTACATATAGTTGGTTGTGATTCATTAAGATTCAAAACAAACTCTAGGTCTATAAAACAATAGATCATCAATTTAAAAATGTAATTTAATATCCAATATATGAAAATTAAAATCGGAACTTTCTTTTTAAGCACATGAAAAAAAAAATCCTTTAAATATGTAAATTTGTCCAGAAGTAAATCAGCTTCTTCAATACAAGGCGGAACATGTTTCCTTAAAAAAACTCATGTGTATGGACCCTAAAAAATAACAAAAACATAAAATAAAAACAACTACATTAAAAATTTATATGTTCATAAGAAAATTGTCAAACTAACTTACAGGGGGAGACCAAAGATCTTATTAGATTTTGCTTTCATCATAGGTTCAAAAGTTGCTGCTACTTTATGTAGTCCATTGCAGAAAACGATCGAATTGTAGGCTTGAGAAAACCCTGAAATAAAACTAAAAAAACGCAGTAACATTTTGTTCTTATATAATCTTCTTCAACCACTTTAAACCAAAAAACAATCTTCAGCCATCATCCATTCCAACACAACCTGCGCAAATCAACATACACCACCATTAATAATACAATCTAAAGCAGAACATAGAACAAAATCATTAAGAAGAAGGAAGAAACATTTTTTTTAAACGGTGTAAACCAATATTCCTTTTCCTTTTTCATATAAAAGAACAACTTTATCTATGAATCAACCTTGACATTTCACTTATACTAAGAGATAAAAACAGAACGTCATCATATGAAAAGAACTGAAGAACACGACAAAATCAAAGCGAACAAACTCTCAGTCTGCGCGTAGTCTATCAGTAGTAAGACCAGTGGCAATAAGAAGAAATCCTGAAGGTAGAGTTTCAATTCTCTCAGTTGCTGTCAGCTGATCCCACATTAGAAAGTTTATTTAAGTAACTTCGAGTCATCAAAACCACTGTCGAACATGGTCCCCTGGTTGTTACTCCATGTTTCAGGCTGTTATTGCTTAGAGAAATCTTTTGAACCATCACAGGCTTTTAGAGTTTCAACAACACCAGCAGCAATAACTTTTAAAGTCAATGCCTCAAAAATGATCTCAATTACAACAACAATTTCAATAGCAGAATATGCCTACAAGGTCTCCTGTAAAACCGGTATATGAACCAGGGATGTGCACAAGGCGGCTAACACGCTACATGTATCAACAATAACGTAGAATATAGGATAACAACATCGATTTTTACAAGATTTTATTGAAACAGTAAAAACATGGTGTTAATATGCAACTGTTTGATACTCCAGAGTATTTTTTTTATGTGAAAACCTCTTTAATTAGAACAAGACTTCAGACTCAGTGGTCTTGTGGAAAGAACTTCAAGATAGCCAATGATGAAAGCATAAATGGATGAAGTTCATGTATAGTCCTTGTACACTATCAGATTTGATGTTCATGTATAGTCCTTGTACACTATCAGATTCGAAGTTCATGTATAGTCCTTGTACACTATCAGATTCGAAGTTCCATTCACAAGACAAAAGATTGCGCCAATCGCAACACCACTGAGAAAACAGAATAGTTTTGGTATTTGGTTCTAATAGTCCATTCCAGTAGTCCAGCTCTACTCGTGTCTGGGAATAATATTGGTATTTGGCTCTAAAGCTAAACCAGATTCTGAAACCTTGAAAGTAACAACTCCTTCCTTTTTATTAACAAGCTTCTCTCTTCCTCTTGGTATATTTGATTTAGATGACTTCTTCCCAAACATAACAGTTTTGATCCATTTTACTGGTGATCAATGGGACCAAGATCTTACCGATGTGGAACCTCTTCAACTCAAATCTACCATTCCATAGAGGAGAGACATTGAGAGATTATTGATCTAAAGCTGCATAAATTTTGTGGTTGCTTTGTTTTTTGTTTTGTTATCTTTGCAAGTGTTTTGTATCATGTACATGAAGATTGGGAAGTGTAATAAGGACTTTGTATGAATTTTGTAAAATGTGGATTTTGGAATATGGTAATAGGATTTAGAAATTAGAATTGGATTTGAATAATTGTATATTAAAATGGATTTTGTAAATTGGTGGGAAAATTGTTAATGAATGGATAATGGGTATTTGTAATGGATATGAAATCTTGATTTTTAATCCAAAATCAATTTCGATCTTTTCCCACAATCTGTGATTAAAATGAATGAAGCTACTTTTGAACCACTGAATAACTTGCAACTAAAGCAACGACCATCTAAATTGATTTCTGACTTTGACTAAAAGTGAACCAAACTTGCAAAAAAATCTTGAATCTGATTGAAATTGGCCCAATCTTAAAATGAATATTAAATAAATGACACATTTTACTTGAACCAATAACAAACACGTATAAACAAGACTTGCAATACAGACCACATCTTGAATTAATCTCAGTCATTTGACTTCATCGGATGAAACTGAACTTTCACAAAACTTTGATCTTAATCACTTGATGATTTGGAAATCATGGTACAAATAATCTGAGAGTGAAGCCATCTTATCTTGCCTTGTTTGAACAAGATCAGATCAAATTCCTCTTGAATCAACCAATAAAGAATAACCGCACAATCTTGACCAAATAACCTACACCCTGAATGAAATCTTTAAAGTTGACTTGTTCAGACTAATCTCTGATAATAAATGACAGAAATTCTGAATTACTTTGAATTTTTCTAAAAGAATTTATGGGAAAATACATCCATATAGGAATACAAATTTGAATTGATGGTACATTTGATCCTGATTTTGAGTCAGACTTCACATGAATCACTGCTTGATATCCACAAGACAACTTGACGTTGGATACGCACAGCCTGAGAAACAAACCACTAATACAAATAACTTGTAATTGAAGCAAACTCTTGATGGTTTAATCATGATTAGGTCAAACTTCTACCTTGACCATAACTGAATAATCACACTTGACTCCAAGCCATACCCTTGCCATGAATCTCCTTGCAAAACCCTAAACACAAAGAGAAGAAAAACAGGCGACTAGAATATATTTTTGGTATTTTGGTTAGAGGTTAGTAGCATAAATAAACATAAAGCAAGTAAGAAACACACAGGTGCTTGGTTATCTCCCTCAGCAGCAAACCTACAAGGAAAGGCAAGAAGACCAAACCGATTTTGTTTGTGGAATGGGATGTAAATGATATGTGGAATCTTAGAGGTAAAAATTAGGGTATTACACATACAAACTGTATAATCAAATTCGACAAATCCTTTGATTTCAAATTTGTTATCATCACCTCAGGCTCCACCATAAATCAGGACTCTGCTGAAAGACTCATTGATGTACCTCAAAATCTACTTTAATGTGTGTTAGTGCGCCTTCTTAGAATTGGCCATATACCTACTTACAAGGCTCACTTCATATGCTATGTTTGGCCTCGTACAAACCATAATATACATCAAAGAACCAATTATATTGGCATATGGGATGTTATTCATATAGGTTCTTTTGACTTCATTACTAGAAGTTTGAGTCGTACTCCGTCTATACTTAGGATTAGTCGGTGTTAGAACAGGCTTTGAATTCGATATATCAAACTTGTTGATAATCTTCTTCAGGTATGTCTCTTGAGATAAGCATAATTTTGAATGCTTTATATCTTTCCAAATGTCAATCCCAAGAATTTTATAGGCATCTCCTAAATCCTTCATGTCGAACTCCTTATCGAGTTCATCATTCACCTTTATAACATCTTCAACACAGTTTCTTTCTATAAGGATGTCATCTACATAAATCAATAAACTAATAAGTGAATTTCCAGGTCAAAATATGAAGTAAACATAGTGATTGAACTGTCTCCTAGTGAAACCTATGTGTGTCATGAACTAGTCGAGTCTCATATTCCATGATTGAATATATTATTTCAGTCCATACAAAGACCTATTCATCTTGCACACATAAGTCTTCCTTTCCTTTTTCTGCATACCCTTCAGGTTGTGTCGTCATGATTGTTTCATCTTGATTACCATACAGGAAGGTTGTCTTCACATCCATCTGTTTAAGTTCTAGGTTGAACTTCACCATCATTGCAAGCAACATTCAAATGGATTTATGCTTTACAATAGGTGAGAACACATCATTGAAGCTGACACCTTATTTCCGAGTGAACCCCCTAGTAACCAACTTTGCCTTAAATCGCTTTGATGTCACTCCTTCGATTCATTCTTTAACCTTGAAAATCCACTTACAATTGACTAACCTAGCCCATGCAGGTTTCCTGATTAGCTCCCAAGTGTTATTATAATAAAGATATTTCATCTCATCATCCATGACTTTAAGCCATTCAGTCTTATTTGACTCCTCACGGCTTCCTTGTAGCTTCTAGGTTCTTCATCAAGAACTTCACTGGTAGAGATTAAGGTTAATATTGTGAGATCAACATAAACAAGTCTCTGAGGTGACTTAATGACTCTTCTCGACCTGTCTCTTACCAACAGGTAGTCATTATCGGTCTCTTTATCTTCATCGGCAACTTGTGCTTATTTTTCAAATTCGTCTGGGTTATGCAATTCAGCATCACTATGCTCCACCTCAACAAGAATCTCTTCCTGTTCCAGCTCTTCTTCAGAGATCTCAATACATCAACCAACATCATCAGTTTTCTTGAAAGTCATCTCAGCTTTATTGAAAACTACATCTCAATGTGTGATACACCTCTTGTGACTTGGATCTAGGCACCACAACCTATAGGCTTTGATTCCTTTAGGGTATCCAAGGAATATACATCTCAGAGCTCTAGGTTCGACCATATCTTGCCTAATGTGAGCATAGGATAAACAACTAAATATTCTCAATTTGTCAAAGCTACGTGGATGTCTTGAACATACTTGTTCGGGTATCTTCATTCCCAAGTGTTGCACCCTAAAATTTGCTCAACCTACTTCACTTGGTTTATGTTTCAATTGCATTAGCATTTGCATATAGAGTCATGTATATAGTCTAATCATTTGCATAGCATAACATAGCAAGTCATCCAACAAGGGACCAAGCACTATTCTTATCTCTATGAGCCTATCAAGAGGTTGTTGTTCAAATTTAGGCCTATTCAAGTCATCAGAGAGAATTTGAAAGCTAAAGAAGTCAGTGGATCAAGCAAGCAATCTATCTCCTATCTGAGGGTATCTGGGGATCATCAAAGAAATTGTGAGCTATGGGCTGAGCATGGAGAGTATCTAGACATCATAGGAGACTTAAAAAGTCATTTGGATAAGGAAACAAGTTGTTGATGTGATCACAAGAATTGCAGTTGAAGACAATCAACTAGGGTTTCATCTGGGGTCAACTCTAGGTCAACTCTAAGTCAAGTGACTAATTGAAAGGCATTAAGGGCTATTGGAGAGATGTGGGGTTCATCATTTGACATATAAAGAAGGATATGGTGATATGCTAAGAATAAATCAAGAGAAATCAAGGAGAAGAGGAGTTTCTAAATTAGGGTTTCTGTGTAAAATCCCCTAGTTTAGGTCAAATTTCCAAGCAAGATAAGTCAAAATGAGAGCTTCAAATGGATCCTTGGCCAACATGAAACTTGTATAGGATCTAAATACCTTTAATTTGAGTGGTGGAAGACATTAAGGAAATTTATGGAACTCAAGTTATGGTCCTTGCAAGTTACAGGTCATCTGAGGTATCTGAAATTTTGTCTGTGAAAGTGACTTGACTTCCAAGCCATTTTTACCCCTCAAGGAGATTTCAAATGAATTTCTGGTCAACATAAGAGTTGTTTCTCATTGTCTTAGATTTCTAGAATGGTATAGTATGCCTTCATATGATCTATGGAACTCTACTTATGGTCTTGGCAAGCAAAGGGTATTTTGGTCATTTGAGAATTACAGGTCATTTCAACCTATGCCCAAAACTCCTACAAGGAAGCATCAAATGGAAAACTTTACAACATAAAACTTGCTCCAAATGACATTTTGAGTCTAGAAAAGTGACCATTAGATATTGGAAAGATTCATAGAACAAGGTTTCAAAATTGTTGGATTTAATGAATAAAAAAGGACTTAAAAATGAGATTTTTCATATTTTGGCCAAATGGGACAAAATTATAGGTCATTTTGAATGGAAAAATCATTTTGAGAACATTGGATAAAGTGTAATTTTGAGGTTAGTTCAAATTTTGAGAGTTATTCAAGGTTGCTTACAAAAGAAGAAACATAATCCAAAATGTAAGGAAAGAGTGCAAGGGAAGTTTCTCCAAGTTTCTAGGAGGTTCTAATGTCATGTATATATTGGTATGAAGAGGTTCATGCAAGGGTTGGTGATCACATTTGCTCATAAACACAAGTTTCACACACTTTCTTCAAATTGCAAAATCAATTCAAACACTCTCAAACTTTCACCAATTTGCACCATTCTTGATCTGTTCTTCATCATCATCATCATCCAAGGATCATAATTCACACATTCATTTGGTAAATTGAAGGAGGATTCGAGCTGTGCAAGTTCACCATTCAAAGTGCAAGAATTTTGGAATTGGAAGATTCAAAACCTTGGAGCTTTATTGGTTGCATACAGAACTCATCACCAAGTTTATTGATCAGTTTTCAATCACTTCAAGCCTTGGATCAAGAAGATTTAACACCTGTTTTCATCAATTGCACCAGGTATGTTTCTCATTCGAATTGGCTGTTTAGGTTAAGATTATTAGGTTTTGTTAGCATAGAAAGGTTAAGCTAGGATAGATGACTGAGTTTGGTGAGTTTGGAGAGCTTTCATGGAGTTTGGTCATGGAGTGCAAGATCTGTTTTGATGAATAACTCGTGGATTAGAGCATGAAAATATTAGGTTATTAGCTTGTGATGATCAGCATAATGTGTAGAGTATGTTAGGGCAAGAATTATGGAGAATTGAGAGGTTTGATCACAGGTGAAAATGGTGGATTCCAACTGTTATTCCCATCGGGTTCCATTGTTGCTTGAGTTTTAGGAGGAGTTATGGTTATGACTGTGTAGAGGAAAGTTTATAGAGCAACTTTGCTCTTGGAGTCGTGTGAATCCATGGAAGTATGAGGGAGAACAGAGGAGGAGAAATTCGAGCATGGTGGTGAAGTTTCAGAAACCCTAGGGTTTCTGAGGTTGAAGACGATCTGGGAGCCACACGATGGCCTTTTGACTTTTGACTGGGATTGGAAACCAACGGCCACGATTGCACAGAAAAACGGAGGGAGAATTCAAACCATGAAACGCCCCGTTTCATTTAAGTTTGCTGACTGGGCTCAAATTTTGGTTACTAATCGCACCCCCGTTCTCAAGCCCAATACCAAATGAACGTAAATACTTACTATTTGCACCGTTTTGTTTTTTTTTAATTTTTGCTGGGATTTCTGTTTGATTGGGCCCTGCGCGCATTACTCTTAACACCCCCAGTCTGGGCCCGTTTCCTCTTTTTCAAATGAATTCCTTACTTGTTGCACCCTCCATCTCATTAATTCATTTTATTTTCTTTTAAAAAACATTAAATCTTTCAAAAATCATAACTAATTATAAAATGTATATTTTTCATTGGTTGTTTTTGCATTCTTTTCATAATTTTGTCAAGAAAATTATCATCTAAAAAAATTAATAATTCATTTCATTTTCATATTTTAGGCATATTTTTCTTTTAATAGGTGTAAATAATTGTTTTGTTTAATGCATGATTTTGTTAATTTTAGTTTGATCAAATGCTTTGATATTTTTCATCCATTCTTTTTAGGTTGGTTAGTAGATATTGTTAGCTTGTATATACAATTTAGTTCCCATTTTTAGGACTTAATTTTAGGTGTTTAGTTTAGGTGTGAATAACATGAACAAAATTAGGGTTTAAGTGATGACTTAGGAGAATTGAATCATTTCCCTTAGGATTTAGAGATTGAAAGTTTGGGATATGGGACTATAGGGATTATGGGTAGTTATTAGATCCCTTAGAAAATATCAGGATTCCCCTACTGCTATTAATATGCTATATTTGATTGATTGGTGTGGTTTGCCCTTTGGGGATTATTGTTTGTTTGTGTGGGTATTGGGATTGCTTGGGAATTGGGAGAGATGAAGCCATTGGAGATCCAGAGACTGAAGACCAACCTCCAGAGTTGAAGAGGAGATTCTTGCTAGCAGCTGTTGAGGAAACTAGGGTAGGAGCTAGGCAAAGCTCTAGATTAGAAAGCTTGTTTCTCAAACATGGAATGCCTTGTCTGCATCCATCCTTTCTCTATGATTCAAAGTCTCTTTCAAATATCCACCTCCTTCCTTTGGAAGGATCAGTGAATGTATTTGAAAGATAGAACTTTTGAGGGAAAATTGTCTATATAATGTTAACAGTTAATGAACCACCCTTGGTAGGTAATTGACTGTCTAACATTCATTCACTTCATCTTGTTGATTGATATTCCTCCTGGGAGTTTGAGACTTGAAGAAAAGCCATTGTAGACTGAAGATTGGTGATCAAGACCTTGCTGGAAGGCTGTGGAGATGGAGATTGATGCTTGTAGCTGCTTGGAGGTTACTTGAAGATAGGTGTTGATGCAGAGCTGTTGTGGCTGTTTATTTTAGTTGTTATTCATTTCTGATGTATTGTTTGGGTTTTCCTGACTGTATTGTTTGCTGTTAACCTGTTGGGTTGAAAGTGAAGTCTGTTCACTTTTGCCTATTGTTTTCTAGGTTCGAGGTTGAGTGGACTCCCTTGCCTCGCTTGTATTGTTGCATCCATGCATTTTACTGCTTTACTGTATATATTTGTTATTGTTTCTGTTTCCGTCTATTCCCTTAGGATCTCTGTTTCTCTCTGCGCAAGAGAGGATCATGATAGACATTAGGTCTTAACACATGCATGATAACATTAGGTTAGTTTGATTCCCTTCGCAGTCGTAGGTTAGAGTTCTGTCTCTTCTTTCTCTCAAAACAAACAGAAAAACACAATAAAAATTTCAAACGCCATAAAATACACTTCTTCCGTAAAAGAATGTGAACGCATCAAAACGTCATTTTTGTCCGCTTGGACTGCTAATCAGAAAAACCTTTTTCAGAAGGAATAAAATCAACCAAAACAGACTTGTGTCGTACGTGGCCCGAACTACGTTTGCTCTGATCTTTCATGCCGTGTGGAAGTACGTAGGCATAGGATGCGATATCCTAGCGAGCAACCTTCCCCTCCTTTCTCGTAGGTAGGCGAACTACGTTGACTCTGATTTCTCGTTCCAGACGGGAATACGTAGGCATAAAGTGCGATACTTTGCCGAGTCATTTTCTTTTCTTTTAACCCCTGACCTGTAGAGTAGATAGAATAACAATCCATACCCGAAAACAAGCGTGGATCCCGTCGAGTACGACGGACGTGAGGGGTGCTAATACCTTCCCCTTGCGTAACCGACTCCCGAATCCAGGTTTTGGTTGCGACGATCATACCTTTCCCGTGTTGTGCGAGGTTTACTCTGAGCGTTTCCTTTCCCTCCCGTGGGATAAATAACGCACGGTGGCGACTCTTCTGTTCAGCCGGCGCCGATTTTCGCAGTAGCGACAGCTGGCGACTCTGTTGGGGATCCAACGTCCCCTGGCTGCTAAGGACTGCGATAGTTCTTATGCATTTGGGATCCAACGTCCCTAAAGAGAGTCAATCCTAGCGCTTGTTTTCCCGTCGAGGATTTTGTATGGAGTTATTTTATATTTCTGACCTCTATTTTCAGCTTTATATTATTGATTATTATTACTGTATTGGGGTGTGACGGGTATTCTTTGATGGAGAGATAAGCCGGACCTGGGCTTGAGTGCACCTAGAATTAGAGTAGAAAGTAGTGGGCGCGTGTCGGCTTTGCTTGCATTAGTGTCTCATGAAATCTACACTCGGACGAGGTTCTTCTGGTTGGCTTCTTTTTCTACCCTTTGGGTCGAAGGGGTTGTTGGTCAGCTGAATTGTCGACTCCGGGAACCGATCATTTGGAAGTTGGCTAAGTGAGGCCTCTTCAGGATTTGATGATGCCACTCCTTCTGGGAATCGTATCATCAACCCTGAAAGTCTGTGACGCCGACGACCGCATAGGATGCCATACCTTTGTCAGTTACTAGGACATCCACCTGTGAGAGGGTTTGGGGTTATGCAGGTAACTAGACCTTCAGATACCGGTTGTTTCTTGATCTGAGATCCTGGGTATTTATGAAGAGTTCTGAGGTCTGTCAGAGACCAGTGGGAGAGTTCTGAGGTCTGTCAGAGACCAGTTGGAGATGTGATTTGAGGTCTACCAGAGACCAGTTGGAGTTATGGTTTGAGGTCTGTCAGAGACCGTTGTTGGAGCTTTGTTTTAGGTCTATCTGAGACCAGGGTTTGAGGACTTCTAAGAGTCTGTTTGAGACTTCTTGATGTGGTTCAGGCTATTCAGCTACGGCCTTTGGTCCCTGTTGCATGTTACTTGCATTGCATTGTTTGCATACCCATTACCATTGCATCCCATTAACGTGTGTCTGTGCTGCAGGTGCATTTGCATATCCTCCGATTCTAGTGCCCAGACTTCTGAGTTTTGATTATGGCTGGTTTGAGGAAAACAGTTGCGTATAAGCTGCCGACACCTGATATTACTCCTTTGCTTGGTCTGATATCTCTTGCTGATGAGGAGGTTAGGAGAAGCTTCAGAATGAGTCATGGGAGGTTACTGAGATTAGTCTGCAAGCTCACTGCTGATGAGATGAACGGGCTGTACACCTTGATGCAGTTCTATGACCCCGCATTGAGATGTTTTACGTTTGCTGACTTCATTCTGGGGCCTACCATTGAGGAGTACGTGGAGTTTACTGAGCTACCAGTGCAGAACAAGGTTCCCTTTATTCACTATGCTGCTGAGCCCAAGTTGGAGGACTTAGCTAAAGCCTTGCATATGGACGCTGCAGAACTGTTAGTGACTTCTTGGCTTGGGGTTTCAGGTTTCTCTCTTGATTTCCTGGTTGGCAAAGCTCAGGAGTATGCCAAGAGCGGATGTTGGGTGGTTTTCAATGCTATTTTGGCTCTATGCATTTATGGGATTGTGTTGTTCCCTAACTTGCCCAATTTCGTAGACTTGGACGCTTTCTATCTATTTGCTGCCGGCAATCCAGTGCCAACGTTGATCGGAGACTTCTACCACTCCTTGCACTACAAGAATGAAAACAGAAGGGGAAAGGTTGTTTACTGCTGTGCGCCTTTGTTGAACATGTGGTTCAAGATTCATCTTCCCATGAAGGGATCTTTTGTGGAGAGTGCAACCACCGCTAGCTGGTCAGAGCGCCTGATGAGGCTATCTTCCGAAGACGTTGAGTGGTTTGATCGAGACCTGCTAGGGGCTGAGCTTATATTCAGTTGTTCTGGGTACCCTAATGTCCCGCTGATAGGAAGAAAAGGGTGTATCAACTACAACCCATCTCTGTTGGTCCGTCAATTCGGATATGCGCTGAAGAACCCACCGAAGGAGGAAGAAGTACAGGAACCTCTGTACTTCACCGGTGATTTGAAGGGGGAGTTATTAGCCAAGCTGCAGCATGCCTGGACGCGTATTAACCGAAGAGGGAAGCCGCTGTTAGGGAAGAATGACTGTCAGGCTTATGCACCTTACAGAGTTTGGATCCAGGAGAGAGCAAGTCAGTTGCATATGCCATTTCCAGATGCACCAGTTCTTGTTCCCGTTCCGGTAGCAGAGCCAACTACTGTTTCTAGGGAGGCCTACGAGCAAGTTGTGAAAGAAAAAGAAGCCTTGATGAAGATCAACAAAGGGTTAGAGCAAGAGCTAGCCCAGATACGCAGCGAGAAAAACAAGGTCGTGCATGCTTTCCAACAGCAGATTGAGCTAATGAACAGATTAGGGGCTGAGTTGACTGAGGAGAGGAAGAAACGCGAACGTCTGGGGCAAGAGTTCAGAAGCTCCCATGACATGCTTGAATCCAAAAAGAAAGCACTTGACATCGCTCACCGAGAGATCTCTTCTTGCAATAAGACTTGGAATGCCATGCTCACCAACAATAAGAAGAGGGAAGATAAGTTGAAGCAGCAAATTTCCGACCTCGAAGAGCAGTTGAAGTCCAGCATCAAGAAGTGTGAAGAAGAAGTGATGACCCAGTACAGTCTCCAGAATGCACTGAACAAAGCCATCAAAGGCAGAGATGAAGCTGTGTCTCAGAAGCGTAAACTAGAGGATCGCTTCGGAGAAGGGGCATGGGAGGAAACTGCCGAAGACGTGCGACGTGTTCTTAAGAAAAGAAACCAACTTGTTGAAGGGTTGCTTACCCGACCAAGTCATCCGGAGACCAAGAAGTTGCTAGAGGAGTACCGGACTTATGGGAGTGTTTGATCACGTCATGTAGTAACTTGTATGCTTTATTTGCATAAGTGTTGACCATCACCAGGATTGTTGGTTGGGGTCATGCCTTTCTTTGTACTCAGTGACATTGTATTCCTGGCTTATTGGTTTTCTCTGTAATATATGAGGCTTTCTATGATTCAACTCCGATCTTTGTATTGATAGCACCGACACCTTCACACTAGAATCGGGGAATGCTATTCCCTAATGCACAGACACACATTGCATTGCATTCATATTCATATTGCATTACAGGTAATCATCGAATGATATCTTATTTCCTGCTCTGTACCAGGTATTTCCAGGATTGCAGATCAGCACCCGCACCGCTATTCCACTCGCACCAACTGTCGAAGAATCATGGATCAAATGCAGAACGAGATGCAAGATGTGCGCGAGAAGCTAGCTCTCTTTATGCAGACCATGGAGGCTATTGCAAAAGGTTAGGAGAATCTGCAAGCCATGGTGCAGCCTCTGTTGGTCAGAAATGCTGGTCACGGTAATGAGGATCATCAGTCTGTGCGAGTCGACACTGTGCATGGAGATGGCACTCCCATGCCAGTGGCTCCACCTGTAGCCAATATACCTGCTGCTAATGTCAACAACGCTACCGCTGCTGGGAATGGTAACGTCGGAGTTGGGAACGAGACTGCTGTTCATAACGTTGGGCTTGGTGATATCAACTTGGGTGATAATATGGGAGGCAACGGCTTCGGCAATGCTGGATTCGGGTTCAACGATCAGGGATTCGATAACGCTGGGAAATATGGTTTCTATGCTCAAGGCTTTGGGCAAGATGGTTATGGTGTGGCCAATCAGGGTTACGGAGGTTTCGGAAATGGAAACGGCACTGGGTTAATGGCTTTTGGGCCTGCCGGAGTTGCTCAGGGGTACGGCAACAGAGGCCGAGGCCCGGTGATGAATCAGATTAGAGCTGGCCGCAATAATGGATATGATGGGCATGGAGCTGGGAATGGTATGTAGCAAGAAGATCAGCAGGAGGACGCTTTCTCCGGCGGAGGTTTCGAAGGGCCGATGGATGACTCCCAGAAGATCAGAATGCTAGAAGAGCAGATGAGGGGGGTCCTGAACCAAAGTGCTGTGGGCTTAGACATGGCAACAATGGGCTTGGTACCTGGCTTGAGGGTGCCAATCAAATTCAAAGCTCCTGCGTTTGATAAGTATAAAGGGGACACATGTCCGAAAGTGCACGTGCGGACTTATTACAGAAAGATGTCTGCGTACTCAACTGATGAGAGAATGCTAATGCATTTCTTTCAAGATAGTCTGTCGGGCCCTTCCCTAGAGTGGTACATGGGGTTGGAGCCAACCAATATAAAGACATGGAAGCAATTGGCAGAGGCATTTGTAGCTCACTATAAGTATAACAGCGACTTGGCGCCCAATCGGGTCCAATTGACAGGGCTGTCTCAGAAGAAGGGTGAGAGCTTTAAAGAGTACGCGCAAAGGTGGCGCGATATGGCTGCCAGGGTCCGTCCTCCTTTAGAAGACAAGGAAATGAATGACATGTTCATCGGCATGTTCACAGGCATGTTTTATGACAAGTTGTTTCACACCTCTTTGGCCAGTTTCTCAAACTTAATTCTGATGGGAGAAAAGATTGAAAACAACATTAAGCAAGGCAGGTTCCAGGCTGAGGAATCAACTGCATCTGGTAGTAATAGGAAGGCTTTTGGTGGGCGCCTTCAGGGCGATGCAAGCGCAGTGTTTGGGGGCCGAGGCAGAGGCCGAGGCAGAGGTCGGAACCAGTATAATCAGCCGCAGCAGGTGGCGAGTGTTACTATTCCGTTCCAGCAACAACCATTTCAGCAGCAACCAATGCAACAACAACAACAACAACAACAGCCGCAGCAGGGGGCACAGCAGGCTCAGCGAAGATTCCAGGGTGGTAAACCAAGAAGAGTGTTTGAGAAGCCTCCCTCAACCTACGCAGATTTGTTGCAAACATTGTTGGGTTTGAACCTGGTAGAGAAGAGAACTCTGACACCGATAACGGGAACTCCTCCGTATGGTTATGATGCAAGCAGGCACTGCGAGTTCCACTCTGGGGCTCCGGGCCATGATGTAGAGGGATGCCATGCTTTCAAGCATGTTGTGCAGGATCTTTTGGACAATAAGGCTATCAATTTCGGAACAGCGGGGCCGAACATAGTGCAGAAGCCCATGCCTAATCATGGGGCAAACGCCATTCTGACTGAGGAAGGTTTGAATTTGATTATGAATGTCGAGGATTTAAAGACGCCGCTGAGCGAGATAAAGAGCAGATTGTTGCAAGGGGGTGTCTATCCAGGATGTGACGAGTATTGTTTAGAATGCTGGACCCTATCTGGGGGGGTGTGATGACTTAAATAAAGGCATTCGGGCTTTAATAGATGGCGGCACATTGCAGTTTGACCGAGTAACAATCGAAGAGCCTGCTGAGGCATTAGCAGATAATCAAAGTGATGTGGCCACTGTAACGATTCCTCGAAAGACAATCACTATAACAGCACCGGTCCAACGACCACCGATCACAATAACTAAAGCCGAACCAATCCCGTACGAGAGCACAAAAGCGGTCCCATGGTCATATGGGCTGGAGGTGTATTGTGACGGAATAAAGATTGATGTTAGTAAGCAACCAGCCGAGACTGTAGAGAACGTTGTTGGTTCAGGAGGTATGACAAGGAGTGGTAGGATCTTTATATCACCTGAAGTGGAGGCCGAAAGACTGGCAAAAGGGAAAGGAAAAGTGGTTGAAAATGTTCCTGTGCAGGCAAGCGAAAAAGCATCGGCATCGAAAGATGTAGAAGAGTTCATGCGCTTGATTCGAAAAAGTGATTATAAGATTGTGGAGCATCTGCAGCAGACGCCGTCCAAAATATCCATCTTGTCATTGCTACTGTGTTCTGAAGCTCACAGAAATGCTTTGTTGAAAGTCCTGGATACTTCCTTCGTACCCCAAGACGTCTCCGTGAATCAGCTGGAAGGAGTGTTGGCACATGTGAATGCAGGCCACAACTTGGGCTTTACCAACTTCGATTTGACCCCTAAGGGGAGAGATCATAATATGGCGCTGCACATATCTGTTGAGTGTAGGGGATCAGTAATGTCGCATGTCTTGGTCAATACCGGATCATCCTTGAATGTGATGCCCAAGAAAGCGATGATGAAGCTAGATGTCAGAGGAATCTTGTGCACGCTCAGTGACTTGGTAGTCAGAGCGTTTGATGGCACGCGAAGAACAGTCTTTGGATCGATAACATTGCCTCTACAGGTGGGGCCGGAGGTGTTTGCGACAGAATTTTATATCATGGATATACAGCCTGCATATAGCTGCCTGCTCGGACGACCCTGGATTCATGGGGTTGGGGCAGTCACGTCTACCCTGCATCAGAAGTTGAAATATATGGTCGGAGACAGCGTAGTCACCGTATGCGGAGAAGAAGACATCCTGGTCAGCCATCTGTCGTCATTTAAATATGTGGAGGTCGACGGAGAGATCCACGAAACACCCTGCCAGGCATTTGAAGGGTTGCGTATCAAGGACAAAGGTCCCGGGCCGAGCAAAATGCCAGAGATAGCCGTCTCGTCGTATAAAGAAGCCCAAGCTCTGGTAGAGGCAGGAGAAGTAAAGGGCTGGGGCAAAGTGCTGGACATTCCAGTGAAGATGGACCGGTTCAGGCTAGGATACCAACCGTCGTCGTCAACACCTGCTGTGGGGGCACCCCGTTTCAGAGGGCCAATAACCATCTCTGCTAGTGGAGTACGTCATGAAACTATCAATGCTGCTTCGGAGTCTGACGAAGGAGACAGCGACTGTGATATGGATGCCTGGATTCAGCCAAGCACGCCAGGACAGGGACTGTGCAACTGGTCCATTCAGGAGCTTGTTCCTGTGACTCTTAAACAGTAATGCTTTGTTTTATTAATTGTTGAACAATCTGATGTCTTGCTCGGGGCATCAGGATTTGCTTAGGGCTGTGCTATTATGAACATTGCGTGTTAATCATTAAATAAATGGCGTTTTTTCATGTGCAAATATTTCGATCACTGTCTTTCTTGTTTTGTATTTTTCAATAAAATGGCAACGTGGTTATTCGCTTTATACGCATTTTGAGGCATTTAACCATTCTTTTTGCAGGATAACATTTTCAGATGACATCCTTGAACCACCTATGACTCGTCCCGACTTTGAGCACCCGGTATTTCAGGCCGAAGAAGAGGGTGTCGAAGATAGCGACGTTCCTGAAGAACTGTCTTGGTTGGTGAAGCAAGAGGAAAGAGTCATTCTGCCTCACGAAGAGGTCATCGAAATTATCAACTTGGGGTCGGAAGGGGTTGAGAAGAATATTCGTATCGGGGCCGCACTGCAGAGCGATATCAAGCGAAGACTGGTTGAAATGCTCCGAGAGTATAGTGATGTATTCGCTTGGTCGTATGAAGATATGCCAGGGCTCGATATAGATATGGTTGTGCACCGTCTGCCGTTGAAAGAAGAATGCCCTCCGGTCAAACAAAAGGTTCGCAGAACTAGACCAGATATGGCAGTGAAGATCAAAGAAGAGGTTCAAAAACAGTGGGACGCTGGTTTCCTGGCTGTGACAAAGTATCCCTCATGGGTTGCTAACATCGTACCAGTGCCAAAGAAAGATGGCAAGGTTCGGATGTGTGTGGATTATAGGGACTTGAATAAGGCGAGCCCAAAAGACGATTTTCCACTTCCTCATATCGACGTGCTAGTTGATAATACTGCTCAATACTCTGTATTCTCCTTCATGGATGGCTTTTCAGGCTATAATCAGATTAAAATGGCGCCAGAGGATATGGAGAAGACTACTTTCATAACGCCTTGGGGAACATTTTGCTACAAAGTGATGCCCTTTGGTTTGAAAAATGCTGGGGCAACATATCAGCGTGCGATGACGACTCTTTTTCATGATATGATGCATAAAGAGATCGAAGTTTATGTTGACGATATGATTTCCAAATCCCAGACGGAGGAAGAGCATCTGGTGAATCTGCTGAAGTTATTTAAAAGGCTTAGGAAGTTCAGGCTGAGACTGAACCCTAACAAATGCACCTTCGGGGTGAGATCGGGTAAGCTACTGGGGTTTATCGTAAGTGAAAGAGGAATAGAGGTCGATCCTGCTAAAATAAAAGCAATCCAAGAAATGCCGACGCCTAAAACAGAGAAAGAGGTGCGCGGGTTTTTGGGGAGGTTGAACTATATCGCTCGGTTCATCTCTCACCTAACGGCCACGTGTGAACCATTGTTCAAGCTGTTGAAGAAAGATCAAGCTGTAGCGTGGAACGAAAATTGTCAAAAGGCGTTCGATAAAATAAAGCAGTATTTGCAGGAGCCTCCTATTTTGATACCCCTAGTGGCAGGGAGACCCTTGATCATGTATTTGACAGTTCTTGAGGGAAGCATGGGTTGTGTTCTCGGTCAACATGACGAGACAGGGAGAAAAGAGCATGCAATTTATTACTTGAGTAAGAAATTTACAGATTGTGAATCTCGATACTCAATGCTTGAGAAAACTTGTTGCGCGCTAGCCTGGGCCGCCAAGCGTTTAAGACAATACATGCTGAATCATACAACCATGCTCATCTCGAAGATGGACCCTATCAAATATGTATTCGAAAGGCAGGCGCTATCAGGGAGAATTGCCCGTTGGCAGATGGTCTTGACTGAATACGACATCCAATACGTCTCGCAAAAGGCTATAAAGGGGAGCGTGCTGTCTGAGTACCTGGAAGAGCAGCCTATTGAAGATTACCAATCAATGAGGTTTGATTTTCCTGACGAGGATATCATGTACCTAAAGATGAAAGATTGTGAAGAGTCGTTGCCAGACGAAGGACCAGAATTGGGTTCCAAATGGAAGATGATATTTGATGGAGCTGTGAACGCTTACGGTAGCGGAATAGGGGCAATCATCACTACTCCCCACGGGTCGCACATCTCGTTTACTGCCCGATTAACCTTTGCCGTTACGAATAATGAGGCCGAATACGAAGCTTGTATAATGGGGCTTGAAGAAGCCATTGATTTGCGAATCAAACATCTGGACGTATACGGAGACTCAGCTCTAGTGGTGAATCAGATAAAAGGGGAATGGGAGACACGTCAGCCCAATTTGATACATTATATGAACTATGCAAGGAGATTGTTGCCTTTCTTCGATAAAGTTAAATTGCATCATGTGCCGCGAGCAGAGAATCAGATGGCTGACGCCCTGGCCACTTTGTCTTCCATGTACAAGGTCAACTTCTGGAACGAGGCTCCCCGAATCATTATCTCTCGGCTTGACAGACCAGCTTTCGTGTTTGCTATTGATGAAGCATCCGACGACAAACCGTGGTATTTCGATATCCTTAATTTCCTGAAGAACAAAGAGTATCCGGCTGGGGCATCCAGTCAAGATCAGAAGACTCTCAGGAGATTAGCGAGTAATTTCTATTTGAATCCAGATGGTGTCTTGTACAGAAGAAACCACGACTTGGTGCTGTTGCGTTGTGTAGACGAAAGAGAGACAAAGCTACTCATGGAGGAAATACACGAAGGTACCTTTGGTACGCATGCTGGTGGGCATGCTATGACAAGAAAGCTGCTATGGGCAGGTTATTTTTGGCTGACTATGGAAACTGATTGTTTCAAGTTTGCAAGGAAGTGCCACAAGTGCCAAATCTATGCTGATAAGATCCATGTGCCTCCAAGTCCTCTAAATGTGATGTCATCGCCATGGCCATTCTCGATGTGGGGAATCGATATGATTGGAAAGATCGAGCCGACGGCTTCTAATGGGCACCGATTCATTCTAGTAGAAATCGATTATTTCACCAAGTGGGTGGAAGCAGCGTCTTATGCAAATGTAACGAAGCAAGTGGTGGCCAGATTCATCACGAGAGATATCATTTGCCGATATGGGATCCCCGAGCGGATAATCACGGACAACTGTTCGAACCTGAACAACAAAATGATGAAGGAGCTCTGTCAGAATTTCAAGATAGAACATCACAACTCCTCCCCTTACCGACCCAAGATGAATGGCGCTGTCGAAGCGGCCAATAAGAATATCAAGAAGATCGTTCAAAAGATGGTGGTGACCTATAAGGATTGGCACGAGATGCTACCTTTTGCTTTGCATGGTTATCGTACGACGGTACGCACATCAACCGGGGCAACCCCGTTCTCGTTAGTATACAGAATGGAAGCGGTATTACCCTTGGAAGTTGAGATCCCTTCTCTGAGGGTATTACGAGACGTTCAGCTAGATGAGGCAGAATGGGTGAAAGACAGGTTGAACCAACTGAGTTTAATGGATGAGAAGAGGCTAGCTTTTCTAGCATACGTTCGTTTGTACCAGAGCCGAATGAAGAAAGCATATGATAAGAAGATACGTCCGCGAAGCTTTCAGACGGGCGACCTTGTGCTGAAAAGGATTCTCCCGCCGCAGGCAGATCACAGGGGCAAGTGGACCCCCAACTACGAAGGGCCATACGTTGTCAGGAAAGTCTTTTCAGGAGGAGTTTTATTGTTGTCTACTATGGACGGTGAAGACTTTACGTCGCCTGTGAATTCGGACGCAGTTAAAAAATACTTTGCTTAAAATTGACCCGCTGGACAGAAAAAAGAGAGTCCAGGCAAAAATGGGGCATCCTGGCGAACCAAAAACAGAATGAAAGGTTCGGGCAAAAGTTAGGGATAAATTGAAAAAATGTACACCCGCGAAGTTGAAAACCTACACTGGGCGGCTTCGGCAAAAAAGGGTATCCCGGTAAACTGAAAACCCGTAAAGGGCGGTTCACGCAAAAGTTAGGGATTTGAAAAGCAAATGACTGCGGTCCGAATTTGATACTGCATTGAGCATTGGCGCGGGAGAATATGCCTAAGGAGTCGATTATCAGATACAATCTCTTCGGACGTGTGGATACCGGGAAAGCATTAGAGTCGGACGAGTCATAGGAGGATCAGTTCGTGATGTTCGTCTGCATCCCGTTGCCGACATGTGTACAAATTTAGTTTGTCAATATATTTATGCTTCTTGTGCATATTTGTATATTTGCTTTACGTAGCTTCCTCTTTTCAGGAGTTACATCCTGTATACAAAAAACTCCGCCCATTCGAGGGCCCAATCAATAAAATATGTTATTCAGTACTTGATGCTGGTTCTTTACTGTTTTGTGCATGATAAAGCGCCTAAGTTTACTGAAACTAGCATGCGTATAACATCACTGGCCTTTGCCAACAATTGCTAAAGCTTTGAATTAACTGAAAATAACGTCACTAACCTGAATCGATTTGGTTGCATAGGCTTGTCTTGTCTTGTCTGTGTTATTGCAGGTTTCATAGCCGTACGAGGAAGACGATCAAAAGATTGCAGTAATGAAGGACTCGACCCCCGCGCAGGTCATGCATGCGCTTCCTGAAGAAGGATCGAATTCCCCAGCTAGCCGTAGCTTATCCAAAGGACATGCTCCAGCAAAGTTATTCATCCTCAGCAGAGTTTGGCGATTCCAAGATTATAAGGCTGTATTCAGACAGTGCATCTCAAGCCGAGATGGTTTAGTCTCAGAAGATTAATATTGGTGAGCTGTAGTCAGACAAGTTCACCTTTCCCCGCAGGGTCAGTTTACATCTCCCCCAGCGGAGTCAGTTGATTTTCCCAAGAGAATCATTCCGCCCCAGCGGAGTTCTCTTTCCAACCAGTGTTTTCATTCCTCCCAGTGGAATTCGAAGATTAAGACTCTCCCCGGCAGAGTTGGTGTGGCGCATTATCATTTATTTTGTCAGAATACCGTGTGATATCTGTTCACTCTCCAGCATAAGTCCGATCATACCGAGCGCATCTGCTATTCCCCAGCAGAGTTGTATTCCCAGCAGGGTGTTACTTCAATGAGATGTTTGGTTCGAGTTCCCAATTTCCCAGCTGAGTTGACCTCACTATTCCAGCATTTATTTTGCTGGAACAATTCTGTAGCATCTGGCTATCCCCAGCGGAATTGGCATTATCTTCAACATTTATTTTGCTGAAGCAGTTCCTGTATCTCAGCAGTTCGAGTCGGCAGTTGCATTGGCATACAGTATCATGCTTGCATCCACCAAATGAAAAAGCGTAGCATTTCCATGTCGAGTGGAGCATTGCATCATTGTCAAACGCATGTATTTTGAAACATAGACCAGGTTGGCTAACCGTTTGTTTCAAGTATTGTTTCTCTTGCAGGTAGAGAGAGCTCTTGCTCAGGTGAATCACCAAACATTCGAGGTCTCGGCGCGAGACATCCATTGAAATGTCAGCTTTGGCATTATTCCCCACAGAGTTGTCATGATGAAGTTCTCTTTGCCTCCGAACAGGGGTATTTATGAATTTCTCGTGTTTTCCTCGCCAGAGTGGGTAGGCAAGATTTATCCTCATTCTCAAGCAGAGTTATTTGTCATTCGAGGGTTTCCCGAACCAGAATTTCAGAGGCCACCGCCGGTTATCAGAACAGGCGTTCGGTAGTTCGGTTTTCAGATATCCCCAGTAGAGTCCGCTTCAAAATCGCTGTCACGTCAGTGCTAAGAAGTTTTGTGGTTTGGGACCGATGGAAGGATGAGTCCTGACGTGGACGAATTTTCTTGACAGGTTTTCTTTGTGCTAGAGAAGTGGGTGTCCTAACATGGACAGATTGATTTCCTCAGTTGACGATATGTGCTAGTCCTAACGTGGACAGGTTCGATTTTTCAGAATTGTTGGAATGTGGAGTCCTAACGTGAACATTTCTTCCAGTTTGACGGTTGTGTTAGTCCTAACGTGGATGGATTTGATTTCTTGGTATTAATCGAAGGTGGAGTCCTGGCGTGGACAAAGTTAGTTACTCTTCGTGTTGGTGTCCTGATGTGGACCGTTTATTGCCAGCAGATGTCTTTATTCGTAATGGTGAAATGTGCGTCCTGACGTGGACAAGTTTGTAGTTCTTTGTGATGACAAGATACTAGAGTCCTGACGCGGACAGATTTATCCTTCTCCGTGTTGTGAGCCAAGTATGAGTCCTGACGTGGACAAGGTCTCACTTCCCCAGTGGGTCGAAGGCGCAAGTCCTGACGTGGACAAGTTTTTATCCTCAGCAAGTCGAGAGGTGAGTCCTGACGTGGACAAATCAAGACGAAAAGCGTTTCCTAATGTGGAAAGATGGGTCCTGACGTGGACGATGGATTCCTTACGTGGAAAGAAGTTCAATCCTTACGTGGAAAGATTGGAGTCCTTACGTGGACAAAGCGAGGTGAAAGTTGGGTCCTTACGTGGACAAATCAAAAGAAAATGTATTCCTAACGTGGAAGAGTTTTAGTCCTAACGTGGACAGATACAAAGATTTATTCCTTACGTGGAAAGATTGAGTCCTTACGTGGACATATCAGACTGGAGTCCTTACGTGGACAGATGAAGAAGTATTCCTTACGGGGAAAAATGGGAGTCCTTACGTGGACAAATCAAGAAGATTATTATTCCTAACGTGGAAAAGTGGGTCCTAACGTGGACGAGGTAGTCCTAACATGGACAAGTTAGTTCCTCACGTGGAAAGATTGTTTCCTTACGTGGAAAGATTGGGGTCCTTACGTGGACAGATTCAGAAAAAAAGTTGTATTCCTTACGTGGAAAGATTGGAGTCCTTACGTGGACAGATCGAGATTGTATTCCTTACGTGGAAGAAAAATAGTTTCCTTACGTGGAAAGAATGATTGTTTCCTTACGTGGAAAGATTGAGTCCTTACGTGGACATATCAAGTGGGAGTCCTTACGTGGACAGATTGAGGTTGTGATTCCTTACGTGGAAAGAAGATGTGTTCCTTACGTGGAAAGAGGTTATTCCTGACGTGGAAGAGTTTAGTCCTGACGTGGGTAGATCCAGACGAAGTCTTAGTCCTAACGTGGACGGTGTTATTCCTAACGTGGAAGAGTTTATTCCTAACGTGGACGATTTATTTCTGATGTAACGCAGACGAGTCATCCCCAGTGAAGTTGCCGAGATTTGTCCGAGTTGACAACAGTTCGAGTCCTAACGTGGACAGGTGTAGTTGAGATTGCTTCGATGACAGAATCTTTTTCAGGCCGACGAAAGTAGTCCCCAGCACGGTCGTTAATGGATCAGTTGGTTGCTGTAACAACTAGATTCAGTTGATGAATGTCGATTCCCAAGCAGTGGTGCAGTTTATTTCTGCGGTTGGCAAATTTTCGGGTTCCTAGTATTCAACCGTCTCGTACCTCGAATGTTTGAAGGCCGGTTGCTCTTCACCCAATCGGGTCCAAGTCGCTTGAATAGGGGCAGCTGTTGCACCCTAAAATTTGCTCAACCTACTTCACTTGGTTTATGTTTCAATTGCATTAGCATTTGCATATAGAGTCATGTATATAGTCTAATCATTTGCATAGCATAACATAGCAAGTCATCCAACAAGGGACCAAGCACTATTCTTATCTCTATGAGCCTATCAAGAGGTTGTTGTTCAAATTCAGGCCTATTCAAGTCATCAGAGAGAATTGAAAGCTAAAGAAGTCAGTGGATCAAGCAAGCAATCTATCTTCTATCTGAGGGTATCTGGGGATCATCAAAGAAATTGTGAGCTGTGGGCTGAGCATGGAGAGTATCTAGACATCATGGGAGACTTAAAAAGTAATTTGGATAAGGAAACAAGTTGTTGATGTGATCACAAGAATTGCAGTTGAAGACAGTCAACTAGGGTTTCATCTGGGGTCAACTTTAGGTCAACTCTAAGTCAAATGACTGATTGAAAGGCATTAAGGGCTATTGGAGAGATGTGGGGTTCATAATTTGACATATAAAGAAGGATATGGTGATATGCTAAGAAGAAATCAAGAGAAATCAAGGAGAAGAGGAGTTTCTAAATTAGGGTTTCTGTGTAAAATCCCCTAGTTTAGGTCAAATTTCCAAGCAAGATAAGTCAAAATCCAAGCTTCAAATGGATCCTTGGCCAACATGAAACTTGTAGAGGATATCAAGACCTTTAATTTGAGTTGTGGAAGACATTAAGTAGATTTATGGAACTCAAGTTATGGTCCTTTCAAGTTACAGGTCATCTGAGGTATCTGAAATTTTGTCTGTGAAAGTGACTTAACTTCCAAGCCATTTTTACCCCTCAAGGAGATTTCAAATGAATTTCTGGTAAACATAAGAGTTGTTCCTCATTGTCTTAGATTTCTAGAATGGTATAGTATGCCTTCATATGATTTATGGAACTCTACTTATGGTCTTGGCAAGCAAAGGGTATTTTGGTCATTTGAGAATTACAGGTCATTTCAACCTATGCCCAAAACTCCTACAAGGAAGTTTCAAATGGAAAACTTTACAACATCAAACTTTCTCCAAATGACATTTTGAGTCTAGAAAAGTGACCATGAGAGATTGGAAAGATTCATAGCACAAGGTTTCAAAATTGTTGGATTTAATGAATAAAAAAGGACTTAAAAATGAGATTTTTCATATTTTGGCCAAATGGGACAAAATTATAGGTCATTTTGAATGGAAAAATCATTTTGAGAACATTGGATAAAGTGGAATTTTGAGGTTAGTTCAAATTTTGAGATTTATTCAAGGTTGCTTACAAAAGAAGAAACATAATCCAAAATGTAAGGAAAGAGTGCAAGGGAAGTTTCTCCAAGTTTCTAGGAGGTTCTAATGTCATGTATATATTGGTATGAAGAGGTTCATGCAAGGTTTGGTGATTACATTTGCTCATAAACACAAGTTTCACACACTTTCTTCAAATTGCAAAATCAATTCAAACACTCTCAAACTTTCACCAATTTGCACCATTCTTGATCTGTTCTTCATCATCATCATCCAAGGATCATAATTCACACATTCATTTGGTAAATTGAAGGAGGATTCGAGCTGTGCAAGTTCACCATTCAAAGTGCAAGAATTTTGGAATTGGAAGATTCAAAACCTTGGAGCTTTATTGGTTGCATACAGAACTCATCACCAAGTTTATTGATCAGTTTTCAATCACTTCAAGCCTTAGATCAAAAAGATTTAGCACCTGTTTTCATCAATTGCACCAGGTATGTTTCTCATTCGAATTGGCTGTTTAGGTTAAGATTATTAGGTTTTGTTAGCATAGAAAGGTTAAGCTAGGATAGATGACTGAGTTTGGTGAGTTTGGAGAGCTTTCATGGAGTTTGGTCATGGAGTGCAAGATCTGTTTTAATGAATAACTTGTGGATTAGAGCATGAAAATATTAGGTTATTAGCTTGTGATGATCAGCATAATGTGTAGAGTATGTTAGGGCAAGAATTATGGAGAATTGAGAGGTTTGATCACAGGTGAAAATGGTGGATTCCAACTGTTATTCCCATCGGGTTCCATTGTTGCTTGAGTTTTAGGAGGAGTTATGGTTATGGCTGTGTAGAGGGAAGTTTATAGAGCAACTTTGCTCTTGGAGTCGTGTGAATCCATGGAAGTATGAGGGAGAACAGAGGAGGAGAAATTCGAGCATGGTGGTGAAGTTTCAGAAACCCTAGGGTTTCTGAGGTTGAAGACGATCTGGGAGCCACACGATGGCCTTTTGACTTTTGACTGGGATTGGAAACCAACGGCCATGATTGCACAGAAAAACGGAGGGAGAATTCAAACCATGAAACGCCCCGTTTCATTTAAGTTTGCTGACTGGGCTCAAATTTTGGTTACTAATCGCACCCCCGTTCTCAAGCCCAATACCAAATGAACGTAAATACTTACTATTTGCACCGTTTTGTTTTTTTTTAATTTTTGCTGGGATTTCTGTTTGATTGGGCCCTGCGCGCATTACTCTTAACACCCCCAGTCTGGGCCCGTTTCCTCTTTTTCAAATGAATTCCTTACTTGCTGCACCCTCCATCTCATTAATTCATTTTATTTTCTTTTAAAAAACATTAAATCTTTCAAAAATCATAACTAATTGTAAAATGTGTATTTTTCATTGGTTGTTTTTGCATTCTTTTCATAATTTTGTCAAGAAAATTATCATCTAAAAAAATTAATAATTCATTTCATTTTCATATTTTAGGCATATTTTTCTTTTAATAGGTGTAAATAATTGTTTTGTTTAATGCATGATTTTGTTAATTTTAGTTTGATCAAATGCTTTGATATTTTTCATCCATTCTTTTTAGGTTGGTTAGTAGATATTGTTAGCTTGTATATACAATTTAGTTCCCATTTTTAGGACTTAATTTTAGGTGTTTAGTTTAGGTGTGAATAACATGAACAAAATTAGGGTTTAAGTGATGACTTAGGAGAATTGAATCATTTCCCTTAGGATTTAGAGATTGAAAGTTTGGGATATGGGACTATAGGGATTATGGGTAGTTATTAGATCCCTTAGAAAATATCAGGATTCCCCTACTGCTATTAATATGCTATATTTGATTGATTGGTGTGGTTTGCCCTTTGGGGATTATTGTTTGTTTGTGTGGGTATTGGGATTGCTTGGGAATTGGGAGAGATGAAGACTTGTGATGATGAAGCCATTGGAGATCCAGAGACTGAAAACCAACCTCCAGAGTTGAAGAGGAGATTCTTGCTAGCAGCTGTTGAGGAGACTAGGGTAGGAGCTAGGCAGAGCTCTAGATTAGAAAGCTTGTTTCTCAAACATGGAATGCCTTGTCTGCATCCATCCTTTCTCTATGATTCAAAGTCTCTTTCAAATATCCACCTCCTTCCTTTGGAAGGATCAGTGAATGTATTTGAAAGATAGAACTTTTGAGGGAAAATTGTCTATATAATGTTAACAGTTAATGAACCACCCTTGGTAGGTAATTGACTGTCTAACATTCATTCACTTCATCTTGTTGATTGATATTCCTCCTGGGAGTTTGAGACTTGAAGAAAAGCCATTGTAGACTGAAGATTGGTGATCAAGACCTTGCTGGAAGGCTGTGGAGATGGAGATTGATGCTTGTAGCTGATTGGAGGTTACTTGAAGATAGGTGTTGATGCAGAGCTGCTGTGGCTGTTTATTTTAGTTGTTATTCATTTCTGATGTATTGTTTGGGTTTTCCTGACTGTATTGTTTGCTGTTAACCTGTTGGGTTGAAAGTGAAGTTTGTTCACTTTTGCCTATTGTTTTCTAGGTTCGAGGTTGAGTGGACTCCCTTGCCTCGCTTGTATTGTTGCATCCATGCATTTTACTGCTTTACTGTATATATTTGTTATTGTTTCTGTTTCCGTCTATTCCCTTAGGATCTCTGTTTCTCTCTGCGCAAGAGAGGAGCACGATAGACATTAGGTCTTAACACATGCATGATAACATTAGGTTAGTTTGATTCCCTTCGCAGCCGTAGGTTAGAGTTCTGTCTCTTCTTTCTCTCAAAACAAACAGAAAAACACAATAAAAATTTCAAACGCCATAAAAGACACTTCTTCCGTAAAAGAATGTGAACGCATCAAAACGTCATTTTTGTCCGCTTGGACTGCTAATCAGAAAAACCTTTTTCAGAAGGAATAAAATCAACCAAAACAGACTTGTGTCGTACGTGGCCCGAACTACGTTTGCTCTGATCTTTCATGCCGTGTGGAAGTACGTAGGCATAGGATGCGATATCCTAGCGAGCAACCTTCCCCTCCTTTCCCGTAGGTAGGCGAACTACGTTGACTCTGATTTCTCGTTCCAGACGGGAATACGTAGGCATAAAGTGCGATACTTTGCCGAGTCATTTTCTTTTCTTTTAACCCCTGACCTGTAGAGTAGATAGAATAACAATCCATACCCGAAAACAAGCGTGGATCCCGTCGAGTACGACGGACGTGAGGGGTGCTAATACCTTCCCCTTGCGTAACCGACTCCCGAATCCAGGTTTTGGTTGCAACGATCATACCTTTCCCGTGTTGTGAGAGGTTTACTCTGAGCGTTTCCTTTCCCTCCCGTGGGATAAATAACGCACGGTGGCGACTCTTCTGTTCAGCCGGCGCCGATTTTCGCAGTAGCGACACCAAGGCAGTTAAAAGACATCCATTTATCAGGTATGCTGCAGTCACAACAGCTTCTGCTTAAAGCACCTTCTTCAATCCTGTACTAACCAACATGCATCTGACCCTTTCCAGAATGGTGAGATAAATTCTTTTAGCCAAACCATTTTGTTGGGGAGAACATGTAGTAGTTATGTGACTTGCAATAATACACATAGCATAATAGCTGTCGAAATCCTCATTGCAAAATTCAAGACCATTATTGGTACTCAACCTCTTAACCTTCCTGTCAGTTTGGTTTTCGACCAAGATCTTTCAAAAGTTTCATCCTTAATCTTCTGGATGAATACCCATAACTTTCTAGAATAATCATCAACTATGGATAGGAAATACTCTGCACCTGAGTGTGAAGGATTCCTTGCAGGCCCCTAAATGTCAGCATGAATGTAATCAAGGCAACCATATGTTCTTTGTTTACCTTTGTAAAATTTCACCCTACGGGGTTTACCAAATACACAAGGTTCACAAAATTCCAGTTTTTCGACCTTATCACCACGTAGTAGATTTTGTTTCGACAATTCGATCAAGCCTCTTTCACTGACACGGCCAAGTCTCTTATGCCATACTCAGTCTTCAACATAAGTTTTATGGATGCCTCATCTGCTAAACCACTTACAACCTTGACCTCAAGGGTATACAAGCCTTATTTCTTCACGCCTCTCAGGACTTTCTTTGACCTCTTCATTACCCTTAGGATATTTTTCTCTCCTTTGAAAACATATCCTTTCTTCTTGAATTCACCAAGATAAATCATATTCCTCTTAAGATCAGGTACATACCTAACATGAGTCAATAGCCTTATTGACTCATCATGGAGCTTGAATCTAACAAATCCAATTCCTGCAATCTTGTAGGCTTTATTGTTTCCCAGCAGTAGTGATCCACCATCTTGGGCACATAATTCCTCAAACACATCCTTGTTTGGGGTCATGTGCCAAGTACACCCTGAATCCATAATCATCTTACAAAATGGCTGCATTATAATTATCCTTTCCACCATGATTATTCATCGATCAAGGAACACATTTCTTGTATGACCCTTCTTGTTATAATGATAACACCTAATTGTAAGAGTATTACAATACTAGAAAATATACCTTCGAGGATACAATATTACAACAACTGTTTTTTCATCGTCGTCGTATCACATTTTTTACGCGCATATTTTTTTTTATTAAGAAACTTTTCATCACGATTCCTTAAAACAACTATGGTCATAGGTTTTGGATGACAAGCTTCAAGTCCAAGCATAAATATTTTTACTTTTTTTCAATAAAAATAAGCGTGTGTCCCTTCACAATTATTGTTTTTTAAAAATTGAAAGTATAACAACTACGGTTGTTTCATTCAATCGTGGTTATATGTTCCATATTTCACTACGGTTGAAGCTTATAACTGTTGTGAAATTATTTCCCACAAAATTAAAAGATAACATGTACTTTATTTATTTCATAACACACAAGAGCGCCCTAGCGAACGAGACGACAACGATAGTGAAACCTTCACCATCTTCATTCATTTCTGGAAACGAAAATCATTTTTGCAAATTAAATCATCATCCTCTTCGAGTTACTGTATGCTGTCATTCTCTCTCTCTCTCTCTCTCTCTCTCTCTCTCTCTCTCTCTCTCTGACGCTTTTAAATGTTTATGTTCTTCGTAAGAGTTATTTATCATTATCTCTCTCTGACTCTTCTGAATGTTTATGTTCTTCACTAGGATGTTATGTGTATTGACATTGTCATACGTAATGTTCATGTTGCCATGTTCATGTTTTATTCAGATTTTTTGAATATGTTTTAGGTTTTTGTGTTGGATATGTTTATGTTTTATTCAGACATTGTGGCGCTTCTGAATATGTTTATATTTTGGTGTTACCATGTTCATGTTTTATCCCAACATTGTCATATGCATATAATCATACTAGGATGTTGTGTGTGTAGCATTAGGTTTCCATTCACATTATTCTTTTGATATAAATTTCAGAATTTGTTATGGATCCCAGTTGGATGAAATTCGATAGACTAGGTCCAGTGTATGAGAAAGGAGTTCTTGAATTCCTTGAATTTGGCGATAAAAGTGATTCAGGAAATAATGGTATGTTTTATTGTCCTTGTGTTGTTTGCGGGAATATCATAAAACAGTCAAAGAAAGAAATATTACACCACCTATGTTGTGATGGAATATGTCAAAATTATACAACATGGACGTGGCATGGAGAAGTGGATAATAATCGAAATGCAACGTCACAAATTGATGAAGATGATGATGATATGGGTGATCGACTAGAAGATATGATTCGTGATATTGAAGAATCTTCTTATATGAAAGCTCATATTTATGCATCGACAAAGATGTTCCTTTATATAAGGGGTGCATCAATTTTACATGATTGTCTGCATTGTTAAAATTGTTTAATCTAAAGGAAAAATATGGGTATTCAGATAAAAGTTTCACAGGTTTGCTTGATTTGTTGAAACAAATGCTACCAGAAGATAACAATTTTTCAAATCGTGTTATGAGGCCAAAAAGATATTGTGTCCAATGGGTTTGAAGTATGTCAAAATACATGCATTCCCTAATGATTGCATATTACACAAGAAAGAGTATGAAAAATTGGATCAATGTCCAGAATATGGTGAGTTGGGTTACAATTTGAAGAACAACAATGGTGATGACAATAAAAATGTTAGTAAGAAGCGTCCTCCTGCTTAAGTGTTATGATACTTGCCAATAATTTTGAGGTTAAATATGCATTTTGCTAGTGCGAATGACGCGAAGAATATTAAATGGCATGCAGCTGAAAGAAAATGTGATGGAAATATTCACCGTGTAACTGATTCTTTGCAATAGAAGAAAATTGATTCATTGTTTCTGGATTTCGGCCTTGAGCCAAAAGACCTTAGGCTTGGGCTTTCCACAAATGGAATGAACCCCTTTGGTAATTTGGGCACTAACCATTCTTCGTGGCCTGTTCTTCTCACGATTTACAACCTATCTCCTTGGTTATGCATGAAGCGCAATATTATGATGTTAATATGATGATTTTGGGATCAAGAGAATTTGTAAATGGCATAGATGTTTATCTAAGTTCATTAACTGAGTATTTAAAACTTTTGTGGGATAAAGGTGTTGACGTTGATGATGCATATTCTGGTGAAAAGTTTAAGATGTGTGCAATGTTATTTTGCACAATCAACGATCTTATGTATATGAGGGAAAAATAATTGTAAATGCCTTAATATGATTGTCCAAATGAAAGGGGAAGAAAATTGAAGAAGCGACTTAAGTCCAAAGCATAGTTGGAGAGGTGACTGAAAAGGAGATTTAGGTTCGTGGTTTTACCACGGTGTGTGTTCTTGTGACACTTTTGTTAATAGTTGATTACCAAGAGAAATAGTACTAGCCAATTGGAACAAAATGTCTTGTATGAGTATTGGCACACTTTATTTTCATAATTTCTTTCATTTTAAGTACACTGCTTGATCCAAAAATTTACTACGCGAGCTTTGTTGCTTGAGGACAAGCAACGGTCTAAGTTTGTGGGAGTTTGATAAGTGGTTTTTATATCACTTTTATAAGTTGTTTTTATATGTTTTTTATATCACTTTTGTTTTATTTCCTTTCGTTTTACTATGTTTTACGCTTTAGTATGGTGTTTCCCTTGTTTTTAGGCCATGATATGCATTTCAAGTGAAAGAGGAATGAAAAGTGGGCAAAACACGGAAAATGGCGAGAATCGGAAAACCTCAGTACAAAATCCAGAGGCTTGTCACGGGTGCTCGTAATGGCTATTACGACCCGTAATAGGAGTGGCATTCTAACCCTAATGTTTATACGCCCAGTACAAGATCTAGAGACCTGTTACAGGTGCTCGTAATAGCTATTATGGCCTGTAACAGGATGGAAAGTTTTCCCCGATTTGTTTCCTTTCTTGCCTGATTCCCTCCATTTTAAGGCTCTTGATTGCTTAGATTTGATCTTAATCACTTGTAATTGGTATTAAACACTAGAAGATTCTTACCATGTTTAGGATTTTATATAAAAACTCATACTTAGTCTCGAGTTTTTATCCAATTTTTAATTCTCATTTTTATTTTTATGCTTCTTCTTCCGCATTTTATAAAAGTATCTATTGGAGGAGCTAGATCAAGTTTATAATTCAAACATTACTTTTTCATAAATCAAGTTCCCAATTATTGCTTTAATTACTTATCTATCAATTATGTATTTATCAATAATTATCATTTTGATTGGGTTGTTCCTTACTATGAGTGAGTAGTCCTCTAGGGACTAAAGGTTATGAACCTTATCATCTGACTATTCACATGACTTAAGCTAGTCGCGGGGATTCCACCCTTTTTATCTTAAGAGCCTGAGTTTTATTCAAAACTTTCTATGAAAGTAGGAGTGTTGCCTTTAGGTAGTTCACTTGCGCCGAAAGGGTATAGGTAATACCGAAATGCATATCTTTAAACAGTCAAGTACGAAGTCACAAAAGTGATCGAATGAAATTGAGAAAGGTCCCATTTTTAATAGTTGTGCAAAGGTAAAGACCATTAAGGAATGTTTCTGTGTGAATAAAAGCCAACGAGTTTCCCGTTTATTAGAGGTAAGGCAATAAGCTAGCGAAAACAAGTGTTTCTATATTAATCTATTTTTCTATAAACTGAGTTGGAATTCCCGTAATATAGAAAATGCTTAGGTCATGTGGAGAAGTCTAGGATAGGATTCATAACCCTAGGTCCTGCTTATTTTATATATTCTTTACATGTTTTAAGCTATTCTTCTAAAAGTGTTTTTGTATTTTACTCATTAAAAACCCAAATTTTGGCCGCTCTAGTTGTACACAGATAGGATAGAAATCAATACTTAACTAATGGACTCGTAGGTTCAATACTTTCTACTACTCGGACATTAGTCGTGCACTTGCGGCATGTCATGAACTCCATTGTTGATCACTCGGTCAACATCATATTGGTGAATGGTATTTGGGACTTTTCCAAGTATTCCACCAACATTCATCTTTCTCTTCAGGTGCGCATTAGAAATTGTCATATTACGTTTAATCTTCGTCCGAATAAGAGATTTTTCAATTTTACTTCTAATAGAGATTTACCTCTTAAGGTTGCTTATGATTTTAAACTAAATAGAGACACTCTTAAGGATTGTTGGAGATGGATATGGAGCAATTTAATCCTCCTGTCTATGACTTTTATGGTGTGGAGGCTTATTCATCAAAAGTTTCCAACAAATGATCAATGCAAAAGAATAAGCTTTTATCTCCCTTCTAGGTGTGATCTTTGTGGTTTGGCAAAGGAAACAAAATCCCTTTTATTCTTTAATTGTTCTTATGCTTTTATGATTTGGATTTGGTTGAAGAACATGCTCGATCTTAATTTCGTTATTATGGATTTGTCGGATATTTGAAATCTCTTTGGTATGGTGAGTGTGAAACATGGAAAGATTATTTCTAGAGTCGCCACCATTTTTATCCTCAACTCGATTTGGAAGGCTCGAAACTTGGTTAGATTTACTGACACTTTCGCTTCTATTTCTTCTTCTATCTCCTTCATTATGGCAGTGGTTTCCATGGCGGGTAATGCCATTTCGGTTGGCTCTCATCTCTTTTTGCTTAAATTTGGAGTTCATTGCATGCTCTTAATATTGTGGAGGTCAACTTCCCCCCTTGAGGATTGGATAGAGTGGAATTGTGATGGTGCCGCCATTTTCCCTTCGGGTATTTTGGCTTGTGGGGGCCTTGCCTGGGATCATGGTGGCTCATTTTTTTGGTGCTTTTGCCTCTTTTTTAGGTGTCTCCAATTCTCTCATTTCCGAATTCTTGGGTGATATGCTAGCAATTGAATTCACTAATGAGAATAATTGGCATAATTTTTGGTTGGAAACAGATTCGACGGTGGTGGTTAAAGCTTTCTCTCCTCTGTATTGTGTGCCTTGGTCAATTATGATTATATGGATTAACTTTATTAATTTATTTTCTAAGTGGAATTTTGTTGTTTCTCATACTTTTAGAGAAGGAAATAGTTGTGCAGATACCCTTGCTTATTTAGGTTTATCCTTGACTGATTCTTTTCATTTTCCTCTATCCCTCTGTGTATTATGAAAGATGCTTGGTATGCCCTTCTTTAGGTTCGTTCGATCTTGAGAGGGTTTTGCTTTGGTCCCCTCTCTCCTTTTTGTGTTCTCTTTTCCTTTTTAATACATTACCTCATTCAAAAAAATATATACATTTACCTTTCATAGTACTCTAACATAAGAGTATAAGAGAAAATAAATTTAAAAATTCAAATATAAATTTAATTTATTTTTTACCGATGCATTTTGTGGTGTATGACTATTTCAACATGCATATTTTTAACCAACACCACAAATCTACATCTTGATTAAAATTGATACAATAACTTTCATTATCTTCTATGACTATCATAGTTTAAAAGAATAGACATACTCCACCATAAATAGTATTGTCACTTCAAGCTACATCACTTTAAAAAAATCATATTGTCTTCATTGACAATCCTAGCTCAAAAACTATCATACTTCACCAGAAAAATAGTATAACTCATTTGAAGGTAAATCACACCAAGAATTTTAACATATTGAAAATCAGGCTGAAAACTTATGATGCAACATTCATGTTGGCAGGAAACTCTTCAATCACCGAGATATTTTCACAACACACTTTGCTTCAATATGCATCAATGGTAATGTGTCAATCCTCTAAAAATAGCTCATCATTTTCCATGACAACTGTTATTACATTTGATTGAAATTTTTTTGTAGGTAACACATTAAACAAGATGTTCTAACTTAGTGTAAGACATTTTGTCTCTGATTCACTCTAGCACGCATGATCTGTCTGTTTGAATATTAGCTTGGCATTTTATTCCTGATTTGTTTCCTTTTTAGTTCAATCAGAAGTGTCATTAAATGCTCTTTACTTTGAAAATCCTTTTAATCTCAATCTGTTTGATAATGTTTATGGAATATCTTAAATACGTGTAAAAATATTTAATTGGATTTGATTCAGATTTGGTTTTAATGAAAAAGATTGAAATTGCACTTTTCAGATTCATCTAATTTTGCCAAAACCCTACTGGGATTTTTAGTTGGATCAAGGTAGCTATTTAAGAAGATGATTTTCCTTGTTTGAAGACTCACCTCTTGAAGTCTTTAGTGCATCATATTCTATTTTGTTGAGTCTTTGTATTTTGGTTTTAATACTTTTTTCTTGAGTGTCTTACTTATTTTAGAAGGAAATAGTATTTAGTTTGTAATTGTGTGTAATACCCCAAATTTTGCCTCGAGATTATTAGGTTCATTTCGCATGTCATCTCATTCGCATTGCATTTAACTAATCACTAACAGGTTTGTGTAGTCTGTTGGTTTTGCAGGAAGAATCACATCATGCACACTTTAACTGTCGAAGGGCGAATTGGTCATTTAATTTGCGGGTTGTTGACAAATTAGGAAGCAGAGTCATTGTCAGGAATCTCTCGAACCATTAGGGTTTCCATTTCCGAGTTCCGGGATTTATATGAGGAGGAATTGAATTTTACGGTAATTTTGACGTCAGGATTCTCGAGACACAATAATTTATTCAAGGGCTAAGATTTTGTTGTCAGTGGATTTCAGAGATGTTTAATCATATGGGGATGATTGTATTGAAATGTCAATTGGTGTGGTTTAAATCGGTGCAAGATTCCTCTCTGCGGAATTTATTTTAACAGACGCCCACTTTCCTGTTTTTCTGTTATCTGCCGGTCAATTTTAAAGGAAAACGACATGATTTAATTTGGAAAAGGATTTGTCTGGAACTCAGTTACGTCACGTTTAAGTCTGGCAATATGATTGGTTGTCAAATCTGGAATTGGAATGGCAAAGTTTATTCGGATAATTTTCATGGGGTTTATTTAGACGAATTAATTTGGCGAATTTAATCCATTTTGTTGAGTTTAATCAGTTGAGGTTAACCGGTTAAGTTTTAAGCGGTTAAGTTCATTGGGAGGCACTTAGTCATTTGAATTTATTCGGATAAATTTGTTTAAGTGATTTATTCAGTTGAGAGTAATCGGACGAAAGTAATCAGAGAATTTTTAGTGGAAAAAATAATGTGAATTTTATTCATT
This sequence comes from Lathyrus sativus, assembly GCA_963859935.3. Taxonomy (NCBI): domain Eukaryota; kingdom Viridiplantae; phylum Streptophyta; class Magnoliopsida; order Fabales; family Fabaceae; genus Lathyrus; species Lathyrus sativus. The sequence continues at coordinate 668,445,010 of OZ012740.1, forward strand.
TTTATTTTCATTACAAGTTACAAGGAAAAATAAAAAGTACATTTTGATTCCTAATTCTAAGTCCTAATTTTCTAAGGAATAATCTTCGCATCCGACTCTTCGAGCTCGACTTTTTTTACCTGCATAGAAACAGACAAAACAGAGGAAAAACGTTAAAGTTAGAATAAGAGAAATTTGGTTTTTCGATAGTTCTGATACCCTCAGCAATGTGTCATCATCGGGTATGTCGGGAGGGTAACGAAAATGTCATCGCCAACTCCCGACTTATTTTATGACCTCGGGCTAAAACCGGCAGATTCTGTGCTTATTTTCGAGGCATCCAGAGAGAAAAGTGATTATCTGAAAAAGTGATTTTCAAGAAAAGTGATTCTGTAAATAAGCGCTTTGGAAAAGCATTTTTTAGAAAAATGATTTTGCCAAACAAGGCACTAACTTAATTCACGAAAAATTTCCAAGGGCAACGGATCAAACAGGTCAACAACAATAATTTCGCAAGGCAACCACCAACAATAACAAACTTTCAAAATCATCTCAACAACAAAACAACAATAATCCCAGCAACTGTAAACGTAAGAACAAGACAACGTTAAGCCATGAATAGCGCAACAAATCATCAGCAACCTCCTGATGAACCTCAAAACAAATTTCCTAAAAATCAGCCACAGAAGTCGTATCACCCAAGCCAAAATCACAATCAAGGAACATTATAAGAAACAAGTATCAGAATTAGAAAAGAGGGGGGCGATAAAAATCATCTTCATCAAACCCGTAAGATCAATAACACAACTGAAAAAAACTTGGATTAAGAAAACCCTTAAGGATCATCATCATCCCCATCAAAAAGAAAAAAGAAAGGGGGATTCGAAAACTCGGAAGTTACTCTCACCATAAACGTCGCGTGTTCCATTATCATAAAGCTCAACAGCGGCGCAACCTTAACGGATCCCGTTGAAGGTGGGAAAAACACTTAGAAGGGGGGTTGAATAAGGGTTTAGAAAATAATATGGCAATAAAAAACAACACAGTATTTTTATCCTGGTTCGTTGAACTCAACTAATCCAGTCCACCTTATCAAGATGATTTGCCTTTCTCCACAAGGACTTAATCCACTATATTGAAACAGATTACAGTGTTAACCACTAAGAACAACTGTCTTAGTCTTCTCAAGAAATCCTGACCACAACTTGGTCTTCTCAAGGAACCTTTTACAAATAAATGTAAACTAACAAGTTTTTAAGATGCTTCTAAAAAGCTATATCACAACTGTGATTTTTACACTTAAGATTAAGAACGAACAGTAAAACTATTCAGCTTATGAAATAAATTGTATGAGAGCTTGTGAGTAGTTTATGAATAATTTCAAGTAATTCGTCAACTTTGAAATTTTGGTGAATACTTCCTTTTATAGAGCAGAAAGTTCAAGACGTCCATGCTTGAAGACTGTGCACTAAAAAGTAGCTGTAGCCTTTTTGTCTTCTAATGACCTGACCTTTCCCAGAAGTAGAACGTTCAGATAAATCCTTTTTGCCTGAGTTCCTGTGTCTATCAAAAAAGAGGAAAGAGTCGTTTGGAATATGCCAACGGATATATCTTTGAATAATATCTTCTTCAGCAAGCTTCTATTTCAAAGTCATTAACATCAGAGTATATGGTATCAGAGTCTTGATGTTATCAGAGTTTTTCAGAGTATTGCAGCCAATGTGCTTCAGCGTGAATATCAGTCAAAGCAAAGTTTGACTATCAGATCCTCTTGTACTTGTTGCACCCCAAAATTTGACCAACAATTATTTATCCATCTAGTGTTTGAGAGTTGATACATTCATCAGAAAGTTCAAGAGATCCTCAGAGGAGTGGATTGAAACCAGGGTTGTGTGCTTCATAGCTTGAGAGTTGTGGGTGCTCCTCAGATGATTCTGAGACTTTAAGAATGAACTTGATGTTTTTAGAAAGCTTATGAGATGTCTTGACAGCCATCATGAAGCCCAGAGAAGTCATTGTGCAAGAATTCAGAGGATTCAACCATGAATGATAGAATTAGGGTTTTGACTGAGTCAACCCTAGATCAGCTGAAGATTTGGAGAAGGTTGAGACCCAATCCAAGGGCCATGAGATCATGGAATGATGTATAGAGATGTTATAAGGATGATTCCTAGACCAACTCATCATGATTGAAGAGTTTGAGAAGTTTTGAGTTAGGGTTTCCAAGGATTGTCAGTGAAAAAACCCTACTTTGATCCCTATCTTCCAGGCAGTTTTAGCTCTAGATGTGATTGATATCTCATCTTCCCCATAACATGAATGTTGTAGAGCTTGTTCTTAGATTTAATTTGAGTGGTGGAAGTCCTTGATAGGAGTTGCAGAGCTCAAGTTATGGTTTTGACAAATTACAGGCCAGCTGAGGTGTGTGAATTTGGGTCCTTGAAAGTCACCCAACTTGCAGACAACTTTTGCCCTAGTAGGATGATTCCTATGATCTCTTGGTCAACATGAATGTTGGAGGGCATCTTCTTAGCTTTAATTTGAGTGGTAGAAGTCCTTGATAGGATTTGTGGAACTCAACTTATGGTTTGAACAAGACAGGGGTATTTTGGTCATTTGTCAGTTATAGGTCATTTTAGCCAATGCCTAAAACTCCTACTTCCAAGCCTCAAATGGAAAAACTCAAAACATGAAAGTTGTTCAAAATGTGATTTTAGGTCTAGAAAGAAGGTCACAAATTGTTGGAAAAGCTCATAGCATGAAGTTACATGATTGGTCAAATTTGAACTAAAAATGGCATATAAGTTTGAAAAGTTGAATTTGAAAATTGGTTTGGAGGATCTAGGAATCCAAAATAGGTCATCCAATATATCATTTTGATTGGAAACATCATTTTGAGAACTTTGGTTCAAATATATTTTTCATTTGAGGCCTAAAAAAGGGACTTTCTTTGTAAATCTATTACTTGCATTATAAGGCAATGTTGAAAAACCTTACACAAGCCAAATGTAAGGGCTGATTTCCTTCATACACACTTAATATCTCATGTAAAGACATATTCAAGGGATTTTGGCAAGGTATGAAAGAAGATATCATGATATTTCAAGTTCTCATGTGGTGATATTTTCAATACTTTCTAGAAGGATCTAGATGATTCTAGCCCCTTCCATCACTTGTTATTTAAAGAGGGCCATGAAGAGAGTTCAGAGGTTGGTGAAAGTGGAAGAATTGAGGAGAGAAGAAGGAGATTCGAGCTAGGGTTTCAAGGTGTACCATAACTGCATTTCAAGAGAAAAGTCCCTACTACAAGCTCTCATCTTCAAGGATTTTGCATACAGAAAGTAAAGCACCATTGGAAGATCACTGTGGAGAAGTTACAAGGCTTGAATCGTGCCATAGCATCACCTCCTTCTCATTCTTGACAGGTTCTTTTCTTTCTCCTTTTCACCTTAATTATGCGTAGATATACCATGATTTAGGTATAGAATGGCTAGGCTAAGTTAGATGATGAGATCTTGAGACTTTGAGCATGATTCATGGAGGTTGAAGTTTTGACATGAAACTTTAGAGATCAAGAACACGCACCCTAGGCTACTATATTCTTAGGTTTTTAGCTCAGCATGATCCCCTTAGCATGTGGTATAATCCTGATTAATATGAGATCATTTCATAACCATGCAAACCAGAGCATAAGAATGGAGGACAAGACTTGCAGCCTTCGTATTTTCTTCTTGAGGGAGAGTTAGAAGATTCTAGCACCGTGGTTGTGTAGAGGGAGAGGAGTAGATGAATTTTGATGTTTGGATCGTGAGGAATGATTGAGAGTTGAGGGAGATACGTGGAGTAGAAGCTGCTTGCATGGGAGCTGGCTCTGAAACCCTAGTTTGGTTCGTTGGAGAAGACGTAATCACGACCGTCCATCTCCTTTGAACATTTGACTTCTCAATCGCATCCAACGGCCCAGATCAGTCCAAGAAAACGGAGGGAAATTTAAAAGCCTAAACGCTGCGTTTGGTTTAGTGACCGTGTGGGCCTTAGTCTGCCTTCTATTCACACCCCCCTACGCGCGCTGGCCCAAAGGAAATGAACTGCATCCACTTCTATTCTCACCCCCTCTCTCCTTCTCTTGTATTATTTTATTTTTTAAATTTCTTCACATTTCATTAATTTTCTAAAAATCATAACTAAATGAAAAAATGTTATTTTTAACTCATTCTTTTTTTAACATTTTCATTAAAATGTCTAGAAAATTAAAAAATATAAAAATTGCATTTTATATTTTAATTGGTATTTTTTGCATATTTTACAAATAAATGCACTTTTTTAACCATTCATTTCATACATGGATTTGTATATTTTTGTTCATGCATTTAGAAATAGATTTTTTGCCCATTCTTTTTTGTGGTGATTCATATTGCATTGTAGTACTCTCTGGATTTATTACTAGATTTGTGGATTAAAATTTGATGTATTTTGATTGTTAGACATTTAGGTGCTCTAATTAGGGTTTTAGGTTGTATAGGTAGACTTCAACATTTTATTTTTGGGGTTTTTTAGGACAAGTTAGCCTATGGGGAATATATGGGACTTAAGGGTAGTTAAATAGGATCCCCTAGAATTTATATTAGGAATTTGTATGGTATTTTAGTATTTTTCATTGATTTTTGAATGTATGGATAGTATGTGTGTTGCTTAAAGGCATAAGTTGTATTGTTGTGTTTTCTTTCCTTCTCTGTTGAGTGTGTGAGCTTTGAAGATTGAGTTGAAGACCTTGTGGATCATCATGGAAGCTTTGAAGACCTTGCAGAGGAGTTTAGCATAGCTTTTGTTTGTTTTGTTTATAGGTTGATAGATGCATAGACAGAGCCCTAGATAGAAATATTTTGTTCAATAAACAAGGAGTGTCTTGTTCACCTCCTTTCTTCTCTGTGACACAGAGTCCCTTAAGGGTATTCACCTCTCTCCTTTGGAGGGATTAGTGACCTTGCCCTATAAGGTAGAACTTTGAGAGAGCCTTTCCTTTGATGTTAAGTCCTCAATGGCATCCTTTGGAAGTCAGTGAGCACTGTAACATCCCCCACTCATCTTGTTGACTGAATCTTGTTTGCTGGAGCATTGGAGCCATTGAAGATAGAAGCTGAGGCCTTGAAAAGGATGATTCCTTGAAGATTATTGAAGTCTGAAGACTCTGTGAAGACCAAGTGGATGCCTAAAGATCCCTGGAGATAGTGAAGCCTGAAGGTAGAGCTGATCAAAGGAGCTGAAGCTCAAGGGAGAAGATGAGTTGATACTCATGTTGTAGGGTTGATACCTGGAAAGCAAGTGATCTCTGAAGTCTGAAGACTGGGTTGCTGCTGGAGGAGCTGAGGCTTTCTTCTGTTTTCTTTGATGTATTGTGTGTTTTGTCTGATTTGTCTGTTGCATTAGACTAAGCCCATTTAGAATAAGTTCAGTCTAAGAGCATGAATGCATCTGATTGTATTGTTATTGCTTGGCTTTGCTTGCGGGTATTCGGTAGAGCTCAGCTCCCTTGCCCATGTGTTTATCTTGCTTGATAGCATGTTTTCTTTTGTCTGTATGATTGCAGTTTATTGTTTTTGCTTGAGAGCATGTTGTTTATTTCAGTATGATTACTGTTATTTCATGACTGGCTTGAGGTTGAGACGAGCTTGTGGAGGCTGAAGCCCCACACACATTTCCTCCCTCACTTGCATTGCATGCATTTTACTGTTAAAGCTGATGCTTTTGTCTGTTTTGGTGTATCATTGACATGATCCCTTAGGACTCTCATTTCCTTGGATAAGGATTTGATGATAGACTTTTAGGTTGAAACCTATGCATGACAACATCTAGGAGTTCCCTGTTCAAACCTCAACCATAGGATGAATCCATGGCATGACAACAGTAGGACTTGATAGTCTCCCTCCTAGTTGGGCCTGTTCTCTTCTCATCTCAAAACAGTTTAAGATACAGTAATCATGAATGATTTCTTTCGTACGTTACGAGCCTTAAGCTATCTGAGAAAGGATTGTGGGAGAGTTTCTTTTCCACAGTCTGGATGTTTAGTATGGTACCCTTTGGGTGACATGTGACGCATTCACTCTCAGGTCATAGTCTCTAGTGCGGTTGAAATCGCAAACACAATAAAAAACACTTCTTTTAGGAGATAACCCGTAGTTTCCCGAACTACGTTTGCTCTGATCTTTCATACCAGATGAAAGTACGTAGGCATAGGATGCGATATCCTAGCGAGCAACCTTCCCCACCTTCACCCGTAGTTAGTCGAACTACGTTGACTCTGATTTCTCGTTCCAGACGGGAATACGTAGGCATAAAGTGCAACGCTTTGCCGAGTCATTTTTCTTTTCTTTTTCAGCCAGCCTTGATAGGTAGATAGATTATAACCAACCCGTCCAAGTAAACAAACAAGCGAGGATCCCGTCGAGTACGACGGACGTGAGGGGTGCTAATACCTTCCCCTTGCGTAACCGACTCCCGAACCCAGACAATGGTTGCGACGACCTTGTCTTACCCTTATTCGTCAGGTTTTTCCGATCGTTTCCTTTCCCGCTCTGAGGGATAAATAACGAAAGGTGGCGACTCTTCTGTTTTACCGGCACCTTATTTTCGCGCAAGCGACAGCTGGCGACTCTGCTGGGGACTTGATAGTTTCCTAGGGATCCAACGTCCCGAAAGCGAGTCAGTTTTGGGATCCAACGTCCCTTAAGAGAGTCAATCCTATCGTTTGTGTGTTTGCTTGTTGGGTTGCGTTTATTTACCGCATTTTTACTTCTCGCACTTTATTTCCCGCATTTTATTTTCAGTATAATATGATTATTTGTGCTGTTGTGGGATGGGAGTTCTGATTGAGTGAGAAGCCAGACCCAGGCTTGAGTGCACCATAGACTTAGAGTGGAAATTAGTGGGCGCGTGCTTGCTTTGCAGGCACTAGTGTCTCATGAAATCCACGCTCAGACGAGGTTCATCCGGTTGGCTTCACTTTCAACCCTTTGGGTTGAGACGGTTGCTGGTTTGGTGGATTGTCGACTCTGGGGACCGATCATTTGTGATTCAGCTAAGTGAGGCCTCTTCAGGACTTGATGATGCCACTCCTTCTGGGAATCGTATCGTCAGTTTTGAAAGTCTGTGACGCTGATGAACGCATAGGATGCCATACCTTGAGTCAGACTAGGTCCATACCTGTGAGCGGGACTGGGTTTATTACAGGAAACTTAGACCTTCAGACTACCTGGTTTTCTTGACAGCAAATCAGTTATGTTGGGTTCTCAGTTACAGATGTGTTCTTGATAGAGCAAGAGTTTGGTCAGAGGATCTTATCATCGGGTGTTCGCCTGTTCTTGATAGAGCAGGCTTTGATCAGTGTATTATCGTCAGTGGTTTGTTCTGGACGGAGCAGATTTTGAGTGAGGTCTGAAGATCTCCTCAGCAGCTGTGTGTTTGTTCTTGATAGGGAAGATTTTTGATTTGGGGTCTGAAGACTTCAACAGATGTTCCTTGATCTTGCGCCCGGGGTCCTTATTATCATGCACTTACTCTTGTCAGAACAGAATTTTGATCTCGGTCCCATCAGATGGTTATTCTCAGCAGATCAGATTAGTGGTCTCACACCGGGGTTTTCTTCTCATCAGTGACTGTTGATACCAAATCTCCACAGCAGCCACCTGGATATACTATTGCATACCTGCATTTTGCATTAGTTTGCATATTCATCTGCATTCCATTAACGTGTGTCTGTGTTGCAGGTACCGTTTCCCCGATCCAGGATTTCCCGCCTCCTACTGTTATTATGGCCTCTCTCAGGAAGACTGTTGCGTATAAGTTCCCGACCCCCGACGTGTCGAAGCTGACTGGTTTGATAGCCCTGGCAGGGGATTCTGTGAAGGATAGGTTCAGGAAGTCTTATGGCAAGTTGCTTAGTCTGGTTTGCAAAACTTCTACGTCCGAGTTGAATGGGTTACATGCTCTTCTGCAGTTTTATGACCCTCCCTTGAGGTGTTTCACTTTTCATGACTTCGTTCTCGCGCCGACATTGGAAGAGTATGCTGATATGCTGGGTGTGCCTATCAAAAGGCAGATGCCTTTTGTCCACATGGATGCTGAACCTGATCTGGTTGGTTTGGCTTCTTCACTCCATTTGAGCGCTTCTGAGTTGGTAGTGACAAGTTGGAACAAGGTCCCAGGGTTCTCTCTGCAGTTTCTGATAGCTAAGGCTCAGCAGTGTGCTAAGGACAAATGTTGGGACGCCTTCAGCGCCATCCTTGCTTTATGCATATATGGCATCATCCTATTTCCCAGCATGCCTGATTTCGTAGATTTTGATGCGTTCCATATCTTTGCCTCAGGGAATCCAGTCCCTACTCTGATCGGAGACGTTTACCATTCAGTGCATTACAAGAATGAGAACCGGAGAGGGAAGAATGTTTCATGCTGCGTACCGCTGTTGTACAAATGGTTTGATAGTCATTTGCCCAAGAGGGGTTCTTCTGTCTTGTCTGCAGCCACAGTTGAGTGGCCTGAGCGTCTGATGAGCTTGTCGGCAGAAGACATTGTTTGGTTCGTTGACAGAAGCAGGTTAGGCACCGAGATGATCTTCAGTTGTAGTGGGTTTCCTAACGTACCTCTGATAGGTAGGAAGGGTTGCATCAACTACAACCCATCATTACTAGTTCGTCAGTTTGCATATGCTTTGAGGAATCCACCGAAGGAAGAAGAGGCATGGGAATCTCTGTACCTCACGGGTATTCTAGAGGGGGAGTTGTTGTCCAAGCTTCAGTATGCATGGAACAATATCAGCACGAGAGGAAAGTCTTTGTTGGGGAAGAGCGACAACCAAGCTTATCCTCCTTATTCAGATTGGATCAGAGCCAGAGCCAGCGCTATAGGGATGCCATTCCCTCATGTCAGACCAGAGAGTCCTCCACCAGTCAAAGAGCCTACCACTGTGTCCATTCATCAGCACAACCAGGTATTAGCTGAGCGTGATGAACTGAAGAGGGCAAATGCAGAATTAGAGAAGGAGTTAGCTCAGCTTCGAAGTGAGAGGAACGAAGCCGTGCATGCTCTCAAAAAGCGAACAGAGTCGGTGAGCCAGCTGAGTGCAGACTTGGCGAAGCAGATTGCTGATCGGGAACGCTTAGGTCAAGACTTCAGAGCTGCTAATGATGTGCTGGCTACGAAGAAGACGCATCTGGAGGAAGCATACCGGAGAATATCTAAGTTCGACCAGCATTGGAAGACTTCCATGGCCACCAGGAAGGAGCGAGAAGACAAGCTGATGCTGCAGATTTCTAAGCTAGAGACGGAAGTGAAGGACAGTGAGCGGAGGTTTGATGAAGAGACCGCCCGCAGGTACTCCGCTGAAGCCCGTCTCAACAAAGCCGTTGCTAGCCTGAAGGAGCATAAGCTGATGTTTGAGTCTAAGAAGCGGAAGCTGGAAGATTGTTTTGGCGAAGGCGCTTGGGAGAGTTCAGTTCAGGGGCTTCAGCATACTATCAGGCAGAGGGAACTACTCGTCGAAGGGTTGCTCACTTCGCCAGATTATTCAGAGACAAAGGAGTTATTAGCAGAGTATCGCGCCCGTGGTCGTACTTGACTAGTTATATCCCTGTTGTTTTTGATCTTTGATGTATGCTGACCATCACCAGACTTGTTGGCTGAGGTCATGCTGTTGATTTGTACTCGCTGATACTGTGTATTGCCTTGCCAGGCCTTTCCATATATATATATGAGATTGATGTTTCCATGATTGGGCTCGGATTTCTTCTTCCTCTTGTTATTATCAGCACCGTCACTAAGGCACTAGGATCGAGGAAAAATCTCCCGCGCACACAGACACACGCATGCATCTGCATGAAGCATATTTGCATGGTGTATATCTTATTGCTTTTCCTAACCTTTATTGTTGACAGGTTTTTCAGGTTCCGCGCTGCTTTCGATCTCCAGGATTGATCACAGACCCATCCACCGCTACTCAACTCGCGCTAATCAGACGAGAATCATGGACCAGGTACAGTCAGATGTTCAAGAGCTCCGTGAGCGGATGGATCGTTTTATGGAGCTGATGCAGGTAGTCGCGAACGGTCAAGATCAGCTTCGGACTCTGGTTCAACCTCTGATCTCCAGGGTTGACAGTAATGGCATACTTCATGGAGGGGCCGTGCCTACTCCTCCTCAAGGGGATACTCCACAGAACGTTGTTCCTGCTGCCGGGGGCAACGGCAGTGCTAACGGCAATCTGATGGCTAATCTCGGAATCAATGCGGCGGGCGCCGTCAATGGTAGTTTGGGGGCCAATGTTAACATGGGGCCGGTCAACGGCAATGCTTGTGCAGGAAATCTGGTGGTGCCTCAACCGTGGCTGGAGGACCATCAGGATGATATATTCTCTCAGAGAGGTGTAGAGGCAGAGTTGAATGCCGAGGCTCGACTCAGGTTCAAGGCGCTGGAAGACAAGATGAGGAGCATAGAAAATCAGAACACATTGGGCGTTGACATGTCCAACCTCGGGTTGATTGCTGACTTTAAAGTACCCCACAAGTTCAAGGTGCCTACCTTTGAGAAGTATAAGGGTACTACTTGCCCCCGAGTCCACCTCCGATCTTATTATAGAAAGATGTCCGCCTATTCTGACGATGAGAAGTTGCTAATGCACTTCTTTCAGGATAGCCTTTCTGGCCCGTCGCTCGAATGGTATATGGGCTTGGAGCCCGCTGCTGTGCGCACCTGGAAAGAGCTTGCAGAAGCGTTTGTTCTCCACTATCAATATAATAGCGACTTGGCTCCCAACCGAGTTCAGCTCCAGAATCTCTCACAGCGGAACAATGAAAGCTTCAAAGAATACGCCCAGCGGTGGCGTGAATTGGCTGCTCGGGTTCAACCGCCGATGGTTGAGCGTGAGTTGGTGCAAATGTTCGTGGCTACCCTTCCCGGAATCTACTATGAAAAGCTGGTCAGTGGCATGTCGGGAACATTCTCGGCTCTTATCACTTTGGGCGAGCATGTTGAGAACGGTATAAAAATCGGAAAAATTCAGGGCGAATCATCCTCAGCTGGAGGAGGTAGCAAGAAACCCTATACTGGCAAGCGTCGAGAGGGAGATGCCAGTGCTGTCACTAACGCTAGGAGAAAGGGCAAGGGCCCTCAGCCTCAGATTGCTAGCATAAACATCCCAGCTGCTCCGCCGCAGCCGCAGCCGCAGCAACCTCAGCAGCAGAATAATCAGGGGTATAAAAGATATCAGAATCGGGCTCCTATGGCAAGCCGTCAGTTTGATACTCCACCTATGTCATATGTGCAGCTTCTGCAAACTTTGCTGCAGCTTCAGCTAGTTCAAAAGAGGACGTTGGCTCCCTTAACAGGAGCGCCACCACCGGGGTATGATGCCAGTGCTACTTGTGAATTCCATACTGGGGCACCTGGCCATACGATTGAGAATTGTAAAGCTTTTAAGCACAAAGTCCAGGACTTGGTGGACGCCAAGGTTATCAACTTTTCTGACAACGTGCCCAACGTCACCAAGAATCCAATGCCTCATCATAAGGGGGGCGGGGTGAATGCTGTCATCACCGAGGAGAGTGCGGACTTGCTGACTGATGTCAAAGATTTGAAGACGCCGTTGAGTTTTGTCAAGGCTAAGTTGCTGAAGAAGGGCTTCTTTCCTGGATGTGGAGAATTATGTATGGCTTGTGCTACGCTTCCTGATGGGTGTGAGCAGCTGATCGAAGGTATCCAAAGTCTGATGTCCGAGGGTATTTTGCAATTCAGCCGGAGCGTTGAGAGTGCATCGGGGAAGTTGTGCTGAAGCAGGCAGACGAAGTTGCTACCATTACCATTCCTTGCCACCCTATTACTATTTCCGCGCCTCGTCCGCCTACTATTACCATCACCAGGGCCGGACCAATCCCATTCGAGAGCACCAATGCCGTTCCATGGTATTATGGCGCCGAAGTTTATTGTAATGGTCGGAAGATGGAGCTTGAGCCGTTCGGGTCGACGGTGCAGAATCTTACCGAAGTCAGTGGCATCACTAGGAGCGGTAGAGTGTTCGCACCAGCAGAGGTTGCAGCAGAGAAGGTGGTCCGAGCTGACGCTGTGGATAAGGGTAAAGGTAAAGCTGTTGAGGAGGTCCCTGCGGGGGCAGAGAAGGACTTGCTGGTTAAAGATGCCGAAGAGTTCATGCGACTAATCAAGAAAAGTGACTACAAAATTGTAGATCATCTTCATCAGACTCCGTCAAAGATCTCGATTCTTAACTTGTTGCTGTGCTCTGAGGCGCACCGCAATGCATTGCTGAAGGTATTGAATGCTGCATACGTGCCGCAGGAGATATCAGTAAATCAACTCGAGGAAGTAGTAGCCCATGTTAATGCTGGTAATGGGCTGGGATTTACAGATCTGGAGCTGACTCCTAAGGGAAGAGATCACAACAGCGCCTTGCACATCTCGATAGAGTGCAGAGGCACGATTATGTCACATGTCCTGGTGGATACGGGTTCCTCGCTTAACGTGCTTCCGAAGAAGGCACTGATGAAGTTGGATACCCGTGGACTGCTGTGCACGCCCAGTGATCTGGTCGTGAAAGCCTTTGACGGAACCAAGCGCCACGTCTTCGGAGAATTGACCCTGCCAATCCAGGTTGGCCCAGAGACGTTCAATGCAGTTTTCTATATCATGGATATCATGCCCGCCTATAGTTGCCTTTTAGGTCGGCCATGGATCCATTCTGCTGGTGCCGTGACGTCCACGCTGCATCAGAAGCTTAAATATGCTGTTTGGGGCAGCATAGTGACAGTCTGTGGAGAGGAGGACATCATGGTAAGCCACCTGTCGTCCTTTAAGTACGTTGAAATGGATGGTGAGATCCATGAGACTCTTTGCCAGGCATTTGAAACCGTCAGAGTGAAGGAGGTGGCTCCCGTCGTCGCAGAGAAGCAAGAGTTGAACCTCTCCTCGTTTAAGGAAGCTAGAGCCGTTGTCGAAGCCGGTTCTACCCCAGGCTGGGGGCATGTTTTGGATATACCAATCAAGCAGGATAAGTTTGGATTGGGATATTCTCCGCAAGCTGAAGCTTCGTCTTCTTCTGGTAGCTCGTCTCGTGGGAGAGGGCCGATCCTATTCACCAAAGGGGGAGTAATCTTCGAGAGTATCAATGCTGCGTCGGAGGACAGCGGGGACAGTGATTGCGATCTTGACGCCTGGATTCAACCGAGCAAGCCGGGCGAGCGCCTCCACAATTGGACCATCAAGGAGATTATCAAGCTGACAAGTGAAGAGTAATGATTTGCTTTTTACAATCTTTGTACAACCCTATGTCCTGCCCGGGGCATAGTGGTTTTACTGTCAGGGCCTTGTTGGATTATGTGTATGCATTTTGTTAATAAATAAAAGGCGTTTTCTTCGTAATCAAATATTGTGTTCTCTGTTATTCCTATTTTATGTTTATTTCGAAAAAATAGCAAAATGGCAACGAGGTGCGTGCTAACCTACATATTCCTGCTTTAAACTTAACCCTTGTTATTGCAGGATCCACGTAACAGATGACATCGACTCTGGACCCTCTACGACTCACTACGACTTTGATTGCCCGATCTATCAAGCCGAGGATGAGATTGATGAAGACGAAGACCTTCCGGAAGAATTGGCCCGCTTGTTGAGACAGGAGGAAAAGGTTATTCTGCCTCACGAGGAGGATATTGAGATTGTAAATCTGGGTTCTGAGGAGCTCGTCAGAAATGTCAGAGTTGGGGCTGCGCTGCAGAATGATGTCAAGCACAGGCTGGTCGAGATGCTTCGAGAGTATAGTGACGTCTTTGCTTGGTCATATGAGGATATGCCCGGACTCGACACTGATATCGTGGTTCATCGCTTGCCGTTACGAGAAGATTGCCCTCCAGTCAAGCAGAAGCTCAGGAGGACGAGACCAGACATGGCGGTAAAAATCAAAGAAGAGGTCCAGAAGCAGTTGGACGCAGGATTTCTAGCCGTTACCACTTACCCTCCGTGGGTCGCCAACATAGTGCCTGTACCGAAGAAGGACGGTAAGGTACGCATGTGCGTCGATTATCGGGATTTGAACAGGGCGAGCCCTAAGGATGACTTCCCGTTGCCTCATATCGATGTGTTGGTCGACAATACAGCCCAGTTTTCCGTGTTTTCGTTCATGGATGGCTTCTCCGGTTACAATCAAATTAAGATGGCACCGGAGGACATGGAGAAAACGACGTTCATTACCCCCTGGGGAACATTTTGCTATAAGGTAATGCCCTTCGGTCTGAAGAACGCAGGGGCCACTTACCAGCGAGCAATGGTAACTTTGTTTCATGATATGATTCATCATGAGATCGAGGTCTATGTTGATGACATGATTGCAAAGTCCCAAACGGAGGAAGAGCATCTGGTCAATTTGTTGAAGCTGTTTGAAAGGCTTAGGAAGTTCAGGCTGAGGCTGAATCCTAACAAATGCACTTTTGGAGTGCGGTCTGGAAAGTTACTGGGGTTTATCGTTAGTGAACGAGGTATTAAAGTTGATCCCGCGAAAATAAAAGCTATCCAAGAAATGCCAGCGCCGAAAACAAAAAAAGAAGTTCGTGGTTTCCTGGGCCGAATAAACTACATTGCAAGGTTTATCTCTCAGCTCACGGCCACTTGTGAACCGATGTTCAAGCTGTTAAAGAAAGATCAGGCGATTACTTGGAACGAGGATTGCCAGAAGGCATTCGACAAAATAAAGCAGTATCTTCAAGAACCTCCAATCTTGATACCCCCAGTGGCTGGACGACCATTAATCATGTACCTGACGGTTCTGGAGAATTGTATGGGGTGTGTTCTCGGTCAGCACGACGAGACGGGCAGAAAGGAGCATGCCATTTATTATTTGAGTAAAAAGTTCACTGAGTGTGAATCTCGATACTCGATGCTGGAGAAGACGTGTTGTGCATTAGCTTGGGCCGCCAAACGTCTACGACAGTATATGCTCAACCACACCACTATGCTCATTTCGAAGATGGATCCGATCAAGTACGTCTTCGAGAAGCAGGCTCTTTCGGGCAGGATTGCCAGGTGGCAAATGGTGTTAACAGAATATGATATTCAGTACGTCTCTCAGAAAGCCATTAAGGGAAGCGTATTGTCTGATTACCTTGCCGAACAGCCGATCGAAGACTACCAGCCGATGAAGTTCGAATTCCCTGACGAGGACGTTATGTTTCTCAAGGCGAAGGATTGTGATGAGCCATTGCCCGATGAGGGGCCAGATAGGAAGTCTCGGTGGGAGTTGATATTCGATGGAGCAGTTAATTCCTATGGAAGTGGTATCGGGGCTATCATTACGACTCCTCACGGATCCCACATCCCTTTTACTGTGAGACTGACGTTTCCAGTTACCAACAATGAAGCCGAGTATGAAGCGTGTATTATGGGTCTAGAGGAGGCGATTGATTTGAGAATCAAGAATCTAGACATATATGGTGACTCAGCACTTGTAATCAATCAGATTAAAGGGGAGTGGGAAACTCGTCAAGCGAATTTAGTGCCGTACATGAATTACGCCAGGAGGCTGCTTCCGTTCTTCGATTGAGTGGAACTTCATCATGTACCCAGGGCTGAAAATCAGATGGCTGATGCCTTAGCCACGTTGGCTTCAATGTATAAAGTCAATTATTGGAATGAGGCTCCAAGAATTGTACTTTCGCGTCTTGATAGACCAGCATTTGTCTTTGCAATCGAGGATGCCAATGACGGCAAGCCATGGTTCCACGACATCCAGACTTTCCTTATGACTAAGGAGTATCCTGCGGGCGCGTCAACCCAGGATAAGAAGACTTTAAGGAGGCTATCTGGAAACTTTTATCTCAATCCTGATGGAGTGTTGTATAAGAGAAACCACGATCTCGTGCTACTCAGATGTGTAGATGAGAAAGAGGCGAGTATGCTCATGGAGGAAGTCCATGAGGGCACATTTGGTACGCATGCCGGCGGGCATGCCATGACGAGAAAGATCCTGAGAGCAGGGTATTACTGGCTGACTATGGAGTCGGATTGCTTCAGATTCGCGAGGAAATGTCACAAATGCCAGATTTATGCTGATAAAGTTCATATACCGCCGTGCCCATTAAATGTCATGTCTTCCCCTTGGCCGTTCTCCATGTGGGGCATCGACATGATAGGCAAGATCGAGCCCACCGCATCCAATGGTCATCGTTTCATTCTGGTAGCTATCGACTACTTCACCAAGTGGGTGGAGGCAGCCTCGTACGCTAATGTGACCAAGCAGGTGGTGGCTAAGTTCATAAAGAGGGACATCATCTGCCGCTATGGAATTCCCGAGCGGATCATTACTGATAATGGTTCGAATCTGAACAACAAGATGATGAAGGAGCTGTGCCAGAGCTTCAAGATTGAACACCACAACTCATCTCCTTACCGGCCGAAGATGAACGGCGCTGTTGAAGCGGCCAACAAGAACATCAAGAAGATCGTTCAGAAGATGGTTGTGACGTACAAAGATTGGCACGAAATGCTGCCGTTTGCCTTGCACGGTTATCGTACGACGGTGCGTACGTCGACCGGGGCAACTCCTTTCTCCTTGGTGTACGGTATGGAAGCTGTCCTACCGTTAGAAGTGGAGATTCCCTCTTTGCGAGTTTTGGTTGATGTAAAGCTCGACGAGGCAGAATGGATTACGAATCGTTTGAACCAACTCAGCCTGATGGACGAGAAGAGGTTAGCATCGATTGCATTTGGTCGCCTGTACCAAAGCCGAATGAAGAAAGCTTATGATAAGAAGGTGCGTCCTAGAAGCTTTCAGACGGGTGATCTCGTCCTGAAGAAGATCCTTCCGCCACACTTCGATCACCGGGGCAAATGGACTCCGAATTACGAAGGGCCGTATGTCGTCAGCAAGGTCTTCTCAGGAGGAGCTTTGTTGTTATCTACGATGGATGGTGAAGATTTTGCATCCCCGGTGAACGCGGACGCAGTTAAAAAATACTTTGCTTGAAAGAGACCCGCTGGACAAAAAAGAAAGAGTCCAGGCAAAAAGGGGCATCCCGGCGAACCAAAAACAGAATAAAAGGTTCGGGCAAAAATTAGGGATATATTGAAAAAAATGTACACCCGCGAAGTCGAAAACCTACACTGGGCGGCTTCGGCAAAAAAGGGTATCCCGGTGAACTGAAAACCCGAAAGGGCGGTTCACGCAAAAGTTAGGGATTTGAATAAGCAAATGACTGCGTTCCGCGTATGGACTTTCATTGTTTAGTGGTTCGGAAGACCTGAGGGCCGTTTATCTGAATCAATCTCTTCCAAAGCTGAAGCGTCGGAGAGGTATCAAAGTCGAGTGGGTCTTAGAAGGATCAACTCATGGTGTTTGTCTACGCCTCGATTGCCAACAATTGTATATACTGATGTATATTTATGTTTTCTTTTTCGTGCGGCTTCCTCATCCCAGGAGTTTGCCTCTGTTGTAAAACATTTTTGCCCATTCAGGGGTTCATCATCAATAAAATGCACATTATTCAGCAATTCTACTTGTCTGTTTAGCATTTATCTGTGTTGTTTGCGAATGAAAACGCCGATGTTTTTGATAAAATGCGCATACATAAACTTACGGGCCTAGGCCCATTGATTGTTGAAACAATTGATTAACTGAATATTGTCACGAGATAATAACCTGGATAGGACCCTTTGAGGAGGGATTCTTGTCTTGCTTGTTTGTGTTGTTGCAGGTGTAACACCTTCCGGAAGATGTGCAGAGCGCACCCCCGAAGCAGGATTCTTCCCCAGCACCGGGTCACAAGTGCAGATTTCGTAGAAATGGTCGGGTGCCGAAGTTCGTGCTTTCCCCAGTAAAGTCGCTGAAGCAGGTGTCTCCCCCCAGCACCGGGTCACAAGTGCAAGTCTTGTAGGAAGCTGTTCGTACACCGGAATATGCAGTAACTAATGGTGTCAGACTGAAGTCTCCAGTGGAATTGAGATTCCCCACCGGAGTCATGTTCTCTCCTGAAGCTGGATGATTCCCTCTTCCCCAGCAGAGTGTTGGAACAACTGAGGTTGTATTCCCCCGCAGAGTTGGGCTCTCCCCCGAAGTCAGATGATTCTTTCTTCCCCAGCGAAATTGAAATTCCGCACCAGAGTCGTACTCTCCAGTGAAGTAGAATGATTTCTCTCCCCGGCTGAGTCCGCAGAAAAGCAGAATCCTTGGAAGCAGTTGAGACCGTGAGTGGTTTCCCTAGCAGAGGTTGAACAGCTGATGCTGTATCTCCCAAAGTCACACTCTCTCCAATGAAGCAGAATGACTTCTCCAGCCGAGTTTGCAGATGCCCTTGATCAGATCATGATTGGTTTTTCCCCCAGTGGAGTGTGGAGCAGCTGAAGTTGTTTCCCCACAGAGTTGTTATCCCCAGAAGAGTAGCCGAGGCGGCCACGCAGTTCATTCTCATGATTGATATTAGCAAGTCCAGGTTCTCGTAGAGCTTCGTCCCCTGCAGAAATCAGCTGAAGTTGTTTGCCCTGCAGCGGTCCGCGGAAGATCAGTTCCCCAGACAGAGTCCGATTGATATTGGCATGCAGTTTTCTCCTCAGCAGGATGATTCCTCTACCTGAGTAGTTCCTGTCTCCTTGACAAAAGGGTTTCCTCCTTCCAGCATTTATTTTGCATGACATAGTGCATGACTGCACAGCATTTAGCATAAACGCATAGTATTTCCACCGTGTGGAGCATGGCGCAGAAGCATACGCATCATGAGCATGATCTAGGTCATTGTTATTCTTGCCTTACAGGTTTTCAGCCGAAGGATCAGTTGCTCAGGAGGATTCCTGACATTCTCTCCAACGAGGTCGATTTCTTGAGATGATTCCCAAGACCCCGGTGTAATCCCCACAGTTGCTCGCTCAAGATGATTTTTGAGATCCCCAGCGAAGTCTTCAGTTAGAGATGATTCTTGAATTCCTCAGCAGGACCATTTGCTTAAGATGATTCTTAAGACCTCAGTACAGCTTCCCGAGTTGCTTGTTTAGGATGCTTGAGCTCCCCCAGTAGCGTCCCCAGCAAGAGTTGCCCAGGAAGGTTCCTGGAATACCCCGCAGAATAAAGTCTCCAGAATGGTTATCGGTTCAAGATGATTCTTGAAGGTGCCTGACGGATTTGTTTGTTCAAGATGATTCTTGAAGTCCTTAGCAGCGTGATATGTCTGCTCCAACAGTGTTGTCTAATCTGAAGATTGACTGCGTAAACGCCTGAAGGCGGTATCAGAAGGTTCCTGTGAGCTCAGATGTCCTTGTTGATGAATCAACGGGTGGATGAAGACAAGGTTCCAAAGTTTGTAGATATACCAAGATGATTCGTGTTGGTCTGAAGACCAAGTCAGTTGCCCTGAGGTGATGATTGATCGCGATCTAGTGAATAGTGTTTCTTCTGACTGAAGTCGAAGATGTTTCTCCAGCTGAAGCGGAGTTTTGCCTGAAGGCAAAGTGTTTGAATCCCCGTAGAGTCATGAATGGCTCAGGATACCATTTCTCTGACTGAAGTCACAATTTTCCTAAGCTGAAGCGAAGGTGCCTGAGGGCAAGGTTATCCCCAAGGTCATGAATGACCTAGGATTCATTTTTCGGACTGAAGGCCGAAGTATATCCCTGACTGAAGTCACGGATACTCTACAGCAGAGGTGGAGTTGCCTGAAGGCAGATCCATGTATCCTTGAGGGCCAAGGACCATTTCTTTAGACTGAAGTCGAAGATACCTCCTGCAGAGTTGCCGACGGGCAAAGTTTATATCCTTGAAGGCCAAGGATGCTTATCTTCAGAAGTACTTGAAGATCTTTTCTAGCTGAAGCTGGAATCGCCGACGGGCAGAGTTTATATCCTTGAAGGCCAAGGATGCTTATCTTCAGAAGTACTTGAAGATCTTTTCTAGCTGAAGCTGGAATCGCCGACGGGCAAGGTTTATATCCTTGAAGGCCAAGGATGTCTATCTTCAGAAGAACTTGAAGATTCTCCAGCGGATCTGGAGTGGCCAGGGGCCAGGGTTTCATCTATCTTCAGAAATGCTTGAAGATTCTCCAGCGGATCTGGAGTGGCCAGGGGCCAGGGTTTCATTCATATTCAGAAATACTTGAAGATTTTTTCTAGCTGAAGCCGGAAATGGCCAGGGGCCAGGGTTTCATATATCTTTAATGTTGAAGTTCTACGGTGGGCAGTGTGCAGCAGTATCCCGATGTTCGTTATGGTTTTGAGGGTGAACCCCAGATCAGAGTGTGCTCGGTTAAGTCTCTCATTCCCAGCAGAGTAGTTTCAAATACGCAAGTGTACCTTTTGTTCCATTTACCAGGGGTGAACCCCAGGTCAGATTTGTTCAGATCATGTTTGTTCGACGGCGAGGTTGAACGTTTGGATTTGACGGCGAGGTCAGATCATCATTTGTCCAGCGGCGAGGTTGGATGTTTGTTCGACGGCGAGGTTGAACGTTTGGATTTGACGGCGAGGTCAGATCATCATTTGTCCAGCGGCGAGGTTGGATGTTTGTTCGACGGCGAGGTTGAACGTTTGGATTTGACGGCGAGGTCAGATCATCATTTGTCCGGCGGCGAGGTTGGATGTTTGTTCGACGGCGAGGTTGAACGTTTGGATTCGACGGCGAGGTTAAATTATGTTTGTTTGACGGCGAGGTCAGACTCTTTAAATCCCCATCAGAGATGATGTTTGTACGACGGCGATGTCGAGCGTCTCTAAGAGGATGCTTGTTTCCGACGGCGATGTCAGATTCAGTTTTCCAGCGGCGATGTTGGGCATGTCAAGGTGATCCAGTCTTCTGACGGCGATGTTAGGTGACGCAGATCCTTTGGTTCTCCAGCGGCGATGCGGGGTACTTTGTTTAGAGATGTATTTTCTCCAGCGGCGATGCGGGGTATTTTGTTCAGTGTTGTATTCTCTCCAGCGGCGATGCGGGGTATTTTGGTCATTGTTGTATTTTCTCCAGCGGCGATGTTGGATATTTTGGTGATTCAGGTTTAGGTCTCCGGCGGCGATGTTGGACGCTTATTTCCCCGAGTTATGGTTGTTCTTGACGGCGATGTCAGGTGATTTAGTCTTCCAGCGGCGATGTTGGATGTTGCGGTTGTCTGAAGGCAATGTCAGAAGAATTTAATGTGGATAACTGACGGTGAGGTCAGGACGATATTTCTCCAGCTAGTTGAGCAGCTAGAGTTGCAGTATTCAAAGATTTGTTCCCCGCAGAGTACCGTGTGCTCGTGCAGTTGGCAAATTTTTGGGTTTACCGGTATTCAATCGTCTCGCACCTTGATTGAGTGAGAGTCGTTCGCTTCTCACCCAGTCAGGTTCAAGCCGTTCGAATAGGGGCAGCTGTTGCACCCCAAAATTTGACCAACAATTATTTATCCATCTAGTGTTTGAGAGTTGATACATTCATCAGAAAGTTCAAGAGATCCTCAGAGGAGTGGATTGAAACCAGGGTTGTGTGCTTCATAGCTTGAGAGTTGTGGGTGTTCCTCAGATGATTCTGAGACTTTAAGAATGAACTTGATGTTTTTAGAAAGCTTATGAGATGTCTTGACAGCCATCATGAAGCCCAGAGAAGTCATTGTGCAAGAATTCAGAGGATTCAACCATGAATGATAGAATTAGGGTTTTGACTGAGTCAACCCTAGATCAGCTGAAGATTTGGAGAAGGTTGAGACCCAATCCAAGGGCCATGAGATCATGTAATGATGTATAGAGATGTTATAAGGATGATTCCTAGACCAACTCATCATGATTGAAGAGTTTGAGAAGTTTTGAGTTAGGGTTTCCAAGGATTGTCAGTGAAAAAACCCTAATTTGATCCCTATCTTCCAGGCAGTTTTAGCTCTAGATGTGATTGATATCTCATCTTCCCCACAACATGAATGTTGTAGAGCTTGTTCTTAGCTTTAATTTGAGTGGTGGAAGTCCTTGATAGGAGTTGCAGAGCTCAAGTTATGGTTTTGACAAATTACAGGCCAGCTGAGGTGTGTGAATTTGGGTCCTTGAAAGTCACCCAACTTGCAGACAACTTTTGCCCTAGTAGGATGATTCCTATGATCTCTTGGTAAACATGAATGTTGGAGGGAATCTTCTTAGCTTTAATTTGAGTGGTAGAAGTCCTTGATAGGATTTGTGGAACTCAACTTATGGTTTGAACAAGACAGGGGTATTTTGGTCATTTGTCAGTTATAGGTCATTTTAGCCAATGCCTAAAACTCCTATTTCCAAGCCTCAAATGGAAAAACTCAAAACATGAAAGTTGTTCAAAATGTGATTTTAGGTCTATAAAGAAGGTCACAAATTGTTGGAAAAGCTCATAGCATGAAGTTACATGATTGGTCAAATTTGAACTAAAAATGGCATATAAGTTTGAAAAGTTGAATTTGAAAATTGGTTTGGAGGATCTAGGAATCCAAAATAGGTCATCCAATATATCATTTTGATTGGAAACATCATTTTGAGAACTTTGGTTCAAATAGATTTTTCATTTGAGGCCTAAAAAAGGGACTTTCTTTGTAAATCTATTACTTGCATTATAAGGCAATGTTGAAAAACCTTACACAAGCCAAATGTAAGGGCTGATTTCCTTCATACACACTTAATATCTCATGTAAAGACATATTCAAGGGATTTTGGCAAGGTATGAAAGAAGATATCATGATATTTCAAGTTCTCATGTGGTGATATTTTCAATACTTTCTAGAAGGATCTAGATGATTCTAGCCCCTTCCATCACTTGTTATTTAAAGAGGGCCATGAAGAGAGTTCAGAGGTTGGTGAAAGTGGAAGAATTGAGGAGAGAAGAAGGAGATTCGAGCTAGGGTTTCAAGGTGTACCATAACTGCATTTCAAGAGAAAAGTCCCTACTACAAGCTCTCATCTTCAAGGATTTTGCATACAGAAAGTAAAGCACCATTGGAAGATCACTGTGGAGAAGTTACAAGGCTTGAATCGTGCCATAGCATCACCTCCTTCTCATTCTTGACAGGTTCTTTTCTTTCTCCTTTTCACCTTAATTATGCGTAGATATACCATGATTTAGGTATAGAATGGCTAGGCTAAGTTAGATGATGAGATCTTGAGACTTTGAGCATGATTCATGGAGGTTGAAGTTTTGACATGAAACTTTAGAGATCAAGAACACGCACCCTAGGCTACTATATTCTTAGGTTTTTAGCTCAGCATGATCCCCTTAGCATGTGGTATAATCCTGATTAATATGAGATCATTTCATAACCATGCAAACCAGAGCATAAGAATGGAGGACAAGACTTGCAGCCTTCGTATTTTCTTCTTGAGGGAGAGTTAGAAGATTCTAGCACCGTGGTTGTGTAGAGGGAGAGGAGTAGATGAATTTTGATGTTTGGATCGTGAGGAATGATTGAGAGTTGAGGGAGATACGTGGAGTAGAAGCTGCTTGCATGGGAGCTGGCTCTGAAACCCTAGTTTGGTTCGTTGGAGAAGACGTAATCACGACCGTCCATCTCCTTTGAACATTTGACTTCTCAATCGCATCCAACGGCCCAGATCAGTCCAAGAAAACGGAGGGAAATTTAAAAGCCTAAACGCTGCGTTTGGTTTAGTGACCGTGTGGGCCTTAGTCTGCCTTCTATTCACACCCCCCTACGCGCGCTGGCCCAAAGGAAATGAACTGCATCCACTTCTATTCTCACCCCCTCTCTCCTTCTCTTGTATTATTTTATTTTTTAAATTTCTTCACATTTCATTAATTTTCTAAAAATCATAACTAAATGAAAAAATGTTATTTTTAACTCATTCTTTTTTTAACATTTTCATTAAAATGTCTAGAAAATTAAAAAATATAAAAATTGCATTTTATATTTTAATTGGTATTTTTTGCATATTTTACAAATAAATGCACTTTTTTAACCATTCATTTCATACATGGATTTGTATATTTTTGTTCATGCATTTAGAAATAGATTTTTTGCCCATTCTTTTTTGTGGTGATTCATATTGCATTGTAGTACTCTCTGGATTTATTACTAGATTTGTGGATTAAAATTTGATGTATTTTGATTGTTAGACATTTAGGTGCTCTAATTAGGGTTTTAGGTTGTATAGGTAGACTTCAACATTTTATTTTTGGGGTTTTTTAGGACAAGTTAGCCTATGGGGAATATATGGGACTTAAGGGTAGTTAAATAGGATCCCCTAGAATTTATATTAGGAATTTGTATGGTATTTTAGTATTTTTCATTGATTTTTGAATGTATGGATAGTATGTGTGTTGCTTAAAGGCATAAGTTGTATTGTTGTGTTTTCTTTCCTTCTCTGTTGAGTGTGTGAGCTTTGAAGATTGAGTTGAAGACCTTGTGGATCATCATGGAAGCTTTGAAGACCTTGCAGAGGAGTTTAGCATAGCTTTTGTTTGTTTTGTTTATAGGTTGATAGATGCATAGACAGAGCCCTAGATAGAAATATTTTGTTCAATAAACAAGGAGTGTCTTGTTCACCTCCTTTCTTCTCTGTGACACAGAGTCCCTTAAGGGTATTCACCTCTCTCCTTTGGAGGGATTAGTGACCTTGCCCTATAAGGTAGAACTTTGAGAGAGCCTTTCCTTTGATGTTAAGTCCTCAATGGCATCCTTTGGAAGTCAGTGAGCACTGTAACATCCCCCACTCATCTTGTTGACTGAATCTTGTTTGCTGGAGCATTGGAGCCATTGAAGATAGAAGCTGAGGCCTTGAAAAGGATGATTCCTTGAAGATTATTGAAGTCTGAAGACTCTGTGAAGACCAAGTGGATGCCTAAAGATCCCTGGAGATAGTGAAGCCTGAAGGTAGAGCTGATCAAAGGAGCTGAAGCTCAAGGGAGAAGATGAGTTGATACTCATGTTGTAGGGTTGATACCTGGAAAGCAAGTGATCTCTGAAGTCTGAAGACTGGGTTGCTGCTGGAGGAGCTGAGGCTTTCTTCTGTTTTCTTTGATGTATTGTGTGTTTTGTCTGATTTGTCTGTTGCATTAGACTAAGCCCATTTAGAATAAGTTCAGTCTAAGAGCATGAATGCATCTGATTGTATTGTTATTGCTTGGCTTTGCTTGCGGGTATTCGGTAGAGCTCAGCTCCCTTGCCCATGTGTTTATCTTGCTTGATAGCATGTTTTCTTTTGTCTGTATGATTGCAGTTTATTGTTTTTGCTTGAGAGCATGTTGTTTATTTCAGTATGATTACTGTTATTTCATGACTGGCTTGAGGTTGAGACGAGCTTGTGGAGGCTGAAGCCCCACACACATTTCCTCCCTCACTTGCATTGCATGCATTTTACTGTTAAAGCTGATGCTTTTGTCTGTTTTGGTGTATCATTGACATGATCCCTTAGGACTCTCATTTCCTTGGATAAGGATTTGATGATAGACTTTTAGGTTGAAACCTATGCATGACAACATCTAGGAGTTCCCTGTTCAAACCTCAACCATAGGATGAATCCATGGCATGACAACAGTAGGACTTGATAGTCTCCCTCCTAGTTGGGCCTGTTCTCTTCTCATCTCAAAACAGTTTAAGATACAGTAATCATGAATGATTTCTTTCGTACGTTACGAGCCTTAAGCTATCTGAGAAAGGATTGTGGGAGAGTTTCTTTTCCACAGTCTGGATGTTTAGTATGGTACCCTTTGGGTGACATGTGACGCATTCACTCTCAGGTCATAGTCTCTAGTGCGGTTGAAATTGCAAACACAATAAAAAACACTTCTTTTAGGAGATAACCCGTAGTTTCCCGAACTACGTTTGCTCTGATCTTTCATACCAGATGAAAGTACGTAGGCATAGGATGCGATATCCTAGCGAGCAACCTTCCCCACCTTCACCCGTAGTTAGTCGAACTACGTTGACTCTGATTTCTCGTTCCAGACGGGAATACGTAGGCATAAAGTGCGACGCTTTGCCGAGTCATTTTTCTTTTCTTTTTCAGCCAGCCTTGATAGGTAGATAGATTATAACCAACCCGTCCAAGTAAACAAACAAGCGAGGATCCCGTCGAGTACGACGGACGTGAGGGGTGCTAATACCTTCCCCTTGCGTAACCGACTCCCGAACCCAGACAATGGTTGCGACGACCTTGTCTTACCCTTATTCGTCAGGTTTTTCCGATCGTTTCCTTTCCCGCTCTGAGGGATAAATAACGAAAGGTGGCGACTCTTCTGTTTTGCTGGCACCTTATTTTCGCGCAAGCGACAGTACTTGCAGCGTGAAGTACTTCCAGAGTCTTCTGAAAACAGTGCTTGAAACTCTTCATACAAATACTTCAGCTACACTTCAGAGTCTTCTGTAGCTTCTGCTTCAAAGTCTCTTCTGGCAACGCTCATAGTCTTTTGATGACTTGCTTCTGATGCTTCAGAGCCTAGTGTAGAGTAGCGTTTAGATGCATTTTTTGCTTCCATAAGAGTATTAAAATTAATATCTGAAACAAAAACACTTGAACAAAATTAGAGTATATATTTTCCTAATACAAAATTGCATTAGTGTTATCATCAAAACATAGAGATATATTAAACACCAATCTGTGTTCTAACAATCTCCCCCTTTTTTATGATGACAAAAACACAAGAAATTTTGTTCAATAAATGGAAACAAATATATAACTCCCCCTAAGATAAAGAATCTCCCCCTGAAATGAATACTCTTAATAGAAGAAAATACTTCCCTTTTGCATGAGTATTCTTATCAGAATAAGAGCCTGATTAGAATCATGGTAGAAGATACTTTCCAGAATCAGAGCTTGATTTACTTTCCAGAATCAGAGCTTTGGTAATTAGAACCTGGTTTAACGTTATAGAATCAAAGTCTGGTTTGTATCAAGATCTTGATTTGTATTATCAACTTAGTATCAGAATCTGGTTTGGGGATTCTCAGAGTAACTTTAATGAATTTTGTCAGATGATACGTTACAGTTCTGAAAGACTAAAATTCAATGTTAGATATATTTCATTATGTCTGAACTCCATTTTGGTAACTGTTTATTTTGAACAATTCAGAATTTCATTTTCTCCCCCTTTTGTCATAATAAAAAAGAAAAACTTTTTAAAGACAAATAAAAGGAAACAGAAAGAAAAAATATAAACAGATAAGGGAAAACATTCATATTTATTGAAGAGATAATCATAATACATTCAGAACAAAACATGATTCAGAGAAAGCAGAAATATAGCAAAATAACACTTAAAGTGCACAAACATAAGAACTAAGATAGGCGTGATGCAAGCAGTTTAAGAATGTTGGTCATCTCAGATGTAGATTCCTCTTGCTTAGCCATCCATTTTTGTATGTTGTCTGTTTTCTCATCTTGTTTTGCCATCCAAGACTTCATCTCAGAGTGACTAGATTCCAGCATAGCAATCTTGTTTTCTAAATCTGGATTCTCTTTCTTAACTTCAGAAGAAGTAGTAGGAGCAGATTCAGATGCAGGAGTAGGAGCAGAGTCAATGACCATTGCAGATGCAGATTCTGGAGGCACAGATTCAGATGGTTGATCTACAATCATCAGAGCTAAAGGATTGGTTTCCAGAATGACTTCAGGAGCAGATTCTTCAATAGTCTCAGAAGCAGCAGAGACTTCAGAAGTTAAAGGTGCATCCTCAAGAAGCAGTGTTGGAGATCTGTTCATATTCTATAGCGTAGTTCTGACGACTTCAACAAATCTGATCTTAGCATCATCAGATTCTTCAGATTAGAAGCAATAGTGTTGAATCTGGAAACGAAGCTATTCCAGATAGCATCAGAGTCATTTGAGTTTATACTTGAGAGGCATTTCTTCTTCACAGAGTCTAAACTCATCCTTATCTCTTTCTTAAAATTAGCAAACAAAACATCAATGTTTAGCCTAGGTTTAGGTTTAAAAAAGGCTTCCAGAGGGGATGGTTTGGTTTGTTCTGGTGGGGGTGGTATGGTAAAGGTTGGGATAATGAACAGAGGACAAGGATAAGAAGGAAATGATGGAGGTTCAGAAGGTGAAGTTATAGCCTTTGGTTTGGATGAAGATGATCTTGGAAATAATAACTGTTTGAAATAAGAAGCAGAGGGAATGATTTGAGAATATTATTCTCAGATACAAGATTGCTTTGACGCTTCTTGTATTTGAGCTTAGTATTGTTATAGCTCTTCAGAACTTCTGATAACACTTTGATAAGTTCTTCTTTAGTGAGTTTAGCCATTACCTCTTCAGCGTCAGAGTCAGATTCAGAGTCAGATTCAGATCCTGAAGTTCCTTCCTCCTGATCTTCTATGTCTGCCATCAAAGCTACATTGGCACATTCCTCTTCTGACTCAGATTCAGATTCAGATGTATCTGAATCATCCCAGGTGGCCATTAGAACCTTTTTCTTCTTATCAGATTTTCTTTTAGGCTTGTCTTTCAGCACCTTTGGACATTCATTTTTGTAATGTCTAGGTTTTCTTTACATTCATAACAGACAACCTCCTTTTTTTCAGATCTTCTGTGTCCAGAAGATTCTTTTCTTTGGTCAGGTTTTCTGAAGTTTCTGAACTTCTTTCCTTTATGCTTCCAGAGTTTGTTTATTCTTCTAGACAACATGGATAGTTCATCTTCATCTTCTGATGAGGATTCTTCAGAGCTTTCCTCTATTACCTGCAATGCTTTAGCAGATTTATTAGATTTTAAAGCAATTGATTTACCTTTCTTTTGAGGTTCATCTTCTTCAAGTTCAATTTCATGACTTCTTAGTGAACTGATTAGTTCCTCCAAGGAGATCTTGTTCAGATCTTTAGCCATTTTCAGCGCAGTCACCATAGGTCTCCATCTGGTAGGTAAGCTTCTGATGATCTTTTTCACATGATCAGCAGTAGAGTATCCTTTATCCAGAACCTTTAGTCCAGCTGTAAGTATTTGAAATCTGGAGAACATAGCTTCAACAGATTCAGAGTCTTCCATCTTGAAGGCTTCATACTTCTGGATTAGAGCCAGAGCCTTTGTTTCCTTGACTTGAGAGTTTCCCTCATGAGTCATCTTTAAGGACTCAAACATGTCAAATGCAGTTTCTCTATTTGTGATCTTTTCATACTCAGTGTGAGATATTGCATTTAACAATATTGTTCTGGCCTTGTGGTGATTTCTAAATTCCTTCTTTTGGGCTTCTGTCATAGATTTTCTATCTACTTTATTGCCACTCCCATCAATGGGATGAACATATCCATCTATGACCAAATCCCATAAATCAGCATCATATCCAAGGAAAAAACTTTCAATCCTGTCTTTCCAATAATCAAATTTCTCCCCATCAAACATAGGGGGTTTAGTGCTGATTCTGTCCCTTTCTTCATATTTGTTGTTAATGTTAGACATTGTATTATTAGCCATAGTAACAACCAAATATATATCAAAGTTTTTCTCACTGGATCTTTACTGTCACTGTGAAGTGGTAGCACACACAGAACCGGAGCTCTGATGCCAACTGAAGGTGAGAAAATACTTAGAAGGGGGGTTGAATAAGTATGAAGATAAAAACTTAGAAATAAAAACTCAAGTATTTTTATCCTGGTTCGTTGAACTCAACTACTCCAGTCCACCCTTCCTAGAGTGATTTTCCTTTCTCAATCAAGGACTTAATCCACTATTTAATCAACTGATTACAATAGTAAGCACTAAGAACAACTATTTAAAGTCTTCTCAAGAACTACTGATCCTAACTGGATCTTCTTAAGGTTTTCTTACAATCAAATGTAATAACAAATACAAATGTTTAAATTGCTTCTAATAAAGCTTTATCACAACTGTGATTTTTTCACTTAATATTAAGAACAAAGAAATTAATTCTAGAAAGAATGTGAATTGTATGAGAGCTTTGGATATTGATTTCTTTTCAGGTAAAACGTCAACTGAAGAAGATGGTTGAAGACTTGCTTTTATAGGCAGCTGATCCAAGAGTATTTCACGTTGAGAAGAGTGTACCCAAAGGTCTGAGCCTTTTTGTCTTCACATCAAGTGACCTTTCCTAGAAGAAGAAAGCACAGAGAAATCCTTTTTGTCTGTGTTCTTGTGTCTAGCATAAATAAGGAAAGAGTCATTTGGATTATTCCAACGGACATAATCTTTGAATTCTTCTTCATTAATTTTCAGCAAGAATCATCAGAGTCTAATTTGATCAGAGCCTTCTGATGTTGATCAGAGTTTTGCTGAATCAGAGTCTTTGCAGCAGGTGTGCTTTTAGCGCGTATAAGTTCAGACAATATTTGAGTCAGATCCTCAGTACTGGCAGCTTTAGTACTTTCAGAATCTTCTGTAGTAACTATGCTTGAAAACTCTTCATACAGAATTCTTCTTTGGTTCAAATGCTTTTGACTTGCTTCAGATTCTTCTGGAGTTCTGCTTCAGATCCTTCTGGAGCTTCTGCTTCAGATCCTTCTGGAGTCTACGCTCAGGATCTTCTGTTGGCAGCATTCAAAATCTTCTAATGGATGCATATGGCGCTTCAGTGTCTAGCATATTTCTTATGTTCAATTCTGATTTGCTTCTGGAGTGATAATTACTTTAATATCTGCAGCAAACACTCTTAAGCAAATTTTAGAGTATATAATTCTTAATTACAAAATTTCATAATAGTTATCATCAAAACATAGAGATATTATTAAGAACCAATCTGTGTTCTAACAATCTCCCCCTTTTTGATGATGACAAAAACATCAGAAAATTTGTTTAATTGAGAATAGAATAAATATAACTCCCCCTGAGATGATGAATCTCCCCCTGAATTAAATATAAATAAGGAATAGAAACTTCCCTTTTGTCTTGAGTATTTTTCAGAGTTAGAGCTTGATTGTTCTTTAACATTTGAGAGTCAGAGTATCTTGCATATTTCAGAGTCAGAGCCTGATAATTGTCAAATGATCTGAGAATCTCAGAGTTTCTTTTACAGAGTGTACTTATCAAATGTTCTGAAATACTCAGATTTTATGTTAGATAAAATTAATATGTCTGAAGTTTCATTCTGGTGAAGTTTAATTAAACAGTTCAGATCTATATTTTCTCCCCCTTTTTTGTCATAAGCAAAAAGTAATAACGTTGAAAAGACAAAGAAAAAGAAACATTAAATGAGATAAATCATGTGGAGAAAACTTTGAAACATTCATTCATTCATTCAGAGCAAGAGTACACACATCAGAAGATATTCAAAATACATATGCAAACATTAGATGCAAACATCAGAAGAAAAAATAAACAAACTAAGAGTGTTTTGACAAAAGCATCTTTAACAGATCCATGATCTCAGAAGAGGACTGTTCTGGTTTTGACATCCACTTAGCCACTGTTTCATTCTTCTGATCCTGTTGGGACATCCACTGAGTCATGTCTTCAGACTTCTTATCTTGTTTAGCCATCCATGACTTGATTTCTGATTGACCAGCTTCCAGAACTGCAATCTTATCTTCAAGATCTGGATGTTCTTTCTTGATCTCAGATGAAGAAGGTGGAACAGTTTCTGAAGCTTGAACAAAGTCAATTTCCATAGGGGCTTTGGAGCTAGGAGCAGTAGAGCCAAAAGGATGTTCTATCAGAGTCATAGTCAGGGGGTTGTCTTCAGATGCAGATTCAGTATTCTCTTCTGATGATGAAGGAGCATCTGTAAGAAGCAGTGGTCCAGATCTCTTAACAGTCCAGAACAGACTTCTAGCAGCTTCAGCAAATCTGAGCTTCGCATCATCAGAACATACGTTCTTCAGATTTGATGCTACAGTGTTGAATCTGTTTATGAAGCCATTCCAAATGACATCAGATTCCTTTGCATCCATTGTTGATGAACATTTCCTCTGTACAGAACCTAAATACATCTGTATTTATTTCAAAAAAACTTGTAAATAAATGATCAACATTTAATCTAGGTCTTGGGTGTAACAGAGTTTCCAAGGTTATTGGCTTGGGTTGGGGAGTAGGTGGAAAGATGAATTTATGAATGGAGATCAGAGGAGGAGGGTAGTAAGGTATGAATGGAATTTCAGAGGATTTGTCAGGTTTGGATCTATTTAAAGCATTCATCAGATTTGGTTCTTTTGTTGGATAGGAAACCACATCAAATGGTTTATCAGAGTAAGGTTTGAAAGCAGATTTAGCAGGTTTATCAGAATTAGCAGGTTTATCAGATGAAGCAGGTATATCAGATTAGCAGATATAGCAGAGTATGGTTTTGGATCTGATGAAGGTACTGCTGACATTGTTTTAATATAGGATTGAAGCACAGATGATAGAATGATGGTAAGTTTGGGTTTGAGAGGAGTGAGGGTTTCAGATGGTTCAATTCTGGTGT
Source organism: Lathyrus sativus (assembly GCA_963859935.3). Classification (NCBI taxonomy): domain Eukaryota; kingdom Viridiplantae; phylum Streptophyta; class Magnoliopsida; order Fabales; family Fabaceae; genus Lathyrus; species Lathyrus sativus. Next base: position 668,477,306 of record OZ012740.1, read on the forward strand.
AGAAGTTTTTCAAGGTGAAACCAGAAGGTACATTCTCAGATGTTCTTGGCTTGGGTGCAGGGGTAGGATTGGGAATGGTAATTTCAGAAGATGGTTTAGGTGTTGGAATAGGATCTGGAATAATAACTTCAGAAGACACAGGGGGTTCTGGTTGGTTTACTTCAGAATTTCTGTGAGAGGGGGATACCAGAAAATCTGGGTGTATATCAGATTCTGAGGAATTGGATGATGATGTTGGAGTGTAAGAGGTAGAGGACACTTCAAAAACAGTTTTGAGAGGTGTAATGTTTAGAACCTCTGTCTCAGGAATATGGGTTTCAGATGGGTTCGCTGTTTCTGATGTAGGTGGTTCTGATGTAGGTGGATCAGATGTAACTTTCATAGGTTCAGAAGTAACTGGTACAGATGCAATGGGTTCAGATGTGTTTGATGGTGGTTGTGGTTGTTTTTTTTGTTGTTGTGTTTGTGGTTCAGATTGTTTTTCTTGTGGTTGTTGTTGTTGTTCAAATGGTTTTTCTTTTTGTTGTTCAGATGGTTTTTCTGGTTGTTGTGGTTGTTGTTCTGATTGTTGTTGTTGTTGTTGTTGTGGTGCAGATTGTTTTATTGGTATTTCTGGTTGTGGAGTCTGATTTTGTGGTTTTGTTGTTGTTGGTTTTGGTACAGATGATTGTGTAGTAGAAGGTTTTACAGGTAAGATGGAAGCAGGATTAGATGATTTTTGTGGGGATGGAACAGATATATGAGGTGGAGCAGTAACAGATTGTTTATGAGTAGAAGGTGGTTTAGGGATAGACTTAAATGTTGAATCATTTACAACAGTATTATTTACAAAAGATACAGAAGATTTGGTACCTTTAATCTTGATACGTTTTGCAGGAACAGAAGGAGTGTCTCCAGATGCTTTCCTCTTTATCAGCTTCTGAGGCTTCTCAGCAACTTTGGGCTTCTTCTGAACAGGCACAACTTCTGCTTCTGATTGACTTCTTTTTCTTGTAATCTCTTCTCCTTCAACAGGCAATGGTTCCCTTGCTCTTTTCAGAATATCTACAAGAATGGGCATTCCATCTGCCTTGCAAGCATCAATATAACTCACTATTATTTCCCTTGGTTCTTCAGCAAAGAACAGAGGGTAGTCATCTACTGGGATTCTCTTCTGACTGAGTTCAGTGATATTCAGCTTCTTGAGTGCTGTTGTGAGTTCTTCTACAATTTTTAGTCTCTGAAGACTCTTTGCATTTAGAGGTTTTCCAAGAATGAATTCAAGTTCATCTGTGACTCCAGCAGCATATAGAGCAGTCACCAGTCCATTTTCTGTTAGAAAATCTGAAATTAACCTTCCAAAGGGAATCCATGTTCTGATCTTCTGACCTTTTTCTTTCACAGATTCTCTGGAGGCATTTATATGATTCCATAAGTGCATAAACAGAATGTAGGGAAGATCTACCTTGGTGATCTGACTTAAGCAGTACATAAAGTAGAGTTGTTCATTGCTTACATAGTCTAGAGAGTTTGTAGACTTTCTGTGATGAATGCATCCCATGAAAATCTTTGCCCAGATCTTGTAGTCAGGCTTCAGATCTTTGAACTTATTAGAGGCCTATCCAACAGTCATCACTTCCTCATATACTTCATCCATATCTACACGCCCAGCTGGCAGATGAGATACTCCATCTGTCTCCTCATATCCAATGAGTTTCCTGATCAGATATTCTGTGATGATTATCTCTTTACCCAGAATAAAAGACAAGATAAACTTAGGGTATACAACAGCATGGATCCAGAATTCTTTCACCAGAAGGGGGTAGACTGGTCCGAAGAGTCTGTCAAAGTATTTTACCCATCCTTGAGCATCAATTATGGAGCGAAACTCAAATCCATTTTCAGCCAGTGAATCAAATTCCACCATTGATTCACAGAGAATCTCCAGTTTGTCAACAGGTGTTAACAAAGTTCTCTTTGGTGTCGTATATGGAGTCACACCCATATTTGCAGAAGTAACTGCAGCCATGCTTGATTGAAATTGTGTAGCAGTGGATGATGAAGTTGCCATTGAAGATGAGTTTGTCAAACACTTAGGGTTTTTGTGAAGAGAGAAAAGAAGACAGAAATTCATAAACGTTTTGAGATGTGAAAAGTGTGAAAGTGGTGAGAAATGAGATATTTATAGTAAACACTTAGGCATACAAACAATCAGATAATGGCACGTTCACACATAGCATTTAATGAAAAAGAATAAAAATCATTTCAAGCATTAATTGATTCTGACAAATTGGGGGGAAAATCAAGATTTTCACTATTCAAACTTCACCTTAAACGTCTCTTCAATAGTGTACATACCACCTTTGCAGATTCAGAGTGACACGTGTTTGCTTGCATGTGCTTCTGAATTCTCTTGAGAAATGAAATGTTAACCAACTTTCAGATCCTCTGAGTATTGTTAGTTCAGAGTTTCACACAAAAAAGTAATTTAAGGAAATGAATAAGTAATCAGAAGAAATACTTCAGAGCATTAAACATTTTTGCATCTATAAAATTTGCTTCTGACAAATATTATTCTGGACAAAAATCCATACCAATATTTTTCAGAATAAATTTGAATCTATCTTCAACAAGGGGTTTTGTGAAAATATATTCCCATTGATGATCTGTATCAACAAAGGCCAAATTTATAATTCCCTTCTGAACATAGTCTTTGATGAAATGATGCTTAATTTCTATATGTTTTGCCTTAGAGTGTAAATGGGGTTTTTAGACAAACATATAGCAGAAGTATTATCACAGAATATAGAAATGTTACTTTCAAATATCTGATAGTCTTCTAGCTGACTTTTCATCCAGAGCATCTGCGTGCTACATCCAGCAGCAACAATATATTCTGCCTTTATGGTTGATAGTGCAATTGTGGGTTGCTTCTTGTTGTACCAAGAGATTAGATTTATTCCTAGAAATTGACAACTTCCAGAAGTACTTTTTCTTTCCACTCTGTCTCCAGCGTAGTCAGTATCACAAAATCCAACTAATTTGAAATCATCAGATTTTCTGTAACACAAACCCACATTAGAAGTACCTTTCAGATACCTTAGAATCCTCTTGACAGTTGTCAAGTGTGATTCTCTAGGATTTGATTGGAATCTAGCACACAAGCATACAATGAACAATATGTCAGGTCTAGAAGCAGTTAAGTAAAGAAGAGATCCTATCATACCTCTGTAGAGTCTCTGATCTACTTTCTTATTTACCTCTTCCTTGCCTAGTGAACTAGTTGGATGCATGGGAGTCTTTGCCAGCTTACTATCAGTCATGTTAAATTTCTTCAGAAGTTCTTTAACATATTTGGTCTGATGTATGTAAGTGCACTTTGGAGTTTGGTTGACTTGAATTCCCAGAAAGAATCTCAATTCTCCCATCATGCTCATTTCAAATTCTGCCTGCATACATTGAGCAAACTCCTTTCCCAGTATAGTATTGGTAGATCCAAATATGATATCATCCACATATATTTGACAAATTAGAAGATCTTTCTTAAATGATTTACAAAAGAGAGTTGTGTCCACTTTGCCTCTGATGAAATTTTTCTCCAGAAGAAAATTGCTCAATCTCTCATACCAAGCTCTGGGAGCTTGTTTTAAACCATACAGAGATTTCTTTAGTTTGAAAACATGATCTGGAAATTTTTCACTCTCAAAACCAGGAGGCTGGTGGACATAAACTTCTTCTTCTACAATACTATTTAGAAAGGCACTTTTAACATCCATCTGATACAGAGTGATGTTATTTTGTGCAGCAAATGAAATAAGAAGGTGTATAGATTCTAACCTTGCCACTGGAGCATAAGTTTCAGTATAATCAATACCTTCTTGTTAATTGTACCCTTGAGCAACAAGCCTTGCCTTATTTCTTTCAACTTCTCCTTTCTCATTAAGCTTATTTATGAAGACCCATTTAGTTCCAATTATATTGAATCCTTTTGGTCTTTGAACTAAATCCCACACATCATTTCTGGTGAATTGACTTAGCTCTGTAAGAGCACAGATTGTGTCTTAGTATTATCTCTATGTTTTGATGATAACATTAATGATAATTTGTATACAAGAATTATGCTCTCTAAATTTGTTCTAAACTGTTTTCTACAGGCACAAAAGATTTTAATCTTAAAGAGCAAATTTGATGTGAACAATAAATTCTGAATGGCTCAAGAGCATCTGAAGATTAGAAGAATCTGAAGTATAAGAGCTTAGTCATCAAGATTCTGAAGATACAACACGCTGCATGTATTATCAAGAATCTGAATGAAAGAAGACTCTGAGTGAAGAGACTCTGAATGAGAGAAGACTCTGATCTGAGTGAAGACTCTGATCTAAGAGCATGTTACGCTTCAAGCACACAGCTGCACCAGACTCTGATTCATCAACATCTGAAGAACATCTTAGGCTCTGAAGTTTCCAGAAGGTTCTGAAGACTGAAGACTCTGATATTGATTGTTGATCTGAACTATCTGAAGAATTATTTGAAGAAGATTATTTTAATATATCCGTTGGAATATGCCAGCAAATCTTTCCTTAATTGGGATAGACAAAATTCTCTGCAAGAATATTATTCCTCTGGTACATTCCATATATGGTATAATCACAGCTCAGCAGACAATTGCTACACCCACTATTTGTGCGCCGTCTCTCTGCTGCAATAGTACAAAGGACAGTACTATTTTGATATTGGAAATATCTTCTCTAACGGTAAAATATTCTCTCCAATATTCAAGTGGCTATATAAAGGACATCATAGCTCATTCTTCAAGTGACTAATATTGAAAATCTTCTCTCACGTGAAAAACTCTCAAGCTCTCATATTCTTTGCTGTTCATACACTGTTCTAAACTTAGAGAAATAACACAGTTGTGTTTATAGCTTTCATAGAAGCATTTCTTACTCTTTCATTGTATTACATTAATTTGTAAAGGAAGTTTTTCCTTAAGAGGATCTAGGTTAGATCAGTAGCTCTTAAGAAGACTAAGAACAGTTGTTCTTAGGTGTGCTATTTGTAATCAGTTGATTTGAATAGTGGATTAAGTCCTTGTTGAGAAAGGCAAATCACTCTTGAAAAGGGTGGACTGGAGTAGTTGAGTTCAACGAACCAGGATAAAAATACTTGTGTTTTTATCTTTGATTATTTTCTGTCATACTTATTCAACCCCCCCTTCTAAGTATTTTCTCACCTTCAGTTGGCATCAGAGCTCCGGTTCTGAGTGTGCATTCGCTTAACCGTGACAGATAAAGATCCAGTGAGAAAAATACTCTGTTATTTATTTGGTTGCTAATATGGGTGATATTCCTACATCAAGCAACAAATATGAAGGAGACAGAATCAGCACCAAACCTCCAATGTTTGATGGAGAAAAATTTGATTATTGGAAAGATAGACTTGAAAGTTTTTTCTTGGGGTATGATGCTGATCTCTGGGATTTAGTCATTGATGGGTATGAACATCCTACTAAGGATGGCAAAAAGATTGATAGAAAATCAATGACTGAGGAGCAGAAGAAAGAATTCAAGAATCATCACAAAGCCAGAACCATACTTCTGAATGCAATCTCTCATACAGAGTATGAAAAGATTACCAACAGAGAAACTGCTCATGATATGTTTGAGTCTCTCAAAATGACTCATGAGGGAAATTCTCAGGTGAAAGAAACAAAGGCTCTGGCGCTGATACAGAAGTATGAAGCGTTCAAAATGGAAGAATCTGAGAACATTGAGACTATGTTTTCCAGATTTCAGATTCTAACAGCTGGGTTGAAAGTTCTGGACAAGGGCTATTCAACATCTGATCATGTCAAGAAGATCATCAGAAGTCTTCCTACCAGATGGAGACCTATGGTGACTGCATTGAAGCTGGCCAAGGATCTGAACAAAATCTCATTAGAAGAACTCATCAGTTCTTTGAGAAGTCATGAGATTGAGCTGGAGGAAGATGAAACCCAGAAGAAAGATAAAGGTAAATCCTTAGCTTTTAAATCTAACAAATCTGTTAAAGCCTTGCAGGTTAATGAAGAAAGCTCTGAGGAATCTTCTTCTGAAGAAGAAGATGAACTATCTATGCTGTCCAGAAGGATCAACAAACTCTGGAAGCACAAAGGGAAGAAGTTCAACAACTTCAGAAGATCTGATCAAAAGAAAGAATCTTCTGGACACAGAAGATCTGGCAAGAAAGAGATCACTTGCTTTGAATGTAAAGAACCTGGACACTACAAGAGTGAATGTCCCAAACTTCAAAAGGAAAAACCCAAAAGGAAGTTTGATAAAAAGAAAAAGGTTCTGATGGCTACATGGGATGACTCAGATGAATCTGAATCATCTTCTGAATCTGAGGAAGAATGTGCAAATGTTGCGCTGATGGCCAACACAGATGATCAAGATGAAGGAACGTCATCATCTGAATCTGAGTCAGAATCAGACTCTGACTCTGAAGAGGTATTTTCTGAACTCTCCAGAGCTGAACTTGTTGAAAGTTTATCTGACATGTTGGAAAGCTACAGCAAGATTAAACTCAAATACAAGAAGCTGAAAAACAATCTTGAATCTGAGATTGATCTTCTGAGAACAGAACTTGTTGAGCAGAAAGAAATAAATTTAAAACTCAAAAATGATTTAGAAACAACTCAACAAGAATCTGATACTGAAACAGAGTCAAGTGAAAATATTTTAGAAAAATATGACTCCAGTTTTAGAAGATTCCTCACTAAAAGCATAGACAGAAGCAAGATGGCTTCTATGATCTATGGTGTTAGTGGGAACAACAGAAGAGGCATTGGATGTGAATCCTCCTCTGGAAGCAATCCAAAGTCTGTTGATAAATTCTTCATCAAGAAGACTCCTCTGTATTCTCATTTCAAGTTTGGTCATCTGAATGATATTAAACATACAAGCTCTGAAAAGAGTACTTATGTGTTTAAGCCAAGGGTTAGCCAGAATAAACACTATGTTGAAAAACAGAAGTTTAGGCAAAACCACAGAACATCTAACCCCAAAGGACCCAAGAAGATCTGGGTACCTAAAAGTCAAATAATACCTGTTGCAGATGTTCTTAGCAGCAAAATCCAGACACCAATCATGGTACCTGGACTCTGGATGCTCACGACATATGACGGGCGAAAGGTCTATGTTCCAAAGCCTGGAACTTAGATCTGGAGGGGACGTGAAATTTGGAGGGAACCAGAGGGGCAAGATCATTGGCTCTGGTACAATAGGTAATGGTAACCTACCCTCTATTTCTAATGTTCTGTTAGTTGAAGGATTGAAACATAATCTATTGTCCATAAGTCAATTAAGTGACAATGGTTATGATATCATCTTTAATCAAAAATGTTGCAAAGCTGTTTGTCAAAAGAATGGCTCAACCTTATTCAGTGGAAAGAGGAAAAACAACATTTACAAAATTAACCTTTCAGAACTTAAAGTTCAAAATGTAAAATGCCTTTTATCTGTGAATGATGAGCAATGGGTCTGGCATAGAAGATTGGGACATATTAATATGAGACGTATATCTCAGATTAATAAACTCAATCTGGTCAGAGGACTCCCTAATCTGAAGTTCAATTCAGATGCTCTGTGTGGCGCATGTCAAAAGGGTAAATTTTCAAAATCTCATTTTAAACCAAAAAATGTTGTTTCCACCTCTAGACCATTGGAATTACTTCATATTGATCTGTTTGGACCAGTGAAAACTGCATCCATCAGAGGCAAGAAGTATGGGTTAGTCATTATAGATGACTACAGCAGATGGACATGGGTAAAGTTTCTAAAACACAAGGATGAGTCTCATTCTGTGTTCATTGACTTCTGCAATCAAGTCCAGACTGAAAAAGAATGCAAAATTATTAAAGTCAGAAGTGATCATGGTGGCGAATTTGAAAACAAATATTTTGAAAAATATTTTTCTGAAAAAGGAATTGCACATGATTTCTCCTGTCCTAGAACTCCACAACAAAATGGAGTTGTAGAGAGGAAAAATAGAACATTGCAAGAAATGGCCAGAACCATGATCAACGAGACAAATCTGGCAAAATATTTTTGGGCAGAAGCAATAAATACAGCATGTTATATTCAGAACAGAGTGTCTGTAAGACCTCTTCTGGAAAAGACTCCCTATGAATTGTGGAGAAACAGAAAGCCCAACATTGCTTATTTTCATCCATTTGGATGTGTTTGTTATATGCTTAACACTAAAGATCATCTGAACAAGTTTGATTCCAAAGCACAGAAGTGTTTCATGCTTGGTTATTCTGAACGCTCTAAAGGCTACAGAGTATTCAATACTGAAACACAGATTGTGGAAGAATCTATTCATGTTAGATTTGATGATAAGCTTGGCTCTGAAAAGCCAAAGCAAGTTGAAAGTTTTGCAGATAGAGAAGTTATTCTCACAGACTCTGAAGGCTCAGAGGCAAACAAGACTAAAGACAAAGACTCTGAAGAAAACCCAGATGCTACGCCTCTAACTTCCCAACTTGACAATCTGCATATTTCTGAAAGACCAACAGTCAGAGGATCTTCTTCCAGAATGAAAGCTTCTCATCCAGAGGATGTGATAATTGGAAAGAAAGATGATCCAATAAGGACAAGAGCATTTCTCAGAACTTCTGAATCTTCCTTCTGTGGCTTAGTGTCAATTATAGAACCATCATCTGTTGATGAGGCTCTGGAAGATAATGAATGGATTTTAGCTATGCAAGAGGAGCTGAATCAATTCACAAGAAATGAAGTCTGGGATCTGGTTCCAAGACCTAAAGGTTTCAATGTCATTGGAACAAAATGGGTTTTCAGAAATAAACTGAATGAAAAAGGAGAAGTTGAAAGGAACAAAGCAAGACTGGTTGCTCAAGGCTACAGTCAACAAGAAGGCATAGACTACACAGAAACATATGCTCCTGTTGCAAGGTTAGAGTCTATACGCTTGCTTATTTCATTTGCTGCACAACATAACATCACTCTTTATCAGATGGATGTTAAAAGTGCTTTTCTTAATGGAATTATAGAAGAGGAAGTGTATGTCCACCAACCTCCTGGTTTTGAAAATGAAAATTTTCCAGATCATGTTTACAAACTGAAAAAATCTCTTTATGGACTAAAACAAGCTCCCAGAGCTTGGTATGAGAGGTTGAGTAATTTTCTTCTGAAGAAAAATTTCATCAGAGGAAAAGTGGATACCACACTATTTTGTAAAACCATTAAGAAAGATTTGTTGATTTGTCAAATTTATGTAGATGATATTATTTTTGGATCAACAAATATTATGCTTGGAAAGGAGTTTGCTAAATGTATGCAGGAAGAATTTGAGATGAGCATGATGGGAGAACTGAAATTCTTTCTGGGAATCCAAGTAAATCAGACTCCAGAGTGCACCTACATACATCAGACCAAGTATGTTAAAGAGCTTCTGAAGAAGTTTAACATGTTGGATAGCAAAATGGAAAAGACTCCAATGCATCCTACAAGCACTCTAGGTAAGGAAGAGGTAAGTAAGAAGGTAGATCAGAAACTCTACAGAGGTATGATAGGATCTCTTCTTTATTTGACTGCTTCTAGACCAGACATTCTGTTTAGTGTTTGTTTATGTGCTAGATTCCAATCAGATCCTAGAGAATCACACTTAACTGCTGTTAAGAGGATTCTAAGGTATCTGAAAGGTACTGCTAATGTTGGTTTGTGTTACAGAAGATCTGACAAATATTCACTAGTTGGATTCTGTGATGCTGACTATGCTGGAGATAGAGTTGAGCGCAAAAGTACTTCTGGAAGCTGTCAGTTTCTTGGAAGTCATCTAATCTCGTGGTACAGCAAGAAGCAACCAACAATTGCACTATCAACCACAGAGGCAGAATACATTGCTGCTGCTGGGTGTTCCACTCAGATGCTCTGGATGAAGAGTCAACTAGAAGATTATCAAATCTATGAGAGTAATCTTTCTATCTTCTGTGACAATACTTCAGCTATATGTTTATCCAAAAATCCAATTTTACACTCTAAGGCCAAACATATAGAGATTAAACATCATTTCATCAGAGACTATGTTCAGAAGGGTGTAATAAATTTAGCCTTTGTTGATACAGATCATCAATGGGCAGATATTTTCACAAAACCCCTTGCTGAAGATAGGTTTAAGTTTATTCTGAAAAATATTTGTATGGATTTTTGTCCAGAGTAATATTTCTCAGAGTCAACTTCTCAGATGCTAAGTGTTTAACACTCTGAAGTATTGCATCTGTTTTGCTTGTTTATTTTATCTGTGATTTATTTTGTGAAACTCTGTACTGACCATCTCAGAGGATCTGAAAGTTGAAAACGTTTCATTTCTTAAGAGTTACAGAATCACATGCAAAGCAAACACGTGTCACTCAGAATCTGAAAAGATGGAGTACACCTACTGAGTATGACGTTTAAGGTATTGCTTTGAAAATCTCAATCTGTCTTGATTTCCCCCCAAATGTCATATCATAATTAAAAATGATTACTTTTCATTAAATGCAAACGTGCGTATGTGTCCTATGTATGTCTGTTGTGTTTCCCATGCGTGTTTTATTTTTCTATATAAACCACTCTCTTAACACATTCACACTTTTCACATTCTCAACACATATGCGTTTTTGCTTGTTGTTCTCTCTCTTCGCAAACCCTAAACGAACCCAGAAATCTTCATCTCCTTCTTCATCATCAACAATGGCATCCACTTCAAAAGCAGTTACTACCAAAGATTCTACCACTATCATTGAACCAGTACGCACTCTCCTGACTCCTGTTGATTCTCTAGAAGTGTTATGTGAAAGTTTCGTGGATTTGGAAGACCTTGCTGAAAATGGGTTTGATCTGATTCCTTCAATCAAAGCACAAGGTTGGGACGGTTATTTTGACAGGCTTATGGGTCCTGTATATCCAAAGTTAGTGAAGGAGTTTTGGATCCATGCATTCGCTACTCCAAAGTTCGTTCATTCTTCTGTGCTGGGTAAGAAGATTGTTATCACTGAAAATCTGATCAGGAAACTCATAGGTTTCAAGGCAACTGATGGAGTAACCTCTCTATCTTCTGCGCGTGAAGATCTGAAAGATGTTTGTCAAGAAATCTGCACTACTGGTGAACCTTGTAAGAAGGTTAAGTTTTTGAAACCCACTTACAAGATTTGGGCTAAGATTTTCTTGAACACCATTTTTCACAGACCCTCTTCAAACTCATCTGACTATGTTAATGCTGAACAACTTTACTTCATGTATTGTTTACATCAAAACATTCAGATTGATCTTCCTTATCTGTTGTTTAATCATCTGGTATCTCACGTCAAGGAGACAAGGGAAACTGCCAGAGATAAAACTGGAAGAGTCAGAACATGGATCCCTATGGGAAGACTGATTTCAGATATTCTGATAGAAAACCAACTTGTGGCGCATCTGCAAGAGGCTGGGTTAACAGAAGATCTGAACTTTATCATTGGCTCTGAAATAAATGGCTTAACTCTGAGAAGGATGAAATTGGTTGAAGATTTATCTGAGAAACCAAGGAAAACTAACTCTGAAGAAGTTAGGGGGAGAAGGATTCCTGTTGAGGACTTTCCTCTATTCACCTCAGATGAACCCAGAGAACTTATAGCTGAATATGTTGCTCGTTGCATCAGAGATGGTGTTGAGATTCCTGCAAATCTTGTGCAGAAGGAAGGCCAAGTTCTTCCTGATTTAACAAGGGAAAGAAGACGCAAAAGAAAAGCTGATAAAGAAGGTCATCAGAAGAAAAGAAAGCATTCAGATGCTGAGAAGAAGAAGAAAAGAAAGAAGCTGAAGAAGGTTCAACAAGATCCTCCTGCAGCAACTTTTGAAGAGATAAGAGATACTCTGAAACAGGTATTTAACACTGATTCTAATCCTGTTCATCATTCTGCTACCCCCACACCATCTGACTCACCCCTCATATTTAAAAGATCTAGACCATCTGAGACTCATACACCACAACCAACAAACATTCAAACACCACAATCCAAACAAACTCAACAAACAACACCACAAACTCAAAACACCATTCCAGAATCTACCATTCCAGAGGATGTTCACCCTGAACACTCTGATCATCCTGAAAATATCATTAATCCTAATGAGATATTAGATATCACACCCTTAAACCGTTCTATCATTTTATCTTCAACTTCTGAAAAATCTAACCAATCTGATACATCATCTGATGATGAATCATCTGGTTTCATTAATGAATGCTTGAATGATCTCAAACAACCTCGTACTGAGAGTGTTTGGAAACAACTTTTTAAATCTCCAACTTCTGAACATCCACCCTCTCCACAAAATTCCCCAACTCAAACTCTCACTCCACAACCTCTTGAAATCCAAAACACTCCACAACCAACATCTGAACCACAACCAACATCTGAACCACAACCAACATCTGAACCACAACCAACATCTGAACCACAACCAACATCTGAACCAACCAACCAACAAACTTCTGAACCACAAATCAACCAACAAACATCTGAACCTCAAACATCTGAACATCCATCCTCACAACCTCAACCTTCTAAACAAACACCACAAACACAACCAACCCAACCCAGAATCCCTGATGAAGCAGAATTGGGATCAAGTGTTTATACTATGTTAAAAGATTTTGAGAAGGATAATGTCTCAGACTTTGCTGACATTATGGATGTGTGCATGACTACTATGGACAAAGAGGCTGCTAATGCTGTTTGGAAGAAATATCTTTACAGATTGAATAGGGAGGCTTTGAAAATCAGGACTCAATGTCTTAGATTGTCAAAGGTAAGGCTTGCTGCTTATCAGAAACGGATTAAGAGAAACCCTCCTCCTATTCTTCTTCTAGAAGCTCCTCCACCTCCAGAAATTCCTGCACATGATGTCACTCAGATTGTTTCAGAATCCACTGTTCCAGAATCTTCTATCTCAGTATCTTCAGATCTTCAGAAGGATGTAAAAGAACTAAAGGACTTCATGGTTGATCAAAAGAAAACAAATGAAGAAATGAAAACTTGGATGGCTAAGCAAGATGAGAATTCAGAAAGGATTACAGCACTGCTGCACCTCATTGCTTCTCAACAAACCTCATCTGCCAAACCTTCTTAATGTTTTGCACAAGTTTTTCATGCTTTGTTCTGTTTTTGATTGTCTTCTGATATGTTTTGTTTGCTTCTATCTGAATCTGGATGTTATCTTAATGAACATGATCTTTTGCTTATCTGGATATGTGTTTCTTCTGCATCTTTACTGTCTTTTAAAATTCCTTTTGATTATGACAAAAAGGGGGAGAAACAAAATAGAATCTGATTGTTCAAATCTATAAGCAATAATCTGAACTAAGTCAGACATGTTACTAACATTCTTTGAATCTAACCAGACTCTGACGAATTTATCTAACCAGACTCTGACAAATTTCATTGAAGTTTTTTTCTGAGATCTATCTTTTCAGAACCTGATCAAATATAGCTAAATCTGAGTAAACCAGACTCTGATATCCAAAGACCAGACTCTGATATTTAACCTTGAGTACTATGATCTGAAAGATAACTCAAGACAGGATATGGCAAGATAAACAACCAAGTGTTCTGAAGTTGTTCATCTGTCATCAAGCTTTAATATGACATCAAGCCTTGGCATCAAGCTTTGACTCTAGAAGTCAAACATATGTCAACCAGGATTTGTCAACCAGGCTTCAATCAGGATGATAATCAGGCTCTGAACCCGAAATTCAATCAGACTCTGAATCTGAAATGTAATCAGGCTCTGAATCTGAAATATACTCAACCAGAAAGGGAAGTATCTAATTCCATTAGAGTATTCATTTCAGGGGGAGATTGTTAATCTCAGGGGAAGTTATTTTAATTCATTTTTATTGAACAAATTGCTCATGTTTTGTCATCATCAAAAAGGGGGAGATTGTAAGAGCACAGATTGTGTCTTAGTATTATCTCTATGTTTTGATGATAACATTAATGATAATTTGTATACAAGAATTATGCTCTCTAAATTTGTTCTAAACTGTTTTCTACAGGCACAAAAGATTTTAATCTTAAAGAGCAAATTTGATGTGAACAATAAATTCTGAATGGCTCAAGAGCATCTGAAGATTAGAAGAATCTGAAGTATAAGAGCTTAGTCATCAAGATTCTGAAGATACAACACGCTGCATGTATTATCAAGAATCTGAATGAAAGAAGACTCTGAGTGAAGAGACTCTGAATGAGAGAAGACTCTGATCTGAGTGAAGACTCTGATCTAAGAGCATGTTACGCTTCAAGCACACAGCTGCACCAGACTCTGATTCATCAACATCTGAAGAACATCTTAGGCTCTGAAGTTTCCAGAAGGTTCTGAAGACTGAAGACTCTGATATTGATTGTTGATCTGAACTATCTGAAGAATTATTTGAAGAAGATTATTTTAATATATCCGTTGGAATATGCCAGCAAATCTTTCCTTAATTGGGATAGACAAAATTCTCTGCAAGAATATTATTCCTCTGGTACATTCCATATATGGTATAATCACAGCTCAGCAGACAATTGCTACACCCACTATTTGTGCGCCGTCTCTCTGCTGCAATAGTACAAAGGACAGTACTATTTTGATATTGGAAATATCTTCTCTAACGGTAAAATATTCTCTCCAATATTCAAGTGGCTATATAAAGGACATCATAGCTCATTCTTCAAGTGACTAATATTGAAAATCTTCTCTCACGTGAAAAACTCTCAAGCTCTCATATTCTTTGCTGTTCATACACTGTTCTAAACTTAGAGAAATAACACAGTTGTGTTTATAGCTTTCATAGAAGCATTTCTTACTCTTTCATTGTATTACATTAATTTGTAAAGGAAGTTTTTCCTTAAGAGGATCTAGGTTAGATCAGTAGCTCTTAAGAAGACTAAGAACAGTTGTTCTTAGGTGTGCTATTTGTAATCAGTTGATTTGAATAGTGGATTAAGTCCTTGTTGAGAAAGGCAAATCACTCTTGAAAAGGGTGGACTGGAGTAGTTGAGTTCAACGAACCAGGATAAAAATACTTGTGTTTTTATCTTTGATTATTTTCTGTCATACTTATTCAACCCCCCCTTCTAAGTATTTTCTCACCTTCAAGCTCTTCTTGTATGGCAATAATCCAATCATTGTCTTGCAGAGCTTCATCTACAAAAGTTGGTTCAATTACTGACACCAGTCCAAATAATGATGCTTCAGATGATCTGAGAAAGGATCTTGTTCTGATAGGATCATCCTTCTTTCCAATAATAACATTCTCTAGATGAGAAGCTTTGATTCTGGAAGATGATCCTCTAACAGTTGATTCTTCAGAAATGTTTAAATTGTTCATCTGAGAAGTTAAAGGAATTGCATCTGGCGTTGCTTCTGGTTCCTTCACTTGAGCTTTGTCTGCCTCTGAGCCTTCAGAGTCTGTGAAGACTACTTCTCCATCTGCAGAGTTTTCAAACTGCTTTGGCTTTTTACTGCCAAGCTTATCATCAAATCTAACATGAATAGATTCTTCCACAATCTGTGTCTCAGTATTGTATACTCTGTAGCCTTTAGAGCGTTCAGAATATCCAAGCATGAAACACTTAAGTGCTTTGGAATCAAACTTGTTCAGATTTTCTTTAGTATTTAACATATAGCAAATACATCCAAAAGGATGAAAATATGAAATGTTGGGCTTTCTGTTCTTCCACAGTTCATATGGAGTCTTCTCCAGAAGAGGTCTTACAGACACTCTGTTCTGAATGTAACAGGATGTGTTGATTGCTTCTGCCCAAAAGTGTTCTGCCAGATTAGTCTCATTGATCATGGTTCTGGCCATTTCTTGCAGAGTTCTATTTTCCCTCTCTACAACTCCATTTTGTTGTGGAGTTCTAGGACAGGAAAAATCATGAGCAATGCCATTTTCATTAAAATATTTTTCAAAATATTTATTTTCAAATTCACCACCATGATCACTTCTGACTTTTATAATTTTGAAATCTTTTTCATTCTGGACTTGTTTACAGAAGTCAAAGAACACATAATGTGACTCATCCTTGTGTTTTAAGAACTTTACCCATGTCCATCTACTATAGTCATCAACAATGACTAATCCATACTTCTTGCCTCTGATGGATGCAATTTTCACTGGTCCAAACAGATCAATATGAAGTAATTCTAGTGGTCTGGAAGTAGAAACAACATTTTTTGATTTAAAAGATGATTTTGAAAACTTCCCTTTTTGGCATGCTTCACAAAGAGCATCTGAGGTGAACTTCAGATTAGGAAGTCCTCTTACAAGATTAAGTTTATTAATCTGAGATATACGTCTCATATTAATATGCCCCAATCTTCTGTGCCAGACCCATTGCTCTTCATTAACAGACAAGAGGCATTTAACATTCTGAACCTTAAGTTCTGAAAGATTTATTTTATAAATGTTGTTTTTCCTCTTTCCACTAAATAGGATAGAGCCATCTTTTTGACTAATAGCTTTACAACATTTTTTATTAAAGGTTATATCATAACCATTGTCACTTAATTGACTTATGGACAATAAGTTATGCTTTAATCCTTCTACAAGTAAGACATTAGTAATAGAGGGAAGCTTACCATTTCCAATAGTGCCAGATCCAATGATCTTGCCCTTCTGATTCCCTCCAAATTTTACATCACCTCCAGATCTAAGCTCCAGACTTTGGAACATAGACCTTTCTCCTGTCATGTGTCGCGAGCATCCAGAGTCCATGTACCATGATTGGCATCCTGACCTTGCTGCTAAGAACATCTGCAACAGGAATTATTTTACTTTTAGGTACCCAGATCTTCTTGGGTCCTTTAGGGTTAGTTGTTTTGAAGGTTTGTCTAAACTTCTGTTTTTCAACATAAGGTTTATTCTGACTAGCCTTAGATTTAAACACATGAATATTCTTTTCAGAACGTGTTTGTTCAATATCATTCAAGTGACCAAATTTAAAGTGGGAATATAAAGGAGTCTTCTTGATGATAATTTTATCAACAGGTTTTGGATTTAAATCCTTTCCAGAGGAAGATTTATATCCAATTCCTTTTCTGTTATTTCTGCTAACTCCATAGATCTTAGAAGCCATTTTGCTTATGTCTATGCTTTTAGCAAGAAACTTCTGAAAGCTATAATCATATTTTTCCAAATCAGATTTTTATTGAGCTAATTCAGAATCATTTTTCAATTTTAAGTTCTTTTCATTTAGCT
Source organism: Lathyrus sativus (assembly GCA_963859935.3). Lineage (NCBI taxonomy): Eukaryota > Viridiplantae > Streptophyta > Magnoliopsida > Fabales > Fabaceae > Lathyrus > Lathyrus sativus. The sequence goes on from OZ012740.1 coordinate 668,494,553, forward strand.
CAGCTACTTCTGATTTGAGAATATTATTCTCAGATACAAGATTGCTTTGACACTTCTTGTATTTGAGCTTAATATTGTTATAGTTCTTCAGAACTTCTGATAACACTTTGATAAGTTCTTCTTTAGTGAGTTTATCCATTACCTCTTCAGCGTCAGAGTCAGATTCAGATCCTGAAGTTCCTTCCTCCTGATCTTCTATGTCTGTCATCAAAGCTACATTGGCACATTCCTCTTCTGACTCAGATTCAGATGTATCTGAATCATCCCAGGTGGCCATTAGAACCTTTTTCTTCTTATCAGATTTTCTTTTAGGCTTGTCTTTCAGCACCTTTGGACATTCATTTTTGTAATGTCCAGGTTCTTTACATTCATAACAAACAACCTCCTTTTTGCTAGATCTTCTGTGTCCAGAAGATTCTTTTCTTTGGTCAGGTTTTCTGAAGTCTCTGAACTTCTTTCCTTTATGCTTCCAGAGTTTGTTTATTCTTCTAGACAGCATGGATAGTTCATCTTCATCTTCAGATGAGGATTCTTCAGAGCTTTCCTCTATTAACTGCAATGCTTTAGCAGATTTATTAGATTTTAAAGCAATTGATTTACCTTTCTTTTGAGGTTCATCTTCCTCAAGTTCAATTTCATGACTTCTTAGTGAACTGATTAGTTCCTCCAAGGAGATCTTGTTCAGATCTTTAGCCATTTTCAGCGCAGTCACCATAGGTCTCCATCTGGTAGGTAAGCTTCTGATGATCTTTTTCACATGATCAGCAGTAGAGTATCCTTTATCCAGAACCTTTAGTCCAGCTGTAAGTATTTGAAATCTGGAGAACATAGCTTCAACAGATTCAGAGTCTTCCATCTTGAAGGCTTCATACTTCTGGATTAGAGCCAGAGCCTTTGTTTCCTTGACTTGAGAGTTTCCCTCATAAGTCATCTTTAAGGACTCAAACATGTCAAATGCAGTTTCTTTATTTGTGATCTTTTCATACTCAGTGTGAGATATTGCATTTAACAATATTGTTCTGGCCTTGTGGTGATTTCTAAATTCCTTCTTTTGGGCTTCTGTCATAGATTTTCTATCTACTTTCTTGCCACTCCCATCAATGGGATGAACATATCCATCTATGACCAAATCCCATAAATCAGCATCATATCCAAGGAAAAAACTTTCAATCCTGTCTTTCCAATAATCAAATTTCTCCCCATCAAACATAGGGGGTTTGGTGTTGATTCTGTCCCTTTCTTCATATTTGTTGTTAATGTTAGACATTGTATTATCAGCCATAGTAACAACCAAATATATATCAAAGTTTTTCTCACTGGATCTTTACTGTCACTATGAAGTGGTAGCACACACAGAACCGGAGCTCTGATGCCAACTGAAGGTGAGAAAATACTTAGAAGGGGGGTTGAATAAGTATGAAGATAAAAACTTAGAAATAAAAACTCAAGTATTTTTATCCTGGTTCGTTGAACTCAACTACTCCAGTCCACCCTTCCTAGAGTGATTTGCCTTTCTCAATCAAGGACTTAATCCACTATTTAATCAACTGATTACAATAGTAAGCACTAAGAACAACTGTTCAAAGTCTTCTCAAGAACTACTGATCCTAACTGGATCTTCTTAAGGTTTTCTTACAATCAAATGTAATAACAAATACAAGTGTTTAAATTGCTTCTAATAAAGCTTTATCACAACTGTGATTTTTTCACTTAATATTAAGAACAAGGAAATTAATTCTAGAAAGAATGTGAATTGTATGAGAGCTTTGGATATTGATTTCTTTTCAGGTAAAACGTCAACTGAAGAAGATGGTTGAAGACTTGCTTTTATAGGCAGCTGATCCAAGAGTATTTCACGTTGAGAAGAGTGTACCCAAAGGTATGAGCCTTTTTGTCTTCACATCAAGTGACCTTTCCTAGAAGAAGAAAGCACAGAGAAATCCTTTTTGTCTGTGTTCTTGTGTCTAGCATAAATAAGGAAAGAGTCGTTTGGATTATTCCAACGGACATAATCTTTGAATTCGTCTTCATCAATTTTCAGCAAGAATCATCAGAGTCTAATTTGATCAGAGCCTTCTGATGTTGATCAGAGTTTTGCTGAATCAGAGTCTTTGTAGAAGGTGTGCTTTTAGCGTGTATAAGTTTAGAGCATATTTGAGTCAGATCCTCAGTACTGGCAGCTTTAGTACTTTCAGAATCTTCTGTAGTAACTATGCTGAAAACTCTTCATACAGAATTCTTCTTTGGTTCAGATGCTTTTGACTTGCTTCAGATTCTTCTGGAGCTTCTGCTTCAGATCTTTCTAGAGTTTCTGCTTCAGATCCTTCTGGAGTCTACGCTCAGGATCTTCTGTTGGCAGCGTTCTGAATCTTCTAATGGATGCATCTAACGCTTCAGAGTCTAGCATATTTCTTATGTTCAGTTCTGATTTGCTTCTGGAGTGATAATTACTTTAATATCTGCAACAAACACTCTTAAGCAAATTTTAGAGTATATAATTCTTAATTACAAAATTTCATAATAGTTATCATCAAAACATAGAGATATTATTAAGAACCAATCTGTGTTCTAACAAAATGTGTTGAGTTGTGGAATTTATAGAAGAAATTAGGGCACACAAGAGTCACACATTCAGCACGTTTGCCACTTAGCATTTAATTGCATTTAATAAAAAGAATATAATCATTTCAAGCATTTAATGATTCTGACAATTTGGGGGGAAAACGAGAAACTCAATATTCAAAACAGTACCTCAAACGTGTTTTCAGTATTGTGCACTCCACCTTTTCAGATTCAAAGTTACACGTGTTTGCTTGCATGTGCTTCTGATACTCTTTGAGAAATGAAACGTTTAGCCAATGTTCAGATCTTTTGAAGTTTGTTAGTTCAGATACACATAGAAATAATAACCAAAGAAATTAAGTAAATATCAGATGTAATACTTCAGAGTTTTAAACATTTTGCATCTGAGAAAATTTGCTTATGATAGAATATTATTCTGGACAGAGTTCCATACCAATATTTCTCAGAATAAATTTAAACCTATCTTCAGCAAGGGGTTTAGTAAAGATATCAGCCCATTGATGGTCTGTATCAACAAAGTTAATGCTTAAAATTCCCTTCTGAATATAGTCTCTAATGAAATGATGTTTAATTTCTATATGCTTAGCTTTAGAGTGTAAAATTGGATTTTTAGATAAGCATATAGCAGAAGTATTATTGCAGAAGATAGAAATTTTACTCTCAAAGATTTGATAATCTTCTAGTTGACTTTTCATCTAGAGCATCTGTGTGCTACATCCAGCAGCAGCAACATATTCTGCTTCTGTAGTTGACAGCGCTATTGTAGGTTGCTTCTTGCTGTACCAGAAGATTAGATTTCTTCCCAAAAACTGACAGCTTCCAGAAGTACTTTTTCTTTCAACTCTGTCTCCAGCGTAATCAGCATCACAGAATCCAACTAATTTAAATTCATCAGATTTTCTGTAACACAAACCCACATTAGTAGTACCTTTCAGATACCTCAGAATTCTCTTAACAACTGTTAAGTGAGATTCTCTAGGATCTGATTGGAATCTAGCACACAAGCATACACTGAATAGAATATCAGGTCTAAAAGCAGTTAAGTACAAAAGAGAGCCAATCATACCTCTGTAGAGTTTATGATCTACTTTCTTACTCACCTCTTCCTTACCCAAAGTGCTTGTTGGATGCATTGGAGTCTTTGCCAACTTACTATCAGTCATGTTGAACTTCTTCAGAAGCTCTTTTACATATTTAGTCTGATGAATGTAAGTGCATTCTGGAGTTTGGTTAACTTGAATTCCCAGAAAGAATCTAAGTTCTCCCATCATGCTCATCTCAAATTCAGCCTGCATAGAAAGATCAAACTCCTTTCCAAGCGTAATATTGGTAGATCCAAATATAATATCATCTACATATATTTGACAAATTAACAAGTCCTTCTTAAATGATTTACAGAAGAGAGTTGTGTCCACTTTGCCTCTGATAAAATTCTTCTCTAGAAGAAAATTACTTAATCTCTTATACCAAGCTTTGGGAGCTTGTTTTAAACCATAGAGTGATTTTTTAAGTTTAAAAACATGTTCTGGAAATTTATTATTTACAAAACCAGGAGGTTGATGAACATAAACTTTCTCTTCTATAATCCCATTTAAGAAGGCACTCTTAACATCCATCTGATATAGAGTGATGTTATTTTGTGCAGCAAAGGATATAAGTAAGCGTATAGATTCTAACCTGGCCACAGGAGCATAAGTCTCTGTGTAGTCAATACCTTTTTGCTGACTACATCCTTGAGCTACCAGCCTAGCCTTGTTTCTTATAACTTCTCCTTGCTCATTAAGTTTGTTTCTGAAGACCCATTTAGTTCCAATTATATTGAATCCTTTTGATCTTGGAACCAGATCCCAAACTTCATTCCTTGTGAATTGATTTAGCTCCTCTTGGATGGCAATTATCCAATCATTTTCTTGCAGAGCCTCATCCACTGAAGTTGGTTCAATAACTGACACTAGACCATATAAGGACGTTCCAGATGATCTGATAAAAGATCTTGTTCTGATAGGGTCATCCTTCTTTCCAATGATCATTTCTTCTGAATGAGAAGATTTGATTCTGGATGATCCTTTAACTGTTGGTTCTTCAGAAATATTCAAGTTATTCATCTGAGCAGCCAAGGGAGTTGCATCTGGTATTGCTTTTGATTCTTTTATTTGAACCTTATCTGCCTCCGAGTCTTCAGAGTCTGTGAGAATAATTTTTCTATCTGCAGAATTATCAAGCTGCTTTGGCCTTTGATTGTCAAGCTTATCATCAAATTTAACATGAATTGATTCCTCCACAATCTGTGTCTCAGTATTGTATACTCTGTAGCCTTTAGAGCATTCAAAATACCCAAGCATGAAACACTTCTGTGCTTTAGAATCAAACTTGTTAAGATTCTCTTTAGTATTCAACATAAAGCATACACATCCAAAAGGATGGAAATAAGAAATGTTGGGCTTTCTATTCCTCCACAATTCATATGGAGTCTTCTCCAGAAGAGGCCTTACAGACATTCTGTTCTGAATATAGCAAGTTGTGTTAATTGCTTCTACCCAAAAATATTTTACCATGTTTGTCTCGTTGATCATAGTTCTGGCCATTTCTTGCAATGTTCTATTTTTCCTCTCTACAACTCCATTATGTTGAGGAGTTCTAGGGCAGGAGAAATCATGTGCAAAGTCATTTTCTTTAAAATATTTTTCAAAAAATTTGTTTTCAAATTCACCACCATGATCACTTCTGACTTTAATAATTTTAAAATCTTTTTCAGTTTGGACTCTTGCAGAAGTCAAAGAACACATAATGTGACTCATCCTTGTGTATTAGGAATTTTACCCATGTCCATCTGTTGTAGTCATAAACAATGACCAATCCATACTTCTTGCCTCTGATGGATGCAGTTTTCACTGGTCCAAACAGATCAATGTGAAGTAACTCTAATGGCCTAGAGGTTGAAACAACATTTTTAGTTTTAAAAGAAGATTTTGAAAATTTTCCTTTTTGACACGCTTCACAAAAAGCATCTGAGTTGAACTTCAACTTAGGAAGTCCTTTGACCAGATTGAGTTTATTAATATGAGATACACGTCTCATATTAATATGCCTCAGTCTTTTGTGCCAGACCCATTGCTCATCATTAATAGACATAAGGCATTTTACATTTTGAACCTTAAGTTCTGAAAGATTGATTTTGTAAATATTGTTCTTCCTTTTTCCATTAAAGAGGATAGAGTCATCCTTTTGACTAACAGCCTTGCAACATTTTTTATTGAAGATTATATCATAACCATTGTCACTTAATTGAATTATGGACAATAAATTATGTTTTAATCCTTCAACAAGTAAGACATTAGATATGGAAGGAAGGTTACCATTATCAATAGTACCAGAGCCAATTATCTTGCCCTTCTGGTTCCCTCCAAACTTGACGTCTCCTCCAGATCTAAGCTCCAGGATTTGGAACATAGACCTTTCTCCCGTCATGTGACATGAGCATCCAGAGTCCAGGTACCATGATTGATGTCTTGACTTTGCTGATAAATACATCTCTTCAGAATCAAATTCTAATTTAGAGCCAGATCCATATGTTTTTGCGTGGTCTTCCACGTCAGCCATGAGTGCCATGTTTGCACACTCTTCTTCTGATTCTGATGAAGATTCAGATGCATCTGAATCATTCCATGTTGCCATCAAAAATTTCTTCTTACTATCAGACTTCCTTCTTGGCTTGTCCTTCAGAAGTTTTGGGCATTCATTCTTATAGTGCCCAGGTTCCTTGCACTCATAGCAGACCACCTCTTTCTTTCCAGATCTTCTGTGTCCAGAAGACTCTTTACATTGATCTGACTTATTGAAGTTTCTGAACTTCTTCTGTTTAAACTTCCAGAGTTTGTTGATCTTTCTGGACAGCAGGGACAATTCATCTTCTTCTTCAGAACTTTCTTCTAAAACCTACAAAGCTTTGGTAGATTTGTTAGACTTTAAAGCAACATACTTACCTTTCTTCTGAGGTTCGTCTTCTTCTAGTTCAATCTCATGACTCCTCAAGGAGCTGATCAACTCCTCCAGCATGATCTTGTTCAGATCCTTTGCAAGCTTCAGAGCAGTGACCATAGGTCACCATCTGGTTGGCAAACTTATGATGATCTTTTTGACATGATCCACAGTGGACTAGCCTTTATCCAGAACTTTTAAGCCAGCTGTGAAAATCTGGAATCTAGAGAGTATTGCTTCTACAGATTCAGATTCCTCCATTTTGAAGGCTTCATATTTTTGGATCAGCGCCAGAGCCTTGGACTCCTTAACTTGGGAGTTCCCTTCATGAGTCATCTTCAAAGACTCAAACATACCAAATGTTATTTCTCTGTTTGTAATTTTCTCATACTCAGCATGAGATATAGCATTTAGTAGAATGGTTCTTGCCTTATGATGATTCTTGAACTCTTTCTTCTGAGCTTCAGTCATTGACTTTCTGTCAATCTTTTTGTCATTCCCATCAGTGGGGTGAACATAACCATCAATGACTAAGTCCCAAAGATCAGCATCATATCCTATAAAGAAGCTTTTAATTCTATCTTTCCAGTAGTCAAACTTCTCACCATCAAACATGGGAGGTTTTGTGCTGATTTTATCTCTGTCTTCATATTTGTTGTAGGATGTTGAAGCTTCAGCCATAATGTATTCAACCAAAAATTATCAAGAGTTTTCCCACTGGATCTTTTCTCTTTCATGGTTAAGTGATTAGCACTACAGAGCCGGAGCTCTGATACCAACTGAAGGTGGGAAAAACACTTAGAAGGGGGGTTGAATAAGGGTTTAGAAAATAATATGGCAATAAAAAACAACACAATATTTTTATCCTGGTTCGCTGAACTCAACTAATCTAGTCCACCTTATCAAGATGATTTGCCTTTCTCCACAAGGACTTAATCCACTATATTCAAACAGATTACAGTGTTAACCACTAAGAACAACTGTCTTAGTCTTCTCAAGAAATCCTGACCACAACTTGGTCTTCTCAAGGAACCTTTTACAAATAAATGTAAACTAACAAGTGTTTAAGATGCTTCTAAAAAGCTATATCACAACTGTGATTTTTACACTTAAGATTAAGAACGAATAGTAAAACTATTCAGCTTATGAAATAAATTGTATGAGAGCTTGTGAGTAGTTTATGAATAATTTCAAGTAATTCGTCAACTTTGAAATGTTGGTGAAGACTTCCTTTTATAGAGCAGAAAGTCCAAGAAATCCATGCTTGAAGACTGTGCACTGAAAAGTAGCTGTAGCCTTTTTGTCTTCTAATGACCTGACCTTTCCCAGAAGTAGAACGTTCAGATAAATCCTTTTTGCCTGAGTTCCTGTGTCTATCACAAAAGAGGAAAGAGTCGTTTGGAAATGCCAACGGATATATCTTTGAATAATATCTTCTTCAACAAGCTTCTATTTCAAAGTTATTAACATCAGAATATATGGTATCAGAGTCTTGATGTTATCAGAGTTTTTCAGAGTATTGCAGCCAATGTGCTTCAGCGTGAATATCAGTCAGAGCAAAGTTTGACTATCATATCCTCTTGTACTTGCAGCGTGAAGTAATTCCAGAGTCTTCTAAAAATAGTGCTTGAAACTCTTCATACAAATACTTTAGCTACACTTCAGAGTCTTCTGTAGCTTCTGCTTCCGAGTCTCTTCTGGCAGCGCTCAGAGTCTTCTGATGACTTGCTTCTAGCCTAGCGTAAAGTAGCGTTCAGATGTATTTTTGCTTCCATAAGAGTATTAAAATTAATATCTGAAACAAAAACACTTGAACAAAATTAGAGTATATATTTTCCTAATACAAAATTTTATTAGTGTTATCATCAAAACATAGAGATATATTAAACACCAATTTGTGTTCTAACACCCACGAGCTCAGAGTCTTCTCATCATCGCCCCAAATCCACCAAATGGTGCAAAACCACCGTGAACCGCTTTGAACCCCTACGAGGTGAGCAGTTCTTTAGTCAATAACAAAGTTTTTTCTATTGTTTTCAGGCGGAACAAACCGAAGAAGAAGGAGAGGAAAGAATCACGAACACGGTCGAAAGGAGAAGAAGGAAATTTTTGGAACATGCAACCCAGAAGCCGCCGCCGCTGGCTTCAAAGGAAGAAGAAGGGTAATTGAAACCCTAAGAATGTTAAGCCAAAACACGTTCCTCTCCTATTTTACCGTCCATTTTCTTTTTATTTTTATTATTTCTTTAAAAAACTTATATTTAGTTATATATGGTAGCACTCTAAATCACAATTAATGAGTTAACCATGTACATTAATAAAGTTTTTTGGTAATTTAGAATTTGAGACTTTTTTTTAATTATTATTTATAGTTAGTAATGGATTTTTTATAATTTAGTGTTAAAATTAAGTTAATAACTTGTAATTAGGAAAAAAAAAATTTAAAAATAATCTAAGTTTAAATCCCTTTTGTCAAAACCAATTTAATTTTAAAAAATCAAATTAAAACTAAAAATTAATTTTTTTAAAAGTAGAAAAGATCATTTTCTTAAAAAATATCATGTTCATTAAAACTTAATTTGAACTCATTTTGTGTTTTAACGTTTAAAATTTAACTGAAATTGTTAAAAGAGTATTTAACTAAAATTTATAATTAATCTTTTGCAAATAATTCATGATTAATCTTCTTAAAAAAAACTGTTTTATTTTGTAATAAAATTCAAATAATTGTTTTAATAAAATTTAAAAATAAAGAGTTCATAATCCAGCCGTTTCACTTTTCATCTGACGGTCATTCAATTCATGTTTGTCTTTGCTTACTAATTCATGATTATTTTTATTTCAATTTGTTTCAGTTGTAATTACGCGAGGCTATCATCGCTTATATTCCATAATTTATTTTTGCTTTTTCACGGTTGTAATTATGCGAGGCTATCGTCGCTTATATTCCGTCATTTGTTTTTGCTTTTTCATGGTTGTAATTTACGCGAGTGATCTTTGCTTTTCACTTTTCTTCCTGTTTTCATATTTTCATCTATTTCAATCCTGCCATGTAATATCTTATCATTTGCATAATTTATCGTTAAAATCCTCCGAAGGATTAGGTCTAGCAGTTTGACCGCCGAGTCAATAACCCTAACCTTTGACCATTTCAAAACCCTAATCGACTAGTTGTCCCGTCGTGGACGAAAATACCCTTTATCCTAGCATTAGGTTAAGGAGTCGTCGCACTCCGTTTTAGGGTTCTCGCCGTGGAATACCTAATTTACCCTTTCATTTCAATTTAAACTTTACAACATAGAAATAGGAGCCGCCTTACTCCACGTAAGTGCTTCCCTAAGAACGCTTATTCCCATTGAAACCTTGACCACAATCAAGAAGTTTCTAACCTCCCTTTCGAGGAGAACCACGACTACTCTGATTCCATCCCCTACCTCAGATACGTAGGCACAAGATGCGAGTCTTGGCGAGTAAACTTAGGACTAACCCTTAGGTCACTTTGTCACTTCTAACCCTTAGCAGTATATACCTCAAGCATATAATAAAACAAAATAGTATAAATAAACAAAAGGTTCATGTATAGTACTACAGAAGTTTAGGGTGCTAATAACTTCCCTAAGCTTAACCAACCCCTTACCTAGGTCTCTCCCTGCATTGTGTTTACGATGCAAAAATAAGTTTTCCTTCATTTGACCTTTTCCTTCGGATAAATCAAAGACCGGTTGTGAACTAAATATTTGTGAGTCAAACTAATTAATAGTTTGATATCCTATTCTCACCGCAACATTGTGATTTATCATACCACATATAAGTTTTATCTGTGAATACTTGGGAGAGCGTTTGAGTGAAAGTGACAGGGCTCAGATTCAGGGGGCTGTGTCAAAATTCACGTGTAATATTAAGAAAGGGGAATTCAACTGGGAGAGTTCATATGAGACCCGTGTACTATTGACTACTGATTTAGTGAATTTCTTTTCATTGGGTCGATGTCCTCCAAACGTATGGGACATTGCACCGAATTGGGTTAACAATTATTTATATTATTTATTTTTTACTTATTTTTCATCCTCATACATCATATTGTCTCAACATTGTGTGTGCCATCACTACAAGAAAAAAAAGTGATTTATGACAGTTTTATTGGCAGATTACGACGGTTCAAACTGTCCTAAAATTTGTTTTGCGACAGCTTTTCAATCCTCGTAAAAGTGTGTGTCGCGGGGGTGTTTTACGACGGTTAGAAAACTGTTGTGCCAACTGTCGTACATATTTGCGACCGTTCTAAACCACCACCAAATTATAACTATGATAGTTTCAAACCTTTCAACTAATTTTATTTTGATGGTAAATTACGGCGGTTTAAACCGCCGCAAATTATGAATATATTTTTAAAAAAAAATTCCACCCATACTTTTTAGCATTATAAAAATAAACAAAACTAAATTATAACTCTACGAATGTTATAAAAAAATCCTTATTACTACTAATAGAACCAATAAACCATAAACATGAGTAGGTAGCCTAAATCATGGTATCTAAAACATGAAAAGATTGTGTCAACATCTTCAATATAATGTAAGTATAAGCTCAAACCCGTGTTATAAAACATAATTTAATTAGAAAGAAAAAAACATACAAGGAAAAGAAGTATGTATATACAACAAAATCATTGTCACAACAAAGAGAATACATGAAACAATAATATCTTTCAACCAGTTTGCAAACACATTACAAGCAATGGCATTTTGGTGGTGCATCCATTGTTCCTCGACAACTTGAGCTAGTTTACGAGTCACAGGAAGCGGTTCCCTTAAGAGTCACTCCTTGTAGAATCAAGATTTTGAACCTCCTTAAAAGATTTTTTGAGTATTGGCGATCGAAAGACCTACGTAATGATGATCCTATAAATTAGAGCACATATGAGAAATAAAGTGAGATGAAGAAGGATGAAAAAAACCCAGATTTATAATATTATACTATTTATTTACTTAAACACCAACAATAACATACCATTTATGTATGGTCGTGATATTCTCTAATAGCTTCTGAAAGCTCAAGCAACTCACATGTATGGTCATGACATATTGTCGCTACTGCGAAAATCGGCGCCGGCATGACAGAAGAGTCGCCATCGTGCGTTATTTATCCCAAAGAGGGGAAAGGAAACGCTCGAGGTAAACCTACCGCAAAACGGGGAAAGGAATGGTCATCGCAACCAAATCCTGGATTCGGGAGTCGGTTACGCAAGGGGAAGGTATTAGCACCCCTCACGTCCGTCGTACTCGACGGGATCCACGCTTGTTTTCTAGTACGGATTGTTATTCTATCTACTCTACAGGTCTGGGGTTAAAAGAAAATAAAATGACTCGGCAAAGTATCGCACTTTATGCCTATGTATTCTCGTCTGTAACGAGAAATCAGAGTCAACGTAGTTCGCCTACCTACGGGAAAGGAGGGGAAGGTTTCTCGCTAGGATATCGCATCCTATGCCTACATACTTTCATACAGCATGAAAGATCAGAGCAAACGTAGTTCGGGCCACGTAAGACACAAGTCTGTCTTGATTGTTTTTATCTCCTTCTAAAAAAGGGTTTTTCTGATTACTGGTCCAAGCGGACAAAAATGACGTTTTGATGAGTTCAAATTCTTTTACGAAAGAAGTGTCTTTTATTGGATTTGAAATCTTATTGTGTTTTTCTGTTTGTTTTGAGAAAGAAGGGACAGAACTCTAACCTATGGTTGAAAGGGAATCAAACTAACCTAATGTTATCATGCATGTGTTAAGACCTAATGTCTATCATGTTCCTCTCTTGCACAGAGAGAAACAGAGATCCTAAGGGAATAGACGGAAACAGAAACAATAGCATATATACAATAAAGCAGTAAAATGCATGAATGCAACAATACAAGCGAGGCAAGGGAGTCCCACTCAACCTCGAACCTAGAAAACAACAGGCAAAAGCGAACAAAATTCGCTTTCAACCTAACAGATTAAATGGCAAACAATACAGTCAGGGAAATTCAAACAATACATCAAAAATTATAAACAGCAAAAATAAACAGCCAACAGCAGCTCTGCACAGCAAGCTTTATCAACATCTGTCTTCAAGTCATCTTCAACCATCTACAGGCTTCAAGCAAGCATCAGTCTTCATCTTTACAGCCTTCAAGCAAGGTCTCTATCTTCAATCTTTCATGGCTTTTCTTCAAGTCTCACTCTCCAAGATGAGGAACAGGTAAGAGGATGAACTAGAATGTTAAACAGCTAGTTGACCACCAAAGGTGGCAAACAGACTGTTAACAATATGCAGAAAGTTTCTCTCAAGAGTTCTATCTCTTAGACACTATCACCAAGCCTTCCAAAGGAAGGGGTGAGTGTCCTAGAGAGACTCTGCATCATAGAGAGGGATGTAGGCAAACAAGAACTTCCATGTCTGTGAATCAAGTTGCTATTCTAGAGCTCTACCTAACTCCTAGATCCTATGACCTTCAACAGCTGCCAGCAAGAGATACTCCTCATCAACTCTGGAAGTTGGTCTTCATTCCTTTTGTCTTCAATGGGCTTCATCAGCAAAGTCTTCAGCTCAAACCCAAACCCCAAGCAGGCCCAATACCCCACACAGTCAAACAAATAACCCCAGAGAGGGCACACCACACCATCAATCAATTACAGAAAATATACTAATAGTATTTATATAATAGGGGAAGTCTAGCATTTTCTAAGGGATCTATTACTTACCCTCAATACCCCTATAGTCCCATCATCTACTTTGTCCTAAAACCCAAAAAGAAATTTGTTTTGTCACACCTATATTATATTCACAACCCTAAATGATTAGCCTAATATTTTCTAACTAAAATACCTAAAATAAATCCTAAAAGAATGGTATAAAAATCAAGGGGGCACCTAATATCCATATCTAGTTATACTAAAAAGAGTGACCTAAAAAGATCATGGGAAGTACCTAAAAGAAATTCTACAAAAACTATATACAAACTATATCTATTTAAAATCAATTAAAATGTAAAATATAAGCAAAAATAGAAAAAATAGCTAAACTAATATTTTTTAATCATTTTAATTTTCTTCAAGTTTATGTTAAACTATTGCAAAAACTCTCATGTTAAAATTCCCATTTTTTGATTTAATATGGATTTTATAAAATGCTAATAAAATGAATCAAAACAAAATTAAAGAGAAATAAGCCAGGGGGTGCAAGCAGCATATACGCCCAGTTCAAATGTCACTTGGGCCCAAAACCAGGGGGCGTGCATAGCAAATCCATAAGCCCAGAGCCAAAACAAAAATTAAATCAGTAAATCAAAAGGAAATGAAAAAAACGTGGTGTGAATAGCATAGCATAACAGTTCAATATACGTTGGGCCTGGTGAAGTGGGGTGCTGAAATGAATTATCACTAAGCCCAGGAAGGGGATTTAAATGAAACGAAGCGTTTTGTAGCTTCAGACTCTTCCCTCTCATTTCAACTTTAAACACAGGCCGTTAGATGTGATTCTCCAGTCAATGGTCTATTTCTGATCCAACGGCGTTGAACTCGTCTTCAACCTTGCTACTCTAGGGTTTGTAATATTCACCATGCACGATACTTCCAGACCTGAACTTCCAGCCACTCATACTCTTCCATTTCTCAATAAAATTCAAATCCGTAAAAAGCAAAGATGCTCTATTTCTCGAGCAGAATACAACCACGGTCTTGGTTTACACTAAAACGCCCTAGAACAAGAAACCCGATAGCAACCTCACCATTAATACTCAAACTTCCACTCTCATATTTCTCTGGTTTCTTGATAACAGAATGATCCTCTCTTATCACTGATTACTCTAAGACAAATAACTAATGCTAACACTCCAAATTAACAAAGTTCTAAGTCCAAACAGTTGGTGTACTCCAATGTCAACCTTCACCAAATTCAATCAAAATCTCCAGAATTGTTCATCTATCCACCTAAGTTACATCTAACCTAATAATTCTACATCATGCCATCTATTCTAGGTCAATTCGAAAGAAATACAAACCTGGTGCAAAACTGAAAACAGATGGATGAACTCTGGGATTTACAGCTAGCAATGCTCTAGACTTGATCAATGGATATGGATCTTGGTTCTGTATGCACTTGTTCTGGCTCAGATGCTCTGAATTCTTGTAACTGATTCTTCTTGCAACTTGGATGTGAAATTCGCAGCACACGAATCTTGCTTCAATTCAACCAGATCTTGACTGTGATGTGATCAGTGATGATCATGGAGTAAAAAGAAATCGAAACTTTGAAGGATGATGATGAATTGAGAGTGTTTGAATGTGTTTTGCAGAAAAAGAGAATGAGATGTAATTATGAATTTTCAGCCAAATGAATCACCAACCCTGCATTGAATGAGCTCTAGGGTTTATATATATGTGAATGGAAAGTTCTGGAAGATGCTGGAAGCTCCTTACACATTGATCCCTTGTGATTTGGCATATGTTTCTTCTTTTACAAGTAACTTGAGATAACTTCCAAATTCTGTTCATAACTCAAAAATCCACTATTTCAAATGTTCTCAAAACATTAATTCCAATCAAAATGACCTATAATTTCATCCCATTTGGACATGTAATGAAAAATTCCCAAAAATGGCTCTTTAATGAACTTAAATCATGCCTTAATTAGGTCATTTTTGCAAATATGAGCTACACCCATTTTTAAACTTCCATGACCGCTTTTCTAGACTCAAAACATCATTTGGAACAACTTTTATGTTGAACATTTTTCCATTTGAGACTTGCAAGTATGAGTTTTAGGCATATGCTTGAAATGACCCATAATTTCCAAATGACCAAAATACCCTTTGCTTTCCAGAGTCATAAGTAGAGTTCCACAAATCAGATGAAGGCATACCATACCTTTCTAGAAAGATAAGATCATGAGGAACAACTTTCATGTTGGCCAGAAATCCATTTGAAAGCTCCTTGAGGGGTAAAAGTTGCTTGGAGGACAAGTAACCTTCACAGACAAAATTTCAGATGCCTCTGATGACCTGTAACTTGCAAGAACCATAACTTGAGTTCTATAAATCTCCTTAATGTATTCCACCACTCAAATTTAAGGTCTTGAGATCCTATACAAGTTTCATGTTGGCCAAGTATCCATTTGAAGCTTGCATTTTGAATTATCTTGCTTGGAAGTTTGACCTAAATCAGGGGATTTTACACAGAAACCCTAATTTAGAAACCTCTCTTCTTCTTGATTTCTCTTGATTCCTCCTTGGCACAACACCACATCCATATCTACATGTCAAATGATGAACCCCACATCTTTCAAATAGACCTTGATGACCTTCAACCAAGCATTTGACCTAGGGTTGACCCAGATGAAACCCTAGTTGACTGTCTTCAATTGCAGCTCTTGTAATCACATCAATGACTTGTCTCACTTTCAAAATGACCCTCTAGGTCCTCTATGATGTCCATATACATGTCCATATACCCTCCATGACCTCAATTCCTTACTCACAACTTCTCTGATGGTCTTCAAATACCCTCAAGATAGGAGATAGATCCACTGCTTGGTCCACTGATTTCTTTAGATTTCAATTTCTTTCTGATGACTTGGCTAAGATTGAATTTGAATAAGAACCTCTTGATATGCCCATAGGGATAAGAATTGCATTTGGTCCCTTGTTGGATGGCTGGCTATGCTATGCTATGCAAATGATTAGACTATGTACATGACTTTTTATGCACATGACAATGCAATTGAAACACAAACCAAGTGAAATAAGTTGAGCAAATTTTAGGGTGCAACAGCTGCCCCTATTCAAGCGACTTGGACCCGACTGGGTGAAGCGCGAACGGCCTTCAAACATTCGAGGTACGAGACGGTTGAATACTAAGAACCCGGAAATTTGCCAACTGCAGAAATAAACCGCCCAACTGTTCAGGGAAAGACTTCCACCAACTGAATCTGGTTGTTACAGCAACAACTGATCCGACGTCTGATAATTCTGATTTCAACTTCAACCACCTATGTAACGCCACAGGTACTGAGCACTTTTCGCAAAACACCTCTGTCCACAACTGGACTAACCTTATCAACACAAGAAGAGAGACAAATTCGTCAACACGAATAGAGATTCTGTTGTCACAGGAGTAACCTTGTCCACATCTGGACCCAAATTTCACCAAATCACGAATAAACACCAATCTGTCCACGTCAGGACTCACATCACGGAAAAATCTCGGCGCTTTCGCTGGGGAACATTTCTGCCTAATCACAGGAAACTCCCTCCGTCTATCCATACGGGAAAATCATCTGCCTAAACACAGGAAACTTCATCCGCCTATCCATACGGGAAAATCATCTGCCTAAACACCGGAAACTTCATTCGTCTATCCATACGGGAAAATCATCTGCCTAAACACAGGAAACTTCATCCGCCTATTCATACGGGAACATCATCTGCCTAAACACAGGAAACTTCATCCGCCTATCCATACGGGAAAATCATCTGCCTAAACACAGGTAATAATCTCTGTCCATCACAGGTAACATCTCTGTCAACACGGGTAACAATATCTGTCCATCACAGGTAACAAACTCTGTCCATCACAGGTAACATCTCCGTCAACACGGGTAACATCTCCGTCAACACGGGTAACACCTCCGTCAACACGGGTTACTTCTCCGGGTAACAATCTCTGTCGACACAGGAAAATATCTCCGCCTTTGCTATGGGTAATACTCTGTCGAATACAAGAAAATATCTCCGCCTCTGCTACGGGTAATACTCTGTCAAACACAGGAAAATATCTCCGCCTCTGCTACGGGTAATACTCTGTCGAATACAGGAAAATATCTCCGCCTCTGCTACGGGTAATACTCTGTCGAATACAGAAAAATATCTCCGCCTCTGCTACGGGTAATACTCTGTCGAATACAGGAAAATATCTCCACCTCTGCTACGGGTAATACTCTGTCGAATACAGGAAAATATCTCCGCCTCTGCTACGGGTAATACTCTGTCGAATACAGGAAAATATCTCCGCCTCTGCTACGGGTAATACTCTGTCGAATACAGGAAAATATCTCTGCCTCTGCTACGGGTAATACTCTGCCAAATACAGGAAAATAACTCCGCCTTTGCTACGGGTAATACTCTGTCGAATACAGGAAAATATCTCCGCCTTTGCTACGGGTAATACTCTGTCGAATACAGGAAAATATCTCCACCTCTGCTACGGGTAATACTCTGTCGAATACAGGAAAATATATCCGCCTCTGCTACGGGTAATACTCTGCCAAATACAGGAAAATAACTCCGCCTTTGCTACGGGTAAACACTCTGCCAAATACAGGAAAATAACTCCGCCTTTGCTACGGGTAATACTCTGTCGAATGCAGGAAAATATCTCCGCCTTTGCTACGGGTAATACTCTGTCGAATACAGGAAAATATCTCCGCCTTTGCTACGGGTAATACTTTGCCAAATACAGGAAAATAACTCCGCCTTTGCTACGGGTAAACACTCTGGTACAACTTTTCTGCCTATCTTTGCAGCAGCTAGCTCCATCAATCACATGGGTAACACAATCTGAGTCTAATCTTCCAATTTCCAGTGCTGACATGGCAGCAAATCTGAGAAGGACTCTACTGGGGATTTTCTGAATCCACACTGCCAGACAAATTGGAAAGATCGATTCACGAAATCTTCTAATGCTGTCACAACAACGACCTTGAAGAAATACTCCGCTGGAGGGGTAAGAGAAACTTTAAACAAGCAACTCTGTGGGGAATAATGCCACAATCGACATTACCATTGCATATCTCACGCCGAGATCCTGAATGTTTGGTAATTAATTTGAGCAAGAGCTCTCTCCACCTGCATGGGAAACAATACTTGAAAACAAACGGTTAACCAACCTGGTTTATGTTTCAGAATGCATATGTTTGAAAATGGCGTAATGCTCCATTCGACATGGAAATGCTACACGTTTTTATTTGGTAGATGCAAATATGACACTATATGCCGATGCAAATGCAGACTCGAACTGCTGGGATACAGAAAACCGCTTCAGCAAAATAAATGCTGAAGACAATGCCAACTCTGCTGGGGGTAACCAGGTGTTACAGAATTATTCCAGCAAAATAAATGCTGGAAGAGTGAAGCCCGCTTCGCTGAGGAATAACTGAATGCGTCAATCATGATTGGACTTCAGCTGGAGAGTGAACGGGTATCACACGGTATTCCGACAAAATAAATGCCAGGACACACAGCCAACTCTGCCGGGAAGAGTTTTAACCTTCGAGTTCCACTGGGAGGAAAAAGAACACTTGCTGAAAAGAGAGAACTTCGCTGGGGACGAAACGACTCTCTTGGGGAAACTCAACTGACTCTGCTGGGGGAGAGTAAATGACCCTACTGGGAAGGGTAAACTGTCTAAGTACAGCTCACCAGTTGGAAATATTAATCTCCTGAGGCTAAACCACTCTGCTCGGGATGAGGAACCCTTTTGGGGACACCACACTGTCTGAATACAGCCTTTGATCTTGGAATCGTTAATTCTGTTGAGAGTAAACAACCCTGCTGGAGAATGTCCTTCAGCTAAGCTACGACTAGCTGGGGAATTTGATCCTTCTTCATTAAGGAACATTGTTATCTCAGAAGCGCGACCTGCGTGGGGATCGAGTCTTTCCGTTACGAGCCTCTGGTTAGGACTCTTCGATCTCTGTACCCTGACGGTTAGATCTGAACTGTTTC
Source organism: Lathyrus sativus (assembly GCA_963859935.3). Taxonomy (NCBI): domain Eukaryota; kingdom Viridiplantae; phylum Streptophyta; class Magnoliopsida; order Fabales; family Fabaceae; genus Lathyrus; species Lathyrus sativus. Next base: position 668,513,870 of record OZ012740.1, read on the forward strand.
TGCACGTCAAACCCCAAAAGAATGTCCCAACAACATCTTTTGTTTTTAGGGTGTTCTGCCCCGGTCTTGCGATAATCTTTTGCCCCTGATCGACTGATTCGTGGAGCAGTGCCCATAACTGCGAGAGATTTGCCAAATCTCGACCTAATTGCCCCAGATGAACTGATTCTCGAATGTACAACTTTACTGGGGACAAATGAACGTGCCAAGTATGGTTGGACTTCTGTACATCTGTGGTGGGTCATACACGCTTGATGCTGGACAATATCCGGTCTAAATTTACGGCTTCTAGTAGAAGGGTCAATGGATGGCAGCACGATTTCCCGATATTTGTCTCAAACTTGAAGATTGGCTGAATCTGCTCAAGTAGCTCTGAGTAACTCTGTTGTACTGAGAAGAACAACTCTTTCGCCTCTGTTATGCCCCGGCCTGCAGGAACCTCTGTGGGATAGTCTAAAAATCTGTACCCTGACGGTTTGATATGAACTGCCCCAGTATTCTGAACTTCTGGGAGATACTTTGAATTGAACGCCTCTCGAATAAAGAATGACCCCTGCGCTCTTAGGATGGCATGCCCTTGTCTGCAATGACTTTGCCTTAATCTGGTTCTTGGAAAAAGCTCACTCTGAACCGAAAGCAACTTGCTACAATATGACCTTGCAATGGCTTACCCCGGTGGTTGCACGACAAAAGGATTCCCTCAATTCAACAACTATCAACGTAGTGACTTGCCCCTGGACGAGCGTTGAGCGACGTAACCTGCCCTGATCAAACATATCATTCTGGATAACTGCCCCTGATTGGCTCTCGAGAAGATTCACTTCTGATCAACTGCTTCTCAAGTAAACTGCCCCATAATCAACTGATGCTTCGGGACTTTTCCTCAGACTAATTGATTCCGAACTCACTAGAAGTCAATGCCCCAGATTTACAGGGTTTCACAACATACACCATTCTGATCCAGACTGTTGAATTATTTAATCCTGTTTGATTATTCCCTGTTGGAATTTCTTTCCTGTCAACTACTAACCTGCAAGTAAAATTGTTCAGTCCCGAATGGTAATTTTAATGCAGTGTTCATGCAAATTTTGAAAAAATGTGCTGTCACTCATTTACGTGTCATGATTGTGAGTGATGAATGAACCAAAGTTCAAACATAGTGCTTATGTGATCAGTGAAAAATACAACAAGGATATGACTAGAAAATCAAGAGGGAGTCAGGTTACTCAACCTTACCGTAATGCGCCTTCAGAATAAACCTTGCCTCAATTAGGTCTTTTAAGGGTTGTATCGTGGTCGGGTTCACGGTTCGTGAAACAAAGGATATTTGGCTCAAATTATGTTTTGTACCCACCCCTTCAACGTGATGATCTCCGATCCTAATGTTCAGTTAACTTGGCACAAGTGTTCGCCGCTTCGAGAGGTATGTTGAATGGTAGGAACCATAGTTAAGGAACTCACATGGTTTTTTTTTTCCTTTTTTAGAGTGACAGTTACTCCTTCTCGTTTTCGGTGTCTATATCTACACGACCTTGTCCTTGTTCGAGGATTTTTCTTTTGATATCCTTTCTTTTTCGTTCTTTTGATTCCCTAATTTTTGCCTGGACTGACTCCTTTTGAGTTCTTTTCGATTTTTCTTTTGAAGTCCAGCGGGATGCCCTAATTTTTGCCTAAGTATTAGCTTTCCCGCTTTTTCGGTTTCTTTTTACTTAGCGGGCTTTCTTATTTTTTTCGTTTCCTTTTGGCACAAAGTCGTGTGACACTAGTTGTCTTGATTGCTCCGAAAGGATTACAACTGTTTCACTCCTGATTGGTGAGGTTTAACCATTGTGGTTGACGAGGTACGACCTCTGGGGAGGAATAAACTTTGGTTGGTCCTCGAAAGGCAACACTCCTCTGTAAGACTTGAATGCTCGGTCAAGCTAACTGACAACTACCCTGCCCCGGGTTAAGATGTGAGGGTTTAAAAATCCAAAAAAACTTCTACTTCCTGGCTCGAAATGGTTAACAAGGGACTAACTCCTTATATCTCCAGTGTTTGGGGATTTGAAACAATGCCTTGTACGTCATCGGCAAGGTTTTATCTGAAAGCATACGATCATCGGTTATGAGTATTCAGTTTCGTCATCCTCCCTCCAATCTTTGCTAATCACAGTGATAAAGTGGAGTAAATAAAATGCAATTGTCAATGAAATGCAATAAATGAGCGACAACGACATGATTAATTCAGAAAAATGCATAGTCACTTTATTAATATCACCATTCGAAACAAACAATATTTACAGCAAGTAGTAACTAACAGAAAAGAAACTACAAATGCAAATGATAAAAAGTCCGAGGACTGCCAATGCTGAAGGTGCCCTCCTGTCTGGACCACTGGCTTCTTGAAAAGGACCCTCTGAATCTACGAGCTTAGACAGCTGAGAGGTTGGCATGAACAAACAAAACTCCTTCTGGAAAGGAAATGTACTCTTGGTCGATCAACTATTGTACTTTTGCCTGAAAAGCTTTGTAATCTTCCGTCGAATGTCCGGGAGATCCACCATGGTAACCACACTGAGCATGGGGATTGTACCCTGGAGGGTAAGGCTCTGGAACGGGCTTAAGAGCTTTAGGTTCCACCAGAGAATTCTGAATCAAATGCGGAAGAATCTGGCTATACGGCACAGGCACTGGATGGAAAGGAGCATTCCTTCGTTCCATGTTGCTACGAGGTCGATTCTGATTCTGGCGCTGATTTCGATAACCTCGACCACGGGTTCGCTGATTTGCAAGAGAAGCGACATAAAGTTCCCGATGGGATACCCTAGGCATAATTGTCTGTCCAAAATAACGAGACACAGAAGCTACTGACCGCTGAGAAGACGGAGACCCAACAGATTTTACCGATTCGACTTGAGGATACCCCACATCATTCATGATTGCATTGACCACAATTCCTTCTTCAGTTTGAAAGCTATGGAAAGATTCTGTTTCGCTAGCCTGACCGCTTAAAACATTCTGGATTCTTCCACCATACTCGATGCGCTCTCCTGCCTTTACCAATTAAGAGAAATTTGGTGCAAGTCCAAGCATTCTTTCGAAGCACGGGCTCTGCAAGGAGTTTACGAACATGCCTTTCAACTCTCGGTTTTGAAGCGGTGGTTGCACTCTGGCAGCAAATTCTCACCATCTCTGAACATACTTCCTAAAAGGTTCATCGTTCCTTTGAGACAATTCTTGCAACTGCATGCGACTAGGAGCCTCATCAAGATTGTAGTCATACTGCTTCAGGAAAGCATCGGCTAAATCCGTCCATGATCGGATCTGATCACTCTCTAACTACATATACCAACTCAGAGATGCCCCAGTCAGACTATCTTGAAAGCAGTGAATCATCAGCTTGTCGTCAGGCACGAACGAAGTCATTCTCCGGCAGAACATAACCAAATGTAGCTTCGGACAGCTATCCCCTTTGTACTTCTCAAAATTGGGCGCTTTGAACTTTGGAGGCAATACAAGACCTGGCACTAAACACATGCTCGCAGCATTCAGATCAAGAGTGTTCTTATTCACCAAGGCAGCAATCTGGTCTTCCGACGTCTGAAGTTTTCCCATATACTCAGCAGTCAGTGGGTTCTGAATATCAACCTGTGGAACAACTCTTGGAGGTGGCAAAATCCTTGGAGAATCTGGCGTAGAGAAAGTAAAATTGTGATACTCTGAGTCATTGAGAGAATATGGACCTCTGACAGGGGCTTGCACAGGCTGAGCAACATTATTCACTGGAGTTCTTTGACCATAGTTATCTCCTTTATGCATAGTTGTGATGTCTTCCCTGATCTGACTCACCTGGTGTTTCAACAATTCGAACTCCGCCCGAGTAATAACCAAGTTCTGCTCTCCTGAAGCCATGATCTTTCCCAATGTTAACTCACGTCCAATGCGAATGTCGGGAAATCAACTGACCAAACGGACAAAAACGGGTAAGCTCCCTGTTCCGGATAAGGATGAATATGCAAAATGAAATGCAAATGCAAACAGTCATGCAAAAAATGCAAAATGCACACACAAGGGACCAAGTGCCCCTGGCTGAGAAGAATCCACCATACTGGTCTTAGTCAGACCCATAACACTGCTTGAACCTGGTGTCAGCAAACCAAAACAATGCTCAAACCTGATCTTCAACAGACCCTGTAAAGCTGCCTTCACATATCACTGAATCTCAATCAAGAAAACCGGTAATCTGGAAGTCAAGTTACCTGCATGCCCAACCCCTCTCACAGGTAGGTGTCCTAGCAACTGACAATGGTATGGCATCCTATGCGGTCGTCGGCGTCACAGACTTTCAGGGTTGATGATACGATTCCCAGAAGGAGTGGCATCATCAAATCCTGAAGAGGCCTCACTTAGCCAACTTCCAAATGATCGATTCCCAGAGTCGACAATCCAACTAACCAGCAACCCGAGCCACCCAAAGGGCAGGACAGGAGGCCAACCAGAAGAACCTTGTCTGAGTGTGGATTTCGCGGGACACTAGGACATGCAAAGCACGTGCGTGCCCACTAATTTCCACTCTAATTCTATGTGCACTCAAGCCCAGGTCCGGCTTATCTCTCAATCATGGAACACCCGTCACACCCCAATACAGCAATAATAACAATAATATAATGCTGAAAGTAAATGACAGAAATGTAAATCCATACAAAATCCCCGACGGGAAAACAAGCGCTAGGATTGACTCGCTTAAGGGACGTTGGATCCCAAATGCATAAGGAACTATCGCAGTCCTTAGCAGCCAGGGGACGTTGGATCCCCAGCAGAGTCGCCAGCTGTCGCTACTGCGAAAATCGGCGTCGACATGACAGAAGAGTCGCCACCGTGCGTTATTTATCCCAAAGAGGGGAAAGGAAACGCTTGAGGTAAACCTACCGCAAAACGGGGAAAGGAATGGTCATCGCAACCAAATCCTGGATTTGGGAGTCGGTTACGCAAGGGGAAGGTATTAGCACCCCTCACGTCCGTCGTACTCGACGGGATCCATGCTTGTTTTCTAGTACGAATTGTTATTCTATCTACTCTACAGGTCTGGGGTTAAAAGAAAATAAAATGACTCGGCAAAGTATCGCACTTTATGCCTACGTATTCTCGTCTGTAACGAGAAATCAGAGTCAACGTAGTTCGCCTACCTACGGGAAAGGAGGGGAAGGTTTCTCGCTAGGATATCGCATCTTATGCCAACGTACTTTCATACAGCATGAAAGATCAGAGCAAACATAGTTCGGGCCACGTACGACACAAGTCTGTCTTGATTGTTTTTATCTCCTTCTAAAAAAGGGTTTTTCTGATTACTGGTCCAAGCGGACAAAAATGACGTTTTGATGAGTTCACATTCTTTTATGAAAGAAGTGTCTTTTATTGGATTTGAAATCTTATTGTGTTTTTCTGTTTGTTTTGAGAAAGAAGGGACAAAACTCTAACCTATGGTTGAAAGGGAATCAAACTAACCTAATGTTATCATGCATGGGTTAAGACCTAATGTCTATCATGTTCCTCTCTTGCACAGAGAGAAACAGAGATCCTAAGGGAATAGACGGAAACAGAAACAATAGCATATATACAATAAAGCAGTAAAATGCATGAATGCAACAATACAAGCGAGGCAAGGGAGTCCCACTCAACCTCGAACCTAGAAAACAACAGGCAAAAGCGAACAAAATTCACTTTCAACCTAACAGATTAAATGGCAAACAATACAGTCAGGGAAATTCAAACAATACATCAAAAATTATAAACAGCAAAAATAAACAGCCAACAGCAGCTCTGCACAGCAAGCTTTATCAACATCTGTCTTCAAGTCATCTTCAACCATCTACAGGCTTCAAGCAAGCATCAGTCTTCATCTTTACAGCCTTCAAGCAAGGTCTCTATCTTCAATCTTTCATGGCTTTTCTTCAAGTCTCACTCTCCAAGATGAGGAACAGGTAAGAGGATGAACTAGAATGTTAAACAGCTAGTTGACCACCAAAGGTGGCAAACAGACTGTTAACAATATGCAGAAAGTTTCTCTCAAGAGTTCTATCTCTTAGACACTGTCACCAAGCCTTCCAAAGGAAGGGGTGAGTGTCCTAGAGAGACTCTGCATCATAGAGAGGGATGGAGGCAAACAAGACCTTCCATGTCTGTGAATCAAGTTGCTATTCTAGAGCTCTACCTAACTCCTAGATCCTATGACCTTCAACAGCTGCCAGCAAGAGATACTCCTCATCAACTCTGGAAGTTGGTCTTCATTCCTTTTGTCTTCAATGGGCTTCATCAGCAAAGTCTTCAGCTCAAACCCAAACCCCAAGCAGGCCCAATACCCCACACAGTCAAACAAATAACCCCAGAGAGGGCACACCACACCATCAATCAATTACAGAAAATATACTAATAGTATTTATATAATAGGGGAAGTCTAGCATTTTCTAAGGGATCTATTACTTACCCTCAATACCCCTATAGTCCCATCATCTACTTTGTCCTAAAACCCAAAAAGAAATTTGTTTTGTCACACCTATATTATATTCACAACCCTAAATGATTACCCTAATATTTTTTAACTAAAATACCTAAAATAAATCCTAAAAGAATGGTATAAAAATCAAGGGGGCACCTAATATCCATATCTAGTTATACTAAAAAGAGTGACCTAAAAAGATCATGGGAAGTACCTAAAAGAAATTCTACAAAAACTATATACAAACTATATCTATTTAAAATCAATTAAAATGTAAAATATAAGCAAAAATAGAAAAAATAGCTAAACTAATATTTTTTAATCATTTTAATTTTCTTCAAGTCTATGTTAAACTATTGCAAAAACTCTCATGTTAAAATTCCCATTTTTTGATTTAATATGGATTTTATAAAATGCTAATAAAATGAATCAAAACAAAATTAAAGAGAAATAAGCCAGGGGGTGCAAGCAGCATATACGCCCAGTTCAAATGTCACTTGGGCCCAAAACCAGGGGGCGTGCATAGCAAATCCATAAGCCCAGAGCCAAAACAAAAATTAAATCAGTAAATCAAAAGGAAATGAAAAAAACGTGGTGTGAATAGCATAGCATAACAGTTCAATATACGTTGGGCCTGGTGAAGTGGGGTGCTGAAATGAATTATCACTAAGCCCAGGAAGGGGCTTTAAATGAAACGAAGCGTTTTGTAGCTTCAGACTCTTCCCTCTCGTTTCAACTTTAAACACAGGCCGTTAGATGTGATTCTCCAGTCAATGGTCTATTTCTGATCCAACGGCGTTGAACTCGTCTTCAACCTTGCTACTCTAGGGTTTGTAATATTCACCATGCACGATACTTCCAGACCTGAACTTCCAGCCACTCATACTCTTCCATTTCTCAATAAAATTCAAATCCGTAAAAAGCAAAGATGCTCTATTTCTCGAGCAGAATACAACCACGGTCTTGGTTTACACTAAAACGCCCTAGAACAAGAAACCCGATAGCAACCTCACCATTAATACTCAAACTTCCACTCTCATATTTCTCTGGTTTCTTGATAACAGAATGATCCTCTCTTATCACTGATTACTCTAAGACAAATAAATAATGCTAACACTCCAAATTAACAAAGTTCTAAGTCCAAACAGTTGGTGTACTCCAATGTCAACCTTCACCAAATTCAATCAAAATCTCCAGAATTGTTCATCTATCCACCTAAGTTACATCTAACCTAATAATTCTACATCATACCATCTATTCTAGGTCAATTCGAAAGAAATACCAACCTGGTGCAAAACTGAAAACAGATGGATGCACTCTGGGATTTACAGCTAGTAATGCTCTAGACTTGATCAATGGATATGGATCTTGGTTCTGTATGCACTTGTTCTGGCTCAGATGCTCTGAATTCTTGTAACTGATTCTTCTTGCAACTTGGATGTGAAATTTGCAGCACACGAATCTTGCTTCAATTCAACCAGATCTTGACTGTGATGTGATCAGTGATGATCATGGAGTAAAAAGAAATCGAAACTTTGAAGGATGATGATGAATTGAGAGTGTTTGAATGTGTTTTGCAAAAAAAGAGAATGAGATGTAACTATGAATTTTCAGCCAAATGAATCACCAACCCTGCATTGAATGAGCTCTAGGGTTTATATAGATGTGAATGGAAAGTTCTGGAAGATGCTGGAAGCTCCTTACACATTAATCCCTTGTGATTTGGCATATGTTTCTTCTTTTACAAGTAACTTGAGATAACTTCCAAATTCTGTTCATAACTCAAAAATCCACTATTTCAAATGTTCTCAAAACATTAATTCCAATCAAAATGACCTATAATTTCATCCCATTTGGACATGTAATGAAAAATTCCCAAAAATGGCTCTTTAATGAACTTAAATCATGCCTTAATTAGGTCATTTTTGCAAATATGAGCTACACCCATTTTCAAACTTCCATGACCACTTTTCTAGACTCAAAACATCATTTGGAACAACTTTGATGTTGAACATTTTTCCATTTGAGACTTGCAAGTATGAGTTTTAGGCATATGCTTGAAATGACCCATAATTTCCAAATGACCAAAATACCCTTTGCTTGCCAGAGTCATAAGTAGAGTTCCACAAATCATATGAAGGCATACCATACCTTTCTAGAAAGATAAGATCATGAGGAACAACTTTCATGTTGGCCAGAAATCCATTTGAAAGCTCCTTGAGGGGTAAAAGTTGCTTGGAGGACAAGTAACCTTCACAGACAAAATTTCAGATGCCTCTGATGACCTGTAACTTGCAAGAACCATAACTTGAGTTCTATAAATCTCCTTAATGTCTTCCACCACTCAAATTTAAGGTCTTGAGATCCTATACAAGTTTCATGTTGGCCAAGGATCCATTTGAAGCTTGCATTTTGAATTATCTTGCTTGGAAGTTTGACCTAAATCAGGGGATTTTACACAGAAACCCTAATTTAGAAACCTCTCTTCTTCTTGATTTCTCTTGATTCCTCCTTGGCACAAAACCACATACATATCTACATGTCAAATGATGAACCCCACATCTTTCAAATAGACCTTGATGACCTTCAACCAAGCATTTGACCTAGGGTTGACCCAGATGAAACCCTAGTTGACTGTCTTCAATTGCAGCTCTTGTAATCACATCAATGACTTGTCTCACTTTCAAAATGACCCTCTAGGTCCTCCATGATGTCCATATACATGTCCATATACCCTCCATGACCTTAATTACTTGCTCACAACTTCTCTGATGGTCTTCAAATACCCTCAAGATAGGAGATAGATCCACTGCTTGGTCCACTGATTTCTTTAGATTTCAATTTCTTTCTGATGACTTGGCTAATATTGAATTTGAATAAGAACCTCTTGATATGCCCATAGGGATAAGAATTGCATTTGGTCCCTTGTTGGATGGCTGGCTATGCTATGCTATGCAAATGATTAGACTATGTACATGACTTTTTATGCACATGACAATGCAATTGAAACACAAACCAAGTGAAATAAGTTGAGCAAATTTTAGGGTGCAACAGCTGCCCCTATTCAAGCGACTTGGACCCGACTGGGTGAAGCGCGAACGGCCTTCAAACATTCGAGGTACGAGACGGTTGAATACTAAGAACCCGGAAATTTGCCAACTGCAGAAATAAACCGCCCAACTTTTCAGGGAAAGACATCCACCAACTGAATCTGGTTGTTACAGCAACAACTGATCCGACGTCTGATAATTCTGATTTCAACTTCAACCACCTATGTAACGCCACAGGTACTGAGCACTTTTCGCAAAACACCTCTGTCCACAACTGGACTAACCTTATCAACACAAGAAGAGAGACAAATTCGTCAACACGAATAGAGATTCTGTTGTCACAGGAGTAACCTTGTCCACATCTGGACCTAAATTTCGCCAAATCACGAATAAACACCAATCTGTCCATGTCAGGACTCACATCACGGAAAAATCCTGGCGCTTTCGCTGGGGAACATTTCTGCCTAATCACAGGAAACTCCCTCCGTCTATCCATACGGGAAAATCATCTGCCTAAACACAGGAAACTTCATCCGCCTATCCATACGGGAAAATCATCTGCCTAAACACCGGAAACTTCATCCGTCTATCCATACGGGAAAATCATCTGCCTAAACACAGGAAACTTCATCCGCCTATTCATACGGGAACATCATCTGCCTAAACACAGGAAACTTCATCCGCCTATCCATACGGGAAAATCATCTGCCTAAACACAGGTAATAATCTCTGTCCATCACAGGTAACATCTCCGTCAACACGGGTAACAATCTCTGTCCATCACAGGTAACAATCTTTGTCCATCACAGGTAACATCTCTGTCAACACGGGTAACATCTCCGTCAACACGGGTAACACCTCCGTCAACACGGGTTACTTCTCCGGGTAACAATATCTGTCGACACAGGAAAATATCTCCGCCTTTGCTACGGGTAATACTCTGTCGAATACAGGAAAATATCTCCGCCTCTGCTACGGGTAATACTATGTCGAACACAGGAAAATATCTCCGCCTCTGCTACGGGTAATACTCTGTCGAATACAGGAAAATATCTCCGCCTCTGCTACGGGTAATACTCTGTCGAATACAGAAAAATATCTCCGCCTCTGCTACGGGTAATACTCTGTCGAATACAGGAAAATATCTCCGCCTCTGCTACGGGTAATACTCTGTCGAATACAGGAAAATATCTCCGCCTCTGCTACGGGTAATACTCTGTCGAATACAGGAAAATATCTCCGCCTCTGCTACGGGTAATACTCTGTCGAATACAGGAAAATATCTCTGCCTCTGCTACGGGTAATACTCTGCCAAATACAGGAAAATAACTCCGCCTTTGCTACGGGTAATACTCTGTCGAATACAGGAAAATATCTCCGCCTTTGCTACGGGTAATACTCTGTCGAATACAGGAAAATATCTCCACCTCTGCTACGGGTAATACTCTGTCGAATACAGGAAAATATATCCGCCTCTGCTACGGGTAATACTCTGCCAAATACAGGAAAATAACTCCGCCTTTGCTACGGGTAAACACTCTGCCAAATACAGGAAAATAACTCCGCCTTTGCTACGGGTAATACTCTGTCGAATACAGGAAAATATCTCCGCCTTTGCTACGGGTAATACTCTGTCGAATACAGGAAAATATCTCCGCCTTTGCTACGGGTAATACTCTGCCAAATACAGGAAAATAACTCCGCCTTTGCTACGGGTAAACACTCTGGTACAACTTTTCTGCCTATCTTTGCAGCAGCTAGCTCCATCAATCACATGGGTAACACAATCTGAGTCTAATCTTCCAATTTCCAGTGCTGACATGGCAGCAAATCTGAGAAGGACTCTACTGGGGATTTTCTGAATCCACACTGCCAGACAAATTCGAAAGATCGATTCACGAAATCTTCTGATGCTGTCACAACAACGACCTTGAAGAAATACTCCGCTGGAGGGGTAAGAGAAACTTTAAACAAACAACTCTGTGGGGAATAATGCCACAATCGACATTACCATTGCATATCTCACGCCGAGATCCTGAATGTTTGGTAATTAATTTGAGAAAGAGCTCTCTCCACCTGCATGGGAAACAATACTTGAAAACAAACGGTTAACCAACCTGGTTTATGTTTCAGAATGCATATGTTTGACAATGGCGTAATGCTCCATTCGACATGGAAATGCTACGCGTTTTTATTTGGTAGATGCAAATATGACACTATATGCCGATGCAAATGCAGACTCGAACTGCTGGGATACGGAAAACCGCTTCAGCAAAATAAATGCTGAAGACAATGCCAACTCTGCTGGGGGTAACCAGGTGTTACAGAATTATTCCAGCAAAATAAATGCTGGAAGAGTGAAGCCCGCTTCACTGAGGAATAACTGAATGCGTCAATCATGATTGGACTTCTGCTGGAGAGTGAACGGGTATCACACGGTATTCCGACAAAATAAATGCCAGGACGCACAGCCAACTCTGCCGGGAAGAGTTTTAACCTTCGAGTTCCACTGGGAGGAAAAAGAACACTTGCTGAAAAGAGAGAACTCTGCTGGGGACGAAACGACTCTCTTGGGGAAACTCAACTGACTCTGCTGGGGGAGAGTAAATGACCCTACTGGGAAGGGTAAACTGTCTAAGTACAACTCACCAGTTGGAAATATTAATCTCCTGAGGCTAAACCACTCTGCTCGGGATGAGGAACCCTTTTGGGGACACCACACTGTCTGAATACAGCCTTTGATCTTGGAATCGTTAATTCTGTTGAGAGTAAACAACCCTGCTGGAGAATGTCCTTCAGCTAAGCTACGACTAGCTGGGGAATTTGATCCTTCTTCATTAAGGAACATTGTTATCTCAGAAGCGCGACCTGCGTGGGGATCGAGTCTTTCCGTTACGAGCCTCTGGTTAGGACTCTTCGATCTCTGTACCCTGACGGTTAGATCTGAACTGTTTTTGTACGTCAAACCCCAAAAGAATGTCCCAACAACATCTTTTGTTTTTAGGGTGTTCTGCCCCGGTCTTGCGATAATCTTTTGCCCCTGATCGACTGATTCGTGGAGCAGTGCCCATAGCTGCAAGAGATTTGCCAAATCTCGACCTAATTGCCCCAGATGAACTGATTCTCGAATGTACGACTTTACTGGGGACAAATGAACGTGCCAAGTATGGTTGGACTTCTGTACATCTGTGGTGGGTCATACACGCTTGATGCTGGACAATATCCGGTCTAAATTTACGGCTTCTAGTAGAAGGGTCAATGGATGGCAGCACGATTTCCCGATATTTGTCTCAAACTTGAAGATTGGCTGAATCTGCTCAAGTAGCTCTGAGTAACTCTGTTGTACTAAGAAGAACAACTCTTTCGCCTCTGTTATGCCCCGGCCTGCAGGAACCTCTGTGGGATAGTCTAAAAATCTGTACCCTGACGGTTTGATATGAACTGCCCCAGTATTCTGAACTTCTGGGAGATACTTTGAATCGAACGCCTCTCGAATAAAGAATGACCCCTGCGCTCTTAGGATGGCATGCCCTTGTCTGCAATGACTTTGCCTTAATCTGGTTCTTGGAAAAAGCTCACTCTGAACCGAAAGCAACTTGCTACAATATGACCTTGCAATGGCTTACCCCGGTGGTTGCACGACAAAAGGATTCCCTCAATTCAACAACTATCAACATAGTGACTTGCCCCTGGACGAGCGTTGAGCGACGTAACCTGCCCTGATCAAACATATCATTCTGGATAACTGCCCCTGATTGGCTCTCGAGAAGATTCGCTTCTGATCAACTGCTTCTCAAGTAAACTGCCCCATAATCAACTGATGCTTCGGGACTTTTCCTCAGACTAATTGATTCCGAACTCACTGGAAGTCAATGCCCCAGATTTACAGGGTTTCACAACATACACCATTCTGATCCAGACTGTTGAATTATTTAATCCTGTTTGATTATTCCCTGTTGGAATTTCTTTCCTGTCAACTACTAACCTGCAAGTAAAATTGTTCAGTCCCGAATGGTAATTTTAATGCAGTGTTCATGCAAATTTTGAAAAAATGTGTTGTCACTCATTTACGTGTCATGATTGTGAGTGATGAATGAACCAAAGTTCAAACGTAGTGCTTATGTGATCAGTGAAAAATACAACAAGGATATGACTAGCAAATCAAGAGGGAGTCAGGTTACTCAACCTTACCGTAATGCGCCTTCAGAATAAACCTTGCCTCAATTAGGTCTTTTAAGGGTTGTATCGTGGTCGGGTTCACGGTTCGTGAAACAAAGGATATTTGGCTCAAATTATGTTTTGTACCCACCCCTTCAACGTGATGATCTCCGATCCTAATGTTCAGTTAACTTGGCACAAGTGTTCGCCGCTTCGAGAGGTATGTTGAATGGTAGGAACCATAGTTAAGGAACTCACATGGTTTTTTTTTTCCTTTTTTAGAGTGACAGTTACTCCTTCTCGTTTTCGGTGTCTATATCTACACGACCTTGTCCTTGTTCGAGGATTTTTCTTTTGATATCCTTTCTTTTTCGTTCTTTTGATTCCCTAATTTTTGCCTGGACTGACTCCTTTTGAGTTCTTTTCGATTTTTCTTTTGAAGTCCAGCGGGATGCCCTAATTTTTGCCTAAGTATTAGCTTTCCCGCTTTTTCTGTTTCTTTTTACTTAGCGGGCTTTCTTATTTTTTTCGTTTCCTTTTGGCACAAAGTCGTGTGAGACTGGTTGTCTTGATTGCTCCGAAAGGATTACAACTGTTTCACTCCTGATTAGTGAGGTTTAACCATTGTGGTTGACGAGGTACGACCTCTGGGGAGGAATAAACTTTGGTTGGTCCTCGAAAGGCAACACTCCTCTGTAAGACTTGAATGCTTGGTCAAGATAACTGACAACTACCCTGCCCCGGGTTAAGATGTGAGGGTTTAAAAATCCGAAAAAACTTCTACTTCCTGGCTCGAAATGGTTAACAAGGGACTAACTCCTTATATCTCCAGTGTTTGGGGATTTGAAACAATGCCTTGTACGTCATCGGCAAGGTTTTATCTGAAAGCATACGATCATCGGTTATGAGTATTCAGTTTCGTCATCCTCCCTCCAATCTTTGCTAATCACAGTGATAAAGTGGAGTAAATAAAATTCAATTGTCAATGCAATGCAATAAATGAGCGACAACGACATGATTAATTCAGAAAAATGCATAGTCACTTTATTAATATCACCATTCGAAACAAACAATATTTACAGCAAGTAGTAACTAACAGAAAAGAAACTACAAATGCAAATGATAAAAAGTCCGAGGACTGCCAATGCTGAAGGTGCCCTCCTGTCTGGACCACTGGCTTCTTGAAAAGGACCCTCTGAATCTACGAGCTTAGACAGCTGAGAGGTTGGCATGAACAAACAAAACTCCTTCTGGAAAGGAAATGTACTCTTGGTCGATCAACTGTTGTACTTTTGCCTGAAAAGCTTTGCAATCTTTCGTCGAATGTCCGGGAGATCCACCATGGTAACCACACTGAGCATGGGGATTGTACCCTGGAGGGTAAGGCTCTGGAACGGGCTTAAGAGCTTTAGGTTCCACCAGAGAATTCTGAATTAAATGCGGAAGAATCTGGCTATACGGCACAGGCACTGGATGGAAAGGAGCATTCCTTCGTTCCATGTTGCTACGAGGTCGATTCTGATTCTGGCGCTGATTTCGATAACCTCGGCCACGGGTTCGCTGATTTGCAAGAGAAGCGACATAAAGTTCCCGATGGGATACCCTATGCATAATTGTGTGTCCAAAATAACGAGACACAGAAGCTACTGACCGCTGAGAAGACGGAGACCCAACAGATTTTACCGATTCGACTTGAGGATACCCCACATCATTCATGATTGCATTGACCACAATTCCTTCTTCAGTTTGAAAGCTATGGAAAGATTCTGTTTTGCTAGCCTGACCGCTTAAAACATTTTGGATTCTTCCACCATACTCGATGCGCTCTCCTGCCTTTACCAATTAAGAGAAATTTGGTGCAAGTCCAAGCATTCTTTCGAAGCACGGGCTCTGCAAGGAGTTTACGAACATGCCTTTCAACTCTCGGTTTTGAAGCGGTGGTTGCACTCTGGCAGCAAATTCTCACCATCTCTGAACATACTTCCTAAAAGGTTCATCGTTCCTTTGAGACAATTCTTGCAACTGCATGCGACTAGGAGCCTCATCAAGATTGTAGTCATACTGCTTCAGGAAAGCATCGGCTAAATCCGTCCATGATCGGATCTGATCACTCTCTAACTGCATATACCAACTTAGAGATGCCCCAGTCAGACTATCTTGAAAGCAGTGAATCATCAGCTTGTCGTCAGGCACGAACGAAGTCATTCTCCGGCAGAACATAACCAAATGTAGCTTCGGACAGCTATCCCCTTTGTACTTCTCGAAATTGGGCGCTTTGAACTTTGGAGGCAATACAAGACCTGGCACTAAACACATGCTCGCAGCATTCAGATCAAGAGTGTTCTTATTCACCAAGGCAGCAATCTGGTCTTCCAACGTCTGAAGTCTTCCCATATACTCAGCAGTCAGTGGGTTCTGAATATCAACCTGTGGAACAACTCTTGGAGGTGGCAAAATCCTTGGAGAATCTGGCGTAGAGAAAGTAAAATTGTGATACTCTGAGTCATTGAGAGAATATGGACCTCTGACAGGGGCTTGCACAGGTTGAGCAACATTATTCACTGGAGTTCTTTGACCATAGTTATCTCCTCTATGCATAGCTGTGATGTCTTCCCTGATCTGACTCACCTGGTGTTTCAACAATTCGAACTCCGCCCGAGTAATAACCAAGTTCTGCTCTCCTGAAGCCATGATCTTTCCCAATGTTAACTCACGTCCAATGCGAATGTCGGGAAATCAACTGACCAAACGGACAAAAACGGGTAAGCTCCTTGTTCCGGATGAGGATGAATATGCAAAATGAAATGCAAATGCAAACAGTCATGCAAAAAATGCAAAATGCACACACAAGGGACCAAGTGCCCCTGGCTGAGAAGAATCCACCATACTGGTCTTAGTCAGACCCATAACACTGCTTGAACCTGGTGTCAGCAAACCAAAACAATGCTCGAACCTGATCTTCAACAGACCCTGTAAAGCTGCCTTCACATATCACTGAATCTCAATCAAGAAAACCGGTAATCTGGAAGTCAAGTTACCTGCATGCCCAACCCCTCTCACAGGTAGGTGTCCTAGCAACTGACAATGGTATGGCATCCTATGCGGTCGTCGGCGTCACAGACTTTCAGGGTTGATGATACGATTCCCAGAAGGAGTGGCATCATCAAATCCTGAAGAGGCCTCACTTAGCCAACTTCCAAATGATCGGTTCCCAGAGTCGACAATCCAACTAACCAGCAACCCGAGCCACCCAAAGGGCAGGACAGGAGGCCAACCAGAAGAACCTCGTCTGAGTGTGGATTTCGCGGGACACTAGGACATGCAAAGCACGTGCGTGCCCATTAATTTCCACTCTAATTCTAGGTGCACTCAAGCCCAGGTCCGGCTTATCTCTCAATCATGGAACACCCGTCACACCCCAATACAACAATAATAACAATAATATAATGCTGAAAGTAAATGACAGAAATGTAAATCCATACAAAATCCTCGACGGGAAAACAAGCGCTAGGATTGACTCGCTTAAGGGACGTTGGATCCCAAATGCATAAGGAACTATCGCAGTCCTTAGCAGCCAGGGGACGTTGGATCCCCAGCAGAGTCGCCAGCTGTCACTACTGCGAAAATCGGCGTCGGCATGACAGAAGAGTCGCCACCGTGCGTTATTTATCCCAAAGAGGGGAAAGGAAACGCTCGAGGTAAACCTACCGCAAAACGGGGAAAGGAATGGTCATCGCAACCAAATCCTAGATTCGGGAGTCGGTTACGCAAGGGGAAGGTATTAGCACCCCTCACGTCCGTCGTACTCGACGGGATCCACGCTTGTTTTCTAGTACGGATTGTTATTCTATCTACTCTACAGGTCTGGGGTTAAAAGAAAATAAAATGACTCGGCAAAGTATCGCACTTTATGCCTACGTATTCTCGTCTGTAACGAGAAATCAGAGTCAACGTAGTTCGCCTACCTACGGGAAAGGAGGGGAAGGTTTCTCGCTAGGATATCGCATCCTATGCCTACGTACTTTCATACAGCATGAAAGATCAGAGCAAACGTAGTTCGGGCCACGTACGACACAAGTCTGTCTTGATTGTTTTTATCTCCTTCTAAAAAAGGGTTTTTCTGATTACTGGTCCAAGCGGACAAAAATGACGTTTTGATGAGTTCACATTCTTTTACGAAAGAAGTGTCTTTTATTGGATTTGAAATCTTATTGTGTTTTTCTGTTTGTTTTGAGAAAGAAGGGACAGAACTCTAACCTATGGTTGAAAGGGAATCAAACTAACCTAATGTTATCATGCATGGGTTAAGACCTAATGTCTATCATGTTCCTCTCTTGCACAGAGAGAAACAGAGATCCTAAGGGAATAGACGGAAACAAAAACAATAGCATATATACAATAAAGCAGTAAAATGCATGAATGCAACAATATAAGCGAGGCAAGGGAGTCCCACTCAACCTCGAACCTAGAAAACAACAGGCAAAAGCGAACAAAATTCGCTTTCAACCTAACAGATTAAATGGAAAACAATACAGTCAGGGAAATTCAAACAATACATCAAAAATTATAAACAGCAAAAATAAACAGCCAACAGCAGCTCTGCACAGCAAGCTTTATCAACATCTGTCTTCAAGTCATCTTCAACCATCTACAGGCTTCAAGCAAGCATCAGTCTTCATCTTTACAGCCTTCAAGCAAGGTCTCTATCTTCAATCTTTCATGGCTTTTCTTCAAGTCTCACTCTCCAAGATGAGGAACAGGTAAGAGGATGAACTAGAATGTTAAACAGCTAGTTGACCACCAAAGGTGGCAAACAGACTGTTAACAATATGCAGAAAGTTTCTCTCAAGAGTTCTATCTCTTAGACACTGTCACCAAGCCTTCCAAAGGAAGGGGTGAGTGTCCTAGAGAGACTCTGCATCATAGAGAGGGATGGAGGTAAACAAGACCTTCCATGTCTGTGAATCAAGTTGCTATTCTAGAGCTCTACCTAACTCCTAGATCCTATGACCTTCAACAGCTGCCAGCAAGAGATACTCCTCATCAACTCTGGAAGTTGGTCTTCATTCCTTTTGTCTTCAATGGGCTTCATCAGCAAAGTCTTCAGCTCAAACCCAAACCCCAAGCAGGCCCAATACCCCACACAGTCAAACAAATAACCCCAGAGAGGGCACACCACACCATCAATCAATTACAGAAAATATACTAATAGTATTTATATAATAGGGGAAGTCTAGCATTTTCTAAGGGATCTATTACTTACCCTCAATACCCCTATAGTCCCATCATCTACTTTGTCCTAAAACCCAAAAAGAAATTTGTTTTGTCACACCTATATTATATTCACAACCCTAAATGATTAGCCTAATATTTTCTAACTAAAATACCTAAAATAAATCCTAAAAGAATGGTATAAAAATCAAGGGGGCACCTAATATCCATATCTAGTTATACTAAAAAGAGTGACCTAAAAAGATCATGGGAAGTACCTAAAAGAAATTCTACAAAAACTATATATAAACTATATCTATTTAAAATCAATTAAAATGTAAAATATAAGCAAAAATAGAAAAAATAGCTAAACTAATATTTTTTAATCATTTTAATTTTCTTCAAGTCTATGTTAAACTATTGCAAAAACTCTCATGTTAAAATTCCCATTTTTTGATTTAATATGGATTTTATAAAATGCTAATAAAATGAA
Source organism: Lathyrus sativus (assembly GCA_963859935.3). Classification (NCBI taxonomy): domain Eukaryota; kingdom Viridiplantae; phylum Streptophyta; class Magnoliopsida; order Fabales; family Fabaceae; genus Lathyrus; species Lathyrus sativus. The sequence goes on from OZ012740.1 coordinate 668,533,260, forward strand.
TCAAAACAAAATTAAAGAGAAATAAGCCAGGGGGTGCAAGCAGCATATACGCCCAGTTCAAATGTCACTTGGGCCCAAAACCAGGGGGCGTGCATAGCAAATCTATAAGCCCAGAGCCAAAACAAAAATTAAATCAGTAAATCAAAAGGAAATGAAAAAAACATGGTGTGAATAGCATAGCATAACAGTTCAATATACGTTGGGCCTGGTGAAGTGGGGTGCTGAAATGAATTATCACTAAGCCCAGGAAGGGGCTTTAAATGAAACGAAGCGTTTTGTAGCTTCAGACTCTTCCCTCTCGTTTCAACTTTAAACACAGACCGTTAGATGTGATTCTCCAGTCAATGGTCTATTTCTGATCCAACGGCGTTGAACTCGTCTTCAACCTTGCTACTCTAGGGTTTGTAATATTCACCATGCACGATACTTCCAGACCTGAACTTCCAGCCACTCATACTCTTCCATTTCTCAATAAAATTCAAATCCGTAAAAAGCAAAGATGCTCTATTTCTCGAGCAGAATACAACCACGGTCTTGGTTTACACTAAAATGCCCTAGAACAAGAAACCCGATAGCAACCTCACCATTAATACTCAAACGTCCACTCTCATATTTCTCTGGTTTCTTGATAACAGAATGATCCTCTCTTATCACTGATTACTCTAAGACAAATAACTAATGCTAACACTCCAAATTAACAAAGTTCTAAGTCCGAACAGTTGGTGTACTCCAATGTCAACCTTCACCAAATTCAATCAAAATCTCCAGAATTGTTCATCTATCCACCTAAGTTACATCTAACCTAATAATTCTACATCATGCCATCTATTCTAGGTCAATTCGAAAGAAATACCAACCTGGTGCAAAACTGAAAACAGATGGATGAACTCTGGGATTTACAGCTAGCAATGCTCTAGACTTGATCAATGGATATGGATCTTGGTTCTGTATGCACTTGTTCTGGCTCAGATGCTCTGAATTCTTGTAACTGATTCTTCTTGCAACTTGGATGTGAAATTCGCAACACACGAATCTTGCTTCAATTCAACCAGATCTTGACTGTGATGTGATCAGTTATGATCATGGAGTAAAAAGAAATCGAAACTTTGAAGGATGATGATGAATTGAGAGTGTTTGAATGTGTTTTGCACAAAAAGAGAATGAGATGTAACTATGAATTTTCAGCCAAATGAATCACCAACCCTGCATTGAATGAGCTCTAGGGTTTATATAGATGTGAATGGAAAGTTCTGGAAGATGCTGGAAGCTCCTTACACATTGATCCCTTGTGATTTGGCATATGTTTCTTCTTTTACAAGTAACTTGAGATAACTTCCAAATTCTGTTCATAACTCAAAAATCCACTATTGCAAATGTTCTCAAAACATTAATTCCAATCAAAATAACCTATAATTTCATCCCATTTGGACATGTAATGAAAAATTCCCAAAAATGGCTCTTTAATGAACTTAAATCATGCCTTAATTAGGTCATTTTTGCAAATATGAGCTACACCCATTTTCAAACTTCCATGACCACTTTTCTAGACTCAAAACATCATTTGGAACAACTTTGATGTTGAACATTTTTCCATTTGAGACTTGCAAGTATGAGTTTTAGGCATATGCTTGAAATGACCCATAATTTCCAAATGACCAAAATACCCTTTGCTTGCCAGAGTCATAAGTAGAGTTCCACAAATCATATGAAGGCATACCATACCTTTCTAGAAAGATAAGATCATGAGGAACAACTTTCATGTTGGCCAGAAATCCATTTGAAAGCTCCTTGAGGGGTAAAAGTTGCTTGGAGGACAAGTAACCTTCACAGACAAAATTTCAGATGCCTCTGATGACCTGTAACTTGCAAGAACCATAACTTGAGTTCTATAAATCTCCTTGATGTCTTCCACCACTCAAATTTAAGGTCTTGAGATCCTCTACAAGTTTCATGTTGGCCAAGGATCCATTTGAAGCTTGCATTTTGAATTATCTTGCTTGGAAGTTTGACCTAAATCAGGGGATTTTACACAGAAACCCTAATTTAGAAACCTCTCTTCTTCTTGATTTCTCTTGATTCCTCCTTGGCACAACACCACATCCATATCTACATGTCAAATGATGAACCCCACATCTTTCAAATAGACCTTGATGACCTTCAACCAAGCATTTGACCTAGGGTTGACCCAGATGAAACCCTAGTTGACTGTCTTCAATTGCAACTCTTGTAATCACATCAATGACTTGTCTCACTTTCAAAATGACCCTCTAGGTCCTCCATGATGTCCATATACATGTCCATATACCCTCCATGACCTCAATTCCTTGCTCACAACTTCTCTGATGGTCTTCAAATACCCTCAAGATAGGAGATAGATCCACTGCTTGGTCCACTGATTTCTTTAGATTTCAATTTCTTTCTGATGACTTGGCTAAGATTGAATTTGAATAAGAACCTCTTGATATGCCCATAGGGATAAGAATTGCATTTGGTCCCTTGTTGGATGGCTGGCTATGCTATGCTATGCAAATGATTAGACTATGTACATGACTTTTTATGCACATGACAATGCAATTGAAACACAAACCAAGTGAAATAAGTTGAGCAAATTTTAGGGTGCAACACATATGTTGTAACATCTGCATACTGACAGAGCAATTTATCTAAACATTTAAATTGAGCAGAATATTAAATGCTGAAAGATAAATAACACAGTGAATTGTTAATCCAGTTCGGTGCAACATCACTTACATTTGGAGGCTATCAAGCCAGGAAGGAAATTCACTATCAGTAATATCAATTCAGAGCTAAACTCTCCCGTTTACAATCCCTCACTTAATCCCTACCAGTGCAACTTCTACCTAGGACACTCCTAGATATGAGACACCTCTCACTCCCCCTCAATCACAGCAATGATAGCAACAAATTAATAAAACTTTAGAAGACACTCTTCAAAGACAATACTTGATCTTGCTTAACAGCTTCAATCAAGAACAATACACTCTTGCTTACAAGATTTGAGTGAACAACTTACAACCTAAATATGTCTACCACGATGCATCAAAAGATACAAAGGGTGACTTACAAAGTCACACACAAGAGACTCTCAAAATCCTAAACCCTTATTTTGCACCTAAGATTTTCTTGTTGTGAATGTTTGTCTTCTTTAGGTCTAGCAAGTCCTTATTTATAGACTCTTCTAGTATGAGCTTGGACTTTAGCAAAAGCTTCCTCAGATTTGATAAAATCAAATCAAATCATTCTTCAAAATACTTTCATAAGATAATTCTTTAAATCTTTTCGTAATTAACACCCATTTAAATTTGATCAAATCAAATTAAACTCCAAATCTTCTCATAATTAAAACCAACTCATATTTCATCAAATCAAATTCCAAATCTTCTCATTGTAAATCTTCTGCAGAATCTTAATAAAAATATAAGAACAAATATTTTATAGTTTTCTAAAAAGTCTCATAGGTACTTTTTATGAAATCCAATTAAATCTGCACTTTGTTCCTAATAAGTCTCTTTGACCTGCGCATACTGATGAGGTATATCCAAGAGGATCTCATCAAACCAAAACACATATGTCCAAAGATGTAAAATAGCAGTGCCTGCTGCACCAGACCAGGATGTCATGCATCTGTCTTCGACACCTGCCTAAAACACATGACAGTAGTACTGTCATAACAGTTGGTGAAGATGTTATGACATCTTACTTAACATCAGTGTAGAATCATGTTTTACCAAAATTTAGCCAATCATAGAATCATGGAACTAACAAAACACTTCACTGAAATCATCATCAAACAAGTTTATCTGCAATCAAACAATGTCACTCATCATATGATATTCTCCCCCATTTAGTCATTTAAAAAAAATGAAATTAGAACTAAGGTACCACAGTGAAAAATAGGTCACACAGATGGAAGTACCAATAAAAAACAACGAAGCTTTAATAAAATGAATAAATAATGTAACTGGATTGATTGATATCACCTCATGAAGCTTAGATGGACGAGGCACAAAATTGGAAACACGAGCTTTTTTTCTTCCTCTGGAGCCCGTTGAACTTTACTTGGGCTTGGGCTTTGTACGGGTCGAACTAGATGAATGAGTTTTGGGAGTAACTTTCTCCTCATTCGATGAGATAACAAGATGCAGTTTTGCTTTGGAGACCCGCAGAAGTGTATGGTCGGAAATTGTCCATAACAGACTCGAATGTAGGAGGAAACAACAGCAGTAATGACTATCCTAAAAAAATCGGGACAACAAAAATCTCATCAAATTGTAGACTAAATCGACATAAAGATATTGAGAATTTTGTGTTGATCTATTGGATGGCTAAAGCAGATTTACATTGCGATTAAACTCTCAAATCTACAAAAATAGAAAATTGTGAAAGAGGAGAGCAAATTTACCTCAAAAAGAAGGTGTTGTTGCTGAGGTGAGATGTGTAACACCCTTTTCTACCCCATAATTTTAATGGCAAAAATATTCATATTTATCAGAGTAAAATATTAAACTAAAAAAATCACCTCAAAGGGCGTACATTTCACAATAAATCAAATATAGGTCAAGGCTCCGTAAACAACGTGTTTTCCAAAAAGTTATAAAAAATTGCAGCGAAACTCAAAAAGGCATAATCCAAAGTTTTCCTTGTACGGAAACATAATCAAAATAACAAAAATCAAATAAAATATGGTTTAACTCAAAGACCCCAACCCGATGTTACACTATTAGAGCAAGACCCTCTAAGTTAACCAAAATGGCCAACAACTCAAAACTCCAACAAGATCCTCGACGACATCCACGATTAAACCTGGTCATCTGCACGTTACCCACGTGGAGGCAACATTCAAACAGGTAGGGTGAGTAAAACGATTCATAATAATCAATATAGGAAATCAATATATTAAAAAACTTCATTTTCATATTATGCATCACCATATTCATCAATGGGAATCAAATGCCACAACATCATAAATTACTCAAGATTATCTCATAAATGCAATGCAACAAGACTCATGCATGTGGTACCAATCATCACAGATCAATGGACACTGGGCCATCAACCCTCCATAGATCCCCATCAATAGGATCGACTCTATATAAGAACCGAAGCATATCAAAATACCTCACATCCGCACAATGGGACTGAAGCCAAATAAATCAAGATCCTGAACCGAAGTCCGGATGCACATAAATGCATGATGCACACGTCAATAATCATCCTCATAATAACATCATAAGTGCATCATCATTCATCAAAATCATCATCATCATACATCATGTCATCATAAAATCATCAAAACTCATGGAACCATCATCATAACTCATCATCATATCATAGGAATCATCATATAATCATGTACTAATCACATAGAAAACACAGTCATACTCATATTAATTCGTCAAAGAAATCACAGCATTAAAACATCAAGGCATCACAGTACAAAATCAGAATTCACGAAACTCTATTATATTCGCTAGAAAGTTTGTTGTGCGAGTCTGGGGCGAGTTTATTCGCTGTGCGAAGGATTCTTCGTTGTGCGAACACGCGATTAGAGCAAAACGCTGTTATGCACCAGAACCTAAAATCAACCCAAAAGTCCAACGATTTCCTTCCCCAATGTCCCCAAAAGATCCCTAAATCATCCATAAGGTCTTACGACAATAAAGGCACAAAATCTACAACTTATTAGGCCAATCATGTATCATATTCACGCCCTAATTCCCATAATTTCCTTACAACTACACCACGGTCATTAGAGTTTCTCACAATCTAATTACCCTACAGGGTTGAAACCTGAACAACAGATTTTTAGCCACGAATGCCTACTTTCCCTCAAACCCAAATCGACCTCAAACCTATCAGACCATCAGTTCAAATCGCTATACGGTTAAAACCTCAATAATAGATTTTGGCCACGAAGGCCTAATTCCCTTTATCTCAAAATCAGCCTCAAATCCTTTAAACCCTTAAATCGGCTTTAAACACATTGAAATCACACATTGAAAACAATGAAGGCAATACTCTCCATACCTTAATTGCTGACTCTAAGCCTTCTCCTTGATTCTCAGAAACCTTACGAAGCTTTTTCCTCAATCATCTTCCTCAGAGCTCTGACCTCTATTTCTTCTCTTTTCACGGTCTAACAAGAATGAATCATAATTTCTTCAAAAATCCCTTTTTGTTAAACCTAACTTTGGGCCTATAAATTACGCTTTTCCAATATTACCCTCACTAACTCCTCCTTAACTGTCCAATTTGCTCTTAGTTAACTTATATTTATTTAAATTAATAATAATACCAATATATTCATACTATATACTATTATTTAAATAAATAACCCAAAATCCATAATTCTCAATATTTCACACCAACCACCGAAAATTACCAAAATGTGAATATTCTTATTTAAATAAATTAAATTAAATATTCTAATAAATTTGGGGTGTTACAAGATGTTGTACTTGTAGCCACCGGAAGTAAAACCAAGAACAAGTTAAAATCGAGAGAGATGAAAATGGTGATGGTTAATGAAAGGATATCAAGCAAGGTGAAATTGGTTTGATAATAATATGAAAGAAAGGTTAAATCGAGCAAGTGAAAATCAATTTGGTCAAATCGGTTTGGGATAGAAGTTTTAGGGTTTATGTTCATAATGTACTAAGATGAAATTTTGGGGTAGAAGTTCTACGGTTTGGATACGCACTTAAAACATAATGTGAATTAAAAATAAATAGAAAAAATAATGAGAAAATAACAAGATTTAATGTTAACTAGTCGTCTACTCGTGGTACTCATAATTTTGCTAGACTTAATTAATATTATAATTTATGATGGTGGCGGTTAAACAACCGTCATGACCTAGATTTTATGGGGGGTGGCGGTTGATTAACCGTCGTGATCTAGATTTTATGGCGGTTTCATTAATAAACCGTCACCACCTTTAATAATTATCACAGTGAAAGTTACAAATAGGGCGGTTGGTGTAAATCGTCATGGCAACTGCTGCTACAGGAAAGTTACAATAGTTATCAAGTAACTGTCGTGATTTTTGTGTTGTAAAATCCTAATTTTCTTGTAGTGCATCTTGTTGTTAAACGAACAAAATTTTAATTGGCATGAAAGTAGGAACCCTGCTCTGGTTGGGTGAGCTATAGGGTTTTCTCTATATTATGTTCAAGATTGACAATGCCAAATAAGGAGGATTTGTTAATCGACCACCGATTCTCGATGGTACAAATTATGAATATTGGAAGACTCGCATGGTTCCCTTTCTTAAGTCAATAGACAACAAGACTTGGAAAGCAACCAAAACAGGATCGACTCCTCCCAATATCACAACTGAAGACAATAGTGAAATCGTGAAGCCTGAAAAGGATTAGATAACGGTTAAAGACGAAGAGGCGCACGGAAACTCCCATGCTTTTAATGCCATTTATAATGGGGTTTATGAGAATATCTTCAGGACCATCAACATTTTTAATAGTGATAAAGAGGCTTGGAAGACTTTGGAATTTTCTCATAAAGGTACATCCAAAGTTTAAATTTCAAGACTTCAATTTCTTACAACAATATTTGAAAACCTAAAGATGCAAGAGGAAGAAACTATCTTTGAATTCAATGTCTGACTCCATGACATTACTAACAACTCTTTTGCTCTTGGTGGAAAGATGTATGAAGAAAAGCTTGTGATAACACGAAATCGTATATATATATTGATGCATAATTCAACTAAAGTTTAACTGTTTTCGATCCGATTTCGGGTTATTTCCGTGTTATTTGTCTGATGTTTTGCAGGTATTTAACGATCACGTCTAAACAAAGAAATATGAAGAAAAGAAGCAATCTCGGATGAAATATGGACGAAAAAAGGATGAAAACATCATGAAAAGCGCAGAATGCTGATTTTGCTGCTGTGACGACCGTCACAGCTCCATGACGATCGTCACATCTTGTGACGACCGTCATGCATGCAAAAACGCCCCACTTCAATTGCACGTTAAAGAAGCAGTTCCAAGTCCCAAATAGTGGACCACTACTCCCTGATTTTTCTGCCTAAAAGTCCACCCTCTCCAATTATAACCGTTAGAATTCCATTTCTATAAAAGGGGAAGAAGGGGACCTCAGAGAGGGAGCCACATTCATACAACGAAGTGCTGCCAATTTATTTCCAGGGCAACCTTTCCAGTTTTTAATATTCTTATTTATTTCTCTTTGCTTTTTCTGCGTTCCTTTCATTCTTCTGTAATTTCTATTTTCGTTGTACGATCAAATTGGCACAAAGACCATAATCCTGCCAACATCTGTGGAGGATCTGCCCAAAGGCCAATTGGAATATTTACAGGTTTCTCATTTCAATCGTAATTCCAGTTTTATTATGATGCATGCTATTATTTATTGTTTTTATTTATGTTTTACCTTTCCCAAATCCATGTCTAGCTAAATTTAAGTAATCGATATGTAGTAATAATTCGAAAGGGATTTGATAATAACCGGTTGAAAATTGTCTTTTCAAAAGTAATTTATGGTCTGAGTGTTTAAAATTAATTTACTGAATAAACTTCGTCGCGAAAGCGAGAACTTATTTAAAAGTAGTTTTGCCACGAAAGTGGGAAATTAATTAAGATACGAACCAACAAGCGAAAGCTGCGGCAAGATCAGATAGTAAACACTAGTCACTCATTTTAATAACAGCAAAAGCACTTTAAAATGAATTAGAACTTAGAGATTTCCAAAAATTAATTTTAACCCCGAATGGGATACGAAAGTGTACGTTTGGCCCTTAGAATTATGATTAGCGTCAATAACCATCGTGAGGCGAGAGTCTTCAAATCACCATTTTCTGCTTAAATAAACTCTGAAAACTATTTCATACACCAGTAACTTGTCAAATCCCCGAAGAACACAATTGTTGCATATCGATTCAGTTAATTAGACTTTAATTTACATTCTTAGTTCCCTTTAGTGACAAATCTTATTCCCTTAAACATATTCTACCTAGCTAAACATAGTAACTCCCGAGAACACTAGTTTGATTACGAGTCCCTATGGGATCGATATCTATTATTACTACGTGATAGACTGTGCACTTGCAGTTAGGTTGTATTAGACATAGAAAGTCGCGATCAGCTTGTAAGAAAAATACTAAGATTTCTGCTCAATAGGTTTCATATAAAGGTTATAACAATTGAAAAAGCTTAGGATGTTTCCATGGTGAAATTTTATGAATTAATTGGATCCTTACTCACGTTTTAGATTATCACAGATGGCAAGTTCGAGAAAAAGAGTAAGGGTGTAGCATTCAAAGTGGATACTAGAGATTGTGATGACCTGGAAGAACATGATGCTGATGAAAATATGAATGAGTCCATTTCCATGCAAGCTAAGAGCCTTGGCAAGGTCGTGATAATACTTGACAGGAGATCCATGAATAATTTCTCTACAAATTTCAAAGACAATTAGCAATAGAATTCTAAAGGTGTCAACTTTCAGCGTAAAGGAAAAAGATGGAGAGAAATTGATAAGTGTAAGGGAATCCAATGTCATGAATGTGAAGGTTTTGGACATATTCAGGATGAATGTACCAACTTTCTTATAAAATAGAAAAAGGATACAATATCACTTCCTATGATGATGAGTCAAATGGAGAAAGTGAATCTGATCAAGCTAATAGTGTGGTGGTGTTCACTACTCGCATAAAACTAAGATCATAAGTCCATAACGATAATGGTGACACCAGTGGTGATGACTTATATAATGATGCCCTTATTGAAGCATATAAGATATTGTATCTCAAATGGAATGAAAAGTATCAAGTTGTTGAAAAACAAAAGGAGATACTTGAAACCCTTCTTCAAGATAAAACTTGTCTCAGACTAACTATCTCAGAGTTGAAGAAGGAAGTTGACCATTTATATCAAAAACTTGAAGGTATGATCAAATTTGTTCGGTTAATGAATTCTATAACTAAGAACCTTGAATAAATCTAGGTGTAAGTAAGTAGTGAAAAGACGTGAATGAAATTAGATATATTGGTGAGTTATCCAACTCAAAGAATATGGTTTTTACCCCAATTTAAAAAAATAGAATTAATAATGTCAGGCTATAAGTTGCAAAAATCTTCCAAACAAATTAATCAGGGTTCTAAGTTTCATGTCATATTCTTTTGGGTATGTCACTATTATGGGCGACGTGGTCACATGGGAACTTACTACTACAAACTATATGGAAGATCACCATACCATAAGCAATAATATCCTTAATGGAAGGTTAGGTCTGGTGTGCATCGTCAACAAGTGTGGCATCCCAAGTCCTATACCCTATTGCATATTACATATACTTATCTAAGGGTTTCATTGTGTGAATACTTGTTCTTTGACGGTGGTTGTTCTAGACACATGACTGGAGAAAAAAATCATCTTAAGGACATGAAATCGTATTCTAAAATTTATACCACATTCGGTGATGGTGCCAAAAGAAAAATTATTGTGAAAGGTAAGTGAGAATATTTTGGTCTTCCCATCCTTAATGATATGCTTCTTGTAGATGGACTCACTGCTAATCTTATTATTATTAGTCAACTTTGTGATCAAGATCTATATGTCAACTTCAATAAAGTTAAATTCACAATCACATATAAAATCCATGCATATATAATAAAAGGGTCCAGATCTATAAACAATTTCTACATGTGATCTTCTTATGATAAGAATTAACCTCAAGTGTGTATGATCTCTAAAACTGATGAAACTGAGTTATGGAACAAAAAACTTGGTCATCTAAGTCTATGAAGTATGAGGAAGATTATTTCTAAGAAGGCCATTGTTGGTCTTCTTGATCTCAAGATTGAATAAGGAAAAATCTATGGTGATTGTCATATATTTAAGCAGACCAAGATGTCACACAAAAAGTTCCAACGTCTTACCATTACTCGTGTGCTAGAACTGCTTCATATGGATCCCATGATACCCATTCAAGTTGAGAGACTAAGAGGTAAGAAGTATGTTTTTTGTGTTGATGATTACTCAATGTACACCTAGGATGAGTTTATTTGTAAAAATTACAATACATTCGTCATCTTTGAAGGTCTTTTCTAGTGCTTACGGCGTGAAAATGAGTAGAAATTGGAAAGATCATTGATATTCATAGTGATCATGGAAGAGAATTTTGAAAATACAAACTTCTCTAGCTTTTGTACCTAAAGGTAAGATTGTTATTATAATAGTGTATGTTGATGATATAATTATGATAGAAAATGATGTTAACAAAATAAGTAATCTAAAGAGAGGACTTGATTAAGGTTTTTTTTTTCCAACTAGCGCAGGTATATGCTTGATTAATCACAAAAACATATATGATATTGCGTAAGACATTATAAACACCAATGGATCTTAATATGAAGCTAAAGACAACAATTGACGATTAAATAATAGATAGTGAATGCTACCAATCATTTATTGGTAGACTAATTTATTTGTCACATACAAGGTTTGATATAGCATTTGGGGTGAATGTAATAAATCAATTTATGCATGTAATAGGATCGACCCACTTTGAAGTTATTTTTAGAATATTGAGATATATGTGTGGATCTATGTACGTGAAGGTATAATGTCTGCAATAATCAGTTAATCTATATGGTTTTGATTATGACAATATTATTAGGTGGGGTCTTCATTTGAATTTATGATCAATTCTTTATGCTTGGGCGATCAAGATGATAAAATAATATCTTTAGGACAACACCTTATGTCAAACGGGGTTCGGTGAAAACTCTGATTATCTTTAGTCAAGCAATCTCCCTGATGATGATGTCTATCAAGAAGTCTTTTAAAGCGTAACTAGATAGAAGAAGACAAGTCTCGGTTAAAATATTGAATCAATAATGTATCTAGCAAGAGATTTTGAAGCACTGCTTATGAAAGTGAGAAAGTGTGAAATCTTGTCTGATTCGTATTTGAGTTATAAGAGTCTTATAAAAAATATTAGAGTAATTCATGAATTACTAAGGCAATACACACATTCACCTAAAAGTGTATTTAACATCTCTTTTTAATAAAACTCCTTAAAAGCCTTAGGGGAACCATCAAGGTGTTTTTGGAATTCATCAAGGTTACTGCCAAGTCGATTAAGGTATTTAACCAATCGATTAGAGTAAGACATAAAGCTTCCTAATCTATTAAGAACACTCTTGACCGATTAGGACACTAGCTGTTATAGAGTTTCTTTTTTGAAAATTAGGATTGTCATTTTTATGACGCACATAATCGATTAGACCTAACACCTGATCAATTATGAGCATTAAAAAGTTCATGGATAATTTTTCTTTTTAAGCCAAATTTCTAACTTATAAAATAGAGGTTTCTCCTCACTTTAAAATTCAAAAAAAAAACATAGTTTAACCTACTTTACAACTTTTTACTCATTTCCTTCTCATTTCTCTCATTTCATTATTTTGCCTTACTTATTTAAGAGTAAAAAATATTAATGAGAATTTTCTTGTATATTCTAGTGTTAGGGTAATATTGTAATTTGTGCTACGCTTACTAAAATTTAATGCAAATAATCATTACTTGTAATTATTTCTCTCTATTATATTTAGAATTAACATTGATAAAGAGAACAATCATCATTAATTATCAATTGATTAGTGCTCTATTTTATTATCAGGGGCATCCTATAAATCTCTCTTATCTATTGTATATTTCTATAGAAATATACAAGGTTTGATATAGCATTTGGGGTGAATGTAATAAATCAATTTATGCATGTAATAGGATCGACCCACTTTGAAGTTATTTTTAGAATATTGAGATATATGTGTGGATCTATGTACGTGAAGGTATAATGTCTGCAATAATCAGTTAATCTATATGGTTTTGATTATGACAATATTATGAGGTGGGGTCTTCATTTGAATTTATGATCAATTCTTTATGCTTGGGAGATCAAGATGATAAAATAATATCTTTAGGACAACACCTTATGTCAAGCGGGGTTCGGTGAAAACTCTGATTATCTTTAGTCAAGCAATCTCCCTGATGATGATGTCTATCAAGAAGTCTTTTAAAGCGTAACTAGATAAAAGAAGACAAGTCTCGGTTAAAATATTGAATCAATAATGTATCTAGCAAGAGATTTTGAAGCCCTGCTTATGAAAGTGAGGAAGTGTGAAATCTTGTATGATTCGTATTTGAGTTATCAGAGTCTTATAAAAAATATTAGAGTAATTCATGAATTACTAAGGCAATACACACATTCACCTAAAAGTGTATTTAACATCTCTTTTTATTAAAACTCCTTAAAAGCCTTAGGGGAACCATCAAGGTGTTTTTGGAATTCATCAAGGTTACTGCCAAGTCGATTAAGGTATTTAACCAATCGATTAGAGTAAGGCATAAAGCTTCCTAATCTATTAAGAACACTCTTGACCGATTAGGACACTAGCCGTTATAGAGTTTCTTTTTTGGAAATTAGGATTGTCATTTTTATGACGCACATAATCGATTAGACCTAACACCTGATCAATTATGAGCATTAAAAAGTTCATGGATAATTTTTCTTTTTGAGCCAAATTTCTAACTTATAAAATAGAGGTTTCTCCTCACTTTAAAATTTAAAAAAAAAAAAAAAAAAAAAAAAAAACATAGTTTAACATACTTTACAACTTTTTACTCATTTCCTTCTCATTTCTCTCATTTCATTATTTTGCCTTACTTATTTAAGAGTAAAAAATATTAATGAGAATTTTCTTGTATATTCTAGTGTTAGGGTAATATTGTAATTTGTGCTACGCTTACTAAAATTTAATGCAAATAATCATTAATTGTAATTATTTCTCTCTATTATATTTAGAATTAACATTGATAAAGAGAACAATCATCATTAATTATCAATTGATTAGTGCTCTATTTTATTATCAGGGGCATCCTATAAATCTCTCTTATCTATTGTTTTAGAGAAATATAAAATGCAAAGTATTTCTATAGAAACTTTAAACAAAACTCTTTAGACAAGCAACAAATGAGATCATTATGGACTTCAAAAATTCAGTTTGGATATGCCTAAAAGAGGAAATTCACTTTGAATGGTAGGATCCATACTAAGTCACCTTCACATCACATGGAACCATTTCAGCTCTAAAACATTTGTTAAAGAACTGCATGAGTATAGGCTCCAAATTGTGATTGCTTCGTGTTACATGGAGAATTTTTTCTGTCACCTTCCAGATTTAATATGATATTTCTCAATTTTCGATAATAACCATATTATTTAATGCAAAATTTTAGTACAAAAGTGCATGCGAAAAATCTAGTTGGATATATATTTAAAAAGTTTGGTATGTGTTTTAATAGATTTTTCTGAAAATATATTTAACATTTTCGGACTTTTTGCTAAATCCGGTTTTGTAATTTTTTATTTTTAAAATTTTTGATAGTGTAGGAAAAAAAAAGTTAATATCATCAAATTTCTCGAAAGATTTGATATATTTTATAATTCTTTGACATATTGAAAAAATTGGTAGATTTTTGTCTTCAGAAAACTATGAAAATCTGGTATAAAATAATAAATTTCGTCGATGCACACATGTTTTTTTTAAAAAATGTTTTTTTTTTCAAATATCTTATAAAATTTCTAAATGAATTTAATTGAAATACATTGACAGTGTAGAAGAATTTTACACTGTCAGTTAATCATAGTCGTTGGATGTTCGAAAGAATTTGACTTTTATTTTAACCACTTATAAAATAATGCAAACAAATGATAGTGTGAAAAATTTTATATCAACAGATATGATAATTGATCTCTTCCCAAATATCCCATAAACAAGAATTTAAAAATATATATATATATATATATATATATATATATATATATATATATATATATATATATATATATATATATATATATATATATATATATATATATATATATATATATATATATATATATATATATATATATATATATATATATATATATATATATATATATATAATTCATGAAGGATATTTATATTAAAAAAACACTACTTTTAAGGGAGTGTCATAAAAAATTCTCTGTCCCATGCCGATCAAAAGGTCCAACAAGATCAGCCTAATACAAGAAAACTCAATCAAATACTCTTGTATCGAACAAATGAACAATTGGGGTCTTACTAGGAGAATGCGAGAATTTTACCACCCCCTCCCAAACTTTCAATATTCACAAAAACTATCCTATTTATTTATCAATTTTACTATTCTTCTAAAAATATTCACTTTTTTTTATCTATAAACGAAATTTCTAGTTGTTATTTTGAATTTTTTGGTACTGTCAGTTTTTGTATTTTTTAAAACTCACACGTATATATTAAAAATTTGAAAAAATCCGGTACAAAATACCAAAATTTTTAGAAAATCTAATATCCAATAATCGGAAATTGTCAAATTTTCAGGTAATTTACACAAACAATTCGTTTCAATACCGCAAATTGTCAAAAGTTTTGGTAAGTTACAAAAACTTCTGGAAATTTTGCCTAATTTTCAGTAACATAACAAAAATTAGAAAAAAATATTTTATCTGTGCGGTCCAGAGTCGGCATGGTCTTCTAAGGATTTGTGTATGAATTGTATGCAGTTCTTAAGTACAGACAATGTATGTTTTCTATGTAACAAGTTTAAATTTAATGTTTTCCACCCTTATATGATATTAATAGTATAGTTTTTATGTGATGTAAATGACAGATATTTGAGACCCGATCTGAAGTATTAGCTTGGAAACAGAATATTGGCAAGCAACATGGTATTATAGTTGTGACTGTACGTTCTGATACTACAAATGCCAGTGAAGTAGGAAAAATAAATAAATTATGGGTTGTGAGAGAGGAGGAAATTATTAAAGAAAAAATATATTTGAAAGCAGTAAATCTTCATAAGACATTTATAGTATGAAAGTGAAATGTCATTTTAGTCTGAGATCTGCGCCGAGTGGTATCGGTTGAAAGGTGATGGTTAGGCGTGGGTTTCACAATCATAAACTATATGAAGGTTTAAATGTCCATGAAATATTGAGTCGTCTAAAAGTTTATGAAAGACAATTTGTGAATAACATGACAAAGTACAACATGACTCCACGGTACATAGTTTCTGCCTTGAAAGACAAAGATCTAGAAAATCTCACCGGTGTTACCCAAGTGTATAAAGGTAAAGCTACATACAATGCGAGTAAGAGAGGTACGTTGACGGAAATGCAAATGTTATTGACTCTTATTCATAGAGAATAATATGTGTTGGACAAGAAATAGGGAAAACTCAAATGTTGTTGTTGGACACATCGTGATTCAGTGAAGTTGTTGAATATGTTTCACTTGGTGTTGATTTTTTATTGTACATACAAGACAAATAGGTAATGTGCATCTTTATCATACATTGATATCATTTTGACATACTTTTATTTATCATATTGTTGATTATTTGAATTATAATCATACATATACCGGTTACCACTGCTTGAGATTGTTGACGTTAAAAAAAGGTTTTTTTGCTACTTGGTCTAACAGAGTCACTCATTTAGGGAACACAACAACGAGCAGGTACATAGACTTATTTTCGATGTTATTACTGAGCATGATTTATCATGTTGCCTCATTATGGTTTAATATTGTGATTTAGGGGGGAGTCTGCTCATTCGAGACAAAAAAAAATATGTTGACTGCAATTCGGGGAGATTTATATCGAAGTTGGGATGTTGTTAATACAATATTGAAGTTGCAGCTAGATTCAATCAAGGTGTCGTTTCAAAAAAGTATTGTCAACATTGAGCATCGATATAACACTCTATTCTATACCAAGTTGCACGATTTTGTTTCAAGGCAATGTATACAGCACATAGTGAAGGAGCTAGAAATGATAAAATTTGTTGGTACAAGCATAAATGCTTGTAGTTACTTCATCGAAACTACACATTGGTTACCTTGTACGTGTCAACTTGTTGGTTTTCAAATACAAGACTTGTTTGTTCCTTTAGAACCAAATCATGTTTTTTTGGAAGAAATTACATATTGAAGGGCATGCTAACGGTCATGACGATAGTGGCACAAAGCTGAATTTAGAAGTAGAGTGTGAAGAGTTGAAGACATATTTCAATTCTTTATATATAGTAGGCTAGAGGGTGTTGAAGAAAAAGATTCGGGAACTATCACATCAATCCACAACTTCTATGTGTTCACCGTCGGTCAAGTACAAGTCAAAAAGTGGAGTTAAAAAAAGCAGAAAAGGTGAAGAGAGTGATGTGCATCGTGATCCATCACAATGGGAGTATGGTGAGGGTTCGTATAGGAGTCAGGCTACAAAGAGATAATGCATGAATCCAATAGGAAGTCAACCTTCAAGTATGTTGGGTCAAAGTCAACTGACCACTGCATTTTTGAGGCATCTTTACTTGTCTCAGTTTCATAGTTTCTTGCATCCATACATTGATGATATTGTGCATGTGAGTGACGATGAAAATTGTGGTTTTCGCGTTATTGCAACTTTACTTGGATGGAGCAAAGAGTCATGGTCGTTGATCCGGACGCAGTTAGATACTCAAGTTCATCAACACCTTAACTTATTTTTCAATTTGTTTTATGACATGGTCTCTGAAGTTGGGAATTTCTTAAAAGTAGAACACTTGGGTGTGTAAGGTCAAAAAAATAGATGACGATTCCTGATATAGGTTATCCTATTACATGTAGGTACATGTTGTATTTGTCTCCTTGTCATATAGACTTAACATTACATTTTTTTTTCGCTTACCATAGCTCCACCTATGTACACGAGCCGACATAACATCATTGTTGTCGGTTTTGTCAACAATCATGGGATTCAGGTAAAGATGAAATCTAATAGTCCATTGTCTCCTGTCACTGACCGTTGGAAACAAAATTGTACTGAAGATGTAAAAGTATGGGAATCAGCATATGCAGGACGGATTAGGCACTGAGAGGGTGAAGTTAGGAAGTCATCCTAATTTGCTATATAATCTTGTGAACAATATGTATATATTATGCGATGAAGTTTTTATGGAACCATTTATGCAAACCGCTGTGTCAAAAATTTGAAATTAATTTTTTTTTAGAAAAATATGGGTGCATATAAAAAATTTTGAATTTCTAAAATTTTCAATAATTTGAAATAGTTTACATAAATTTCATTTTTCCAGTATAACTCACTCGAAAATTTTAAAATTTTCGGTATTATACACCGGAAATTTCAAAAATTCCAGTATGTCACACATGATATATAAAACACTAATTTTTTTCAAATTTTCAAAATAATTCTATTAATTTCATAATTTCCACATTATAACATGTACAATTTTATTCATTCTTATAAAATTACACTTCTTTTTCTTTAACTTTGCTGACTTAAACGTTGGAGTGTTAAATTTATAAAAACACCCCACTCCACCACACCAGAGATCCACACCGCGGTACCAAACAACTTAATGTCAGCACTCTTCTGTTCCACACCAAAACACTTCCCAACTCTACATAGCCTCTGATTCCATACCTTCCTGTGTATGTGGCATCTTTGAAGCCGAACCACTTTGCAACCAGAGTTAATTTCATCACACCCTATCAATAACTTTTAAATTGCAAACCCTTAATTTTTCAGTTAAAGAATACAAATTTAAGTTCATAATAGAAGTTTCTTTTTTCTTCTTTATATATGAACCAAAAGATCTTATATATTTATTTTATTTAGTATGTCACACATTGTTTACTTTGATCTTGATGATTGTTGCATCAACAAAAATGTAGTATCTTAGTGAAGCCAGATTCCTGAACAGCAGCCACCTTTGACAAGTACTTAATGGTTCCAATTGGCAGCTCGTTGGCAAGGGCTTCCAAAATAACTTCCTTCAAACACAATTTCACTACATGAATAGCAAAAACCATTCATCATAACAAGATTTTCACGTCAAATTTAAGAAGATAGTCTTCAAAGAATTTTGAGCAAATGTAATTGGCATCAGAAGATGAATTACATCAATGTTACTAGCATTCACAAAACTTGTACCAACCAATAACGTTACAAGCTACAACAGTAAAATTGTAACAAGATGCTTAAAATCAAACCGATATTCCCCCAAAACAGGTTAAGTATAGCAACTGCAAGTGTATATAACATAACTTTGTTTAAAACCTTTCTCAAATATTTCTCAGAATGCCAATTTCTGCTGCAAGATTCCCCATCAATCCACTACTTCATAATGGATCTCCAATATTTTACTTGCTGTCCGGGAATCTATCCTCATATGACTGGGGCACCTGCCATCATATACAGGATTTAATGACTTCGGGGTAAGGAAAGACGCTCATCAATGGTCAATATCGAGAAAATCAAATAAAGAGAAATAAAGCCAATCAATGTACCATAAAGCTTGCAGTGATCATCTTTCCAGCAAACCATCTTCCATGTAAGGCCCGTTGTGCACCTGTAGAAGATTGGGTATCTTCAAATCGTAAGTAGACATACCCAGCACTCTTCCTGCGCATAGAAACAATAACTAAGTGAAAATTTCACGATCTTAGTCTCGTAGGAACATAATAGTTACAAATTAACTCACTTATCAACGTATATATGTTTTAAGTTTCCAAACTTAGAGCATTCTGCTTCTACATCTTCTTTAACATCCAAATCAAAGTCTGGTTCCTTCTGCAGCACACAATATCAATAATATCATTCAACACAGCAAAAGTAAGACAAAATTTTTTTATAGGAGAGCAATTTAACTACCTCATTTTCTGGATCAAACATATTCTTTAGCAATAAGCATTCACTTGGAACTCCAATTGTATCAATAGAAGGACTTGTGAGCATTGGAATTTGAAGACCTCCACCTGGTAGTCCAGCTACTGGCGGTATGTTTCCCGTTGCGTGTAGATTAAGGCCTGTATTGTTGACAACGGAACTGCCCAGAAAACCAACCATACTGCCAAAAAAAAAGGCACAGAAGGTTAGATTATACACTGATCTCAAAAGATGAAAACCAAAATGGCAGGGGAGAAAACCTTGATGCAGTGCCACTGTGGTCCAACCTCTGCATGAGTAATGCTCGGGACGAGGCATTCAAGGACTGAAAATTAAAGAATGGTCAGCTATAACACTGGTTTGTATGAAAAAAATTCAAACTAATTTATGAAGGGCAACAGAGTGCTATGGAGCTCTCACTATCACCGGGTCCGAGTAAGAGTTGGATCCATTGTTTAAATATAAATTAACTAGAGTTGAAGTTGAATATAAATTTAACTAACTTCAGTTCAAATTAATTAACATATGAAAAAATATTAATGTACTAATTTTCAGAAACATGCATACAGGTGAAGCAAACAAAGAGAAATGCTCAGTGATTTGTTGAATCTCTAGTGTCAGTCTTGACAAGTATAGCATACTGAGACTAGGCTAACATTTAGAGCATGAGTATCTCTACTAAATTTGATAAAAAAATTAAGAGGTCAAAAACAATTTCCGTGAGACATATATTACTCACCAAGCCACCACCTTCATCATCATCAATATCACCAGTATTTCCACCGAATTCTTGCATTCCAGACTGATCTGTAACAGCTGATACCTAAGAAGAAAAATATGCAACTGGTCATTCAATTTAGATCCTTTGGTTTACAGAAAAAAATGTCATCAACAAATCCACTTGCTAGGAACAAGTTCAAGCCAAAATCAAAAGCACTTATAGATGTATAACCCTTAAGATCATCATAGTATTTAACAGTTCTAGTAAAATCTATGTTGCTGTTTGTTAGCAGGGCCTCAATTAAATTTCTGCATCTCATTAGAAACAAAGAGGGGTTGTGGAGAATCAGCAGTCCACGAGTCATGCTGACAATTTAAGAAGGGTAATCCAAACCACCAGTACACATGTTAGACAGAGGAGAGAAGCTGGTCCTCCTTTCAAAAAGGGGATATTTCATTCTTGTGTATTTTCCATTCTTTATTATGCAAGGAGCATTACTCCGTTCTATTCATTGTTATTTTTCAATTATTTTAGTTTCCTGGGATTATACCATAATCCAAGAATGTCCTCTGGTTGATAGTTTATTTACCAAAAGGCGCCAATATTTTCTTCTATTATGCACACAATCCTATCATATTGAGATCACACTAATATATGTGACAGATCCATAGTAATAATACTACATTTCTTAATTTTCCAGTTCCAAACCTAACACTATTCTAGCACAACCAATACTTATTCTTGCTTAACATAACTTTAAATAGGTAAAAAATCAAGAATATCAATTTTTTTTACAAACATACCCCTAATTATTTTACCTTTTTTCTGCAAACAATAATAAATACTATAACATAAACTTATTCTCTATCTTGAAGGTTAAACATATACAAATAATATCAATTCTTAACAAATTTAATATAAATCCAAGCTTTCTTAATTTCCGTTATTTAAACAATGGGATCATATATCATCAAGAATCCTGATGGTAGAGTAAATCCAGCAACACGACAACGATGATTAGAAATTGCACTTAATTGGTTATACAAAATCTATAATCCAGTTAGATCTACCACAAAATCAAGATACAAATTAAACTGGCCATAAGCGATTTATTCGCTCTCACATTTAAGTAATTAAAATTTTATAAGTTTTATTTAATAGGAACTTATATTTAGCAAATTGAGTTTAATATTAGTAAAAGAAGGCCAACTAAGCTCAAATTTATGAGCAAATCAACAGTACCTTGATTGTCCTGCCACCAATCTCCAATTGGCTATTCAAGCTCTGAGCATTTTTTGCATCTTCTAGGCGGGCAAACTACAGTAAGTAATAGATACAATTAACTTTACACTGCCAAAAACAAATGCAGTGAGCATATCATACATAGAACAGTTTATTATTAGAATAGCATCATAGCCGAGTAGCAACCACAACTTCATCCATGAGTAAAAAATTACAAACATAGTGAAATATTCGAGCTGAATTCTTTACATACTTCATAAAGCTCATATGTTCAGCAAAAAAATCATGTTCAAACTCCCAAGGTAGACTTAATTTTTTTTTAAATGATCCAAGTTAAACTTTTGTAGGCATGATGACGTCCATAGCTCTCAAATAGCTGGTGAATGTGTGCATTAGAGAGCTGCAATGTTATTTATTACATCTACCAATAAGTATTATACAAACTAAACTATCCAAGCTTAGGCCTTGTATTCTAAAACAAGCTATGCTCAATATTTAAATTCGGTGCGTCCAAGTAAACCTAAAGTGTTTGGCTTGGCTGGACTAGTCAAAACCCCAATATTTGGCTGGAGTTGAATTTGGCTTGGTCCAAATCCAAGTTCTCCCTCAGTTTAATTCATTAAAAGCAGCTTCCGCAAAAGATATGAGCAGCTGATCAATTAAAGGATGTTTAATAATAAAATAAAAAGTTGACAAGTTAACTTGGTCAAAAAACTAACTATAAGATTCACCTGCACAAAGCCAAAACCTTTGCAATGCCCAATTTCATCAAGAGGCAGCTGAACTAGCTCAACTTGACCAAATGCTTCAAAGACCTAAACAATTTCATGTGAAAAAAATAAAATAAAATAAAAGCAACCAATTGGAAGCAAATATGTTGATGAAAAATACCATCATTCTCGACTTTTAAATAATTTTTAAAAAGTAGCATTATTAAAAAGAGGTACAAACAAAAAAAGGAGGATAAAACCAGGAATGTGTCTCATTCTACTCTCAACAATGCATCATATTATAAGGATCCCTTTCAGTCTACCAGCTCTAGAGAATCAATCATAAAATGCACCAGAAAATTATCCAAGGAAAAAATAAACCAGATGTGCTTACCCTATGAAGATCAGCTTCAGTAATACTGGAATGCAGATTGCCAACATATAGCCTTCTTGCACCCCCAGAATAAGGACCCAAATTTCCAGAAGGTCCATTGGCAACAGATGCTGTAGATTGAACCAAATTCTTTTCTGCTTCTGATGGCTTCACCATCACTGGTTGACGAAGAATTGGTTGACCTGAGAGTGCTATTGCCATGGGAACAGACATAGAATCGTAAAACTCAATATACCTGCAAATGTGAAGGCAGAAAAAAACAGTACAAACATCAGGACCATTAGTTAATTTATTAAACAGAAAACATTTCATAAATGAAATTGTGATGTCAATTTGATGGTTCAAAATGAGACTTTTAAGTTAATAGCATTAATAGGCACTGGTGCATGTATTAACTGTATTCAAGAATAAAATGACTCAGTAGTGCATGTAGACCTTACATGATGATACAATGAAAATTGATATATGCAAGAAATATAACCTCTGTTGGGTAAGAAACATGACTGAACAAGTAATTCTAGGATCTTCAGTCCTAATATTATTATTTTCCTTTATTACAACAACCACCACCAAGCCTTACCCCACTAAGTGGAGTGGCCTACATGGATCAAACGACGCCAAGAAGAGAAAATTAAATCCTCACATATTAAATATAAAATCATTACTTAAGGAAAATAATATATAAAGTAACACTGATGTATGTAAAAAACTTTGGTGAACAAAATATCCCAACAAAAACTACATTGAATTGAATGAACCAGCAATTTTTTAATACTGAAATATGAGATTTTATTTTACATACATTTAGATAAGGAATAATATAATGCAGTTAGTCTCCATGGAGGAGTTGTACTATATTTGAAGTTATGAAATTAGAAAAAGAAACACAAGATTACTAATAATAAACCTTTAATTAAAGTATTAAAATGAATTAGATATTTGTTCCCAGTAAGTCATATTCAATTAACACTTGATGTGCTAGCTCAGCGATAAGAGCTTAAGCCTAGTAACTTCAAGATCCTACTTCTAATCCCCTCAAGGACAGTTGGAAAATGGTCATTAGTGCTACTATAATTAATAAAAATTAGCCCTTCCATAATTTTTTAAAATAAATAAAATTAAAAGTTACATGATATCAAAATGTTTTCAAAACTAGACATTGAATCTCGTTATCTGATGCTTACCCAACACCTTTAGAACGTCTTGAATTGCGGTCCATAATCAAGCGAACATCTCGCACCTGGAAACAGTAGACCAGAGATGTAAAAAAAAAGGTTAAAGAACAAATGGCTTTTTCAATGACAAGAAAGGGTGCAAAAGTAAAAACTCGGCGATTGGGATATTATGATGACCATATTATTCCACTTTCAATTGATGTTTTCCAAACAAGAGGTACCAAGGGCTGACTGATGTGTGAAACTCTTTACACTATAATGAATTAAAACTAAATTGAGTTTTTTTTTTTGTGTGTGTGTTTTAAATTGAGTTGGTGACAAAACTGGATTTCCTTCCAATGTTTTACTTGATAATAACAAAAATGCATTCCATGCCTTTCAAACCATATATTTCAAAGGTCAAAAGGAAACAGAGTGTTTTCCGCTAATAACATACAACTTCCTTTTCATTTATTATATTCCAAGATAAATGCAAACTACAGTAGCAAAATAATTCAATTTTGATGCTAGCTAAAAAAGGAAATGGAAGTATGAAATATTGAACCTTCCCAGCCCTTGAGAAGAACTCATAAACATCTCTTTCATCCGCTTTAAGAGATATCTGTGAAAATGCTTTCAAAATTAGATCTGGCAGTAAATTTATGAACAAAACAGATCATGTTATTGCATTCCAGACATAGTAGGAATACCTGATAAGCAAACACAGTTCTTTGATCTCTTTCAGGGTCAGTCTCAGGTTCAGCTGCATCTTCCTTTTTCTCTTTATGCCGTCTGCAATATACAAAACACAATTACAGTCCAAGTTATAGGAATACAATCGAAATTGTCGATACAGTTCAAGTTTGAAAATAATAATAAAATATTTATGTAACAAATTATTGTATAAAATATTTATGTAAAAATTATTGTATAAAGTTATAAACCATAGCTTCCCAACACAAATTTTCAGATTTTTTAAATATGCAACATATAAGCAAATTGTCTTTATATATCTATAATAAAGCCCAGTTTCACTGGACAGAGGCCTGCAGGGAACTAGGTTACGTTAACAAGAAATCCCCAGGTAACATAGTTTTGAATTGACGTCTTAGCTTCTTGAATTTAAAAGAACCAAACCTGGAGATAGTGGTAAATAGTAATTAAAGGGAGTGAATGTCTTCCAATTGCTATTAACACAAGATTTTGTACCTTTTATCAATAAAACTAAAAAGTTATATTGGAATAGCACCTCCAACTTGGATGGATGACAATTCAAGAGGTTGAGGGACCTAATAGCATTAAGTTGAAACCTGTTAAAACTTAAACTTTTATATATACTGACTAAGAGAAAACACAAGCATAAAGAAAAAAATCAATTCCATATATGAAAATAGTTCTATATAAGATGTCTCCAATGACATAATTGAATATGTTGTAAGAATCAGCAGCAACAGGACAGCATGAAACATCAAAAAAGAAAAAACATGTCTCGCAGTAGATAAATCTCTAAAATCCAAGATTGTCAAGATCAAAGGCTTTGTTTATCACATCAATGATGTCTAGGTGCAAAAGATGCAATGAGGAAAAAAGTAGTAATGTTCAGCACCCGGGGCTAGCCATGAACAAAAGACATATAAGGACTTCATTAGTTGCAAAAGTCATTCTCTCAAAAAAGAACTTATGAACTAATTGTGTAAAAGTGAAAAAGAACGCTAATTGGAGAACCTTCTAAACTCTACTCTAGTATCTCATAATTAATCAAAACAAACACCAATCTATTACATGCATAAACAGAAACTGCAACCAATATGTAGCCAAATGAACATTGTTTTTGCCCACAGGCATCAGAAGATGAATTGATTCTCTTAAGCATAGTCCATTACTCCCTCACCAGCATTTCTGCAACAGAACAAATGCAATTAAGCAACTAAGTTCAAAGGGGGAGGATAACAAATAACATGGTATCACACTGCTACAGCAAACATTCAAACTGCCCCCGCCCCAAAATATTGTGATGCGTGCATTCAGATCAGATGCACTCTGGAAGGGAGAAATTTTGAAACCCATGATCTATAGTTCCAAGGCCTGTCCCAAATGCCAGAAAGACCAGCAGATGCTCACTCTACCATATCTGCGAGTTCCCAGAATCTAATGGTCAATATTCCGAAGCTTTAAGAATGTTGAACAGCATAACTAATACACAACTCAGGAACAGGTATTAGCCACCTATCAGTGACTCTAACAGTACAGATGAAATGCAAGAGAAGTGATTGTTTACAAACCAGCGTTGTTGATGGCGGATGGTGGTCTATGGCGGAGAGCCAATACCCCACCATACTGGCCACTTTGCGGCACCATTATAGCGGATTATGGCAGAAAAAATTGCAATATTGGCCAACATTTACCATTGCGGCAAGCCCAAAAACCACCATGTATATCCGCCATAGCAGCCATGGCACCGCAATTTGATAACATTGTTACAAACAAGGACATAATTCATGAACATAAGTCCAAATAATGATTGGCAGCAGATCAGGAAGGACAAAACATCAATGCCATCTATAAAAAATGATGAGTGGGTGGTTAAACTCTACTTCCAAAGAGGATAACACGTTTACAATTATCTACGCTTGGCAAAACTAAAAGTGAATATATCTGCATTTGCATCACCAGTACCACCTTAAAATGCATAAACCGGGTTCTAAAAGGGTTCAGAATCAGATCAAATGCCACCTAACTACCAAGGTCCAAGTGGCCAACAATCCATCCTTTAAAATTCATTAAATTAAATACAATAAATGACTTCAAAGTAGACAACAATTCGTGACTTAGAATTCCCATGAATAAATACAATAGCAAAACATTGGCTTAAACTTAAAGAAGGAAAAATAAATAAAAAATCTGAAAACAGTCTCCTTCAACATAAGCATGACCTTTAGGGTATCCTGCAATCAATCTGATGACCAAACTACAATGTTAACTTAACCAGAACTATAGCATTGACAAAGATGGTGGCTGAAGGTGAATGTAGAATTTAGATTTATCCACTAGCAAAAAGTCTGATAAAAGAATGAAGGAAGTAATTAAATAATAAAGGATTGATCAACAAGCAATTAGACCTGAAAATATAGATAGGGCCCAGATATATACTCCCAAAGATAAATATCATTCTGACTAGAGAGTAGAAACATTGATAAATTTCAAGTCCACAACCCGCAACTTGCACTGTAACTGTAAGACTATGACAATAGGGACAAAATTCTAGATCACTTGGTCAACTAGGTTCTAATCTTATATTGGTTCAACTCTCTACCAAAAAGCTTAAGCTATTAAAGAAATGCTCCGGGCATGTGTCTTAGACAACTGTGCTTCACGATGAACTTGGTTAGGTCATAACTAGAAAGTATTAGGAAATTTGATTTATTATAAACAGAAGAATATGTTATGGATAAATAAACAAATGTTTTTGAGTAAATAGCTTTTCTCTATCTTTTCTACATCCAATTCAATGCTCAACTAAATCACAAGACTATCACCGCCAACCATAGTTATTTTCGTATAATCTACACAGCCGCTAAAATGATAAAAAAAATTTAAATGAGAAATAATACCTGTTTTCTAACTTTTCTCTATCTGGTTCCTTCGTGACCCTTCCCATTCCTCTGTCTCTGTAATCCTTTGTGTCCCTTTTCATTCCTCTATCACGACTTGTTTCTCGGGTTCTCTTATCCACATCACCTCGATTCCTTTCCGATATACTTTTGCTTCTCCGAGAGTGTTCTCTCTCTCTTTCACCCTCACTCCCTCGACTCCTTCTCTCTCTTTCAACCTCCTGGTCTCTGTCTCTCTCCCTTCTATACTTGCTCTCACTCTCTCTCTCCCTATCTCTCTTCCTATCCCCATTACCCTGAGAGCTTCTCCGCTGATCGTTCTCCTTGTCTCCATCTCTAGACCCTGAACGACGCCGAGACGAGCCTCTCTCTTTCTGCCTATCATAACCACGAGAACCATCTCCCGATTTTAAATGCTTGAAACGATTATCAACATCATCATCATCATCATCCTTCTCACTATCCTTATGCTTGGAGCTTCTACTACGAACTCTATCATCAGATTTCAAATTCTTTTCCCCACCATTAGAAATTAGGTTCTTGTTCTTAAGCTCAGAATTATCAACTGTTTTCTCTAAATATTCGTACTCATCAAATTCCATCATAACTCAATTGAACAGTGAAATCCCCCAAATTAACTGCAAATTTGGCACAATCAACAATCACTGCTTTAGGGTTTCAGAAGATATTCATGATAAATTTGTTTTTTAATAATCTAGTATTCAGAAAATGATAATCATTTGTAAGCTCTAAGAGACTAACGTAATTTTGAATTTCGTTACTTGAATTAGCATGAAAAAATAAGTGAAATAGATGAAAACCTTGTTGAGCGAGCAAAAGAGACGTTAGGGTTTGTGCGGTTGAATCTGAAAATGAAGTGACCTTCAAACACAGCAGAGTATAAGAGAGCAATGAAGGACCGTGTTATACTTACGTTACCCTTATTTTGGAACTGAAAGTTTTTATTTTTAGTTAGTTAACTAAATTTATTAAAATATTATATTTCTATTTTTGGTACAAAATTCAAATTATTTGCCCAATAATCCCCATTTTCAATTTTATTTTCAAACTAACCTAGGGTTCAAATAAATTTTTAATCTATCCTAGTTTCAAACAAAACAAAAAATTAAAACGCAGAGTCAGTGCTAGAAAAATTGGAGCGTTCACTGTAAAATTAAATGGAAGTGCTAATTGAATTGATGACTTTATATGGTCTAATCAATCTAATTAACAATATTGATATGTGATTTAAGTGGTGGTAGTTGAATTAACACCTATGTGCATTCTAAAGGGTGGCGCCATCTCAACTAGCAATAATATGTTGGATGCTTTTATTTTCCTATAAATAAAAATGTTTTTTAATATCCACTCCACACCACACATCTTCTTAACTCCAATAGTTATATCATGATTGTTAGAAGAAATGGGCATGTGTTTTATTCGATAACGAAATCTTCGATGAAAATATTTTTTTGGAACATTCAAACTTTCGAACATCTTGAAACAAGTTTGAATCATTTGTTAGATGAAGAAATTGCAGATGGAGAAAGAATTAAAAGTATTTAGATATAACAAGTTTGATTCTACAACTATCCTTAAATTTTGATAATAACAAAGTGTATAGAACAATTTTGTACTCTGATTATTTTTGTTAAATGCACAGATAAAAGGAAATAGATTTAGACTCTGAAGAAGTCAAATCTGAACACAAACAAAATTTGAAAAAAAACTAAAAGCATATTAAAAATATAAGACAGACTCTAAATAAAAGAAAGAATACAAAAGTGTGTTTCAAGCAAAGACAAAGTTTATGAAGGATTATTTCTCACAAAATGTTAGTTCTTGATTGACATGTATTTTGGTAAAACTAAAAGGAATCACAAGATGTCCTACAGTATGCCGTGACATCTGTAGTCAGAAATTAGCAGGTTGCTTTTTATGTTGTGTAAGAGGTTTTCTCATGATGTCAAATAAGGTGTCTTGACATTCATGATCTAAATATTATGTATGAATGTTTGTGTGAGCATATCTTTTTGTGCAAGCTGGCTGCACCTGTCTGATGTGGAAACAGCGTGTTTCTAGTGTGTTAATGCATGCGTTTCTGATGCACTTTCTGTGGATCAGATTGGATTTGATTTAGATTTAATATTAGGAAATCATTTGCAGATTTGAAGATTGATATGATTAGATTTGATTAGTCAAATCAAATCTGATTGATTGCTGCTGTTTATGAAGATTGTTGTTGTTACTTTTGGCATAGCCCAAGCCCATTCTGCACTACTAGTTATAGAGGCTGAAACCCTAGCTTGAAGATCAGAGAAGCAAAGATTAAAAACCTTATGCATCTGATTAGAGTTTAGGTTTCTTGTGTGTTAGTTTTTGTGAGTCATTCACTCATTGCTTAATGTGTGAATTGGACTAGGTTGTTAATTGTAATTTCTTAATTGTTCACTCAAAGCTTTTAAGCAATAGTGTATTGTACTTGATTGAAGCTTTTAAGCAAGATCAAGTTGTGACTTTGAAGTGTGTCTTCTAAAATCTTCTTTTTGTATTGAAAGTTATCACTGCTGTGATTGAGGAGGAGTGAGAGGTGTCTCTCGTCTAGTGGGTTCTAGGCGGAAATTGCATTGGATAGAGATTAAGTGAGGAGTTGTAAACTGGGAGTTTAGCTCTAAATTAATTTTGCTGATAGTGAATTTCCTCCCTGACTTGGTAGCCCCCAGATGTAGGTGTGTTTCACCGAACTCGGTTAACAATTACTGTGTCTCTTTTAATTGTTATTTGTTTAGCCGTGTTCTTTGTTCTTGACAAACAGATATTTGTGTCGTGAACATCTCCTTCGACATCTAATATCTGATGCCAGAATTTCACAAAAAACTTAGGATTAACGAAAGTGGAGTTGAATATGATTTTATGAGGTTAAGATGACTACTTATTTGTCAAACAAATTTATCACCTAGTAAATCGCATGAAGAAGTTAGTGGTCCACTCTTTGTTTTTTGTCATGTCTAATGGTTCCTCCAATTAATTTCCATTAACTAAAGATGATGTGGCACACCACATGACAAATTTCTTGTGACTAAACTCATATATGGCATCTCATGTGGAAACTTTGACCATTTAATATTAATTAAATATATAAAGATAGTTGTGATATGTTGGATTGAACTCTAGTATGGTCGAAGTCTGTTCGCGAGTAATGCGTGTTGTAGTTGAAGTCTGTTCTAACATGCATTAATCAATATTGCTAGGGTTGTTAGCATGTTGAATTGGGCATTGCTTGTAAACCCAATTTTTTTAGTTACCTTATACCCTAAGTTAGCTTGTAATGGATAATTGTTAAAAAGCCCATTAGGTTAATGTGCTATTTTTCTTATAAATAGGATGTTAGTTTCTCAATCTTGAGACAAGGAAAAATAGGAAGATAAAATCCTAATTTCAAGAGAGAAAGGTTATTTTGTTATTCTTGTATACTTGTAATCTTGTTCTAAGAGAAATGAAAGAATAGCAGTTTAATAACCAATCCTTGTTGTTTTCTTCTTTATTAACCCTAACCCTTGTATGTTTCTTAATCATTAAGAAACTGTTTATACTTAGTTTTAAGGTATCTGATTCACAATAAATTGGTGCGGTGAGCATGGAGAAGATGTCTTCAACAAAGTATGAGATTGAAAAGTTCACTGGAGTGAACGACTTCGGTCTGTGGCGCTTGAAGATGAAAGCCCTACTAGTTCAACAGGGTTGTTTGGAAGCGTTGAAGGATGAGGCAACCATGGACGTTGTGTTAACGACAAAAGAAAAGATGGGCATAATCAAGAAAGCCCACAGCGCAATATTGTTGAGCCTTGGTGATAAGGTTCTTCGACAGGTATCAAAGGAGACTTCAACATCGGGATTATGTGTGAAACTTGAAAGTTTGTACATGACTAAATCTCTGGTCAATCGACTCTACCTAAAGCAAGCATTGTATTCATTCAAGATGAGTGAAGACAAAGTGTTGGCTGAGCAGTTGGATATGTTCAACAAGCTGATTCTTGATCTTGAAAATATTGATGTGAAGATCGATGATGAATATCAAGCACTGTTGCTGCTGTGTGCTTTGCCCAAAACACATGCTCACTTCAAAGAAACTCTCTTGTATGGAAGGGAGTCCCTGACCTTTGAAGAAGTTCAATCAGACTTGTATTCTAAGGACTTGAACAAACAAAAAGAGAATAAACCTTCGACGGTGGGCGAAGGTTTGGCCGTTAAGGGAAAATTCTTATGAAAGGATGGTAAGTTCGACAAGAAGAAAGGTAAAAGTCAACATAAGTCTTATAGTGGCGAAACATATGATATTTGGTGTTATCACTGTGAGAAGGAGGGTCACATAACAAATGTGTGCCCTAAATGCCTGAAAGACCATTGAGGTAATGGCAACGCAGCCATCGTTCAAGGTGACTTTGACTCATCTGATGTTCTTGTGGTTTCAAGTAGCGACTCGAGAAAAGAGTGGATTATGGATTCAGGTTGCACTTGGCACATGACTCTAAACAGAGAATTGTTCGAGGAGCTATGTAATCAAGATGGTGGATCTGTGCTGCTGGGAAACAACAAATCTTGCAAAATTGCAGGTATTGGATCTGTGAGACTCAAGCTCCATGATGAGTCAATAAGGTTATTGACTGAAGTTAGGTATGTACCTGACTTAAAGAGAAATTTGATTTCTCTTGGTGAATTCGACAGAAAGGGATATGTTTTTCAAGGAGAGAAAAGTATCCTAAGAGTCATGAAGGGGTCGAAGGAAGTCTTGAGAGGCGTGAAGAAACAAGGCTTATATACCCTTGAGGATGAGGTTGTAAGTGGTTCGACAAATGTTGCATCCACGAAACCTATTTCGAAGACAGAATTATGGCACATGAGATTGAGCTATGTCAGCGAAAGAGGCCTAGTCGAATTGGGGAAGAAGAACTTGCTAGGAGGTGACAAAGTCGACAAATTGGAGTATTTGGTAAATCTTATAGGGCAAAGTTTAACAAAGGCAAGCAAAGAACACGTGGTTCCCTGGATTACATTCATGCTGATCTTTGGGGGCCTGCAAGGAATCCTTCCCACTCAGGTGCAAGATATTTTGTATCAATCATTGACGACTATTCCACAAAACTATGGGTATTCATTCAGAAGACGAAGGATGAAACTTTTGAGAATTTCAAAAGTTGGAAGATTTTGGTCGAAACTCAAACTGGGAGAAAGTTTAAGAGGTTGAGAACCGACAATGACCTTGAATTCTGCAACGAAGCATTCGACAGTTATTGTGTTGAGTCTGGGATTGCAAGGCATAAGACTGTAGCAGGTACTCCTCAACAAAATAGCTTAATTGAGAGATTCAATCGAACAATCCTTGAAAGGGTTAGATGCATGTTGGTTAGTGCTGGATTGAAGAAGGTGTTTTGGGCGGAAGTTGTTTCGACAATAACTTACCTGATAAATAGATGTCCCTCGACTGCCTTGGGAATGAAGACACCAGAAGAAGTTTGGTCGGGACATCCACCTAGTCTCGACAGACTGAAAGTATTTGGTTGTGTGGCCTATGCACATATTAGGCAAGACAAGGTCGAACATAAAGCTCTAAAATGCATGTTCATGGGATACCCTGAAGGAGTCAAAGCTTATAGGTTATGGTTCCTAGAGGCAGGTCACAGGAGGTGTATC
The DNA here is from genome assembly GCA_963859935.3 of Lathyrus sativus. Taxonomy (NCBI): domain Eukaryota; kingdom Viridiplantae; phylum Streptophyta; class Magnoliopsida; order Fabales; family Fabaceae; genus Lathyrus; species Lathyrus sativus. The sequence goes on from OZ012740.1 coordinate 668,566,579, forward strand.
ATCAATCGAGATGTAGTTTTTAATGAAGCAGAGGTGGCTTTCAAGAAAATTGATGATGTTGACGAAGAGCTAGAACAGAGAGAGATTCCTGTTGAGGTGGAACATGTTGATGTTGAATTGCTTACCCCAGATGAAGTCGAAGAAGACGCAAAATATGTTCTCGAAGATGAGGAGACTGATCAAGACTACCTGCTAGCAAGAGACGAGTCGAGGAGAGTCATCAAGTCACCTCAGAGACTTGGGTATGCAGATCTTATAGCTTATGCCTTGATCTCTGCTAGTGAGGTTCTAGATGAAGAACATAGAGACTATAAGAAAGTTATGAAGATTCGAAACAAGACGGAATGGCTGAAGGCCATGGATGATGAGATGAAATCTCTTCATGATAACAACAAATGGGAACTGATCAAGAAATCTGTTGGAGCCAGGTTAGTCAGCTGTAAATGGATTTTCAAAGTTAAGGAAGGAATCGAAGGAGTGACGTCGAAGAGATACAAGGCAAGATTGGTTACTAGGGGGTTCACTCAGAAATAAGGTATTGACTTCAGTTATGTGTTCTCTCATATTGTGAAGCATAGATCCATTTGAATGTTGCTTGCCACAGTGGCACAGTTCGACCTTGAACTGGAACAGATGGATGCGAAAACTGCATTCTTGTATGGTGACTTAGATAAAATAATTATGATGAGGCAACCTGAAGGGTATGTCGAAAAAGGGAAGGAAGATTATGTGTGCAAGCTGAATAGATCCTTATATGGACTGAAACAATCTCCTCGAGAGTGGAATAGGAGATTCGACAAGTTCATGGCACGCATAAGTTTCATCAGAAGTCAGTTCGACCACTGTGTTTACTTCAGATTTCGACCGGGTAATTCATTTGTTATTTTGTTGCTCTATGTGGATGATATTCTAATAGCAAACAACAATGTCGAAGATGTAATGAGGATGAAGGTTGAACTCAATAAAGAGTTCGACATAAAAGATCTAGGAGTTGCGTCCAAGATTCTTGGGACTGACATCCGGAGAGATAGAAAGTAGTCGAAATTATGCTTATCTCAATAGGCATACCTACAGAAGGTTCTCGAAAAGTTTGGTATGTCGAATTCAAAGCCTGTTGTGACTCTGACAAACCCTAAATTCAAGCTGAGTATATACCAGTGTCCCATCACTGATGTTGAAAGAACTTATATGAATAGCATTTCATATGCTAACATAGTAGGTTCTTTGATGTATGTTATGGATTGTACTAGACCCGACATAGCATATGCAGTAAGTCTTGTAAGCAGGTACATGGCGAATTCTGGAAAGGCTCACCGGCAAGCATTGAAGTGGAATTTAAGGTACATAAATGAGTCTCTGAATAGAGTCTTAATTTATGGTGGAGCCTTGGGTGAAGATAGTAAAGCAGCAATCGAAGAATATGTCGACTCTAATTATGCAGGTTGTATGGATTCCAGGAAATCTATCTCTGGATATGTGTTCAATATGTTTGGGACAACAATCAGTTGGAAAGCAACACTTCAGAAGGTCGTTGCCTTATCAACCACTAAGGCGGAGTATATTGTCCTAACTGAAGTTGTGAAGGAAGCATTGTAGCTTGAAGGTTTTGCAAAGGAGCTAAAACTTCAAGGTCGAGTTATAACTGTTAAATGTGATAGCCTAAGTGCAATAGACCTGTCGAAGAATTCAGCCTATCATGAGCGAACCAAGCACATTGATTTGAGGTTGCATTTCGTCAGAGAGGTAATCGAGCGCGGAGAAGTCCAAGTGCTGAAGGTTTCGACAGATTATAATGTTGCTGATATGATCACTGTATGTAGTTAATAAAGCTGCATGAAGAAAACTAGTTTCTTGATGTTATAGAGTTAGATTCAAGGTGGAGATTTGTGAGATGTTGGATCAAACTCTAGTATGGTCGAAGTCTCTTCGCGAGTAATGCGTGTTGTAGTCGAAGTCTGTTCTAACATGCATTAGTCAATATTGCTAGGGTTGTTAGCATGTTGAATTGAGTCTTGCTTGTAAACCTAATTGTTTAAGTTAGCGTGTACCCTAAGTTAGTTTGTAATGGGTAATTGTTAAAAAGCTCATTAGGTTAGTGTGTTATTTTTCTTATAAATAGAATGCTAGTTTATCAATCTTGAGACAAGGAAAAATAGGAAGATAAAATCCTAATTTCAAGAGAGAGAGGTTATTTTGTTATTCTTGTATACTTGTAATCTTATTCTAAGAGAAAGGAAAGAATAGCAGTTTAATAATCAATCCTTGTTGTTTTCTTATTTATTAACCCTAACCCTTGTGTGTTTCTTGATCATTAAAAAATTGTTTATACTTAGTTTTAAGGTATCCAACTCACAACAATAGTAATTTTGTCACTAAATTTGTCGCTTAATGTGAAAAAGATGAAGATTTATAGCTAAAACTCATAATTTCTCACTAATCTAGTGGAGAAGATGAAAATTTATAGTTGAGAAGAATATTTCACTAAAATCGTCATAGTAGATGAAAATATGAAGATTCATAGTTGAAATATAGGATTTATCAATCCACATCGAAGACGAAAAATATGAAAATCATAGCCTAAACTCAAAAAATGATCATTATTTTGTTGATAAATATTTCTCTTTTAACTTTAAATTAGGTTTCAAGCAAACAAATACAGCACACGAAAAAGTTGAAAACGTGGATCTCGACTCAACCATGTGATATAGAGATTATTGTAGAGTAAAGATCAATACAAATTCTCTATAATGTCATGATATCTACAAGGCACATGCTAGTACATATGTGTTAAAAAATATTTTATGAGATTGAGAGATCAACATGTAAGAACTTAATATACATTACTGTTTAATTAATCAATGTAATGAAAGAAAAAAAACTTGTTCAACATTAAGACCCTTCCAATTTATCACTAATCAAGAATCATCGTTTATAAAAGTTGTTCTAGTATAATGATGGTTGTCTAGATAAAAATTTCTCACTGAGACAAAAGGACAATGCAATGTCGAAATCGAAACATTCTATATGAACAAATTTTGAAGTAAATAATTCATTCATAACTCATAAATAGGAAATCATACGCATGAAAAAAAGACATAGTACAAAGCACTATCTAACACACACTTTTTAAAGAGAATTTCTTAACACATCCCAAGTGTTTTTAGTTTATTATGCAAGTTTTTAAAAGTGTCTTTTGTTTTTAGAGATGTATCTCCTGACACATTCTAATACACGAATTTCATTCGTTTTTTAGTCAAATTTCAATTATATAAATAAATTTATTTCAAAACTATATGTATTTATTTCCTATACGGTTGTGTTGGTTGTTCAAGATCTTCTTAGTTATGGTTACTGGTTCTAAATGATGGCTCTAGTGTATGTAAGTGTTATGATAATCTATGAGAAAATTTCAGCTTTCGGAAATACATTTTTAAAAAATTTTCAAAATATATTTTTGAAATAAATTTATTCATAAAATTTAGGTTTGACTCAAAAACAAATGGAATGTGTATAAAAAATGTATGCATAGATACATCTATAAAAACAAAATACATATTTAAAAATTCGTGTGTTGCATAAGAAACACTTAGGATGCTTTAAAAAATTTTGTTCTAAAAAAATAAAGTTTCAAACTTTTAATTAAAATCCAACTAATTCAGTGATCAAATCAATATATAGTGGATTTGTTACTTCGTATACTATTTTTGTGTATAATCTATAAAATATGACACATCATTGTGCAAATATCTTGACATGTATTTATCAAATGTAATTTAAATGTGATTGTTTCATAAATTGAGAGTAAATGTTAAGAGTCTCACAGAAGACAATATATAATTTAAACATGTATTTATATTTTTTAACACGATATCAAAAATTTAATTTAAGATCCGATGAATGATCTGTTAAGAGATTTTTGCAATCGAGTCGTCCAATATTTATTTCTATGCTTGTTGAGTCATTTATTATTGCGATGTTTTGAATTACTTATTTTTTCTAGGAATAATAATAATAATAATAATAATAATTATTATTATTATTATTATTATTATTATTATTATTATTATTATTATTATTATTATTATTATTATTATTATTTGATCTGACCTGATCAGGAGGGGATCACGGGATGGCCACGCTCCGTTAGGCCGCTTCCTGTTCACCGGTGTTGAGGATGAGGAGGGGGTGTACCTGCAAAGCACTCCGACGCCCAAGTAAGAAGTTGGACAGAGAGGAAGCAATAGTACAGAAAAAGGGGGGCAAGAAGAGTTCCCTGACCCTCTTGAAGAAGAGGGTATTTATAGAGAGACCCCAGCGCTGGGCCAACGGTCATTCGAGGTGGGCCAGACGACCAGGCCCAACCCTAATGACTGCTAGGGCTTACGTGGCGTAGTGAAGACCAGGACGTGGTCTTCGCCCTAGTTCAACCGCTCCTAGGTCTCCGGAAAGTGGGTTTGACCTGCTCTTTCGGAGGTGGGCGGTTGGCCGATGACGTGTCCCCGCGGAGGGGAGCACGTGGAGAACGTGCGCCGAGCACGTTATTCTCCCGCGGAGGGAGCCCGGGTAGTCTTGCTCGTCCGGTGTGACGGGCGACAAGGGGATGCAGTGTGATGGCTTGTGCCCGGCGGACGGTCCTGCTCGTCCGAAGGGGCGTGTGCCAGGTGTGCTCAGTTCGCCTGTTGGGCCGTATTTGGTATTGGGCCTGCCGAGGTGAGGCCCACACCGGAACAGGAGCCCCCCAAGTCGAAGCTCTGGGGAAGAGCGAGGACTTAAGGTCGTCATGTCCGGAGCGGGGGACCCGTGCGAAGGGCTCCGTTGGTCGGTAGAACGGGGAGGAGGCAGATGAAGAGACGCGACTGTCAGGTTGCTTCCACGTGTCTTGCGTTAAGCGGTCGTAGGGGCGGCTAACCTATGTCATTAATGAGCCTAGGGTCGCTTCGAGTCTCGCACCGGGTTATAAATATGGCGGTCCCCGCTCATTCTGTTACTTTTCTCCCTGTTGATCTTTCATCGTCTCTGCTCGTCCGCCGCTCGCCGCCGATCAACGCCGTGCCATTCGCTTTTTCTTCCGTCCGCCGCCGTTACAAGTGAGTTCCTCTTTTCCCTCTCTTTTATTTTCGTCGTCTAACTGGGACGTGTGGTCGGGCGCGATGAACGCCCCGAGGAGGGATGCGAGTTCCGCCGCGTCTGGCGAGTTTTCCGATGAATGTCCCGGGGACGGTAGGCTAGTTCCGATGAATGCCCCGAGGACAGGAGCTTTTTCTGATGAATGCCCCGAGGACGGGGGCTTTTCTCCGATGAATGCCCCGAGGACGGGGGCTTTTTCTGATGACTGCTCCGGGGAGAAGTATCTTCTCCGATGGCCGTCCCGAAGGGCTGAGGGGTCGTTCTTCGATCCCCGAGGAGGGTAGACGGGGAGCGAATGTCTGCTCGTCGCCCCTCGGCCTTTGTCGCCCTTTCACTTGACTTGCGGTGGAAGGGTGGATTTGATCCTGGCTATCGAATTCACCGAGGTCCTCTGCTTTCAGGTGTAGATGTCGGCTCTGGTGCCGGGGATAATGGTTGAAGATAATGAACCCGAGGTCCCGGAGTATGACGACGGGCGTATCTCCTCGCCCGAGGAGTGGGCGGCTGTAAACCCATAATTTCGACAAGATTAAAATTCAGGCTTTAAGGTCATCTTTGTCGAAGGATAGCATCAGGAGGAGAATCCAAGAATTACTGACAAGGTTTTAAAGTTTCATTGTTTCGACAGAAATAGATATAATGTTCTGGCAGAATAGTTTGGAGAGTGTGTGACTGAGGGCTTCGACAGAAGAAGTTTGTTAAAAAAAAGATAAGGTTTGGCAAGTGCTGAAGAGTTTTTCTCCTTTAAAAGGGTTTCGACAGTTTTGAAGAGTTACAAGGTTTCGTCACCAAGGAAGAGATTCAAATTCAAAGGTTGTAACCTTTGGCAGTTGGACACATGGAGGTTTCAGAGAAGAAATTTACATGCAGGCTGACACTTGTCGTTTAGTTATAGTTTTTCCGTTCTAAGCAGTTATTTTGTTTATGTATAAATAGGATAGTTTGTGGTTAGAATGTGTGTGTGAAAATTTGTACAAAATTCCTGTAAAAGCTCTAAGTACCCAGTGTGAGAGAAAATGAGCCTAGTATTTGGAACAATGTACGTTTAAACACCAGTTATATTTCAAAGTCATTTTAAATTACTTGTTTATTCTTCAAGTCCATGTCATTTTAAATTTCATTTACTTTTTTGCAAGTTTTTAGCCTTTCGACATTTCTTTGTTCTTGTTTAAACTTTTAACCTTATTTCACCTTTAAGTTCAAACTTTCGTTACTTGCAAAATCAAAGTCCTTAATACTTTGACAATATTGATAAAACAAACCGCAAATTAGTCACCAAAAGTCTAAGAGTATTTCGACAGAACCAAATGCACATGTATCCCAGGACTTGTATGGTTGGTCCTGCAAGTAACCCAACTTTCTGAAGAAATTGGTTAACCAGAGGTTGTTCGCCAGAAAACACAGCGAACAAATTGGCACACCTGGTGGGACCAGTGCATTTGATAAAATCTAATAGAAATTTTTAGACAAATTGTTCCTTGCTACGTTGTATGATTCTTAGAAGCGGTAAATTAGCCGTAACCGACGTAGAGAGACCAAAGAGAACAAGAAGAAGAAACATGGCTAACTTGCCAAATGCTTCAAATATTTCTGACGAAACCATTCCAGTTTCCAATCCTATCCCTTCGTCAGGAACAATACCAGTGTCTGGCCCTGTTTTAGAACAGAATAGGCCTCCTTTGGGGGATTCCATACCAACGGGTTCAGGATCCCAGAATGCGCCTAGTTCTTCCACCATGGGACACGCCAGACCCTTGGGAACCCCTCCCCCTGGAGGAAATGCATTCTGGCCATATCTGAATTATTCTCAGCCTTTGGCTGGGAGAGAACAACCGTACGGAATGCCAACTTCAATGATGGCAAGCCTACATAATTCGTCACCATTATTCTCTGATGCCATGGTTCAAGTGTCATCACCATTGCAAGGATCAGGATATGGTGGAAATGGAAATAGAATGAATCAAATTCCACCAGGTTTCCATATGCCCGCTATGACAAACCATTCTGCACAAGTAATCCGTCAACAGATGGATGAAAGCAATCATGATATGGTGCAGGCTTTGACACAACAAATGGGAGACGTGTTCAATCCCTTAATACAAAACACTACCCAAACAAACCAAATATTGGCAGAACAGATGGCACGCATTGCTGATTTTTTTGGAGTCCCACAAGCACAACAAAGAATGCAATTAAACCAGAATCCTGCCAATAGGGCTGTCGAAGAGGAACTCACTATAAACCAAAGGCCCTTAGGGAACCCTCAGGAAAATCCCAGGGGGCAAGAGGTGATGGTCGAACAGCCTAATGTAGAAGAGCCTATTCGACAGGAACCAAGAAGGATAATAGTCCAGAGAAACCAAAATGCTGACGAAGTGTTACAGCAGAGAATGCGTTACAATAACATGCCTGTCGAAAATGATATTGCCACCATGGTGGAGAGAATAATGGCACAAAACGGAGTAAACGTAGGATTACAAAGGCCTAGTTATACTTCCCCCTTGTCTGAATTTATCTTACAACAAGAGTTACCACCAAGGTGGAAAGTCCCCAAATTCACAAAGTTTTCAGGGGATACTAGTGAATCCACCATAGAACACGTGGCACGTTATTTGATAGAAGCGGGAGAGATTGCTAATAACGAGAACTTAAGGACGAAATATTTCCCAAGTTCTTTGACAAAAAACGCTTTCACTTGGTTTACGTCACTTCCTCCAACTTCAATTTTTACTTGGACCCAATTAGAGAGATTGTTCCATGAACAATTTTATATGGGACAAACCAAGATAAGTTTGAAAGAGTTGGCAAGTGTCAAAAGAAAATTTTCTGAACCCATAGATGACTATTTGAATAGGTTTAGATTATTAAAAGCCAGATGCTTTACGCAAGTGCCGGAACAAGAACTAGTCGAAATGGCTGCAGGGGGTCTTGATTATTCCATAAGGAAAAAACTGGATACCCAATATCTGAGAGACATGGCACAGTTGGCAGACAGAGTAAGGCAGATAGAAAGACTAAAAAATGAGAAATTTAGATCAAATAAAAACAAGAAGGAAAGAGTGGCCTATGTAGGAATAGTTCAAGATGATTACGACGAAAACGAACCAGTCATTTTCGACCAGCAAGAAATTGATCTTGCAGAATTAAAGCAAGGCCCTCCATATTCTTGTAAAGTTTTAGCCCCGTCGAATGGAAAAAGTCCAGTCGAAATGGAAAAGAATGACAGGTTCCCTAAAAGAACCTATACATTCGACATCACCAAGTGTGATGAGATATTTGATTTACTAGTCAAAGATGGTCAGTTAATAAAACCAGCAGGCACTAAAGAGCCTCCTATAGACCAACAGAAAAAGAGAGGTTTTTGCAAATACCATAATTTCTTGGGTCATAAAACTTCTCAATGTTACCTTTTCAGGGATCTTGTCCAAAATGCAATCCAAAATGGAAGGTTGAAGTTTGGAGACAAAGGCAAGCAGCAGATGAAGATTGACTCCAATCCCATGCAGATTGTGGAGGCAAATTATGCTGAGCCAGAAATGGTAAACGTGGTCGAAATGGAGATCATGGCAGAAGAAAATTCTGAAATGGTAGGAGTTACTGAAAGCTTCGACACCAACTTCACCATGATAGAAGCTGCTGAAGGTTTCGACACCCATGTCAATGTGGTGGAAGAAGGTGATAATTCTGCTGGCCAGGCTGAGGCAAAAGAAGTCAAAATTTCTGAAGACTTCGACAGTGAGAATGTCACTAAGACCACTGAAGGTTTCAACGGAAGAAATGCAGTCAAAGTGGGAAGAAGCTTCAACAAGAAAAACTGTGAAAGAGATGCTGACCAAGAGGAGATTAAAACACCAGGGACTGATGACAATTCCCTCACTGTCAAACAAATGAACAGTGATACCACCAAAAATGAAGAACATCCTGTCGAAAGGGTTGCACATTGCTGCAAATACATCTATAAGGGCTTACACCCAAAAGGCAATGTTAGTCAGTCAAAGGAGGACATCCCAGAGGAAATCATGCTAGTCGAAAAAATGAACAAATTGAAAATTACAACTGAACAGAGTGCTGGGATTCATATGGTGGAAATCACTCAAAAGGGAGGACCAGACATCGACAAGGGAAAGAAGCGTCAAGAGGAGCATCAGAAGCTGGTTTACCCAGAAGAGAACGAGAGTCTGGTTGAATTCATCCAGAGGTGTCAAAGGAAGAATGCAGAAGTCATGCTTTGCCCAAGATGCAGTGCTGTGTTCGACAAGAAAGCAGCTGATGACTTGGAAGCAGCAGAAAAGACCCAGAGGAAAAGAAATTGGGGAACAGTCCCACCAACCAGAAACGAAAGATTCGACCCAAGAAGAGGGGAGCATCACAGTCAAGGGGTCGGAGAAAGACGTTTCAACACTTACAAACCATCCAACAGGCCAAATGATGACAAATGGGTTCAGCCTATAAGGGATGTCCAAGGTCAGAAGAGATGGAAGAGTTTTGAAGTGAACAGGGGTCCTTCCATGGAAGTTAAAAAGGAGGCAAAGCCAAAATACGTCTCTGAAAACTACAAAGGGAAGAATCCTATGTCCAGATCCCAATGGAGAAGATTCCAAAGGCAGAAGAAAATTGAAAAGAAAACTGTAGAATACCAAAAGGTTGGGCAGAAGGAAGCTGAATCAAGCAAATGTGTGCAGATTACGAACAAGGGAATGCCCCTGGCAGAAAAAGAAATCATTCAGAAGAATAGATCTGGTGACACCACAGAGGTGCAGAAAACAAACAATAGAATGCCAGTGGACGAAGAAGTCACAGATGAATTTGGTTCAGAATCAGATGCTTCTTTCGACGTAACTTGCAATGTGGTTTCTGTACTGCCCAGAGACTTCGACAGGATAATGGAAGTCGAAGACGAAGAGGATGACATGATAGATGATAGCATAAGCTTGAAGCCTGTATGCTACTACATAATGAACAATGGCTGTGTCGAAGAGCAAAATGCCTTCTTCGAAAAGCCAGATGATGCAATGAAGGCTCACTTAAAGCCTCTCTTCATAAAAGGAAAGGTAGAAGGTGTAGGTGTCAACAAAATTCTGATAGATGGCGGAGCAGCTGTAAATTTAATTCCTCATTACATGATAAGGAGAATTGGAAAAGATGACTCCGACACTAAGCCTCACAATATGGTGTTGTCCAACTATGAAGGTAAAGTGGGAACAACACTGGGAGTAATACAATTGAACTTGACTGTAGGATCCATCACCAGGCCTACAATGTTTGTGGTGATAGCATCAAAAGCAAATTACAACTTGCTGTTGGGAAGAGAATGGATCCATGGGATTGGGGCTGTGCCATCCTCCATGCATCAAAGAATAGCAATCTGGAGGCCAGATGGGATTGTCGAAAACATTGAAGCAGATCAGAGTTACTTCACAGCTGATGTGAACAATATCACTAGTCGTAACTTCGACAAGAACCTAGCCCATATAGCACCATGCAATCCTGCGGCTTTCGACCTGGCAGCTTCCGACAACGCTTACTGTTCCATGTACCTCCATCCTACACATGGTTTCCAGTGGGATAAAGAAATAATTGGGGAAACAAATTACACTTGGGGAACTGCCCATGTCAACCCAACTGGATGGGGAAGTGAATTCAGTGAAAATGACTGAAGTTTCAGCAATGGAAAGGATTTCGGCTTATATAGCCGAAAAACAACACAAAGCGGCCCTTGAGGCTGAAGTAAGAAATATGGCTGTCGAAGCCAGCACTCAGGTTGTCGAAGGACAACACCCTCAAGAAAATATTGAGGAGCAACATGCAAATCAGAGTTTTGAAGAAGACTCAAATGGTGAATGGCAGAACCAAAGACTTGATGCCATTTATGATGACGAACCTTTGGGGTTCGAAAAGGATCCAACCTCCACCAATATGAAAATGGTGGCACAGGATCCCTTAGAGGAGATTAATCTAGGACTGGGGGCAGAGAAAAGGCCCACTTACATCAGTGCCAAGTTGAATCCTCAACTCAGAATCGAAATAATCCAGCTGCTGAATGAGTTTAAAGACTGCTTCGCATGGGATTATGACGAAATGCCTGGTTTAGACAGAAGTTTGGTGGAATTGAAGTTGCCAATTCTGGAAGGGAAGAAGCCAATAAAACAGACCCCCAGACGCTTTGCACCTGAAATTCTGTCGAAGATCAAAGAAGCGGTCGAAAGACTTCTAAAATGCAAATTCATCCGTACAACAAGGTATGTCGAATGGATTGCTAATATTGTTCCTGTGATTAAGAAAAATGGCACACTAAGGGTGTGTATTGATTTTAGAGATCTAAACTCAGCCACCCCTAAGGATGAGTATCCTATGCCAGTAGCAGAAATGCTAGTAGATTCTGCAGCAGGCCATGAGTATTTAAGTATGCTTGATGGCTATTCTGGTTATAACCAGATTTTTATTGCTGAAGAAGACGTTCCAAAAACAGCTTTTCGTTGTCCAGGAGCAATAGGAACATATGAATGGGTAGTAATGCCCTTTGGTTTGAAAAATGCTGGAGCTACTTACCAAAGGGCTATGAATTCTATTTTTCACGATTTCATTGAAACGTTTATGCAAATTTATATAGATGACATTGTGATTAAATCTGCTTCAGGCTTCGACCATATTAACCATCTTCGACAGTCCTTTGAAAGGATGAGGAAGTTTGGTTTGAAAATGAATCCTCTTAAATGTGCTTTTGGTGTGCAGGCTGGGGATTTCTTAGGCTTTGTGGTCCACAAAAAGGGGATTGAAATCAATGAAAACAAAGCTAAAGCAATAATGGAAGCAAAAGCGCCATCGACAAAGAAGGAATTGCAGTCTCTACTAGGGAAAATCAACTTCCTCAGAAGATTTATCTCCAACCTTAGTGGAAAGACTCAGGCCTTCTCACCCTTGCTTCGACTGAAGAAAGAGGGTTTCACTTGGGGGCAAGAGCAACAAGCTGCTTTCGACAAGATCAAGGAGTATTTGGCAAATCCCCCAGTCCTAATATCTCCTTGCCGAAAAAGAAGCATGAGGCTCTACATATCAGCATCTGACAGAACATTAGGAAGTATGCTTTGTCAAGAAGATGAACATGGCGTCGAAAGAGCCATTTACTATCTCAGCAGGGTCTTGAATGATGCTGAAACTAGGTATAGCATGATAGAGAAATTATGTTTATGCGTATATTTCTCTTGTATGAAATTAAAGCATTATATAAAACCCGTCGATGTACATATATCTTCTCATTTCGACGTAATAAAGCATATGTTGTCTAAGTCTATTTTACATAGTCGAATTGGAAAATGGGCTTTAGCCTTAACTGAATATTCTTTAAAATATATGCCTCTAAAAGCTGTTAAAGGGCAAGTAGTTGCTGACTTTATAGCTGACCACTCCATACTTGGAGAGGAGACAAATTATGTCGAAAAAGAGCCTTGGAGGTTATATTTTGATGGTTCCAGTCATAAAAATGGAACAGGTGTTGGGGTGTTAATTATTTCTCCCAATAAAGTTCCAACAAAGTTCAAGTACAAAATAGAAGAATTCTGTTCAAACAATGAGGCAGAATATGAAGCCTTAATTGTTGGACTTGAAATCTTGTTGGAACTGGGGGCAACAGAGGTCGAAATAATGGGTGACTCTGAATTGGTGATAAAACAATTGACGAAAGAGTACAAATGTGTCAAAGAAAATTTGATCATGTACTTTGTGATAGCCAACAGACTCCTCAAGAGATTCGACAGTGTAGTTTTTAGACACATCCCCAGATTAGAAAATCAGGAAGCAAATGACTTGGCCCAGCTGGCTTCAGGGTATAAAGTGTCGAAAGAAAATCTGTTGAAGTTTGTCGAAGTGAGAGGAAAAGTTTTATCTACTAAGCTGTCCCCATCTGATTTGGACACAATAAGATTGGGATATGGTGATCAAGAAAACTTTGAGATTTTCAATGTGGGTAATCTAGAGGATGGAGATTGGAGAAAACCCATTAAAGATTATTTGCAAAATCCAAATCAAACAGTCGAAAGGAAGATAAAGTACAGAGCCTTAAGTTATGTGCTCTTTGGAAATGAACTGTTTAAAAAGACTGCAGAAGGAGTTCTACTAAAATGCCTTGGAGAGACTGAAGCATACATAGCTTTGTCGAATGTACACAGTGGTGCATGTGGTGCCCACCAAGCAGGACATAAAATGAAATGGCTATTATTTCGACAAGGAATGTATTGGCCAACCATGTTGAAAGATTGTGTCGAATTCGCAAAGGGTTGTCAGGAATGTCAAATCCATGCAGGCATACCTCATGTGCCAGCAAGTGAGTTACATTCTATTATAAAGCCTTGGCCATTCAGAGGTTGGGCTTTAGATTTGATTGGTGAGATTCGACCAGCTTCTTCAAAAGGGCAGAAGTACATTTTAGTAGGAGTAGACTATGTCACTAAATGGATTGAAGCCATACCTTTGACAAATGTAGATCAGGAAGCAGTCATAGATTTCATCCAGAAACACATAGTGTATAGATTTGGAATACCAGAGACTATAACCACTGATCAAGGATCTGTGTTTACTGGCAGAAATATGCAAGCATTTGCAAGAGAGACAGGTTTTAAGTTGTTGACCTCGACACCTTATTATGCCCAAGCAAATGGCCAGGTCGAAGCAGCCAACAAAGTGGTGATAAACCTGATAAAGAAACATGTGGGTAAAAAACCCAGAAATTGGCATAAGACCCTGGATCAAATCCTTTGGGCTTGTCGAACCTCTCCTAAGGAAGCAACTAACTCCACCCCATTTAAATTAACCTATGGACATGATGCAGTATTGCCTGTCGAAATCTGTTTACAGTCAATACGAATTCAAAGACATCATGAGATTCCATCTGAAATCTATTGGAGTATGATGATGGATGAATTGGTTGATTTAGACGAAGAAAGGTTGCGTGCTTTAGAATTAATAAGAAGGCAGAAAGAGAGAGTTGAAAAGTTTTATAACAAAAAAGTAAAATTCAAAGCCTTTTTAGTAAATGATTTAGTCTGGAAAGTGATCTTGCCCATGGAGAAGAAAGACAGAGTGATGGGAAAATGGTCCCCTAAGTGGGAAGGACCTTTCAAAATTTTAAGAGTTTGTTCCAATGGTGCATACGAAGTCGAAGAAATAGAAAAAGATAGAAGAGTGATGAAAATAAATGGGAAGTACTTAAAAAAGTATAAACCAACACTGCACGAAATAAAAATAAGAACAAACTAAATTACAAAGGTCACTTCGACAGCAAAAGACATTTCTCCTTTGATAGTCGAAAATATCTTTGCTGGGGGGCAATTTGTAAACCCATAATTTCGACAAGATTAAAATTCAGGCTTTAAGGTCATCTTTGTCGAAGGATAGCATCAGGAGGAGAATCCAAGAATTACTGACAAGGTTTTAAAGTTTCATTGTTTCGACAGAAATAGATATAATGTTCTGGCAGAATAGTTTGGAGAGTGTGTGACTGAGGGCTTCGACAGAAGAAGTTTGTTAAAAAAAAGATAAGGTTTGGCAAGTGCTGAAGAGTTTTTCTCCTTTAAAAGGGTTTCGACAGTTTTGAAGAGTTACAAGGTTTCGTCACCAAGGAAGAGATTCAAATTCAAAGGTTGTAACCTTTGGCAGTTGGACACATGGAGGTTTCAGAGAAGAAATTTACATGCAGGCTGACACTTGTCGTTTAGTTATAGCTTTTCCGTTCTAAGCAGTTATTTTGTTTGTGTATAAATAGGATAGTTTGTGGTTAGAATGTGTGTGTGAAAATTTGTACAAAATTCCTGTAAAAGCTCTAAGTACCCAGTGTGAGAGAAAATGAGTCTAGTATTTGGAACAATGTACGTTTAAACACCAGTTATATTTCAAAGTCATTTTAAATTACTTGTTTATTCTTCAAGTTCATTACTTGTTTATTCTTCAAGTCCATGTCATTTTAAATTTCATTTACTTTTTTGCAAGTTTTTAGCCTTTCGACATTTCTTTGTTCTTGTTTAAACTTTTAACCTTATTTCATCTTTAAGTTCAAACTTTCGTTACTTGCAAAATCAAAGTCCTTAATACTTTGACAATATTGATAAAACAAACCGCAAATTAGTCACCAAAAGTCTAAGAGTATTTCGACAGAACCAAATGCACATGTATCCCAGGACTTGTATGGTTGGTCCTGCAAGTAACCCAACTTTCTGAAGAAATTGGTTAACCAGAGGTTGTTCGCCAGAAAACACAGCGAACAAATTACAGAGGTCGAAATAATGGGTGACTCTGAATTGGTGATAAAACAATTGACGAAAGAGTACAAATGTGTCAAAGAAAATTTGATCATGTACTTTGTGATAGCCAACAGACTCCTCAAGAGATTCGACAGTGTAGTTTTTAGACACATCCCCAGATTAGAAAATCAGGAAGCAAATGACTTGGCCCAGCTGGCTTCAGGGTATAAAGTGTCGAAAGAAAATCTGTTGAAGTTTGTCGAAGTGAGAGGAAAAGTTTTATCTACTAAGCTGTCCCCATCTGATTTGGAGACAATAAGATTGGGATATGGTGATCAAGAAAACTTTGAGATTTTCAATGTGGGTAATCTAGAGGATGGAGATTGGAGAAAACCCATTAAAGATTATTTGCAAAATCCAAATCAAACAGTCGAAAGGAAGATAAAGTACAGAGCCCTAAGTTATGTGCTCTTTGGAAATGAACTGTTTAAAAAGACTGCAGAAGGAGTTCTACTAAAATGCCTTGGAGAGACTGAAGCGTACATAGCTTTGTCGAATGTACACAGTGGTGCATGTGGTGCCCACCAAGCAGGACATAAAATGAAATGGCTATTATTTCGACAAGGAATGTATTGGCCAACCATGTTGAAAGATTGTGTCGAATTCGCAAAGGGTTGTCAGGAATGTCAAATCCATGCAGGCATACCTCATGTGCCAGCAAGTGAGTTACATTCTATTATAAAGCCTTGGCCATTCAGAGGTTGGGCTTTAGATTTGATTGGTGAGATTCGACCAGCTTCTTCAAAAGGGCAGAAGTACATAGGTTAATTTGATGCAGTAAAACCAGAGGTTAAAAGTTTAAACAAGAACAAAGAAATGTCGAAAGGCTAAAAACTTGCAAAAAAGTAAATGAAATTTAAAATGACATGGACTTGAAGAATAAACAAGTAATTTAAAATGACTTTGAAATATAACTGGTGTTTAAACGTACATTGTTCCAAATACTAGGCTCATTTTCTCTCACACTGGGTACTTAGAGCTTTTACAGGAATTTTGTACAAATTTTCACACACACATTCTAACCACAAACTATCCTATTTATACACAAACAAAATAACTGCTTAGAACGGAAAAGCTATAACTAAACGACAAGTGTCAGCCTGCATGTAAATTTCTTCTCTGAAACCTCCATGTGTCCAACTGCCAAAGGTTACAACCTTTGAATTTGAATCTCTTCCTTGGTGACGAAACCTTGTAACTCTTCAAAACTGTCGAAACCCTTTTAAAGGAGAAAAACTCTTCAGCACTTGCCAAACCTTATCTTTTTTTAACAAACTTCTTCTGTCGAAGCCCTCAGTCACACACTCTCCAAACTATTCTGCCAGAACATTATATCTATTTCTGTCGAAACAATGAAACTTTAAAACCTTGTCAGTAATTCTTGGATTCTCCTCCTGATGCTATCCTTCGACAAAGATGACCTTAAAGCCTGAATTTTAATCTTGTCGAAATTATGGGTTTACAAATTGCCCCCCAGCAAAGATATTTTCGACTATCAAAGGAGAAATGTCTTTTGCTGTCGAAGTGACCTTTGTAATTTAGTTTGTTCTTATTTTTATTTCGTGCAGTGTTGGTTTATACTTTTTTAAGTACTTCCCATTTATTTTCATCACTCTTCTATCTTTTTCTATTTCTTCGACTTCGTATGCACCATTGGAAAAAACTCTTAAAATTTTGAAAGGTCCTTCCCACTTAGGGGACCATTTTCCCATCACTCTGTCTTTCTTCTCCATGGGCAAGATCACTTTCCAGACTAAATCATTTACTAAAAAGGCTTTGAATTTTACTTTTTTGTTATAAAACTTTTCAACTCTCTCTTTCTGCCTTCTTATTAATTCTAAAGCACGCAACCTTTCTTCGTCTAAATCAACCAATTCATCCATCATCATACTCCAATAGATTTCAGATGGAATCTCATGATGTCTTTGAATTCGTATTGACTGTAAACAGATTTCGACAGGCAATACTGCATCATGTCCATAGGTTAATTTAAATGGGGTGGAGTTAGTTGCTTCCTTAGGAGAGGTTCGACAAGCCCAAAGGATTCGATCCAGGGTCTTATGCCAATTTCTGGGTTTTTTACCCACATGTTTCTTTATCAGGTTTATCACCACTTTGTTGGCTGCTTCGACCTGGCCATTTGCTTGGGCATAATAAGGTGTCGAAGTCAACAACTTAAAACCTGTCTCTCTTGCAAATGCTTGCATATTTCTGCCAGTAAACACAGATCCTTGATCAGTGGTTATAGTCTCTGGTATTCCAAATCTATACACTATGTGTTTCTGGATGAAATCTATGACTGCTTCCTGCAGTCTTTTTAAACAGTTCATTTCCAAAGAGCACATAACTTAAGGCTCTGTACTTTATCTTCCTTTCGACTGTTTGATTTGGATTTTGCAAATAATCTTTAATGGGTTTTCTCCAATCTCCATCCTCTAGATTACCCACATTGAAAATCTCAAAGTTTTCTTGATCACCATATCCCAATCTTATTGTGTCCAAATCAGATGGGGACAGCTTAGTAGATAAAACTTTTCCTCTCACTTCGACAAACTTCAACAGATTTTCTTTCGACACTCTATACCCTGAAGCCAGCTGGGCCAAGTCATTTGCTTCCTGATTTTCTAATCTGGGGATGTGTCTAAAAACTACACTGTCGAATCTCTTGAGGAGTCTGTTGGCTATCACAAAGTACATGATCAAATTTTCTTTGACACATTTGTACTCTTTCGTCAATTGTTTTATCACCAATTCAGAGTCACCCATTATTTCGACCTCTGTTGCCCCCAGTTCCAACAAGATTTCAAGTCCAACAATTAAGGCTTCATATTCTGCCTCATTGTTTGAACAGAATTCTTCTATTTTGTACTTGAACTTTGTTGGAACTTTATTGGGAGAAATAATTAACACCCCAACACCTGTTCCATTTTTATGACTGGAACCATCAAAATATAACCTCCAAGGCTCTTTTTCGACATAATTTGTCTCCTCTCCAAGTATGGAGTGGTCAGCTATAAAGTCAGCAACTACTTGCCCTTTAACAGCTTTTAGAGGCATATATTTTAAAGAATATTCAGTTAAGGCTAAAGCCCATTTTCCAATTCGACTATGTAAAATAGACTTAGACAACATATGCTTTATTACGTCGAAATGAGAAGATATATGTACATCAACGGGTTTTATATAATGCTTTAATTTCATACAAGAGAAATATACACATAAACATAATTTCTCTATCATGCTATACCTAGTTTCAGCATCATTCAAGACCCTGCTGAGATAGTAAATGGCTCTTTCGACGCCATGTTCATCTTCTTGACAAAGCATACTTCCTAATGTTCTGTCAGATGCTGATATGTAGAGCCTCATGCTTCTTTTTCGGCAAGGAGATATTAGGACTGGGGGATTTGCCAAATACTCCTTGATCTTGTCGAAAGCAGCTTGTTGCTCTTGCCCCCAAGTGAAACCCTCCTTCTTCAGTCGAAGCAAGGGTGAGAAGGCCTGAGTCTTTCCACTAAGGTTGGAGATAAATCTTCTGAGGAAGTTGATTTTCCCTAGTAGAGACTGCAATTCCTTCTTTGTCGATGGCGCTTTTGCTTCCATTATTGCTTTAGCTTTGTTTTCATTGATTTCAATCCCCTTTTTGTGGACCACAAAGCCTAAGAAATCCCCAGCCTGCACACCAAAAGCACATTTAAGAGGATTCATTTTCAAACCAAACTTCCTCATCCTTTCAAAGGACTGTCGAAGATGGTTAATATGGTCGAAGCCTGAAGCAGATTTAATCACAATGTCATCTATATAAATTTGCATAAACGTTTCAATGAAATCGTGAAAAATAGAATTCATAGCCCTTTGGTAAGTAGCTCCAGCATTTTTCAAACCAAAGGGCATTACTACCCATTCATATGTTCCTATTGCTCCTGGACAACGAAAAGCTGTTTTTGGAACGTCTTCTTCAGCAATAAAAATCTGGTTATAACCAGAATAGCCATCAAGCATACTTAAATACTCATGGCCTGCTGCAGAATCTACTAGCATTTCTGCTACTGGCATAGGATACTCATCCTTAGGGGTGGCTGAGTTTAGATCTCTAAAATCAATACACACCCTTAGTGTGCCATTTTTCTTAATCACAGGAACAATATTAGCAATCCATTCGACATACCTTGTTGTACGGATGAATTTGCATTTTAGAAGTCTTTCGACCTCTTCTTTGATCTTCGACAGAATTTCAGGTGCAAAGCGTCTGGGGGTCTGTTTTATTGGCTTCTTCCCTTCCAGAATTGGCAACTTCAATTCCACCAAACTTCTGTCTAAACCAGGCATTTCGTCATAATCCCATGCGAAGCAGTCTTTAAACTCATTCAGCAGCTGGATTATTTCGATTCTGAGTTGAGGAGTCAACTTGGCACTGATGTAAGTGGGCCTTTTCTCTGCCCCCAGTCCTAGATTAATCTCCTCTAAGGGATCCTGTGCCACCATTTTCATATTGGTGGAGGTTGGATCCTTTTCGAACCCCAAAGGTTCGTCATCATAAATGGCATCAAGTCTTTGGTTCTGCCATTCACCATTTGAGTCTTCTTCAAAACTCTGATTTGCATGTTGCTCCTCAATATTTTCTTGAGGGTGTTGTCCTTCGACAACCTGAGTGCTGGCTTCGACAGCCATATTTCTTACTTCAGCCTCAAGGGCCGCTTTGTGTTGTTTTTCGGCTATATAAGCCGAAATCCTTTCCATTGCTGAAACTTCAGTCATTTTCACTGAATTCACTTCCCCATCCAGTTGGGTTGACATGGGCAGTTCCCCAAGTGTAATTTGTTTCCCCAATTATTTCTTTATCCCACTGGAAACCATGTGTAGGATGGAGGTACATGGAACAGTAAGCGTTGTCGGAAGCTGTCAGGTCGAAAGCCGCAGGATTGCATGGTGCTATATGGGCTAGGTTCTTGTCGAAGTTACGACTAGTGATATTGTTCACATCAGCTGTGAAGTAACTCTGATCTGCTTCAATGTTTTCGACAATCCCATCTGGCCTCCAGATTGCTATTCTTTGATGCATGGAGGATGGCACAGCCCCAATCCCATGGATCCATTCTCTTCCCAACAGCAAGTTGTAATTTGCTTTTGATGCTATCACCACAAACATTGTAGGCCTGGTGATGGATCCTACAGTCAAGTTCAATTGTATTACTCCCAGTGTTGTTCCCACTTTACCTTCATAGTTGGACAACACCATATTGTGAGGCTTAGTGTCGGAGTCATCTTTTCCAATTCTCCTTATCATGTAATGAGGAATTAAATTTACAGCTGCTCCGCCATCTATCAGAATTTTGTTGACACCTACACCCTCTACCTTTCCTTTTATGAAGAGAGGCTTTAAGTGAGCCTTCATTGCATCATCTGGCTTTTCGAAGAAGGCATTTTGCTCTTCGACACAGCCATTGTTCATTATGTAGTAGCATACAGGCTTCAAGCTTATGCTATCATCTATCATGTCATCCTCTTCGTCTTCGACTTCCATTATCCTGTCGAAGTCTCTGGGCAGTACAGAAACCACATTGCAAGTTACGTCGAAAGAAGCATCTGATTCTGAACCAAATTCATCTGTGACTTCTTCGTCCACTGGCATTCTATTGTTTGTTTTCTGCACCTCTGTGGTGTCACCAGATCTATTCTTCTGAATGATTTCTTTTTCTGCCAGGGGCATTCCCTTGTTCGTAATCTGCACACATTTGCTTGATTCAGCTTCCTTCTGCCCAACCTTTTGGTATTCTACAGTTTTCTTTTCAATTTTCTTCTGCCTTTGGAATCTTCTCCATTGGGATCTGGACATAGGATTCTTCCCTTTGTAGTTTTCAGAGACGTATTTTGGCTTTGCCTCCTTTTTAACTTCCATGGAAGGACCCCTGTTTACTTCAAAACTCTTCCATCTCTTCTGACCTTGGACATCCCTTATAGGCTGAACCCATTTGTCATCATTTGGCCTGTTGGATGGTTTGTAAGTGTTGAAACGTCTTTCTCCGACCCCTTGACTGTGATGCTCCCCTCTTCTCGGGTCGAATCTTTCGTTTCTGGTTGGTGGGACTGTTCCCCAATTTCTTTTCCTCTGGGTCTTTTCTGCTGCTTCTAAGTCATCAGCTGCTTTCTTGTCGAACACAGCACTGCACCTTGGGCAAAGCATGACTTCTGCATTCTTCCTTTGACACCTCTGGATGAATTCGACCAGACTCTCGTTCTCTTCTGGGTAAACCAGCTTCTGATGCTCCTCTTGACGCTTCTTTCCCTTGTCGATGTCTGGTCCTCCCTTTTGAGTGATTTCCACCATATGAATCCCAGCACTCTGTTCAGTTGTAATTTTCAATTTGTTCATTTTTTCGACTAGCATGATTTCCTCTGGGATGTCCTCCTTTGACTGACTAACATTGCCTTTTGGGTGTAAGCCCTTATAGATGTATTTGCAGCAATGTGCAACCCTTTCGACAGGATGTTCTTCATTTTTGGTGGTATCACTGTTCATTTGTTTGACAGTGAGGGAATTGTCATCAGTCCCTGGTGTTTTAATCTCCTCTTGGTCAGCATCTCTTTCACAGTTTTTCTTGTTGAAGCTTCTTCCCACTTTGACTGCATTTCTTCCGTTGAAACCTTCAGTGGTCTTAGTGACATTCTCACTGTCGAAGTCTTCAGAAATTTTGACTTCTTTTGCCTCAGCCTGGCCAGCAGAATTATCACCTTCTTCCACCACATTGACATGGGTGTCGAAACCTTCAGCAGCTTCTATCATGGTGAAGTTGGTGTCGAAGCTTTCAGTAACTCCTACCATTTCAGAATTTTCTTCTGCCATGATCTCCATTTCGACCACGTTTACCATTTCTGGCTCAGCATAATTTGCCTCCACAATCTGCATGGGATTGGAGTCAATCTTCATCTGCTGCTTGCCTTTGTCTCCAAACTTCAACCTTCCATTTTGGATTGCATTTTGGACAAGATCCCTGAAAAGGTAACATTGAGAAGTTTTATGACCCAAGAAATTATGGTATTTGCAAAAACCTCTCTTTTTCTGTTGGTCTATAGGAGGCTCTTTAGTGCCTGCTGGTTTTATTAACTGACCATCTTTGACTAGTAAATCAAATATCTCATCACACTTGGTGATGTCGAATGTATAGGTTCTTTTAGGGAACCTGTCATTCTTTTCCATTTCGACTGGACTTTTTCCATTCGACGGGGCTAAAACTTTACAAGAATATGGAGGGCCTTGCTTTAATTCTGCAAGATCAATTTCTTGCTGGTCGAAAATGACTGGTTCGTTTTCGTCGTAATCATCTTGAACTATTCCTACATAGGCCACTCTTTCCTTCTTGTTTTTATTTGATCTAAATTTCTCATTTTTTAGTCTTTCTATCTGCCTTACTCTGTCTGCCAACTGTGCCATGTCTCTCAGATATTGGGTATCCAGTTTTTTCCTTATGGAATAATCAAGACCCCCTGCAGCCATTTCGACTAGTTCTTGTTCCGGCACTTGCGTAAAGCATCTGGCTTTTAATAATCTAAACCTATTCAAATAGTCATCTATGGGTTCAGAAAATTTTCTTTTGACACTTGCCAACTCTTTCAAACTTATCTTGGTTTGTCCCATATAAAATTGTTCATGGAACAATCTCTCTAATTGGGTCCAAGTAAAAATTGAAGTTGGAGGAAGTGACGTAAACCAAGTGAAAGCGTTTTTTGTCAAAGAACTTGGGAAATATTTCGTCCTTAAGTTCTCGTTATTAGCAATCTCTCCCGCTTCTATCAAATAACTTACATCAGTGCCAAGTTGACTCCTCAACTCAGAATCGAAATAATCCAGCTGCTGAATGAGTTTAAAGACTGCTTCGCATGGGATTATGACGAAATGCCTGGTTTAGACAGAAGTTTGGTGGAATTGAAGTTGCCAATTCTGGAAGGGAAGAAGCCAATAAAACAGACCCCCAGACGCTTGCACCTGAAATTCTGTCGAAGATCAAAGAAGAGGTCGAAAGACTTCTAAAATGCAAATTCATCCGTACAACAAGGTATGTCGAATGGATTGCTAATATTGTTCCTGTGATTAAGAAAAATGGCACACTAAGGGTGTGTATTGATTTTAGAGATCTAAACTCAGCCACCCCTAAGGATGAGTATCCTATGCCAGTAGCAGAAATGCTAGTAGATTCTGCAGCAGGCCATGAGTATTTAAGTATGCTTGATGGCTATTCTGGTTATAACCAGATTTTTATTGCTGAAGAAGACGTTCCAAAAACAGCTTTTCGTTGTCCAGGAGCAATAGGAACATATGAATGGGTAGTAATGCCCTTTGGTTTGAAAAATGCTGGAGCTACTTACCAAAGGGCTATGAATTCTATTTTTCACGATTTCATTGAAACGTTTATGCAAATTTATATAGATGACATTGTGATTAAATCTGCTTCAGGCTTCGACCATATTAACCATCTTCGACAGTCCTTTGAAAGGATGAGGAAGTTTGGTTTGAAAATGAATCCTCTTAAATGTGCTTTTGGTGTGCAGGCTGGGGATTTCTTAGGCTTTGTGGTCCACAAAAAGGGGATTGAAATCAATGAAAACAAAGCTAAAGCAATAATGGAAGCAAAAGCGCCATCGACAAAGAAGGAATTGCAGTCTCTACTAGGGAAAATCAACTTCCTCAGAAGATTTATCTCCAACCTTAGTGGAAAGACTCAGGCCTTCTCACCCTTGCTTCGACTGAAGAAAGAGGGTTTCACTTGGGGGCAAGAGCAACAAGCTGCTTTCGACAAGATCAAGGAGTATTTGGCAAATCCCCCAGTCCTAATATCTCCTTGCCGAAAAAGAAGCATGAGGCTCTACATATCAGCATCTGACAGAACATTAGGAAGTATGCTTTGTCAAGAAGATGAACATGGCGTCGAAAGAGCCATTTACTATCTCAGCAGGGTCTTGAATGATGCTGAAACTAGGTATAGCATGATAGAGAAATTATGTTTATGCGTATATTTCTCTTGTATGAAATTAAAGCATTATATAAAACCCGTCGATGTACATATATCTTCTCATTTCGACGTAATAAAGCATATGTTGTCTAAGTCTATTTTACATAGTCGAATTGGAAAATGGGCTTTAGCCTTAACTGAATATTCTTTAAAATATATGCCTCTAAAAGCTGTTAAAGGGCAAGTAGTTGCTGACTTTATAGCTGACCACTCCATACTTGGAGAGGAGACAAATTATGTCGAAAAAGAGCCTTGGAGGTTATATTTTGATGGTTCCAGTCATAAAAATGGAACAGGTGTTGGGGTGTTAATTATTTCTCCCAATAAAGTTCCAACAAAGTTCAAGTACAAAATAGAAGAATTCTGTTCAAACAATGAGGCAGAATATGAAGCCTTAATTGTTGGACTTGAAATCTTGTTGGAACTGGGGGCAACAGAGGTCGAAATAATGGGTGACTCTGAATTGGTGATAAAACAATTGACGAAAGAGTACAAATGTGTCAAAGAAAATTTGATCATGTACTTTGTGATAGCCAACAGACTCCTCAAGAGATTCGACAGTGTAGTTTTTAGACACATCCCCAGATTAGAAAATCAGGAAGCAAATGACTTGGCCCAGCTGGCTTCAGGGTATAAAGTGTCGAAAGAAAATCTGTTGAAGTTTGTCGAAGTGAGAGGAAAAGTTTTATCTACTAAGCTGTCCCCATCTGATTTGGACACAATAAGATTGGGATATGGTGATCAAGAAAACTTTGAGATTTTCAATGTGGGTAATCTAGAGGATGGAGATTGGAGAAAACCCATTAAAGATTATTTGCAAAATCCAAATCAAACAGTCGAAAGGAAGATAAAGTACAGAGCCTTAAGTTATGTGCTCTTTGGAAATGAACTGTTTAAAAAGACTGCAGAAGGAGTTCTACTAAAATGCCTTGGAGAGACTGAAGCATACATAGCTTTGTCGAATGTACACAGTGGTGCATGTGGTGCCCACCAAGCAGGACATAAAATGAAATGGCTATTATTTCGACAAGGAATGTATTGGCCAACCATGTTGAAAGATTGTGTCGAATTCGCAAAGGGTTGTCAGGAATGTCAAATCCATGCAGGCATACCTCATGTGCCAGCAAGTGAGTTACATTCTATTATAAAGCCTTGGCCATTCAGAGGTTGGGCTTTAGATTTGATTGGTGAGATTCGACCAGCTTCTTCAAAAGGGCAGAAGTACATTTTAGTAGGAGTAGACTATGTCACTAAATGGATTGAAGCCATACCTTTGACAAATGTAGATCAGGAAGCAGTCATAGATTTCATCCAGAAACACATAGTGTATAGATTTGGAATACCAGAGACTATAACCACTGATCAAGGATCTGTGTTTACTGGCAGAAATATGCAAGCATTTGCAAGAGAGACAGGTTTTAAGTTGTTGACTTCGACACCTTATTATGCCCAAGCAAATGGCCAGGTCGAAGCAGCCAACAAAGTGGTGATAAACCTGATAAAGAAACATGTGGGTAAAAAACCCAGAAATTGGCATAAGACCCTGGATCAAATCCTTTGGGCTTGTCGAACCTCTCCTAAGGAAGCAACTAACTCCACCCCATTTAAATTAACCTATGGACATGATGCAGTATTGCCTGTCGAAATCTGTTTACAGTCAATACGAATTCAAAGACATCATGAGATTCCATCTGAAATCTATTGGAGTATGATGATGGATGAATTGGTTGATTTAGACGAAGAAAGGTTGCGTGCTTTAGAATTAATAAGAAGGCAGAAAGAGAGAGTTGAAAAGTTTTATAACAAAAAAGTAAAATTCAAAGCCTTTTTAGTAAATGATTTAGTCTGGAAAGTGATCTTGCCCATGGAGAAGAAAGACAGAGTGATGGGAAAATGGTCCCCTAAGTGGGAAGGACCTTTCAAAATTTTAAGAGTTTTTTCCAATGGTGCATACGAAGTCGAAGAAATAGAAAAAGATAGAAGAGTGATGAAAATAAATGGGAAGTACTTAAAAAAGTATAAACCAACACTGCACGAAATAAAAATAAGAACAAACTAAATTACAAAGGTCACTTCGACAGCAAAAGACATTTCTCCTTTGATAGTCGAAAATATCTTTGCTGGGGGGCAATTTGTAAACCCATAATTTCGACAAGATTAAAATTCAGGCTTTAAGGTCATCTTTGTCGAAGGATAGCATCAGGAGGAGAATCCAAGAATTACTGACAAGGTTTTAAAGTTTCATTGTTTCGACAGAAATAGATATAATGTTCTGGCAGAATAGTTTGGAGAGTGTGTGACTGAGGGCTTCGACAGAAGAAGTTTGTTAAAAAAAGATAAGGTTTGGCAAGTGCTGAAGAGTTTTTCTCCTTTAAAAGGGTTTCGACAGTTTTGAAGAGTTACAAGGTTTCGTCACCAAGGAAGAGATTCAAATTCAAAGGTTGTAACCTTTGGCAGTTGGACACATGGAGGTTTCAGAGAAGAAATTTACATGCAGGCTGACACTTGTCGTTTAGTTATAGTTTTTCCGTTCTAAGCAGTTATTTTGTTTATGTATAAATAGGATAGTTTGTGGTTAGAATGTGTGTGTGAAAATTTGTACAAAATTCCTGTAAAAGCTCTAAGTACCCAGTGTGAGAGAAAATGAGTCTAGTATTTGGAACAATGTACGTTTAAACACCAGTTATATTTCAAAGTCATTTTAAATTACTTGTTTATTCTTCAAGTCCATGTCATTTTAAATTTCATTTACTTTTTTGCAAGTTTTTAGCCTTTCGACATTTCTTTGTTCTTGTTTAAACTTTTAACCTTATTTCATCTTTAAGTCCAAACTTCGTTACTTGCAAAATCAAAGTCCTTAATACTTTGACAATATTGATAAAACAAACCGCAAATTAGTCACCAAAAGTCTAAGAGTATTTCGACAGAACCAAATGCACATGTATCCCAGGACTTGTATGGTTGGTCCTGCAAGTAACCCAACTTTCTGAAGAAATTGGTTAACCAGAGGTTGTTCGCCAGAAAACACAGCGAACAAATTGGCAATTCTCATTTCGACGTAATAAAGCATATGTTGTCTAAGTCTATTTTACATAGTCGAATTGGAAAATGGGCTTTAGCCTTAACTGAATATTCTTTAAAATATATGCCTCTAAAAGCTGTTAAAGGGCAAGTAGTTGCTGACTTTATAGCTGACCACTCCATACTTGGAGAGGAGACAAATTATGTCGAAAAAGAGCCTTGGAGGTTATATTTTGATGGTTCCAGTCATAAAAATGGAACAGGTGTTGGGGTGTTAATTATTTCTCCCAATAAAGTTCCAACAAAGTTCAAGTACAAAATAGAAGAATTCTGTTCAAACAATGAGGCAGAATATGAAGCCTTAATTGTTGGACTTGAAATCTTGTTGGAACTGGGGGCAACAGAGGTCGAAATAATGGGTGACTCTGAATTGGTGATAAAACAATTGACGAAAGAGTACAAATGTGTCAAAGAAAATTTGATCATGTACTTTGTGATAGCCAACAGACTCCTCAAGAGATTCGACAGTGTAGTTTTTAGACACATCCCCAGATTAGAAAATCAGGAAGCAAATGACTTGGCCCAGCTGGCTTCAGGGTATAAAGTGTCGAAAGAAAATCTGTTGAAGTTTGTCGAAGTGAGAGGAAAAGTTTTATCTACTAAGCTGTCCCCATCTGATTTGGACACAATAAGATTGGGATATGGTGATCAAGAAAACTTTGAGATTTTCAATGTGGGTAATCTAGAGGATGGAGATTGGAGAAAACCCATTAAAGATTATTTGCAAAATCCAAATCAAACAGTCGAAAGGAAGATAAAGTACAGAGCCTTAAGTTATGTGCTCTTTGGAAATGAACTGTTTAAAAAGACTGCAGAAGGAGTTCTACTAAAATGCCTTGGAGAGACTGAAGCATACATAGCTTTGTCGAATGTACACAGTGGTGCATGTGGTGCCCACCAAGCAGGACATAAAATGAAATGGCTATTATTTCGACAAGGAATGTATTGGCCAACCATGTTGAAAGATTGTGTCGAATTCGCAAAGGGTTGTCAGGAATGTCAAATCCATGCAGGCATACCTCATGTGCCAGCAAGTGAGTTACATTCTATTATAAAGCCTTGGCCATTCAGAGGTTGGGCTTTAGATTTGATTGGTGAGATTCGACCAGCTTCTTCAAAAGGGCAGAAGTACATTTTAGTAGGAGTAGACTATGTCACTAAATGGATTGAAGCCATACCTTTGACAAATGTAGATCAGGAAGCAGTCATAGATTTCATCCAGAAACACATAGTGTATAGATTTGGAATACCAGAGACTATAACCACTGATCAAGGATCTGTGTTTACTGGCAGAAATATGCAAGCATTTGCAAGAGAGACAGGTTTTAAGTTGTTGACTTCGACACCTTATTATGCCCAAGCAAATGGCCAGGTCGAAGCAGCCAACAAAGTGGTGATAAACCTGATAAAGAAACATGTGGGTAAAAAACCCAGAAATTGGCATAAGACCCTGGATCAAATCCTTTGGGCTTGTCGAACCTCTCCTAAGGAAG
The DNA here is from genome assembly GCA_963859935.3 of Lathyrus sativus. Lineage (NCBI taxonomy): Eukaryota > Viridiplantae > Streptophyta > Magnoliopsida > Fabales > Fabaceae > Lathyrus > Lathyrus sativus. The sequence goes on from OZ012740.1 coordinate 668,595,580, forward strand.
CAACTAACTCCACCCCATTTAAATTAACCTATGGACATGATGCAGTATTGCCTGTCGAAATCTGTTTACAGTCAATACGAATTCAAAGACATCATGAGATTCCATCTGAAATCTATTGGAGTATGATGATGGATGAATTGGTTGATTTAGACGAAGAAAGGTTGCGTGCTTTAGAATTAATAAGAAGGCAGAAAGAGAGAGTTGAAAAGTTTTATAACAAAAAAGTAAAATTCAAAGCCTTTTTAGTAAATGATTTAGTCTGGAAAGTGATCTTGCCCATGGAGAAGAAAGACAGAGTGATGGGAAAATGGTCCCCTAAGTGGGAAGGACCTTTCAAAATTTTAAGAGTTTTTTCCAATGATGCATACGAAGTCGAAGAAATAGAAAAAGATAGAAGAGTGATGAAAATAAATGGGAAGTACTTAAAAAAGTATAAACCAACACTGCACGAAATAAAAATAAGAACAAACTAAATTACAAAGGTCACTTCGACAGCAAAAGACATTTCTCCTTTGATAGTCGAAAATATCTTTGCTGGGGGGCAATTTGTAAACCCATAATTTCGACAAGATTAAAATTCAGGCTTTAAGGTCATCTTTGTCGAAGGATAGCATCAGGAGGAGAATCCAAGAATTACTGACAAGGTTTTAAAGTTTCATTGTTTCGACAGAAATAGATATAATGTTCTGGCAGAATAGTTTGGAGAGTGTGTGACTGAGGGCTTCGACAGAAGAAGTTTGTTAAAAAAAGATAAGGTTTGGCAAGTGCTGAAGAGTTTTTCTCCTTTAAAAGGGTTTCGACAGTTTTGAAGAGTTACAAGGTTTCGTCACCAAGGAAGAGATTCAAATTCAAAGGTTGTAACCTTTGGCAGTTGGACACATGGAGGTTTCAGAGAAGAAATTTACATGCAGGCTGACACTTGTCGTTTAGTTATAGTTTTTCCGTTCTAAGCAGTTATTTTGTTTATGTATAAATAGGATAGTTTGTGGTTAGAATGTGTGTGTGAAAATTTGTACAAAATTCCTGTAAAAGCTCTAAGTACCCAGTGTGAGAGAAAATGAGTCTAGTATTTGGAACAATGTACGTTTAAACACCAGTTATATTTCAAAGTCATTTTAAATTACTTGTTTATTCTTCAAGTCCATGTCATTTTAAATTTCATTTACTTTTTTGCAAGTTTTTAGCCTTTCGACATTTCTTTGTTCTTGTTTAAACTTTTAACCTTATTTCATCTTTAAGTTCAAACTTTCGTTACTTGCAAAATCAAAGTCCTTAATACTTTGACAATATTGATAAAACAAACCGCAAATTAGTCACCAAAAGTCTAAGAGTATTTCGACAGAACCAAATGCACATGTATCCCAGGACTTGTATGGTTGGTCCTGCAAGTAACCCAACTTTCTGAAGAAATTGGTTAACCAGAGGTTGTTCGCCAGAAAACACAGCGAACAAATCTAAACCCATAGATGACAAATTTAGTAGGAGTAGACTATGTCACTAAATGGATTGAAGCCATACCTTTGACAAATGTAGATCAGGAAGCAGTCATAGATTTCATCCAGAAACACATAGTGTATAGATTTGGAATACCAGAGACTATAACCACTGATCAAGGATCTGTGTTTACTGGCAGAAATATGCAAGCATTTGCAAGAGAGACAGGTTTTAAGTTGTTGACTTCGACACCTTATTATGCCCAAGCAAATGGCCAGGTCGAAGCAGCCAACAAAGTGGTGATAAACCTGATAAAGAAACATGTGGGTAAAAAACCCAGAAATTGGCATAAGACCCTGGATCAAATCCTTTGGGCTTGTCGAACCTCTCCTAAGGAAGCAACTAACTCCACCCCATTTAAATTAACCTAAGGAACCAGTCATTTTCGACATTTCTTTGTTCTGATAAAGAAACATGTGGGTAAAAACCCAGAAATTGGCATAAGACCCTGGATCGAATCCTTTGGGCTTGTCGAACCTCTCCTAAGGAAGCAACTAACTCCACCCCATTTAAATTAACCTATGGACATGATGCAGTATTGCCTGTCGAAATCTGTTTACAGTCAATACGAATTCAAAGACATCATGAGATTCCATCTGAAATCTATTGGAGTATGATGATGGATGAATTGGTTGATTTAGACGAAGAAAGGTTGCGTGCTTTAGAATTAATAAGAAGGCAGAAAGAGAGAGTTGAAAAGTTTTATAACAAAAAAGTAAAATTCAAAGCCTTTTTAGTAAATGATTTAGTCTGGAAAGTGATCTTGCCCATGGAGAAGAAAGACAGAGTGATGGGAAAATGGTCCCCTAAGTGGGAAGGACCTTTCAAAATTTTAAGAGTTTTTTCCAATGGTGCATACGAAGTCGAAGAAATAGAAAAAGATAGAAGAGTGATGAAAATAAATGGGAAGTACTTAAAAAAGTATAAACCAACACTGCACGAAATAAAAATAAGAACAAACTAAATTACAAAGGTCACTTCGACAGCAAAAGACATTTCTCCTTTGATAGTCGAAAATATCTTTGCTGGGGGGCAATTTGTAAACCCATAATTTCGACAAGATTAAAATTCAGGCTTTAAGGTCATCTTTGTCGAAGGATAGCATCAGGAGGAGAATCCAAGAATTACTGACAAGGTTTTAAAGTTTCATTGTTTCGACAGAAATAGATATAATGTTCTGGCAGAATAGTTTGGAGAGTGTGTGACTGAGGGCTTCGACAGAAGAAGTTTGTTAAAAAAAAGATAAGGTTTGGCAAGTGCTGAAGAGTTTTTCTCCTTTAAAAGGGTTTCGACAGTTTTGAAGAGTTACAAGGTTTCGTCACCAAGGAAGAGATTCAAATTCAAAGGTTGTAACCTTTGGCAGTTGGACACTGTTCGCTGTGTTTTCTGGCGAACAACCTCTGGTTAACCAATTTCTTCAGAAAGTTGGGTTACTTGCAGGACCAACCATACAAGTCCTGGGATACATGTGCATTTGGTTCTGTCGAAATACTCTTAGACTTTTGGTGACTAGTTTGCGGTTTGTTTTATCAATATTGTCAAAGTATTAAGGACTTTGATTTTGCAAGTAACGAAAGTTTGAACTTAAAGATGAAATAAGGTTAAAAGTTTAAACAAGAACAAAGAAATGTCGAAAGGCTAAAAACTTGCAAAAAAGTAAATGAAATTTAAAATGACATGGACTTGAAGAATAAACAAGTAATTTAAAATGACTTTGAAATATAACTGGTGTTTAAACGTACATTGTTCCAAATACTAGACTCATTTTCTCTCACACTGGGTACTTAGAGCTTTTACAGGAATTTTGTACAAATTTTCACACACCCATTCTAACCACAAACTATCCTATTTATACATAAACAAAATAACTGCTTAGAACGGAAAAACTATAACTAAACGACAAGTGTCAGCCTGCATGTAAATTTCTTCTCTGAAACCTCCATGTGTCCAACTGCCAAAGGTTACAACCTTTGAATTTGAATCTCTTCCTTGGTGACGAAACCTTGTAACTCCTCAAAACTGTCGAAACCCTTTTAAAGGAGAAAAACTCTTCAGCACTTGCCAAACCTTATCTTTTATTAACAAACTTCTTCTGTCGAAGCCCTCAGTCACAAACTCTCCAAACTATTCTGCCAGAACATTATATCTATTTCTGTCGAAACAATGAAACTTTAAAACCTTGTCAGCAATTCTTGGATTCTCCTCCTGATGCTATCCTTCGACAAAGATGACCTTAAAGCCTGAATTTTAATCTTGTCGAAATTATGGGTTTACAAATTGCCCCCCAGCAAAGATATTTTCGACTATCAAAGGAGAAATGTCTTTTGCTGTCGAAGTGACCTTTGTAATTTAGTTTGTTCTTATTTTTATTTCGTGCAGTGTTGGTTTATACTTTTTTAAGTACTTCCCATTTATTTTCATCACTCTTCTATCTTTTTCTATTTCTTCGACTTCGTATGCACCATTGGAAAAAACTCTTAAAATTTTGAAAGGTCCTTCCCACTTAGGGGACCATTTTCCCATCACTCTGTCTTTCTTCTCCATGGGCAAGATCACTTTCCAGACTAAATCATTTACTAAAAAGGCTTTGAATTTTACTTTTTTGTTATAAAACTTTTCAACTCTCTCTTTCTGCCTTCTTATTAATTCTAAAGCACGCAACCTTTCTTCGTCTAAATCAACCAATTCATCCATCATCATACTCCAATAGATTTCAGATGGAATCTCATGATGTCTTTGAATTCGTATTGACTGTAAACAGATTTCGACAGGCAATACTGCATCATGTCCATAGGTTAATTTAAATGGGGTGGAGTTAGTTGCTTCCTTAGGAGAGGTTCGACAAGCCCAAAGGATTCGATCCAGGGTCTTATGCCAATTTCTGGGTTTTTTACCCACATGTTTCTTTATCAGGTTTATCACCACTTTGTTGGCTGCTTCGACCTGGCCATTTGCTTGGGCATAATAAGGTGTCGAAGTCAACAACTTAAAACCTGTCTCTCTTGCAAATGCTTGCATATTTCTGCCAGTAAACACAGATCCCTGATCAGTGGTTATAGTCTCTGGTATTCCAAATCTATACACTATGTGTTTCTGGATGAAATCTATGACTGCTTCCTGATCTACATTTGTCAAAGGTATGGCTTCAATCCATTTAGTGACATAGTCTACTCCTACTAAAATGTACTTCTGCCCTTTTGAAGAAGCTGGTCGAATCTCACCAATCAAATCTAAAGCCCAACCTCTGAATGGCCAAGGCTTTATAATAGAATGTAACTCACTTGCTGGCACATGAGGTATGCCTGCATGGATTTGACATTCCTGACAACCCTTTGCGAATTCGACACAATCTTTCAACATGGTTGGCCAATACATTCCTTGTCGAAATAATAGCCATTTCATTTTATGTCCTGCTTGGTGGGCACCACATGCACCACTGTGTACATTCGACAAAGCTATGTATGCTTCAGTCTCTCCAAGGCATTTTAGTAGAACTCCTTCTGCAGTCTTTTTAAACAGTTCATTTCCAAAGAGCACATAACTTAAGGCTCTGTACTTTATCTTCCTTTCGACTGTTTGATTTGGATTTTGCAAATAATCTTTAATGGGTTTTCTCCAATCTCCATCCTCTAGATTACCCACATTGAAAATCTCAAAGTTTTCTTGATCACCATATCCCAATCTTATTGTGTCCAAATCAGATGGGGACAGCTTAGTAGATAAAACTTTTCCTCTCACTTCGACAAACTTCAACAGATTTTCTTTCGACACTTTATACCCTGAAGCCAGCTGGGCCAAGTCATTTGCTTCCTGATTTTCTAATCTGGGGATGTGTCTAAAAACTACACTGTCGAATCTCTTGAGGAGTCTGTTGGCTATCACAAAGTACATGATCAAATTTTCTTTGACACATTTGTACTCTTTCGTCAATTGTTTTATCACCAATTCAGAGTCACCCATTATTTCGACCTCTGTTGCTCCCAGTTCCAACAAGATTTCAAGTCCAACAATTAAGGCTTCATATTCTGCCTCATTGTTTGAACAGAATTCTTCTATTTTGTACTTGAACTTTGTTGGAACTTTATTGGGAGAAATAATTAACACCCCAACACCTGTTCCATTTTTATGACTGGAACCATCAAAATATAACCTCCAAGGCTCTTTTTCGACATAATTTGTCTCCTCTCCAAGTATGGAGTGGTCAGCTATAAAGTCAGCAACTACTTGCCCTTTAACAGCTTTTAGAGGCATATATTTTAAAGAATATTCAGTTAAGGCTAAAGCCCATTTTCCAATTCGACTATGTAAAATAGACTTAGACAACATATGCTTTATTACGTCGAAATGAGAAGATATATGTACATCGACGGGTTTTATATAATGCTTTAATTTCATACAAGAGAAATATACACATAAACATAATTTCTCTATCATGCTATACCTAGTTTCAGCATCATTCAAGACCCTGCTGAGATAGTAAATGGCTCTTTCGACGCCATGTTCATCTTCTTGACAAAGCATACTTCCTAATGTTCTGTCAGATGCTGATATGTAGAGCCTCATGCTTCTTTTTCGGCAAGGAGATATTAGGACTGGGGGATTTGCCAAATACTCCTTGATCTTGTCGAAAGCAGCTTGTTGCTCTTGCCCCCAAGTGAAACCCTCTTTCTTCAGTCGAAGCAAGGGTGAGAAGGCCTGAGTCTTTCCACTAAGGTTGGAGATAAATCTTCTGAGGAAGTTGATTTTCCCTAGTAGAGACTGCAATTCCTTCTTTGTCGATGGCACTTTTGCTTCCATTATTGCTTTAGCTTTGTTGTCATTGATTTCAATCCCCTTTTTGTGGACCACAAAGCCTAAGAAATCCCCAGCCTGCACACCAAAAGCACATTTAAGAGGATTCATTTTCAAACCAAACTTCCTCATCCTTTCAAAGAACTGTCGAAGATGGTTAATATGGTCGAAGCCTGAAGCAGATTTAATCACAATGTCATCTATATAAATTTGCATAAACGTTTCAATGAAATCGTGAAAAATAGAATTCATAGCCCTTTGGTAAGTAGCTCCAGCATTTTTCAAACCAAAGGGCATTACTACCCATTCATATGTTCCTATTGCTCCTGGACAACGAAAAGCTGTTTTTGGAACGTCTTCTTCAGCCATAAAAATCTGGTTATAACCAGAATAGCCATCAAGCATACTTAAATACTCATGGCCTGCTGCAGAATCTACTAGCATTTCTGCTACTGGCATAGGATACTCATCCTTAGGGGTGGCTGAGTTTAGATCTCTAAAATCAATACACACCCTTAGTGTGCCATTTTTCTTAATCACAGGAACAATATTAGCAATCCATTCGACATACCTTGTTGTACGGATGAATTTGCATTTTAGAAGTCTTTCGACCTCTTCTTTGATCTTCGACAGAATTTCAGGTGCAAAGCGTCTGGGGGTCTGTTTTATTGGCTTCTTCCCTTCCAGAATTGGCAACTTCAATTCCACCAAACTTCTGTCTAAACCAGGCATTTCGTCATAATCCCATGCGAAGCAGTCTTTAAACTCATTCAGCAGCTGGATTATTTCGATTCTGAGTTGAGGATTCAACTTGGCACTGATGTAAGTGGGCCTTTTCTCTGCCCCCAGTCCTAGATTAATCTCCTCTAAGGGATCCTGTGCCACCATTTTCATATTGGTGGAGGTTGGATCCTTTTCGAACCCCAGAGGTTCGTCATCATAAATGGCATCAAGTCTTTGGTTCTGCCATTCACCATTTGAGTCTTCTTCAAAACTCTGATTTGCATGTTGCTCCTCAATATTTTCTTGAGGGTGTTGTCCTTCGACAACCTGAGTGCTGGCTTCGACAGCCATATTTCTTACTTCAGCCTCAAGGGCCGCTTTGTGTTGTTTTTCGGCTATATAAGCCGAAATCCTTTCCATTGCTGAAACTTCAGTCATTTTCACTGAATTCACTTCCCCATCCAGTTGGGTTGACATGGGCAGTTCCCCAAGTGTAATTTGTTTCCCCAATTATTTCTTTATCCCACTGGAAACCATGTGTAGGATGGAGGTACATGGAACAGTAAGCGTTGTCGGAAGCTGTCAGGTCGAAAGCCGCAGGATTGCATGGTGCTATATGGGCTAGGTTCTTGTCGAAGTTACGACTAGTGATATTGTTCACATCAGCTGTGAAGTAACTCTGATCTGCTTCAATGTTTTCGACAATCCCATCTGGCCTCCAGATTGCTATTCTTTGATGCATGGAGGATGGCACAGCCCCAATCCCATGGATCCATTCTCTTCCCAACAGCAAGTTGTAATTTGCTTTTGATGCTATCACCACAAACATTGTAGGCCTGGTGATGGATCCTACAGTCAAGTTCAATTGTATTACTCCCAGTGTTGTTCCCACTTTACCTTCATAGTTGGACAACACCATATTGTGAGGCTTAGTGTCGGAGTCATCTTTTCCAATTCTCCTTATCATGTAATGAGGAATTAAATTTACAGCTGCTCCGCCATCTATCAGAATTTTGTTGACACCTACACCTTCTACCTTTCCTTTTATGAAGAGAGGCTTTAAGTGAGCCTTCATTGCATCATCTGGCTTTTCGAAGAAGGCATTTTGCTCTTCGACACAGCCATTGTTCATTATGTAGTAGCATACAGGCTTCAAGCTTATGCTATCATCTATCATGTCATCCTCTTCGTCTTCGGCTTCCATTATCCTGTCGAAGTCTCTGGGCAGTACAGAAACCACATTGCAAGTTACGTCGAAAGAAGCATCTGATTCTGAACCAAATTCATCTGTGACTTCTTCGTCCACTGGCATTCTATTGTTTGTTTTCTGCACCTCTGTGGTGTCACCAGATCTATTCTTCTGAATGATTTCTTTTTCTGCCAGGGGCATTCCCTTGTTCGTAATCTGCACACATTTGCTTGATTCAGCTTCCTTCTGCCCAACCTTTTGGTATTCTACAGTTTTCTTTTCAATTTTCTTCTGCCTTTGGAATCTTCTCCATTGGGATCTGGACATAGGATTCTTCCCTTTGTAGTTTTCAGAGACGTATTTTGGCTTTGCCTCCTTTTTAACTTCCATGGAAGGACCCCTGTTCACTTCAAAACTCTTCCATCTCTTCTGACCTTGGACATCCCTTATAGGCTGAACCCATTTGTCATCATTTGGCCTGTTGGATGGTTTGTAAGTGTTGAAACGTCTTTCTCCGACCCCTTGACTGTGATGCTCCCCTCTTCTTGGGTCGAATCTTTCGTTTCTGGTTGGTGGGACTGTTCCCCAATTTCTTTTCCTCTGGGTCTTTACTGCTGCTTCTAAGTCATCAGCTGCTTTCTTGTCGAACACAGCACTGCATCTTGGGCAAAGCATGACTTCTGCATTCTTCCTTTGACACCTCTGGATGAATTCAACCAGACTCTCGTTCTCTTCTGGGTAAACCAGCTTCTGATGCTCCTCTTGACGCTTCTTTCCCTTGTCGATGTCTGGTCCTCCCTTTTGAGTGATTTCCACCATATGAATCCCAGCACTCTGTTCAGTTGTAATTTTCAATTTGTTCATTTTTTCGACTAGCATGATTTCCTCTGGGATGTCCTCCTTTGACTGACTAACATTGCCTTTTGGGTGTAAGCCCTTATAGATGTATTTGCAGCAATGTGCAACCCTTTCGACAGGATGTTCTTCATTTTTGGTGGTATCACTGTTCATTTGTTTGACAGTGAGGGAATTGTCATCAGTCCCTGGTGTTTTAATCTCCTCTTGGTCAGCATCTCTTTCACAGTTTTTCTTGTTGAAGCTTCTTCCCACTTTGACTGCATTTCTTCCGTTGAAACCTTCAGTGGTCTTAGTGGCATTCTCACTGTCGAAGTCTTCAGAAATTTTGACTTCTTTTGCCTCAGCCTGGCCAGCAGAATTATCACCTTCTTCCACCACATTGACATGGGTGTCGAAACCTTCAGCAGCTTCTATCATGGTGAAGTTGGTGTCGAAGCTTTCAGTAACTCCTACCATTTCAGAATTTTCTTCTGCCATGATCTCCATTTCGACCACGTTTACCATTTCTGGCTCAGCATAATTTGCCTCCACAATCTGCATGGGATTGGAGTCAATCTTCATCTGCTGCTTGCCTTTGTCTCCAAACTTCAACCTTCCATTTTGGATTGCATTTTGGACAAGATCCCTGAAAAGGTAACATTGAGAAGTTTTATGACCCAAGAAATTATGGTATTTGCAAAAACCTCTCTTTTTCTGTTGGTCTATAGGAGGCTCTTTAGTGCCTGCTGGTTTTATTAACTGACCATCTTTGACTAGTAAATCAAATATCTCATCACACTTGGTGATGTCGAATGTATAGGTTCTTTTAGGGAACCTGTCATTCTTTTCCATTTCGACTGGACTTTTTCCATTCGACGGGGCTAAAACTTTACAAGAATATGGAGGGCCTTGCTTTAATTCTGCAAGATCAATTTCTTGCTGGTCGAAAATGACTGGTTCGTTTTCGTCGTAATCATCTTGAACTATTCCTACATAGGCCACTCTTTCCTTCTTGTTTTTATTTGATCTAAATTTCTCATTTTTTAGTCTTTCTATCTGCCTTACTCTGTCTGCCAGCTGTGCCATGTCTCTCAGATATTGGGTATCCAGTTTTTTCCTTATGGAATAATCAAGACCCCCTGCAGCCATTTCGACTAGTTCTTGTTCCGGCACTTGCGTAAAGCATCTGGCTTTTAATAATCTAAACCTATTCAAATAGTCATCTATGGGTTCAGAAAATTTTCTTTTGACACTTGCCAACTCTTTCAAACTTATCTTGGTTTGTCCCATATAAAATTGTTCATGGAACAATCTCTCTAATTGGGTCCAAGTAAAAATTGAAGTTGGAGGAAGTGACGTAAACCAAGTGAAAGCGTTTTTTGTCAAAGAACTTGGGAAATATTTCATCCTTAAGTTCTCGTTATTAGCAATCTCTCCCGCTTCTATCAAATAACGTGCCACGTGTTCTATGGTGGATTCACTAGTATCCCCTGAAAATTTTGTGAATTTGGGGACTTTCCACCTTGGTGGTAACTCTTGTTGTAAGATAAATTCAGACAAGGGGGAAGTATAACTAGGCCTTTGTAATCCTACGTTTACTCCGTTTTGTGCCATTATTCTCTCCACCATGGTGGCAATATTATTTTCGACAGGCATGTTATTGTAACGCATTCTCTGCTATAACACTTCGTCAGCATTTTGGTTTCTCTGGACTATTATCCTTCTTGGTTCCTGTCGAATAGGCTCTTCTACATTAGGCTGTTCGACCATCACCTCTTGCCCCCTGGGATTTTCCTGAGGGTTCCCTAAGGGCCTTTGGTTTATAGTGAGTTCCTCTTCGACAGCCCTATTGGCAGGATTCTGGTTTAATTGCATTCTTTGTTGTGCTTGTGGGACTCCAAAAAAATCAGCAATGCGTGCCATCTGTTCTGCCAATATTTGGTTTGTTTGGGTAGTGTTTTGTATTAAGGGATTGAACACGTCTCCCATTTGTTGTGTCAAAGCCTGCACCATATCATGATTGCTTTCATCCATCTGTTGACGGATTACTTGTGCAGAATGGTTTGTCATAGCGGGCATATGGAAACCTGGTGGAATTTGATTCATTCTATTTCCATTTCCACCATATCCTGATCCCTGCAATGGTGATGACACTTGAACCATGGCATCAGAGAATAATGGTGACGAATTATGTAGGCTTGCCATCATTGAAGTTGGCATTCCGTACGGTTGTTCTCTCCCAGTCAAAGGCTGAGAATAATTCAGATATGGCCTGAATGTATTTCCTCCAGGGGGAGGGGTTCCCAAGGGTCTGGCGTGTCCCATGGTGGAAGAACTAGGCGCATTCTGGGATCCTGAACCCGTTGGTATGGAATCCCCCAAAGGAGGCCTAATCTGTTCTAAAACAGGGCCAGACACTGGTATTGTTCCTGACGAAGGGATAGGATTGGAAACTGGAATGGTTTCGTCAGAAATATTTGAAGCATTTGGCAAGTTAGCCATGTTTCTTCTTCTTGTTCTCTTTGGTCTCTCTACGTCGGTTACGGCTAATTTACCGCTTCTAAGAATCATACAACGTAGCAAGGAACAATTTGTCTAAAAATTTCTATTAGATTTTATCAAATGCACTGGTCCCACCAGGTGTGCCAATTTGTTCGCTGTGTTTTCTGGCGAACAACCTCTGGTTAACCAATTTCTTCAGAAAGTTGGGTTACTTGCAGGACCAACCATACAAGTCCTGGGATACATGTGCATTTGGTTCTGTCGAAATACTCTTAGACTTTTGGTGACTAGTTTGCGGTTTGTTTTATCAATATTGTCAAAGTATTAAGGACTTTGATTTTGCAAGTAACGAAAGTTTGAACTTAAAGATGAAATAAGGTTAAAAGTTTAAACAAGAACAAAGAAATGTCGAAAGGCTAAAAACTTGCAAAAAAGTAAATGAAATTTAAAATGACATGGACTTGAAGAATAAACAAGTAATTTAAAATGACTTTGAAATATAACTGGTGTTTAAACGTACATTGTTCCAAATACTAGACTCATTTTCTCTCACACTGGGTACTTAGAGCTTTTACAGGAATTTTGTACAAATTTTCACACACCCATTCTAACCACAAACTATCCTATTTATACATAAACAAAATAACTGCTTAGAACGGAAAAACTATAACTAAACGACAAGTGTCAGCCTGCATGTAAATTTCTTCTCTGAAACCTCCATGTGTCCAACTGCCAAAGGTTACAACCTTTGAATTTGAATCTCTTCCTTGGTGACGAAACCTTGTAACTCCTCAAAACTGTCGAAACCCTTTTAAAGGAGAAAAACTCTTCAGCACTTGCCAAACCTTATCTTTTATTAACAAACTTCTTTTGTCGAAGCCCTCAGTCACAAACTCTCCAAACTATTCTGCCAGAACATTATATCTATTTCTGTCGAAACAATGAAACTTTAAAACCTTGTCAGCAATTCTTGGATTCTCCTCCTGATGCTATCCTTCGACAAAGATGACCTTAAAGCCTGAATTTTAATCTTGTCGAAATTATGGGTTTACAGACACATGGAGGTTTCAGAGAAGAAATTTACATGCAGGCTGACACTTGTCGTTTAGTTATAGTTTTTCCGTTCTAAGCAGTTATTTTGTTTATGTATAAATAGGATAGTTTGTGGTTAGAATGTGTGTGTGAAAATTTGTACAAAATTCCTGTAAAAGCTCTAAGTACCCAGTGTGAGAGAAAATGAGCCTAGTATTTGGAACAATGTACGTTTAAACACCAGTTATATTTCAAAGTCATTTTAAATTACTTGTTTATTCTTCAAGTCCATGTCATTTTAAATTTCATTTACTTTTTTGCAAGTTTTTAGCCTTTCGACATTTCTTTGTTCTTGTTTAAACTTTTAACCTTATTTCACCTTTAAGTTCAAACTTTCGTTACTTGCAAAATCAAAGTCCTTAATACTTTGACAATATTGATAAAACAAACCGCAAATTAGTCACCAAAAGTCTAAGAGTATTTCGACAGAACCAAATGCACATGTATCCCAGGACTTGTATGGTTGGTCCTGCAAGTAACCCAACTTTCTGAAGAAATTGGTTAACCAGAGGTTGTTCGCCAGAAAACACAGCGAACAGCGGCCGAGGAGCCACTTACCATCCCTTCTTGTTTTGTGGTCGACCCGTCCGACGTGTACGCCACGGTCGAGGACACGCCGCTAGGAGAGACGCAACACTGGCAGGTGTATCGCCCGAAAGAGCACCACCGGATCTGTTCGCGCTATGGGCGGAAGATGTTCCCGATGTACGAATTTTATTTTAAAGAGGCTCGGCTCCGGTTACCGTTTTCTGCCTTCCATCTGGGGCTTTTTGACTGGCTGCGTCTTGCCCCGTCTCAGCTGCACCCAAACGCTTTGGCCTTCATCCGGGCTTTCGAGGTGGTGTGTTTCTACCTCTCGGTGGAGCCGACGGTGCCGTTATTTTTCCGCATCTTTCATTTGCAGCGGCAGACGGTGCGAGGTCGTCACGGATGGGTCTCTTTCAAACAATCGACCAAAATTTTCAAAGCGTATAGCGACTCTGTAAAAGACTTCAAAGGTCGGTTCTACCTCGTCAAACCGATCACGCAGCATGGTTCGGACACTCTTTTCGACGAGGGCGAGCGCACGGTAGATGGCCAGCGGTTCCGTGCGTGGCTTCCCAAGATACATCTACTGTGGACCTCGGAGCATTTCAGCCGAGGGACGGATAGGTATATCGTCCGGGCGGGGACCCTCGAGGAGAAGGACATGGCCGCTTATTTGAAAATAATTGCCTTTGTGCGGTCACTCCCTCCGTCGAAGCTGGTGACGCCCGATGGTCGGTACATTCTTGACGCCCAGGGGAACATACGCACTAAGAAGCGTTTGATAAATACCAAGACTTTGCTCGGCTGCGCGACCGGGGCGGCCGCTCTGGATTATCTAGGTAGGGATGTTCGTTTTCCCTCGCGGTCGGGATTTTTGGTCGTCACTAACCTATTTCTTTGTTTTTGCAGCGAATATGTCTACTGTCGACGAGCGGGTGAAGCAGTTGCGTGCTGCCAGGAGTGCCGGGATCCCGAGGACGAGGGTGAGTCAGCTGGTCGGTCAGGAGGTCGCAACGCATGGGGGTCAAACTTCGTCCTCGTCGCCTCAAGAGAGCCAATCTCCTGTGTCTCAAGGAATATCGAAGAGGCAAAGGTCCGAGGAGCCTCGGGTGGTGGATCTGACGGTCGGCGCCGTCGAGGAAGGTTATGTTGTCCCTCCCTGCCACCAGCACCCGGGCTATTTTCATGGTGCCCGTTCCCCCACTGTTTCCGCCGGGGAGGTGAAGGCTGTTCGCCAGGCTGATCGGGAGGCCCGTCGACGTGTCCTGGCTGAGGACTTGGCCGCGATGATGCGGACGTTTACGACGGCTCTCGTGCTGAACGAGGAGGGCTGCTCCGCTGCTGAGCTGTCTAAACTGCAAGGGGATCTCACTTTCACGCAGTCGCGGTTGGCCAAGCTCACTGAGGAGTTGGAGAAGAGCCAGAAGGATGCTGCCGAGGAGCGGAAACGGGCGGAGGGTGCTGAGGGGAAGGTGACTTCGCTGGAGGAGAAGCTGGGGGCGGCGACGGCCGAGGTGCAGGCGCTGAAGGTTCGTACGGAGGTTTTGGACAGCGCTGTTCGTCCAGCCGAGGACGAGACTGATGGGGACCGGCGTTTGATTACTCGTGCTGACTTGATCGCCCGTATTCGGGTGTTGGAGAGCGATTGTCTGGAAGCCGTTGAGGTCGGGTTCAAGAATGCGGTCGAGCAGATTCAGGTCGCCAACCCTGGTGTCGAGCTGGTCGTGGACGGGATAGGGCCGTACCACGAGATTGTTGACGGGAGGGTGATCGATCCTTATTTTGTTGTCCCCGAGGAGGAAACCGTGGCTGCTGACCGAGCGGACGAGGAAGCATAGGTTGCCGGGCCTGCGTGCTCGTTGTTTTTGTGGCCTGCGTGCCGGTGTTTATCTTTTGCTTTGGGCCTGCGTGCTCGTTTTTGTACTATTGACTACTGGGCTGGTGCCCGCTTTTGTTAAATTTATTTATCCTGGATTTTCTAAGTGTGCGCTCGTTGTTTGCATGTTGTTTTATGCTCGTTTTTCGTATTTGTTCGAATGCCTTTGATGTGTATGACATTTCTTGTAGATTTTCTAAGTGTTCGCTCGGTGTGTTTAGCTCGACAATTTGTTACCGGTAGTGTAGGGGACTGGCCGGTTTGGCCGGGGATGTAGCCGGGCCTTTTCGGGGGTAGTTTTCCCCGGGGCGTGGACGGCCCATCGCGAGCTGGGTGTCCTGCCTGTTTTGGTACGGCGGCGAGGAGCCTCGGTCGAGGTATTCCCTGCCGAGCAAGGCCTTCTGCCCGCGCACACGAGAGGCAGGGCTTGCTTTCTTTGCTTTCTTTGGTCGTTGGTGGACGCGGGGGTGTGCGGTGGTACCATGTCGCCCCCCCAGTGGTCGGGACGATGGGTCGTCGCGGGCAATGTGTTAACTGTAGTACCGCTTAAGCTTCGCGGCGTTCCATGGTCGAGCTAATTGTTCACCGTGCAGGTTTTCGAGGTAATAGGCCCCATGTTCCGTTTTGTCCCGGACTCGGTATGGGCCTTCCCAGTTCGCCGCCAGTTTGCCCTCGTGGGAGTCCTTCTGGTTTCTGCGTAGAACTAAGTCTCCAGTTTGAAAATCGCGTTTTATGACTTTGTGGTTATGGCAAAGTGCTACTTGTTGCTTCAGCCGGGCTTCCCGGAGGGCTGCTCCTGCGCGGATTTCTTCGACGAGGTCGAGCTCTTCTCGGAGGGAGCCGTCGTTGTCGTCGGTGTCTAGGGGAGCTTCCGTTCGTCTGGACGGTTCGCGGATTTCGACCGGTATCACAGCCTCGGTTCCGTACGTGAGGCGAAATGGGGTCTCCCCTGTAGTTGAGTGAGGAGTAGTACGGTATGCCCAGAGGACGCTGTGGAGTTCTTCGACCCATGCTCGTTTGGCGTCTCCGAGGCGTCGTCTGAGTCCTCTGAGTATAACTCTGTTCGCCGACTCCGCCTGGCCGTTCGTCTGAGGATGTTCGACCGAGGCGAAGTGATGTTTGGTCCCGAGGTTGGTGACGAAGTCGCGGAAGTTTTTGTCTGTAAATTGTGTGCCGTTGTCGGTGACGATGGCGAGTGGTACCCCGAACCTGGCGAGGATGTTGCGTTTGTAGAATCGGAGTATGTTGTGGGCGGTGATTTTGGCCAGAGCTTCAGCCTCGATCCACTTGGTGAAGTAGTCGACTCCCACGATGAGGTACTTGTTCTGGTATGAACCGAGGGGGAAGGGTCCGAGGATATCCAGCCCCCACCAGGCGAACGGCCATGGAGAGGAGAGGGAGGCGAGGTCGGTTGGGGGGGCGAGGTGCATGTCTCCGTGTCGTTGACACTTATCGCACCGCTTGACGTGCTCTTTCGCGTCGGACTGCATTGACGGCCAGTAGTAGCCCGCGCGTAGGGCCTTGCGCGCCAGGGATCTGCCGCCGAGGTGTTGTGCGTTGATACCTTCGTGGATTTCTTCTAGAACGGCCGTACTCTGGGATTTGTCTATGCATTTGAGGAGTGGGATTGCGAAGCCTCGGCGGTACAGTCGTCCCTCGAGGAGGACGTACGAGCAGGCCCGTCGTTTCGTTGCGTTGGCCTCGCTAGAGCTGGCCGGCAGACGGCCGGTGCTGAGGTAGGTGTGGAGGGGGGTCATCCAGCAGTCCGCGTCTCCAATGGCGTTGATGTTGAGGGGTGCGGTGGTCGGGCTGGTACTTGGTTGGGACAAGATTTCTTGAATGACCGATTTGTGACCGCCTCGTTTCTTGGTGCTTGCTAGTTTGGAGAGGATGTCGGCGCGGGCGTTCTGCTCCCGAGGAACGTGCTGAATTTCTGCTGAGTTGAACCCTCGTAGTTTTTCATTGATGAGCGCGAGGTATCCGGCGAGGGTGTCATTTTTTGCTTGATATTCGCCTCGGACTTGTGAAGCGACCAGCTGGGAATCCGTGTAGATTCGGATGTCCCTGGCTCCCAGGTCGGATGCCAGGCGAAGGCCGGCGAGAAATGCTTCGTATTCGGCCTGGTTGTTGGTCGTAGGGAAAGCTAGCGTGAGGGAGACTTCGATGACCGTACCCTCGTCGTTATCGAGGACGATGCCGGCGCCGCTTCCCGTAGAGTTGGAGGAGCCGTCCACAAAGATGGTCCAGAGGTGGTTCCCGGTGGTAGGGTCGGGGGGCGTGGTCATCTCGGCGACGAAGTCAGCCAAAGCTTGAGCCTTGATGGCGTGCCTGCTCTCGTATGTGATGTCGAACTCGGAGAGCTCTAGCGACCATTTCAGCATGCGCCCAGCCATGTCGGGGCGGTCGAGTAGCTGGCGGATGGGTTGGTCGGTGCGGAGCACTATGGTGTGCGCTAGAAAATAATGTCGGAGTCGGCGTGCCGCTGTTACGAGGGCCAGGGCGACTTTCTCGATCAGCTGGTATCGGGCCTCCGGGCCGTGGAGGGCTTTACTAGTAAAGTAAATGGGCTGTTGTCCTTCCCCGGCTTCGCTCACGAGGACTGCGCTGACGGCTTCGTTAGAGACGGCCAGATATAAATACAGGGTTTCGTCCGCCGCGGGGCGCGTCAGTACTGGCGGTTCGGAGAGGACGCGTTTGAGGTGGCGAAGGGCTTTCTCACATTCGTCCGTCCATTCGAACTTGGTCTCTTTCCTGAGCAACTTGAAGAACGGGAGGGCGTGTTGGGCCGATCTCGCGATGAATCGCGAGAGGGAGGTTAGCACGCCGTTGAGGGACTGGATGGCACGCTTCGTGGTCGGCGTGGTTATATTGGAGAAGGCGTGGCATTTGTCCGGATTGGCTTCGATCCCCCGTTCGGTCAAGTAGTAGCCGAGGAATTTACCGGCGCAGACGCCGAAAGTGCATTTCTCCGGGTTGAAACGCATGCGACATGATCTCGCGGTCTTGAAGACCTTCTGGAGGTGTGCTGCGTGGTCGTCTTCCGCGGCGGATTTGACGATCATGTCGTCCATATATACTTCGAGCATGTCCCCGATCTCGTCGCGGAAGACGTGGTTCATCATCCGTTGGTATGTGGCCCCGGCGTTTTTGAGGCCGAAGGGCATCACGTTGTAATAGTAATTGCCCGACGCTGTCATGAAGGCCGTGGCCTGTTTGTCGCGTTCGGCCATCGGGATCTGGTTGTATCCCGAGTATGCGTCCATGAAGGACAAGAGTTTGAAGCCCGCCGAGTTGTCGACGAGCTTGTCGATATTGGGGAGGGGGTAGGCGTCCTTAGGACATGCCCGGTTGAGGTCAGTGTAGTCAACGCACATGCGCCATTTTCCATTATTCTTTTTAACAAGTACAACGTTGGACAGCCAGGTGGAATACCGGGCTTCCGAAATAAAATTTGCCTCTAAGAGGTCTTTTACAGCTTGTTCGGCTGCTGCCGATTTTTCGGGGGACTGGCGGCGTCGGCGTTGTACCACGGCCTTCGCGGTCGGGCTGATGGACAGCTGGTGGCAGGCGACCTCAGGGTCGAGTCCCGGCATTTCCGCGGCGCTCCAGGCGAAGAGGTCGGCGTTCTCGCGGAGGCAGGCTTGGAGCTGTCGTTTCGCGAGGTCGGGGAGTCCTGCGCCTACCCTCACGGTTCTGGTCGTGTCGTCCCCGAGGGGAATGAGCTCGAATTCGCCATCCGGGATGGGGCGCGCTGGATGCGGGGGCTTCTCGTTGGCTTCGTCAGTCTTTTTCTTGTCGAGCTCGTCGGTGAAGCGACTGTCGAGCTCAACTGATCCGACCAGCTCTGTTGGTTTGTCCTTTGGCGTGGCGCTTGGCGCTTTCTTCTTGGTCGGTGGAGCGATGGAGTCGAGGCCTTTCAGCGCAGCTTCGAAACACCTTCGGGCAGCCTCGATGTCGCCGTTGAGGGTGACCACGGCTCCCCTTCTCGTGTAATATTTCATCTTCAGGTGGACGGTGGAGGGTACCGCGGTGAGTTCTGCTATCGTCGTCCTGCCCAGGATGCAGTTATATAGGGACGGGCATTCGATGACTAGGAAGCGGACGTTGATGTCTCTGGCCGTTTCCTCTTCCCCAAAGGCGACTTTCAGTTCCACGTATCCCCAGGGTCTCGTCGTCGTCCCGTTGAACCCCTGGAGGTCGGAGCCCACGTAGGGGGAGAGGTTGGATTCGTTGAGCTGGAGAGTT
Source organism: Lathyrus sativus (assembly GCA_963859935.3). Taxonomy (NCBI): domain Eukaryota; kingdom Viridiplantae; phylum Streptophyta; class Magnoliopsida; order Fabales; family Fabaceae; genus Lathyrus; species Lathyrus sativus. Next base: position 668,614,857 of record OZ012740.1, read on the forward strand.
GTGAACAAATGTGAGTACATTATGTCGACCGAGCTCCCTCCGTCGACGAGGAGGCGCCTGACGTCGAAGTTTGCCATTCGTGCACGTATGAGCAAGGGTATGTTGGAATTGGGAGATCCCCCGGGTAGTTCCTCGAGGTAGAATGTGATCGGGTTGGAGCGGCCTCGGAATCTGTCGAGCGTGCTCATCTTGCCGGAGTTGCCCGCGATGAGTTCGTCGAATTTCCTTTTCACAGACCCTATGGACAGACTCCTCGTAGCTCCATCGGAGATGACCATGGCTCTGGGGAAGTATTCCCATCGGCTGGTCGGTCGGATTGGCTCGTCGACTAAGCTGGGTGCTTCGGGGATGCCGAATCCTCTGTTCGCGAACCAATCCTCGGGGCGGCTGACGCACAGCGCGACCTGGAGTCTCTCGCCGTCCTCTGGGGAGGGGAGCTCCTCGATTTTCTTTGCCTCCGGAGCCTCCGACCTGGGTGGTTCACCTCCCCGGGTGTATCGCTTTAGGTGCCCGTCTTTGATTAGGATTTCGATCGCGTCTTTGAGATGGATGCAGTCTTCCGTTACATGCCCGTGGGTCCTGTGGAACCGGCAGTACTTTGACTTGTCCACGTTGGGTTTGGGCGGCGTTGGTCGTGGAAAACGGACACCTCCCTGCACAAACTCGGTTTTAGCGCATTCGGCCAGTATGCGTTCGCGTGAAGCGACCAAGGCGGTGTACTCGGTGAACCTTCCTGCCGGGCCGCGTGACTCGCGCTGTTCGCGGGGTTCGCGGTGGCGGTCATCCCGACGGCGGTCCCCTCCTCGTCGGTGGCTCGAAGCTCCGTCGTCTCGGTGCCCGCGGGGGGCTTCTCTGTCTCGGGTGTCGCGAGCGGAGTTGGCCGCTTGTGTTTCCTCGAACCGGATGTAATGGGCGGCCCTGTCGAGGAAGTCTTGGAGGGACGTGGGCCGGTGTATGCCTACGGCCTCGTAGAATTTGGAGTCATGGCGCAGGCCTTGCTCCATTAAGTAGCGTTTCATTTCGTCGGAAGTCGTCACCTGTACGGCTTCCCGAGTAAACCTTTCGATGTATTTCCGGAGGGGTTCGTCGGGGCCTTGGATGATCGCCCCGAGGACTGCTTCCGTCTTCGGATGACGCCGGGACGCTGTGAAGTGTTTGGAGAATAGGTCCTTCAAGACCCTCCACGATGTAACTGATTCGGGCTCCAGGCTTTTGTATCAGGTCATAGCGCCTTTCCTCAGAGTCGTCGGGAAGAGTCTGCATTTAATAGCTCCCCGGACATTTCGGTAGTCGAGCATAGCCTCGATGTCTTCCAGATGATCGTCCGGGTCGGAGGTGCCGTCGTACGTTGACAGCGTCGGTGGCTTCTCCATTCCTTGGGGTATGGGGGCTGCCATGATCTCCCGGGATAGTGGGGTGCGGTAGTCATCCTCGTCGCTGTGCGCCGGGGATCTCAGGGGAGATGAGCCGTTCGCGGTGTGTCCCTGGTTTCGGGTCCTCGATCTCCGGCCTGAGTTCCCGCCTCGGGGTTCCTCGGTCGGGGTCGCCGCGGCGTTCTGGTTCCTCCCGCGACCGTGCCTTGCCGGGGATCTGGTGCGCTCCCGTGTCGCTTGCGGTCGGCGTCTCTCCAGCCGCGGTCGGCGGTTCCTGAATCGAGGTGAGGGGCTCCTCGAACCTCCGTTCTGGTCTTCCCGCTGTGGGTACCTCGGGGAGCCGCCGCGTTCTAATGCTCCAATTCTAGCGTTCTGTTGGGACAGCAGCTGGTTCGTCTGGTTGATGGCTGCAAAGAGAGCGGCTACCGTTGGGTCTGCTCCCGCCGGGATGGGAACGGGGTGGAATGCTGGCGGGCTCGGGGGGAGGTGGTCGGCGTGTAGGGGCCGTTCCTCGGACGATGGTGAGGCAGTTTGCCCGTCCCTTTCGTCGGCTTCATTCAGGCGTGCCGTTCCTACCTGCTTCCCGTTGGTGGTAGTGTTGAGCGTGAGATCGTGCGGAGTGTCATCGCGGCGTGGGCTGGCCATGACCGTGGAGGTTTGGTGAAACTTTTGGTTTTTCTGCTCGGAGTAACGGGGAAGTTTCAGTTTCCCACAGACGGCGCCACTGATCTGACCTGATCAGGAGGGGATCACGGGATGGCCACGCTCCGTTAGGCCGCTTCCTGTTCACCGGTGTTGAGGATGAGGAGGGGGTGTACCTGCAAAGCACTCCGACGCCCAAGTAAGAAGTTGGACAGAGAGGAAGCAATAGTACAGAAAAAGGGGGGCAAGAAGAGTTACCTGACCCTCTTGAAGAAGAGGGTATTTATAGAGAGACCCCAGCGCTGGGCCAACGGTCATTCGAGGTGGGCCAGACGACCAGGCCCAACCCTAATGACTGCTAGGGCTTACGTGGCGTAGTGAAGACCAGGACGTGGTCTTCGCCCTAGTTCAACCGCTCCTAGGTCTCCGGAAAGTGGGTTTGACCTGCTCTTTCGGAGGTGGGCGGTTGGCCGATGACGTGTCCCCGCGGAGGGGAGCACGTGGAGAACGTGCGCCGAGCACGTTATTCTCCCGCGGAGGGAGCCCGGGTAGTCTTGCTCGTTGTAAACCCATAATTTCGACAAGATTAAAATTCAGGCTTTAAGGTCATCTTTGTCGAAGGATAGCATCAGGAGGAGAATCCAAGAATTACTGACAAGGTTTTAAAGTTTCATTGTTTCGACAGAAATAGATATAATGTTCTGGCAGAATAGTTTGGAGAGTGTGTGACTGAGGGCTTCGACAGAAGAAGTTTGTTAAAAAAAGATAAGGTTTGGCAAGTGCTGAAGAGTTTTTCTCCTTTAAAAGGGTTTCGACAGTTTTGAAGAGTTACAAGGTTTCGTCACCAAGGAAGAGATTCAAATTCAAAGGTTGTAACCTTTGGCAGTTGGACACATGGAGGTTTCAGAGAAGAAATTTACATGCAGGCTGACACTTGTCGTTTAGTTATAGCTTTTCCGTTCTAAGCAGTTATTTTGTTTGTGTATAAATAGGATAGTTTGTGGTTAGAATGTGTGTGTGAAAATTTGTACAAAATTCCTGTAAAAGCTCTAAGTACCCAGTGTGAGAGAAAATGAGTCTAGTATTTGGAACAATGTACGTTTAAACACCAGTTATATTTCAAAGTCATTTTAAATTACTTGTTTATTCTTCAAGTTCATTACTTGTTTATTCTTCAAGTTCATGTCATTTTACATTTCATTTACTTTTCTGCAAGTTTTTAGCCTTCCGACATCTCTTTGTTCTTGTTTAAACTTCTAACTTTATTTCATCTTTAAGTTCAAACTTCGTTACTTGCAAAATCAAAGTCCTTAATACTTTGACAATATTGATAAAACAAACCGCAAAGTAGTCACCAAAAGTCTAAGAGTATTTCGACAGAACCAAATGCACATGTATCCCAGGACTTGTATGGTTGGTCCTGCAAGTAACCCAACTTTCTGAAGAAATTGGTTAACCAGAGGTTGTTCGCCAGAAAACACAGCGAACAAATTGGCACGCCCAGTGGGACCAGTGCATTTGATAAAATCTAATAGAAATTTTTAGACAAATTGTTCCTTGCTACGTTGTATGATTCTTAGAAGCGGTAAATTAGCCGTAACCGACGTAGAGAGACCAAAGAGAACAAGAAGAAGAAACATGGCTAACTTGCCAAATGCTTCAAATATTTCTGACGAAACCATTCCAGTTTCCAATCCTATCCCTTCGTCAGGAACAATACCAGTGTCTGGCCCTGTTTTAGAACAGATTAGGCCTCCTTTGGGGGATTCCATACCAACGGGTTCAGGATCCCAGAATGCGCCTAGTTCTTCCACCATGGGACACGCCAGACCCTTGGGAACCCCTCCCCCTGGAGGAAATACATTCAGGCCATATCTGAATTATTCTCAGCCTTTGACTGGGAGAGAACAACCGTACGGAATGCCAACTTCAATGATGGCAAGCCTACATAATTCGTCACCATTATTCTCTGATGCCATGGTTCAAGTGTCATCACCATTGCAGGGATCAGGATATGGTGGAAATGGAAATAGAATGAATCAAATTCCACCAGGTTTCCATATGCCCGCTATGACAAACCATTCTGCACAAGTAATCCGTCAACAGATGGATGAAAGCAATCATGATATGGTGCAGGCTTTGACACAACAAATGGGAGACGTGTTCAATCCCTTAATACAAAACACTACCCAAACAAACCAAATATTGGCAGAACAGATGGCACGCATTGCTGATTTTTTTGGAGTCCCACAAGCACAACAAAGAATGCAATTAAACCAGAATCCTGCCAATAGGGCTGTCGAAGAGGAACTCACTATAAACCAAAGGCCCTTAGGGAACCCTCAGGAAAATCCCAGGGGGCAAGAGGTGATGGTCGAACAGCCTAATGTAGAAGAGCCTATTCGACAGGAACCAAGAAGGATAATAGTCCAGAGAAACCAAAATGCTGACGAAGTGTTACAGCAGAGAATGCGTTACAATAACATGCCTGTCGAAAATAATATTGCCACCATGGTGGAGAGAATAATGGCACAAAACGGAGTAAACGTAGGATTACAAAGGCCTAGTTATACTTCCCCCTTGTCTGAATTTATCTTACAACAAGAGTTACCACCAAGGTGGAAAGTCCCCAAATTCACAAAATTTTCAGGGGATACTAGTGAATCCACCATAGAACACGTGGCACGTTACTTGATAGAAGCGGGAGAGATTGCTAATAACGAGAACTTAAGGATGAAATATTTCCCAAGTTCTTTGACAAAAAACGCTTTCACTTGGTTTACGTCACTTCCTCCAACTTCAATTTTTACTTGGACCCAATTAGAGAGATTGTTCCATGAACAATTTTATATGGGACAAACCAAGATAAGTTTGAAAGAGTTGGCAAGTGTCAAAAGAAAATTTTCTGAACCCATAGATGACTATTTGAATAGGTTTAGATTATTAAAAGCCAGATGCTTTACGCAAGTGCCGGAACAAGAACTAGTCGAAATGGCTGCAGGGGGTCTTGATTATTCCATAAGGAAAAAATTGGATACCCAATATCTGAGAGACATGGCACAGCTGGCAGACAGAGTAAGGCAGATAGAAAGACTAAAAAATGAGAAATTTAGATCAAATAAAAACAAGAAGGAAAGAGTGGCCTATGTAGGAATAGTTCAAGATGATTACGACGAAAACGAACCAGTCATTTTCGACCAGCAAGAAATTGATCTTGCAGAATTAAAGCAAGGCCCTCCATATTCTTGTAAAGTTTTAGCCCCGTCGAATGGAAAAAGTCCAGTCGAAATGGAAAAGAATGACAGGTTCCCTAAAAGAACCTATACATTCGACATCACCAAGTGTGATGAGATATTTGATTTACTAGTCAAAGATGGTCAGTTAATAAAACCAGCAGGCACTAAAGAGCCTCCTATAGACCAACAGAAAAAGAGAGGTTTTTGCAAATACCATAATTTCTTGGGTCATAAAACTTCTCAATGTTACCTTTTCAGGGATCTTGTCCAAAATGCAATCCAAAATGGAAGGTTGAAGTTTGGAGACAAAGGCAAGCAGCAGATGAAGATTGACTCCAATCCCATGCAGATTGTGGAGGCAAATTATGCTGAGCCAGAAATGGTAAACGTGGTCGAAATGGAGATCATGGCAGAAGAAAATTCTGAAATGGTAGGAGTTACTGAAAGCTTCGACACCAACTTCACCATGATAGAAGCTGCTGAAGGTTTCGACACCCATGTCAATGTGGTGGAAGAAGGTGATAATTCTGCTGGCCAGGCTGAGGCAAAAGAAGTCAAAATTTCTGAAGACTTCGACAGTGAGAATGCCACTAAGACCATTGAAGGTTTCAACGGAAGAAATGCAGTCAAAGTGGGAAGAAGCTTCAACAAGAAAAACTGTGAAAGAGATGCTGACCAAGAGGAGATTAAAACACCAGGGACTGATGACAATTCCCTCACTGTCAAACAAATGAACAGTGATACCACCAAAAATGAAGAACATCCTGTCGAAAGGGTTGCACATTGCTGCAAATACATCTATAAGGGCTTACACCCAAAAGGCAATGTTAGTCAGTCAAAGGAGGACATCCCAGAGGAAATCATGCTAGTCGAAAAAATGAACAAATTGAAAATTACAACTGAACAGAGTGCTGGGATTCATATGGTGGAAATCACTCAAAAGGGAGGACCAGACATCGACAAGGGAAAGAAGCGTCAAGAGGAGCATCAGAAGCTGGTTTACCCAGAAGAGAACGAGAGTCTGGTTGAATTCATCCAGAGGTGTCAAAGGAAGAATGCAGAAGTCATGCTTTGCCCAAGATGCAGTGCTGTGTTCGACAAGAAAGCAGCTGATGACTTAGAAGCAGCAGTAAAGACCCAGAGGAAAAGAAATTGGGGAACAATCCCACCAACCAGAAACGAAAGATTCGACCCAAGAAGAGGGGAGCATCACAGTCAAGGGGTCGGAGAAAGACGTTTCAACACTTACAAACCATCCAACAGGCCAAATGATGACAAATGGGTTCAGCCTATAAGGGATGTCCAAGGTCAGAAGAGATGGAAGAGTTTTGAAGTGAACAGGGGTCCTTCCATGGAAGTTAAAAAGGAGGCAAAGCCAAAATACGTCTCTGAAAACTACAAAGGAAAGAATCCTATGTCCAGATCCCAATGGAGAAGATTCCAAAGGCAGAAGAAAATTGAAAAGAAAACTGTAGAATACCAAAAGGTTGGGCAGAAGGAAGCTGAATCAAGCAAATGTGTGCAGATTACGAACAAGGGAATGCCCCTGGCAGAAAAAGAAATCATTCAGAAGAATAGATCTGGTGACACCACAGAGGTGCAGAAAACAAACAATAGAATGCCAGTGGACGAAGAAGTCACAGATGAATTTGGTTCAGAATCAGATGCTTCTTTCGACGTAACTTGCAATGTGGTTTCTGTACTGCCCAGAGACTTCGACAGGATAATGGAAGTCGAAGACGAAGAGGATGACATGATAGATGATAGCATAAGCTTGAAGCCTGTATGCTACTACATAATGAACAATGGCTGTGTCGAAGAGCAAAATGCCTTCTTCGAAAAGCCAGATGATGCAATGAAGGCTCACTTAAAGCCTCTCTTCATAAAAGGAAAGGTAGAAGGTGTAGGTGTCAACAAAATTCTGATAGATGGCGGAGCAGCTGTAAATTTAATTCCTCATTACATGATAAGGAGAATTGGAAAAGATGACTCCGACACTAAGCCTCACAATATGGTGTTGTCCAACTATGAAGGTAAAGTGGGAACAACACTGGGAGTAATACAATTGAACTTGACTGTAGGATCCATCACCAGGCCTACAATGTTTGTGGTGATAGCATCAAAAGCAAATTACAACTTGCTGTTGGGAAGAGAATGGATCCATGGGATTGGGGCTGTGCCATCCTCCATGCATCAAAGAATAGCAATCTGGAGGCCAGATGGGATTGTCGAAAACATTGAAGCAGATCAGAGTTACTTCACAGCTGATGTGAACAATATCACTAGTCGTAACTTCGACAAGAACCTAGCCCATATAGCACCATGCAATCCTGCGGCTTTCGACCTGGCAGCTTCCGACAATGCTTACTGTTCCATGTACCTCCATCCTACACATGGTTTCCAGTGGGATAAAGAAATAATTGGGGAAACAAATTACACTTGGGGAACTGCCCACGTCAACCCAACTGGATGGGGAAGTGAATTCAGTGAAAATGACTGAAGTTTCAGCAATGGAAAGGATTTCGGCTTATATAGCCGAAAAACAACACAAAGCGGCCCTTGAGGCTGAAGTAAGAAATATGGCTGTCGAAGCCAGCACTCAGGTTGTCGAAGGACAACACCCTCAAGAAAATATTGAGGAGCAACATGCAAATCAGAGTTTTGAAGAAGACTCAAATGGTGAATGGCAGAACCAAAGACTTGATGCCATTTATGATGACGAACCTTTGGGGTTCGAAAAGGATCCAACCTCCACCAATATGAAAATGGTGGCACAGGATCCCTTAGAGGAGATTAATCTAGGACTGGGGGCAGAGAAAAGGCCCACTTACATCAGTGCCAAGTTGAATCCTCAACTCAGAATCGAAATAATCCAGCTGCTGAATGAGTTTAAAGACTGCTTCGCATGGGATTATGACGAAATGCCTGGTTTAGACAGAAGTGTGGTGGAATTGAAGTTGCCAATTCTGGAAGGGAAGAAGCCAATAAAACAGACCCCCAGACGCTTTGCACCTGAAATTCTGTCGAAGATCAAAGAAGAGGTCGAAAGACTTCTAAAATGCAAATTCATCCGTACAACAAGGTATGTCGAATGGATTGCTAATATTGTTCCTGTGATTAAGAAAAATGGCACACTAAGGGTGTGTATTGATTTTAGAGATCTAAACTCAGCCACCCCTAAGGATGAGTATCCTATGCCAGTAGCAGAAATGCTAGTAGATTCTGCAGCAGGCCATGAGTATTTAAGTATGCTTGATGGCTATTCTGGTTATAACCAGATTTTTATTGCTGAAGAAGACGTTCCAAAAACAGCTTTTCGTTGTCCAGGAGCAATAGGAACATATGAATGGGTAGTAATGCCCTTTGGTTTGAAAAATGCTGGAGCTACTTACCAAAGGGCTATGAATTCTATTTTTCACGATTTCATTGAAACGTTTATGCAAATTTATATAGATGACATTGTGATTAAATCTGCTTCAGGCTTCGACCATATTAACCATCTTCGACAGTCCTTTGAAAGGATGAGGAAGTTTGGTTTGAAAATGAATCCTCTTAAATGTGCTTTTGGTGTGCAGGCTGGGGATTTCTTAGGCTTTGTGGTCCACAAAAAGGGGATTGAAATCAATGAAAACAAAGCTAAAGCAATAATGGAAGCAAAAGCGCCATCGACAAAGAAGGAATTGCAGTCTCTACTAGGGAAAATCAACTTCCTCAGAAGATTTATCTCCAACCTTAGTGGAAAGACTCAGGCCTTCTCACCCTTGCTTCGACTGAAGAAGGAGGGTTTCACTTGGGGGCAAGAGCAACAAGCTGCTTTCGACAAGATCAAGGAGTATTTGGCAAATCCCCCAGTCCTAATATCTCCTTGCCGAAAAAGAAGCATGAGGCTCTACATATCAGCATCTGACAGAACATTAGGAAGTATGCTTTGTCAAGAAGATGAACATGGCGTCGAAAGAGCCATTTACTATCTCAGCAGGGTCTTGAATGATGCTGAAACTAGGTATAGCATGATAGAGAAATTATGTTTATGTGTATATTTCTCTTGTATGAAATTAAAGCATTATATAAAACCCGTTGATGTACATATATCTTCTCATTTCGACGTAATAAAGCATATGTTGTCTAAGTCTATTTTACATAGTCGAATTGGAAAATGGGCTTTAGCCTTAACTGAATATTCTTTAAAATATATGCCTCTAAAAGCTGTTAAAGGGCAAGTAGTTGCTGACTTTATAGCTGACCACTCCATACTTGGAGAGGAGACAAATTATGTCGAAAAAGAGCCTTGGAGGTTATATTTTGATGGTTCCAGTCATAAAAATGGAACAGGTGTTGGGGTGTTAATTATTTCTCCCAATAAAGTTCCAACAAAGTTCAAGTACAAAATAGAAGAATTCTGTTCAAACAATGAGGCAGAATATGAAGCCTTAATTGTTGGACTTGAAATCTTGTTGGAACTGGGGGCAACAGAGGTCGAAATAATGGGTGACTCTGAATTGGTGATAAAACAACTGACGAAAGAGTACAAATGTGTCAAAGAAAATTTGATCATGTACTTTGTGATAGCCAACAGACTCCTCAAGAGATTCGACAGTGTAGTTTTTAGACACATCCCCAGATTAGAAAATCAGGAAGCAAATGACTTGGCCCAGCTGGCTTCAGGGTATAAAGTGTCGAAAGAAAATCTGTTGAAGTTTGTCGAAGTGAGAGGAAAAGTTTTATCTACTAAGCTGTCCCCATCTGATTTGGACACAATAAGATTGGGATATGGTGATCAAGAAAACTTTGAGATTTTCAATGTGGGTAATCTAGAGGATGGAGATTGGAGAAAACCCATTAAAGATTATTTGCAAAATCCAAATCAAACAGTCGAAAGGAAGATAAAGTACAGAGCCTTAAGTTATGTGCTCTTTGGAAATGAACTGTTTAAAAAGACTGCAGGAAGCAGTCATAGATTTCATCCAGAAACACATAGTGTATAGATTTGGAATACCAGAGACTATAACCACTGATCAAGGATCTGTGTTTACTGGCAGAAATATGCAAGCATTTGCAAGAGAGACAGGTTTTAAGTTGTTGACTTCGACACCTTATTATGCCCAAGCAAATGGCCAGGTCGAAGCAGCCAACAAAGTGGTGATAAACCTGATAAAGAAACATGTGGGTAAAAAACCCAGAAATTGGCATAAGACCCTGGATCGAATCCTTTGGGCTTGTCGAACCTCTCCTAAGGAAGCAACTAACTCCACCCCATTTAAATTAACCTATGGACATGATGCAGTATTGCCTGTCGAAATCTGTTTACAGTCAATACGAATTCAAAGACATCATGAGATTCCATCTGAAATCTATTGGAGTATGATGATGGATGAATTGGTTGATTTAGACGAAGAAAGGTTGCGTGCTTTAGAATTAATAAGAAGGCAGAAAGAGAGAGTTGAAAAGTTTTATAACAAAAAAGTAAAATTCAAAGCCTTTTTAGTAAATGATTTAGTCTGGAAAGTGATCTTGCCCATGGAGAAGAAAGACAGAGTGATGGGAAAATGGTCCCCTAAGAGGGAAGGACCTTTCAAAATTTTAAGAGTTTTTTCCAATGGTGCATACGAAGTCGAAGAAATAGAAAAAGATAGAAGAGTGATGAAAATAAATGGGAAGTACTTAAAAAAGTATAAACCAACACTGCACGAAATAAAAATAAGAACAAACTAAATTACAAAGGTCACTTCGACAGCAAAAGACATTTCTCCTTTGATAGTCGAAAATATCTTTGCTGGGGGGCAATTTGTAAACCCATAATTTCGACAAGATTAAAATTCAGGCTTTAAGGTCATCTTTGTCGAAGGATAGCATCAGGAGGAGAATCCAAGAATTACTGACAAGGTTTTAAAGTTTCATTGTTTCGACAGAAATAGATATAATGTTCTGGCAGAATAGTTTGGAGAGTGTGTGACTGAGGGCTTCGACAGAAGAAGTTTGTTAAAAAAAGATAAGGTTTGGCAAGTGCTGAAGAGTTTTTCTCCTTTAAAAGGGTTTCGACAGTTTTGAAGAGTTACAAGGTTTCGTCACCAAGGAAGAGATTCAAATTCAAAGGTTGTAACCTTTGGCAGTTGGACACATGGAGGTTTCAGAGAAGAAATTTACATGCAGGCTGACACTTGTCGTTTAGTTATAGCTTTTCCGTTCTAAGCAGTTATTTTGTTTGTGTATAAATAGGATAGTTTGTGGTTAGAATGTGTGTGTGAAAATTTGTACAAAATTCCTGTAAAAGCTCTAAGTACCCAGTGTGAGAGAAAATGAGTCTAGTATTTGGAACAATGTACGTTTAAACACCAGTTATATTTCAAAGTCATTTTAAATTACTTGTTTATTCTTCAAGTTCATTACTTGTTTATTCTTCAAGTTCATGTCATTTTACATTTCATTTACTTTTCTGCAAGTTTTTAGCCTTCCGACATCTCTTTGTTCTTGTTTAAACTTCTAACTTTATTTCATCTTTAAGTTCAAACTTCGTTACTTGCAAAATCAAAGTCCTTAATACTTTGACAATATTGATAAAACAAACCGCAAAGTAGTCACCAAAAGTCTAAGAGTATTTCGACAGAACCAAATGCACATGTATCCCAGGACTTGTATGGTTGGTCCTGCAAGTAACCCAACTTTCTGAAGAAATTGGTTAACCAGAGGTTGTTCGCCAGAAAACACAGCGAACACTCGTCCGGTGTGACGGGCGACAAGGGGATGCGGTGTGATGGCTTGTGCCCGGCGGACGGTCCTGCTCGTCCGAAGGGGCGTGTGCCAGGTGTGCTCAGTTCGCCTGTTGGGCCGTATTTGGTATTGGGCCTGCCGAGGTGAGGCCCACACCGGAACATTATTATTATTATTATTATTATTATTATTATTATTATCTTTTGACTTAATCGCACTTTTAGTCTCCTTATTTATAAATTTTTAATATCTTAGTTTCCTTTTTAATTTTTTCAGCCTTTTGGTCTCTCAAGTTGTCATTTTTTGAGATTTTTTTTAGTTTTCTTTTTTGATTATATAGCGCTCAAATTGGTGATTGGACATGGTAAGTCAGATGTCATGTTATTTAATGAGTTTCCACGTCATTTATATATTTTAATTAAACATTAATATTTTAAAAAACAAAAATTAATGTTAGATAATATGCATAATAAATAATCCTAAATTAAATCGTGTTCATCCATTTCTTCATCTCCAGAAATTCTGCTTCTACTCCTTCTTCTCCACTTCTTCTACTTCATCTTCTCCACGTCATCTACTTCCTCGTGTCCATGTCTGGTTTTTTCCAAGCAAGCAGTCGCACAATATCTCATTCGAACTTCAAGTCGAACCATGACGAATGTATGTGCGGCCTAGAAGCACCACTAATGACATCATGGACTGATTCTAACTCAGGACGACGCTTTTATGGCTATGGGATGTATAAGATATTATTTTTCTATGATTTATCACGTCTACTTTCTCCAATCATGAAAGTGTCTTACGTATTTTTCTCAAATGTTGCTTGTAGCTTGTGGGACAAAAGAGGTGTGGTCATTTTATTTGGTATGACGAAGAGATGACCCCAAGAGCAAACAAAATGATTACACCTTTGAAGGAAAAATTATGCTCGTAGAAGAATAAAGTTAATAAATGCAGAATCAAAGAGGATGAGTTGAAAATGAAGATCAAATTCCTTAATATGCAACTGAAGTTTACATGTGTTATGAGCTTTGTAATGTTATTAGGTTTAGTTGTAACAAGTGTAATTAAGTAGGTTATGGTTAAAAATGATGTAGTATGTTTTTAGGATTGTTGTAACAAATGTAATGAATCTGACAGTTTGAATGTAACCTATGAATTGATGAATGAGAATGGTGATTTTTTGTTTACTATGTTTATGGTATATATGGTATTTGGTTTAATTTTTTTATGGTTTATATCGTATTTGGTTTAAAATCAAACTCTATACATATAGTACCTAAAGGCATGGTTAAGAAGCTCAAGCGGGCTTCAACAAAACCCTTCTCAGCCTCAGCATAGACAACTTCATTCTTTTGTTTATCCACTATAACTTTTAATGTAACTTTATCACCCGGTTCAATTGATTCAGTTGCAGTGTCATTAGCCATAGTATAGAAATCGCAAATCATAGTGAGACTAAGCAATTAGCAATAGAACTTTCTCAACTTGTAATGGACACCTTATTTCTTTCAATAAACTTTTTGGAAAGTGAAATAAAATGGCCACACAAAAAAGTGTGTTTATCGTTGTGGTGATTCATTAAAAACTTAAGCAAATACCAATGGTTTTGTGTTATTCTGGTAACGGTACATCTTCTTGAACACAGAACAAAAATCCCGGTGGACTTGATTTTAAAATAGCTATAGAAAATCTAAAATATCTTTGTAACAATCAAAATATCAAACGGTATGATTGCCCATTAACGTATAAACAATTTTTGAAATAAAAAATATACAAAATTCAAAACCTCTTTCTTATATGCACCATTGCACACACATATTTATATACCTGCTACTATTGCAGAACCTCAACTCTAATTAAAAAGGAGAGTTGAAATTGCAGAACCTTGGCTCTAATTAAAAAGGAGAGTTGAAAATACTATGAAGATGCAAATCCATGATTTGAGAAACAACATCCAACAAAAGTATGATGCTCTAACTTCAACTGCCAAGGATGTGATAAATTCACCTTGTGTTCCTACATCAGCTTTCACCTGTATACACATACACATGTTTATCGAACCGGTTAATATTCTTCCTATCACCAATAGCCTACAACAATGCTCGTAGATGAAGTAATAAAAATATAATGTTAATACAATGATAGATAAATGCAAATTTTCTAAAACATAAACACTTATCACATCATAATGTGTATTATGTTACATCCAAGGCACACTTACTGTCCTAAAATATAATGAGTATAGATAAATATACACATCAAAATGATACTAATAACAGTCAAACTATTAAAATATGATATTTTAAGTGTTAACTTAATGATATTATACATCTGCAGCATCATCAAAATAAAAAAGATCAAGTTCCTTTCCAAGTTAGAGATGATCCTCGACAAAAAAAGTTAAATTTGGGAGAGATGGCAACATGTGAAATCGCAAAATAGTTGAAGAATCAATGAGAACAACATCAACCTTTTCACTCAGAAAAAATAAAAATGAACGAAATCACCGACAAAAAGATTTATGTGAATGCATGAATAATACTTATTTGAAACAACACTATCGACCACTAATTTCTTAGTAGAAGCCACATCAACACCAACACATGAACCATCAACATTCCCTTTATCCATTGGTGTGCTTTCAACTTTAGTTACAGTGTATCCTCTACTAACAGATCTATAAGATTATGGTTTTCAAATCGTAAATGAATATTGGAAGCAAAATGATTCACCACAGAAACCACCGTAAAGCTCGTTGGCATCACTCTCCGGCCACCTCCTTGAGAACGAAATGAACAAAAACAAATCATGAATAATAATCAAGACTAAACTAAAGACGATTGAGGTATGCGACGACGATGACAAAAGATGATTGGCGCGCAGTGGTTTGCAGCGCATGGGTTTCCAGTTGCGGTTACTATTTCTAGTGAATGGTGAAAAAAAACAATGGATGATTTTAGAAAAGTGGATGTTGCCTCTTGAGTTCCCTTTGAATGCATTGAGCCAAGAGAGAAAGAATGGTTCACATGAAAAATGTACTAAATTATTAGAACTCATGCGTCTCTCCATTTTTCAATCTGAATTCTCAGAGTTTTTTCCAACTTCCTAATATACATATATTCATTATAACATATAACCCTTGTAATAATATACCTAATAAAATAAATCAAAATTTAATCCAAAAATATAATATAATAACACGTCAGCAATATTAATTGCCAAATAAATGAGAGTGAAATAAATGTGTAGATATTAGATGTTTTATTTTAAAACGGTGTCTTACTTCAACTTTATACAATTGTTTTATAAAAAAAAAATGTCTTTTAACACCTCTAAATAGCACTTAGAGTAATAAATGTTGTCTTATATCACGTGTTATATAGAATTTTAGTTTAAGTGCAGTTTTAGTCCTTTATTTTATTTGATTAATAAAATTAACTTTATATTTTAAATTTAAGTAATTTTGACTACTTTTCATATTTTTACATTTAAAATTAAAATTAGTTTTATTTTTTAATAATATATATATTTTGAAACATAACAAATCATCATATATAAATATATTGTGAAATTTTACAGATAAACATATATATTAAAAAACGAATATCTCATCGATTTTTTAATAAAAAATATGAGAGTGAGATCAAAATTGTTTGAATTTAAAATAAAAATACTAATTTCGCAAATCAGATAAAATTAGAGAAAAAATTATAATTTAACTTGTAGTTTTTCATTATAAGAAATGAATTGAGTCATTAGCATTTTTGTATCCCTAAACATTGTCTTATGGTAAATTATATAACTCGTTTGTCTTATAAACATTCTTAAATGACACTTTCAATATAATTTTTCTTTATTTATTTTCTTAAGTATTGTTTTTATTCAAATATAATATTATAAATTTGCATAAAATTGATATTAGATTTGAATAGAAAAAAAATAATATTAAAAGACTTTAATTTTGTTAGAGAAGATTTTTATTAGACAATATTGAACGTTGTAGAATTTTCTTTTTTCTAACAACACATTTGTAAGAGGCACATCACATATTTATTTAAAATCTTAAGATATAAAGGTATCTGGATTATTCCACTTATAAATATTTAAATTTTTACATTTTAAATAATATAAAATTATTACACATACTACTACTGACACTTATTATTTTAACAAATTTAAACATAACAAAAATGAAGAATATATTTAAACTTCTCATATGTAAAATTCACAACTTCTCTAAGACCCACTTATAAATTAGTCACGTCTTGCTCATCAAATTATAATTTGATTTCAATAAATTCTTCCTTTAACATTTCAAAAAAAATATAATACTCTCACTTATTAATTAGTAACATATTATTCATTAAATTGAATATTTCATATAATCTTTTCTACTTTATTTATTTATTTGTTATTTCTAATTCACATAAGTAGTATATAAATGTTAATCATCAATTAATTAAATAATTTTATCCTTTTAAAATAAAAAATAATATTGAAGTAATTTAACATTTTTATTAATATCAAAATAAAGATAAAATAATTATATCATACTAAATTATAATCCTATAACTTCCATCTACATTTTATTATCATTTTCTTTTTTTTACAAGTTACTTACACTTCCTATTAAGGTAATCGTTCCTCTCTCATATTCAAAACATTATAGTACTAAAACTAACATTGTGCTGGATAAGAGTTTTAACATTGTTATTCTTATTGTTTTTATTTGTTTTGCTTTTATTTTTTAGTATATTTTACTTTACTTTTATTTATTTTTATAGGTTGTAAGGTTGTAATTTTTTTTGTCGCGGTAATTTGATTTGTTAATTGAAATTTAGGCAATTTGTTGATTTCATCTCAATTACATCTTAGTTTTTATTAATCCATAATATTCAGGTCTTTATGACTAATATTAAATAATTTCCACAAAAATTTATATTAATAAATATAAACATAATAGTTATTAATTATTAATTATAATAAATAATTATTAGTAATTAATTAATTAAATTTCAAAAAATTAAATATGAAACACATTTTTAATTTAGTTCTAAAAAGTTAAATATGACACACATTTATAATTAATTAATTAAATAAAAATATTATAACTTCTTCATTACCATGACTTTAGTAATTATTGTCTACTCTCTCAAATCAATCTTCACTATCCACTTTTTCTAATCAATCTTCACTCACTATATAGTTTTTATTACCATCATTCTTTTTTTTCCTTTTTTTTAATCATAAACTATAGTTTATCATTTTTTCTGTACATTTTATTATTTTTTTCTTTTTTCTTTTTGTTTTTACCGGTTACTTCCACTTCCTAATAAGATAACCGCTCCTCTCTCATATTCAAAAGATTATAATATTAAAACTAACATTATATAAAGGTAAGAGTTTCAACATTGTTATTTAATGTACTTTTATTTGTTTTTATAGGTTATAAGGTTGTAACTTTTTTATGTCGCGCTGAATCGATTTGTTAATTGAAAATTAGACAATTGTTTATTTAATCTCAATTATATTTTAGTTTTCATTAATGCATAATATTCAAGTCCTTATAACTATATTAAATAACTCCCACACAAATTTATCTTAATAAATCTAAATAATAATAATATTAATTAATTAATTATAATAAATAATTATTAATAATTAATTAGTTAAACTTGAAAAAATTAAATATGAAACACTTTTTAATTTAATTCTAAAAAACTAAATATGACACACATTTCTAATTAATTAATTAAATAAAGATATTATAACTTCTCCCCTCATAATTTTAATAACCACTCTCCACTCTCTCAAATTAATCTCTATTATCCACTCTTTCTAACAAATCTTCACTACCTATATAATTTGCATTATAATCATTCTTAATTTGCTTACATAAATATAATAAATAAATAAATAAATGAAAACAATCCATTTCCTTAATTTCGCGTTTTTTTTTCTCTATCCGTCGTTTACTTGCATTTACTTGATATAGTTCCATGTCATTTTTAAGTATTTATTTATAAATTACAGAAGATTTTCTTTAAATTTTAATATTTTTTTATCATGTAAAAAATATTTTTTTATTTTTTTATAAAATGAAAACTATTAAATTATTATTAACTATTTAAATAAAAAATAAATTCAATAAAAATATTAATACAAATATATTATATACTTTTACAAATTAATATTTATTAATAATAATGTAATAAAACTTATCCACGCAACGCACAGATAGACGTCTAATTATAATAATTACAATTGCTTTAAACTTTTTATCACATTATTTTATTTTAAAAATTAGTCACTTAAATGGACCAGAAGGTACAATCATCATAAGTGATAAATGTTTTGTCCATACCACATGAGTTAGTTTATGAGGCAGAGGGAAAATTTGTAGGCAATAGTTGGTCAGAACAAAGAGAACACTTTAAATGAGTTAAAGCTTATCTGTATAACTCATAAGCCTAATTGTCCAATGATTAATTCTCTTGACAGTCTTCTCAATCAAAGGTCTGCATTGGGTTCACAGTAATTTTTCTACTGCACAAAGGTACCCAAGTATTTAAAAGGTAGGTTCTCTGTTTAATGGCCTCTTGAACAACAACAATAACGCCCCCATAATACACCTTGCATTTAGCTGGATGTGCCTTCAGACATCATCTTTTCAAGATCCTCATATTCATTGTATTGAGAAGGGAAGCCACCTATTCTATCATCTACTGTTAAAACATTATTGAAATCTCCGGTAATGATTTAAGGCTTCATAACATTGATGTATAGCTTGTTAGATCTATGGTTTTAGGATTGTCGGCAATTTTTCTAAAATATGGTTCACAACAAGATATTGTGTGAAATGTTTTAACTTGTTTTGTCAACATTGAAGACAGATATTCTGACAGATTTTGTGACATGTTGTACCAGAACGTCAGTACAGGCTGCAGTTATATTCTTGACAGAATTGATTTGATTTTGTAAGATTTTGTTTGGATACATCTCACTTATTTTTGCCGGTCAAGAAGATTTAATCTAGAACATTTGATTTAATCTCCAACTGTGTGTAAGTTTCTAAAGTTGATTGTTGAGACAATTTAGGAAACTTGATTATTTGTTCCAAGATTTAAGGAAACTTTATCTGCATAATTGATGCAACCCTCAGCATATGGATCAAACAACATTTTGGTGAAGATTTCGTAGCCCATTAACTGCTGAGGAGTATTTAAAGAGAAACTTAAACCTAATGAAGATACAGCTTTTACTTTTGTAAAATAAGGGGAGATTTTAGAGTATTAGGTTTTGAGAGTCTTGTTTGTGTGACTTTGTAAGTCACCCATGTATCTTTTGATACATTGAGGTAGACTAATTTTTTATTGTTAATTATCCACTCTAAAATTTTTAAGTAAGAGTGTATTGTTCTTAGTTGAAACTTGTAAGCAAAATTAAGTATTGTCTTGGAGTGTGCTACTTTTATTATTGGTTGTTGTTGAACTGTCACTGGGAGTGTGACTGATTAGGAAGTGAGAGGAAGATCTCATATCTAGAAGATTCCTAGGTAGAAGTTGCACAAGATAATGATTAGGTAAAAAGTTGTAAACGAGGGAGTTTAGCTTTGAACTAATATTATCATAGTGATTTTCCTTCTTGACTTGGTAGCTCCCATATGTAGGTGGTGTTGCACTGAACTGGTGTTTTGATCTCAATGATGTGACATCTGTCTCGACATTTGGTATTTGCGTGCCAGAATTTCATAATTGTTTGATATTCACCCATAGATTCCTTTTATTAGCTAATTTATTTTGGGCATAGATTGTAGTCATCTAGAAACTCTTTTGGCCATCTTGATTCATTATCTCACAATGTACCATTTGGTAAGAACTCACTATCTTAATTATTATCATATCAGTTTTCTTCCACATGATCCATCCTACCATTAGGATGTTGATCATAGTTATCTACCAAACTCCAATAGATACCAAAAATTTGTCTCACTTTATTAGCATTATACTCTTTTACTATAGTTTCCAACAAAACAATACAAGGCACCTGTAAGTTCTTGAGATGTGACCTAATCTTCATATGCCGTGATCTTTTATTTAATCCCCTAGTATTCCAAGCAACAATCATGGGACTTTATTCTCAAATAGTTGTGACTCAATCCTCATTCCTAGTACATCAAATCCATTGCTACATTATATGTCATCGTCTTGAGGTTTATTGCTATTTTCAATCATCACCCCCTTGCCTTTATGCTTATCTGTGGCATTGTATTCCTCAGTGGGATTCTGCAGTACATTGTCTTGTTTATCCTTCTATTTTTTACTGTCCATTTCTGGCTAATCTTTGGTTTAGGCTTTTCACAGATATGTCCCACTATATTTCCTAGTTTACAGAATGGTGGTCTCCATTCATATTCAATTTGTTGTTGGAATTTGGCTCCTGCAGGGTCCCTAATATTGACGAAGTCTTTCAACTCAGTAGTGACATCCATTTCACCAAGAACTCTAGCAATCTTGCCAATACTATTTTCTCCCAGTAGTGATACCCTAAGTATTTTGGCAGTACACTCATCAGTCATGAGGGGTTTTCCAATTGCACTCGCAATCTTGCCAATACTATTTTCTCCCAGTAGAGTAGAGGTAACTGAGGCATTGTGATCCAAATAGGCACAACCCTCATCATGTCATTCTTCATTGTAAACTCTGGGTGTCATTCATGTAAGAACATTGGTTGTTTATAGATTGTATATGGGCATTTTATTAGGACTTCATCCCTATCCTGTTTAGATTTCAATCTGATGATAAAATAATCATCACCATTGTAGTAGAATTCAGGCAAAGAAACAAAATTCTACATGCTTGTTATGTATTTCTTAACAACATTCATAGATAAACCCCTTTTTAAGGTATACATTATTAATCCATTTTTCTAGAATTTCCTCTCTGGTACGACATCTTGTTCCTCTATTATCACCTATATTTCCCCATTAGCAATAGTAGGAGCAATATATTCAATTTCTAATCCATTAGATGACAAGCAATTACCTCGAATTATCTCAACCCAAGGTTGCTTCGGTGTGGTTGATGCTTCTTCCTCTAGCGTCTTCTTCGCCCCTTCCACTATCGGTGCCAACTTTTTCAGTTGATCTCTATTCAGGAATGGTGTGAAAATCGTTGTCGATTGTGCCTCATATTGTTTCACAGTTCTATCTTCAGATGCCTTAGGTAGGCATGGCGCAAGGGGCGAGTCGGGAACTGGTTTAAACAGCCTTGCACCGCAACCGTCTCCATGTAACAAACTGCCCCCGCACCTAAACTTAATCAGAGGGTAAAAAATTACCACTCAAACTCGCCTCTACTAGTAAAAACTATTTTTTTAAATACATATTTTTTCATAACAATATAAATTAATAATTTAATTAAATATTTAAATATTTTAATAATAAATATATTTTTAAAGAGTAAAATAAATCTAATAAACATGTTTTTAAAAAGTAAAAGTAAAATTATTTCTAAAAATTAAAATAACTCTGATAAATGCATAATAAAATAATTAAAATGAGACATTAAAGTAAATTAAAGTAGACCGGAGAGGGGGCGGAGCCGGGTGCGTAGTTGCATCCCCCGCCCCGCCCCCACACTTGTAATAGAAGACCACACCCACACCTGCATCCAATTAAACCGGATTTCCTCAATTAATTTTGAGGCGGGTCCAGACAGATATGAATTTTCTTGTCATGCCTAGTCTTAGATTCTCCCCTGCTTGTTATATAAGCGTTTTGATGGTGTGAAAAAACTCACACCGTCACAGGTGGTGTTGTTGCCATCTGTTTTCTCGACCAACCACGGTCCTACCCCATTTTGCTACCAGAATTCACAGTTATTAAGAATCTTCCTGGTAATCGCAATTCCTACAAAATATCAAAGTTTTGGAAATTTATTTGTCACATTATTTTTAATATAACGAGTACTAAAGAAGTTGTGGGAGAAAGAGGATTATCACGGTAAACTGTTCAGAAAACGAAAATGGAGGAAAAAGGTTGAAGAGAAGGAAAAAGGAACGTGACTGTGGAGAGAGTAAGAACAGAAGAATTATCCGCTGGAAAGAATTGAAGGTAGTTGCAGAAGAGTCACCGGAGAGCAAACCGGAAGTTAGGATTGACCTCAATTCCAAGGTAAGGGTGGGGTTCAATTTTATAACCAAGGGTGTGATGGAATTCATGAAGGGTATGGAATCATGAGTTTGGTTCCGTAGGTTGGTAAATGTTAACGATAAAGGGTTATCTGTGTCGTAATAGTATAGTCGGTCATTGGTCTGTGTAATATTTCGTGAATTGTCGTTCCATAATTAATGGAGTTTTACCATAAACCGTAGATAAATAATAAGTATGTAGAAGTTGTGATGTCGTTCTGCAGAAATGTCTTGAATTCTTATTTGTTTGCATGAATAGATTGAAATGATGAATACCTGATGCATATGAAATTGTTATGTCATCTGATGAGAAAATGTTGTTATAGTATTCTCATTTGATTATGTTGAAATGGTGAGTACATGATGTATGTGAAATAATGAGGTTTCTGTTATGGATAGTTGGTTGTAGGCTTGATGCCTTGTTGCACGGTTGCTGTTGTTGCATTGTAGTCCATAATAGTTGCGTCTCATAGCATATCATTTGGCCTGGATTGGCGACGGTTGGCCTTTAATGGCAAATAAATTGGTTGTGAAGTGTTGACTCCAAAATGGTACCACATGCATATGCACAATTGAGTTGCATAGTTGAGTCGCATTTGTTGAAGTGCATAGTTGAGTTGTGTCGTTATGCATTTGCGAGTAATTGATGAGTTGCTGAATTTAATGATACTGGTGGCGGATATGAATACCGAATTGTTGCGGTTTAATTATTGATAATATTTTGCGAACTGCTGGAATTATAATGTTGTGATAATATTCTGACATGACTTTTATCATGCCTTATGTTATGTTGTTGATATCTCACCCCCTTACGTTGTATATTACCTCCGTTGGTGGTAATTTGCAGGTAATCAGGAATAGAGTGTAGCTTTCCATTAAGGTGTCGTCGGTCGCTCTGATACGTAGCACTCTTGGGGGGATGAACGATGAATTTTACTGTTTTATTTGACTTTCTTATTGCTGAATTTTACTGAATATTCTTCATTTAATTGGTTGTTACTGTCGAGTACTAAATGTTAGTTGTACGCACTAAGCCGGTGAATCGGTAGTGCTGATTTCTATGGTTGAACTAGTTGTTTTCGTTGAATCTATGTAAGGCTTTTACTTGCTGAATTTTAATGGAGTTGCTGCAAGTTTCATGGTCTTGCTTTAATCATTATAAATGTTGGAAATGTTGTATATTCTGTTGCAAATTAATAAGATGCCTTGTAATCGAGATGTTAAGCAAGTTGTTGTATGTTCATCCAAACTTATGTGCTATGTATCATTACTAAATGCATATTGTCTAATTAAGTTGTGATATGTATGTTTCTGTAAGTTGAAAATGTGACGCCCAGGTTTTTGATAGTGTGACGACCGTCACAGGACCCTTACGATCGTCACACGTCCAAATTTTGTGCACTCTGATTATATTTTGATGTTATCCGTTGGATTTGAAGCATACAATTTATACAAAAGACAAATATTCTTCATCAATTAGATAACTTAATTTTTGTTAACATCTTTGATATAAAAATTAGAATAACTATAATTTATAATAAAAATTATATGATAGAACAAGTATTTTTTACTAAATAGTTATTTAAAATTAATTTATTTTTATAATTTATCAACATAAAAATGAGAGAAAGTATATTACATTAATTATAACTTTTTTTCCACTTTTTTAAGAAATTAGCAATTTAAAAAATTATTGAAAGGTATAATTCATAGATGAGACACATGTTTTTATCATTAATTAATTTTTTAAATTAAGTATATTTTAGTGACTTTTAAATAAAAAGTAAAAATAATTATAATATATGAGTTACAATTTTTAATAAAAACACATACACAGAAGATATGTATTTTCTAAACTTAAAAGGACATTGATATATTTCAGGAAAAAAAATCAAGACCTATTTATTATTAATAATTATAAATAAATAAAATATCAAATATTTAATATTTGTTATTATATTTTAAAATAGCTAAGATCATATTTAGTTGGAGTAAACTAAGATATTTTTTGTGGGTACAAAGTGATTTGTAGGATCTAAAAAATTTATAGTTGATTTGAGTTGTTTTTACTTTAATGATAGTTGCTTATAAAAAAACTAAAATTTGACTCTATATTTTATACTTTTTAATTATAATTATTTTTTTATTAAAGTTACTATTAATTTAATAATATAAATAATAATATTATATGTTCTAAAATAAATAACATATGTTAGCTATATAATTTCCGAAAATTAAAAATTAGTGAATAAAATGTATTCAAATGTAAGTTCTTTATAATTATCGTTAACTATAAAAAATTTAATTATTAAAAATCTGCATTAAAGATGTTCTAAAGGAAATATGTTTCATTATTACGCATTAAAAAATTATGTGCAAATTATTTTTCAAATAATATATAAAATGTGAGAGAAAAATAGTTGTAACTAATTAATATTAAAATACTTAAGAAAAACATGTCACTAACATATATAAAAAATAGGCTAAATATTTATCATTGTTTACTATTTAAAACAAATTAGGGAACCGTTATTGTTATTGTGACATTAAAAAATATATTACCCATATTTACCAATTGATTAATATAAAAAAAAAAAGGTACAATAAGTATAGGGCAAATTTCTTATAGCGCAACTATGTGCAGATGTTATGTTTTTCACTTCAAAAGTCAACAAGTTGGTGCATTAAGGCACTTCAAAAGTCAAAAGTCAACAAGTATAGGGCAAAACCCATTAAGGCACTAGGAACACGTGTGTGACAAGGTCAATGAGGGAATTTTTTTTAAAGTAACCATGTTGTTGAAAAAAATTACTAAATAAAAAAATACTTCAAAAAATATAAAAATGGCCATGATTGAACCTTGATGCACCATTTGATATGATTGAAGCAAATCAATTCGTCATATGATATGGCGTGTGTGTATTTTTAAAACATATCCTACAGAAGATGCGCTATCTCATATAGTGACTCCTTTCTGTAGGATTTTTTTTTCTTTTTTTTTCTAGGTTTTCTTTTTTTTTTTAATTTTAGTTTTATAA
The DNA here is from genome assembly GCA_963859935.3 of Lathyrus sativus. Classification (NCBI taxonomy): domain Eukaryota; kingdom Viridiplantae; phylum Streptophyta; class Magnoliopsida; order Fabales; family Fabaceae; genus Lathyrus; species Lathyrus sativus. The sequence goes on from OZ012740.1 coordinate 668,640,048, forward strand.
CATAATTAAAATAATATTTGTAAAATAAAAATGTAAAAAAATAAAATATAAATGGAGGAAATAGTAAAATATACATGAAAGAAATATAAATGGAAGAAATAGTAAAATATAATAATTTATGATATAATAAAAATTACAACTGATAAAAAAAAAAGAAAATTAATGGTCGAATTTATCTAAACGACCACCGGTACCACATTGTGGATGATGCGCGCGACGTCGAGGTATACCACGAGGTTGTTGAGGTGTATCTGGTCTTTGCGTGTTGACCCGTGGAAGAGGTATTTGTTCAGAAGGCTCCGGCATATCAGATAAATTTTGAAGCATTTGACCCCAATAGCTATGAGGGTCACTATCAACGACGCTTCTGTAATTAAGTTCAATGTTCAAGTTTTCGTAGTTTTGTCGGGGAGGTTGGGTGGAGTATGGACGGTATGATTTTCCGAATAGGTACATCAAATCGGTTTGGAAACGATGTATTGGTTGTTGTGGGGTTTGGTATTCAAAAAGTGGATAGGTATTTTGTTGGTAGGAAGATTGACTGTATGGTGTGGGTTCAAAAGAGTTATCTAGGCTATAGGTGGATGGGGTAGGGTAAAAAGATGTATCAGGGCTACATGCAAAAGTGGTGTTGGTTTCAGAACGCTGACGGTATAGGTAAGGCTCTTGTTGTTGTGATTGGGTTGGTGGCATGTATGAGTTACGGTTTTGGAAGATTATTTGGGTGGGCATAGTTGGATGTTGCGTATAAGATTGTGTTTGATGTTGGGCATTGAGTTGCTGATGTGGAGTCAAGGAAGACGCACGTTGTCTCGGGTCAATTAAATATGTCGGCTCAGACAGAAATGGTTGCGAGGTTGTAACCGACCTAAACCAAATCATATATTGATAACTTGGCCTAGCCCCTTCACAATAGAGTCGGTTAAGATGTGTTGACGTTGGTTCTTCCAATGCATACACATCTCTTTTGCAAAGTCCTTCCAATGACCAACATTCCATTGTGTATCCACTCGTAGCTGATGCCATTGTTCTAATGACGTCGGAGCATCTGGAATATCCGGATGCATCCCAAACTGTAGTTTCACCTGGTCACTTTGGTGCATCCCCATTATAGTGAACCTAATGATAAGTGTTTTAGATGACCACACGACAGCATCATCGGCGTTGGGCTGGTGGTCGAGACCCTCGTATGGCATCCAAACAAACTACATTAACAATATACGCAATAAGAAATACAAGTTTGTGTTTATCAATTAGACAAAGTAAAGGTAGATAAATTACATCATCTGGCCTAATGTATTCAATAAGGTTGCAGTACACGACTATGGAGTTCCTGGGACATCTTTGGTAATTCATCCCCGGAACAGACCACCTAAAAAAAAGAAACACAAATAAATTAGACGCTAAGACACATCGTACAAATAATTAAGTTACAAAGAAACTTCGGTTGTAAATTCGTCTAAAAAATAAACTTACTTGTTAGCGTATGGGAACGTGAATGGATTGCGGTTGACTAGAGCAAGTGTTGGCATCCTAGACCAACCCCACGCTTGAAGGAGATAAGCACAACCATAAAAAGTACAAGAATTTTTTTTGGCATTTTTACATAATGCATTATATAGATGGTCGAAGACAGCTGATCCCCAACTATATGTGCACACTTTGTTAATGTTATGCAACAACGGTAAATACATAATATTTGCAGTATTTCCAGTACTGTCTGGAAATAAAAAAAATGGCCAAACAATATCATATGTGTTTTACTTTGCCATCCTTTTGGTGGTTTTGGTCGTGTGTGTTTCATTCCCTTATCCCTTTTGGTGATGACGGCCTTTTACCAGTTATTTACAGCTTACTCAGAGGTTTATATCATCCAGCATTTTCAATTCTCAAGCATCTCTCTTTCTTTCGGACAAATCCAGGGTCTTTTTATATCTAATAGACTTCTACCTCAGGAATGTGAACGCCAATGCAGTTCATTCTCCTGGGTTTAAGCCGATTAGATAGGGGCATCTGTCATACCCTAAATTTGTCCTACCCTTTTGTAGATATTTTCACATTTTATTGTTTCGTGCTATTAGACACGTGCCCACCCGAAATTGGACGTTTTTCAAAAATTTATCTTTTGACCAATCAAAGTGTGTCATGTGGCCTAAAAGGGTTTTTTTGTGAATCTTATTTCTTTTCTTAATTACTTAAACTTTTTCTTTTAAAAAAATGTTACTAATAATTTTTTGTTAATAACTTTCTTTTATTTTTATTTAACTAATGATATTTTGGTAATAATTAGTTAATTAATAGTAATGTAGGTTTGATTAGCACTTTTTGTTAATATTCTTTATTTATATTTGTTAACATTTTTAAGTAGTTTGTTAATAATTTAAAGTAAGAGGACAGCATTTAAAAATGCTGAGTGGATCATTTGTGGGAGTGAGCCCACGGTTGGAGGCCCATTAGGAAGAGCTGGAGACCTCACGCGGTATAAGAAGAGAGGGTTGCTCAGATGAAGAGGACACTGTTCATCACTCTTAAACAAAACCCTAGAATGGCGGCCCCTTTGAGGAACCCCAAATTCACCCGAAAACCTAGAGAATACAGTTCATCACTCCGAACAAAACCCTAATTCGGCGCCGATTCTACCCAACCCTAACCTCTCCTTCAAATTCAATCCACCATCGGACCCTTCTTCTTCACACACTCCTCATCTTCACCGTCGCCAACCCTTTTGCTTCTACTTCCATCACCATCATTGTTCTCGTTTCGGAGGCTCAACAATAGCTCAAGGCCCTTCACCATTTTCGATATGGTCTCACAACAGTATTGAGAGTGATCATGTTCGTATTTGGTTCCACTGAGGTTTCGACATTTCCGACGTCACTCATCAACAACATATCTTTGATGGGATCTTAGGTTTGACTTCGGTGTGATTTTATGCTTCTGTTTTTTTATGGCGGCTTTGTCTTGTTTCGGAAGCAGGTTGTAGATGCAGTTAATATCGGTTGATTTCTGGCTATGAGCTTCATGTTCATTAAGCATTTGCAAGCACTTCCTGTTCGTACGCAATTGTTACTGTCAATCTGGCGCACACAGCACCACTTCCAATGACAAGGCATTTGGCGTTTCAGTTTCGGTAACATTTTGACATGGAAGCCTCATGCTTTCTCTTTCCATTTGCTTTGATATTTATAATGTTGTGTGTGTTCTTTTTTGTTTAAGATTTGGTCCAATATTTTTTCTCTGAAAATCTTTGTGCTATTGGTAAGATATGGTTGTATACTGGATTTACTGCTATTGTATGTCCTGAATTGCATCGTGTATTTGAATTGACAAAAGATTACATTGGCAGCGTATGGTTTATTTAACTTAAATTTAATTCATGATGGTATGTGTGTGGAGTGTATACTATTGTGTTGCGGCTGTTTATGTTTATGGCGCCAAAATCAAAATTCTGCAGTGACTATTTGATACTGATCTATTGGGATTTTGTTACCCATGTATGCATTTCATTTATGTACATCTCATTTTCATATCTACTGCTGTTTTGACGTTGGTCTACATTTTGGTCCAATCACAATTGATTGTGTTGTTGATATCGTACCCGAGTTTCGGTCGGATTTTATCCAAAGTCATTAAGCTGCAATTGAATTATACTGTGAATATTATACAAATTGAATTGATGTTGCTGCAATGTAGATAATACCAAACTGCTACTATGAATGAATAATTTTTGAGTTTCAGTTTAATGTGTAACTCACCATGAAACCAACAAACGGTCGGTAGCAAGGGATTGGTAAGGTGGTCCAAAATGTCAACAACATTTCATCCAGTCCATTAGCAACTCAAGCCGGTTTCAAGAGCATGAAATTTTGAGGGTTTTGTGGTCGCAACAAGGTTTTTCAGTTCATCATACTTTGGGTCCAAAGGAAATCATGACTCACACCTTCAGACATGGTTGTGATTGTCGGCATCTCGTTTAGTTCTTAGCCTCAGCTTCAGTTGTGAATAATTTCTGTACAGGCTGTGATACCGTCGAAAGAAAATCCTAAACGAGAGGGATTCACAATCACGACACGCAAGGTTATTACGGCGCATCATCTCTCCGTCCGTTCAACAAGACTCAGCGCGGCTACGTCATAGCTTTTACTTTCAGATTGGCGATGAATTTCGACACCGCGGTAACATTGCAGATATTGTTATTTTTCTGTCGAATCTAAATTTGCTTTTCGAAAGTTATATTGTATTGTTGAGATTATTTTGAGTATTTTGAATGTTTTTCCCGTTAATCTACTGTTATGGAAATGTTCATAGGGATTGTTGGTGTGATTGTGTTCCTGTCGTAAGAAACATATAATTGGTATACTTCTTGTTAAATTTGATTCACTGCTTCATGTTGGAGTTCGTATGTAAGATTTAAGTGAGCAACTCACACGATTAATGCTTGTTATGTCATATGTTAAATATATTGCTTGTTATGTCATGTGTTGGTTTGATTTAGAATACATTGCTATTTGATGGGAGTATAAATATTGTTAAATTTGATTCACTGCTAGTTTGTTGTGGGATTTGGATAAAATCAAGAATTTAATGCTACTGGCTATGTGTAAATGGCTATGTGTAAAGGCAGGTTAAATCAATTCGCATCAGGATCTCACAGCATGGCTTGGAACTTGTTATTTTTGCTGCTGTTAAGCTCTTTAATTAGCTTTTTCCCGGAAAAAATTTAGTTTAATCTTATTAATTTTTTTTGTTTTTTTTTTTGTTTTTGTATTTTCACTTTTTAGATATTTTAATTTGGTGTTAATAATCTTAATGTTCAATTTTAATTCACTTAATTGATTTAATTAATTTCTAAACAGAAGTTCTAGATTGTTTCTTTTTATAATACTTGATAAGCTTAATATTCATATCTATTTCAAATAAATAAAAATCTTTTATTATATTTAGTAAGTAGCATGTTTTTAGACAGTTCGAAAATCAAGCCTTAGTTTTTTTTTTCAAACTTACTTTAACTTTTGACTAATTTTCTAATCTTAATATAATTTATTTTCAATATGAATCTTTTTTTTATCAATAACGAAAAAGAACTTTTAAGGTTTAACATCTTTTGAGTTCTTGAATAATCACTATTGGGGCGTACGCCTTGGGTAGTGACATTCGACTCTTCGTTTCAAAATATACCCTTTAATTATTTAGACAAAGAAATGTCATTGGAGTCAAGCATTCCACATGATACTTTCACTGTTTATTCAAACAATATTCCATAAATTAAATCAATCACGAAAATTAAACTCTTAAGGTCTAGCGCCTCTTGGGTTTTTGAGTAATTATTATTGGGGCGTACGCCTTGGATAATACTGTTTGTTTTTCGTTATGATCTTAATTATTTGAGCAAAATATATCATACGAGTCTGGCACTCCATGTGATATTTTCGTTGTTTTTTTTCAAATCACAAAACAAATTAAATTCTTGAAGTCTAGCACTTTTTGAATTTTTGGACGAACATTATGGAGGTGTACACCTCAAATAATATGTCGTTCGACTTTTCATTTTAGTACGCTATTTAGAACAAAGAAATATCATAAGAATCTAGCATTCTGTGTGATATTTCCGCTGTTCATCCGAATATTTTTCAAATAAAAATGGTGTTATTGGAATCTAGCATTTCAGTAATACTCTGATTATTTAGTTGTAGGGTTGACGTCTCATTTATTAAATAATTGATATTTTCAAACCCAATCTCGCGTTCTCACTTCTCACATGTTCACAAATTATTTTCATACCCCATTTCGCTTCAAATCATTTTAAAAATATTTTTCTCGATTGAACTTCGAAAGAAGGAGATTCTTGGAATCTAGCATTCCTTGAATTTTCGAGTGAATAGCTCTCGAGGCACGCTCTTGAGTTGTTATTCACTCAACCTTTCGACCTTTTTCAAACTCAAAACGCTTTCAAACGTATCCTAAGTCGAGTGTTCGTACGCATTCGCAACCTTTGACACTTCGCACACACATTCACAATTCCTCGTGGTCTCGATATTAGGGGCACCCTCAGGGACTAATATCGTTTCTTACAACCTTAACCCTTGACACGTCGTCAAGTCGGTTCCATCTTCAATCAAATCCTCGACACGTCGTCGAGCCAGTTGAAAACAGCTTCCTTTTGGCCTCGCATGCCATTTTGCGATTCGATCCTTTCACAAACATTTTTAAAACTTACGAAAGAGAGATATTCTTAGAATCTAGCATTCTCTGAATATTTGAATGAGTAACTCTCGAGGCGCGCCTTTGAGTTGTTATTAATTTATTCTTTCAATTTCAAAACATCCCACTCTTTATCTTCAACCTATTCAGTCAATTCCCGAAGGAACTGAGTTCTTGGAGTCTCGCATTCCTTGGATTCTTGAGTGACAAGCTCTTGAGACGCGCTCTTGGGTTGCTTGTCAGTCCTCCTTTCATCTCTTTCTCAAACTTCCAACCTATTCAACCTCTTTTTTTCGTGGTCGTCCCCACGAACTACGACTGCTCTGATTCTTCATTCTCGTCCGAATGTAAGATACGTAGGCACAAGATTGCGATGATCTTGGCGAGCACACTTCTATCCATCTTCCGTTTCCTCCCACCCTTTCCCGTAGTCGAACTACGAAGCTCTGATTTCTCATTCTCGTCCGAATGAGCATACGTAGGCACAAGGGCCCCAATCCTTGGCGAGCACCCTATCCTCTAACTACCCATCTCTCCTTTGCATCCTTACCCTTTTAACCTACCGATCCTACCTTTAACAACGAGAAGAAAAACAAGTAAACCTAAACAACACTCCCCACAATTACCTTAAGAGGTTCCCGTCGAGTACGACGGACGTGAGGGGTGCTAATACCTTCCCCTCACGTAACCGACTCCCGAACCCGGAACTTGGTTGCGACAGCCCTGTTCCTATCCTTTCGTTTAAGAGTTTTTCTCGATATTTTCCTCTCCCGTTTATTCGGGAAAAATAAAGTTCGGTGGCGACTCTGTCGAACCGCATTTTCCGCGCCTTTCGCGCGAGGGTCGTTTCTCCGAAATGTCTCCGTGATTTTTCGAGGTGCGACAGGTTGTAACGTGGCCTGGTTCACGGTTTATGAAACAAAAGATAAAGGCTCAAAATTTATTTGTACCCACCCAATCTACGTGATGATCTTCAGTCCTATGCTCAGTTAACTCATACTATGCATTCAGGTTCCCATAAGTTAGGGATTTCATTGATCGTAGCAGTGATGATTCAGAAGTCAAAGGGACCTATGAAAAGGCAACCACTACTCCCCTATAACATTTGATTGTTTTGACATTAAGGATTTTCAAGATAAGGATTTAAAAATCTCTTTGTATTATCCCTAAATTTTGCCTAAACTGTTTATTTTAGAGTTTACAATCAGCGGGATGCCCCAGTTTTGCCTAAGTCTCCTTCATAGTTTTTGACTTAGCGGGCTTCTTTTGCTTTTTTTATATTATTTTTTTGTGTGAAGGAAAGTGACTGTTTGATTTTAATGATTACGGTGAACCATCATCGACCTTTTGATTAGAAAACATCTTCGACACTTGTTTGACATGTGCGAAGGAAAATTTGTTAATGAAAGGTGTATCGTATGAACACACAACCAAGTTAACTGAGAATTACCCATCCCAAGGTTAAAATTGTGGGTTTTTTGTAACGAAAGAAACTCCAACTTCTAGGCTCGAAGGGGGTAACGAGGGATTAACTTCCTTATTTCTCCAGTGTTTGGGAATTGAAACAATGCCTTACATCGTCACAAGGTTTGATTGAAAGCATACTGACAGCAATTATGGGTATAACGTTTTCATCATCCTCCCTCCAATCTTAGCATATCAAAATTTTGGACAAGAGGTAAACATTTGAAAAATAAAGCATAAAGATGCAAATAAATGGACGGAAATGAATTGAATCAAAAGTCGCAATGCTTATTTCATTAATGAAAGTACAAACATAATTAAAAGCAAACAACTTAAACAAAATAAGGAAAGTGCAAACAACGAGAAACAAAAGGCCTAGTGACAAAACTTCATTTCTGATGTACTGGCAAGGGATTTTTCTGAACATCCGGATGACTGTCTGTAAAATCAAGTATTCCAGTTCTAATCAGTTCACGCACCCTAGCTTTCAATGCAAAACAATGCTCCAAGTCATGGCCTAAGGCACCCTCATGAAAAGCACACTTTAGATCAGCCCTAAATCCAACTGGAGGATTAAGAGGAGGTGGTAAAGCCTTTGTAGTGATCAGTCCTTGTCGGACTAAGTCAGGATATAGCTCTGTGTAAGTCATGAGAATAGGATCAAAGTGACTCCTGTTCCGTTTCTGGTCTGATATCTGTGTCAAGGAATCAGCTTGACGACTCAAAGGTACACTAGAAGACGATAGGACCAAGAAGGAGAAACTGGGGGATAAATGCAATGCAAAAATGTGATGCTAATGCCATGCAATGGTCTCAAGAATTTCAACGGTCGATTGCAAACATTCCCTTTTAGGAAAGCGAGAAAAGCTGTTAGACTTTAAAATGTAGGACTTCTTGAATTTGCAAAGGACTTTTGAATTCCTTGAAACTAGAAATGATATGATGCTTTATGGATGCAAAGCACAAACGCACATAAGCAAACAAAGGTCCTAATTTTAGAGGAACAATGAATGGAGTCAAGGTCTACCCTTCCCAAAGTGATGTGTACTATAGATTAATTGTACCTGCAGAACAAGGGTTCTAAAAAGTGCCCAAAGTCATCAGCCCATCTTTTGGATATTATCAACTTCTCGATTGACTCAAGGGTCGATAATATTCTCAAGAGAACCTCGTTCGAGTGTAGTATCGCGTAGCAACCATTGTAGGACTACTCCCACATAGTTCCCGCACTACGTCCTATATAAGGTCAAGATGGTGTAAAGGTACTACGGTTCCCAGTATCACAGACTCCAATCGATAATGGTAAAAGTTTTCACGACTACACTCGATCAACCGAACCGTTTTCGAAAGTGTCTCAACTGAGCGGTGATTCTCGATTTAGCTTAGTCGGGACTCACTCCCTATAAGCCTCGTCGAATATATCGCCATCCTATAATAATGTCACTCAAGTCCGGGTGTAGGACTTATCTCACAACACAGTAACTCCAAGTAAGGTACCCCAATATATACATACAAGTGAGCAAAATATATAATAAAACAAATATATAAAGAAAAATAAACAAAATAGGGATAACCCTCAATAGTTAGGACTCCCCAGTGAAGTCGCCATTTTCTGTTGCGGTGAAATTTGGATGTCAAGCTATTGATTAACTTGAATCTTAATTCATTTACAACCGGTCTTTGATTTATCCGAAGGAAAGGTTAAAGAAAGGAAAAACCTAAAAGGGAGAGATCTAAGGTTCGGGGGTTGGTTAAATTTAGGGAAGGTATTAGCACCCTAAACTTCCGTAGTACTCTACGGGAACCTTTTGTTTATTTTTTTTATTTATTTCATTAATTATTTTGCTTAAGGGTATATACAAAGGATTGAAAATTAAAAAAGACCTAGGGGTTAATTCTAAGTTTACTCGGCAAGACATCGCATCTTGTGCCTACATATCCTTACGGGAATGGAATCAGAGTAACTGTAGTTCCCCTCAAAAGGGAGGTTAGATACTTCTTGACTGTGGTCAAGGTTTCAAGGGGAATAAACGCATCTTAAGGACACGCTTACATGGAGTCTTAAACTCTGATCTCTATGTTATAAATTGTTAAGTGCATTAGGGTTAGGTTAGGGATTCCGCGGCGGGAAACCCTAAAATGAGTGCGGCGACTCTTTGACCTAAAGCTAGGGGTAGTTTTGTAATTTTGTCCACGGCGAGACATTTGTGAAAAGTTAGGGTTTGTAAGGGTTTGAAGTTTTGAGGACTATTGGCGTGGCGGCCAAACGGCTAGACCTAATCCTTCGGAGGAATGCAATGGGACAAATTAACGATGCAAATGCGCGAATTTAAACCATACAAACAGCAGAAATTAAAGTGCGGAAAGGTAAACGCGATAATTTGTTCGCGAAGTTACAAATGAGAAACAGATACAATTATAATACAACTTGAATTGAAAAACACATTAAAATAGCTAATAGCAACGTAACAAGCTGAACATTGAATACACAAAGTTAGTAGACAGAGTCAGACAGTAATCAGACGATTTATGAAACGAAAGTGCGAAAGTTATAGATATTCTTTGTTGTTTATTTGTGATATATAAAAAAACTTTTGATTTAAGTTAAAAAAGAGGTTTTAATATTATTAAAAAACTTTTCAAAAATAGTCTTAATTTAATTATCTAACAAAAAGGTTTTATTTTAAAAAAAAGGTTTAATGTTATTATTATATATTTTAAAAAAAACGGTTCTAGTTATTATTTTAAAAAAATATTTTAGTTATTATTTTAAATTTATCTAAAAAAAAGTTTTCCTTAAAAATAATAGGTTTTCATATTAATTTGGAAAAGATGTTAATGTTATTTATTTTAAAAAAAAACAGATTTTTATATTATAACAAGTTTTAATAAATTAATGATAACAATAATAATAATAGTAATAATAATAATAATAATGATAATAATAAATAATGATAATAATAATACTAATAATAATAATAATAATAATAATAAGGCAATAATGAATTTTAAATGTGGCAAATAACCCAACAATGTTGCTAACGCAGAAATGCGCTCATCGCAACCAGATCTAAATCGGACGAAACAAAATTTATCGCAAAGAAAAAGAAATTAAGCAAAAAAACAGTATTATTGCTCACACAAAAATGCGATCATCGCAACCAGATCGAAGTAACACAAATGTCACGCGTCATGCACACAAATGTGCAAACATCGTATCGACATAATTCGATCAAAAATTAATCTTATATATATATAAACTCTAACAATTTAAAAAATTATAAATATATAAACGTAACAGTAATAGATAAAGAAAAAGAAATAACGGTAATAGATGAAGAAAAAGAAATAACAGTAAAAGATGAAGAAAAAGAAACAACAGTAATAGATGAAGGAAAAGAAATAACGGTAAACGATGAAGAAAAAGAAACAACAGTAATAGATGAAGAAAAAGAAATAACGGTAAACGACACTCCTCTTAGGTTTTTTTCATTCTCCCCTTTTTCAACAAAGCAACACATGTATATATAGGGAACAAATTAGGGTTAACACCAAATTGTCAATAATGTCCCTAAAGCCCATTTTAAAGCCCAAACTAAATAATTAGTTAAGAAAAAAAAAATAAATTTAAAATAATTTAAAATAATTAAAATAAACTTAAAATAAAAACTAATAATCCTGATTCCTAAAATCAAAAAATATTATAAAAAGAACAAAATTTTTTTCAATATTTTTTATTTTATGATTTTTTGGATATTTTTATGAATAATTTAGAAAAAAGTGAAAAAAAATAATATTTTAAAAAATGATTTAATTAAAATACGAAAATAATAATTAAATAATAATAATAAACTATTTTTGTTATTTTTTAATGAAAGATAGAAAAATTTAGAGTAAAAATAATAAAAAACAAAAAAGTGACAAAGGTGAGATTCGAACTCTCAACCTCTCACACTCACAACTCCTTACACATGTCCTCTTGTCAATTATGCCATTTTTACTTTTTTAGAAAAAAATGCATGCCATATGATATTTACCTGCAAAAAGTCAAACGACTACACAAATTTGTTAGTAATTGATTAAATGCAATAAAAATGCAATGAAATGCGACGACAAATCTTAGGGCAAAATTTGGGGTATTACACTTCTCATACTCGGCGGACTCCTCGTTTAACACGATACTATTGTAGTGTTGTCTGAGGTATTTCAAATTAATACCTTGCCCCTTTGGTCTACCCTCACATTCTGGTTGACGTGTGTCGACACATAGAGGGGAGCCCAGTAAATCTTCTCAAAGTTGGTCATTAACACCAACTTTGCCGTTGACGACCTTACCGTTGATGAGTAGGCCAAGTAACATGTATACATCCTGTAAAGTTACGGTACACTCACCAAAAGGTATGTGAAATATGTGTGTTTCTGGTCTCCAGCATTCGAACAATGCTAGAATAAATTTGGGATCCAGTGAGTACGATTTGATTTTAATCAAATCATCGAACCCACATGCTTCAAGGTATCTCTCTATTAAAGGGTCGTGTGGTATGTAGTCATGCACACGAAAACAAAACCTTGATACATCCTGCAAAAGAATTTAAATGCCATTAGTTTTAAAGGAAAATTAAACTTCATAAATATCGACAACAAAAAGAAAAATACTTACAAACTCCGCAATGTTCTTAATTGTGCCTCTGTGATTGTTGCCCATTGTGAGTAGAGACATTGTGGGTTAAGTTTGTTGATTGAAGTTTGCAGGGTGACAAGAAGAATTTGTAGAACGTATGAGGAGTATAGCTTGTAATGGGATGAGAAGAGTTTGAGAGTTGATGAACATCTATTTATAATCCTCGAATATTATGAGAGTAGTGTGGTGTTGTCATGCATACAGAGTGTTGTCAAGCATGCATGTGAAATGGAAGTGCATGTTGTGGTGTTGTCATGTGTGCAAAGCAAATGTCAAGCATGCATGTGATTTAGAAATGCATGTTGTGGTGTTGTCATGCATACAGAGTGTTGTCAAGCGTGCATGTGACATGGATGAAGGGAAGCGTGCAGGTTTAGTCTTGTCATGCATGTGAGGTAAAAAACATTGATGCAGTGCTGTCATTCATGCCGAGTATAGAGAAAATATATCATATGCTAGAGTGTGGTTTTGTCAAGCATGCATGCAAGTGTAGGCATGTAGAGTGCAAGTTTCTAAGTGCAGGAGTCACATGAAAATGCATGTTGAAATGTTCAAGTTTCTAAGTACATGAGTCACATGAAAGTGCATGTTGTGGTGTTGTCAAGCATGCAGAGTGTACCGTAAGCATGCATGTGACATGGATGAAGGGATAATATTAAATCTGATACATTTATTAATGTATTTGGCATAATATTAAATCCGAATTATTCAACTTATCTAAAAAATAAACTATTTTTTTTATAAATAGAATCAAAAAGAGTATTATAAATATCTAAACATTTTTAAATTATTATTGTGTATACATTTATTAGTAAGAATCTTGTAGGCACGCATAGAATCAGAGTGTAGACGATAGGCATGGATAGTGTAGGCGGTAGGCATGCAGAGTGCAGACGCTTACCGTAGCCATGTGTATTCATTTATTAGTAAGAACCTTGTAGGCATGCATAGAATCAGAGTGTAGGCGGTAGGCATGTAGCCTGTAGATGGTAGGTATGCAGAGAATCAGAGCGTAGACGCTAGGCATGCAGAGTGTAGACGGTAGACATGCAGAGTGCAGACGGTTACTGTAGCCATATGTATACATTTATTAGTAAGAATCTTGTAGGCATGCATAGAATCAGAGTGTAGACGTTAGGCATGCAGGGTTTTGTCTTGTCATGCAAGTCACTTTGTAGGCACGCAGGGTTTTGTCTTGTCATGCAGCTCACCTTGCAGTTATAATAATAAAAAGCAAGATTTTATTGCTATTAATACAGTAGACAAATCTGAATTATTATCATATCAATTAGTAAAACAATCCCTTCAAACACAATTTTTCTAAAATATTAGCTATGTCTCAAACACCACAATACATGATTAGTGCACATCTAAACGGTGAGGTTTTTGAATGTAACATAGCCGGTTACGATTTCAGGAATACTGATGTTACAAGAATTTTGATTGACAGAAGGTCAAATTTTTTACACTTGAAGTCAAGATTAGAAAAGAAACTGCAATGTGGTCCAGTTGGTCAAATAATCTACAAGAATCTGGTGTTCTTTGGCGGACACAATCAATGTAAAATTTTCCCATTAAAGATTTGAGACGATGAAGATGTGCGTAGCATGTTCTGCAGTCATGAGTATTCTGGTTTCTCAGATATCGTGCTATATGTTACGTTACAACAACAACAATCGTCTCAACAACTTGATTCTTCTCAAGTTTTTTATGAATCTGATGAGGAACACGTCGAAGTCAATGTCATTAATGAAGAAGAAGAAGAAGCTGAAGTCATTGTTGATGACATGGTAAATAACGAGGAAGAGGGGGTTCCACCCGGTCATATTTATTGCCCACCTCAACACATGACAACTCTCGACTTAGGTGACGATGAACCCTCAACAAATGTTTTTTACAACCCGAACTATGCAACAAAAGGACTATTAAAAGAGGGTGGCGAGTTTCGTACAAAAGAAGATTGTGTCCGAGAAATTAAACAATATCATATGGACTTATCAGCAGATTATATAGACGATCGAACAAATCTGACTCGGTATAAGATCTACTATCGTAACGAGGAGTGCCCGTTCTGATTAACAGCGTCTTTCAGGAAGAGAAGTGAGTCATGGAAGATAGGGTCAATGGGTTCATCCCACACTTGTATAATCACGAATCCGATGCAGGACCATCGCAAGCTCAACTCTCAATTGATTTGCATGAGATTCTATCGGTTAGTAGCGACAACCCGTATTTGAAGGTGAGTACCATAATTTCATATATGGTTTAAAGGTACAATTACACTCCTTTATACCGGAAAGCATGGATAGCTAGAACTAAAGCAGTTGAAAGGGTGTCTAGAAATTGGGAGGAGTCTTACAAGGAACTTCCAAAATTTTTGGTGGCTCTTAAACAATACTCTCCAAGGATTGTTGCCATATTGGAGACAATGTCAGCGTATACACCATATGGGACTTGCATTAGTGGAAATGAAATTTTTCACAGGCTCTTCTGGGCGTTTGAACCATGTATCAAAGGCTTTGCTTATTGTAAACCTATAATTCAAGTTTATGGCATATGGTTATACGGGAAATATAATGGCACGCTACTCATGGCTATGGCCCAGGACGGGAACAACAACATTTTTCCAATAGCCTTCGCTATAGTTGAAGGGGAGACTGCTGGGGTTGGAGTTTTTTCTTAAAAAATCTCCGCTTTTACGTTTCTCCCCAACCTAACTTATGTTTGATCTCTGATAGACACCCATCAATCGAGAGTGCATACAATAACCTTGATAACGGTTGGTAGGATCCTCCCTTGACCCATGTGTATTGCATAAGACATATCGCCCAAAATTTCATGTGGGAAATCAAAAATAAAACACTAAGGAAGAAGGTTGTGAACTCAGGATATGCACTAACAGAGCTCACATTCAAACACTACCGTGACGAGATCAGACTGACAAACACAGGTGCATTAAGATGGATTGATAATATTAATAAAGAGAAATAGACACGGGCATACGACAATGGGGTGCGATAGGGCCACATGACAACTAACCTCGTTGAATCAATGAATTATGTTTTCAAGGGAATCTGAAACCTACCGATAACTGCCTTGGTAAAGGCAACATATTTTAGGCTAGGCACACTCTTTTATAACAGACGTACAAAATGGGGTTCAATATTACAATCTGGTCAGTTGTACAATAATAGTTCAATAACATTCATGAAAGACGAAGCTGCCAAAGCCAACACACATGTGGTCATAATCTTTAACCGTAATAAAGGTTGGTTCAGTGTTGCCGAGTCAATTGAACACAATGAAGGAAGGCCTAGGGGATGTTATCGGGTTGAACTAGATAGGAGCTGGTGTGACTGTGGGAAGTGTTAGGCATTTCGTATGCCTTGCTCTCATGTTATAGCAGCATGTTCGAAGGCGCGTCAGGCTCCAACCAACTATCTTTGTACAGTTCACCAAGTGATAAGTCTATGCAATGTCTACACATGTAGCTTTAAGGTGGTGGAAAAGGGGGACTATTGGCCTCAATACGAAGGCGAAATTGTCTTGCATAATAATTTGATGCGAAGAAAGAAAATGGGTCGCCCTAACAGCACGCGCATTCGAATGGAGATGGATGCAGCAAAAAAGATGGTAAGATTATGTAGTTCGTGTCGGCAATCAGAACACAATCATACAAAATGTCCTAACATAGGATCAAGCACAAGATCATAGTGTCTAATGTAACCGTGTCCCTTTAAATCAACAGCAAATTGAATTCCATTTAAAGCATACGTAACCGATTACAATTAGCAAGCAACACAAGTTAAACAAACATAACTTAATATCACAACAACATTCCGAAAATAACAACAACAAACCGACATAAAATAGAACAATGCATCAAGGTGTCTACGATATCACAACCATCAACGTTATCTTCTTTGGTGTTAACATCATCACAAGGACACCAGCATCATTTCCACTTTTTTCCATTCAGAGTAACTCTGTTTCTCCCTGACTCCTCGACCAACCTCTCAATTTTCCTAATCTTTTCACCTGCAGCAATATCTCCTTCTAGCCAGCGGTTCAGTTCCCTATGCAAATGCTCCAACGTCTACGTATTCCATAGTAGCACCTTCATCGGAGGCTTTGTTGCTGAAAAATAAACTAGGACATTTCTTTTCATTAGAGATGCAAACATTCTAGACTGAATTTAAAATTATGAAGACTTGAGTCTTTTGGTATAAATTGTTGTGAAAAAATATATGAGTGTGCAGTCTTATTTATAGAAAAATAAAATAGTACGGGCGCCATATGATATGCCTTAAATACCCTTGCAAAATTTATATACTTTTTTTCAACAAATACCAAAATTTAACAAAGTAGGGTTTAAAAATATTAAAATTCAAAGGTGACCTACAATTATATATTTATTATATTTTAAAATTATATATTTATTATGTTTTAAAATTTAAATCAATATATATTTATTATGTTTTCAAATTATATAAGAATTATATATTTATTATGTTTTAAAATTTAAACAAATATATCAAATATCAAAAAAACAAAAATTATATTTATTCTAAACCAATATATATTTATTCTAAACCAATATATTTTAATTATGTTATAAAACTAAAATTAAAAACAAAATTACTTAATTTTAATTATTTTTTTTAAAACTAAAATTAAAACCTAAAAAACAAAGAAAAAAAAGGGAAGAAAAAAAAAAGAAAAAAGAAAAATCCTACAGAAGGGATTCGCCAAATGAGGTGGCGCATCCTTTGTAGGGTAGTTTTCAAAATGCACAGACACGCCATATCATATGACGACTTAGGTCATGTAAGCCATTTCATATGGCGGCACAAGGTTAAATGATAGCCACTTTAGTAAAAATTTTTGTGGTAATTAATTTGAATAAAATGGTTATTTAAACAAAAATTCTCAATGAGGTATTGTCTATTCAATACATTGTTGATTATGAAAGTGAAAAAAAATATTTGCAAGAATACAATATGTTCTACCGTAATGTTATAAGAAGATTCATTGTTACAGAAAATTCTACTTTGCCCCTGCTTTATTTTTTCAATGTCCCGGGTTTGAGGGTTTTTATGGTCTAAAGTTCACAATTGATCTTAAAAAGTTATAAACCAATCCTCTGTCAAATCAATCAATTAGTTTTCTATCAAAACTTTGAAATTTTAACGTTCCTAATAGATGTTTTCAGGATGGCTCTTCCTCCATTTCCATATATTTTTCTTATCCCATTCAACTACCATAGAATGACCTCATCTTCCTTATCTATGCATCTCAAAATCGCTTATTTAAACTCTAAAATTATTGTTTCGCTAAATTAGACAATTCTCTCACAGATGTTGAAATCTTCTACCATCATCAACATCAGTTCTGCATATCTTTCATTTGTTTGGTTCTTCGCATCTTCATCTATTATTACCAAGGATCTGAAGATTTTTTTTTCTCAATAGAAAATAATAAATTTCATACACATATTCCAATTTCTTTTTTTACATTTGCCTTTTTTTAAATGCTTTTGAAACACTAATATTTTCATTTTTACTCTTAGTTTAGATCTGCAATATCACCATACCTTAATCATTTGATTGTGTTTTTAGTTTTCTAAATTTAAAATTGATTTGATGAATCATACTTTGAAGCTCATGTCTTTTTTTGTCTTCCATTTTCTTATTCAGATTTAGAAAAGATTGTGGATGGGATTTTGAATGTGGATTCAATCATAGATCTAAAGTATCATATTTTCGTGCTCAAATGATTTTATATTTGATTTTCATGTTGAGATCTTCAAAAATATTATGGATAAAAGACATGTTTTCAATTCCACCGACATTTTAGCATGCTCTGTTGGCTCATCAACGGTTTATATATTTTTTTATAAAAATATTGTATGAATACAATTCTTTGTACTAAGTTTTGATTTGTATATGTGTTATTAATAACTTGAAGAAACCAAAGGAGTGATATTTTAGTTTTCTCTTTAATTTTAGTTTACTACATTTCATATTGTTTCACATTATTTAATTTTGCAATTGTTTCTTTTTGGATATTGTATTACTTTAAACTCATTTTTGATTCAATGTTATTTTAATTTCATTCTGGTATCTCCCTTAATTATGTTTCATGTTATTTTCTATTTTGTAATCAGTTTATCATACTGCAAAAGTCTTCAAAAATCATATTTTTCACTGTTAAAACGCCCCACAAGCGAATTTCTGCATTTCTGCAGAATTTGCCTCTGTGACGGTCGTCACACTCCCCTGACGGTCGTCACGCAGATAAAACCCCAATTCTGTCAAAATAGAGGTCACGCACCTCTCCACCTCCACTCTCCAAATTCCCCACTTTCCCACATTTAAACCCCACTAAAAACCCTCTGAATCCCCCATTAAACCTCCATCATTTTAACTTCCAATTCACTATTATATATTAACCTCTGCACTCCCATACCTCACCATCCACATCAACTTCCTATTCTCAACCTCTGCACTTCTCTCACGAAAATGGCCAGACAAAATCGTGCAAACCCCAACTTGAGCATTATCACTTTCCGAGAAGGCGAGGCCGGCGAAAGGCAGCAAACCAACTTCATAGCTTTCCATCAGCGGTCGCTTCAGCCGACCCAGTATGCTCACCTGGATTCTCTGACAGAACTAGGGATTCTGGATGGCGTAACTTGGATGTTACAGAGAGTCGGCATCTGGCATCTCTGCACCAATCCCCAACCCACCTACGAGCAACTCACACTGGAGTTTCTCAGTTCCTTCGCGTACGCAACATCACCCGGCGATACCAACCAACTTACCGGCGCCGCCTGCTTTCGCTTGTTCGGCACCGAATATCAAGTCCCCCAGAACCGCATCGCTGTCATTCTACAGTTCCCTCATAGTGACGATGCTCATCGCCGCATATCCGATCAGTTCTGCCAAGAAGCTTTCCCTCTATGGAACCAACTGACCGGCACCACTCCAGAAAGTTGGGACACTCTGAACGCTACTCATATCCACAACCCAACAATCCGCTACTTTCACCGCGTGTTGAGCAACACCATATTCGCCCGTGACAGTAACCATAAGGTCAACTCGAAGGAGCTGTTTTTCCTCTGTTGCGTGTTCGCTTCGGAACCTGTTAACGCCGCCCCGTTCCTCTTGGCTCACATTCAAGCCAATGGTAACCGCGGCTCAAAACCTTTCTATTTTCGTGGCATCATCACATCCATTGCCATAGGCCTCGGCCTTGGCGACCACCTCCAGACCCTCCGCCAGATGCCCCCTGTCTTCCTAGACACCGACCACTGTCGCGCCTCCCACCTCATCAGATCCCGCGCAGATGGGAGATACCATCCGGTAGTGCGAGGCCGCACTATCCAGAGCATCATCATGCCTTTACGCACCCAAATGCATCCGCAGGATAGAGCCAACTGGCTTTTCGATACCACTGCCCCAACTCAGGATAATGCTCAAGAGCCTAGGAATGAAGTTCAAGAGGAGTTAGACAGAGCCGACTAGCCTGAGCCATCACAAACAACTGCTGCCGAAGGCCCTTCCGCGCGCCACCGCCGTCCTGCCACTGATGACACATCCGAGGCCCTCCTCCGCTGCATCGAACAACAGAATCAGATGATGCTTATGATGGAACAGCAGAACCGACGGGCTGAAGAATTCGAAGCATGACAGAGAGAACAAACTGGTCACATGAGGCAATCTTTGCAACAGATCCAGGATGTCCATTCCGGCATGGCCGATGAGATAGCACACCTCACTGTGCGAGTCGACGGCCTCCACGATTACATCTTCCACACCGGAGCTTTGAACCTCGCGGCACGCGACGGCATAACCAGAGGTCGAGGTAGAGATCGAGGAAGAGGAAGAGACTAGTTGTACTTTTTCATTTCTTGTCATTTTGTTTTTTTCCTTTGTATTTTTCCCTTCCGCATTCTTTCAAATCAGTGAGGACACTGATTGAGATAGTGTGGGAGCGGACTGTTATTTCCCTTTTCCCTGTTATTTCCCATTTCCGATTGTACTCTTTCTTTTGAATTTTCAATTTAAAGTATTTTTAATTTTTGGCAAATAAGCTCTTATATATATATATATATATATATATATATATATATATATATATATATATATATATATATATATATATATATATATATATATATATATATATATATATATATATATATATATCCCCGTTACATGAACTCCTCGCGCTTCATCTGACATATACAAAGAAACTTTTATCCTCTCCAAAGCATCCCGTGACACGCCTAAACTTTACCAAGTTGGAATTTCTGAGAAGAAAATTTTAACAAAGCTTCTACGCCCTAACACCTTAGACCTCTGGTTTATGCGAGTCAGTCTCACTACTTACTCGTACCAAAGCCTCAAGTTTCGACTCGAACGGAGCCCCCAGTAGTTTATACGAGCAGTCAGCACCATCCTAAACACTTCTAAGCAAGAAACCGATGCAAATAAGTGTATGATCTCTAGTAAGAATTCAATAATCTTGAAAGAAAAGAAAAGCCATATAGCATGAATATAGAGATATGTCCCTTCTAAGTTAGGTGCTCCTCGCCCGAGCATTTAGCCCAACGATACGAAACTCTTGCAAATTTATAGCAGAATGAGCATATGTGCAAAAGAAAAAAAATTAAACTAGCAAAGAGATCATAGTCACCAACAGGTTTTCTTGCCATGAACATGTATGGATAACGGGCTTAATGTGACTGCGCCAGAGCAAAGCCGGGTAAAATTTGTTGCGAGAAACTTGAAGCCGAGCTGCAGTAACATGATTAAGACTGACTTGCATAAAAGAGAGGCCTTCGAAGACTTACAATCAAGTGTCGTTGTTGTATACGCTTTGTTTCCATTGGACCCCCGGTTTTTCCTAACTTCACGCCCGAGAAATCTTATCAAAGAAAGAGCGTGCCGCGTGCCTGCCAAACTTTAAATTTTTCCTACCTTTACTTGAGGACAAGCAAAGATTCAAGTTTAGGGGAGTTTGATAACGCGAAATCGTATATATATAATGACGTACTTTTCTACTAATCAGCGACCGTTTTCACTCTGATTTCGGATATTTCCATACTATTTGTCCAGTATTTTGCAGGTATTCAAAGTCCATGCTCAAATGGAGCAAGATGAAGAAAAGAAGCATTTACAGGTGAAAACCAGGTGAAAATCAGGCCAAAAAGCAACAAAAATGAGCTCTGCTAATAAGACGACCGTCACAAGGGTGTGACGACTGTCATACGTGTGACGACCGTCACAGGTCTATGACGACCGTCATGGAGTTAAAATGCAGTTTTTCTACACGTGATGTGAAGTGCTGAAAATGCCAAAGAGGAGTGGACCACTAACTCCTATATTTTCTGATATCATTCCCACTTCCCGAAGAAATAAACCGTTGAAAATCCCATCTATAAAAGGAGGGAGTTGATACCAGAAAAAAGGGGAAGCCGTATTGAAGAGACGAAATGCTGCCAATTTACTTTCAAAGCAATATTCAGTTTCCCATTTTCTTATCGTTATTTTGTTTCCTTTTTCTTTCTTTCCTTGCAATTGTTGTTTTACTTTCCCATTTCTATTTTGTACGAGTAATTGGCATAAAGACTAAATCCTGCCGCCATTTTGGAGGATTTCCCAAAAGCCAATTGAATTGTTTACAGGTTTCTATTTTAATCGTTAATTGATTGCTATTTCCCATTATAATGCATATTATTATTTTCTGCCATTATTTACGTGTTGTTAATTTATATTCCATGTCTGGCTAAATCTTAAGTAATCGGTATGTAATAAATAATCTGATGGGATTCGATAATTAATCGGTGTATACCTACCTTTTCAAAACTTATTTATGGCTTCAGTTTTTAAATCGATTTTTCTAAATAAACCTTCGTCGCGACAGCGAGAAATTATTTACAGTAGTTTTGTCACGACAGTGGGAAATTCATAAAGGTACGAACCAACAAGCGACAGCTGAGGTTAAGTCCAGATAGTAAAAACTAAGCATTCATTTTAAAAACAACGACAACGCTTTAAAAGGAATTAGAACTTAATAGTTTTCAAAAAGTAACTTTAACCCCGAACGGGATAGCGACAGCATACGCTCCGCCTTAGAGTTGCGACTAGCGTCAACAACCATCGTGAGACAAAGGTCTTTAAGCCATCATTTTCTTCTTAAACTATTTTTGAAAACCTAAAGACACCGGTGACCTGTAGAATCCCTGATGGACTAACATATTACATACCGATTCAAGCATTTATACCTTAATTAAAAGATTTAGTTCCCTTTAGTTTACGCACTTATTTTGTTTTTATTCCCCTAAAACATTACCAACCTAGCTAAACACAGTAACACCCGAAAATACTAGTTTGATTACGAGTCCCTATGGGATCGATATCTATTATTACTACGCGATAGATTGTGCACTTGTAGTTAATTGAGTTAGACATAGAAAGTCGCAATCAACAGCCAGGGGAATGTCCGCGAGACAGCTAGGCTGATTAATACAAAGGCTCTGCTCGACTGTCCCTCGGAGGCGGATGCCCTTCGCTATCTAGGTGGTGGACGCCTCTCCCCTCTCATGACCTGATACTCTTTATCTGTTACTGACTCGCTTTATTTGTTTTGCAGGGAACATGTCTTCCGTCGAGGAGCGGGTGAAGAAGTTGTGCGCATCGAGGGTTACTGTTCCTTCGAAGACGCGGGTTGCCCAGCTGGTCGGGCAGGCTTCCGCTGATCAGGATGGCCGGGGTCATCATCTCCTTCCAGCAGTCAGTCGCCCACATCGCAGGGGGCCCCAAAGAGGCCCAGAGTTCAGGAGGTGGAGGTCGTGGTCGACTTATCAGCGGATTCTACCGAGGAGGGCTACTTCATCGCGCCCTGCCATCAGTACCCTGGTTACTTTCATGGGGCCAGGTCGCCCAGTATTCCTTCTGGGGAGGCGAAGGCGGTCTTAAGCGCGGACCGGGCTACGCCAAAGGCATGTCCTGACGGAGGACTTGCCTGCCCTGATGCGGACTTTCACCACAACGATGGTTCTGAGTGAGGAAAGTTGCTCGGTCGTCGAGCTGTCCAAGATGCAAGGGGATCTAGCTTTCACGCAGTCTCGTCTGAATAAGGCCGTCGAGGACCTAGAGCTGAACCGGGGAAAGGTGACCCAGCTAACCGAGGAGCTGGAGAAAAGTCCGGGAGAGGTTGCCAGTGAGTGCAAGAGGGGGGACAGCATCGAGGAGAAGTTGAAGGCCGCTGAGGAGGAAGTACGGGCTCTGAAGGCTTGCATGGAGAAGTTGGAGGGTGGTCTTCGTCCTGCTGATGATGAGACCGACGAAGATAGGCAGATGGTTACCCTGGTTGATCTGCTCGCTAGGATACGGGTGCTGGAAGGCGACTGTCTGGAGGCCTTTGCCGCGGGTTTCAGTGGTGCTGTCGTGCAGCTTAAGGTGGTGAACTCCGGTGTTGCCTTGGTTGAGGACGGCATCGGGCCCTTCCACGAGATAATCGATGGTCGGGTGGTCGACCCCAACGCCGAGGAGGCTGGCCCCGTTGTCCCTCCCGTCGAGCCTGAAGCGGAGGAGGAAGAAGGAATATAGATTAGTTTTGGGCCTGCGTGCCAAACACTTTGTATTTTTCTGTTTTCTTTACCGGGATTGCGTTCCCTTAGTGATGTAATATTAACTACTAGGCTGGTGCCCGCTTTTATATGGTACCTTTGTGGAAATTTGTTTAAGTGTGTGCTTTGTTTTATTTTTGCATGATGTTATGCTCGTTTTATATGTTTGTATGTTTAAATTGCATGTTTGTTATGCTTTTGGGTCCGTCCGGGTGGTAGCTCGACGATAATTGTTTCCGGCAGTGTGGAGGACTGGTCAGTCAATCGGTTTTGTTACGTGGTCGTTATGGGGGTAGTTTATCCCCGCAGCGTGAACGTCCCATCGCGAGCTGGGTGTCCTGCCGATTCTGGTACAGCGACAGCGAGTCTCGATCGAGGGGTTCTCTGTCGAGCAGAGCCTTCTGCCCGCGCACACAAAGGCAGGGCTTGCTTTTTTATTGGTCTCTAGGAGACGCGAGAAGGTGTGGTGGTACCACGTCACCCCCCTGTGGTCGCGACGTCTGGGCGTCGCGGGCAGTGTTTAACTGTAGTACCATTTTAGCTTCTCGGCGTTCCATGGTCGAGCTAGTTGTTCCCCGTGTAGGTTTTCGAGGTAATAGGCCCCGTGCTCCATCTTGTCGCGGACACGATACGGGCTTTCCCAATTCGAGGCTAGTTTCCTCTCGTGGTAGTCCTTCTGGTTTCTTCACAAAACTAAGTCGCCGACCTGAAACTCGCGTTTCAGGACTTTGCTGTCGTGGCGAAGTGCTACCTGCTGTTTCAGCCGGGTTTCTTGAAGAGCAGCCCCCGAACGAATCTCCTCGACTAGGTCGAGTTCTTCGCGGAGGGCATCATCGTTGTCCTCGGTCTCGAGGGGGGCCTCATTTCGTCTGGATGGCTCTTGTATCTCGACTGGGATCACCGCCTCGGTTCCGTATGTAAGGCGGAATGGTGTTTCCCCCGTGGTTGAGTGAGGCGTAGTTCGGTATTCCCATAGGACGATGTGGAGTTCCTTGACCCACGCCCTCTTGGCATCGCCGAGTCTTCGTTTTAGTCCTCTGAGTATCACCTTGTTCGCAGATTCGGCTTGGCCGTTCGTCTGAGGATACTCGACCGAGGTGAAATGGTGTTTGGTCCCGAGCTTGGTGACGAAGTCCCGGAAATTTTTGTCGGTGAACTGCGTGTCATTGTCGGTGATGATAGAGAGTGGGACACCGAATCTTACGAGGATATTTATTTTGTAGAATCGGAGTATGTTGTGGGTCGTGATTTTGTTGAGGGCTTCGGCCTCAATCCACTTGGTGAAGTAGTCGACACCCATGATCAGGTAATTATTCTGATATGAACCTAAGGTGAAGGGGCCGAGGATGTCCATCCCCCACCAGGAGAACGACCAAGGGGAGGAGAGGGATTTGAGCTCGCTCGGTGGGGTGAGGTGCATGTCCCCGTGTCGTTGGCATCTGTCGCATTTCTTGACGTGCTCTCTCGCGTCCTCTTGCATCGATGGCCAGTAGTATCCTGCTCGCAGGGCCTTTCTTGCCAGGGATCGTCCCCCGAGGTGCTGCGCGTTGATGCCCTCGTGGATTTCCTCCAGAACGGCTGCAGCCTAGGAGGTGTCGATGCATTTGAGGAGGGGGACCGTGAAGCCTCTGCGGTACAATTTGTCTTCGAGAAGAACGTACGAGCAGGAGCGTCGTTTAACCGTGCTGGCCTCTTTGGGGTCAGCGGGGAGGTGGCCTGCGCTGAGGTAGGCGTGCAACGGTGTCATCCAGCAGTTAATATCCCCTATGACGTTGACATTGAGCGGTACTTCAGCCTTTTTCGTGCTCGGCTGCGATAGGATCTCCTGGATGACCGACTTGTGCCCGCCCCTCTTTTTCGTGCTTGCTAGTTTTGAGAGAATATCTGCTCGGGTGTTCTGTTCGCGTGGAACATGTTGAACCTCCGCAAAGTCAAAACTTTGCATTTTTTCGGTAATGAGTGCCAGGTTTCGGCGAGGTTATCGTTTTTCGCCTGATACTCTCCCCGTACTTGTGAGGCGACCAGCTGGGAGTCCGTGTAGATTTTAATTTCTTTGGCCCCGAGGTCTGATGCCAAGTGGAGCCTGGCCAGGAACGCTTCATATTCGGTTTGGTTGTTCGTTGTTGGGAAGGCCATTGTCAGAGAGACTTCTATGATGATGCCTTCTTCATTGTTGAGGATGATACCCGCTCCGCTGCCCATGGAGTTTGAGGAGCCATCGACGGAGATAGTCCACTTGTGCTCCCCGTGGTAGGGTTTGGCGAGGGGGTCATCTCGACGACAAAGTAGGCCAGGACTTGGGCTTTGAGGGCCTTCCTTCCTTCGTAGATGATGTCGAACTCCGATAGTTCTAACGACCATTTCAGCATTCGTCCAGCCATGTCTGGTCGGCCGAGGAGCTGCCTGATGGGCTGGTCGGATCTGAGCACAATGGTGTGGGGCAAGAAGTAATGCCGGAGGCAGCGTGCGGCGATGATGAGGGCCAAAGTGACTTTTTCGATCTGTTGGTATCGTACTTCGGGACCGTAGAGGGCTTTGCTCGTGAAGTAGATTGGTTTTTGTCCTTCTTGGGTTTCCCTGATCAAGACGACACTGACGACCTCGTTAGCCACGACTAGGTATAAGTATAGGGTTTCTCCGCTATGGGTCGTGTCAGCACCGGTGGTTCGGACAAGACGCATATGAGGTGATGGAGGGCCTGCTCGCATTCTTCTGTCCATTCGAACGTGGCTTCCTTTCTGAGCAACTTGAAGAAAGGGAGGGCGTTCTGTGCGGACTTGGCGATGAATCGAGAAAGTGAGGCAAACACACCGTTGAGGGATTGTATAGACTTCTTCGAGGCGGGTGTGGTGATTTCCGAAAATGCGTGGCACTTGTCCGGATTTGCTTCAATCCCATGCTCGGTTAAGTAGTAGCCGAGGAATTTCCCTGCGCGGACCCCGAAGGTGCATTTCTCCGGGTTGAAGCGCATTTTGCAGTTCCTTGCTGTGTCGAAGATCTTTCTGAGATGGTTCGTGTGGTCGACATCTGTGTAGGATTTGACAATCATGTCATCCATATACACCTCGAGCATGTCGCCAATCTCTCCTCGAAAGACTTTGTTCACCATCCGTTGGTACGTGGCGTCGGTGTTCTTTAGGCCGAAGGGCATTACGTTGTAGTAATAGTTGCCCAACTCCATCATGAAGGCCGTGCTTTGTTTGTCGCGTTCGTCCATCAGGATCTGGTTGTATCCCGAGTATGCGTCCATAAAGGACAAGAGTTTGAAGCCCGTCGAGTTGTTGACGAGCTTGTCGATATTGGGGAGGGGGTAGGCGTCCTTGGAACATGCCCGGTTGAGATCGGTGTAGTCAACACACATGCGCCATTTTCCATTATTATTTTTAACAAGTACAACATTGGGCAACCAGGTTGAATACCGGGCTTCCGAAATAAAATTTGCCTCTAGGAGGTCTTTTACAGCTTTTTTAGCCGCCACCGATTTTTCGGGAGACTGTCTACGCCTACGTTGTACTACGATCTTGGCGGTCGGGTTGACGGATAGTTGATGGCAGGTGACCTCGGGGTCGAGTCCGGGAATTTCCGCAGCGCTCCAAGCGAAGAGATCAGCGTTCTCGCGGAGGCAGGTCT
The DNA here is from genome assembly GCA_963859935.3 of Lathyrus sativus. Taxonomy (NCBI): domain Eukaryota; kingdom Viridiplantae; phylum Streptophyta; class Magnoliopsida; order Fabales; family Fabaceae; genus Lathyrus; species Lathyrus sativus. The sequence goes on from OZ012740.1 coordinate 668,667,662, forward strand.
TTAGTTGTTTCCTCGCCAGGTCAGGGAGTCCTGTTCCGATCTTCACGGTTCTATTCTCGTCGTCCCCGAGGGTCACAATCTCGAAGTCACCGTCCGAGATGGGGTGCGCTGGGTGGGTGGCATGCCCGTTGGACTGGGTGGCGTCGCTGGCTTCGTCCTCGCGGTCGGGCTCTTCGGTGAAGCGACTGTCGAGGTCCACTGAGCCGACGAGTTCCTTAGGTTCACACTTCGGCGTCGCGGTGGGGGCTACTTTTTTAGTTGTCGGGGCAATGGTACTTAGGCCTTTTAGCGTGACCTCGAAACATCTCCGGACAACCTCGATGTCGCCATTTAAGGTGACCACGGCCCCCGCCTTGTGTAGTATTTCATCTTTAGATGGACGGTGGAGGGCACTGCGGTGAGTTCTGCCATCGTCGTCCTGCCCAGGATACAGTTGTAGAGGGACAGACATTCGATGACCAGGAAGCAAATATTGATCTCCCTGGTTGTTTCCTTCTCCCCGAAGGTGACTTTTAACTCCACGTACCCCCACGGTCTTATCGTCGTCCCGTTGAACCCTTGGAGGTTGGAGCCCACGTAGGGGGACAGGTTGGATTCGTCGAGTTGGAGGGTCGTGAAAAGGTGGGTGTACATGATGTCCACCGAGCTTCCACCGTCGACAAGGATGCGTCTGACATCGAAGTTTGCCATCCGTGCCCGTATCAGTAGGGGTGTGTTAGAGTTGGGGGAGCCCCCGGGAAGCTCCTCGAGGTAGAAGGTGATCGGGTTGGATCGGCCATGAAACTTGTCGAGGGTGCTCATTTTACCAGAGTTGCTGGTGATGAGTTCCTCGAACTTTCTCTTTACCGATCCTACGGATAGGTTCCTCGGGGATCCGCCGGAGATGACCATGGCCCTCGAGAAATATTCCCATCGACTGGTGGGGCGCACAGGCTCGTTGGAAAGATCAGGTTCGTCGGGGAGGCCGAATTCTCTGTGCGCGAACCAATCCTCAGGTCGGCTGACGCAGATGGCGACCTGGAGGCCGTTGTCACCGTCTGAAGAGGGGAGGTCCTCGACTCTCTTGGCCTCGGGGGCGTCTTGCCTCGGGGTTTCGCCTCCCTGGGTGTATCTCTTCAGGTGGCCATCCTTGATTAGGATTTCGATCGCGTCCTTGAGGTGGATGCAGTCTTCTGTAACGTGCCTGTGGCTCCTATGGAAACGGCAGAACTTCGATTTTTCCACGTTGGGCTTGGGGGGTGTCGGCCCGGGGAAGCGCACACCTCCCTGGACAAACTCCATTTTGGCGCATTCGGCCAGTATGTGCTCGCGGGAAGCGACTAGGGCCGTATACTCCGTGAACCGGCCGGCTGCGCCGCGCTGCTCGCGTTGTTCGCGGGGATGATCCTCCCGTCGGCGATCTCCTCCACGCCGGTGGCTTGAGGCTCCCTCCTCCCGGGGCCCGCGAGGGGTCTCTCTGTCTCGTGTATCCCGGGCGGAGTTGGCCGCTTGAGTTTCCTCGAACCGAATGTAATGTGCGGCTCTGTTGAGGAAGTCTTGTAGAGAGGCTGGTCGGTGTATGGCCACGACTTTGTAGAACGTGAAGTCTCGGCGCAGGGCTTGCTCCATCAAGTAACGCTTCATCTCGTCTAACGTTGTTACCTGTACTGCTTCCCATGTGAATCTTTCGATGTACTTCCGGAGGAGCTCGTCGGGAGCTTAGATTATGGTGCCCAGCGTGGCTTCCGTCTTCGGGTGGCGTCGGGATGCCGTGAAGTGTCTCGAAAAGAGGTCCTTCAAGACCCTCCACGACGTGAACGACTCCGGCTCCAGGCTCTTGTACCATGTCATGACACCTTTCCTCAGCGTTGTCGGGAATAATCTGTATTTGATAGCTCCTCAGACATTCCGATAGTCGAGCATGGCCTCGATGTCCTCCAGGTGATCGTCTGGGTCAGAGGTGCCGTCGTACGTTGAGAGTGCTAGGGGTTTCTCCATCCCGTGGGGAATGGGGGCAACCATGATCTCTCGGGACAAGGGGGTCCTGTAGTCGTCTTCGTCACTGAGAGTTGGTGACCGAGGGGGTGACAGGCCATTCGGCGGAGGCGCCTGATTTTGTGCCCTCGGTCTCTTGACCGGGGTTTCGACCCTCGGAAGTCTGGCCGGGGATTCACTCTGGTTGGTCGTCTCTCTCAAACTTGTCTCGTTGGGGACCTAGTCTGCTCCCGCACTACTTCGGGTTGGGGTCTCTCCAGCCGAGGTCGTCGGTCCCTGGGGCGAGGTGAGGGACTCCTCGAGTTTCCGTTCTGGTCTTCCCGCGGAGGGGACCTTGGCGAGACCTCGTGCTCTAGTGCACTAATTCGTGCGTTCTGTTGAAATAACAGTTGATTCGTTTGGTTGATGGCCGCAAAGAGGGCGGCCACCGTCGGGTCCGCTCCGGCCGGAACAGGGATGGGTTGGAACGCTGCTGGGCTCCTTGGTCGGAGGACATTCTGGTGTGCAGCTTCCACGGATGAGGGATAGGCAGTCTGGCCGTCTCTCTCGTCGGTCTCCGGAGGATGGAACGTCTCTGTTTGCTTGCTGTTGTTCGCGGCAGGGGCGAGGATGAAGTCGTGGACGGCATCGTCGTGGTGTGGGCTGGCCATGATCGCAGAATGTTGGTGAAAACATCGGTTCTCTGCTCGGAGGAACGGGGAAGTTTTAGCTTCCCACAGATGGCGCCATTGATCTGACCTGATCAGAAAGGGATCGTTGGCTGCCACGCGTCTTCGACTTTGATGCCTGTTCGCCGGTATTTGAAAGGGAAAAAGGGGGGTGTACCTGCAAGACACTCCGATGCCAAAGTAAGGAATTGGGCAGAATGAAAGCAAATACAAAAAAAGGGGTAAGAAGTGAATTACCTGACCCTCTTGTGGAAGAGGGTATTTATAGAGAGACCCCAACGCTGGGCCAACGGTCACTTGTGTTGGGCTGGATTGTCAGACCCAACTCAGGTGACTGCTAGGGCTTACGTGGCGTAGTGAAAACCAAGATGTGGTCTTCGCCCTAGTCCAACTGTCCCGTGATCTTCGGAAAGTGGGTTTGACCTGCTCTTTCGGAGGTGGGCAGTTGGTCGGTGACGTGTCCCCGCGGAGGGGAGCACGTGAAGAACGTGTGAAAGACACGTTGTTCTGCCCGATAGGGGGGCAAGTTCTGCCCACGGAGGGGCAGATCCTGCCCGCGGAGAGGGCAATGTCTGGTGGATGGAAGAGTCTTACGCTCGACACAGGTGGACAGGTTCTGCCCGCGAAGGGGCATTACCTGTCCGCTGGGGACCTTGTGCTCGGAGGCTGCGACCCAAGCTGGATTGGGCTTGGCAGGATATTATTGGGCTGAGCCTGCCTGGCCAAGCTGGGGCCCAAACCAGAACATATTCTATTATATTGAAATGTTTTATTGATTTTTTTTAAACTTAATAAAATTAATTTAATAAAAATATAATATCTTAAGATTAAATTGTTGTATTTTTTTATTTGCGTACAAAAACTTTAAATGATATTTATTTTGAAGCATGTAATAGTATTTTCTAAAATTAAATAACATCGCGATAATTTTGTGATTTTTTAAAATTTAATACTAATAATGATACTAATAGGACATAAAATTTAATATTGTGATTTACTCTTTGATTTAACTATTTTTATTTTATTTATAAATATTTACAAACACATCAATAATTAAAGTTATTTTTAATTTAATTTTTTTATTTTCCAACGAATTGTAGAGTCTAATTTGATTTCAAAAATTAATTGCTTTATTTTCATACAATTAATTATAAATCATACGTCGATCATCCAAAGTTGTATTTGTGAATTTTCAATGGTTAATTTTAATTTAGCAAAATGGTAATATCCTTTGAGCCTATTTATTTATTAAATTTTCTCTGCACACGTCATTCTTGTTATTCCAATATTTATATTTATATTTATTTTTTTAAAATTTGTATTTACTATTATTTTATTGATTTTGATTTTGATTATAAATAGAATAGTGTTATTTTATTTTTAAAAAATAATTCAATATTTTTTAAATCTTAATTTTTCCGATTAAAATATATGAAAATATAAAGAAATTATGAAAAATATATAATTATAGAATTAAATGGGATTAATTCATATATTAATTTAAACTAATTAATTTGCTCTCAATACAATACTCTATTTATTTTTTAAGTTTAAACGAGATTAATCTAATTATTGAACCTATGGACATAAAATAAAAAGTTTTATTGTTCATAAAAAAAATTCACACAAAATATTCCAACACAAAATGTTTGACCAAATATATATATTTTTAAATATAAATATTTAATATTAATTGTTGTATGATTAACATTTATTTATTTATTTAGACCGTGTTTTTCTATGATTAGTTTTTTAAATGAACATTTTACCATTTTAATTATTATTTTTAAACTTTTTCAAATGAACGCCGTTAATATTAATAATATTTGGTTTCATATAATGTGATATGACAATACCATTATTTTTAATGATACTTTTTAGGTATACTTAAAATATTAAAGAAGTTATCATGCGATCATAAATTATATTTTTTATAATTCATATAAACACACAAAAACACATAAGAAAATTGAGTTATTGATTCAAATAATAAAAAATGTGTTATAATTGAAATTTATATAAAATAAATAAATAAATATATGTAATTGATGTAAATAAGAAGAAAAAAAAAACTATACCATTGATTTGAGATGACAAAATGGTTAGGAGGCAGTGAGTAGATATTTTTAAAATTATATATTTTTATTATAAAATAATTGTTATTTGTATAAAAACTACAAAAATGATTTATTTAATACATTTTTAAATAATTTTTATTTTTGATTTTACTATTCATTTGTATAAGAAAAATAAATTTATCCATTCACCATATAATAGGACTCAAATAATAATATTTGAAGTTTTAATATTTAATTGAAGTTTTTGTAACCTAATCATGAAAACTACTGAACAAGTTCAAAGTGGTAAATGATGTAATTTACAATTTTTTAGACAAAATGATTATAAGTTACAAAATTATATGTAAAAAGCATTACTTATTTAACACATTATATATACATAATAACAATAATGTTAAAATTTATAGTGACTCTGTATTCTTACCTTATATGATATTCATTTTCACATGCCTTTGCATTCTAATACTTAATACATGAAGAATAAAGGAAATTTGTATTCTTTAACTAGATATATGTAGTTGGTGTTGTTATTTGAGAATGAAATGTATGACTTCAAAAATTATATTTAATTCATGAGAATTAGAGAAAATCTATTATGTGTGACTTATCTAATGATGAAAATTATTTTTTTTAATCAAAAGATAAAAATATATTAATTATATTTTTTAAAACTTTTTTAATACCTTTACTTTTAAATTTTTAATTTTGATGCAAGTTTGTAGTATTTTTGGAAGTATTTTTTTATTTGGTCGATATTGATGTACAATTTTCACCTTCAAGATTTCTAAATATGTATTTTTGGCCCTTTTACAGGGTCACAAGATGTGTTATCACATCGGTAAAATCTCATTAAAATTTATTTGGAGACTAAAATAAATTAACAAAAGGGGGCTAAAATTGGTCATTTGATAAATTTGAAAGGTAAAAGATGCATTTAAGTTGAATGGTCGTTTTTATTCAAAAGAAGAGAGGTGGGGGGATTTATGGATGGGAAAGAAGGGGGACTAGCGTGGAATTTTTAAAATTTTATTTGTTTTTGGTTCAAAAGAGGGGAGAGTGGGGAAGCGGGAGATTTTGATCAAAATTATGTTTGGTTCACGAAGGGAGGAAAATATTTTATTAATAATTTACAGTTTTATCCTTATAATATTATTATTATATTTGTAATATTATATTCACAAAGAGCTTATAAGAGGCGATATAAGAGTTCTGCAAAGATAGGTGATGCGATATATCTACCTAGCAAGCATCTTAATCGCCTATTTATTGGAATGTGCGCCCTTATCTATAATATTTGTTCGCTGATTGAAATACTCGCATATTGATAAAGACGCAGGCATCGAACCTGAAGGCCGGCTCAACACGCAGCTGAGAAGAAAATCTGACCTCGCTGTCAGTCATCTGTTTAAACAAAACAGACATCGAACCCGAAGGCCGGCTCAACACGCAGTTGAGAAAAAAATCTGACCTCGCCGTCAGTCACCTGTTTAAATAAAACAGGCATCGAACCCGAAGGCCGACTCAACACGCAGCTGAGAAGAAAATCTGACCTCGCTGTCAGTCATCTGTTTAAACAAAATAGGCATCGAACCCGAAGGCCGACTCAACACGCAGCTGAGAAGAAAATCTGTCGATTCATCATTTGGGTGAAGAAAACCGTTGGGACCGGAAATATGAACTTGTATAAATAAACTCTGTTGGGGAGAAAAAATGAGATAAACACATCTGTCAATGGTCTTGCTGGCGGTCTGGATACCACACAGGCTCAAGAGAAGCACTGATACTTGCCGGGGACTGGATACCGCACGGGTTTAAGAAAATACATTATCGTCTGCTCAAGATGCAACCGGAAACAAGAGGTAACAACCTGGCTTATGTTTCAAATGCACATGTTTGAATATGGCGTAATGCTCCATACGAAATGGAAATGCTATGCGTTTGGGAGGATTCTATGCACGATGCAGATGCAAAGGAACCGCTTCAGCAAAATAAATGCTGAAGAAAAGGAGCCAACTCCGCTGGGGATCGTCGGGTGCGCCAAGTACAATTGGACTTATGCTGGGAGAAATAAGCCCTGGATGGCTTCTTAGAGGTCTCTGGGAAAAACTGCTCTGCTGAGAATAAGATATGTTCCGCTAGGGATCACAAAATCAACTCTGTTGAGGAAGATAGCCCTGGATGGCCTACCAGAATACAACTCTTATGGGGAACAAATGATTTGGCTGGGGAAACGAATCCACTCTACTGGGGGAAATCAGCTCTGGATGGCCTTTCGGAATATGACTCTACTGGGGAAGTAATGCAAACTGCGGGGACTTACTCCACTCTGCCGAAGATTCCGCTCTGCTGGCAATTTGAATCCACTCTGCTAGGGATAATGAAGAAGATTTACTGTGGAGGCATCCCAAACTTTCTGCTGAGGATGGAAAATAACAATTTTCCGGGTCAATCCAAATCTGTGGGGAAGAAAACAATCCGCTGATTTTGCTGGGGACCTGCATGGGATGAAAATCAACTGGGGAAACATCCCGACGGAAACTCACTCTGATGAGTACCAATGACCAACTGGATTCTGCTGCAGACCACAACTCCGCTAGGGATCACCCAATGAGGGAATCAACATCTACCTCTGCTTAGGGAAATGAGCAATAAACTCAACAATATCAACCCCTGCTTAGAGAAATGAGTCCCTGACTCGAACTCTAAGGGGAAAGAAGTCAAAGACCTAGACTCTGTGGGGGTAACAACACCGCACTCATCCCACTGCTGGGAGAAAAATCCCAAACATTATGCTGAGGATGACCATGGGCTCAACCTGCTGGGGAGAAGCTAGTCATACTCCGCTGGGGATAACTTTCTGGAATATCCTCAGGAATGAGGGTCCTGCAACAAATACAAACAAAGTATCTTGTATACAACAAGAGCTATCTCGGTTATTTTCCATGACTTTGTTCAAGCAAATCAAAGTTTTAATCATGGTTAGCAAAACCCACAAGTTTATGCATGCAAAGTTTTATCAAAAACAACCAGGCATCTTTTGCAAATAAAACGGTAAAAAGCTAAAACAACAAAAAAAGCTTTCTGAATAATATATTTTATTGATTGATGGCCTAAAAATAGGCAAAAAATACAACAGATGCAACTCCTGAAATGAGAAAGTTGCGCAAGAAATATACAGAAATGCACAAAGATATACAACATGTCGACAATATGGTACAGACAACCACCGTGGGACGACTCAACTATGACTCGCATGACTTCGATGCTTCTCCGATGCTTCTCCGATGCTTCACTTTCTGAAGAGATTAACTTGAACGGTCGACCCTCGGGTTCTCCCAGAATCCATTACGCTCCGAAGATCAATATGCAGACCGCAACCATTTGCTTTTCAAATCCCTTACTTTTGCCTGAATCGCTCTTGCAGGTTTTCGATTCACCGGGATACCCATTTTTGACAAAGTCGCCCTTTTGGGTTTTCAACTTTGCGGGTTTTCGTTTTTCTTTTTATCCCTAACTTTTGCCCAAACCCATCCTTTTATGGTTCGCCGGGATGCCTCATTCTTTCCTGGATTTTTCCTTTTCTTTCCAGCGGGTCTATCTTAAGTAAAGTATCTTTTAACTGTATCTGTATTCACAGGGGACGTGAAATCTTCTCCATCCAAGGCTGACAGTAGTAAGGCTCCTCCTGAGAAGACTTTCCTTACAACATATGGACCTTCATAATTGGGAGTCCATTTGCCCCTTTGATCAGTCTGTGGAGGGAGGATCCGCTTCAACACCAAATCACTTGCCTGAAAGCTTCATGGGCGTATCTTCTTATCAAAAGCTTTCTTCGTCCTGCTCTGATACAAACGACCATACGCAATGGATGTCAGCCTCTTTTCATCCATCAAGTTGAGTTAGTTCAATCTATTTCTCACCCATTCTACCTCATCCAATTTGACGTCAACCAGAACTCTCAAAGAAGGAATCTCGACTGCCAACAGTAGGATTGCTTTCGTACCATATACCAGCGAGAAAGGAGTTTCCCCAGTTGAAGTACGCACTGAGGTACGATACCCATGCAATGCAAAGGGCAACATCTCGTGCCAATCTTTATAGGTCACAACCATCTTCTGCACTATCTTCTTTATGTTCTTATTGGCCGCCTCAACGGCGCCATTCATCTTCGGACCATAGGGAGAAGAATTGTGATGCTCAATTTTGAAACTTTGGCATAGTTCCTTCATCATTTTGTTATTTAAATTTTAACCATTGTCAGTAATGATTCTTTTAGGCACTCCATAATGACAGATTATGTCCTTCTTGATGAACCAGGCTACAACTTGTTTGGTGACATTGGCGTAGGAGGCTGCTTCGACCCACTTTGTGAAATAGTCGATAGCCACTAAGATAAAGCGATGTCCATTGTATGCGGTAGGCTCAATTTTCCAATCATATTAATGCCCCACATGGAGAAGGGCCAAGGGGACGCCATAACATTCAAAGTATTTGGCGGCACATGAATCTTGTCAGCATAAATATGAAATTTATGGCATTTATTTGCATACTTGAAACAATCAAATTCCATAGTTAACCAGTAATATCCTGCCCTCAACAGTTTTTGAGACATGGCATGCCCGCCTGCATGTGTACCAAAGGCACCTTCGTGGACTTCTTCTATAAGCAAAGTTGCTTCTTTTTCGTCCATGCATCTTAGCAGCACTAAGTCAAAATTCCTCCGATAGAGTACACCATCTTGGTTCAGATAGAAGTTCCCGGCCAACCTCCTCAAGGTCTTCTTATCCTGGGCCAATGCCCCATGCGGATATTCTTGGCTCTTGAGAAAGTTTTGGATGTCATAATACCGTGGCTTACCATCTGAAGCTTCTTCTATTGCAAAGACAAACACATGCCTGTTAAGGCGTGAGATGACAATTTTTGGAGCATCATTCCAAAAATTCACCTTATACATTGAGGATAGTTTAACCAAGGCATCTGCCATATGATTCTATGCTTTTGGCACATGATGAAACTCTATCCTATCAAAGAAGGGCAACAACCTCCTGGCGTAGTTTATATAAGGGATTAAATTAGGCTGACGAGTCTCCCAATCTCCTTTGATCTGATTGACCACCAAAGATGAATCACCATAAATATCAAGGTTTTTTATTCTCAAATCAATCTCTTCTTCGATACCCATGATACATGCTTCATATTCAGATTCGTTGTTGGTGCAAGGAAATGTCAACCTGGCAGTAAATGGTATGTGTGAACCATGAAGAGTTGTAATGATTGCCCCAATTCCACTGTCGTAGGCGCTTACAGCACCGTCAAAGATCATTTTCCATTGATAGCTCTTCTCGGGACCTTCATTAGGTAATGGCTCATCACAATCCTTCATATTTAAGAACATGATATCCTCATCAGGAAATTCAAATTTCATCGGTTGATAGTCGTCGATTGGTTGTTCTGCGAGATATTCTGACAAAACACTCCCTTTAATGGCCTTTTGGGAAACGTATTGAATGTCGTATTCTGTCAAAACCATCTGCCATCTAGCAATCCTTCCCGAAAGTGATTGCTTCTCAAACACCTACTTAATCGGATCCATCTTCGAAATTAGCATGGTTGTATGGTTTAACATGTACTGCCTTAGGCGTTTGGCGGCCCAAGCAAGTGCGTAATAAGTCTTTTCCAACATTGAGTATCTGGACTCACAATCTATGAACTTTTTACTCAAGTAGTAAATGGCATGCTCTTTTCTTCCAGTCTCGTTGTGTTGACCGAGAATACAACCCATGAAATTCTCAAGAACCGTTAGTACATTATCAATGGTCTTCCAGCCACCGGGGGCATCAGTATTGGAGGTTCCTGCAGATACTCCTTTATTTTCTCGAATGCCCTCTAGCAATTTTCGTTCCAGGCGACCGCTTGATCTTTCTTCAATAGTTTAAACATTGGCTCACACGTGGCCGTGAGGTGAGATATGAACCTAGCAATATAGTTCAATCTACCCAGGAAACCACGAACCTCTTTCTCCGTCTTCGGCGTTGGCATTTCTTGAATCGCTTTTACTTTCGCAGGATCGATCTCAATACCTTTCACACCGACAATGAACCCCAATAGCTTTCCTGACCGTACACCAAAAGTGCACTTGCTCGGATTTAACCTTAGTTTGAACTTCCTTAACCTCTCAAACAACTTCAGAAGATTCACCAGATGTCCTTCCTCCGTTTGCAAATTTGCAATCATGTCATCAACATAGACTTCATTCTCCTGATGAATCATATCATGAAACTGTTGCACCCTAAAATTTGACCAACCGGTCCCCATATCTGGTTTATGTTTCGACACATTTTTGCGTTCGCATTCGCATACTGCATGCATTGCATTTTTCTCAGTCAGATGGATTTTATCGGGATTATAGCCCCTGGCGTTTCAGGCAGTTCAGGCCGGTCGGAATAAAAGTCTGTTGAGAATTGGTGCTCGTTCCCTGTGTTTTCAGGCCATATCGGTGCCCGGGTTTCGCTACGGTTGCGCAATTGGGTTTTCTTCGATTTAATCGGCTTCATGGCATTTTTAGGATTTTTCTGTCATTTTCTAGATTTTTAATGCATTTAAATGGATTTTTCTGGATTTAATAGATTTTTTAATATTTTTTAAAGTTTTAAATAAATTTTCTTTTCTTTTTTTAGAGATTTATTAGATTTTTAATTTTTTTAGATATTATTTCCTTTTAATAGATTTTTTCAAAAATAGATATAAATAGATGTTATTTTTTCTTTTAAAAGATATTAAGTGTTTTAGATTTTAATTAGATTTTCAGATTTAATTGGTTTTTTTTAATAGTTTTTATAGTTTAAATATTTTTTTTTCCTGATTTTTTTAATAGGGTAATTAGGATTTTATTAGGGTTTATTAGAGGTTTTAATTAGGATTTTACTTTAATTGTCGTTTTATAGATTAATTAGGATTAATGACAGATTTTAATTAGGGTTTATTTTTTAATTTTCGTTTAGGATTTAATTGGTTTTTTCAGTTTAATTTTGTTGTGTTTTTGGAGTTAATCTTTGAGTTTAATGCAGTTAATCATTCTTAAGTCCATTAATCAACATTAGGTCCTATTGGGCCAGTATCCACGAAATGTATTCAGGCCCAGTCAAAGTCCAGGCCACGTGTCCTATATAAAGCAATGCCACGCGTGCGTTTTCCCGCTAGCCACCTCACTCACTCTCTCTCACTCAGCCCCTGTCACGTCTCTCCCTCCTCCCTCCACGCGTTTCCCTTTCCTGCTCGCCACCCCCACGTGTCTCCTCTCAGAACCCTCATCTGCATGCATCGTGACACATGTCCCTCACCGTTCTCCCTCACCGGCCGACCATGCAACCGCCGCGCCGGCCACCACAACTTCTCGCCGGAGCTCTAACCGTCGCCTGAAACCGCCAAAAACACCAGAATCTTCCTCTTCTCCGATCCAAATTCATCACTCCTTCATAGCATTTTCCCAGAAAATCTTCAACTTCCACCATAATCTTCCGCCTCCGATCCAATTCATCAGCAACAATCATCAATATTTTTGCCATCTTCATCCACAAGATCATCATCAAGAACGCCTCCAGATTATCGTTCATCAACATCAACACAATCTTCATCTCTTCTGATCCAGATTCGTCACCTCGTATCAAAATCTCCAGAAGATCTTTCACCAATAGTCATCAAGATCATCGCTCGACCATAGATTTTTGCCAGAAATTCATGCGATCTTCAACAACCTTCATCATCATCTGGATTTCACGAAGAACCGTCATCATCATCTGGATTTCACGAAGAACATTCATTCTCCGTTCATCGTTTTCCCAGATCCACGAAGAACATCCATCGCTCGCCCAAAACTTCCTCCAGATCTCCAGTTTTGTTTAGATCTTCGCAGATCTTCTCATCTTCAACAAGGATCCTCAGGCGTTCATCAAAGTCTCCGATCTTCCTCAGTTTGTAGATCCTTGCGCATCTGGAGCTTCGCCATCCTCATTGTTTTCCAGCATTTATCTTCTTCACCAAATTCTCCAGGTTTTTTGTTCTTCTTCCTTAACTCCTTACGCCTTCATAGTTGTTCAGTTATCTTGAGATGTAGGTTGTTTGATTGTTAGGTGATGAATGGAGTTAGGTCACAACATTTAGTGAGAGTTTGAATGATTTTGTGAGGCGAGTTTGGATTAGGGTTGAGTTGAGCTGAGAGTTTGAGGCGTGAGGTGAGTTTGGTTGAAGGTTTTAGTGAGAGAGATGGAAGGAGAGGCGTCGTTTAGGGCTTCTCAGTGAGGACGATGAACAATAACAATGGACTAGAGGAGTTTTAGGGTTTTGTTTGTACCAAGGCTGAACATGAATGGATCTCGGGCCTTAAGCCCAAATGCAGCTTGCTAACCATACTCCCACGTTTACCATTCGCACCCCCTCCCCTGGTGTGAATGTTTGTTTGGGCCTAGCAGAGTTAATGTTTACACCCCCCAGTTTGGGGCCCAAACATGGAATACAAAGGGATATCCTTGCCATTCGCACCCCCCTGGGTTATTATTTTTATTGTTTTTCTGAGTTAGTAGGCTGGTCCCAGCGTGTTGCTTCCTGCACCCCCGTTTTTGGGCCCATTGTAGTTCTGAGTGTGAATAAATGCTGTTACCACCCCCTGTTTTCCAATTTTAATTGAATATTCCTTTTCATTTCATTTTGCATATAGTTCACAAAATAATTCATAAAAAATCCAAAAATGATCATTTTGACATGGGATTTTTTCTCTCATTTTAATAATTGTCCCAAGAAAATTGAAAAAAAATAAAAATATTATTTTAGGCATTTTTCCATTTATGGTGAATTTTCACATTTAATTGCTTTTATTTTCATTTTGTTTGTACATATTATTTGGTGAATTTTGTTTGGTCATTTAAATTCATATTTTGATTCCATTCCTTTTGTACTAGTTAGATTAGAAGTCTAGGTTCCATTAGAGATTTATTCCACATTTTTGTGGATTAATCTTGATTAGTTTTGATTAGAGAACATTAGGTTAGTATAATTAGGGTTCAAACTCAACATAGGTGCATTATAACATTTTCTTTTGGGGTTTTTAGCATGAGTTAGGTTATGGGACATATAGGGTATGTAGGGTAGACGTAGAAATTCCCTTAGAATTAATATTAGAGTTTTAAATACTATATTACTATTTTTAGTATATTTTGCCAATGGAGTGTTTGTTTGGTGTTCCCACTTGGGGTTTATATTTGTTTGCTTGGGCTTTGGGGCTTTTCTCTGGGGTATGGGGCTTGGTTTGAGCTTATGGAGAATGAAGACATCAAAGGAGAAGATTGAGGATAATAATCAAAGCTTTGTGCATGAAGATTGCTTGGATTGAAGGTGTTTTGAAGACATAGGAAATAATAGGAATAAGCAGAGCCTTAGAATAGACTGAACTTTTTGTACAAACATGGATAGCTTCATGTGCTTCCATTCCTCTCTATGACATAAAGTCCCTCTATGGTATTCACCTCCCTCCTTTGGAGGGATAAGTGGTCGTACCTTAGAGGTAGAACTTTGAGAGAACCACTCTTCTATAATGTTAAACTATTTGTAGACTTCCTTTGGTTGTCAATGAACTGTTTGACATTCAATTTATCCTGATAAATCAATTCTCTTCTGGAGAGCTTGCCTTGAAGAAAGAAGCCATTGAAGATAGAGATGAAGATCAAAGATTGACAAAGATGAAGATTATTCATGTCAAAACTGTGCAGCTGTTAAAGCTAGGGTTTACTGCTGTTTGGAGCTATTTGTTGTCTGATGCTGTCAACTGGTTAAGATTCTGTGCTTGCTTGAGCTTGGTGATTTCTTGGAGATGGAAGCTTGTTGTAGCTTGGATACCATTGAAGTTTGACTTTGGGGATCATTGGAAGATTGTTGTTTATCAACTGTCAGAGTTTGATGTTTTTTAGAGCTGCTGCTGTAGGAGCTGGGGTGGTGTGCTGTCTGAGCTAGTTTTGGGGCCTATTTTTTCTTTGCTGTATTGTTTGTTAATTTTCCCTTAGGTTTGAAGTGAAGCCATTTCACTTTGCCTATTGTTTTCTAGGTTCGAGGTCGAGTGGGACTCCCTTGCCTCGCTTGTACTGTTGCATTCATGCATTTTACTGCTTTACTGTATATATGTTGTTTCTTTTCCGTTTATCCCCTAGGATCTCTGTTTCTCTCTGCGCAAGAGAGAAATATGACAGACATTAGGCTCTCATCCATGCATGACAACATTAGGGTAGATTTTGATTCCCATTTTAACCCTAGGTTTTAGAGTTCTTCCTCTTCCATCTCAAAATCAATCAAAAATACAATAAAAGGTTAAACATCAACAAAAAGACAGTTCTTGCGTAAAAGACTGTAAACCAATCAAAGAGTCATTTTTGTCCGCTTGGACCCGTAATCAGGAAAACCTTTTTCAGAAGGATAAAAAACAGTCAAACAAATCTGTGCCTTCCGTAGCCCGAACTACGTTTGCTCTGATCTTTCATGCTGTATGAAAGTCCGTAGGCATAAGATGCGATATCCTAGCGAGCAACCTTCCCCTCCTTTCCAGTAGGTAGGCGAACTACGTTGACTCTGATTTCTCGTTCCAGACGGGAATACGTAGGCATAAAGTGCGATACTTTGCCGAGTCATTTTATTTTCTTTTAACCTCAGACCTGTAGAATAGATAGAATAACAATCCGTACTAGAAAACAAGCGTGGATCCCGTCGAGTACGACGGACGTGAGGGGTGCTAATACCTTCCCCTTGCGTAACCGACTCCCGAATCCAGGATTTGGTTGCGATGACCATTCCTTTCCCGTCTTTGCGGTAGGTTTACTTCGAGCGTTTCCTTTCTCTCCTTTGGGATAAATAACGCACGATGGCGACTCTTTTGTTCAGTTGGCGTCGATTTTCGCAGTAGCGACAGCTGGCGACTCTGCTGGGGACTCCAACGGTCCCCTACGCGAGTCAATCCTAGCGCTTGTTTTCTCGTCGAGGATTTTGTATGGATTTACGTTTTCTGTATTTTACATTCAGCATTATATTACTGTTATTATTGTTGTGGGTATGAGGGGGTTTTATGATTGAGAGATAAGTCGGACCTGGGCTTGAGTGCACCTAGAATTAGAGTGGAAATTAGTGGGCGCGTGCGTGCTTTGCATGTACTAGTATCTCATGAAATCCACGCTCAGACGGGGTTCTTCTGGTTGACTTCTTTTTCAACCTTTTGGGTTGAGGGGGTTGTTGGTTAGTTGGATTGTCGACTCCGGGGACTGATCATTTAGAAGTTGGCTAAGTGAGGCCTCTTCAGGACATGATGATGCCACACCTTCTGGGTATCGTATCATCAGTCTTGAAAGTCTGTGACGCCAACGACCGCATAAGATGCCATACCTTGTGTCAGTTATTAGGACACCTACCTGTGAGAGGGGTTGGGGCATGCAGGTAACTTGACCTCCAGATTACCGGTTTTCTTGATTGAGATTCAGTGGCGTTGATATTTGAGGACAGCATTACGGGGTCTGTTGGAGACCAGGTTGGAGTATTATTTTGGCTTGTTGAGACCAGGCTTGAGCAGTGTTATAGGGCTGATTAAGACCAGTATGGTGGATTCTTTTCAGCAGCACACTTGGTCCCTTGTGTGTGCATTTTGCATGACTGTTTGCATTTGCATTTCATTTTGCATATTCATCCTCAGCCGGAACAGGGAGCTTACCCGTTTTTGTCCGCTTCTCCAGTTGATTTCCCGACATTCGTATTGGACTTGAGGTAGCATCTGGAAAGATCATGGCTTCAGAAGAGCAGAACTTGGTTGTTACTCGGGCGGAGTTTGAATTGTTGAAGCATCAGTTGAGTCAGGTCATGGAAGCTATAACAGCTATAAATGGAGGAGGAAACAATGGTCAAAGAGCTCAGATGAACAATGTTGCTCAGCCAGTGCAAACCCCTGTCAGAGGTCCATATCCCTTCAATGACACAGAGTGTCACAATTCCACTTTCTCTATGCCAGATTCTCCAAGGATTGTTCCATCTCTAAGAGTTGTTCCACAGGTTAATATTCAGGACCCAAGGACTGCTGAGTATATGAGAAGACTTCAGACGTTGGAAGATCAGATTGCTGCCCTGGTGAATAAGACTACTCTTGATCTGAATGCTGCGAGCATGTGTTTGGTGCCAGATCTTGTATTGCCTCTGAAGTTCAAGATGCCCAATTTCGAGAAGTACAAAGGGGATAGATGTCCGAAGCTACATTTGGTTATGTTCTGCAGAAGAATGACTCCGCATATCACCAATGACAAGCTCATGATTCACTGTTTCCAAGATAGTTTGATCGGAGCATCTTTGGACTGGTACCTGCACTTGAAGAGTGATAGTATTAAATCATGGTCGGACTTAGCCAATGCCTTCGTGAAGCAGTACGACTACAACCTGGAAATGGCTCCTTTTCGCATGCATTTGCAAGAATTATCTCGTGCGGAGAATGAATCCTTTAGGGGGTATGTGCAAAGATGGAGAGAATTGGCTGCTCGTGTTCAACCACCGATCCAGGAGAGAGAAATGGTTAGCCTCTTTTTGGGTACTCTGAAGGGCCGTTATTACGACATGATGTTCACTTGTACAAGCTTTGAAGGCCTGATGAGAATGGGAGAGCTTGTTGAGAGAGGACTCAAGAATGGAAAGCTTCGAGATGCTCCTTACATCCCAGTTGATAAGAATGAATCAGTTCTCAGTTCTCAGGAGGAGTGGGAAGAAGGAAGCGATGTTGTCTCAGAATCCCTAGCATCTCAGGCTCAGTTATCAGACACTTCAAACCAGTAGTCATATTATTGTCAGCCGCGTCGTCACGCCCGACAAAGACCAAGGAAACCTGAAAGGCAGTTTACTCAGCTACCGGTGTCGTACAGTCAGTTGTTGCCAGATTTGGTCGAAAGTGGATTAATAGTGCCGAAAGAGACTAATCCAACGATCCCGCCTTATCCTTCAGGTTCTGATGTCAGCGCCCGCTGTGAGTACCATGTTGGGGTACAGGGGCATTCGACAGATGATTGTAAGGTGCTTAGAAGCCAAGTTCAGAATCTGCTAGACTCTAACAAGATCTTCATCACGCCTCAGGGTTTTGTTCGGATTATTGATTATCCTTCATCCAGTTGTGGGGGTTCGTCAGTCAATGTTATGGAATACTCCACTGAGAGTGTATGTTTGGAAGAATGTCCAACCGAGAGCTCAGTTGAATATAGAGGAAGTTGCTAGAGGTTTCTGCGTCGGGTGTCACATCTGTCTTTCTCTGCTGTCTGCTTAGCTTTCGTGCATTGTTGTTTGCTGACCACCACCAGGCTTGTTGGCTAGGGTCATTGTATTGTGTACTTGGGTGTGCTTGTTTGCTGCTCTTGTTGGCTTT
This sequence comes from Lathyrus sativus, assembly GCA_963859935.3. NCBI lineage: Eukaryota > Viridiplantae > Streptophyta > Magnoliopsida > Fabales > Fabaceae > Lathyrus > Lathyrus sativus. Next base: position 668,685,802 of record OZ012740.1, read on the forward strand.
ACATGGTGGTGTGAGGTGTTTATCTCTGTGCTTATAGCTTGGGGTTTATTTGTCTTGTCTTGAATATGTGTTTGATTTCTGCATTACATTCTCACATAACAGGTACATCAGGACCGTGGGTCTTATTTCCTATCACCAGTTTGTTGCAGGAATTCCTTAGAGATATGGAACAGAATCAGGCTGAATTGATTGAAGTCCGAAGCCAGCTAGGGCAGATGATGAAAGACATGTAAGAGTTGCGTCTGGATCAGAAGATACTCAAAGAGGAAAATAATCAGCTGAAGACCCAAATGAGCTTGATCATGGAAGTGGTCAAGAAGGTGCTTAGGAAAGAGGATGATCAGCTATCTGAAGCCGCGATGAAGGAGCTTGTTCCACCTGTGCCTGTGGAGCTCGTGCCTGTGGAACCTGAGCTTAAAAGACGTGTTGATCGACACCACCACCAACAACAAAAGATACATCCGGTTCGGCGAAGGTCAAGGAGGATATTTGAGGCGCCGCCTTCAACATATGCTAAGCTCTTTCAAACTTTATTGAGTTTGAAGCTGGTTGAAAAAAGAACATTGGAACCCCTCACAGGAACAACGCTTCCTTATGGGTATGACACTAGTAAGCAGTGTGAATTTCATTCCGGGGCACCCGGACGCGATGTGGAAAGTTGTCACGCTTTTAAGCACAACGTTCAGGACTTGATTGACGCAAAAGTTATTGAACTCACGCCGGGCGGCGTAATTGTACCTAATGGTCTTACCCCAGTTGGTGCTAAAATGATGGACGTTCCCGAAGCTGCCGTAGATCAGAAATATATTCTGCAATCATTGGTGTCGGAATCCCCCTGTCCTCAGTTGCTGCCTAGACCAAGCCTGAGGATGAAAGTGCTTGAACAAAAGAAGTCCCCAATAAGTCAGACTCGACCTCCAAGTGGTTCGACTGATCAAAGTCAATAATCTGTCCAGTCTTCGCAACAGACGTCAACTCCTTTCCAGGGTCAGTAGCCTTATTGTTATCGGTCAAACCTGCGTGCTAGACAGAGCCCACTGAAGTCAGAAAGGCAACTCACCTTACATCCGTTTTAAGCAGTATGGTTTCAATAGGCAACTTTGAAGATGGCTGGTTCAGCAGCAAGTCAGATGTGAAAGCCCGGTTCTCGGAAGCTGACGTTTTCCTGCGTTTCATCTTGTCATTTCTTTATGTTTGTAGTTTCTTTCTTGTTAAATTGCAATCGTGTTTGTAAAACTTGTTGTTTTCATTCAATTGATGATAATGAAATGAGTATGCATGTTTTGATTAAATCCATTCGTGTTCACTAATTGATTTTTACAGATATCCAACGCTTGGTTAAGCGGAATCCGGGGAGGATGACGAAAATGAACGACATGCAAGCTTCCGATATTGTATGCCTTTGAAATAAAACCTTTGATGATGTACAAGCATTGTTTCAAATCCCTAAACACCGGAGACATAAGGAAGATAATCCCTTGTTAACCCCTTTGAGCCTAGTAGTAGGAGTTCTTTCTGAAAACGAAAAACCCTCAATCTCAACCTGGGGCAGGGTAGGTGTTAGCTAATTTGACCGAGCGTCCAAATTGCAAAAGGAGTGTCCGTTCGAGGATCAATCACACCTCCATAGGTCGTGCCTAAAAAGCCACAGTGGTTAAGCGTCAGGAGTGACACAGTCACATTATTCCCCAAAGAGTCAGACAACCAGTGTCACACGACTTGTTCGAAAAAAAACGAAAAGCAAAAAGAATCAAAAGCCCGCTAAGTCAAAACTTGAAAACAAACGACTTAGGAAAAAATAAGGGCATCCCGCTGGACTGGAAGATCAAAAGAAACTCAAAAGAGTCAGTCCAGGCAAAAGTTAGGGAAAGAAACGGATTACAAAAGAAAAGTCCTCAAATGAAATACGAGTCGTGTGACCCCAAGTGTCAAAGACGAAGAGTGAGTGGTTGTCACTCCAAGAGCTCATAGTTTCTCGAACTATCACTCCTATATTTCAATCTCTAAGAGGTGAGCGCTAGGTCGAATTAGCTGAACGTAGGATCGGAGAACATCGAGGAGAATGGGTGGGTTAAAATTAAAATTTGAGCCTTTATCCTTTCTTTCAAAACCGGGAACCTGACCACGTTACAACCTTCAAAAGTCCTAATTGAAGCAGGGATGTTTCGAAGGCATACATCGGTTAAGATCGCGTCGAAGCTGACTCCTAAAAGGGCTCTTCTTACCATGTTGGTACTGTGTCGATATTTTGATAAATGATTTGTGCATTATATGCCATAAACTAATTTTCCTTTCCCAGTGAACAGATTGGATGTTAAAACTGTCATACGCATTGCATTAATGTACCTTTTATGCAAAACAACTTGTTTTACTTACGAGTAAGCGATTGACAGCAGGAAAGTTTCCTACAGTGGAAAGTCTGATCAGGATAGAATGCAGGATGCCCGAATGTTCCGAGAGCCAGGGCAAGCTATTCTCAGGTGATCCCCAGTATGGTCAGCCATCCAAAGTCGTTATTCCGGGGCAATGAGGTTGAGATTCGGTAAATCTCTCGTAGCTAGAGGCACTATACCGAATCAGCCAATCAGGGGCAAAGTCATTGCAGACAGGGGCCGACCATCCGAAGAGCGTAGAAATGGTTTCTTTCCTAAAAGGGCATTTGATCCGAAGTATACCTCCGAGGTTCAGAATGCTGGGGCATTGCATATCAGACCGTCAGAGTACAGATTTTCAGATTTCCTTTTGAGGACTATCCCCACAGAGGTCCCACAAGCTGGGGCATATCAGAAGTGAAGAAGCGGTTTTTCTCCGTGTCATCAGAGCTACTCAGAGCTATTTCAGCTAATCTCCAAGGGTGAGTCGAATGTCGGGAGTTCGTATTACCATCTACTGACCCTTCAATCAGAAACTGTGAATTCAGACAGGACGTTTTCCAGAGTCAGTTATATATGACACATCACAGACAGCCTAAAGCCCAATCCTTATTGGCAATTTTCAGGAAGCCCAATCCATATTGGCAATCACTGTAAGGCCTAACTTGTGGTGGCGCATCAGTTCCAAATCCAATATTCATTGGTACGCAGGAAGACTCCGTCTGTTTTCCCCAGCGCGAGTCCAATTTTCATTGACACGGGTAAGCTATCCCTGACAGAAGTCCAATCATGCTTGGCACATTCGGTTATTCCCCAGCGAAGTTGGCTCCACCTTTCCAGCATTTATTTTGCTGGAATAATTCTGTGATGCCTGGTTATCCCCAGCGGAGTTGGCTTTGTCTTCAGCATTTATTTTGCTGAAGCGGTTTTTCTGTATCCAGCTTCTCCAGCAACCTGAGCCTGCATTTGCATTTGCATATATCATCATATTTGCATCATACTTGCATTTCATTCTTAAACGCGTAGCATTCCCATCCCACATGGAGCATTATGCCATAGAAAAATTCAAACATACGCATATGCATACGAAGCATAAGCCAGTTTTTCTATCAGCCTTCAGTGGCAACATGAAGTACTCTGTAATCAGTTCAGGGGCATTTATCCAGCAGCTTTATTCAGACAGCTCTTTGGTATTCGATTCTCAGATCATGCAACGGTTATGCTCTACTCCTCAGTCGTCTGATATCGACAGACTTCTCTTCCCGTCAGTTTACATTGACGATGGGTTTCCCCCAGCGGGCCTTCTCCGTCTATCATTAGACATCGTGAGTTGGATATGGTTTTCTCCGTCTATCCTTAGACGTTGAGAGGTTTCAAGGCGATCTTTCAGATATTGGCGTTCTTTCTGTTTATTGGACGAGATGGCATTTCAAGAAGGTTTTTCTGACCGTTGATCCTTATTGGCGTCGAGGCTCTTCGAAGAATGTTTGGTTTTCCTAGTTGTTGATCCTTATCAACGACATGGCTCTTTGGAGGTGGTTTTCCTTCCTGTCAATCCTTATTGATGATGTGGCCCCTTTGAAGATATTGTTTTTTCCATCAATTCCTGTAGACGAAAGGATTCTGAAATTTGATGGGTGGTGTTGAATATGGTTCTCTTTCCGCTGACGGGTTTTCCTTCGGGATGGTGTCTCTCCGTCTATCCTTAGACGATGTGAGTATGGATATGGTTTTCCTTCGGAACGGAGTCTTTCTGTCTATCCTTAGACAATGTGAGTATGGATATTGGTTTTCCTTCGGGATGGTGTCTTTCTGTCTATCCTTAAACAATGTGAGTATGGTTATTGTTTTCCTTCGGGATGGTGCCTTTCCGTCTATCATTAGACAATGTGAGTATGGGTTATTGTTTTCCTTCGGGATGGTGTCTTTCTGTCTATCCTTAGACAATGTGAGTATGGGTTTTTGTTTTCCTTTGGGAGGGTGTCTTTCTGTCTATCCTTAGACAATGTGAGTATGGGTATGGTTTTCCTTCGGGATGGTGTCTTTCTGTCTATCCTTAGACAATGTGAGTATGGTTATTGTTTTCCTTCGGGATGGTGTCTCTCTGTCTATCTTTAGACAATGGGAGTATGGGTATGGTTTTCCTTCGGGATGGAGTCTTTCTGTCTATCTTTAGACAATGTGAGTATGGATATTGTTTTCCTTCGGGATGGAGTCTTTCTGTCTATCTTTAGACAATGTGAGTATGTATATTTGTTTTCCTGCGGGATGGCGTCTCCGTCTATCAATAGAAGATGGGAGGGGATCAAGTGCATGTTGATCCAACCTTCGGGTTTGTTATCTGTGGTGTCACACAAGTAACTGGGGATAAAGTCAAATCTCTTTATCAGGTGATCGATCAGTTTGTTGCCATAATAATTGGATTCAGTTCTCTGGATGGTGTTCCCCAAGCGAGGGTGCAGTTTACTTCTGCGGTTGGCAAATTTTCGGGTTTATTTTGTATTCAACCGTCTTCCACCTTTGAATGTTTGAAGGTTGTTCGCTCTTCAACCCTTCAGGTCCAAGCCGCTTGAATAGGGGCAGCTGTTGCACCCTAAAATTTGACCAACCGATCCCCATATCTGGTTTATGTTTCGACGCATTTTTGCGTTCGCATTCGCATACTGCATGCATTGCATTTTTCTCAGTCAGATGGATTTTATCGGGATTATAGCCCTTGGCGTTTCAGGCAGTTCAGGCCAGTCGGAATAAAAGTCTGTTGAGAATTGGTGCTCGTTCCCTGTGTTTTCAGGCCATATCGGTGCCCGGGTTTCGCCACGGTTGCGCAATTGGGTTTTCTTCGATTTAATCGGCTTCATGGCATTTTTAGGATTTTTCTGTCATTTTCTAGATTTTTAATGCATTTAAATGGATTTTTCTGGATTTAATAGATTTTTTAATATTTTTTAGAGTTTTAAATAAATTTTCTTTTCTTTTTTTAGAGATTTATTAGATTTTTAATTTTTTTTAGATATTATTTCCTTTTAATAGATTTTTTTAAAAATAGATATAAATAGATGTTATTTTTTCTTTTAAAAGATATTAAGTGTTTTAGATTTTAATTAGATTTTCAGATTTAATTGGATTTTTTTAATAGTTTTTATAGTTTAAATATTTTTTTTCTGATTTTTTAATAGGGTAATTAGGATTTTATTAGGGTTTATTAGAGGTTTTAATTAGGATTTTACTTTAAAAATTAATTAGGATTAATGACAAATTTTTATTAGGGTTTATTTTTTAATTTTCGTTTAGGATTTAATTGGTTTTTTCAGTTTAATTTTGTTGTGTTTTTGGAGTTAATCTTTGAGTTTAATACAGTTAATCATTCTTAAGTCCATTAATCAGCATTAGGTCTTATTGGGCCAGTATCCACGAAATGTATTCAGGCCCAGCCAAAGTCCAGGCCATGTGTCCTATATAAAGCAATGCCACGCGTGCGTTTTCCCGCTAGCCACCTCACTCTCTCTCTCTCTCACTCAGCCCTTGCCACGTCTCTCCCTCCTCCTTCCACGCGTTTCCCTTTCCTGCTCGCCACCCCCACGTGTCTCCTCCCAGAACCCTCATCTGCATGCGTCGTGACACATGTCCCTCACCGTTCTCCCTCACCGGCCGCCCATGCAACCGCCGCGTCGGCCACTACAACTTCTCGCCGGAGCTCTAACCGTCGCCTGAAACCGCCAAAAACACCAGAATCTTCCTCTTCTCCGATCCAAATTCATCACTCCTTCATAGCATTTTTCCAGAAAATCTTCAACTTCCACCATAATCTTCCGCCTCCGATTCAATTCATCAACAACAATCACCAATATTTTTGCCATCTTCATCCATAAGATCATCATCAAGAACGCCTCCAGATTATCGTTCATCAACATCAACACGATCTTCATCTCTTCTGATCCAGATTTGTCACCTCGTATCAAAATCTCCAGAAGATCTTTCACCAATAATCACCAAGATCATCGCTCGACCATAGATTTTTGCCAGAAATTCATGCGATCTTCAACAACCTTCATCATCATCTAGATTTCACGAAGAACCTTCATCATCATCTGGATTTCACGAAGAACATTCATTCTCCGTTCATCGTTTTCCCAGATCCACGAAGAACATCCATCGCTCGCCCAAAACTTCCTCCAGATCTCCAGTTTTGTTTAGATCTTCGCAGATCTTCTCATCTTCAACAAGGATCCTCAGGCGTTCATCAAAGTCTCCGATCTTCCTTAGTTTGTAGATCCTTGCGCATCTGGAGCTTCGCCATCCTCATCGTTTTCCAGCATTTATCTTCTTCACCAAATTCTCCAGGTTTTTTGTTCTTCTTCCTTAACTCCTTACGCCTTCATAGTTGTTCAGTTAGCTTGAGATGTAGGTTGTTTGATTGTTAGGTGATGAATGGAGTTAGGTCACAGCATTTAGTGAGAGTTTGAATGATTTTGTGAGGCGAGTTTGGATTAGGGTTGAGTTGAGCTGAGATTTTGAGGCATGAGGTGAGTTTGGTTGAAGGTTTCAGTGAGAGAGATGGAATGAGAGGCGCCGTTTAGGGCTTCTCAGTGAGGACGATGAACAGTAACAATGGACTAGAGGAGTTTTAGGGTTTTGTTTGTACCAGGTCTGAACATGAATGGATCTCGGGCCTTAAGCCCAAATGCAGCTTGCTAACCATACTCCCACGTTTACCATTCGCACCCCCCTCCCCTGGTGTGAATGTTTGTTTGGGCCTAGCAGAGTTAATGTTTACACCCCCCAGTTTGGGGCCCAAACATGGAATACAAAGGGATATCCTTGCCATTCGCACCCCCCTGGGTTATTATTTTTATTGTTTTTCTGAGTTAGTAGGCTGGGCCCAGCGTGTTGCTTCCTGCACCCCCCTTTTTTGGGCCCATTGTAGTTCTGAGTGTGAATAAATGCTGTTACCACCCCCCTGTTTTCCAATTTTAATTGAATATTCCTTTTCATTTCATTTTGCATATAGTTCACAAAATAATTCATAAAAAATCCAAAAATGATCATTTTGACATGGGATTTTTTCCTTCATTTTAATAATTGTCCCAAGAAAATTGGAAAAAACTAAAAATATTATTTTAGGCATTTTTCCATTTATGGTGAATTTTCACATTTAATTGCTTTTTATTTTCATTTTGTTTGTACATATTATTTGGTGAATTTTGTTTGGTCATTTAAATTCATATTTTGATTCCATTCCTTTTGTCCTAGTTAGATTAGAAGTCTAGGTTCCCTTATAGATTTATTCCACATTTTTGTGGATTAATCTTGATTAGTTTTGATTAGAGAACATTAGGTTAGTATAATTAGGGTTCAAACTCAACATAGGTGCATTATAACATTTTCTTTTGGGGATTTTAGCATGAGTTAGGTTATGGGACATATAGGGTATGTAGGGTAGATGTAGAAATTCCCTTAGAATTAATATTAGAGTTTTAAATACTATATTACTATTTTTAGTATATTTTGCCAATGGAGTGTTTGTTTGGTGTTCCCACTTGGGGTTTATATTTGTTTGCTTGGGCTTTTGGGCTTTTCTCTGGGGTATGGGGCTTGGTTTGAGCTTATGGAGAATGAAGACATCAAAGAAGAAGATTGAGGATAATAATCAAAGCTTTGTGCATGAAGATTGCTTGGATTGAAGGTGTTTTGAAGACATAGGAAATAATAGGAATAAGCAGAGCCTTAGAATAGACTGAACTTTTTGTACAAACATGGATAGCTTCATGTGCTTCCATTCCTCTCTATGACATAAAGTCCCTCTATGGTATTCACCTCCCTCATTTGGAGGGATAAGTGGTCGTACCTTAGAGGTAGAACTTTGAGAGAACCACTCTTCTATAATGTTAAACTGTTTGTAGACTTCCTTTGGTTGTCAATGAACTGTTTGACATTCAATTTATCCTGATAAATCAATTCTCTTCTGGAGAGCTTGCCTTGAAGAAATAAGCCATTGAAGATATAGATGAAGATCAAAGATTGACAAAGATGAAGATTATTCATGTCAAAACTGTGCAGCTGTTAAAGCTAGGGTTTACTGCTGTTTGGAGCTATTTGCTGTCTGATGCTGTCAACTGGTTAAGATTCTGTGCTTGCTTGAGCTTGGTGATTTCTTGGAGATGGAAGCTTGTTGTAGCTTGGATACCATTGAAGTTTGACTTTGGGGATCATTGGAAGATTGTTGTTTATCAACTGTCAGAGTTTGATGTTTTTCAGAGCTGCTGCTGTAGGAGCTGGGGTGGTGTGCTGTCTGAGCTGGTTTTGGGGCCTATTTTTTCTTTGCTGTATTGTTTGTTAATTTTCCCTTAGGTTTGAAGTGAAGCCATTTCACTTTGCCTATTGTTTTCTAGGTTCTAGGTCGAGTGGGACTCCCTTGCCTCGCTTGTACTGTTGCATTCATGCATTTTACTGCTTTACTGTATATATGTTGTTTCTTTTCCGTTTATCCCCTAGGATCTCTGTTTCTCTCTGCGCAAGAGAGAAATATGACAGACATTAGGCTCTCATCCATGCATGACAACATTAGGGTAGATTTTGATTCCCATTTTAACCCTAGGTTTTAGAGTTCTTCCTCTTCCATCTCAAAATCAATAAAAAATACAATAAAAGGTTAAACATCAATAAAAAGACAGTTCTTGCGTAAAAGACTGTAAACCAATCAAAGAGTCATTTTTGTCCGCTTGGACCCGTAATCAGGAAAACCTTTTTCAGAAGGATAAAAAACAGTCAAACAAATTTGTGCCTTCCGTAGCCCGAACTACGTTTGCTCTGATCTTTCATACTGTATGAAAGTACGTAGGCATAGGATGCGATATCCTAGCGAGCAACCTTCCCCTCCTTTCCAATAGGTAGGCGAACTACGTTGACTCTGATTTCTCGTTCCAGACGGGAATACGTAGGCATAAAGTGCGATACTTTGCCGAGTCATTTTATTTTCTTTTAACCTCAGACCTGTAGAATAGATAGAATAACAATCCGTACTAGAAAACAAGTGGGGATCCCGTCGAGTACGACGGACGTGAGGGGTGCTAATACCTTCCCCTTGCGTAACCGACTCACGAATCCAGGATTTGGTTGCGATGACCATTCCTTTCCCGTCTTTGCGGTAGGTTTACTTAGAGCGTTTCCTTTCCCTCCTTTGGGATAAATAATGCACGGTGGCGACTCTTCTGTTCATCCGGCGCCGATTTTCGCAGTAGCGACAGAAACAAAGTGACCATTGCCCACTGATAGGTTGCCCCTGCGTTCTTCAACCCAAAAGGTATCACCTTGTAGCAAAACATTCCCCACAATGTGATAAACGTTGTTTTCTCCATGTCCTCCAGAGCCATCTTAATCTGATTATATCCAGAGAAACCGTCCATGAAAGAGAATACTGAATATTGCGCTGTGTTATCAACAAGCACATCTGTTAGAACACAGATTGGTTCTTAATATATCTCTATGTTTTATTGATAACATTAATGAAATTTTGTATGAAGTAAATATATACTCTAATCGTATTCAAGTGTTTTTGTTTCAGATATTAAAATTAATATTCCTCTGTATCACGGTGAAATTTGGATACCAAACTATTGATTAGTTTGAATCTTTAATTCATTTTGCAACCGAACTTTGATTTGTCCAAAGGAAGGGATAAAGATCGAAATTCCCACAATGCGATGCAAATGCAAGCTAGAGAGTTATAGGTTCGGGGGTTGGTTAAACTTAGGGAAGGTGCTAGCATCCTAAGTTTTGTAGTACTCTACAGGAACCTCTTGTTTTATGTTGTTTATTGCTAAGAGTTATCTGCTTAATGATTGAAAGACCCTAGGGGTTTATTTCTAAGTATACTCGATAAGATATCGCATCTTATGCCTACATATCCTTAAGGGAGTAGAATCAGAGTATTTTGTAGTTCCCCTAAAGGGTTTGAGGAGTTCTTTGACTGTGGTCAAAGTTCCTACGGGTTTAGGGTGGTTGATTGATTGATTTTAGGAGAAAAGGTGAGTTGTCATTTTAAGAGAGATTTAACCGCCACAAGTTGTAGGAAAATAGTCTTTGCATCGTCTTAAGAGAAGGGATCAAGTACTCGGATATGGATCGACGATGTACGCCTCTATCTCTCTTAAGGTAAAGTCCCTACGGTATTGATTGTAATTGATGTGGGGTGGAGATTCTATCTCGCTTAAGATGATTAACATCTATTTCTCTTATTGTGTTTGAATATTGAATTGAGTTGTATTGTTTTGTTTGTATCTAAGTTGTAAAAGATAACGGTCCTTCCTATGGGGTAGGATCTAACTTAGAAAGATCAACTTGAATGGGATCAAGGATCATGGGGAATATGATGCGAATGATGTGCACTACACACAATTGTTGAATCATGTGTAGGTTTTTCCTTTGGACGGAATGCGATGCAAGAATATAAATTGCGATAATGTAAAGTTGCAAAAGATAAATTACGAAAAATAAAGCCATACACACGCATGAAAGCGCTAAGGTGTGTGGGGTGAATGTGAGTGTATGAACGTGCGTGCACGATTAGATGTTGATTACGAGGGGTGACTAATTTTAAAAGGTAGAGACTTATATATTATTTTTCTTTTACGAAGAAGGTTGAATTGATTTATAAGAAAATATATTATTTGATGAGATTAATTTTAAGAAAAGTCATTTATTTTAAGTGAGGTTAATTTTAAGAGAAATTGTTCAATTTTAATAAAAAGTTGTTTAGGTAAATTATGAAGATAAGTTTTATATTTTCTTTTTAAAAAAAGTTTGCTAAAAAGAAAAGAAGATTCAATTATGGTGTAAATTAATTTTAATTAGAATTAAAAGAGTTTCTTATGAGGACTTATTATAACAAGATAAATGTTTTAAAGGAAATTGTTTATTGTTCTACCAATTAAATAGATTATCTATTTAAGGGACTAAATTAATAAATTTATAAAATAAAGTGGTTTTATTATTGTTGACAAATATGTATTAGTTAGGTAAATTATGAAAATGGTTTTTAATATATCATTATCTAATAAAAGATTATCAAATTGTCTTAAATAAAATAAAGTTTTAAAATAAAGTGATTAATTAAATGGTTAATACAAGGTTTTAGTTATTTAAAACTGATTAGAGAAAAGATCAATAGTTAATTAATTAAATTTAAAAGAGTGATAATTAGGTTTAGTTAAAAGATTAGCGGTTATGAGAAAGTTTAGTAGAGGGATTAGTGTGGTGATGTGTGTGTGTGAAGCAGGGTTAATCATACAAGGCAACAACAACAAAAGACAGAGAAAAGAAGAAAAAAACAAAACGATGGAAGCCGTGACCCCCCTATATTCCGTCTCCCTCTCTCAGATCGCTCGCTCGCTCTCGTTCGCCTATCTCTCGTTCGCATCTCCGTGGATTTCTCTTCAACTTTCTCTTCTGTAAAACCTGAAATTCAATAAAATAGATCAGTGGGTTCAATATCTTTTACGAGAGAGGGGTTTTACCGAAGGTGGATCATAGCGGTGTCGGAGACGACGTTTCGTCAGTTGGTTTGGGCTTGCGGCGGTCGGAGGCGATCCAGTGATTTGACGAGATAAGTTTTCCTTACTCAATTTTTTAGTTTACAGCTTTTAGGGTTTTTTGTGATGGTTACGAATTCCTTCCCCTTCCTTCAACTTCTCAAAGCGGTTTTCTCTGCATTTCACAAATCAAACAACAGAAAAGATTAAATGTTAGTGAAAAAAGGTCTCACAACTTAAGGTTGTGGTTGCTTCTTCTTGTTCGCAGGTTCGAGAATGGCAATGGGCTCGCGGCGACGGAAGCTCAACGGTGGTGATTGGTTTGTAGGCGGAAAATGGGTTCACGGCGAGATCTCAGAAAGGATAAGTTCCTCCTCTCTTTGATTTAGGTTTTCGTCGAGTTTGGAACTTTCTGAATGTAGTTGAAATTTCTCGTTTCTTTGTATGTGTATTGGTGTTCTTGGTGTGACGTCTTAACGTTGTTGGATGAATTTCTTACAGGTTTTGGATTTGAAAATGAGGCTGAAGCTAATTGAAACTAAGAGTTGCGAGTTGGGGTTCTTGTTGAAGTTGTTCCTTTCGTAAGTTTCATCCTCCCTCTTTTATAGACGATTTGCTCCCCTTGTCAATTCAAAATCTGAACTAATGTGCGGTAAAACCTTCTAAACTTAGTGATTCCTGTCTGTGATTGTTTTGGAAGCGGCTTGAATTTGTTTCGGTATTATTTCCGTTTTGAGTCGATTGTGTTTGATGTCGTTATTGAAGGTGTTTCCTTTTTCTAACAGACATGTTGGAAGTGATTCGCACTCACTTTAGGATTTGCTTTGAACAACATTAGTGGCTGCAATCTCCTATTTATGGTAACGACTCTTTCCTGTTTCGATCTCCCTTTCCCTTATAATTAAAATTTGCTGCTTATTTGTAACAGGATTGCCTTTCCAATTCAAAACGGTTTTGAACGCTTGAACATAAATATGGAAGGGATATTTTGAGGTTTGCTTGAAAACTGTTAATGATTGTCTTTCCATTTTCGCTTAGCATTTACTGGCCATCCTTGCGTAATCTTACTCTTCTCATAATTGTCTTTTCTTATTGCAGGAAAGGTATCGATTAGCTTTTGTGAAAAAGTTCAATTAACTGATAATTAAGAAAACGTGAGCATCCTGAGGCATTCGTAAGGTTTGAGAATAATCCCTCAGTTTTAGTCTCTTCGGGTGGCTTACGGAAATAAGTAGATTCTGATGTGCCAGGAAGTCCCATATATGAAACTTGAATCGGCGCCGGTTTTATGGTGAATATCACCTTTCTAGCACCCTTTGCATAACCATTGAGGTTGATAAGAATCTGAATCTCATTCTCGTTGTTGCAGGTGGTTATCCTAACTGACATCATGGCAGATACATCCACAAAATGCTCTGCTCCAGATTGAATATGTTGCCTCTATTCAGTATCGTCGTTTGGACTCAAAGCATAGCAGCTTCAACCATGGTAGGCCTGATGGTAGTTGCGCGGTCACCGTATGGTTCCTTTCCCAACATGGTTTGTTGTTGTCAATTTATTCTCATGACATTTCATTTTGTGCTTTTAATTCAGGTTGTAGGCAATATGTCATCACAAAGACCGGTTCTAGATGACGACAACGGTTGCGGCACACCCCCTCTTCATTAGCTTGATGGTGCTCCTGTCTTGGGTTTTTTTGATTTGTATAATTGAAATACTCAAGTATAGTAAGTGTTTTGGGCTGACATGAATGGGTTCATTTGCAGGTGCTGCTTCTGTCACAGTTAACATTAATACAACCCAGGTTCATGCTTTGTCTGGTGAATGGAGTTCAAGCACAACTTTTGTCCACGAAATTAAAATATCTTAGTGTTGAGAACGGAGGAGGAGATGTTGTCGTTGTAAACCGCGGTTTGGCTTCTGGTTGGGAAACATTCTGGGTAGGTAATACTCTATGTGGTATTATCGTATTTAACAGCTTTTAGAAATCTTAATGACCCCATAAATATGGAGCTTTGGAGAGTCAATGACTTATCCTTCAATCTTAGAGTGTTCAACGAGAAATTGTTGGGCTGGATAACCAAGGAGGCAACAGAGTTGTCGTCGCTTCCGATTCTCCTAACAACCGAGGAACATTTTCGGAGTGGTTTCGGCGAGACTGGGATATCGGTGATTATGACTGATTTTGAAGGTATGTCAATTTACTGATGAAACCGTATTTTATTTCAATTTGATCTTCTCAACAACTAAGTTTCTCATCCTGATTATACCTATGCAAACCTGATACAGTCACTTGATAAAACCGGTTTTCTGTTTTAGTGATAACTAACTCTCACATCTTGCATTTCGTATGTTTGCAGCAAAATATGGAACGTCCCGGGGAGTAAAGGGCGGGCCTCTCCATGAAGTTCATGACGTGAGTGTGCACCCCAAGAAGAAAAAAAGAAGATGGGCTTATGTTGACAACACTAGCAAACTCAAAAGGAAGACCAGAATTTCTTGTTACCAATTTCCTAACAGCAATGCTTATTATTGTAGAAGTTTGAGTTAATCTTGAATATCAGCATGGAAACATTTGGGTTTTTCTTCGGGACAGAGGTATTTCAACTATAAGAGTTTCATCAGACATCTGAGATGCGTCCTTCTGCGGCAGGGCTCGTTTCATGAGTTGTCTGATGTATCTACCAGCGCCAGCACCTTTCATGAACCTCATCAATACCATCTTCTTTCACAACTCCAGCTGTTTGGCTCTTTATTTTGCAGGAATATCTGAGGAAAAGGTGCAGTTTGAGGGTTGTACCAACCAGTGATCTTCGATGCGTCGGTATCCCTATTAAGCAGGACTTGTATTTCTTCCGAATCGGTGTCGCTGCTTGAAACCGTATAATGATCCCCCGCTGTTTCTGATACAGGAAAAGAAAAGTGGATTCTCACCGCTTCAAATCTTGGATAAGTAACCCAAAAGGACCGGTACTGCGGTGAGGTGTCACCGATATTCAATACAAGAGAGGTGAGTCTATAATCATCTTCCTCGATGTGCATCTAATTTTTAACTCCATTCTGATCTAACTTTCTTTGTTATTGCTTTACTTCAGATTCCCTCTTGGGGCGACATACTCGTGTGCTAGAATTGCAACTGAAGGCAAGAAAGCGGCGGCTGGAACACGGGGTCCACGGAGTTCAATAGAATTATCCTCAACTTGATGCTCACTTAGGGGCATGCGAATGGTAAAGAAGCATATGTAGCTGAATAGGCCTCTGGAAGCAAAAACTCCTCTGAAAGTTAAGAATCAGAAGACTCTGAACGCTGCCTGAAAGAGACTCTGAGCGAAGCTGCAGAAGACTCTGAGCGAAAAAGCATATGTAAAGAATCAGAATACTCTGAGCGAAAAAGCATATGTAAAGAATCAGAAGACTCTGGAAGTACTTAACACTGCTAGTACAGAGGCTCTGATATTCAAGTCTGCTCTGATAAAGATCATTCATGCTAAAGCACATGGCTGCAAATACTCTGAATAGAGTAACTCTGATATGAAGAACAAGGAACATCATCAGAAGATCTAATGCAAGACTGTTCCAGATTTGTTGAAGAAGATGTTGTTCAAATAAAAATCTGTTGGTTATTCCTTGTCCTTATCCAAACGGCTCTTTCCTTATTCGTGCATGACACAAGAATTCAGACAAAAAGGATCTGTCTGAACATTCCTCTTCTGGGAAAGAAAAGTCAAAGAAGACAGAATGCCAGTTGCACGCCCTTTAATAAATGAAAGTGAAGTTCTATTTAAACAAGACTTCTACATCATTTCTAAAAACGACGAAACGACGAATTGACGAATTATTGAACAATAAAAAAGAACAATATCCAAACATCTCTCAACTTCATTCTAGATTTAATTTGTTCTTCATTTGTGTAAAATCACAGTTGTGATATAGCTTTTTAGAAGCAACTCTTAAACACACATTATATTTTACTTGTTTGTAAAAGGTTCCTTAAGAGACCAAGTGTGGTCAGATTTCTTAAGAAGACTAAGACTGTTTGTCTTAGTGGTTAACAATATAATCAGTTTGATTTAGTGGATTAAGTCCTTGTTGAGAAAGGCAAATCACCTTGGTAGGGTGGACTGTAGTAGTTTGAGTTCAAACGAACCAGGATAAAAATACCTTGTTATTTTTACTATTGTCATAGTTGTTATTTGAAACCCTTATTCAACTCCCCCCCCCCCCTTCTAAGTGTTTTTCCTACCTAAAGTTGGTATCAGAGCCTGGTTCTGTAGTGCTATCACTTAATAATGAAAGAGATAGATCCAGTTGAGAAAAACTCTTGATTTATTATTCTTGATTTATCATGGCTGAAACTTCAACTTCAAACAACAACAAATATGATGATAGAGATAGAATCAGCACCAAACCTCCCATGTTTGTTGGAGAGAAATTTGACTATTACAAAGATAGAATAGAAAGTTTCTTTCTAGGCTATGATGCTGATCTATGGGATTTGGTCACTGATGGTTACATTCACCCCACTGATGGTGAGGGCAAAAAGGTTGACAGAAAGTCAATGACTAACCAACAGAAAAAGGATTTCAGAAATCATCACAAAGCGAGAACCATTTTGTTAAATGCTATATCTCATACTGAGTATGAGAAAATTACAAATAGAGAAACAACATTTAACTTGTTTGAGTCATTAAATATGACACCTTAAGGGAACTCTCAAGTGAAGGAGACAAAGGCCTTAGCGCTTATCCAGAAGTACGAAGCTTTCAAAATGGGGGAGTCTGAATCTGTGGAAACTATGTTCTCAAGATTCCAGATCCTAACTGCTGTTTTGAAGATTCTACATAAAGGTTACTCCACTTCTGACCATGTCAAGAAAATAATCAGAAGCTTACCATCAAGGTGGAGACCAATGGTTACAGCGCTGAAGTTGTCAAAAGATCTGAATAAGTTTACTCTGGAGGAACTTATCAGTTCCTTAAGAAGTCATGAGATTGAGCTGGAAGAAGACGAGCCTTAAAAGAAAGCTCTGAAGAATCTTCCTCAAAAGAAGATGAACTATCTTTGCTGTCCAGAAGGATAAATAAACTCTGGAAGCATAAACAAAAGAATTTCAGAAACTTCAAAAGATCTGATCAGCATGGAGAATCTTCTAGACACAAAATATCTGGCAAGAAAGAAGTTGTATGATATAAGTGCAAGGAGCCAGGTCATTACAAAAATGAATGTCCCAAACTTCAGAAGGACAAACCCAGAAAGAAGTTTGAAAAAAAGAAGAAAGTTTTGATGGCCATGTGGGATGACTCAGATGCTTTTGAATCCTAATCAGAGTCAGAAGAAGAATGTGCAAATATGGCACTGATGGCTGACGTGGAGGACCATGAAGAAACAATAGAATCTGGATCAGAATCAAATTCAGAAAAGATGTCCTTAGCAGCAAAGTTAAGACACCAGTCATGGTACTTGGACCCTGGCTGCTCATGACATATGACGGGAAGAAGGTCTATGTTCCAAAGCCTGGAACTTAGATATGGAGGAGACGTGAAGTTTGGAGGGAACCAGAAGGGCAAAATCATTGGCTCTGGAACTATTGGTAATGGTAACCTCCCTTTCATATCTAATGTTTTACTTGTTGAAGGATTAACACATAATTTATTGTCCATAAGTCAATTAAGTGACAATGGTTATGATATAATATTTAATCAAAAATGTTGTAAAGTTGTGAGTAAAAAAGATGGTTCAATCCTCTTTAATGGGAAAAGGAAGAACAACATTTACAAAATTAATCTTTCAGAACTAAAAGTTCAAAATGTAAAATGCCTTATGTCTCTTAACGATGAGCAATGGGTTTGGCATAGAAGATTGGGTCATATTAGTATGAGACGTATATCTCAGATTAATAAACTCAATCTGGTCAGAGGACTTCCTCGGTTGAAGTTCAACTCAGATGCTCTTTGTGAAGCATGTCAGAAAGGAAAATTTTCAAAATCTTCTTTCAAAGCTAAAAATATTGTTTCTACCTCTAGACCATTAGAGCTACTTCATATTGATCTGTTTGGACCAGTGAAAATTGCATCCATCAGAGGCAAGAAGTATGGATTAGTCATAGTTGATGACTACAACAGATGGACATGGGTAAAATTCCTGAAACACAAGGATGAGTCACATTCTGTATTCTTTGACTTCTGCAAACAAGTCCAAAACAAAAAACAATTTAAAATTGTTAAAGTCAGAAGTGATCATGGTGGAGAATTTAAAAATGAATATTTTGAAAAATATTTTAAAGAAAATGGAATTGCACATGATTTTTCTTGTCCTAGAACTCCTCAACAGAATGGAGTTGTAGAAAGGAAAAATAGAACATTGCAAGAAATGGCCAGAACCATGATCAACGAGACAAACATGGCAAAACATTTTTGGGCAGAGGCAATCAATACAACATGTTATATTCAGAACAGAGTGTCTGTAAGATCTCTTCTAGAGAAGACTCCTTATGAATTGTGGAGGAATAGAAAGCCCAACATTTCTTATTTCCATCCTTTTGATGTGTTTGTTTTATTTTGAATACTAAAGGCAATCTGAACAAGTTTGATTCTAAAGCACATAAGTGTTTCATGCTTGGATATTCTGAACACTCTAAAGGCTACAGAGTATACAATACTAAGACACAGATTGTAGAGGAATCAATTCATGTTAGATTTGATGATAAGCTTGGCAATCAAAAGCCAAAGCACCTTGAAATTTCTGCAGATAGAGAAGTGCTTCTCACAGACTCTGAAGATTCAGAAGCAGACAAAGCTCAAGCAAAACCACCAGAAGCAAAGTCAGATGCTACTCCTTTGACTTCTCAGATGGACAACTTGACCATTTCTGAAGAACCCCCTCTGAAAGGATCCTCCAGAATCAAAGCCTCTCATCCAGAGGAAATGATAATTGGAAAGAAGGATGACCCTATCAAAACAAGATCCTTTCTCAGATTATCTGGAACGTCATTGTTTGGTTTGGTATCAATCATTGAACCTACCTCTGTGGATGAAGCTCTGCAAGATAATGATTGGATACTTGCTATGCAAGAGGAGCTAAATCAATTCACAAGGAATGATGTTTGGGATCTGGTTCCAAGACCAAAAGGATTTAATATTATTGGAACTAAGTGGGTTTGCAGAAAAAAGCTTAATGAGCAAGGAGAAGTTGTCAGAAACAAAGCAAGACTGGTTGCTCAAGGCTACAGTCAGCAAGAAGGAGTTGATTACACAAAGACATATGCTCTTGAGGCAAGGTTAGAATCTATTCGTTTATTAATTTCTTTTGCTGCACAAAATAACATCACTTTGTATCAGATGGATGTTAAAAGTGCTTTCTTAAATGGTTTAATTGAAGAAGAAGTTTATGTTCATCAAGCTCCTGGTTTTGAAAATGAAAAATTTCCAGAACATGTTTTTAAATTGAATAAATCACTCTATGGTCTAAAACAAGCTCCCAGAGCTTGGTATGAGAGGCTGAGTAATTTCCTTTTGGAAAATAATTTTTTCAGAGGAAAAGTGGATACAACTCTATTTCATAAATCAATTAAGAAAGACATTTTAATATGTCAGATTTATGTAGATGATATTATTTTTGGTACAATAAATATTACGCTTGGAAAGGAGTTTGCTTAATCTATGCAGGCAGAATTTGAAATGAGCATGATGGGAGAACTCAGATTCTTTCTGGGAATTCAAGTCAATCAAACTCTAGAAGGCACCTACATACATCAGACAAAGTATGTGAAGGAGCTTCTGAAGAAGTTTAACATGACAGAAATTAAGTTGGCTAAAACTCCAATGCATCCAACAAGCACTCTAGGAAAAGAAGAGGTAAGTAAGAAGGTAGATCAAAAGCTCTACAGATGTATGATTGGATCTCTTCTGTATTTGACTGTTTCTAGACCTGATATTCTTTTTAGTGTTTGTCTGTGTGCTAGATTCCAATCAGATCCTAGAGAATCTCACTTAACAGTTGTTAAGAGGATTCTGAGGTATTTGAAAGGTACTACTAACGTGGGTTTGTGTTACAGAAGATCTGATAAATACAAACTAGTAGGATTCTGTGATGTTGATTATGCTGGAGACAGAGTAGAACGTAAAAGTACTTCTTGAAGCTGTCAGTTTCTGGGAAGTCATCTGATCTCATGGTTCAGCAAGAAGCAACCCACAATAACACTTTCAACAACAGAAGCAGAATATATTGCTGCTGCTGGTTGTAGTACACAAATGCTCTGAATGAAGAGTCAGCTAGAAGAGTATCAGATATATGAGAGTAACATTTCTATTTTCTGTGATAATACGTCTGTTATTTGCCTATCTAAAACCCCTATTTTACATTCTAAGGAAAATCATATAGAAATTAAACATCATTTCATCAGAGACTATGTTTAGAAGGGAATTATAAGTTTAAACTTTGTTGATACAGACCATCAATGGGCTGATATCTTTACAAAACCCCTTGCTGAAGATAGGTTTAAATTTATTCTGAAGAATATTAGTATGGATTTTTGTCCAGAATAACATTATTATTCCGAAGCAAATTTACTCAGATGAAAATTGATTAATGTCTATACTCTAGAGTGTTTTCATCTGTATTTCATTTGTTACCTTATTTCTTTTGAAACTCTGAACTAACAACCTTTAGAGGATCTGAATGCTGCTAACGTTTCATTTCCTTAAGAAGTTTTAGAGACACCCAAACATTAAACACGTGTCATACAAAATCTGAAAAGGTGGAGTGTAAACAATGAGACGCCGTTTAGAGGTACTGTTTGAACAATTAATTTTCTCGTTTTCCTCCCACGCTTATCAGAATCATTAAAAGCTTTTTAATCATTATTCTTTTTGATGTGATTTAATGTTTTAATTAATTGTGAGTAAATGCTGAACGTGTGATTGTGTGCCCTAATTCTTTGCCCCTATATATTCCACAACACAACACTTTTCACACTTTTCACTCTCTCTCACACCTATATACATTTTTGCTTGCTTCATTGTCTTCATATCTATAAACCAAAATCTTCAAGAAGATCAAGTTATCTCTCTAGTTCTTCAATGACAACCTCGTCATCATCAACTCAAAAGCTTGCATCTACAATGGTTGGATCTACTTCTGAAACAGGTAACGTCACTTACAAAGAACCTGAAAGAACCCTTCTCACTCCTGTTAAAGATTTGGAAGTTCTTTGCGAATTCATGGTTGATTTTGACTGCATTGCAAAGAATGGGTTTGATTTGCGACCAATTATTTCTGCACAAGGATGGGCTAAGTACTTTGATAGACTGTTTGGTCCAGTCTTCCCTCTTTAGGTGAAAGAATTTTGGATTCATGCAAAGGTATACCCAAAATTCATTATTTCGTATGTGCTGGGTAAAGAGATAATCATAACTGAAGACTTGATTTGCAAATTAATTGGATATGAAGAAATAAATGGTGTTCACAATCTCTCTGCTGGACGTATAGACATGGATGATGTCTACAGAGAAGTTTTTACAATTGGGCTGGCCTCAAGCAAAATCAAAGATCTGAAAGTGCACTACAAGATCTGGGTGAAGATATTTCTGGGATGTATTCACCATAGGAAATCAACCAACTCTCCAGATCACATCAACACAGAACAACTGTACTTTCTGTACTGCTTGGGAAATAACATCAAGGTGGATCTACCACACTTGTTATTTGCTCATCTGTGGAGCCATGTAACACAGTCCAGAGAGGAAATCAGAACAAAACACCAGAAGATTAGAAACTGGATCCCAATGGGCAGATTGATTTCTGATATTCTGACAGAAAATGGTTTAGTTGCACATCTGACAGAGGCAGGTCAGACAGGAGAATTGGTTCCAATTCTAGGAAAGCCTCTGAATGGGAAAAGTCTGCAGAGGATGAGACTTGTAGAGGAAATTCTATCAGAGCCAGTCAAGATGAACTCTGCTGCTGTACACAGAAGAAGAATTCTTGTGGATGATTTTCCTCTCTTCACTGCTGAAGAACCAAGGAAAGTTCTTCTGAACTACATTGTTGCATGCATAGCAGATGGAACCCCCATGCCACCAGATTTGATAAAAAGATCAAATGAACCTGGACCAAATTTCTTTGAGGAGAACAAGAGAAAGAGGAGAAAGGTCTCAGAGGAAGGATCTACAAAGATTAAGAGGAAAGCTTATGGAAAAGCATTTTCTGTAAAGACCAAAGCGCTTAAAGAAGAAAGGTAACCCTTATGAAAATTTATCTTCTATTTTGGAACAAGTAACATAACCACCAACATCTGAACATCCTCCTCCTTATGACCCAATTCCCACTCCTTCTCCTCCTCACACCTCTGAATACATTTCTTCTGAACTTAAACCCATTTCATCTGAACCACAAAAATCTCAACCACTACACTCTGAACCTCAACAACATCAACCTTCTGAACCACAACAACCACAATCATCTTAACACACTACATTTGTACCATCCACACCTTCCTTCAACATCCATCAACAAACAACCTCTGCTAAAACCTCATCCTCTATTCCACAACCAGATGAACCAAACCCCTCTGAACCAAACTATTCAGAACCTCACCCCTCTGACCCTGAACCAGAGATACTTGACATTCGACCTCTGATGACCGTACACCCTATATCATCTGGATCACTTAGCTCATCTAATTCCTCAGACTCATCTGACTCTGACTCATCAAAAGCTACCTCACCACTTCATAACTCCTCAATCCATTCTTCTGATATTCCTGAAACAACCCAACCAGATATTCCCTCTGAACCTAAGTTTGTTAATACCTCATTTATCCATATTCCATCTTCACCATATCCTCCTGTAATCATTATTCCCACTTTTTCTATACCTTCAACCTTTGCTCCTATTAAAACATCACCTTTAGAAGCCTACTTGAAACCTAAACCTAGGCTAGATGTTGGTGCACTGTTTCCTGGTTTTGAAAAAGAGATGAATATGTGGTTGTCTTTTGTTAAGAAGGAGTGTCTCACAAGCATAAACCCTGCTGATTCTGAAGCCATCTGGATAAGATTCAGAACTAGATTCAACTATGTAGCTTCAAACCTTCAAGATATTTGCTCTGACGATGTGAAGGTGAGATTTGCTGAAGCTGTCACACTCACTCTTCTAAGAGTTAGTAGAATTCCAACTCTACTTCTGGAAAATACACCTCCAGAGGTTGTATGTTCTTCTTCTGAAGAATCTGCTACACTTCAGATGCTTGAGGATTCTCAAACTAAGAAATTATCACAGAGGCTTCCATTCCTGAAGACGTTTCTGCATCTGCTCAACCTTCTCCTATGGAAATAGAGAATGAATATGCAATGGTTATTGACAATGCATCTGCTTCTGTGAGTGTTCCAGACTCTTCTAAGTTAAAGACATAAGAAGTTGTAGATCTGAAGATTAAGGTTGAAAAGCAAGAAGTTGAAAACACTGAGTTCAAGACATGGATGATTAAACAAGAGAAAACAACAGATGAAATAAAAAACTGGATGGATAAGCAAGAGGAATCAACATCTGAGATCAAGACTTGGATGGCGAAGCAAGAAGAGTCCACCTCTGAGATAAAGAATCTTCTGAAGATTTTGGCTTCTCGTTCTTCTTCTTAGTTGTTTTGTTAATTTTGTACTTCTGTGTTGTTTTTCTTATCTTGTTTATCTTCTGAATTTCTTATCAATGCATCTGTGACTGTTTGGTTTTTCCATCTGATTATATGATATGCTTTATGTTTTTCCTCTGTTATCGTTTCCTGTCTTCAAAAAGGGGTTGAAAATGGAAATTCTAATTGTTCACATAAACAGTTACTAAAATGGAACTCAGACATGTTTAAATTTAACTAACTTTGAATTCAGTATTTCAGAGCTCAAATTTTTCATCAGACAAATTTCATAGAGTAACTCTGAACAAACTCTGAGAGTCTCCAAAGTTTGCTCTGACTCTGGAAAGAATACTTGTGCTAAAAGGGAAGTAATTATTTTTTCTATCAGTATTCAATTCAGGGGGAGATTCATAATCTCAGGGGGAGAGATATTTTTTAATGCTCTGAACAAAATTTCCCATAGTTTTTTGTCATCATCAAAAAGGGGGAGATTGTTAGAACACATATTGGTTCTTAATATATCTCTATGTTTCGATGATAACATTAATGAAATTTTGTATGAAGTAAAAATATACTCTAATCGTATTCAAGTGTTTTTGTTTCAGATATTAAAATTAATATTCCTCTGGAAGCAAAAACTCCTCTGAAAGTTAAGAATCAGAAGACTCTGAACGTTGCCTGAAAGAGACTCTGAGCGAAGCTGCAGAAGACTCTAAGCGAAAAAGCATATGTAAAGAATTAGAAAACTCTGAGCGAAGCTGTAGAAGACTCTGAGCGAAAAATCATATGTAAAGAATCAGAAGACTCTGGAAGTACTTAACGTTGCTAGTACAGAGGCTCTGATATTCAAGTCTATTCTAATAAAGATCATTCACGCTAAAGCACATGGCTGCAAATACTCTAAATAAAGTAACTCTGATCTAAAGAACAAGGAACATCATCAGAAGATCTGATGCAAGACTGTTCCAGATTTGTTGAAGAAGATGCTGTTCAAATAAAAATCCGTTGGCTATTCCTTGTCCTTATCCAAACGGCTCTTTCCTCATTCGTGCATGACACAAGAATTCAGACAAAAAGGATTTGTCTGAACATTCCTCTTTTGGGAAAGAAAAGTCAAAGAAGATAGAATACCAGTTGCATGCCCTTTAAGAAATGAAAGTAAAGTTCTATTTAAACAAGACTTCTACATCATTTCTAAAAACGACGAAACGATGAATTGACGAATTATTGAACAATCAAAAAGAACAATATCCAAACATCTCTCAAATTCATTCTAGATTTAATTTGTTCTTCATTTGTGTAAAATCACAGTTGTGATATAGCTTTTTAGAAGCAACTCTTAAACACACATTGTATTTTACTTGTTTATAAAAGGTTCCTTAAGAGACCAAGTGTGGTCAGATTTCTTGAGAAGACTAAGACTGTTTGTCTTAGTGGTTAACACTGTAATCAGTTTGATTTAGTGGATTAAGTCCTTGTTGAGAAAGGCAAATCACCTTGGTAGGGTGGACTGGAGTAGTTTGAGTTCAAACGAACCAGGATAAAAATACCTTGTTATTTTTACTATTGTCATAGTTGTTATTTGAAACCCTTATTCAACCCCCCCCCCCCACTTCTAAGTGTTTTTCCTACCTTCAACATTGATGTGGGAAGCGGGAAATCATCTTTTGGACTCGCTCGGTTTAGATTACGATAATATACACACATTCGTACCTTACCATCCTCTTGGGTACAGGCACAATGTTAGCGATCCATGGAGGATAATTCGTTACGGCAAGAAACCCGATGTCCATTTGTATCTGGACCTCTTCTTTGATCTTTACCACCATATCCGGCCTGGTTCTTCTTAGCTTCTGCTTGACAGGCGGATACTCTTCTTGTAGGAGTAGGAGATGAACCACAATATATGTATTGAGTCTGGGCATATCCTCATAGGACTAAGCAAAGACATCATTATAATCTCAGAGCAACTCTACCAGTCTTTGTTTGACATTATCCTCTAAGGCAGCCCCTATTTTAACCTCCTTCTTAGCCTCTTCTGTACCTAGGTTGACGACTTCAATTTCCTCTTGATGAGGCATAATGACCTTCTCCTCTTGTCTTAACAACCTGGCGAGCTCTTCAGGCAATTCTTCGTCTTCTTCAATCTCTTCTTTCGCTTGAAAGATCGGATTATCAAAGTCATACCGAGTCATAGACGAGTCTGAGTCGGTGGCATCTGAAATGTGTAACCTGCAATGATGATGATTTAATGCGTAAATGATATGCAAACAAACAAACACAAACCACATTGCCATTTTATTGTTAAAATAATAAAAAAAGAAAAACAAGGATCACAAAATTTTTGATGCAAAGACGCCTTTTTGATTAATGATTAAAACGATTGTTCAGACATAAACGATAAGGCCCTATAAATAAAGACCACCATGCTCTGGGCAGAACATAGGGCAGTACATAATTAAAACAAAATAATTACTCTTCATAAGTCACTGAGATAACTTCTTTGATGGTCCAATTCTTCAATCTCTGGCCAAGAATACACGGCTAGATCCATGCATTCATGTCGCAGTCACTGTCTCCTTCCTCGTCAGACACGGTATTGATTCTCTCAAATATTACCCCACCGCTTGTGAATTGATGGGTCCCTTGTAGCACAAAGCGCTCTGTGAAGAGGATGAATATGGGTTGTATCCCAGTCCAAACTTGTCTTATTTATTAGGGATGCTCACAACTTGCCCCCACCCTTGAGCTGATTCGGACTTCACCACGGCCTGTGCTTCCTTAAAAGACGACATAGCAACTTCTGACACTCTGCTCTCAACTGGCGCCTCCTCCTTGATCTGAATGGTCTCAAAAGCTTGGCATAGCATTTCATGAATCTCTTCATCTACCTCCACATACTTAAACGAGGAAAGATGGCTCACCATGATATCCTCCTCACTGCAAACAGTTACAATGTTACCATCCACCATGTACTTCAGTTTCTGGTGTAGGGTTTACGTCACAGCTCCCGCCGAATGGATCCAAGGTCGTGTCAACAGACAGCTATACGTCGGCTAAATATCCATGATGTAAAACACAACATCGAAAACTTCTGGACCAACCTGGATTGGAAGAGTCACTTCTCTAAAAATGGACCTTCTTGTCCCATCAAATGCTCGCACAACCAAATCACTTGGGGTACAAATTACTCCCTGTGTGTCCAACTTCATTAGATATTTCTTGAGTAACACATTAAGTGAAGACCCAATGTCTACCAGAACATGCGACAACACAACCCCTCTGCATTCAATAGAGATATGCAGAGCGTGATTATAGTCACTTCCTTTAGGGGTCAAATCAAGATCTGTAAATCCAAGTTCGTTCCCAGTGTTAACATGTGCCACGAATCCTTCAAGCTGATTCACGGAGATTTCCTACGATACATAAGCATTATTCAGAATCCTCAGCAAGGCATTCCGATGTGCCTCAGAGCACAATAACAGTGATAAGATGGAAATCTTCGACGGAGTTTGTTGCAGATGGTCTACAATCTTATAGTCACTTTTCCTGATTAGACGCATAAATTCTTCCGCATCTTTCAACAAAGTTTCTTTCTCACCATACTGAGAACCCTCTTCAACTACAGCCTTCCCTTTACCCTTATCGAATCTTTCAACATTCGCTTCTGATGGTGCGAACACCCTCCCACTTCTGGTTACTCCATTGGTTCCTACCAGATTATCAACAGAATCAAACAGCGAACTCTTCAGCTCTTGCTTTTGACCATTGCAGAAGACCTCAGCCCCATAGTTCCATGGGATCACCTTGGTGCTTTCGTAGGGTTCCGGCCCCGCCTTAGTAATTATGATAGTGAGTGGCCTCGGAGGCGCAAAAATATTGATTGTTTTGTAAGGAATGGAAATGGTGGCCACCTCATCCTTCTCTTCACTGATTATTTTTTCGTCGTTCTTTCTACCGATCCTATCAAACTGTAATATACCTTCATCCATCATACGCTGCACATGACTTTTTAGATTCTTACATCCCTCAAACACAATCTTCACAGTCTCTTCCATAACCAGGGAACACTCTGCCCTCCAACAACTTCCTCTTCACAAAACTCAAGGGAGTTTTCAAATCTTCCACTTCAGACACCAGATTCAAACCTTCTTCACTGACAATAGCGTTCACCCCAGCCGCTCCATGATTAGGCATGGGATTTTGGACAACATTGGGCACATCACAGGTGAAATTGATAGCTTTACTGTCGATAAGGTCTTGTACCTTGTGCTTGAAAGCTTTACAATTATCAATGTGATGACTGGGCGCACCTGAGTGGAAGTCGCACCGGACATTAGCATCATATCTTGGAGGTGGTGGGCCAGTCAAAGGTGTTAAGGTCCTTTTCTGGACCAACTGCAGCTGTATCAAATGTTGTAGCAGTTGTGTGTAAGGCATCGACGGTGCGTCAAATTGCCTATTCATCATTCGCCCACGGTCTTGGAACTGTTGCGGTGCATAGTTCTGTTGTTGTTGTTGTTGTGGATGTGGTTGTTGTTGTTGCTGATGTGGTACTGCTGGGATAGCAATACTCACCACTTGAGGTTGTTGTTGATAGTATTGACGCTGATTTTGGTTCCTATTCCGGTTCTTGAAACTCGACACCGCATTTGTTTTGTTTTCTCTTTTTTTGGTACCAAAGTTTTTTCTACCTCCTTCAGATGAGGGCCCTTCTCCTACCTGTATCTTCCCTAACTTTATGCCATTTTCAATTCTTTCGCCTGTAATGATCAAATTCGAAAATTTATCAGACATGTTGCCTACTAACTTCTCGTAGTAAACTCCGGGCAACGTAGCCACAAACAAGTCAATGAGTTATCTCTCCACCATGGGAGGTTGAACCCTTGCGGCAAGTTCACGCCATCTCTAGGAGTACTCCTTAAAACATTCATTACTCCTATGAGATAAGTTTTGCAGCTGTACTCGGTTTGGTACGAAGTCACTATTATACTGATAATGCTTGACAAAAGCATCTGCCAAATCCCTGCAACTTCTGATGTTTACCGGCTCTAAACTCATATACCATTCTAGGGATGGACCTGACAAGCTATCTTGGAAGAAATGCATGAGTAACTTCTCAGCGTTAGAGTATGCTGACATTTTTCTGTAATAAGAACGAAGATGCACCCTAGGACACGTTGTCCCCTTATACTTATTGAAATTCGACACCTTAAACTTCGGAGGGATCCTCAGTCTCGGAATCAGTCCCAAATTTGACATGTCTAGACCCATAGAATTCTGGTTCTCAAGGATTTTCATTTTTTCCTCTATCGCCTTGAACCTTCGGTCTTCATCAGATTGTAGAACCCCACCAAGGTCTCCCATGGAGAAGACGTCATCCTGCTCATCTTGTTCCCACTGAGGACCTTCATTGCCGTGCGCTGCATACATCGCTATTGGAATGTGAACTCCATTTTGGTTTCCTCCGCCCAGAGGGACAACCACTATCGGGATAGCATCTGCGTGCGGAGTACCCACATCAGTCAGAGGAGGAACAACAACAGTTCCACCATGAAGAACCCCACTTCCGTTGACCCTTGCAATCAGAGGTTGGACCAGCGTCCTCAATTGTTCTTGTCCATTGGTGACCCCTTGCATCAGATCCATAAATTGTTCCATACGATCACAGAACTCCTGTAACTCGTTTTGAATCTGGTCCATAGCTTTTCGTTGATTTCCCCGCGTAGAATAGCGATGAATTGCCTGGTCTTCAATCCTGAAACAAACTAGTGGAGAAAACCACAGGAAGAAGTAAGGTCACTAGAATTGGGACACCTGTAATGCAATATGCAAAAATGATGCAAAATGCAAACATGCAAATATGTTTCAGGGAAATTCTCCCCTTGATTCTAGTTCCACGGGCATGATAGGAGGATGAAAACCCAACAGTGATAGCCAAAAAAATATTCTCATAAATAATATAAGGTGCAGAGTATCAATACACATCACAGAGGATA
The DNA here is from genome assembly GCA_963859935.3 of Lathyrus sativus. NCBI lineage: Eukaryota > Viridiplantae > Streptophyta > Magnoliopsida > Fabales > Fabaceae > Lathyrus > Lathyrus sativus. The sequence goes on from OZ012740.1 coordinate 668,715,326, forward strand.
TACAATAGAATTAACATGACCTCATCCAACAATCCTGGTGATGGTCAGAATACAACATAAAAAAAACAAATAAAAGAGAAAATGCATCAGGTACGACATCGAGTCTGGAATTCTTCTAGTAACTCCTTCGTGTCCGAATGATCGAGTCTGGAATTCTTCTAGTAACTCCTTCGTGTCCGAATGATCTAGTCTGTCAATCAATCCTTAAATGAGAAAATCCATTTTGCTAATGGTGGCTTGTAACCCTTGAACATAGTCTTCCCAAGCATCCTCCCCAAAGGCATCTTCAAGTCTGGGTTTCTTCAAGTTTACTCTCAACTTGTATTCCTCCAACGTTGCAAGAGCTTCACGGAGCTTGTGGTCGCTTTCATATTGGCGCATGGATTCACCTAGATTTTTCTCAATTCTAACTCGAAGCTGAGTTCTTGAACTGTCAATTTGCTGACAAAGTTTATCTTCTCTCTCCTTGTTGTTAGTTAGGATACCATTCCATTGGGCATTGAACTTAGATATCTCTAAATGTGCTTTCTCCAGTTCCTTCTTCTTACCCTTGACGACATTACTGGCACTCTTCAAATCTCGACCCACTCGTTCTCAGGCACTAATCTCTTTTGTCAATTCCCTACCCATCTTGTTCACTATCTCTGTCTGCTTTTTAGATAAGAAGATGGCTTCACTTTTCTCGCTCCTAAGCTGGACGACTTCCTTCTCCAATTCTTCATTCACCCTGCGTAGTTTTTCCTTCTCAACCCATAGTCAATCGTATTTCTGCACATCAACTGTCATAGGTTCTACAACTATTGAAGGATACAAAGGTTCTCTTACTGGAAGGGTAGCAACAGTCTCTCGAGTCTCTCCTGAATCCATTATATGTAGGGTCCATAAGCTCTGCAATCGCGCTTGCCCAAATAAAGTTTTCCTCTCCGATGAATGCTATTCCAAGCCTATTGCAAACTAACCAGGGTAAGGGTATCTTCTAAGCCTGTGAAGTATAGAGATTCCCGTACTTCTTCCTCCTTTGGGGGGTCTCTTAAAGCATAGCCAAATTGCCTAATGGCGAGAGTTGGGTTGTAGTTAATGCCTCCTTTCCTCCCAAGTAGAGGAACATTAGGGAAATCCCCACAACTATAAACAATATTTACACCCAAGAGGTCTCTATTGAACCATACGATGTTCTCAGAAGTTAAACCCATGAGCCTGTCAGACCACTCAACAGTGTCTGCTTTATCAATAAAAAGTCTGAACTTAGGCAGATGCGAGGTAAACCACTTGTATAGCAATGAGGTACAACAGGAGACAGTTTTCCCCCTCTGGTTCTCATTCTTGAAATGGGTGGAATGATAGACATCACCCAGAAGAGTTGGCACAGGGTTCCCAGAAGCGAAAATATAGCAAGCATCCAAGTCCACAAAATTTGGTAAGTTGGGGAACAAGACCGTCCCATAGATACAGAGCACCAGGAATGCATTAAAGACAAAACAACACCTTCCTTTTCAAAATTTTAAGCCCTACCCACTAAGAATGGTAATGGAAACCCAAGCATTCCACTTCTCCATACCAGTTTCCCATCTAGTTCAAAAACATCCACATGCAGAGAATTAGCTAGTTTACTCAAATTGGACTCTTCTTCAGAATGCACAAAGGGCATCTCCTCCAACACTGGAATCCCCAACAACTGAGCAAATTCTTCCAAGGTGGGCAACAGAACATACCCAGGGAAGGTGAAACTGGGCAACTAGGGGTCATAAAATTGTAGCAACGTGTTGAGACCCTCCAACTCATACTTAGAAACTCTGTAGACAAAACTTAATATCTTCCCATAATCCTTTTTGAAATCCTCCATAACTCCATGCTCCACCCCAGAAATAAGACCAACCAAAGACTTCACATCTGGTATTGGGAATTTGTAAATGACTGCCTTCTTGAAACCAAGCTCCATGACAACAGTGGACCAGACTATTAGAATCAAAAGGAGGATAAATACCCGAAACACATGTACATGTCAATGTAATAAATGCAAATGCAACAGAAGATCAAGATTGTTATGCTGCTGACGTAGATGAACCAGTGTTTCGCTTTGGCGAGAAACCCAAACAACACTAGTATAAGGATCCCACTAGTAACAATTCATACTGATAAGACAAACGAGTAGGTTGGAGGTCAAAGTTTCCTGCAAGACCCTCCCACTCACAAGTATGAACTTATTTCCAACAAGGTCTGGCATCCTATGCGATCGCCAGCGTCACAGAGTTTCGAGAAACGATGATACGTTCACCATTTCTGGTTTGGCATCATTGTCTAACTAAGTGGCCTCACTTAGCTGACTCCAAAATGATCGGTCTCCAGAGTCGACAGCTTTCAGATCCAACACCCTTTCCTGACCAATGCACATGATAAGATGTCTTCAACAGAAAACCTCGTATGAACGCGAATTTCATGAAGACTGATGCATGTCTAACGTTCAGGTGCTCACTACTTTCCACTCTAATACTATGGTTATTCTCAAGCCTGGGTTTTGGCTTATCTCCCAATGGCACATCCCCCACAGCACAACAATAATGATATAAAACAATGCTGAAAGTAAAATGCAAAAATGCAATAAAACACAAATGCAACACATATTACACATATATACACACCCAAAGATAAAATACACAAGCGCTAGGATTGACTCGCATAGGGGATGGGAAGTTTTCTCCCCAGCAGAGTCGCCAGTTGTCGCATCGCTGTGAAGAGGGGCCGATAAGGACAGAAGAGTCACCACCGTTCGTTATTTATCCCAAAGAGGGAAAGGAAACGATCAGAGAAAACCTACGAAAAAGGGAAAAGATAGGTCATCGCAACCAAATCTCGGGTTCGGGAGTCGGTTACGCAAAGGGAAGGTATGAGCACCCCTCCCGTCTGTTGTACTCAATGGGATTCACGCTTGTTGTCTATCTAAAAGGGTGTTAAAATATCTAAACTATAGGCTCACATGGACAAGGGAAAAGAAAAGAGACTCAATAGAGCATCGCCGCTCTATGCCTGCGTATTCCCTCGTGCAATGGGAAAGTCAGAGTCAGCGTAATTCGGAAAACTACGGGTGATGGGGGGAAGGTTGCTCGCTAAGACATCATCGTCTTGTGCCTACGTATCCTCATCTGGTATGAGAAATCAGAGCAAACATGGTTCAGGATGACATGACCACTGGTTGGTTCATGTGTTTTAACTGAGTAGGGTTAAACCTTCATTCTAGCAGTTAGGTATATTGCTGCTTGACCATTGGAGACTTAGACGTTACCTGTTTGGGTAGAACTAAGAGTTAACACACTCTTTCTGAAGATGGTTTTCAATTAATCCCGAGGGATAAAAAAGTTTGATGTTTTTGTTTTTGTGTTTTTTAAACAAGAAGTGAATTGAGTTAAGTTTGTAACTCATGTTGCACTAAAGACTATGACTTGAGAGCGAATGCGTCGCATATTGCCCAAAGGGCATACGCTAAACACTCTAGACACTCGAGAGGAGGCTCCCCATCCATCATTCCTCAAGTACTTAAGGCTCGTAACGTACAACACATGTTATCCTTTATTAGATGTTTTTTATTGTTTAGGAGATGATAAGAGAAAGACACAGACTAAGGGGAAACTGGACCCTAATGTTATCATACTCAATGCTCCTAAAGTTGGGATAAAAGGGAAGAAACTATCCTAATGTTATCATGAAAAGTATTAAACACCTAATGTCTCTCCTACTCCCATCTTAAACAGAGGGACTAGGAATCCTAGGGGGATCATGGCCAAAAGGCCAAGTAAACAATAGACAATTCACTCACAAATGAAATGAAAAATGAAAAGAAATTGACTTAATCAAGTCAAAGAACAATGAAAACAAGAGATGCAAGGATGCAAAGAAGAAATGAAAATACAAATGATGCAACAAAGATGAAGCAAAAGTTCAAACAAAAGGACTTAAACAAGTCAAAAAGAGTGAGATGAAATGGAAGAAGTAAAATCCTTTAACTCTATACCATCAATCATCAAGAGAGAATGAAGCTATCCTAAGATGCATACACAAAGAAAAGAGGGAGGAAAAAGTGTGGGGGAGCCACCACCACAAGCACATCTCAACCATGTAATTCTTTGAAACTCAAGCAAAGCAAGGTAAACAAACAAAGCAAAATCAACACCAACGTTCATGACATACTCAAAATGCAAGCATAAGCATCAAATTATCATGAACAAGTGTCTAAACCCAAAGGGGAAGAGGTGAATCATAAGGGAAATGATCCTAACCAAACACAAAACAAGAGGCAAGGCATAAATAAGATCATATGAAGTGGAGGAACCAAAGTCCTAACACAATTTCAACACTTGAGGTAAGTAGAGAAGCATGATTCAAAGTTACTTGTGATGCAAGCTACACATTTAAATGGCCTAACCAAAGTAAAACAGCACCTCAAGTATGTTAAAATGAGTAAACAAAGCTCAAAAGGTGCATAGGGGATCACTTGAGATCATACCCCAAAGAAATAGGTCAAAATATCATGTGCAAACACCTCCAAAAGGACTTAACTTGCAAAAATCACCAAAAATAGGAGGAAGCTTCAATAAATTCCAAGTAAAATGTTCAAGCAAGCTTGATCAATATAGAAACAACCTGCAAAACCTCATGAGCAAAATCAACTCAAGGCACCATCAAATAAATCCAAGAAGGAAAGATGTTCCACCTTATCAAGTACATGTCAAGGCTCAATAAAAACCAAATCAAAACCAAATTAAAATTGATCAATCATGGACAAAAATCACCCTCAAAGGAGCCTCAATCCCTCACCTAAGTGAGGGAGAAGCCATGGCCATAGGGGATAAAATTTAGGGTCCAAATGAATAAGATCAAAGTTAGGGTAAACCAGAATACACATGAATTTGTAAATTTCAAATAAAATAATAAAATAAAATAAAAACAGAAAATAAAAATATAAAAATTAAATAAAGTCTTGAAATAAATAAAAACAAATTTATGGAATTTTTGGAGCATATAAGCTATTTTTAATAAAATAAAATTAAAATAACAAATGAAAATAAAATATAACAAATACAAATGAGGAGGGGTGTGGTAGCAAAGAACAAGTGAACTGGAATCATGTACAAATGCGTTGGGCCCAGAAATCAGCAAGGTGCAAATAGCAAAACGAACAAGGCCCATTACCAAGTCTGAGGCCACGGTGGACTCATTAATTGGCATGGAGATGAGTCATACGGGCTAGCAAATGAAAACGAGACATCGCAGGATTTCAAATTCAAAAGAAGGCGCCAACTGCCAACTCAGATTGTCTTCTTCACACAGACGCTGGAACCCTAGTTCCGGTCGTCTTCTCCGACGAGAGGTCGTCGGAGTTGGACCAAACATGCCCAAAAATGGAGGAAAATAACACCTCCCTCCTCAAAATTCCATGAGGATTCCAAATCCCAACTTACTTTTTTAAAACAAGTTCATTTACATAGAGTTTCGAAGGCAAACAGTTGAGGTGTCCAAAACTGAAATCTCATGAAACTTAACCAAAACAACATGAAAACATTGCTTACATGTGCAGGGCTTCAGATGTACACAGTATGCCCCTAGAATGTGCCTAAAATGATGGAAAAAGTTTAAGTAAATACCTAGTGGAGAATGGTCCACTGCGTCTTCCAAACTTGCTGGAAACTCTCCAAGAGATGCAGAATGACTCCTTGTGAGTTATAGAAGCTTGAGTTGTGCTTAAGAGGCCTTGAATCTCCTTCTAGAACTCCAAACCAATCTGAACAGGTGATGATCAAGGTGCACACAGTTGGCTCCTTTTGCAAACAGATGGAAGAGACGTTTATGGTGATGATGGTTTGAGAAAGAGCTTGTTGAATGACTCAATATGGAGTGAGTTTCGAAGGAATTTTTCAGAGGATGCCAAATATCAAGTTCTGATTTTTTGCTCAAATGATGGCTGCCTCTCTCTAGGGTTTTGCATTAAGCTTATATATGAAGTAAAAACATGAAATGGAAGATTTTACAGTGGTAAAAAATGAAGGGAGCAGGTGTGGCGATTTCATGGAATACTTGGCTCAATGGTGGATGATAGAATAGGCACGAGCTGCTTGCATTTGGATGTCTTATTTTTAGTGGAAATACATATTGGATGGACGGTATGATGGTCAGAACAAGGGTTTCTTGTCCCTTCCTTTTTGAGCAAGAAAATTCAAAAATGGCACATGAGTGGTACATGCTTGGTTGGTCCTATTTTGGCAATAATTCATGCGCATGGAATGTAAAATAGGACAATGTTGCAAGACTGATTGAGTAACATGCTAAAATGATCTATGGTTCATGCCTTGTAAAAATATCCAAACCACCATCTTTGAGTCATTGTATCTTGATGCACAAGACTCCTATTGCTTAGAACTTGGGCTCTAGTTAAAGAGTGCATGGCATGGAACAACTTTGATGTTGAATCCATCTTGGTTTGCAACTTGGAAGACCATGGCAAATGAGGTTGAAAATCATGTCATGCAAGCTGCCTTGGAATAACTTAGAAAAAATTTCTAAGTTATGAATTTGAACCACTTGAAACCCTAAATTTGGACATTCATATCTTGAGCTTCAAAAATTCCATGAGAGACTTCTAGTAATGGATGGAAAGCTTGGAACAAGATATACAACTCTCATGTGGGACAAAATTTCATTTGACAACAAGAGCTTGATGAAAATTGGCTTGGAAAGTTGCTCCAAAAATCTGTCCAAACTTGCTAATTTTGAGATCATTGAAGACCCTAACTTTGAATCACCATAACTTGAGCTTCAAGCATCATATGATGATGAGTTGGTACTCAAAAGAAAGTTTGTAATATGAGGAACAAGTTTGATGTTGGACAAAAGTTTATTTGAAACCTTGATCATGGGGAAAAATGGCCGGGAAAGTGGCTGGTTCACACATGAAACTTTCCATAAATGGAAAGATTATAAAACCCTAATTTTTCCAAAATGGCAAATTTCAACACTTCTTGATTTTTCATGTTTCCCTTGACATTTCTTGGTCAAATTTCACCCATTGGTCATATTGAACTTGAGGAACATGATCTTGACCTTAAAAAGTCAGGAGTTGACTTTTTCATTGCACAGTTGACTTTTTCCCCAAATCTCCTGATTTGCAATTGACTGACCAATTGAAGCTCTTCTGGTTGAAATTGATGATCAATCTTCTACCTCTAAACACCTTGGGACATATGAAGGATCATGGAAACAAGTTTTGCTCCAAGAAACAAGTCCTGACTAATTGTATGTGAAACCCTAATTTCATGCCCTTTTGCCTAGGTGATAACGCGAAATTGTATATATAAAATGACATGTGTTTTAACTAATATTTGACTGATTTCACTCCGAATTCAGGACATTTCATGCTATTTCTCTAAGTATTATGCAGGTATTCGAAGAACATGTCCAAGCAAAGCAATATGAAGAAAAGGAGCAAAAACAGGTGAAAAACAGATGAAAAACCAAGAGAAAAACAGCAGAAACGAATTTTACTGATGTGACGACCGTCACATGGTCGTTACGCTCGTCATGCGTGTGACGACCGTCACACCTCCATGACGATCGTCATGCACCCAGAACGTGCAGAATGATGTCACGTGCTAAAATTCCCCCTCAAAGACCAAAAGTGTGGCCACTAACTCCTACTTTTCTGCCTCAAACCCACTTCCTGAAGGAATAACCGTTAGATACTCTCTCTCTATAAAAGGAAGAGGTTGGGACCTGAAAATGGGAGCCGCATTTAAGACAACGAAGTGCTGCCAATTTATCTTCAGAGCAACCTTACCGTTTTCATATTCTTATTTGTTTCTCTTTTCCTTCTCTGTATTCTTTGGTATTTTGTACTTTCCATTTTCTTGTACGATCAATTGGCACAAAGACCAGAATCCTGCCAACATTGTGGAGGATCTGCCCAAAAGCCAATTGGAATATTTCCAGGTTTTCATTTTAATCGTAATTGCAATTTTCATTATGATATATGTTCTTAATTACTGCTTTTATTTATGTATTATCATTTCTTTTTCCATGTCTAGCTAAATTTACGTAATCGATATGTAATAACAATTCGGATGGGATTTGATAATAATTGGCGTAATCTTTCTCTTTTCAAAACTCAGTTATGGTTTTAGTTTTTAATCAAAAATTCTAAATAAACCTTTGTCACGACAGTGAGAAGCTATTTACAGTGGTTTTGCCACGACAGTGGGAAACCATATTAAGGTATGAACCAACAAGCGACAGCTGCGGCTAGGACCGGATAGTAAAAACTAGGCATTCGATTTAAAAACAACGAAAGCGCTTTAAAAAGGATTAGAACTTAGAGATTTTCAAAAGGTAACGTTAACCCCGAACGGGATAGCGACATCATACGTTCCGCCTTAGAGTTGCGACTAGCGTCAACAACCATCGTGAGACAAAAGTCTTTAGATCACTATTTTCTTATTAAACTAAGTTTGAAAACACTTAATACGCCAGTAAATTGTCGAATCCCCGAAGAACAAAATTATTGCATATCGATTCATAAATTCATATCTTAAGTAAAAGTTTTAGTTCCCTTTAGTTTACGCATTTATTTCGCTATTATTTAATTTGAAACCAAACCGACCTAGCTAAACACCGTAACACCCGATAATACTAGATTGATTACGAGTCCCTGTGGGATCGATATCTATTATTACTACACGATAGACTGTGCACTTGCAGTTAGATTTGTTAGACATAGAAAGTCAGATCAAGTTTTTGGCGCCGTTGCCGGGGACCCGTTTAGTCAATAGTGTAATCCTTTGTTACACAGTATAGACTAGGTTAATAATTCTCTCTCCCTCTACTCGTTCTTCGATTGTATGCCAAGTACTCGCTCACAAGGCGAAATCTTACAACCTACAATCACTGAACTAGAGCGCTTCTTACATCTAAGAAGGCGCATTATCGAATATCAACGAAGACACAACATTCCTGATCTTCTAGCTCATCCTCCTGTTGAAGAAGCAAAAATGGCTGAAGGACCTCAGAACAAACCGCTGAAGGCATACGCTACACTCTCTCAGATGGAGCCTTGAAGTAGCATAGCTGCCCCAGCTATCAATCGAACCGATTTCGAACTAAAACCTTCATTGTTGTCAGCTGTACAATAAAATCAATTCTTAGGAAATGCAACTGAGGATCCAAATGAACACTTAACGAAGTTTGTGCAATACGCAGTCACAGTGAAAGCAAATGGAGTAACTCCAGACGCAATAAGACTTCGTCTTTTCCCTTTCTCTCTTAGAGATAGAGCGTGGACATGGTTACAATCCTTACCATCCAACTCCGTTACGACGTGGGAACAGTTGAAGAACGTTTTCTTAGCAAGATATTTTCCGCCAAGCAAAACTGCTATGCTTAGAGCCCAAATCAACGGATTTCGACAAAAAGATACTAAATCTCTCTACGAAGCGTGGGAAAGGTTCAAAGATATGATGAGAACATGTCCTCACCACGGTCTAGAAGACTGGGTGACGATCCATACTTTCTATAATGGGCTTCTATACAACACCAGATTAACAGTAGACGCCGCCGCGGGCGGTGCACTTATGGATAAGCCATACGACGAAGCCTATCAACTAATCGAAAACATGTCTCAGAACCACTGCCAATGGGGAGATGAACGCATTCCAGCAGAGAAACCCGCAGCGAAAGGTGGGATGTACGAGATCAGCAGCCTTAAAAAGTTCAACGCTAAAGTAGATGCTCTAGCACAGAAAATCGACAGTCTGACCGTTAACCCAACTGCAACCGTCGCTGCTGTAACTCCAAACTGCGAGTTATGCGGAATCGCCACTCATAATGCGCCCGAGTGCCCATTGCTGGCCGGAATCCCATCAGACCAAGTAAATTACACTCAAGGAAATCCTTACGCAAATACCTATAACCCAGGATGGAGGAACCACCCAAACTTTTCCTACAAGAACGATAATGCCTTGCAAGCACCAGGTGCTCCGCCAGGATATCAGAAACCAGCCGCTGCTGCCCAGACTGTCCCTAGGAAATCAAACCTCGAGTTGATGATGGAAAAATTCATAGCTACTCAAGCTCAAACAAACAAAGAATTCCTAAATCAAAACATACACACTAACGAGCAAATTAAACAGCTGACCGGAAAAGTAGACGCTTTAGCCACCCACAACAAAATGCTTGAAACGCAAATATCACAAGTGGCTCAACAACAAGCCTCTGCAGCTGCCCCAGCTGGAACATTTCCAGGACAGCCTGAACCTAATCCGAAAGGTCACGCAAACGTTGTTATATTAAGAAGTGGAAAAGAATTGGAAGGCCCAACAGATCCTAGGAACGAAGATTTAGTAATGCAACAGAAATCCGATAAACCAACCGAAAAGGAGTCTGAAACAGACAAGAAAGAATGTGACGAGCAGAAAGCCGCCAAAGATGAAAACTCATATGTGCCTCCAGCGCCATATAAACCACCCATCCCTTATCCTCAAAGATTAATAAACTCCAAAACTTCAGGACAATTTAAGAAATTTGTTGAACTTCTGAAACAACTAAACATCACTATTCCTTTCACAGAAGTGATAACTCAAATGTCGTCATACACTAAGTTTCTTAAAGAAATCTTGTCTAATAAAAGGAAAATAGAGGATAACGAGACAGTGACACTTACTGCCGAATGTAGCGCAATCATTCAAAACCACATGCCTCCTAAACTAAAAGACCCAGGTAGTTTCTCCATACCCTGCGTCATAGGAAAGTTCGTAATAGACAAAGCTATATGCGATCTAGGAGCCAGTATAAGCGTCATGCCTTTATCTATATGCAAAAAGCTGAATATGGGAGAACTAAGACCAACTAAAATGTTCGTACAATTAGCTGACCGATCAGTCAAATACCCCGTCGGTATACTGGAAAACGTTCCAGTACGCATAGGACAATTCTATATCCCAACCGACTTCATAATCATGGACATCAAAGAGGACTTTGTTACCCCAATTATCCTAGGAAGACCGTTCCTAGCTACAGTCGGAGCTATTATAGATGTAAAGAAAGGAAGGCTAACATTCGAAGTAGGAGAAGAAAAGATAGAATTCATCCTTACTAAATTCTTGAAGGCACCAGCCATCGATGACACATGCTATATAGTAGATGTAATTGACGAATGCATACGAGAATTAGAAAAGGAGGAAACTACATATTCTGAAATCATGAAAATCCAGATCCCTGCTATTCATGAAGACGACAACTGGCGTGCACCATACAAAGATGATAGTCTGAGCGAGATCTTAGCACTCACAACAAATCACATGCCAGGTCCGAAAAACCCAGCTTTAGAACTTAAAGAGCTACCCAAAACTCTCAGGTATGAATTCCTAGATACAGAATTCAAAAGACCAGTAATAGTAAACGCTCATTTAGGACAATCAGAAACTGAGCGATTATTAGAAGTCCTAAGGAGATACCCAACTGCGTTAGGCTATAATATAAGCGATCTAAAAGGCATAAGTCCCTCCATCTGTATGCACCGTATCATGCTGGAGGAAGACTGCAAAACTTCAAGAGAACATCAGAGAAGGATAAACCCGATCCTAAGCACTGTAGTCAAAAACGAGGTGAAAAAGCTACTAGACGCAGGAATCATATACCCAATCTCCGACAGCCAATGGGTCAGCCCAGTACACGTAGTACCCAAGAAAGGAGGTGTTACTGTAGTGAAGAATGCAAAAGGCGAATCGATAACCCAAAGAGTCGTGACCGGAAATAGGATGTGTATCGACTACAGAAAACTGAACAAGGCAACTTGATCACACTAAAATTCACCGTATTTCTGACTCCGATTTCGCATGCATTCTTAGCTTTTATTGTTGTTTTGCTTTGTTATTGCTTTATTTTCTTATGTTTTCAGGTTTTTATAATAATCGGAGCTTGAATCGGGAAAAGGAGCGAAAAAGGAGTGAAAACGGACGAAAACCTAGAAATTCAGCATTTTGCACTTGCGGCACCCACTGTGGCGGGCGCCATGGGGTTAGCCATGACGTGGCCACGTCTCAAGACCACTCCTCAACCTCCAAGACCCACGATCCCCACTCCATCATCCCCTGTAGGGACCATGGCGGGCGCCATGACCTTGTGGCGGGCGCCACAAGGCAAAAATTCATAACCTCCACTTTTTAGTGGAGGGGCGTCCCGGTCATTTCACGCTTTCAGTTTCTCCTATAAATAGGACCTTAGATTTTCGTTTTTCTTCATCCAGAATTATAATTCTCTAGGCATATATCAGTTATAAAGCAGTTGCCATTCCACATCGGGGTGCCTCTGCAATCGAGTGATCGAGTCTGTAATCTGTCTGTGGTTCGAGTTTTGGAGCACTCTGGAGGAAGTTAATCCTGCCGCCATTTTAATTCCAGTTCGTATTTTATTTTTCCGCATTGCTTTACTTTTATTTATTTTCTCGCACTTTACTTTGTTTACTTCCCGCACTCGCACATTTACTTTGTTTATTTCCCGCACTCGCACATTTACTTTGTTTACTTCCCGCACTCGCACATTTACTTTGTTTACTTCCCGCACTCGCTTTAAATTACTCATATGAAAAACTATAAAAATAATATTTACTTTATCATGTCTAACTAATCCCATAAAGGTTAGAATGTAAGGATCGTAATTAAACCAGTAATCAGTATAATTGTTCGTGGAAACACCTAAGGGCTATTTTATCTTTCAATTCAAGTAATTGTTTTTAACTATTTCAAAAACAGCCAAAAGCGCTTTGTATAGTTCATTAGGAGTTTTTAGATTAAAAAGAAAAGAGATTTTAAAACGATTTTCGGACGCGTTATGAGATTTAGAGTCTGGTTCATAAGAACCTCTTTTTGCTAAGAAGTCCAGATTAAAATACTTTTCAACTTTGTTAAGAAACTATATTTCTTAAAAATAGGTTTACTACTCTAACGCAGTACGCACCTTTTTATCCGTGACAATAGGAGGGGTTGATTAGAGAGTACAACTCGGTTCTGAATACGCGAAAGCGACAGTTCCTGTTAAATTAGTTCTTTTCAAAGGAGAAAACATTGCCCATAAGTAGTTCCATTAACAAGTACTGGATTATCATTGATTACGTGAATTACATTCGAGCCTGTCTTTTATTTATTATTTAAAATTATAATTTTATTTACCATTGCACCCTTACTAAAACCCTTAAAAATAGTTGCCTTAGATAAACACCATAACAACAGGTACGATAGATTGACACTTGGTCTCTGTGGATTCGATAATCTTTTATATTACTTTGACGTGATTCGTACACTTGCGAAAAAAACGCATCAAGTCTTTGGCGCCGTTGCCGGGGACCAATATCGTCAAATTTCATTACCCTGTAGTTATACCGTTTAGACTAAGGTTGTTACCCACCGGTCAATGCGAAAGACTCGCAGTGCCGGAAGTTTAGTAGACCCTCTAGCTGAACCTGAACGTTACGCTCGCGCACGTTTATTTTTCCATAGGAATAGGAGAGCTATGGCCGAAGATCAAAATCGAAGACCTCTTAAGGACTTCGCCCAACCATCAAACGAGGAACCTAGTTCCAGTATAGTAAACCCCGCTATCCCAGCCAATAATTTTGAACTTAAGCCATCCCTGCTGCAATTAGTGCAACAGAGACAATTCGCAGGTCTCGCTACTGATAACCCGAACCAACATTTAAAAAACTTTCTTCAATTAGCAGACACCTTTAAAACCAATGGAGCTTCTCCTGAGGCAATACGCTTAAGATTATTTCCCTTTTCCCTCAGAGATAAAGCTCTATCATGGTTAGATTCCCTTCCACCCAATTCAATAACAACTTGGGATGACCTTAGAAAAGTTTTCCTTGCTAGATATTTTCCCCCAAGTAAGACCGCTCTTCTTCGAAACCTAATAACTAGATTTACCCAACACCAAGGAGAGTCGTTGTTCGAAGCCTGGGAGAGATATAAAGAACTATTAAGAGCATGCCCACACCATGGCCTAGAGAATTGGCTAATCATCCAAACCTTCTATAATGGACTTCTTTATAACACTAAAATGACCATCGACGCTGCCGCTGGTGGCGCACTGATGAACAAACCTTACCCTGAAGCTAGTGCCCTTATCGAGGATATGGCCCAAAACCATCAATCATGGGGAGTAGAACGAGCGACAGTGGAAAAGAAGGAAGCCCAAGGAGGAATACATGAGCTAAGCTCTATAGACATGATGCAGGCTAAAATGGACGCGTTGGCCCTTAGAGTCGAACATATGTGTACAACTCCGAATACTGTTGCCGCAGTTTCGCCGAATTGTGAGATATGTGGAACGCAAGGACACCAATCCGCCGAATGCAATCTGTTGAATGAAACCAACACTGAGCAAGTGAACTATACCCAAGGGAACCCATTTTCAAACACATATAACCCTGGATGGAGGAATCACCCAAACTTCTCCTACAAAAATAATAACCCTATCCAAAATACCGCACCTCCGAGACAACAAGGTTACCAAGCCCCTAGAACAAATCAACCTATGCAACCTGTACCACCTAGCCCGAGCTTTGAGGAAGTTGTAAAAGATTTTATCGTTGCTCAAAAACAACAAAACAAAGAGTTCATGAACCATAACGTCCATGTTAACGAACTAATTACCAAGTTAGGAACCAAGGTTGATCAAATTATTACTCATAATAAGATGCTTGAAACCCAGATCTCTCAGGTAGCGTTAAACCAAGCCCCACAGACTACACCTGGAGGACAGTTCCCTGGACAACCTCAACAAAACCCGAAAGGGCAAGATAATGCCATTACTCTACAAAGTGGAACCGCTTATAAGGAACCTTTAAACCCTAGATTAAGTGAGCCCGAAACTTCTGAGAGGAATGAGGAAAAGGAACCAGAGAAGCCTGAAACCCCGGAAAGTCAAGAAAAAGGAGAAGAACCTAAAAATAAAACCTATGTACCGCCACCGCCATACAAACCACCAATACCTTACCCTCAAAGATTAAAGAAAACCCAAATCGATAATCAATATCAAAAATTCGTTAAGGTTATAGAAAAACTTCACGTAGAAATCCCCTTTACAGAAGCCATCACCCAAATACCTTCTTATGCTAAGTTTCTCAAAGACATACTTACAAATAAACGTAGACTCGAAGATCCGAAACCCGTGGAATGTAATTCTATTTCCGAAAATAGGTTAGCAAAGAAAGATAAAGATCCCGGAAATTTTTCCATTCCTTGTGTTTTGGGGAATCATGTCATCGAAAAAGCTTTTCTAGACTTAGGAGCTAGTGTGAGCTTAATGCCTTTAGCAGTTTGTGAGAGATTAAACTTAGGAGAATTACAACCTACTAAGATGTCACTTCAATTAGCCGATAGATCCGTTAAATACCCTATAGGCATACTTGAAGACGTCCCTGTTAGGATAGGTCAGCTGTTTATACCTACTGATTTTGTTGTCATGGACATTAAAGAAGATGACGACATACCAATCCTCCTAGGTAGACCGTTCTTATCGACTGTTGGGGCCGTAATAGATGTTAAAAAGGGAAAACTAACTTTTGAGGTAGGTGGCCAGAAGATAGAATTTATATTGTCAAAATTTCTTATGGCACCTGTGATAGGAGATTCTTGTTATGCCTTAGATATCATCGAAGAATGTATTAGGGAATTAGAACAAGAAGAAGAAACTGAATCTATAAAATTGCCATCAACCCTTATTTTGGAAGATGACAATTATAAAACACCCTACATTGATGATAACCTTCACGAATGTTTATCTCTTACCCCAGATCCTATGCCTTGCCCTATAAAACCGACCGTAAAACTTAAGGAACTGCCTAAAAACCTGAGATATGAATTTCTTGATGAAGATATGAACCGTCCAGTTATAGTCAGTGCTACCTTAAACCAAGAAGAAACCGATCAATTATTAGAAGTTTTACGTAGGTACCCCTCAGCCTTAGGATATAAGATCTCTGATCTAAAAGGAATAAGCCCATCCGTATGCATGCATCGGATTTTGCTTGAAGAAGATTCAAAACCTTCTAGAGAACACCAACGTAGAATAAATCCTATAATGAGTACTGTAGTTAAGACTGAAGTTCTTAAGTTACTAGAGGCAGGTATAATATATCAGATCTCGGACAGTAAATGGGTGAGTCCTGTGCATGTAGTACCTAAAAAGGGAGGCATCACAGTCGTGCAAAACGAGAAGGGCGAACCTGTAGCAAAAAGAACTGATGGAGGTTGGCGTATGTGCATAGATTATAGAAAATTAAATAAAGCAACTAGGAAGGACCATTTCCCATTACCATTCATAGACCAAATGTTGGAGCGCCTAGCCAGACACTCTTACTTTTGTTATTTAGATGGATATTCAGGATTCTTCCAAATACCTATTCACCCCGAAGATCAAGAAAAAACTACCTTTACATGCCCAGTTGGAACCTTTGCCTATAGAAGAATGCCTTTTGGACTTTGTAATGCTCCTGCAACTTTCCAACGCTGCATGATGTCTATCTTTGCTGATTATTTGGATGGAATCATGGAAGTATTTATGGACGATTTCTCAGTTTGTGGGTCAGATTTCAAAAATTGTCTTGTCAACCTTGAGAAAATCCTGGAGAGATGTGTGGAGGTAAACCTTGTGCTAAATTGGGAAAAATGTCATTTCATGGTCACCGAAGGGATTGTTTTAGGACATATAGTTTCCGAAAAAGGTATAGAGGTAGATAAAGCAAAAATAGAAGTCATAGAGAATCTAAAACCGCCGAAGACTATCAGGGAGATAAGAAGTTTTCTTGGACATGCCGGATTTTACCGACGTTTTATCAAGGATTTCTCCAAAATAACAAAGCCCTTAACTGGTCTTTTAATGAAAGATGCTGAGTTCATCTTCGATGAAAAATGTACTGAAGCATTTAATCTTCTGAAGCAAGCTCTGATTTCAGCACCTATAATGAAACCCCCTGATTGGTCGGAACCGTTTGAGATAATGTGTGACGCCAGTGATTATGCTGTTGGAGCCGTTCTAGGTCAGAGAAAAGATAAGAAGTTACATGTGATTTATTATGCCAGTAGAACCCTAGACGCTGCACAGCTCAACTACGCAACAACCGAAAAAGAGCTCCTAGCTGTAGTTTTTGCAATAGACAAATTTAGATCTTATCTAGTAGGAGCCAAGATTATAGTTTACACCGACCATGCTGCCATTCGTTACTTACTAAGCAAAAAGGATGCCAAGCCTAGGTTACTTCGATGGATTCTATTATTACAAGAGTTTGATTTGGATATCCGTGACAAGAAAGGCACTGATAATGTGGTAGCTGATCACCTATCTAGGCTAGAATACCTGAAACTTGATCCAGTACCCATAAATGACGATTTTGCCTACGATAGACTGATAGCCCAACTAGAAACCATTGAAGATGATAACCCAGACCCTCATGAGCAATTTCATAAATCCTTAGCTATAAGCAATGTACCTTGGTATGCAGATTTTGTTAATTACCTAGCCGCTGACATCATACCCCCTGATCTAAACTACCACCAGAAGAAGAAGTTCTATAGTGATGTGAGAAACTTCTATTGGGACGATCCATTTCTTTTCAAGAGAGGTAAAGATGGCATTTTCCGCCGTTGTGTTCCAGAAGAAGAGGTAAATAATATAATTGAGCATTGTCACTCTGCACCCTATGGTGGACATGCAAGCACATCTAAGACCTACGCCAAGATTCTTCAAGCTGGCCTATTCTGGCCTACTATGTGGCGTGATGTCCATGCTTTCATTGTCAAGTGTGACAGATGCCAACGCACAAGAAATATTTCAAGACGTAATGAAATGCCGTTAAGAAATATCCAAGAAGTAGAACTCTTCGACGTATGGGGTATGGACTTTATGGGACCGTTCCCACCATCTTTTGGAAATCAGTACATATTAGTAGCTGTTGACTACGTGTCTAAATGGATTGAAGCTATCGCCGCACCCACAAACGACACCAGAGTAGTCATCAAATTATTCAAGAATTATATATTTCCCAGGTTTGGAACACCCCGTTTAGTCATAAGTGATGGAGGATCACACTTCATATCGAGAATATTTGATAAACTTTTAAGCAAGTATGGAGTTAAGCATAGAGTAGCAACACCATACCACCCACAGACCAATGGACAAGTGGAAGTATCTAATAGGGAGATAAAACAAATCCTCGAGAAGACTGTCTCTATATCTAGAAAAGATTGGTCGCAGAAACTTCAAGAAGCATTATGGGCCTATAGAACCGCTTTCAAAACTCCTATAGGAACAACCCCTTATCAACTGGTCTATGGAAAATCATGTCACTTACCATTTGAGTTGGAGCATAAGGCCTATTGGGCCATCAAAACTTTGAATTTGGATTACTTGACAGCTGGTGAGAAACGTATCCTTGATATCCACAAATTAGAAGAGCTCAGACAATCTGCCTACGAAAATGCCATCATATACAAAGAAAGAACAAAAGCTTGGCATGACAAAAGAATCATAAGAAGAGACTTCAAAATAGGCGATCCTGTTCTCCTGTTCGATTCTAGGTTACGACTATTTCCAGGTAAACTCCGTTCGAGATGGACTGGCCCTTTCGAAGTATCTAAGATCCTGAGATCCGGTGCTATTGAAATCAAGAACCAAACATGTAAACCGTTCATAGTCAATGGACAGAGGTTGAAGCCCTACGAAGGAGGTGACATTCCAACAACATACACTTGTCATACTCTGAGTGATCCACCATATCCTTCCAATGATGTTTAAATATCGGTCGTCGAGCTAATGACGTTAAACAAGCGCTGCATGGGAGGCAACCCATGGTTTTTCTTATTTTTGTATTTTTATTTTTACTTTATTTTAATTTGTTTATTTTATTATTATGTCAGGACTCACGATTGAATGTTTTATGTGCTTTCAGGACTTGTTTGCTAACCTTGTACAGAATGCAGAACCCTGATGACATGCACGTGGCCTTTAGAGATGATGCACAGAGAGAGCGTTACTATGTTCACATGAGACGCCCTATGGCTCCTACCAGGTACCCTGACCATGACTGCATGGATGCCTTGGGGATAGAGCCAAGCGTCAGATTTTTATGCCATCAACTCCAGTGGGACCAGTTTGACGACAGGAAAAACACTTATAGGAACTTGACTCTTGAGTTCCTCAGCTCGTTTCATCATGACCCTTGGGCTGGACCCGATGGACTCGCTGTTTTCAGGTTGTTCGGGATTGACTACTCATTCTCTCACAAAGGGTTTGGTGATTTACTAGGTTTCCAGACTACTCCTGATGCTATTCCAGAGACTCCGATGGGATATTTTATGAGCAGAGAAGTGGAAAAGTTTTGGACTAAAATATCAGGCGGAGGGAGCCAAGATCCTTCTACCCAGTTTTCTCAGGTAATCCACAACCCTGCATTGAGGTACTTCCAGATGATTCTAGCACATTCTTTCCTAGGTTTTCCAGATACAGAGACACTGCTAAGTGAAGAGGAGATTTTCCTACTATTTTGTGCGACTCAGTCTCGCCCTGTTGCTTGTGGCAACTTTCTACTGAAGGGCCTTGCTAGTGTTGCCAGATCATCAGTAGGAATCATCCATGTCGGTGGGATTGTTACACAGATTGCTACTGCATTGGGTTTGTCTCGCAAGCTATTGCACCTCAGGACCTTCTGCTGCTACACCACCCTGGATATTGATTTTTGTCTTGACAGAGGACTGATGAGGAGGGCTTCTTTTGAGCCCAACATGTTTAGATTGCTAATCGACGGTGAAGTGATACACTACTTTACATTACCAGATCCGCTGATGACCAGTGTCCATGATCCTGCCAATTGGAGTTATGCTCTAGAGGGTTATGGAGATACTGTCGAAGAGCCGAAATCGCCTCCCGCCGCTGAGTACACTCCTACACCTCTTACTCCCCGAATCACTGTTATGTCTAACAATATGTCTCTGCAGCCACCTGACCTACAAACACAGATTTATGAGCTCCGCAAGGAGACTGCCCTGCTCAAGCAGGAAGTGGCAGACTTAGAGTTACAGATGCAGGTTTCTGATCTCACTCATGCCTCGGAGACCGATGCTCTACATCAGGCGATCGACGAGCTTCGGAGGGAGATAGCTGAGATTCGTGGATCAAGCCAGGATAAGAAACCTACCACATGACTCATTCCACCCTGACAGCACTACCCTAGTATTTAACTTCCTTTTATTTATCGCATTTCCACTTTTATATTTTCATGCACTTTGAATTCCTTATATATATACATATTATGCACTAATTTTTGTTTTTCTTTCTCTTTTTTGATTTTTAATTATTTTATTTTTGTCGTGCAAAGAAAAAAAATATATAAGACAAAAATATGCAAGCCAATGCCTTGAAAAGAAGAAGAAAACGCTATTCAGACCCCCCGGAAGACAAAGGTGCAAGGAAGGCCCAAAGGAGGATCCAAAACCACAAGGCCCAGGAATTGGCCTTGTGGCGGGCGCCATAGGCCCTGTGGCGGGCGCCACACCGTATCATCAAACAAATACGGGATTCAATCCCCATTTCCACCATTTTCATCCCTTTCTTCACCAAAAACCCATTTTTTCCAACCTTCCAAATCCTCCTTGAACCCCATTAAAGCTCCCCCATTTCCAAAATACCCTCCATCCATAAAACATATCCAACATCCATTTCCATTTTCATCCATCAAAAACCAAAAAAATCAAAACTTTATCATTCCCCTCATAAACCACTTTTCTACTATTTTCACTACCTAAGGAGCTTTTCAACAATGGAGTTCAACGGATTTATTCTTCGTGATGGAAGACCGGGCGAAAGGCAACGGAAAATTATTCAGAGGCTTCAAAGTCGAGAAATCCTCTCGACTAGGTACGTCGACGATAACTGTCTGTATGCTTTGGGTATTTATCATAGTGTTTTTAATTTATTAGAATTTCTAGGCTTGCATAATATTTTCATTAATCAGGAACCTACCTATGAGAGGCTGACAACTGAGTTTTTGAGTTCTTTGATATACACTGTCAGTCCTAACACTACTAGCACTGTCGGTACTGTTATTTTTAGACTGTTTGGAATTGAATATGAATTCAGTACCAATGAGCTAGCAGATTTGTTAGGAATCCCTCATAGGGAAGGTTCGATTTGTGAGGCACCTTTGGATGCTGAATGGTCGGACGAGGTATTTACCTTCTGGCTAAGGCTTTCAAGTACTTCAATTAATTCTTTTGAAGGGATACTTGCGTCGACCATTCACAACCCGGCCATAAGAGTTTTTAGACTTCTTTTGGCATGTACTATTTTTGGCCGGGAAAGTCCAAACAAGGTTAATGCTCGTGAACTCCTATTTTTGCAAGGATGCCTCACTAGAACCCACATCAATCCGGTCCCGTTTATGCTTGCCCACATGACTTTATTTACTAATAAAACAGGACCGATTGTTTTTGGAGGGCTTGTTACGTCTATTGCTCGGGCTCTTGGCCTGAATGATGAGATAGCTACACTTGAACCACTACCTCCTCGCACAATTAATTTAAAATTTCTGAAAGACATGAAATTGTGCCGAACAAGGAGAGAAGGTGGTTATGAGTTGATGGTTCATGGGGTAGCTATCCCATCTGTTGCTTTACCATGCAGTAGACGTACTGATGTACGTGATGAAAGGAACTGGACCTATGATCTTAATGCTCCACGTGTTTTGGGTCCACTTCCTCCTAATATTCCCGATGGGGAGGCACATGACACTGATGATGAGTATGATCGGAGAGAGCAGTCTCCCATCCCTCACATGTCCCCCCATCGTCCTTCACAGTCACACACTGCACCATCTTCCTCTAACCCTGTTGCAGGTACTGCTCCTGGATTCTTTGTCACCGAGGAGATGTGGCGTGATATGACAGCTAGAGAAGAAAGGCGTGATGGCCTTCTCTCTACTATTTCACAGCAGCTGACGGACAATATGAGCTTCATGCAACAATCGCGATTGGTTTCGGATCGTGCTTATAGCAACGTTTGCCGTACCTTGAACGATATTTCATTAGAGCAGAACCGTCAGAGAGAGTTCAACAGCCGACACTACCAGCTTGTAGAGGCTACTCAGGGTTCCATCTTGGGTAACCTTCGAGAGGTCCGGAGTGCTCAGGCTGCTTTATCAGCACGACTCGACCGGAGGGACCAGCATCGTAGTAGATCCCGTCGTTCCAGACCATCACATCAGGACGGCGAAGGCACCAGTGCCCCTCCTCAGTAGTCTTTTCCAGGTTACCCCCCTTATCTTATTTCGAAACATTGGGGACAATGTTCGATTTAAGTGTGGGAGGGGATTTTATTGCTTTCCGTTATTTCCCTTTTTAGTTAATTTCCTTTCAGTTATTTCCCTTTTCAGTAATTTATTTTTCTTAGATAATGCATGAGTCTGACGAGTCACCAGTATAGTGTCTTTTTAGTTCATCTTCATTTTTTCCCATTTCCTTAGCCTTACCAGAAAATTTTTAAAAAGAAAACAATGTTGTTTCACATGTTTTTTGGGCTTTGAGACAGGTTTAGATTAGGATGTGGTGACTTAGGTCAACTTTTTGAAACATCAGAACCATTTTAGCACCATAGACCTCTTGAATATAGGAATCACTCCTAAACCCCACCACCATGGCCTTTACTATCATTCAAAAAATTGTCCTAAGTAGTTTGTTTTAGCAGTCAGCTCCGGCCTAAGCATACTCTACGTAGGGGGCCGATGAATATAAGTGAATGATCCAGTGCTAATAAAAAAAGAAAAAAAGGCAAACTCTGGTATAGGTGACCCTCACAAAGTCATTTAAACCGAAAAAAAGAGAAGAAAAAAAATTTTTGCCACAAAAAGAAAAAAAATTGCAAGTCACCTATTGTTAGTTGGTTCAGAGGTATCTGGCACTGAACTTGGTAGGGCGGATTACGATCCGATCCCCCGCAGCTACATTTAGGCGAAATAAAAACAGGTTTACACATGCTTATGTGCCAGAAACCTTATGTTATGGATCAGAATCACTAACCGGTCACTCTACTATGAGGCATGTACGGATAACGGGCTTAATGTGATTGCGCCTGAATGAAAAGGACACAAAAAGATGAGAAGATAGGCCTAGGTATCGTGGGATGACATGGAGTGGTTAATATAGGATTGAAGTTTGTGTTTGTGTTACTATGGTACCCTTGGTTCACTTAGTTAGTATCTGTCACTGCATCCTGACTTGAACTTAGAATCCCTTTAGCCCAAAGACAAGTGTTGACACCATATTTTCTTAAGCTTTAATGTTTGCTTGAGGACAAGCAAAGGTTTAAGTGTGGGAGAATTTGATCACACTAAAATTCACCGTATTTCTGACTCCGATGTCGCATGCATTCTTAGCTTTTATTGTTGTTTTGCTTTGTTATTGCTTTATTTTCTTATGTTTTCAGGTTTTTATAATAATCGGAGCTTGAATCGGGAAAAGGAGCGAAAAAGGAGTGAAAACGGACGAAAACCTAGAAATTCAGCATTTTGCACTTGCGGCACCCACTGTGGCGGGCGCCATGGGGTTAGCCATGACGTGGCCACGTCTCAAGACCACTCCTCAACCTCCAAGACCCACGATCCCCACTCCATCATCCCCTGTAGGGACCATGGCGGGCGCCATGACCTTGTGGCGGGCGCCACAAGGCAAAAATTCATAACCTCCACTTTTTAGTGGAGGGGCGTCCCGGTCATTTCACGCTTTCAGTTTCTCCTATAAATAGGACCTTAGATTTTCGTTTTTCTTAATCCAGAATTAGAATTCTCTAGGCATATATCAGTTATAAAGCAGTTTCCATTCCACATCGGGGTGCCTCTGCAATCGAGTGATCGAGTCTGTAATCTGTCTGTGGTTCGAGTTTTGGAGCACTCTGGAGGAAGTTAATCCTGCCGCCATTTTAATTCCAGTTCGTATTTTATTTTTCCGCATTGCTTTACTTTTATTTATTTTCTCGCACTTTACTTTGTTTACTTCCCGCACTCGCACATTTACTTTGTTTATTTCCCGCACTCGCACATTTACTTTGTTTACTTCCCGCACTCGCACATTTACTTTGTTTACTTCCCGCACTCGCTTTAAATTACTCATATGAAAAACTATAAAAATAATATTTACTTTATCATGTCTAACTAATCCCATAAAGGTTAGAATGTAAGGATCGTAATTAAACCAGTAATCAGTATAATTGTTCGTGGAAACACCTAAGGGCTATTTTATCTTTCAATTCAAGTAATTGTTTTTAACTATTTCAAAAACAGCCAAAAGCGCTTTGTATAGTTCATTAGGAGTTTTTAGATTAAAAAGAAAAGAGATTTTAAAACGATTTTCGGACGCGTTATGAGATTTAGAGTCTGGTTCATAAGAACCTCTTTTTGCTAAGAAGTCCAGGTTAAAATACTTTTCAACTTTGTTAAGAAACTATATTTCTTAAAAATAGGTTTACTACTCTAACGCAGTACGCACCTTTTTATCCGTGACAATAGGAGGGGTTGATTAGAGAGTACAACTCGGTTCTGAATACGCGAAAGCGACAGTTCCTGTTAAATTAGTTCTTTTCAAAGGAGAAAACATTGCCCATAAGTAGTTCCATTAACAAGTACTGGATTATCATTGATTACGTGAATTACATTCGAGCCTGTCTTTTATTTATTATTTAAAATTATAATTTTATTTACCATTGCACCCTTACTAAAACCCTTAAAAATAGTTGCCTTAGATAAACACCATAACAACAGGTACGATAGATTGACACTTGGTCTCTGTGGATTCGATAATCTTTTATATTACTTTGACGTGATTCGTACACTTGCGAAAAACACGCATCACAACTCGAAAAGATCACTTCCCTTTACCATTCATAGACCAAATGTTGGAAAGACTAGCAAAACATTCATACTTCTGCTATCTAGATGGTTATTCGGGATTCTTTCAAATCCCTATTCACCCCGATGACTAGGAAAAGACAACATTCACCTGTCCTTATGGTACTTTTGCCTACCGCCGAATGTCGTTCAGACTATGCAATGCTCCAACAACCTTTCAAAGATGCATGATGGCAATCTTCGCAGATTTCATAGATGACATCATGGAAGTGTTCATGGATGACTTCTCTGTATGCGGACAAAGCTTCGAAAGCTGCCTGTCGAATTTAGAAATGGTACTCAAAAGATGCGCCAAAGTGAACCTTGTCCTTAATTGGGAAAAATGCCATTTCATGGTCCGACAAGGCATTGTTTTAGGACACGTCATCTATGAAAAGGGGATCGAAGTTGACAAAGCTAAAATAGAGATCATAAAGGATCTCCAACCTCTGAAAACCGTACGAGAAATACGAAGCTTCTTAGGACACGCTGGATTCTACCGAAGATTCATAAAGGATTTCTCGAAAATCACAAAACCTCTTACAGGTTTGTTAATGAAAGATGTCGAGTTCATCTTCGAAAAAGAATGCTTAGAGGCATTCGAAACTCTAAAGTCAGCACTTATCACCGCACCAATCATGCAACCCCCAGATTGGCGACTACCATTCGAAATCATGTGCGATGCGAGTGATTACGCCGTAGGCGCAGTTCTAGGACAAAGGAAAGACAAGAAGCTTCACGCTATCTACTACGCCAGTAGAACATTAGACCCTGCCCAAATGAACTACGCCGCAACAGAAAAGGAACTCTTAGCAGTCGTGTTCGCTCTTGACAAATTCCGTTCCTACTTGGTAGGAGCCAAAATAATCATATACACAGACCACGCTGCCATTAGGTACCTAATAAGGAAAAAGGACGCCAAACCCAGATTATTGAGATGGATCAAGTTATTACAAGAGTTCGACTTAGAAATTAAAGATAAGAAGGGGACCGAGAACGTAGTTGCAGATCACTTATCCCGTATAGAGGGCATAAAACAAGAACCCATGCCTATCAACGACGATTTCCCCTACGAACGTTTGATAGCTAAATTGGAAAGCGATATGTCTAACTCTACTTCGGAAGAACCGGAACTGGAAAAAGCCATGGTAGTTGTCTATGCCCAAGCCACTTTGTCGTGGTTTGCTGACATCGTTAATTACCTAGCCGCAGGCGTGCTTCCACCGGACCTGACTTATCAACAAAAGAAGAAATTCTTCCATGACTTAAAACACTACTATTGGGACGAACCTCTACTCTTCAGACGAGGCGCCGACAACTTATACTGTCGTTGTGTCCCAGAGGAAGAAATATAAGACATCATCATCCAATGCCATTCAGCACCATATGGTGGTCATGCTAGCACCTCAAAGACGTGCGCTAAAATTCTACAATCTGGCCTATTTTGGCCAAGTCTCTGGAAGGACGTCCATATCGCTGTACTAAAATGTGTTCGGTGCCAACGCACTGGCAACATCTCACGACGCGATGAAATGCCTCAGAGAGGAATCTTGGAAGTAGAAATCTTTGACGTCTGGGGAATCGACTTCATGGGACCTTTCCCATCTTCTTTTGGAAATAAATATATACTCGTGGTTGTCGACTATGTATCGAAATGGATAGAGGTCGTTGCCGCTCCAACAAATGACACGCGAGTAGTCGTTAACTCTTTAAAAACGTAATCTTTCTAAGATTCGGTGTGCCCAGGCTCGTCATTAGTGACGGTGGTTCGTATTTCATATCGCGAATCTTTGACAAACTCCTCTTCAAATACGAAGTCAAACACCACATAGCCACACCGTATCATCCACAAACTAGTGGACAAGTGGAGGTTTCGAACAGGGAAATAAAGCAAATTTTAGAAAAGACTGTCGCAACCTCCAGGAAAGATTGGTCCTCAAAGCTGAACGAAGCTTTATGGGCTTATAGGACCGCCTTTAAGACACCGATAGGCACCACACCATTCAAACTAGTCTACGGAAAATCATGCCACCTGCCGGTAGAGTTAGAGTATAAAGCCTTCTGGGCTATTAAGACACTAAACTTCAACTACACTGCGGCAGGCGAAAAGCGAATCTTGAACCTTCATGAATTGGAAGAGCTAAGATTAGACGCGTACGAGAATGCACGCATCTACAAAGAAAGGACCAAGAAATGGCATGATAAACGTTCAATCCGGAAGCAATTCAGAGTGGGAGACATCGTGCTCCTATTCAACTCCAGATTGAAACTATTCCCTGGAAAACTAAAATCGAGATGGTCTGGACCTTTTGAGGTCACCAAAGTCCTTAAGAGTGGAGCTGTTGAAGTCAAGAATCAAATCAACGCACCGTTTATAGTAAACGGACAGCGTTTGAAACATTATAATCAAAGTGAACACAGCGACCACGTGAGCAATATGAAATTGCTCGAGATTCCCGAATAGCTTATATCCAAGCTATCGTCAGACTTCTAACATTAAAGACAGCGCTGATTGGGAGGCAACCCAAAATTTTTCCATATTTTCCTTCTGAATTTATTAAAACTATTCTTTTTGTTAATTTATGATATTCTATAAATTTCTATTATCTTATTTTCCAATATTTATATTTATTTTATATTTTTCTCTTTTATCACTCTTTATTTCTTAAAAATATGATCTGAGTGAATGTGATTTTTTCCAGGATTTTAAAAGTCATTCTACTTTTCTTCCGTTTTATCCGACTAACGAGTATGGCCGACATCGACGTTACGACTGTTGTGTTTAGAGGACGAGCTCATCAGGTCAGATTTGAGGCACTGACTCAAAGAAACTTTGCTTCGACTCTATACTACGATACCCCAACCATGGACAAGCTAGGAATCCAGGATAACATCCAGTACTTATTTTACCAATTAGGCTGGGAGCAAACTGCTCTAAAGACCCGATTTGCTACCTTCCGCGAACTGACATTCAAATTCCTTAGCTCCCTAAGTTACTTACCTGAATATGGCTTTGGATCCACTAAAGAGTTAATAACCTTTAGAATGTTTGGAATAGACCAAACGCACAACCGTACCACGTTAGCTAACATCCTAGGCTTCCCTAGCGGACCTTTTGTGTTTACCGCCACTGAAGAGGATTTTGATCTCGAATTAGACCAATTCTGGGGTTCCATCACCGGAAACTATCACCCAGAACCGAACGACATGCAGAACAACGAGATACACAATCCGGCATTCCGCTATTTCCATAGGATATTAACCCATACCCTCTTTGGTAAGGAAGAAAACATTACAACAGTCTCAAAGGACGAGTTGTTCATGCTTTTCTGTGCTTCCCAAGGCCGACCTGTAAATGTTGTCCCTTTTATGATGAGGGAATTTACACGCATCAATCAGGATCTGCACTCACCCATTTTAATAGGAGGCCTAGTCACCATGATCGCCCATGAAATTGGCCTGAGGTATTACCTGAACAAAGCCGTTCGTTTCGGCAACCTAAGAGCAAAGGCCATCCAGTTCTGCTTCAACAGACGCATTCTAGGTACCTTAGGACCAGGAGCCTACGAATACCTCATAGCTGATCAACCTGTCCACCTTTTCACACTGCCCAACCATGAGCTAACCAGTATCCATAACAAAGACAATTGGCTTTATGAATTGGACGAGCCTATGGGACCTCCATCACCTCACTCCACACCCCAGACTTATATGTATGAAAGTGATCAAATCTCAGAAGCACATGACTATTTGTACTACCAAGATTATGAGTCCGAAGTGGAGATCGATCCTGATACCCCTCCTAACTACCATAATTTTCCTGACCCCACGCCTGAACAAAACACAGATAAGTTAGACACTATTCTGAGAACTGTAGACGACCTCAAGCTGGAAGTAACCACTATCAAAGATGAATTAACGCAGCTTCATATGGATTTCGTTACCTTCATGGACTTGGTTAGAAACCAATTTAATGACGTTGTTCATCAGGTCAACAATTTGAAGAAACCGACAGAGTGATATCTTAGTTTTCACTTTAATTTAAGTTTACTGCATTTTACATTGTTTGACATTAGTTCATTTTGCAATTGTTTCCTCGTTTTGGATATTGTACTACCTTACACTCATTTTTCGATATAATGCTATTTTCATTTCAGTATTTTCCCTTAATTATGTTTCCTGTTAATTTTTATTTTGTCATTCGTCCATCATAAGTCATAATACCATATTCTCCACTGTTAAAACGCCCCACAAGTGAAATTCTGCAGTTCTGCAGACTTTGCTGATGTGACGGTCGTCACATTCCCATGACGGTCATCATGTGTGTTACGACCGTCACACATCCCTGACGGTCGTCATGCAGAAAAAACCCCAATTCTGTCTAAAACAGAGTTGTGCCCCTCTCCACTTCCTCTCCCCTAATTCCCCACTATCCCATTATTAAAACCCACTCAAAACCCTCTGAATCCCCCATAAAACCTCCACCATTTTCAACCTCCAATTCACCCTTATATATTACCCTCTGCATTCCCTTGCCTCACCATTCTCTGAAACCCCATATTCTCAAACCTCTGCACTTCTATCACAAAAAATGGCCAGCCAAACCAGTGCAAACCCCGATTTGAGCAACATCACCTTCCGAGAAGGAGAGGCCGGCGAACGGTAGCAGACTAACTTCCTAGCATTCTATCAACGGTCGCTTCAACTGACCTGGTATGCTTTCTTGGATTCTCTGACGGAACTCAGGATTCTCGACGGAGTCACTTGGATGTTGCAGAGAGCCGGCATCTGGCATCTCTGCACCAATCCCTAACCCACCTACGAGCAACTCACTCTGGAGTTTCTCAGCTCTTTCGCATACACAACATCATCCGGCGATGCCAACCAACTTCACGGCGCCACCTGCTTTCGTCTGTTCGGCACTGAATATCAGGTCCCCCAGGACCGCATCACCGTCATTCTACAGTTAACTCACAACGACGATGCTCACTGCCGCATCTCCGATCAGTTCTACCAAGAGGCCTTCCCTCTCTGGAACCGACTGACCGGAACCACTCCAGACAGTTGGGACACGCTGAACGCCACTCATATCCACAACCCAGCTATCCGCTACTTCCACCGCGTGTTGAGAAACATAATATTCGCTCGTGACAGTAACCATAAGGTCAACTCGAAGGAGCTGTCCGCTACGTGTTCGCTTCAGAGCCGGTTAACGCCGCCCCGTTTCTCTTGGCTCACATCCAAGCCAATTGTAACCGCGGCTCTAAAACTTTCTGTTTCGGTGGCATCATCACATCCATCGCCATAGGCCTCGGTCTTGGCGACCGCCTCCAGACACTCCGCCAGATGCCCCCCGTATTCCTGGACACCGACCATTGCCGCGCCTCCCACCTCATCAAGGCCCGCCGTGATGGGAGATATCATCCTGTAGTGCGAGGCCGCACTATCCAGAGCATCATCATGTCTTCACGCACCCGGATGCATCTAGAGGACAGAGCCAACTGGCTCTTCGACACCACTGCCCCTGCTGCCCCAACACAGGATAATATCCAAGAGCCCAGGGACGAAATTCAAGAGGAGCTAGACAGAGCCGAGCAGCCTGAGCCATCACAAGCAGCTGCTGCTGCAGGCCCTTCCACGCGCCGCCGCCCCCGTCCTGCTACTGATGACACATTTGCGGCCCTCCTCCGTTGCATCGAGCAACAGAACCAGATGATGCTTATGATGGAGCAGCAGAACCGAAGGGCTGAGGAATTTGAGGCATGACAGAGAGAGCAAACCGGCCAAATTCAGCAATCTTTGCAGATGATGCACGATATCCATTCCGGCATGGCCGATGAGATGGAACACTTCACTGTGCGAGTCGACGGCCTCCAGGATTACATATTCCACACCGGAGCTCTGAACCTCGCCGCCCGTGACCCCCCAGCCAGAGGTCGAGGAAGAGATCGAGGATGAGGACGGGAATAGTAGTATTTTTCATTTTTGTCATTTTTGTTGTTTTTTTCTTTATTTCCTTTGTATTCCTCCCTTCCGCATTCTTTCAAATCAGTGACGACACTGATTGAGATAATATGGGAGCGGATCGTTATTTCCCTTTTCATTTCCCTTTCTCATGTTATTTCCCATTGTAATTTTTCTTTCGAATTCTCAATTTAAAGTAACTTTAATTTTTGGCAAATAAGCTCTTTTATATATATATATATATATATATATATATATATATATATATATATATATATATATATATATATATATATATATATATATATATATATATATATATATATATATATATATATATATATATATATATATATATATATATATATATATATATATATATATATATATATATATATATCTGTTACGTGAACTCCCCGCGCTTCATATAACCATATACAAAGAAATTTCTAAACTCCTTGCCTCAAAGCATCACGAGGACACGCCAAAGTTCAATCAAGTATGGAAATCCCGAGAAGAAAATTCTAACAATTCCATTACCGTCCTGACACCTTAGACCTCCAGTTTATGCGAGTCCGTTTCACTACCTACACATACCGAAGCTTCAAGCTCCTACTCAAACGTAGCCCCCAGTAGTTTATACAAGCAGTCAGCACCATCCTAAATGCTTCTAAGCAATGAAACCGATGCAAATAAGTGTGTGATCTCTAACTCAAAATGAAAAATCATGAAGAAGAAAAGCCATATAGCCTGAGTATAGAGACATGTTCCTTCTAAGTTAGGTGCTCCTCACCCGAGCATTTAGCCCAACGGTACAGAAAGTCTTTGGAAATCAATAGCATAAGCTTATGTGCAAAGAAGAATCGAAATAGAAAAGAGATCATAGCCACTAACAGGTTGACTTTCCATGAAAGTATATGGATAACGGGCTTAATGTGACTGCGCCAGAACAAACCGGGTAAAACTTGTTGCAAGGAACTTGACGCCAAGCTGCAGTAGCATGATTGGAACTGGCTTGCATAAAAGGGAGGCCTTCAAAGACTTACAACTCAGTGTCACCACCGTATGTGTTTTGTTTCAATTTAAGTCTTGGCCTTCCTAACTTATGATTTGAAAAAAAAAACCTTTCGGAAAGGAGAAGCGTGCCGCGTGTTTGCCACATTTTCAATTTTTCCAACTTTTACTTGAGGACAAGTAAAGATTCAAGTTTAGGGGAGTTTGATAACGTGAAATTGTATATATAAAATGACATGTGTTTTAACTAATATTTGACTGATTTCACTCTGAATTCAAGACATTCCATGCTATTTGTCTAAGTATTATGCAGGTATTCGAAGAACATGTCCAAGCAAAGCAATATGAAGAAAAGGAGCAAAAACAGGTGAAAAACAGATGAAAAACCAAGAGAAAAACAGCAGAAACGAATTTTACTGATGTGACGACCGTCACATGGCCGTTACGCTCGTCATGCGTGTGACGACCGTTACACCTCCATGACGACCGTCATGCACCCAGAACATGCAGAATGATGTCATGTGCTAAAATTTCCCCTCAAAGACCAAAAGTGTGGCCACTAACTCTTACTTTTCTGCCTCAAACCCACTTCCTGAAGGAATAACCGTTAGATACTCTCTCTTTATAAAAGGAAGAGGTTGGGACCTGAAAAAGGGAGCCGCATTCAAGACAACAAAGTGCTGCCAATTTATCTTCAGAGCAACCTTACCGTTTTCATATTCTTATTTGTTTCTCTTTTCCTTCTCTGTATTCTTTGGTATTTTGTACTTTCCATTTTCTTGTACGATCAATTGACACAAAGACCAGAATCCTGCCAACATTGTGGAGGATCTGCCCAAAAGCCAATTGGAATATTTCCAGGTTTTCATTTTAATCGTAATTGCAATTTTCATTATGATGTATTATCTTAATTACTGCTTTTATTTATGTATTATCATTTCTTTTTCCATGTCTAGCTAAATTTCTGTAATCGATATGTAATAACAATTCGGACGGGATTTGATAATAATTGGCGTAATCTTTCTCTATTCAAAGCTCAGTTATGGTTTTAGTTTTTAATCAAAAATTCTAAATAAACCTTTGTCACGACAGTGAGAAGCTATTTACGGTGGTTTTGCCACGACAGTGGGAAACCATATTAAGGTACGAACCAACAAGCGACAGCTGCGGCTAGGACCGGATAGTAAAAACTAGGCATTCGATTTAAAAACAGCGAAAGCGCTTTAAAAAGGATTAGAACTTAGAGATTTTCAAAAGGTAACTTTAACCCCGAACATGATAGCGACAACATACATTCCGCCTTAGAGTTGCGACTAGCGTCAACAACCATCGTGAGATAAAAGTCTTTAGATCACTATTTTCTTCTTAAACTAAGTTTGAAAACACTTAATACGCCAGTAAATTGTCGAATCCCCGAAGAACAAAATTATTGCATATCGATTCATAAATTCATATCTTAAGTAAAAGTTTTAGTTCCCTTTAGTTTACGCATTTATTTCGCTATTATTCAACTTGAAACCAAACCGACCTAGCTAAACACCGTAACACCCGATAATACTAGATTGATTACGAGTCCCTGTAGGATCGATATCTATTATTACTACGCGATAGACTGTTCACTTGCAGTTAGATTTGTTAGACATAGAAAGTCGCGATCACTAGGCTCATTGCAGATGAACTGAATGGTCCTTCCAACTCCACAATAGCCTATAAGGTACTCAAAAAACCTCTATCTCATGCTTACACCAATGATAGCACATCATGAAATCTTGACAAAATCCTCTGGTGATTTTCAGACAAGGAGCCATAACACACCTCTCCTCTAAAGGAGCCTTGATAATTTTATGATGATATCATACATTCAATGATTTGTACCAATGCCTTTGCTTGAGCTTGAATCCAATAAGACAATCTTCTTAGATTTCACATAAACAATCTTGATCCTCTGTAAGAATAATGCTATGCAAATGCAAGATGCTAAAATGCAATGAAACATAAGGCAAGTACAAGAAATGGTTGGTCAAATTTTGGGGTACAACACATAGCTTCTCACAATCCTTGTGTGAGCTTGATCTAATATTATAATAACCTTGAAAACACTATAAAACCCCTACACATCTAAGGGTTATCCCGATTTTTACTTTTAGCAAGTACAATTCGCGCCCACCGTGGGGCCTGGTAAATTAACTTGGACCACCATCACATCCGACTGTTAGATTATTGCCAACATCTCCAACTCTTTTATCCAACATGGTGAACCAAAAGGTATCAAATATAGCAACCAATGACTATTGTGGTGATGAGGATTCCATGATATAAATTTTCTCCAACAATTCCAGTAGAAGACTGATCCTTATAAGGAGGTTGCAATTCTGCACCCAACCTCTCTTTGATAAGATATGGGGGGCCCTAATTCCAAAGAAATTATATGTGCCATTATTCACCAAGTTTGATGGACACAGTAACCCCCAAGAGCATGTCGCCTCCTTCAACAAACAGATGGAAATAATTTGGGCTTATGATTCCCTAAGGTAATTAGTTTTGGCGATGTTTGCTTGCAAACCAACATGAAAATCTCATTGAGTGCTTAACCCTAGTGAGGGAGAAGATGAAGTTGTTCAACTCCGTAGAGGTAAAGCATGTCCTTCGCAAGCATAACATCTGAGCATACATCTTGTCAAAGCTCGTGAGCACAAAGAAGAAGGGTGGCAAATCCTTCATTCATGAGGTACTATCTCGACCAAGCATCGAGAAATCCACCACAAACTTTGACGTAAACGCCATCAGCGACAACATCTAATAGATGACCCCAGTGTACACGTACCTCAGCACAGGGGAACTGCCCAACGACCCCAAGAAGGCTAGCGTATTCAGACGTCGAGCTTTCTCTTATGTCTTGATCAAGGACAAGTTGTACAGGAGGGGATTCTTCATCCCCCTCCTCAAGTGTGTCGAAGAATCCAAGGTCCCTCATATACTTCAGGAGATCCACGAAGGGATCAACGCCCAACACCTCGGGGGACGATCCTTCGGCCAAAGGCTCTGAGAGCAAGATACAATTAGCCCACCATGTAGCAGGACGTGAAAGAGCCCGTCAAGAAGTGCGACAAGTGACAACGATACAGAGACATGTACCTGGCATCGCCCAACGAGCTCAAAACGCTCACGTCCCTGTGGCCTTTCGCCTGGTGGGGGATGGATATCCTCGGGTCCTTCACCATGGGGTCATACCATAACAAATACTTGATAGTCGGCATCGATTACTTCACAAAATGGATAGAGGCTGAAGCCCTTTCCAAAATCACGACACACAACATACTTTTTTTCTACAAAAGGAACACACTTACTCGGTTCAGCGTACCCTAGGCAATCATCATTGACAACGAGATGCAGATCACTAACAAAACCTTCCAGGACTTTGTTACCAAACTGGGCATAAAGCAAAATTTCACGTCTGTCGAACACCCGCAAACGAACGGACAAGCTGAAGCCGCGAACAAAGTGATCCTGCAAGGCCTAAAATGGAGACTGGGCGAAGCCAAAAAGAGGTGGGCCGAGGAGCTACATAGTGTACTCTGGTCCTACATAAAGACCTCACACTCGACCACCTAGGAACTTCTCTCTGACATAAGACGCGGAGCTTGCTGTGCAGAGTGGGTCTCTTTAACATAAAAACTTCATATCATTCCCATCAAAGGGAATAGACCTCCTCGACGTGGGATCTTTTTCTAGACCCGTGGGGAGGAAATCCCCCCAATGTTCACCCAGCAAGGACACTAAAAGCCTCATGGGATCCTCGATACCTTCATCGGAAACTTCATGAAGTTTCCCAGAATTTTCATGAGTCCCCTGGTATCTTCGTCAGAAACATCATGATTCCACCGAGAACTTCATGATTCCACACAAGTCTTCCGAAAATATTTTACATCATGATTCCACAAATCTCAGAAGCACATGACTATTTGTACTATCAAGATTATGAGTCCGAAGTGGAGATCGATCCTGATACCCCTCCTAACTACCATAATTTTCCTGACCCCACGCCTGAACAAAACACAGATAAGTTAGACACTATTTTGAGAACTGTAGACGACCTCAAGCTGGAAGTAACCACTATCAAAGATGAATTAACGCAGCTTCATATGGATTTCGTTACCTTCATGGACTTGGTTAGAAACCAATTTAATGACGTTGTTCAGCAGGTCAACAATTTGAAGAAACCGACGGAGTGATATCTTAGTTTTCACTTTAATTTAAGTTTACTGCATTTTACATTGTTTGACATTAGTTCATTTTGCAATTGTTTCCTCGTTTTGGATATTGTACTACCTTACACTCATTTTTCGATATAATGCTATTTTCATTTCAGTATTTTCCCTTAATTATGTTTCCTGTTAATTTTTATTTTGTCATTCGTCCATCATAAGTCATAATACCATATTCTCCACTGTTAAAACGCCCCACAAGCGAAATTCTGCAGTTCTGCAGACTTTGCTGATGTGACGGTCGTCACATTCCCATGACGGTCATCATGCGTGTTACGACCGTCACACATCCCTGACGGTCGTCATGCAGAAAAAACCCCAATTCTGTCTAAAACAGAGTTGCGCCCTTCTCCACTTCCTCTCCCCTAATTCCCCACTATCCCATTATTAAAACCCACTCAAAACCCTCTGAATCCCCCATAAAACCTCCACCATTTTCAACCTCCAATTCACCCTTATATATTACCCTCTACATTCCCTTGCCTCACCATTCTCTGAAACCCCATATTCTCAAACCTCTGCACTTATATCACAAAAAATGGCCAGCCAAACCAGTGCAAACCCCGATTTGAGCAACATCACCTTCCGAGAAGGAGAGGCCGGCGAACGGCAGCAGACTAACTTCCTAGCATTCCATCAACGGTCGCTTCAACTGACCTGGTATGCTCACTTGGATTCTCTGACGGAACTCAGGATTCTCGACGGAGTCACTTGGATGTTGCAGAGAGCCGGCATCTGGCATCTCTGCACCAATCCCTAACCCACCTACGAGCAACTCACTCTGGAGTTTCTCAGCTCTTTCGCATACACAACATCATCCGGCGATGCCTACCAACTTCACGGCGCCACCTGCTTTCGTCTGTTCGGCACTGAATATCAGGTCCCCCAGGACCGCATCACCGTCATTCTACAGTTAACTCACAGCGACGATGCTCACTGCCGCATCTCCGATCAGTTCTACCAAGAGGCCTTCCCTCTCTGGAACCGACTGACCGGAACCACTCCAGACAGTTGGGACACGCTGAACGCCACTCATATCCACAACCCAGCTATCCGCTACTTCCACCGCGTGTTGAGCAACATAATATTCGCTCGTGACAGTAACCATAAGGTCAACTCGAAGGAGCTGTTTTTCCTCCGCTGCGTGTTCGCTTCAGAGCAGGTTAACGCCGCCCCGTTTCTCTTGGCTCACATCCAAGCCAATTGTAACCGCGGCTCTAAAACTTTCTGTTTCGGTGGCATCATCACATCCATCGCCATAGGCCTCGGTCTTGGCGACCGCCTCCAGACACTCCACCAGATGCCCCCCGTATTCCTGGACACCGACCATTGCCGCGCCTCCCACCTCATCAAGGCCCGCCGTGATGGGAGATATCATCCTGTAGTGCGAGGCCGCACTATCCAGAGCATCATCATGTCTTCACGCACCCGGATGCATCTAGAGGACAGAGCCAACTGGCTCTTCGACACCACTGCCCCTGCTTCCCCAACACAGGATAATATCCAAGAGCCCAGAGACGAAATTCAAGAGGAGCTAGACAGAGCCGAGCAGCCTGAGCCATCACAAGCAGCTGCTGCTGCAGGCCCTTCCACGCGCCGCCGCCCCCGTCCTGCTACTGATGACACATTTGCGGCCCTCCTCCGTTGCATCGAGCAACAGAACCAGATGATGCTTATGATGGAGCAGCAGAACCGAAGGGCTGAGGAACCGGCCAAATTCAGCAATCTTTGCAGATGATGCACGATATCCATTCCGGCATGGCCGATGAGATGGCACACTTCACTGTGCGAGTCGACGGCCTCCAGGATTACATATTCCACACCGGAGCTCTGAACCTCGCCGCCCGTGACCCCCCAGCCAGAGGTCGAGGAAGAGATCGAGGATGAGGACGGGAATAGTAGTATTTTTCATTTTTGTCATTTTTGTTGTTTTTTTCTTTATTTCCTTTGTATTCCTCCCTTCCGCATTCTTTCAAATCAGTGAGGACACTGATTGAGATAATGTGGGAGCGGATCGTTATTTCCCTTTTCATTTCCCTTTCTCATGTTATTTCCCATTGTAATTTTTCTTTCGAATTCTCAATTTAAAGTAATTTTAATTTTTGGAAAATAAGCTCTTATATATATATATATATATATATATATATATATATATATATATATATATATATATATATATATATATATATATATATATATATATATATATATATATATATATATATATATATATATATATATATATATATATATATATATATATATATATATATATATATATATATATATATATATATCTCCGTTACGTGAACTCCCCGCGCTTCATATAACCATATACAAAGAAATTTCTAAACTCCTTGCCTCAAAGCATCACGAGGACACGCTAAAGTTCAATCAAGTATGGAAATCCCGAGAAGAAAATTCTAACAATTCCATTACCGTCCTGACACCTTAGACCTCCAATTTATGCGAGTCCGTTTCACTACCTACATATACCGAAGCTTCAAGCTCCTACTCAAACGTAGCCCCCAGTAGTTTATACAAGCAGTCAGCACCATCCTAAATGCTTCTAAGCAATGAAACCGATGCAAATAAGTGTGTGATCTCTAACTCAAAATGAAAAATCATGAAGAAGAAAAGCCATATAGCCTGAGTATAGAGACATGTTCCTTCTAAGTTAGGTGCTCCTCACCCGAGCATTTAGCCCAACGGTACAGAAAGTCTTTGGAAATCAATAGCATAAGCTTATGTGCAAAGAAGAATCGAAATAGAAAAGAGATCATAGCCACTAACAGGTTGACTTTCCATGAAAGTATATGGATAACGGGCTTAATGTGACTGCGCCAGAACAAACCGGGTAAAACTTGTTGCAAGGAACTTGACGCCAAGCTGCAGTAGCATGATTGGAACTGGCTTGCATAAAAGGGAGGCCTTCGAAGACTTACAACTCAGTGTCACCACCGTATGTATTTTGTTTCAATTTAAGTCTTGGCCTTCCTAACTTATGATTTGAAAAAAAACCTTTCGGAAAGGAGAAGCGTGCCGCGTGTTTGCCACATTTTCAATTTTTCCAACTTTTACTTGAGGACAAGTAAA
This sequence comes from Lathyrus sativus, assembly GCA_963859935.3. Lineage (NCBI taxonomy): Eukaryota > Viridiplantae > Streptophyta > Magnoliopsida > Fabales > Fabaceae > Lathyrus > Lathyrus sativus. Next base: position 668,754,626 of record OZ012740.1, read on the forward strand.
GATTCAAGTTTAGGGGAGTTTGATAACGTGAAATTGTATATATAAAATGACATGTGTTTTAACTAATATTTGACTGATTTCACTTCGAATTCAGGACATTCCATGCTATTTGTCTAAGTATTATGCAGGTATTCGAAGAACATGTCCAAGCAAAGCAATATGAAGAAAAGGAGCAAAAACAGGTGAAAAACAGATGAAAAACCAAGAGAAAAACAGCAGAAACGAATTTTACTGATGTGACGACCGTCACATGGCCGTTACGCTCGTCATGCGTGTGACGACCGTTACACCTCCATGACGACCGTCATGCACCCAGAACATGCAGAATGATGTCATGTGCTAAAATTCCCCCTCAAAGACCAAAAGTGTGGCCACTAACTCCTACTTTTCTGCCTCAAACCCACTTCCTGAAGGAATAACCGTTAGATTCTCTCTCTATAAAAGGAAGAGGTTGGGACCTGAAAAAGGGAGCCGCATTCAAGACAACAAAGTGCTGCCAATTTATCTTCAGAGCAACCTTACCGTTTTCATATTCTTATATTCTTATTTGTTTCTCTTTGGTATTATTTGTTTGTGTTATTAACTAATTTTACTATTTCATTTATCATAAAAATTTATGTTATTCATTACTTATTTTATTTATAATTAATTAACCATTTTTACTATTTCGTTAACCAATATAATATTAAGTATTAACCAATTTTAAACATTAAATTATTAATTATATTAACCAACATTTAAAACTTTATTAACCAAATTGATTTACAACATAATATTTTAACCTTTTATATTTTTAATGTCATGATACATATTAATCGAATTATCAATTGTATAAACCAAAATTGTAAATTTCATTAACCAAGAATCTTTTAGAAAGAAAAAAAATATTGAAAAGTCAAAATAAAAAATAAAAAATCAATGTTCATTGTATTTATGAAGACTGAAACATAAGATGCAAGTGTTAAGTATTCAAAATAGGATTATTGATATATTTTTTATTAAATTTGTCCATATAAACTGTCATATCAGTAAAATCGACATAAAAATAATAAACCAAAACTTTAAAAAAACTTGAAATTGAGACACCAAATAAATTGTTTTAAATAATACCTAATACAAAGTTGACACTACTGCTCTCTGTGGGTTTGAAACTTGGGAAAACACAGATCACAGCAATCAGCATACATAATTATTATTTCTCAACAGTAACAAAATGAATATAGAAAGAAAAAAAATACAAATTTGTGTTCTTCCATCCAATATTTAGATTATGCAAAATTCCTAGTAAACTAAGCTAAATAATCAAAGGTAAAATACATTTGCAGGACTGAGGAGTAACTGATTCACTGCTTCACCATCAATCCATGTTTCTTAATTGAGTAGTGTGTTTAATGGGACCAAATTTGTCCTTGTAATATACTTATTTGCTAAGTGTTACCTTCAATGTTTCTATGTATCCCTACTAAAAAGACCGTAGCCAGGACTTTTTGTATTCGGACCTCTAGGATTCGGGTGGATATTGTCACGGGAAGGCATCGGGCTTCTTGATCCAGAAGGGTGATTTGAATTCGAGGGTGTCCACCTGTTTGTGTCTCTTGTCACTGGATTTGTGTTTGGTGTTGTTTGTTGGGACCTGTTTCTTGGCTCGGCTTTTCTGTACCTATTTTCAGTCACAGCAGGAGGCACCTGCGCATTCGGTTGAACCTTGTGCTCGCCATGATGACTAGCTTTTTTATATCTATTTTCTAGTACGGGTGGAGAAACTGATTCATTCCTGTCGTTGACACTTTTATCTGATCCGTCAGCCGAGAATGGAAATTGCTTGTTACCACGAGAAATCAATGCCTCTTGTGTTTCAAACTGATATTCAGGAGAACTCTGATTCTTATGGTTAATAGAATCACTAGAAGTGGCAGTTAATGGTTCCACACCACACTCCTCGGCTTTCACATCCGTTTGTACGGCATCTTGAGATTTTTTCACACCTTTCTTAGCCGGGCCGTATTTCAAATGTCTGACTATCATATAAGCTTCTTTTTTTGTCAAATGTGGTCCACTTTCCACAACACAGACATCTTCTATCTGCGAAGAATTGTAGAATGGAAGGATATAAAGAAATGGGAATGGGAAAAAGTTTTGTAAAAAATAGTTCGGATAGAAAATCACAGAATAAGAAGAAACCATCATACCAGAGTTGAAAGACGGGATACTGAGTCTAACATGGCCTGATCTGCGTTGCCTGTTGCCTTGACCTGTTTGAAGTAGTAAAAAGAGCAACCATGATTCATTGACTAGCAATGCACTAAATTGTACGATGCGACAGATGAACGTGGTTTATGTTGTTACAAGGTAAAGATCTTACAATATCACGGTGATGCATAATATGCAATAAAAATCTGTGGCAGAGACAGGGAAGGGATATTTGGGGTGGAAAAAGTCCAATGCAGGAAGATAAAAAGGGGGCTTCGATTTCAAATTAAGTCAACTTGGTTGCTTATGATGAACAAAAACTAAAGATGCTTTTAATCAGGGGAAATGCCATATATGGAGAGTGAGAGTACCTTCACCCGATAACCCTTATCCATTAACTTTCGAACCATGTCTGCTTTCATCTTAAGGTCTTTTGATTCCTGAAAACATGAATAGAGGAAAAAAAACTAATACATCAAAACTTCCTTCTCCAGGTTTGGGAAATAAAATACAGCAACCACTCAAAATAAAGAAACTAAAATCAAAGAGATGGTACCATGAATGTTACATTTCTCCCGATACAGAAACTAGACCAGTTGTTAGATTCAAACTGCACTGCTGTCTCCCATCTTTAATACAGGCATTAATATTTAATAGCCTTAGGCTAGACATAGATGTGAGTACAGATAAGCTAAACATGCACAATAACTGGTGGCAGCCTATATACTAAGGAGGAAAGCTTCAGCATCCTAAGGTGGTTCTTAGAATAAGACCTTATTCAATCCTAGAGTAAGTTTAATATCTTTAACTCCTTTATTGATCATCACTGCTTCAACGCATCTTTAACCCCCCAATATAAGTGTCTGACAAGTGTGTTCAAAAAGTGTCTAAGGTGTGTCAAAGCAAACATATTTTTTTGGGACACTTGCATGAGCAATCGACACTTGTATGAGCAATTGGACACGTGTTGTATGGGTGTCAGACATGGTGAAAGACGGTGAAATGCTTAATCTCAGAGGTGTATGTGCTTCAGAGGGGTGTATAAGCTATGATACCAACTTAAAACTTAGACTGTGGCTAACTCAACTTTAAAAGCTAGCTCTAAAGGTGAGGATTCCTCACTGTAAATTTACTCAAGCCTTAAAGGATTTGTTAGGCTATATCTCTAGTAAACGTTCAAATTCAACAGTGGTGAAAACTTGCATCCTGGTTTACTTGCACAGACTAATCTCACAAATTTGTTCCCAAACGTACGTAGACTCTAAAATATGGCTAGGAAAGCTTAGCAAAAACACAGCAATTGTAAACCTAATATAAAGAAAACTAATTCCTTTTAAGGAATATGCAAAAATAAGAGGATTTAGAGAATGAGAACTTACGGTTTTTTCAGAAAATCGCACTTCCTTACATTCCTTTCGCATTGTCGTCTCAGACTGCATTTGTCAGAAAAAATAATTAAGAACACTGTGTCTAAAGAACAAATATTTCTCTTTGACAACTCCCAAGACATGCCATGACAGCAGAGTGACTACAGTTAACTAAAATTTAAAACACCCAGAGATAAACTATTAAATACATTTTAACTTTTATCTGTCAAAGAAAACGGAGGATACGAACAATGGAAGACCAAGAACTTTCCAGGCACGTGCAACATTGGTTTCTGTTGTAGTATCAGGAAAGTGCAAAGCTTCACTTCCTAGTTTCTAATTCCTACCGTTTCATTATTAAACTGTCCAGCTTGCAGCACCATAATGTTTTTGGAATAATGAGAAAACATCATGTATTCATTCGGTATATCAATTAGCATGCAATATGACCATGCATTCTAACAAGTTAAACGTGTGTGTTGTACAAGTGGCTTGTTAACAAACATTCGTATGTTCAAGTATATATTAGCATTGTTGAATCAAAATGACTAGGATAAAGACTATCAGCATTGATTTAAAATCAAAAGCTGTTAAAGAAACTTCACAACAAAACTTGAAAATAACGGCATTAAACATAGCAATCACACCTTGCTTTTAGCTCGTTCCTTGTCACTTTCTTTTTTCTTGTACATTTCCTTGTGGAAGTCCATGATTTTACAAACAGGTGGCTTAGCATTTTTATCAACCTGTAACATGAGCAAGTGCTCTCAAAATAAATGTCATGATATATAGGAAGCAGATTCTAATGCTTCAGATGTCATAGACAGACAGATATGATGCAACGGTATAAAGCCAACCACAATTCTTAACAAAGCCCTGATATTAGGGATATGTTGTATACACATAAAGGTTAGAAATAGAACCCCTAATTTAGAGGTATCTATAAAATTTCAGTTAACATGGAAAAAGAGATAGAAACTTTTATTTACCTCAACTAAATCAAATTTAAGCTTCCTGGCACGTTCCAATGCTTCAAACCTTGACACTACCGAATGTCCTGCATAAAATTGTGCAATTAATGGGAAATTCAAAACTCAACTAAAACTTCATAACTCACAAGTTCAATCTTCCAAGTCCATGAATTAATCAATATAGTTCTAAATGCTGCATCACCATCCTCCATAGTTCCATGGACTTCAACCTTTTATTATGAGTATATTTTTTTATGAAAGTTTAAGTTACCTAGGGTAAGAAAAGCGCCGGATAAATGGATGTTGGCTTTAGTTATCTGACTTAATGTAAATAAGAGAAAAATCTATATGATAGCGCTGGGCAAATGTAGTATCACTATTCATTTTTATGAAAATATCTTGGTAGCTTTGAGTTCTATAGCAATTTTTCATTATAGCATTCCTAGGTTTAAGCACATAAAGAGTCTTAAGTGTGTGTTTGGTTCTGCAGTGAAAAAATTTTGAGTGAATTGATTCTAGCTAAAAGTTAGTTGAAGGTAAAGTGATTTATGTTTGGATAAATTCTTGTAAAAGTGAGTTGAAGGTGAAGTGACATGTTTGGCTAAATTCCTGCAAACGCGAGTTGAACAATATATTTCAGTGTAAAAATCACGTTTAGACTCAAAAGCTACAACTCCTAGTTTCAAGTAGAATCAATTCTGAAAAAGCATAATCAATTTGTCAAAATTAATTCTACTCATCCAAAATCAATTATAGGTGCTGAAAATGTGAAATCAAACGTGTACTAAAATGAATAGAGCAAGAGTAGAGAGCTAACAAACAAATGCAATGAGGGCCAATCATGATAAAACATAGCAAAAGTAAGCAAAGAAACCAATGTAAATTTAAATGCATGTCTAAAATCACAGCTAGTCTGACGAATTCACGACAACACCACGATTTTGTTGAAGCTTTAAAGTGTAGCTTTTGTCAAAATCATGGTGACACACTGTGATTCCCCCAAATATTCATTAGTATGTATCATGGTATAGGATTACCATCATCCAACACAAGTCTGACAAAGTTAGCTTTGATTTGATCATTCAACCGTGGTCCATCTGAGTCATCCTCCTCTTTCTTGGGCTTAACCTGAAACTAAAACAAAATCCCAAAAAATCATCATCAACTAACACCATCAACATCATCATACCATATCCATTAGTTCATAAATCGCCATACAACCTATTAGTAAAAGTTTGTAAATTTACCTGAACGGGAACAGCGAAAAACCTAACGCTATTGAAAAGGGGGTGTGAATATGGAATCGGAATAGGGAAAGTTTTAGGGGTGGAATTGGAGAGAGAAGAATGGGGAAGATGATGAGTGTAACATCTGTGAAATTGAAAGTATGAGGTTTTGAGGTTAGAGTTACGGATTCGGTGCCAAAACGCCATAACCTCAACGAATCTAACGGTTGGGTTAACCGTAAGTGAGGTTAGTGTGTTTTTTATTTGGCAGGGAAAGAAAGAGGACCAAAGAGAGGCTCAAATTGTTCTATATAAAAGGTTTTGTTTTTATCTCATGTGGGCCTCGCTTGTTTTGATATAATATGAAAAATAAAAAAATCAAATAATTTTTAGTAAACTAAATTTATTAGATAGTCATAAATGTGAAATGAAAACAAAAAAACCGCGTTCATAGTTTTAAATATCGGAGAAGTTATTGTATGGAATTATTTGTTTTTGACACTTTTGTGTTATATAGGGGTGATCAAATAAATCGGTTATTTAAATAATCTACATTCATATTTAAATTCGGTTATTAAAAATCGGTTAATTATTAGTATGATTTTAACCGAATCCACATTTTGGATATATTTTTAATATGGTTTTAACCAAATCTATAATTTGGATATCCATATCCAAAATAAAAACCAAATTAGTTAATTTTTTTAATTAAAAAAAACTTTGAAATTTTTTTTCAAACAACAAATATTTTTATTTTGAAAAAAAAATATTATTTTAATTTTTTTCAGTAAATAAAAATTTTTCCGTCATAATTATTTTACTACTTATTTTTGAAACATCGTTGACGGAAACTAATTTGTTTTTCATTTCAATTTCAGCTTTAAAAATTAATTATTTTACTATTGATAAATAATATATAAATAATATCAATCTATACGATTTCTATTTTATTATATTTTATGTCACGTCATTTTAAATTTATCATTCAATTTTATTTGAAGTATAAGAATGAGTTATCTAAAGTGAGTGATTTTAATAGTGAATGACCAATTTAATGTTAAATCAATCATCTTTTATTATTATTATATATTAACATAGACTTACATATTATACAATTTATTAATTATTAATATAATTGTTGCACAATAATAATTTCACACCTGCACTACCTGTTAAAATATCTAAATACTTATTCTAGTATGGTTGTATTATACTAAAAGTCTATATTGCTCTCTTCAAGATGATTAAGAAAGAGTTTGTTTAAAATTTTCACAACCGATTTGCAAAACAAAACGTTTTATTCAAGATATTTAAACTATATAATATCTCCTTCATATCACTATAGCACTCTAATTATTTTATTCGTGATTCAAAAAATCAAAATAAAAATTAAATTAGTCAATTTTTTGAATTAAAAATAAAATTGAATTTTTTTTTTAAAAAAAATATTTTTTTATTTTGAAAAAAAATTAATCTTTTTTAAAAAAATGTTGTTTTAATTTTTTCAGTAAATAAATTTTTTTTCCAAAAAATTTTAAAAAATAATTTTTAATAAAGTTAATTTTTTAAAATCAACATAGTAATTTTTAGTTACTATGTATTTGAAATATTAGTAAAGTTAATTTTTAAAGGGAATTAAATTTCCACTTCGTAACAGTATTTTTATTTTTTAGTTACTCTTGTTGATCACTAATATGTTGATTTCTATATATTTTGATGAAAATATACACCTATACATTTTGTTACTAGTATATTGTGAAATTTTTAAAGGGAATTAAGTTTACACATAGTAATATTATAATTTTGAAAACGTCAATTTTAAAATAAAATTAAATCAAAACTAATTATAAAATTGGTTATGAATATAACCGGTTAATAACCGGTTTATAACCATTTTAAAAGATAAAAACTGGTTATGAGATTTGGTTTTAATAACCGGTTGTAATATATGGATTATTTATGGTTATGGATTGGTTTTGAACATTAACCATCCATGACTATCCCTAGTGTTATAGTTGTCAGTTAAGTTATTAGATGGAGGTGTATCTAAACTTTTAAAACCGTTATTTTGAAATATTTTCATTAAAGACCAAAGAGTCACTATTGTAAGAAAAGAGTGAACCTGATTGAAAAGAGACTTATGAAAGTCTCTCTTGAAGGAGAAAATCATTGTTGCTAAAGGTCACGGTGCATAATAAGCTTTTTTAAGAACTGTGCAATTCTTGGGAGGAGACACTAGTCATAAAAGTCCTTGGGAAGAATATGAACTATCATTTGATGAGGGATGGGTTGAAGAAGATGTGGAAACTTATCAGAGGTCTTGAGATCATGGACATTGACAATGATTTCTTTATGGTCAAGTGTGAACTGCTCGCAAATAGGGAGAAAATTGTGTCAGAAGGCTTGCGGATGTTGTTTGACTATTATTTGGCAGTGACTCGATGGACTCCAGACTTTGCATCTCCTCTCCCAAAGGTGGAGAAGACTTTGGTTTTGATTCAATTTTTCGGTGCTTAAATTATTATATTATGGTGAAAGTGTCTGTCTTGATTTGACATTTGTTGTCGGTACTCTTATTAATGTAAATACTAACACCCTGAATATAGAGAGGGAGTGATTTGTGAGAATTTACGTGTAGATTGATCTGACTTTGTCGATTGTCAGAAAAATCAATATTAATAGTCATTGATACAATGTGCAGTATGAATGTTTTCACATTATTTATTTGTTATGGACATCACATCAATGATTGCAAGAATATACTAGAAAATTTGACGCAATCAGTCGTTCCTAGGATGGTACAATCAAGAGATCCGCTAGAAAGCAATGTTATCCATAAACAAAAAGTAACAGAAATCAAAGGGGTTGATGTTTCTTTAAAAAGAATAAACTCTCACGGTACAATTGTAACACTCCGAATATTGTGTCCAAGATATTACTTTAAAAAAAATTATATTTACTTTAAACATAAACTATATTGAATTAAGACTATAAGATCATAGTGTAGAGTAATAATAATAATAATATAGTATATGAAGTACATGATGTATAGTGTATTACAATATACAGTAAGTTATATAGTTAAAATAAAGGGTCTTGTTAACCAGTGTCCTCAAGGCACTATTTAAACATTCCATATTAAGAAATTATTTTTTAAAAAATTCAAACACTTCCATTTCCAATGCATATTATTACACATTATTGCACATACTTTTATAAAAACTTACTATTTAAAGTTTTAAAAAATGTCCTCAGGGCACTGGTTAGCATTTCCCTAAAATAAAATAGGTCATAATATATATATATATATATATATATATATATATATATATATATATATATATATATATATATATATATATATATATATATATATATATATATATATATATATATATATATATATATATATATATATATATATATATATATATATATATATATAAAAGTACATGAGATATGTAATTCTGCATGTTATTAGAGATGGATATTAACTCTATATAATATTGGTTGTGGTGTGTCTGCTATTTTGTGAAATTGATACTATCATATATAGAGATGGTTGTGATATGTTTGTGTAGCTATATATGCCGAGCATATATAGAGATGATTGTGATAATGTGGTGACACCGAAAACACTAATGATATATTTGTGTATTTCTACTTAGTCAATTTAAATAAGTAAATAATAATTACTCTGTAATATAATATAGTCAGATAAATGTGCTGCAATTTCTGCAATTTCTCTAGATAATCAAATAGAGTGTTAGTATGTTAAATTGATGTTGCCATTGTTAAAACTCAAGGACTAAGAGATAACAGTAGAAGAAATAACACACTGCCTTAAAATTCAAAACAAATAGAGGCTGTTTTATAGCCTTTTCAAGAACAGAAGAGTGGCAGAAAACCACGTCTATAAGTCTACTACGTGGTTATTAAGAAACTGAAATAAAAACTGACTCTCCCTACAAATTAGGACAGCATGACTGACTTATTCTTCCTAAATACTAGGACTTAATAACAGAATTAATAAAAATTATAACAAATAATATTTAACAATCCCTCCCTTAAGCTAATGTATCTGCATCTAGCTTACTTTAGTAGCTTCAGTCACTCCAAGCATGTCGCGGAACTTCTCAAACTGCTCCAACTTAATTGGTTTTGTCATTATATCTGCAATTTGATCCTGCGAGTTGCAGTAGCTTAGTTCAACGACTCCATCATTCACCAAGTCTCTTAAGAAATAAAACCTTACATCGATATGCTTGCTTTTTCCATGTAACACTGGATTCTTGGATAGCTGTGTAGTGGAGCTGTTATCACACATAATTATAGTTCTTGTCTTCTCTTCAACTCCCAGTTTCTCCAGCACCCTTTTGAGCCAGACACACTGACAAGCACACAATGTTGCTGCTATGTACTCTGTTTCCGTAGTCGAAAGAGCAACTACTGTTTGTTTCTTTGAAGACCAAGAGACAGCTCCAGACCCCATCATAAACACAAACCCAGAGGTACTTTTCCGATCATCCAAGTCGCCGACATAATCACTATCTGTAAAGGCGGTGAGTCTCAAGCTGCTTTCTCCTTTCTTATAAAAAATACCAAGATCAGTTGTACCTTTTAAGTACCTTAAAATTCTTTTTGCTGCAAGCCAGTGTGACATGGTGGGATTAGACATGAACCTGCTTATTAGACTAACCACATACATCAAGTCAGGCTTAGTTACAGTTAAATACATGAGGCTTCCAACCACCTGTTTAAATAGAATTTCATCAACTCTAACTCCTCCTTCGTCCTTAGACAACTTTGAACCGGGCACTATTGGATTCTTCACTACATTACTGTCCACCATACCAAACCTTGTTAACACTTCACGCGCATACCTCCTTTGACAGATGAAAATTCCCTCCGAACACTTTTTAACTTCTACTCCGAGAAAGTGTTTCATCCTTCCCAAGTCAGACATATCAAATTCCGACATCATTGAATTTTTGAGCTCATCACGCATAGCTCGATCATTCCCAGTAAATATTAATTCATCAACATAAAGACTGACTATTAATATTTTACCTCCTAGCGACTTTGTGAATAGTGTGTGCTCACTAGGACACCTCTCGAACCCTTCGCGAATAAAATAGGTATCAATTCTACTGTACCAAGCTCGGGGCGCCTGTTTAAGGCCATAAAATGCCTTCCTCAACCTATAGACTTTCTCTTCTTCTCCTTTCTTTATGAATCCCCCAGGATGTTAGACAAACACTTCCTCCTTGAGCTCCCCATGAAGAAAAGTGCTCTTCATATCAAGTTGAAAAACCTCCCAACTGAATTGAGCAGCCATTGCAAGTATCACACGTATGGTGTCAAGTCTTGCCACTGGTGCAAATACTTCGGTGTAATCTATTCCATGGCGTTGTACATACCCTTTTGCCACCAGTCTTGCTTTGAGTTTCTCCATATTCCCATCTTCGTTAAGCTTTGTTTTGAAGACCCACTTAACTCCAATAGGTTTGACTCCCTTAGGCAACACAGTAAGTTCCCAAGTTTGATTCTTTTCTATGGCTTCAATTTCTTTTAACATTGCTTCTCTCCAATTTTTGCTCTGCATAGCTTCTTCAAATGAAACTGGATCATTTTCAGTCATCATCATCATTGCATTCAAATTTTCTTCCATCATTACATTCAGGTTTTCTTCTTCGGATAATCCTTCCCCAGTTGCATAATTCTTCATCCATCTCGGTGCTCTTCTTTCTCGTTTACCCCTCCCTTCATTCAATTCTCCGTATGTATTTGGCTCATTTGGAGGTGACTCTGTAGGACTGCTACTCAAACTGTTAGAGTCTGTTCCACCATTTTCCCCTTCATTCTGGTCATCCTCTCCATCACTCTCATCTTCCCATTCTAATATATCTCGCTTGATATCTTCCTCTGTTCTGCCCCAGTCCCAGGTTTCTTCTTCTTCAAAAACAACATCTTTACTCACAATAATCTTCTTTGAAGTTGGATTGTATAATCTTCATGCCTTGGACTCATCACTAACTCCTAGAAAGACACATTTTCTACTCATATCATCCAACTTTCTCCTTCTTTGATCTGGTACATGAACATGTGCAACACATCCAGAGATTCGAAAATACTCCACCACAGGTTTCTTACCACTCCAAGCCTCTTATGGAGTCTTGTTTTCAACTGCCGTTGTTGGACATCGGTTCTGAATATGCACACACCATCTCACAGCTTCGGGCCAAAAAGCTTTTGGTACTTGCTTTTCGTTTAACATGGATCGAACAACATTCATAACTATCATGTTTTTCCTTTCAGCAACTCCGTTCTGCCGAGGAGTATAAGCCGTCGTCAATTGTCGACTGATGCCCTGAGATTGACAGAACTCTTCAAACTCATTTGAGGTGAACTCACCACCCCTATCTGTCCTCAAACAAGTTATGTATGCACCTGTCTCCTTTTCAACACAAGCCTTATAAATTTTGAATGTTGCAAAGGCTTTTGACTTCTCATATAAGAAGTAAACCCAGGTTTTACGAGTGAAATCATCAATAAAACTTAAGATGTACCTTTTGTCACTGTTCGAAGGTGGCTTGATAGGACCATATATATCTGAATGTACTAATTGAAGTTGCTTTGATGCTCTCCACAAGCTCTTCTTCGGAATAGGATTTCTATGTTGCTTGCCCGTTAAGTGTAACGCCCCCTTTCTATACCCCAAAATAATCACATATCAAATCATATAGTCATGAATACAAGTGTTTTTATTTTCGTCAGAGTATATTTACATTTAGGTATAAAAGAAGTGCGTCACAATACTCACGAAACGACCACATGAATATTAATGTTTAAAGAGAATTAACTCAAAAGGGGTAAATCTCAACTAAAAATAAACGCATGATTCTTCAAAATTACATTTTCATGTTTTCTCTTAAAGCGGAAGACTAAAACATATATAATTTCACTTAAGACATGACAAAACGTAATTACATGTCATCTGGTTGTTCACAACTCTATTCACATACAAACAAAACATCATTAAGGTAATCAACAAGCCTATCTACCCAAAGTTACATATCAGAGCGACTGACACGAGGGAAAAGAACTATACTCCAAAGGGAACCTCCAGCGAATCCTAATCTGCAATGCCTCGCAGGGCATTATAAAACAACAGAAGGGTGAGAAACATATCATAATAATCAAGGCATAAGATCTATATATATATATATATATATATATATATATATATATATATATATATATATATATATATATATATATATATATATATATATATATATATATATATATATATATATATATATATATATATATATATATATATATATATATATATATATATATAAATGTACAAGTACCAAATGCCTATATCTCATACTTATTCAATACAATGCATAACCATAGATTCTCACCGCATCAAATACACATAGACATAATCGCTCACACTCCACCGCCTATTCATCGGCTAATATCTTTCACATTATTTATTTGCTAACGCATCTCATCAATTCCTGCACATAGGCATATTTACATATGACAATCGCGATCATACCATGCGATCCATATAAGACTCATTCACTACCCTCAATCCTCTTCCCGGACTAGGGGTACGTTGCTTATGCTCTACCGGGAACGACGTCTCGGCCATTCTACCCCGGTAACTACCTCACTAGGAACGACGCATCGCCGTTCTACCCTAATGAGTAGAATCTCTCTACATATACATCGACCTCATTCTCATATTTACCAGACGCAATCAATATATATATATATATATATATATATATATATATATATATATATATATATATATACATACACTAATACATTCTCAATGCGTTATTCTCAATTCATCATATGAAGATGATAATGCACTCATAGAGACCGACACCTCGACTCTATGCAGCTACAACCACGGTACCGACTCATTCGTCCGTCAGATTCTCTTAGAATTCACTCCTCTCGCACTTATACGGTTACACTATAACTCATCAAATTTTCCTAGGAATCACTATATAATCGTCGCACCAAGCGAGGTTCTGCAGATCCTATACGGGATCAAATATAACCGTCGCACCAAGCGAGGTTCTGCAGATCCTACACGGGATCAAATATAACCATCGCATCAAGCAAGGTTCTGCAGATCCTACACGGGATCAAATATAATCATCGCATCAAGCGAGGTTCTGCAGATCCTACACGGGATCAAATATAACCATCGCATCAAGCGAGGTTCTGCAGATCCTACACGGGATCAAATATAACCATCGCATCAAGCGAGGTTCTACAGATCCTACACGGGATCAAATATAACCATCGCATCAAGCGAGGTTCTGCAGATCCTACACGGGATCAAATATAACCATCGCATCAAGCGAGGTTCTGCAGATCCTACACGGGATCAAATATAACCATCGCATCAAGCGAGGTTCTGCAGATCCTACACGGGATCAAATATAACCATCGCATCAAGCGAGGTTCTGCAGATCCTACACGGGATCAAATATAACCATCGCATCAAGCGAGGTTCTGCATATCCTACACGGGATCAAATATAACCATCGCATCAAGCGAGGTTCTGCAGATCCTACACGGGATCAAATATAACCATCGCATCAAGCGAGGTTCTGCAGATCCTACACGGGATCAAATATAACCATCGCATCAAGCGAGGTTCTGCAGATCCTACACGGGATCAAATATATACTAACATCATACACCGCAGTGTATACTACACGACACGCTCGACATTCATGCCAAATCGTTATGCATTTTTAATCGAATTAGACGATGCACAAAATTGCCCAAACGGCTACAATTCATAACCTAGGATTCACGCCTATTGGCTACCCACAATGCATCACGAGCCATCACACCGTCTTCTAAATCAAGGAAGGGTCGATCGCAATCGGAACCCCAAGTCGCAACTGCACCCAACAGCAGAGAAGACTCATTCTGCTACGTTCGCTACACGCTCGCCTAGCGAGCTGCTAGCGAACGTTCGCCACCTTCTCGCCTAGCGAACTGCTAGCGAGCAAGAACAGAAGCTACAGACTTCGTTCGCCACCTCGTTTGCTACAGTGAACCCCAGCGAGCCATTCACTACTCCATTCGCTGCCAGCGAAGGAGACCAAAGCACCACTATCCCAAGCCTGGGACCGTTCGCTACGCACTCGCCTAGCGAACTGCTAGCGAACACTCGCGACCTGCTCGCCTAGCGAGCTGCTAGCGAGCGTCTGCGAACTGAACTTTCTCCCACTGTTCAGAATCCAAACACCCGATGAAATCTCCCGATAAATCCCAACTTGTCTCCAGTAGCCTTAGCCTAACATATATTGACTAATCTACGGTATCTAAACGTGATTCTAACCGATAAACATCAGTTCTACCGATTTAACTCATTTATGCCCTAAATGGAAAAATGAGGAAAACATTCCAACAACTAACACAATCCATACATAATCATAAACATTAATAAGATGATGATACTTCACACCCTTACCTGATTATTTGCAAGCTTTGATCGATTCTTCCAGCCTCTAGGTTTTTCTCTTCTTTCTTTCCTCTTTCCCTTCTCTTCCTTTCTTTCTTTTCTTTTCCTTCCTAATGTTACTAACTTTCTTTCTCTTCTCTTTTTATCTCTTCTTTCCATTTCTTTCCTCTCATTTTCTTTCCCTCCACTAACTAATCAAATCTCATAAATTAACCACTTAACATTAAATAGGAAAATGTCTATAATACCCTCCAAAACTATTTTCTCAGAAAACTCCCAAATTCGGTTAAAATAGGATAATATGTAAACATAACATATTTTCATGCAAATTCCACATCAAAATAATATTCGCCCAATTAAACCAAAAAGGACTCAACGAAAAAGGAATAATCGAAATCAGGGCGTTACAATTCTCCCCCACTTAGGAATTTTCGCCCTCGAAAATATCTCCCGGTTCAAATCATACCGGACACGACTTCCACGCCTCCTCTCCATTTCCCAAGTTACACATGATCGCCCACATGCATACTTCTATACCGCAATCATAGTTATGCCACGTGACTCATATAAACCCATCAATCCCCATCAACAGGAAAAGGGTCACTCCATTTATTCAACCCTGAATCTCTCAACTGAAATTATATTCCTCATTGTATCCTTATCTTCCAGAACTGTGAGCAAAAGCTTGGACTTTGCTATGACAACATCCTTTGTGGCAGCTTCACCCCTTAAAGCCATATGGTTTAACAAATCATTATGCGAAGGTTTAACTTCATAGTAACTAGAATCCTTATTCTTACTCAAGCTATCCCACACAGATTTTGCTGATGTTTCTGGATTCTTCTTCACAAAATGCATGAAGTAAACAGTGATCAAAATAGTCCTTATGGTATCCCCGTAGCTCTTCCTTGGCTTTTGAAGTTCGATCCCTTTACCATCCCTCAATAGCACTGATATCTCAAGCTTGACATTGGAAAGAAGATCAAACCTCCATGCTATAACTTGCATAAAATCCTCTTCAGCCCATTATCGGCATTACCGTGCAAAACACCTTAAGTTTTCAGGTCATCACTCGCCTCAAACCTTTACTGAACAATCGAAGCTCTTAGCCTTTGGCACTAACACACAACAGCAACCGACTCTAAGTCAATCTTCAGATAACTTTTCTTGTACCTCTTATTCGCCTTAAAACACACATAGAACTTTGTTGGTGTGCATTTACGCATCTCCCCAGCGTGTCACCAAGGCATCATGAAACGCAACATATGGTTTGGTCGGGTTCGACAAAACCAACACACAGATTGTTGACAGTCCTTCTCAAAACTCCTCGAACCTCTTCACAATGATATAACACTGGCTTCCCTTCCAACACGGATAACATTAGCTCCCGATGTTCAACAATACACCGAGCTACTGTTCTACACTTGTAGCACCCTGGAGAACCACAAGTTCTCCCCCACTAGGATCATTCTTACTTCTGCAGACAATGGTTAAACAACAAACACGTACCGACAGTGTCTTCACACACATGTCGCGTACAAGGGAACAACCAACATTAGACACTTGGCCGGATGGACCGACCTGCTCTGATACCACTTTGTAACGCCCCCTTTCTATACCTCAAAATAATCACATATCAAATCATATAGTCATGAATACAAGTGTTTTTATTTTCGTCAGAGTATATTTACATTTAGGTATAAAAGAAGTGCGTCACAATACTCACGAAACGACCACATGAATATTAATGTTTAAAGAGAATTAACTCAAAAAGGGTAAATCTCAACTAAAAATAAACGCATGATTCTTCAAAATTACATATTCATGTTTTTTCTTAAAGCGGAAGACTAAAACATATATAATTTCACTTAAGACATGACAAAACGTAATTACATGTCATCTGGTTGTTCACAACTCTATTCACATACAAACAAAACATCATTAAGGTAATCAACAAGCCTATCTACCCAAAGTTACATATCAGAGCAACTGACACGAGGGAAAAGAACTATACTCCAAAGGGAACCTCCAGCGAATCCTAATCTGCAATGCCTCGCAGGGCATTATAAAACAACAGAAGGGTGAGAAACATATCATAATAATCAAGGCATAAGATCTATATATATATATATATATATATATATATATATATATATATATATATATATATATATATATATATATATATATATATATATATATATATATATATATATATATATATATATATATATATATATATATATATATATATATATATAAATGTACAAGTACCAAATGCCTATATCTCATACTTATTCAATACAATGCATAACCATAGATTCTCACCGCATCAAATACACATAGACATAATCGCTCACACTCCACCGCCTATTCATCGGCTAATATCTTTCACATTTATTTATTTGCTAATGCATCTCATCAATTCCTGCACATAGGCATATTTACATATGAAAATCGCGATCATACCATGCGATCCATATAAGACTCATTCACTACCCTCAATCCTCTTCCCGGACTAGGGGTACGTTGCTTATGCTCTACCGGGAACGACGTCTCGACCATTCTACCCCGATAACTACCTCACTAGGAACGACGCATCGCCGTTCTACCCTAATGAGTAGAATCTCTCTACATATACATCGACCTCATTCTCATATTTACCAGACGCAATCAATATATATATATATATATATATATATATATATATATATATATATATATATATATATATATATATATATATATATATATATATATATATATATATATATATATATATATATATATATATATATATATATATATATATATATATATATATATATATATATATATACATACACTAATACATTCTCAATGCGTTATTCTCAATTCATCATATGAAGATGATAATGCACTCATAGAGACCGACACCTCGACTCTATGCAGCTACAACCACGGTACCGACTCATTCGTCCGTCAGATTCTCTTAGAATTCACTCCTCTCGCACTTATACGGTTACACTATAACTCATCAGATTTTCCTAGGAATCACTATATAACCGTCACACCAAGCGAGGTTCTGCAGATCCTACACGGGATCAAATATAACCTTCGCATCAAGCGAGGTTCTGCAGATCCTACACGGGATCAAATATAACCATCGCATCAAGCGAGGTTCTGCAGATCCTACACGGGATCAAATATAACCATCACATCAAGCGAGGTTCTATAGATCCTACACGGGATCAAATATAACCATCGCATCAAGCGAGGTTCTGCAGATCCTACACGGGATCAAATATAACCATCGCATCAAGCGAGGTTCTGCAGATCCTACACGGGATCAAATATAACCATTGCATCAAGCGAGGTTCTGCAGATCCTACACGGGATCAAATATAACCATCGCATCAAGCGAGGTTCTGCAGATCCTACACGGGATCAAATATAACCATCGCATCAAGCGAGGTTCTGCAGATCCTACACGGGATCAAATATAACCATCGCATCAAGCGAGGTTCTGCAGATCCTACACAGGATCAAATATAACCATCGCATCAAGCGAGGTTCTGCAGATCCTACACGGGATCAAATATATACTAACATCATACACCGCAGTGTATACTACACGACACGCTCGACATTCATGCCAAATCATTATGCATTTTTAATCGAATTAGACGATGCACAAAATTACCCAAACGGCTACAATTCAT
Source organism: Lathyrus sativus (assembly GCA_963859935.3). NCBI lineage: Eukaryota > Viridiplantae > Streptophyta > Magnoliopsida > Fabales > Fabaceae > Lathyrus > Lathyrus sativus. Next base: position 668,773,595 of record OZ012740.1, read on the forward strand.
AACCTAGGATTCACGCCTATTGGCTACCCACAATGCATCACGAGCCATCACACCGTCTTCTAAATCAAGAAAGGGTCGATCGCAATCGGAACCCCAAGTCGCAACTGCACCCAACAGCAGAGAAGACTCATTCTGCTACGTTCGCTACACGCTCGCCTAGCGAGCTGCTAGCGAACGTTCGCCACCTTCTCGCCTAGCGAACTGCTAGCGAGCAAGAACAGAAGCTACAGACTTCGTTCGCCACCTCGTTCGCTACAGCGAACCCCATCGAGCCATTCGCTACTCCATTCGCTTCCAGCGAAGGAGACCAAAGCACCACTATCCCAAGTCTGGGACCGTTCGCTACACACTCGCCTAGCGAACTGCTAGCGAACACTCGCGACCTGCTCGCCTAGCGAGCTGCTAGCGAGCGTCTGCGAACTGAACTTTCTCCCACTGTTCAGAATCCAAACACCCGATGAAATCTCCCGATAAATCCCAACTTGTCTCCAGTAGCCTTAGCCTAACATATATTGACTAATCTACGGTATCTAAACGTGATTCTAACCGATAAACATCAGTTCTACCGATTTAACTCATTTATGCCCTAAATGGAAAAATGAGGAAAACATTCCAACAACTAACACAATCCATACATAATCATAAACATTAATAAGATGATGATACTTCACACCCTTACCTGATTATTTGCAAGCTTTGATCGATTCTTCCAGCCTCTAGGTTTTTCTCTTCTTTCTTCCCTCTTTCCCTTCTCTTCCTTTCTTTCTTTTCTTTTCCTTCCTAATGTTACTAACTTTCTTTCTCTTCTCTTTTTATCTCTTCTTTCCATTTCTTTCCTCTCATTTTCTTTCCCTCCACTAACTAATCAAATCTCATAAATTAACCACTTAACATTAAATAGGAAAATGTCTATAATACCCTCCAAAACTATTTTCTCAGAAAACTCCCAAATTCGGTTAAAATAGGATAATATGTAAACATAACATATTTTCATGCAAATTCCACCTCAAAATAATATTCGCCCAATTAAACCAAAAAGGACTCAACAAAAAAGGAATAATCGAAATTGGGGCGTTACATTAAGCATGTACTGCATATCTTCTTTGGAGACTTCAAAGAGGGTAAACCAATTACCATCTTCTTGTAGGAAAGTGTTCTTAGTGCCTTGTGATTCAAGTGCCCAAAGCGACAATGCCACATGTGCGCTTCTTTTTCTAACATAGTATCTTCTTCTGAAGCAGCTTCAGCTTGTAAACATAAAGAATGTTTTTGTGCCATGGAAGCTAACACATAAAACATTCTATTTCTACTCATATCAGTTTGCATAATTAACCCCCTTTTAGGATGAAATATTTTGCAAGTTCCATCCCGAATCAAAATGGCTAACCCCTTTTCTTGAAGTTATCCTATGCTTAATAAATTGTTTTTAAGCTCAGGAATATAATAAACGTTTGATATTACCTGAGTTATGCCATTCAATTCCATCCTTACACTTCCTTTTGCTACTACTGTCATTCTCATATCATTTCCAAGCTTCACTGTTTTGCAGTAATCTTCTTCTAAGTCTAAAAACCATTCCTTGTTCCCTGTCATATGATTACTACAGCCCGAGTCAAAGTACCATATTTCTTCTTTCTTTGTTTGATGAGGTTCTTCATAGGACATCAATAAAATCTCTTCTTCTTCGTCCAACTCAGCATAATTTGCTCTCTTTTCCCAATCAGGACACTCGTTTTGAAAGTGTCCCAACTTATGGCATTTGAAACACTCAATAATTGTTTGTTTAGAGAATGTCTCCCTCTACCTCTGCCACGTCCTCCTCTAAAACCTCCTTGACCTCTTCCCTTATTTGGCCTGTCTTCATGAGCTACTTTCAACACATGTTCCTCCTCTTGGTTTCCTTGCATCCTTTGTTCATGTACAAGGAGACTTCCATGCAACTCATCAATGCTTAAGGTACTTAGATCATTTGACTCCTCTATTGAACAAACAACATAATTATATTTGTTTTATATTGATCTAAGTATCTTACTAACCACTGTACTTTGATCCATTGTCTCACCATTTGACTTCATCTTGTTCACCACGGCCAAGGTTCGTCCCAAGAAACTGTCGACTTTTTCTCCTTCTTTCATGGTGAGCAACTCAAACTCCCTTCTCAATGCTTGAAGTTGTGCCCTTTTTACTCGTGTGGACCCTTGATACTTCTGTTTCATTGAGTTCCATATTGCCTTCGATGACCCCTTGTCAAGAATTGTTTCTAGGATTTCTCTGTCAATCGCCTGGAATAAGAAGTTCTTGACCTTCAGATCTTTAAGTTTGGCCTCCTCCACAGTCTTCCTCTGTGCTTCACTTGTTGTTGCTGTCCCAACTGTCGGCGCTGGAATTCCTTCGTCCACTAGGCTCCACGTCTCCTTGCTCCTTAGGAAGTTCTCCATCATCATTGACCAATGATCATAATGGCAATCGAACCTCGGAATGGACGGTTGCACAAACTTCTCTGAGGTTGACATTATGTTCTCTCTTTGTTTAACTCACACTCTATCAGGCCCCTTTCGGAGCTCTGATACCAATTGTTAAAACTCAAGGAATAAGAGATAACAATAGAAGAAACAACACACTGCATTAAAATCTAAAACAAACAGAGGTTGTTTTATAGCCTTTTCCAGAATAGAAGAGTGGCAAAAAACCACGTTTATAAGCCTACTACGTGGTTACTAAGAAACTGAAATAAAAACTGACTCTCCCTAAAAATTAGGACAGCATGACTGACTTATTCTTCCTAAATACTAGGACTTAATAACAGAATTAATAAAAACTATAACAAATAATATCTAATAGCCATTGCATAAAATCTAATTTACATGAATGAACTTTACTATCTAAATTAGAAAAGGGTGAATAAATATTATTTTGAATTTGTGGTTATTTAGGTAGTGGGCTTATAATTGTCTTAATGGCATGTAAACATTTTTGTGTGATTATCTTAGTAGCGGGTATAAATTTATGTGTGATCGTTTTAGTGGCGGATAAAGATTTTTGTGTGATTGATTTAGTGATGTGTAAAAGATCTCTGTGTGATTGTTTTAGTGGCGAGTAAAGATTTTTGTGTGGTTGTCTTAATGGCATGTAAAGATCCTTGTGTGGATGTCTTATTGGCGACTGATTTTATCTGAATCATATAGTTTAAGAGCATGCATATGTTGCATATAACTCTTTGTGGTCGTTGTTGTTGTTAATCTTGAGTTAATTACTTTATGTGCATTATATTATGGTTACACTCTGATATTAAACGTCAGTGAATTTTCCTTCTGTTTAAATTCTCTTGGACATCATACATGTATATATATTTTCTAATTTTTAACTCTCTTTTAGTTTATTTTTTACATGGATTGTGGTTAATGAAAACTGGCCCCTTACAATAATATTTTAGGTATAAGTGTAGAGTTTTAAGATTGACTGATGTTTGCATGTTGTGTGATCGTCGGGAAGAAGGGGTTTCAAAATAAAAAGATTTCAGTAGTTTATAACTTGATAACATTATATTTTAAGTTATTTATTTATTTCCTTTCGAATGAATTGAAAATGCGATGATTTTCCCCTTATGATTTTAAGTTGTCATCAAGTTTGATTAATGTTCAAAATTTTTATTCTTGTTTAAAAAAGTAATAATTATAATTTCTGAGTCATGTCTTAGATGAAAATCTGGGGCGTTAAAAAAACTGTTGGGGCCGAACAATTTGATGCGGTTTCCAAGAAACAACAATTTGGGGGGAATTTTCGTGATCGCAAACTTAATGTCATATTTGTAGGAGATGTTCTTTTCATCCTTAGTGTGCCCATCACTAGGGATGCCAAAAAAATTCTACCCGCGGATCCGTTGATAAAATTCATTGTGAATATGAAGCGGGTAGTTTAATGGATATTCGCGGATAAAATAAATGGTTATTTAAATACTTATTTTTAATGGATGCAGATGTGGATTTAATGATACTCATGCCCGCGGTTATCCGTATCCGTTAAAAAATATAAAACATTTAAATATCACTAGTTTTATATACTATGTGTTTTCACCTTCTAAAAATATTAATCTTCTCATGTATTTTTTTAAAGTTTTCTTTGAAGAAAACCTTTACATTTCATACAAATTATATTCCGCATTTCATATTTAAACTTCTTATATACTTCATACCTCACTTCAACAATTTCATCATTCAATCAATCGGTATCGCCCTTCTTCCGTCCAACCAGTGCCTCATTTGTTATTCTTCTCTCATCCTTTATTCCACCATAACTCACAATCATAATATCTTTCATTTTTTTTATTGAAAATGAAATGTATGGATATTATATTTGGATGTTATTATATTTTTGTGAAAAAGAAGGAAATTAATATGATGAAATATTATTAAATTGAGAGTGAATTGTATGAATGTTATGTGATAATAACATTTTGTGTATTTAAAAGAAGTTGAAAATATTTTTAAGAAATAATAATTTTAGAGAGAAAAAAAGTCATACATGGATATTTGTAAATATTCACGGGTACCTTAAAACTCACATATTATCCACTCAACGAATATCCGCACAGATATGAGAATAATATAAACGTCATAGTTATTTAACGGAGCGGACACGGATATCATATTATCCGCCACATGAATATCCATTTACATCCTTACATCACACCCTTAAAAATTCCAAAACACTCATTCAGACGCACCTTTTTACACACTCTTCATCGTAATTTGGGGAACCACCCTTATTTTTGCAAAAAATTAATCTGAAGATCCATAAACATGTTTGTGTGTCATATATATATATATATATATATATATATATATATATATATATATATATATATATATATATATATATATATATATATATATATATATATATATATATATATATATATATATATATATATATATATATATATATATATATATATATATATATATATATATATATATATATATATATATATATATATATATATATATATATATATATATATATATATATATATATATATATATATATATATATATAATTAAATGTAAGTATACAATTTTTTACGGTTAGTAGTGTGCCTTTAAATTATTTTGAGATTTTTTTTTTGCATCCTATAATTTTCTACTGCAGCATGCGAAATTTCATTAGTGCCCCTAGATTTCAGAGATATATCTTCGGACGCACCTTTTGCATACTAAACAAAGGCAATTCAAAGAGGCGCTTCATACATTGAGTTTAATATACTCTGGAGATGCATCTCCGGAAAAAGTCTATCATTACATTTCTGGAAGAAACCAAAAACACATACAGTTAATAAACTTTCCAAAATGCAATTGATATTCATAACATAAAATGATCATTACAATCATGATTTCAAAAAAAAATATTACATTTCAATTTCCCGGTGGATGCTTGCACATCTTCAAGATATCTTCGATCGATCTTTGTAGCGTCGCTTCCAACTCGAACGAAACTTGTTGGTGCAAAGGTAGAATAAATGATGAAAGGAGAAATATTCTATTAAGAATGACGGCTACGAAAACATGACAATAGTTACAATGATTGTCACCCTATTTATAAGCTAAAACTAGGGTTACTAGAATAAGATAAAATACTGAAATACCCTCTAACAAACTTATGAGCTTAAGAAAATAATATAATAAAATATGAATTATTACTAATACCATCCCTTAATTCATATTCCATCAAAACTTGTAACACCAATTTCATCCCTTAATCTGAGAAATTGATCAGTCTTGATAGCTTTCGTCAGAACATCTGCCAACTGCTTCTGAGTGCTGCAGTGTACAACTTCTAACACTCCACTCTGAACTTGATGTCTCAGAAAATGATACTTGGTCTCAATATGCTTGCTTCTCCCATGCAGCACTGGGTTTCTAGCAAGGTTGATTGCAGACTTGTTGTCAATCATCAACTTCAGAGGTTTGTCTACCTTAATCTTCAGATCCTGCAACAGATTCAGAATCCACACAGCTTGGCATGCAGTAACAGCACCTGCAATGTATTCAGCTTCACAGGTTGACAACGCCACAACAGGTTGCTTCTTGGAACACCAAGAAATGGGACCTCCCAGAAATTTGAACAAGTACCCAGATGTACTTCTTCTGTCAACTCTGTCTCCACACCAATCCGAGTCTGAATAACTCAGAAGTTCTGACTCATTATTTCCTCCAGAGGGAAATAACACTCCATACTTCAGAGTTCCTTTGATATACCTCAGAATCCTGACAGCAGCTTGGTAATGGGACCACTTAGGTTTACTCATGAACCTACTAACCATCCCAACTGAGTAGCAAATATCAGGTCTGGTATTGCACAGATACCTCAGAGAACCAACCAACTGTTTGAAGGTTGTAGCATCCACATCCTTTCCTTCAGAGTCTGAATCCAGTTTCTGATTTGTATCAGAAGGTGTGACAGCCATCTTACAATTCTTCAGATCAAATCTCTTCAGAAGTTCTAATTCATACTTGAGCTGATGCAAAATGATACCTTTCTCAGAATATCTGAACTCCATCCCTAGAAAGTATGTCATTTTGCCTAGATCAGTCATTTCAAATTCATTCATTAGAACCTTCTTGAACTTGGCTATCTCCTGTTCAGAACTTCCAGTCAATAGTATATCATCAACATATAAACATACCAGAGTCATATTGCCTTCAGAAGTATGCTGAACATAGACACCGTACTCCATCTCACATTTCTGAAAGCCTTGCTTCTTGAAAAATGAATCAATCTTCTGGTTCCAAGCTCTGGGCGCTTGTTTCAATCCATATAGAGCTTTGTATAATCTGTACACCATCCCTTCCTGATTCTTTTTCACAAATCCAGGAGGTTGTGACACGTAAACTTCTTCTTCTAATGGACCATTCAGAAATGCAGATTTTACATCTAAATGCATCAGAGGCCAATTCCTGTTAGCAGCTATTGCAATCACCATTCTGATTGTTTCATGTCTTGCTACAGGTGCAAACACTTCAGAATAATCCAGCCCAGGTTTCTGTAGAAATCCTCTGGCTACCAACCTTGCTTTATGTTTGCCAATTGAACCATCTGGCTTTAACTTCTGCTTGAAAACCCATCTGACGCTGATGGCTTTCTTGTCTTTTGGAAGTTCTGTCAGCTTCCAAGTCTTGTTTCTCTCTATAGCATCAAGTTCTTCTTTCATGGCCTTCAGCCAGAGCTTCTGCTTAAGAGCCTCCTCTGTACTTATAGGTTCAGAGTCTACTAACATGGCACACTGAATAACTTCTCCTTCAGAGTCTACTTCAGTGTCTTGCAGCATGTCAAATTCTGCAAATCTTCTGGGAACGCTTCTGATTCTTTGTGGTCTCTAAACTTGTTCAGAGTCTTGAGCTTCAGAGTTTCTAGCTTCAGATGATTGACCTCCAGAGCTTTGACCATCTTCAGAGTCTGGCATATTTCCAGAGTCTGAATTGCCACCAAGATCTGGATTGCCATCAGAGTCTGAATCATCAGAGTCTGGGTCATCTGGGTCACCTTCATCTTCTGAGTCTTCTTCAGAGTTTGAATCAGTATCAGAGTCAGAGTCAATATCAGGGTTTACTTCAACTTCAGAAATTCTTAACTCTGGCCTTTCTTCAGAGGTTCTAACATCAGAATCAGATTGAGACTTATCCCAATTCCAAACTTCTGATTCCTTCACAATCACATCTCTGCTGAATTCAATTTTATTGGTTTCTGGACAATAGAGCTTGTATGCACCTGTACTATGGTACCCTATCAGAATCATCACTTTGCTTCTATCATCCAGCTTCTGTCTTCTGGCTTCTGGAACATGTTTATAGCAAACAGAACCAAATACCTTCAGATGACTAACACTTTGCTTGTCTCCAGTCCACTTCTGCATAGGAACTATTTCCTTCAACTTCTTCGTAGGACATCTGTTGAGTACATACGTTGCAGTGGCAACAGCTTCTCCCCAGAGCTTCTGAGGAAGCTTCTTCTCCTTTAGCATGCTTCTCACCATATCAAGCAAAGTACGGTTTCTTCTTTCAGCAAGACCATTGTGTTGAGGGGTATAAGGAGCAGTAACCTCATGCTCAATTCCATTCTCCTCACAGAACTTCTGGAACTCTTTGGAGTTATACTCACCTCCACCATCAGTTCTAAGAATCTTCAACTTCTGACCACTCTGATTCTCAGCCTTCATTCTGAACTTCTTGAATTCATCAAACACCTCATGTTTAAATTTAATAAGGGATACCCACGTCATTCTTGTGAATTCATCAACAAACAACACAAAGTACTTATTCCCTCCAATTGAGGCTACTGGAAATGGACCACACACATCAGAATGTACAACTCCCAAGGCATGTTTTGCTCTTGGAGCAACTTCTGATGCAAATGGCAATCTTGGTTATTTTCCTTCCATGCAAACTTTGCATGACTTTTCAGGCTTCTTAATTGCAGGAATTCCATGTACCAATTTCTTTGAATTCAGATGTTGTAAGCTTCTGAAATTCAAATGACCAAATCTTCTGTGCCACAGCTCACTCTCCTTCTCAGTACTTGTTGCACTAAGACACTCTGAGTCTGCAGTTCTGACATTCACCTTGAATGTTCTATTCCTTCCCTGTTCTGACTCCATAATCAACTTCTGATTACAGTCATACAGCTTCAGAAGATTGTCCTTCATGGTAACTGAGAAACCTTTCTCAATTAATTGTCCCACACTCATCAGATTGCTTCTGATGCCAGGTACATACCACACATTCTGAATCAATGCTATTTTCCCATTGTTCAGAGTCACTCTGACATTTCCCATACCTTCTGCATTAAGATATTTGTCATCAGCACATCTGATCTTTGTTCTCTTTTCAGAGTCAAAGTCAACCAGCCATTTCTTGTTTCCAGTAAGATGATTTGAACAGCCAGTGTCCATATACCACCAGTCTGTCAGATCATCAGATTCAGAGGCCATCAATAGCACAGATTCGTCATCAGAACTTCTGGCTATATTTGCTTCTTCTGATTTCTTCTCCTTGTTTGACCAACAATCTCTAGCAAAGTGACCAAACTTCTTACAACAGTAACATTGGATCTTCTTCTTGTCATACTTCTCTTTTCCCTTCTGAGCATTCTTTTGTCTATCAGAGGTTGAGCTTTCTGACTTCTGACCACCATCAGATCTTCTCTTGGCTTCTGACTGCTTCTGATACCTCCTATCAGAAGTTGCTTTCAGAGCCTGCTGCTCTACTTCCCTTTCAGAAGTTCTCTCAGTCAAACGCAACTCTTGCGCTTCTAAACTGCTCTGCAGCTCTTCAATTCTCATTGTGCTCAGATCTTTGGAATGTTCTATTGCTACCACAATGTAATCAAATTGAGGAGTAAGGGATCTCAATACCTTCTCCATGATTGTTTCTTCAGAAAGAGTTTCTCCACATGCCTTCATCTCATTAGTGATCAGAATCACTCTGGAGATGTATTCAGAAACTTTCTCATTATTCTTCATGTTGAGATTCTCATATTGCTTTCTCAAGGACTGAAGCTTCACCTTCTTCACTGATGCGTCACCACCATAACATCTCACCAGAGTGTCCCATGCAGCCTTTGCTGTTGTAGAGTCTGCAATCTTCTCAAACACGTTTACATCCACACATTGATGAATGAAGAACAATGCTTTCTGATCCTTCTTCCTTACTTCCTTCTGCGCGTTTTTCTGTTCATCGGTTGCATCTGCTGCTACTGGAACATAACCATCAGTGACAAGATCTAGAACATCTTGAGCACCAAATAGTACACGCATTTGGATCATCCAACGATTCCAGTTTTTACCATCAAATACTGGAAGTTTGGTGTTCATGTTGCCGTTTCCGTTCATCTTCTACTTTGCACAATACACTCAGATTTCTCACACAGTGTTTCCCAACCCACAGAATAAAATTCTGATCAGATTTTGTTCAAGATTCAACACGAATCTAAGAATCAAAATCAAACACACAAGACCTCATGTTCACTCGTGTTTCCCGTGTTTCCCAATGAATCTGAACCGGAGCTCTGATACCAATTGTTGGTGCAAAGGTAGAATAAATGATGAAAGGAGAAATATTCTATTAAGAATGACGGCTACGAAAACATGACAATAGTTACAATGATTGTCACCCTATTTATAAGCTAAAACTAGGGTTACTAGAATAAGATAAAATACTGAAATACCCTCTAACAAACTTATGGGCTTAAGAAAATAATATAATAAAATATGAATTATTACTAATAAAACTTTCTATTCGAAACCGAAATACGTATCCCACATAGCCCAAACATTCGTTCGAGTCTTGAGCTCAAATTTGCTGAACATAATATTCCCTTCGTTGTCAACTGAAGATGAACAGTACTCGAGCTTCACAACCCTTCATTTGTCTCCATAAGGTAGAAGATAGTAAATTTTGTCTAAGATATCTTCAAGGGAGGTGAGATCAATGAGCTTGAACATCCTCCCGGGTGTAGAGCCGTCGGAGTAGGAGACACTTATGACATACCAACAGATATTTATTTGTGACATTTGAGATATTTTGAGTTTGTGTGAAATACAATACAAGAACACCTAAGTTTATAGAAGAGCTAGTTCAATATGGACCACTCATTGACTAACATATTGATTCCTGATATATCTTCAGAAACACATCATATTATCTTGTTTCGGAGATGCATCTCTGAAAATTTTCCTGAACCGTTTCAAAACAAAGCAAATAAAATAACCTTCCGGAGATGTATCTCCGGAGCTTTCCCTAAAACATTTCCAAAACAGAACCATTTAACAGACACTCACATTAAGATGAAATATGAAATAAATATGCATAAAGACCAAATATGAAAAAAAGTGAATATGCAAAGGTTCATTTTTATTGAGATACAAATTTATACAAATATTTTTCTGGTTAAACAAGAACTCAAAATGAATCGAAACAAGTGTCGTCGGCTAAATCTATAGGTGGTACCCCCTTGGACTTTTGTGCATTTGATTCTTTTTCAATGTTGTTCAATCTCTCAAATTCTTGCATCTTTTCCATGAAATGACTCGGCCACATCTCGATTTTTGCGGTTGAATGAATCGTTCACTATGATGATGTGGGTGGTATAGGGAAACGAGGTTTCAAGTAATCTTGAACAAAATGACTTAATTTTGAAAGTCATCAAATACACATGATACAATCATTTGGATTTTGGAGTGGTGCAGTGCGTAGTGGGAAAAAGGTTCCCAAAAAACTGTAATGTGTCAGGTCAATGCACACCCTATCATATGCACATACAATTAGGTGACTCATATTCGAGAAGCTCGTCCATTTTGGCTCCAGTGTCGAGCCGCTCAAGCAAGGAACAAGAGACTCATAAACCGCTTCGAATTTTTCTTTATTTTCGTACAACCGCATGTACGATTCTTTATGCGTCTTCAATTCTTAGATAAGTTGATTTCATACAAGTGAATGACTATCTTATCTTTTACGGAGTAAAGCCAAAACGCATCAGGAACCGCAATTACCTTTCCCCGCAACATTGACGATCCGCTCAATATATTTGTACATAAAAACTGGCATCTCATTGATGAATAAAATCTTCAGTGGAAGCGGCGTGAGAGGTGGTTTGCTAATGCAGACTCCTTTCACAACACTTTTTAGACATTTTGGAGTCGGTGAGTCGGGAAACACTTTGTCAACGTGTTCAAAATATGAAGGAGACCGTGTAACCGAGTTGTCATTCAGTGTAGGCTTCATTTTTTTCAGAGCATCTTTTGTTTTTACCGGTTGAGAAGGTGGTTTCAGAATAGGCAATCATCCTCAATTTTTCTTTAATGTGTAGTTTCATGATATCATCTGTCTTCTAAAATCTCTCTTGTATTGCTTCCTATTCCGTCAAAATTGAGATATTTGATTTCCCGCCGTCCATGCATCCATTATCATTAAACCTAAGTCTCTTCCAATGAGAGAAAACCTCATCCATTCTTATTGGTTAACCAAATTTCACCTTTTTAACAAGAGTACAAGCACACGGGAGACCATATGTTTTCACAATAGTGCAACCACACTCTGCGCTATCGGAGCATACATTATCAGCTCGTTTAACTTTGTGAAAAATATACTTCAAACTCGCTCGAGAAATGTTACCGACCAACTGAGAATATAAAGTGTTGCATTTAAATCGGTGCTCCAAATCCGTGATGCTCCGACCAAATGTTGTTTGTATCTGATTATGCTAGTTCTGATTCACACGGTTCACGGAGTCCCATTCTCGACACAAATCCTTTTTTCTATTTTCCAACCAGTTTTTCAAAGTAGCAAGGGCCGACTCAACTTTGTTAGTAGTTGTATTTCCAAGGTGTCTAACATTATCAGGCCACGCACAAACTATCTTCTCCGTCACCTGATCAAGAATGGTGTTTTCAACATATTTCAACAAAGCAGGATATTTTTCACACACTTTCCAGAAATGAATAACGGAATCGACATATAACTCGTTTATGGAAGAATTTATTATACGGTTCCATGTACATTATTTTTTCCACAATCACACCCGACTTCACAAATTTTCTACCTTCAGACTCTACTTGTTTCGTCCCTACCACGGGTTTAACCCGACTTCTCACATTCTTTGTTATGTGATGCTTACAAAGTAATGCATAAGAAGAAATAAATACCATTGCAATTGCATTCATCAATGCGGTATCGCGGTCAATAACAATCACTTTAGGCATCTCACTTTGATCCCTCAAAAGTGACTGACACACCTCTAATGCCCAAGTAAAATTGTCCCTTTTTTCACACTCTAGAAATGCAAAATCAACTAAATATGTCTTTTCAGTTGAGGTAACACCAACCTTTCAAATAACAGAAGTCTATACTTGTTAGTCTTGTAGGTTGAATCAAATAAGATCATCGTCAGAAACGTGTTGAACACCTTTATCGAATCAGGATGAGTCCAAAAAATACCTCTAACTGTAACTCAATCATCGCATGTTCTGTACCAGGACACATAATTGTTATCGTCCAACAGTTTCAAGAGTTGTTGCATCTCAGTTCTATCCCCCCTAATCACTTTGTTAGTGAGGTACCGAATGTTATACACTTCCTTGATATTTGCTATATTGTCGAGTTGCTTCCATTTCAAAGTTGCAAGTATATTTTTCGGTTGAACAAATATTCAAGGTCATGTCATTAATACATTCCTTCTCTTCCGACTTGAGCTGACATACACTAAGATGACCAGCTAATTTTAAACATAAATCATAGTTATGCAAACCACATATCACATTAAATCTTCAATTTTTGTTTGCCAACATGTAACCACGAACCTTAAATGGACACTCACATTTTCTACAACCTGTGTCGTCTCTTTTAAGTTTTCCGAGAGGAGTTCGATATCTCCTGTTTCTTTCTCATAACATTGTCACAAAGGCGCATCTTCTATCCGAGTCATTATCGGACCTTCTAATTACCATTCCAAATCCTAGTCTAAAGGCCTCAATATGAGTCCATTCAAACATTCTATCACGATTTTCAAACTCTTGCTTGTTATTAAAATCTTTGTCAACATCTACCGCTTTCACAACAACCCCTTGAACATTCGGAGAAACGTTGTTCGAAGAAACCAATTGTTTTGGAAAAACGTCGAGGTGCATCATATCTATTGGAAACAATTAAAGCAATAACATAACATTTCGAAAAATGAACAAACACATTCCGGAAATGTATCTCCGAAAAAGTCCAAACTCAAACACGTTCCGGAGATACATCTCCGGACACTGCGTAAATTTTTTTCAAAAAAAGATGATGATTAATGTGAGCAATATAGAAGATAAACAATATTATCTTAAAATTAATATTTTTTTGCTCCCTGTGTTATGTTGAATCAAAAGGAGATTTAGAGTAAAAAAATAAATTGAGAATGAAGGATTTTTAGAGTGAACATTTTTGTTTAAAATATAGTATGACAATAATAGAGAACTGAACATGCAACTGTAAACTATATCAAATACTTTTGGAGATATATCTTCAAAAATACCTGATTTACAAAGGTGACAGAAATCATTCCAAAGATATATCTCCAAAATAAAAATAGATCAAATGTATGAGACGTATCTCAGAATTGCCTTAGTTGCGTATGTAAATGGTGTGTCCAAAAATATATCTCTAAAACCAAAAGACATAATTGGAAATCCAATCGATGCGCTAAGAAATTCTAATTATTTTTACTTTTATTGATCATATATCTTCGGAACTTTGATGCTCATGCATACTTTGCATCTTAATGATGATCTTTTCTGGCTTTTTTAAGTTTTCTTGCATCATTCCTTCCCAAAAACAAAACAAAACTGAAATATAAGTGGAGGGGGAGAAGTATGGAAAAGAAAGGAAAGCGAGAAAAAGATAAGAAAAACAATTATTTGCAAATTTATGCAAAATCCAGAGTAACTATGCTTTTATTCATCACATTATATACCTTTTTCCATTTTCAATGCAAAACTCTTATGGCACAAATGCGAAATTTTTTTTGCCTCGAGATCAGATTATTCTGTCCAAGATGATGAAGAAGACGAAGATGCAGAATTCACCGACGAAGAATAACTTTTTTTTATTATTGTTTATATTTGTGACGTGAATATTACGTGATAACATTTTTTTATTATTTTTTATATTTGTGACGTGAATTTCATGTGACTAAATATTTATATTTTTTTTAATGTATATTATTTTAATTTTTTTAATTTTATAGTTAATATTTTATATTTATTTTAATTTTATAGCTATTTTCAATTAATATTTATTTTTATTTTTTTTATTATTAAATTTTATAGTGAAGTGCAAACAATGTCACTATTATAAAACATATTTTTATTGTGGCATGTATATCACGTCACTAATTAGTGACGTGAAAATCACATGGGAACCAATTTAATTAGTGCCAGAATTCACGTGCAAAGCCATTGGGTTCCCACGTGAAAACCAAGTCACAAATTAGTGACGAGGGAATCACATGGGAAACAAATTTATTTGGTGTCAGGCAGGCATGCAGACCAAATTGGTAAAGGTAGGTTCCCACATGAATATCACGTCACTAATTAGTGACTTGGGTTTCACGTGGGAACTTTTTCTCCTAATTTTGTTATTTGCGACGTGGGAACTTTGTCACAACTTTGTGATGTGTTTTCCACGTGGGAACATGTTCCCACCATTGCATTTCCAGCGTGTTTTACCCACGTCGCAAAAGTTGATTAGTGAAGTGGTTTTTGGTTTAGTGACGTGAAAATCACTTGGGAAAATGCAATGTTTCTTGTAGTGAGAAATGCAAAACCAATTGAATATGTCTTCTCAGTTGAGGTAACATCAACCTCTCAAATAACAGAAGTCTATACTTGTTGGTCTTATAGGTTGAATCAAGTAAGAGCATCGTCGGAAACCTGTTGAACAACTTTATCGAATTAGGATGAGTCCAAAAAATACCTCTAACTGTAACTCCATCATCTGTACCGAGACACGTAATTGTTATCGTCCAACAGTTTCAAGAGTTGTTGCATCTCAGTTCTATCCCCCCTAATCGCCTTGTTAGTGAGGTACCGAATGTTATACACTTCTTTGATATTTGTTATATTGTCAGATTACTTTCGTTTCAATGTTGCAAGTATATTTTTTTATTGAACAATATTCAAGATCATGTCACTAATACATTCCTTCTCTTCTGACTTGAATCGACATACATTAGAATGACCGACTAATTTTAAACACAAATCATAGTTATGCAAACCAATCGATACGCTAAGAAATTCTAATTGTTTTTACTTTTATTGATCATATATCTTTGAAACTATGATGCTCATGCATACTTTCAATCTTAATGATGATCTTTTCTGGCTTTTTAAAGTTTTCTTGCATCATTCCTTCCCAAAAACAAAACAAAACAAAAATATAAGTGGAGAGGGAGAAGTATGGAAAAGAAAGGAAAGCGAGATAAAGATAAGAAAAATAATCATTTGCAAATTTATGCAAAATCCAGAGTAACTATGCTCTTTATTCATCACATTATATACCTTTTTCCATTTTCAATGCAAAACTCTTAATGGCTTCAAAAGCCATTGAAAAAACAATTATAATGAATAACTCAAATAACATGATAAGAAAATGTAGTCATGCAAGATCTGAGCACATGATAAATTTTAAGCAATGTCGTACGAAGGAGCAGGCAAAAACGGGAAAGGTGCACAGGAAGCATATGCTACAGGCGGCTGTGCTCGGTTCCCTTGTCAGCCCTTGATCTTCTGATTACCATTTTTATCATCCGTATCTGAAGATTCCACGGAAGATGAAGATTTCACAAAACCCTCTGCATTGACTTCTAAGAATTGTTGGTTATCCGTGCGACGGTGAATTAGTAGTCCAGCCATAAAAATGGGGAGATAAAGAAGACTGGCATGAAATATTCTTCTAGCTCTTTCCTTAGTACGATCTCTGTAAAATGAAAATGGTGTGGCACTTATTGCAAGTGTAAGTGCAGTGGACTCGAGGCAAAACCATCTAGAAGTCACACCCCCTGTTGACATGTGGAGAAACGTGATTAAGACTTAGGGCCTGTGATAACAATCAAAAGCAGTTGTCCCAAAAATTTTCCAAATAAGCTCCTCTTTCCATTGACACAACAAAAGGTGTTTGTGATATAACATGAAAGTGGCAATTTGTGATACACTAGCTCTTGGAACTCACGTCATAAGCTTTTTCTCTCTCACACCTTGTTACTTTTCACTGTCACATGGTAAAGCAAATCCATTCCCCAATACCTGCAGTGAGGACAGCTGGAGATTTGATTGATAGGGAAAGAAAAGAAAAATGGTGCAGCAGGATCAGAAGGGAAGAAGATCCTTTGGATCTTCACTTGAACCTTGTTTTTTAATATTCATTGTTTTAAAGGGAGCAACCACTGTGCATTGAAAAACTAGAAGCATCTCATTTTCTTGATACCACTTCAAACCCTCCAAAACACAAAAAACTGTCTTGGCCTAGTTTGATACCAGCCTCCTTTCCAACCATCCAATCACCATAAAAACCATCCATACAACCTCAAAATGATGTTTTGGAGGTGTTCCAACCATTAAACCACCCAAAAGCACCTTAACTCAAAAAGTCAACTGCTCACACCATGAACATTGACTTTTCTGCATAAAACAACCACATACACTGCCTAGACCAGTTTTGAATGCTTTGACCCTTTGAACATCTTCCATTTGTGATATACCAACTGTCTAAATCATTAAAAACTAGCTGGAACATCACTTGTTAGAATTGTCATCAAGGATCACTCATTACTTCAAAGAAAAGTAACTTCAAAGCTTGCAAAAAATCAACTTGTGGAGGAGTTGTTTTGAAGCTTGCATCAAAAGATGGATATCTTGCTCAAAGTATTTCTCAATCAAAGGTACTAGCTCACTTTGGAGGTCTACAGGAGGTATGAACTTCAAATTCTCTCTCTGATATGCATGAGTTAAAATGTCTTGAATCATTAGATTATGCTGAATTTGGTTTTATGCTAAGATTTGTTTGTGCTTGCTATCATGAAGTGATAAATGTCATTTTAAGCAATGTAGTGAATTGATTTTTGATGTTGGCACTGTTATGTCAATCTGCTGTTGTTGTTGCGTAAGTGTGATTTTACTGATTGTAGATGCTTGGTTGTAAAACTGTTATTTTTTGGGCATACAAGTTTTATAGGCTGCAGTACAGATTGACATGTGTGTGTGTTGTTTCTGTTGGTAAGAGTATTGATGATTATAACCCTTGATGTATGCTGTTGAAGCAGGATGCATTAGCATGCTGTCTTGAGTCTTTGTTTGTCATATAAGACCTATAATGAAATGGTGCTTGGCATTATCATGTTAAACTGTTGGGATCGATTTTGTGCTGAAAGTTAGTTTTGTTTGCATGCTTGAAATGAACCTTATTTGATGTTGGCTTTGTGACAGCCAAACTGTTACTGTCTTGAGACCTGCCAGTCTGACTATTATCATCATCTTTCCATACATGATTGGCTTTGTTTTGTTGAGTTCATATAGGCTAGGTTCATGTCATAACTGCTATCTAGTTTAGGTAGTTGGATTTATGAGTTTTGGTTGTTGTTTTGACATTAGCTGTTGAAACCTTGAAATGAGAGGTCATTGATCATTTTTGACTTACTTTGCATCATGAACTGTTTACTTGAATGTGCATCTGTTTGACTTAGCTTTGTAATGTAATGATGCATTATGTTCTAATCCTAAGTGGTATGTGACTGTTTGGATCAGTTTGAATCTCATGTGTGTGTTGAGCAGTTTGTGAATTGGACATTGTCATGAGTTGAAGCCTCATTGTTGAGCTATTTTGAATGTGAAACTGTTTTCAATTGGTGTCTACTCTTTTTAAGGTTCTAACTGTCCTTGTTATAATATAAGGACTTGGTGTTTATTTCATGGATTGGAAAAAACCAAATCTCTCACTGTCATTTGTAGAGGAATCTGCGGCTGTTAGGGTTGCATCTAGTTTTTGAGTGAGTCTGTCCACCCTTTGTGTTTGCATTGGTCTGCTGTCAGGAGGCTGTAACCATCATTTGAAGCATGTAGTGAATAGGCTTTTGATTGGATTAACTCTGTGGTAACCAAGTTTGTTGCTATTTCTGTTTAAAAAGAAGACTGTGCTGATTTTGATTTTGTTGTGAAAAATGCTTTTTCATCATGATAAACTTGTTGGTTGTTTAGATCAGTTTTGAATTGGTTGATTATTTGTTGATCCATGACAGAAACTGAACCCTTCTTAAATTGTTGTCATGAGCTTTGGATGGTTTGTTTATTATAGGCCACTTTGTTTTACTTTGTTTCTGCTGCTGCAAACAGTTTTGGAGGCATCATTGCAGCCTCACATAATGTTGAATCTTTTGCTGACAGTGTGATTTTTCAAGTCCCTAGATGTTTGATTCATGTTCTGTTTAACTCATGGTATTGGATTTGTATTGTTTGAATTTGTGTTGGTCTTGCTACCATTCTGTTTTGGCTATTTTCAACTCATGAACAACTTTGCAATTCAACAGCCATTTTGAGATTTAGTGAGGATTTGAGCTCAATTCTTTGAGAATAATCATAAGTAGGATATTTGAAATTTGTGCAGGCTAATCTCTTGTTCATATTGCATTTGTTTCAACTGTTGAACTTCAAATTGCATTTCAAAACTCACATTTGCATGTACCATCGAATTTTACTTTGTGTTTGTTGTTTTGAAATTTGATTTGCACCTTTGTAATCCTTGTGGAATTTCAAACAAGATAGACTTTTATTTCATTAAGGGTGTGTTTGGTTCGGGGTAGATGGAGGGGAGGGGAGGGGAGGGGAGGGGAAATTTTTAATTAAATATGTTTGGTTCAAATTTTAGGAGGGGAGGGGAGGGGAGGGGAGGGGAGCAAAATCCCTCCAAAACACACTTTTTGGTTCCCTCCGAATTGGGGGGATTTGGAGGGGAGGGGAGGGAATATGAGTTTTAATATTTAAAAATTATTATATTTACTAAAATATCCTCAGTTTAATTTTATTATTTCAAAACTATTTGTTATCTTTTGTGTTACTGTTTTTTCTCGATTGTTTTCATCAACTTATTATAATTGTTCTCCACCTTCAAATTATTTTATAATTTTTATAATTAATATAAATCATAATCATTGTCTTTTTTTTATAAAAAAAATTATGTTTCGTTATATTCATTTTTTTCTTTTAATTTTGTTATGTACTCTATCATATTTTCTTTTATATTAAATTGTAAACCATATCATTTTATTTATTTTTGTTTATTCATTTTATTAAATATTTTGAACCATTAGTATTTAGTAATAAGTTATTTTATATATTTGTTTTGTTATATGATTCATCACAATTTAAACGATGTTATTGGCATATAGTTTAATTTATGTTGGAAAGTTATAAGTCGAATCAATTGTACTCAATTTTTTTAACTTTATGTGACAAATAAATATTTTTTTAATCACTCAATATTAGAAATTTTATTACCAACAAAAATACGCACGAATTTTTCACATTTTAATATCATATGACTTATATAAGATCATAAGGATAAAAATGTAAATTATTAATAAAACCCCTCCCCTCCCCTTCTGAACCAAACACATTTTTAATTAAAATCCCTCCCCTCCCCTCCCTTCCTCTCTTTTGAACCAAACACTTATTTGATTAAAAAATTCCTTCACCTCCCCTCCCCTCCCCTCCCCTTCATTAAAATCCCTCCCCTCCCCTCCCCCTCATTTGAACCAAACAGACCCTAAATTTGATTAAGAATTGAGGGAGTTTGAATTGAAATCGTATCTTGAGTCTTACCGAACTTGCCCATACAGTTGCCCAACCATGATTACTTTGTTTTACTTACACGCACAATGGGCGGGATTGTTAATTACTTTGTTTTACACCCATACTGGGCTGAATTGTTAATTATTTTGGGCCCAATTAACTGTTTTATTTCATTTTTTAAATATAAACCACAAGATATGGCTATAACCTCCACAGTAAACATAATAATTTCTATTTAGAAAAATAAATCTTCCAAAAAAGGGTTTTTTATTTACTTATTAAATATCATTATTAGCTCAACAAATTTTCAGATGCAATCAAAGCTCAACAAATTTTTCAAACCTTCCTCCGATTCCACACCTCTTCCCGCCACCGGCGACGGCGACGATGATTTGGCCAACTGGAACTGGGAGAACAACCAACACCCTATTATCAACACTTACACCCGAACTCGTCGGAACCCTAATCCAATTCCTTCACCTGCATCCGTAATCGAAAAACCAATAGTAGTCAAGAACAAGAAGAGAAGCTACGGTCAGTTCCATCTGGAGTTAGGTCAATCCGATTTCCTATTACGCGCGTGTTCCACTTGTGGTATTCAGTTCACTCCCGGAGATGTTGAAGACGAGAAATTACACGCTCAATTTCACAAACGCTATACGCAAGGAATCCAATTTAGGGTAACTAAATTGAAATTCCCCTTTTCTGATCTCTATTATTTGATCCCTATAACCAATTTTCCCTATTCCTATTGTTGATTATTTTTATTCTGTTTTTATTTAGGGTTGGAATCATGAAAGGATCATTTCTTCTGATAAAATTGGTCGAGTTATTTTGGTGTTGGATAATGATCCATCTTCTCACAGAAACAAGGTTATTTATTTATTTACTGCCTTTAAGTTTTAATCATTTTTTTATGATTTGTTGGGTTTTGAAATGTTGAACAGGTTTTTGTGAAATTGTTTTTGTGATAGGTTCAAGAAGTTGTGAAGATGATGGAAATTGAGATGGGAAGTGGATGGATAGCACATCAACACTGTAAGGTGGATAATCTTCTACTTTACCTAAAAAAAACTTACTTGCAGCTTAGATTTAGATTTTGGTACCGTTTAGATTAGCTTTTGAATTATATAAGTGTGCTTGGTAGTCTCAATCACATTAGCTAAAATTGATTATCTAGGTGTATACTTTGATTTTAATATATTAGAATGTGCTTGAGTAGGATTGATTTTAACTTGAAGCTAAATGTTGGAGTTTTTTTTCTTCAAAATTGATTTTTGTTCTTTAATGTATTGTTCAACTTGGCGTTATAGGAATATCCCACATGGTTGAGCCATAATCAATTTTGATCAATGCAAGACCAAACACATTTACGTTTCTAGATTAAAACAAGTTTATGATTTTCATTTATGGAAAAATGCTTTTAAAGGCATATATATTCACAGATATATGAACTAAACATGCCTTTATAATTAAGGGCAATCCTCTCCCTACAACCCGGTTTTGCAACCCAGTTTTGTAGGGATGAGTTAGGTTAAACCATATTGATTAATATTTTTTAATATATGCGAGAATAACATGTTAATTTGTTTTATATAATATTGATTGACACGGTTGTACATATACAGGTTTATTTGTTGGTTTCTCTCCAGAGGATTGTTGGTTGCGTGGTTGTAGAACCAATCAAAGAAGCTTTTAGAGTAGCATCTTGCTCAGATGATGGGCATTCAGCTAGTGCAAGGAAAAGGGAGAAGAAGCTGCGTCCAACCACTCTTCAGTTTGGGAATATTGTTTTTCAAAGGGAAGTTGGAAAAAGCGTGGTGAATGTGAGTGATTCTGAGACGTTGGACAGTAGGGCTTTCTCTTGTGAAAGCAAACCTGTTGCTGCTGTTTGTGGCATTAGAGCCATTTGGGTCACTCCCTCCAACAGAAGAAAACACATTGCTAGCCAATTGCTAGATACTGTGAGGTAAACAAAACTTGGTTTTGCTGTTTCTCTTGGAAAACTAAATCATGCATGATGCAACCATAGGTCCCTGCAATAGTCAACAAAAACTAGATTCAACTAGTACACTAGCAATGGAGGACTGTGTTAACTAACATGACATCTTTTAAGCATTTAATACTAAATATTTTGAATTAGTGTTAATTGGTTTATTATTTGTTCAATATCGGGCTTGTTGATTATTTCTTTTTTTCTGCACTGAATTTCTGGCAGGAAAAGTTTCTGCACGGACCAGCTTGAACGTGCTCAGCTAGCATTTTCTCTACCAACCTCGGTTGGGAAGGCATTAGCCTGTAGTTACTCTGGTATCAGATCATTCTTGGTGTATAAAGCAGTTTAAATAGGGAGTAAAAACAGATGTGGAAATCAATTGAAGAAGTGTAGATTACATGTTCTTCACTTTCTGTCGGAACTTGTTTAGGCAAAACATTAGTGCCAGTGGTGTAATGGAGGTTGAGTAAGAGATTTCATACGCACTTAAGATTGTATTTATGTTTTGTATCTTCAGTTATATATGACATTTATTCATTAATGGTTGTTGATAATAAGCCACCATCAATGAAAATGCTTGTTGGTATTTGATTATTACCCTGTATTATGTCATACTGAGTTCTGTTTCAACATTCATTTCTTGAGTTATTTAGGTACTGATGAAGGGTGCCATTTAAGGTGGAAACAATTGACCATGTTTGCTTTTATTTCATGAAACATTATCCTCAAATGTGAATCAAACCCGTTGTATTAGAATAAGAATTGCGAAAACAATCTTAGTGTTATTTAACTAAACAAACAATGTCTTCATTATAAACGCATTTGGTAAGACTGTCAAAACAATCATATACTTTTGCAACAATACAATTTTCCTTTTGCCTAATTTAAATTTTCAATATAAACTATATTTACACCAATACAACCACAAGCGAACATATAATTTACGTGTTGAAGTTAAGATATGCTATTGTGAATCTCATACTCATCTTTTCAATCATTTAAAGTTTAGATTTACAATTGATCTATCGTCCAATATAAAAGAGATAGAAATTGGTTTAGTTCTAACAAACTTCTAATTAACTGCAGTCAACTTCTAGTTGTTATAATAACTTAATCAAACTAACAACTAACTATAGCTTTAGCTTTGAAATAAGAACAACTTATTGAACTAAGTATTAGACTAATAGATTGGCAAAGGTAATTCTTGTAATACTCTCCTTCAAATGCAAGGTGGTTGCAAATCAACTTTGAGCTTGACAAAGGCGCTTAGAGGCTTGGTGAGTGTATCAATTATTTGAAGTAGGAACATGTTGTACAACCAACTTCTTGGAGGATACTCGTTATCTGTTTGTGTGATAGATGAACAATGCTGAGGTTGTCACATAGCTCACTTTGGAGGTCTACAGGAGGTATGAACTTCAAATTCTCTCTTTGATATGCATGAGTTAAAATGTCTTGAATCATTAGATTATGCTGAATTTGGTTTTATGCTAAGATTTGTTTGTGCTTGCTATCATGAAGTGATAAATGTCATTTGAAGCAATGTAGTGAATTGATTTTTGATGTTGGCACTGTTATGTCAATCTGCTGTTGTTGCTGCGTAAGTGTGATTTTACTGATTGTAGATGCTTGGTTGTAAAACTGTTATTTTTTGGGCACACAAGTTTTGTAGGCTGCAGTACAGATTGACATGTGTGTGTGTTGTTTCTGTTGGTAAGAGTATTGATGATTAGAACCCTTGATGTATGCTGTTGAAGCAGGATGCATTAGCCTGCTGTCATAAGTCTTTGTTTGTCATATAAGACCTATAATGAAATGGTGCTTGGCATTATCATGTTAAACTGTTGGGATCGATTTTGTGCTGAAAGTTAGTTTTGTTTGCATGCTTGAAATGAACCTTATTTGATGTTGGCTTTGTGACAGCCAAACTGTTACTGTCTTGAGACCTGTCAGTTTGACTATTATCATCATCTTTCCATACATGATTGGCTTTGTTTTGTTGAGTTCATATAGGCTAGGTTCATGTCATAACTGCTATCTAGTTTAGGTAGTTGGATTTATGAGTTTTGGTTGTTGTTTTGACATTAGCTGTTGAAACCTTGAAATGAGAGGTCATTGATCATTTTTGACTTACTTTGCATCATGAACTGTTTACTTGAATGTGCATCTGTTTGACTTAGCTTTGTAATGTAATGATGCATTATGTTCTAATCCTAAGTGATATGTGACTGTTTGTATCAGTTTGAATCTCATGTGTGTGTTGAGCAGTTTGTGAATTGGACATTGTCATGAGTTGAAGCCTCATTGCTGAGCTATTTTGAATGTGAAACTGTTTTCAATTGGTGTCTACTCTTTTTAAGGTTCTAACTGTCCTTGTTATAATATAAGGACTTGGTGTTTATTTCATGGATTGGAAAAGACCAAATCTCTCACTGTCATTTGTAGAGGAATCTGCAGCTGTTAGGGTTGCATCTAGTTTTTGAGTGAGTCTGTCCACCCTTTGTGTTTGCATTGGTCTGCTGTCAGGAGGCTGTAACCATCATTTGAAGCATGTAGTGAATAGGCTTTTGATTGGATTAACTCTGTGATAACCAAGTTTGTTGCTATTTCTGTTTAAAAAGAAGACTGTGCTGATTTTGATTTTGTTGTGAAAAATGCTTTTTCATCATGATAAACCTGTTGGTTGTTTAGATCAGTTTTGAATTGGTTGATTATTTGTTGATCCATGACAGAAACTGAACCCTTTTTGAATTGCTGTCATGAGCTTTGGATGGTTTGTTTATTATAGGTCACTTTGTTTTACTTTGTTTCTGCTGCTGCAAACAGTTTTGGAGGCACCATTGCAGCCTTACATAATTTTGAATCTTTTGCTGACAGTGTGATTTTTCAAGTCCCTAGATGTTTGATTCATGTTCTGTTTAACTCGTGGTATTGGATTTGTATTGTTTGAATTTGTGCTGGTCCTGCTACCATTCTGTTTTGGCTATTTTCAACTCATGAACAACTTTGCAATTCAACAGCCATTTTGAGATTTAGTGAGGATTTGAGCTCAATTCTTTGAGAATAATCATAAGTAGGATATTTGAAATTTGTGCAGGCTAATCTCTTGTTCATATTGCATCTGTTTCAACTGTTGAACTTCAAATTGCATTTCAAAACTCACCTTTGTATGTACCATCGAATTTTACTTTGTGTGTGTTGTTTTGAAATTTGATTTGCACCTTTGTAATCCTTGTGGAATTTCAAACAAGATAGGCTTTTATTTTATTAAATTTGATTAAGAATTGAGGGAGTTTGGATTGAAATCGTATCTTGAGTCTTGCCTTGAACTTGCCCAACCATGATTACTTTGTTTTACTTACACCCATACTGGGCCGGATTGTTAATTACTTTGTTTTACACCCATACTGGGCTGGATTGTTAATTATTTTGGGCCCAATTAACTGTTTTATTTCATTTTTTAAATATAAACCACAAGATATGACTATGACCTCCACACTAAACATAATAATTTCTATTTAGAAAAATAAATCTTCCAAAAAAGGGTTTTTTATTTACTTATTAAATATCATTATTAGCTCAACAAATTTTCAGATGCAATCAAAGCTCAACAAATTTTTCAAACCTTCCTCCGATTCCACACCTCTTCCCGCCACCGGCGACGGCGACGATGATTTGGCCAACTGGAACTGGGAGAACAACCAACACCCTATTATCAACACTTACACCCGAACTCGTCGGAACCCTAATCCAATTCCTTCACCTGCATTCGTAATCGAAAAACCAACAGTAGTCAAGAACAAGAAGAGAAGCTACGGTCAGTTCCATCTGGAGTTAGGTCAATCCGATTTCCTATTACGCGCGTGTTCCACTTGTCGTATTCAGTTCACTCCCGGAGATGTTGAAGACGAGAAATTACACGCTCAATTTCACAAACGCTATACGCAAGGAATCCAATTTAGGGTAACTAAATTGAAATTCCCCTTTTCTGATCTCTATTATTTGATTCCTATAACCAATTTTCCCTATTCCTATTGTTGATTATTTTTATTCTGTTTTTATTTAGGGTTGGAATCATGAAAGGATCATTTCTTCTGATAAAATTGGTCGAGTTATTTTGGTGTTGGATAATGATCCATCTTCTCACAGAAACAAGGTTATTTATTTATTTACTGCCTTTAAGTTTTAATCCTTTTTTTATGATTTGTTGGGTTTTGAAATGTTGAACAGGTTTTTGTGAAATTGTTGTTGTGATAGGTTCAAGAAGTTGTGAAGATGATGGAAATTGAGATGGGAAGTGGATGGATAGCTCATCAACACTGTAAGGTGGATAATCTTCTACTTTACCTAAAAAAACTTACTTGCAGCTTAGATTTAGATTTTGGTACCGTTTAGATTAGCTTTTGAATTATATAAGTGTGCTTGGTAGTCTCAATCACATTAGCTAAAATTGATTATCTAGGTGTATACTTTGATTTTAATATATTAGAATGTGCTTGAGTAGGATTGATTTTAACTTGAAGCTAAATTTTGGAGTTTTTTTTCTTCAAAATTGATTTTTGTTCTTTAATGTATTGTTCAACTTGGCGTTATATGAATATCCCACATGCTTTAGCCATAATCAATTTTGATCAATGCAAGACCAAACACATTTACGTTTCTAGATTAAAACAAGTTTATGATTTTCATTTATGGGAAAATGCTTTTAAAGGCACATATATATTCACAGATATATGAACTAAACATGCCTTTATAATTAAGGGCAATCCTCTCCCTACAACCCGGTTTTGTAGGGATGAGTTAGGTTAAACCATATTGATTAACATTTTTTAATATATGCGTGAATAACATGTTAATTTGTTTTATATAATATTGATTGACACGGTTGTACATATACAGGTTTATTTGTTGGTTTCTCTCCAGAGGATTGTTGGTTGCGTGGTTGCAGAACCAATCAAAGAAGCTTTTAGAGTAGCATCTTCCTCAGATGATGGGCATTCAGCTGGTGCAAGGAAAAGGGAGAAGAAGCTGCGTCCAACCACTCTTCAGTTTGGGAATATTGTTTTTCAAAGGGAAGTTGGAAAAAGCGTGGTTAATGTGAGTGATTCTGAGACGTTGGACAGTAGGGCTTTCTCTTGTGAAAGCAAACCTGTTGCTGCTGTTTGTGGCATTAGAGCCATTTGGGTCACTCCCTCCAACAGAAGAAAACACATTGCTAGCCAATTGCTGGATACTGTGAGGTAAACAAAACTTGGTTTTGCTGTTTCTCTTGGAAAACTAAATCATGCATGATGCAACCATAGGTCCCTGCAATAGTCAACAAAAACAACTAGATTCAACTAGTACACTAGCAATGGAGGACTGTGTTAAGTAACATGACATCTTTTAAGCATTTAATACTAAATATTTTGAATTAGTGTTAATTGGTTTATTATTTGTTCAATATCGGGCTTGTTGATTATTTCTTTTTTTCTGCACTGAATTTCTGGCAGGAAAAGTTTCTGCACGGACCAGCTTGAACGTGCTCAGCTAGCATTTTCTCTACCAACCTCGGTTGGGAAGGCATTAGCCTGTAGTTACTCTGGTACTGGATCATTCTTGGTGTATAAAGCAGTTTAAATAGGGAGTAAAAACAGATGTGGAAATCAATTGAAGAAGTGTAGATTAATATATTCTTTATTTATCTATATTTTTTAAAATAAAGTTTTGTTTCTCTTTTTTAAAAAAACAATTTTTTGTCAATTAATATATTTTTGAGTCAATTTTGCTGACTTGACACTGTTTTGGGGGACAAATTTGATATATATTATATTTTATCAACAATGCTATTTCGACACCAATATTTGACTGAATTACATTAATCACAAATATGGTCATCATTGATTCTTTAAATTAAAAAATATTATTTATATAAAATAATACTTTTAAAATATATATATATATATATATATATATATATATATATATATATATATATATATATATATATATATATATATATATATATATATATATATATATATATATATAAATATTTTGTAACAAGAATACAAGATTGTTTGTGTTATTAACTAATTTTACTATTCCATTTATCATAGAATATTTTTTTTTATAATTAATTAACCATTTTAACTATTTTGTTAACCAATAAAATACATAATATTAAGTATAAACCAATTTTAAACATTAATTTATAAAATGTATTAACCAACATTAAAAACTTTATTATCCAAATTGATTTACAACATAATATTTTAACCTTTTTGTTTTTAATGTCATGATACATATTAATCGAACTATCAATTGAATAAACCAAAATTGTAAATTTCATTAACCAAAATTCTTTTAGAAAGAAAAAAAATATTGAAAAGTCAAAATAAAAAATAAAAAATCAATGTTCATTGTATTTATGAAAACTGAAACATAAGATGAAGTGTTAAGTATTCAAAATAGGATTATTGATATATTTGTCCATATAAACTGTCATATCAGCAAAATCGACATAAAACATAATAAACCAAAACTTAAAAAAACTTGAAATTGAGACACCAAATAAATTGTTTTAAACTAGAGGAACTTAAATAATACCTGATACAAAGTTGACACTACTGCTCTCTGTAGGTTTGAAACTTGGGAAAACACAGATCACAGCAATCAGCATACATAATTATTATTTCTCAACAGTAACAAAATGAATATAGAAAGAAAAAAAATACAAATTTGTGTTCTTCCATCCAATACTTAGATTATGCAAAATTCCTAGTAAACTAAGCTAAATAATCAAGGTAAAATACATTTGCAGGACTGAGGAGTAACTGATTCACTGCTTCACCATCAATCCATGTTTCTTAATTGAATAGTGTGTTTAATGGGACCAAATTTGTCCTTGTAATATACTTATTTGCTAAGTGTTACCTTCAATGTTTCTATGTATCCCTACTAAAAAGACCGTAGCCGGGACTTTTTGTATTCGGACCTCTAGGATTCGGGTGGATATTGTCACGGGAAGGCATCGGACTTCTTGATCCAGGAGGGTGATTTGAATTAGAGGGTGTCCACCTGTTTGTGTCTCTTGTCACTGGATTTGTGTTTGGTGTTGTTTGTTGGGACCTGTTTCTTGGCTCGGCTTTTCTGTACCTATTTTCAGTCACAGCAGGAGGCACCCGTGCATTCAGTTGAACCTTGTTCTCGCCATGATGACTAGCTTTTTTATATCTATTTTCTAGTACGGGTGGAGAAACTGAATCATTTCTGTGGTTGACACTTTTATCTGATCCGTCAGCTGAGAATGGAAATTGCTCGTTACCATGAGAAATCAATGCCTCTTGTGTTTCAAACTGATATTCAGGAGAACTCTGATTCTTATGGTTAATAGAATCACTAGAAGTGGCAGTTAATGGTTCCACATCACACTCCGCGGCTTTCACATCCGATTGTATGGCATCTTGAGATTTTTTCACACCTTTCTTAGCCGGGCCGTATTTCAAATGTCTGACTATCATATAAGCTTCTTTTTTTGTCAAATGTGGTCCACTTTCCACAACACAGACATCTTCTATCTGCGAAGAATTGTAGAATGGAAGGATATAAAGAAATGGGAATGGGAAAAAGTTATGTAAAAAATAGTTCGGATAGAAAATCACAGAATAAAGAAGAAACCATCATACCAGAGCCGAAAGACGGGATATTGAGTCTAACATGGCCTGATCTGCGTTGCCTGTTGCCTTGACCTGTTTGAAGTAGTAAAAAGAGCAACCATGATTCATTGACTAGCAATGCACCAAGTTGTACAATGCGACAGATGAACGTGGCTTATGTTGTTACAAGATAAAGATCTTACAATATCATATACGGAATGTGACACGGTGATGCATAATATGCAATAACAATCTGTGGCAGAGACAGGGAAGGGATATTTGGGGTGGAAAAAGTCCAATGCAGGAAGATAAAAAGGGGGCTTTGATTTCAAATTAAGTCAACTTGGTTGCTTATGATGAACAAAAACTAAAGATGCTTTTAATCAGGGGAAATGCCATATATGGAGAGTGAGAGTACCTTCACCCGATAACCCTTATCCATTAACTTTCAAACCATGTTTGCTTTCATCTTAAGGTCTTTTGATTCCTGAAAACATGAATAGAGGGAAAAAAAACTAATACATCAAAACTTCCTTCTCCAGGTTTGGGAAATAAAATACGGCAACTACTCAAAATACAGAAACTAAAATCAAAGAGATGGTACCATGAATGTTACATTTCTCCCGATACAGAAACTAGACCAGTTGTTAGATTCAAACTGCACTGCTGTATCCCATCTTTAATACAGGCATTAATATTTAATAGCCTTAGGCTAGACATGGATGTGAGTACAGATAAGCTAAACATGCACAATAACTGGTGGCAGCCTATATACTAAGGAGGAAAGCTTCAGCATCCTAAGGTGGTTCTTAGAATAAGACCTTATTCAATCCTAGAGTAAGTTTAATATCTTTAACTCCTTTATTGATCATCACTGCTTCAACACATCTTTAACCCCCCAATATAAGTGTCTGACAAGTGTGTCCAAAAAGTGTCTAAGGTGTGTCAAAGCAAACATATTTTTTTGGGACACTTGCATGAGCAATCGACACTTGTATGAGCAATTGGACACGTGTTGTATGGGTGTTAGACATGGTGAAAGACGGTGAAATGCTTAATCTCAGAGGTGTATGTGCTTCAGAGGGGTGTATAAGCTATGATACCAACTTAAAACTTAGACTGTGGCTAAGTCAACTTTAAAAGCTAGCTCTAAAGGTGAGGATTCCTCACTGTAAATTTACTCAAGCCTTAAAGGATTTGTTAGGCTATATCTCTAGTAAACGTTCAAATTCAACAGTGGTGAAAACTTGCATCGTGGTTTACTTGCAGACTAATCTCACAAAGTTGTTCCCAAACGTACGTAGACTCTAAAATATGGCTAGGAAAGCTTAGCAAAAACACAGCAATTGTAAACCTAATATAAAGAAAACTGATTCCTTTTAGGGAATATGCAAAAATAAGAGGATTTAGAGTTTTTTCAGAAAATCGTACTTCCTTACATTCCTTTCGCATTGTCATCTCAGACTGCATTTGTCAGAAAAAATAATTAAGAACACTGTGTCTAAAGAACAAATATTTCTCTGACAACTCCCAAGACATGCCATGACAGCAGAGTGACTACAGTTAACTAAAATTTAAAACACCCAGAGATAAACTATTAAATACATTTTAACTTTTATCTGTCAAAGAAAATGGAGGATACGAACAATGGAAGACCAAGAACTTTCCAGGCACGTGCAACATTAAAAAAATATAAACAAATTACATGAATTAATGTTTCTTCGTCTGATTTCAATAAATTAAAATAACGAATCAAATGTTTATAATTTTATTTTCAAGAGTCCATACTTAAAATTGAAACATAAGTCATAGAAAATATGGTTAAACCATAATAGATTAAACTTTTTGGTTACTATTCGAATTTGTGGTGTATATCATCTCGGACATTCTTTTCTTGTATTTAAAGAAAATTAAAGTCCTTTTTGTAAATTAAAAATTAGTATTTGATTCACATGACAGTGTATAAAAAAGGTCAATTTTATTTTGAAAATGAAAAAAGATCTTTTAATATACTAGTAGTTAATTTGTTTGCAATGTTATTAATTGAATGATGAGGGGGCAATTTGGTATTTTATATGGGGTCAAAACATATGCATATTAAATTGCTCGTTGATTTTTATTAAAAGAAGTGGGGTCACTTGACCCCAATATTGAAAGGGTAGATCCGTCCCTCTACATGAATGAACTTTACTATCTAAATTAGAAAAGAAAGAATAAATATTGTTTTGAATTTGTGGTTATTTAGGTAGTGGGCTTATAATTGTCTAAGTGACATAGCAGTGGATATTGTGATTGTTTTAGTGGCGGGTAAAGATCTTTGTGTGATTGACTTAGTGGCTTGTAAAGATCTATGTGTAATTGTTTTAGTGGCAGGTAAAGATCTTTGTGTGATTGTCTTAATGGCGCATAAAGATCCTTGTGTGAATGTCTTAGTGGCGACTGATTTTATCTGAATCATATAGTTTAAGAGCATGAGTATTTTGTCTAGGGGTGCTCAAATAAACAGTTATTTAAATTATTCATATCCATATCAAAATTCGGTTATTAAAACCGGTTAAATATTAGTATGGTTTTAACCAAATCCATATTTTGGATATATTGTTAATATGGTTTTAACCAAATTCATATATTGGACATCCATATCCAAAATAATAAACAAATTAGTCAATTTTTTTATAAAAAAAAATGAATTTTTTTTAAAATTTTAAAAACAAAAAAGAAAATGATTTTTTTAAATAAAAAAAAACTGAATTTTTTAAAATAAAAAAAATGAATTTTTTAAAATAAAAAAAATGATTTTTTTAAAATAAAAAAATAATTTAAAAAAAACATTTTAAAATAAAATTAAATCAAAACTAATTATAAAATTGTTTATGGATATAACCGGTTAATAACTGGTTTATAACTATTTTACAAAAATAATAACGGGTGACAATTGGTTTTAATAATCGGTTATAACATATGGATTATTTATGGTTACAGATTGGTTATAGAAATTAACCGTCCATGAACATCCCTAATTTTGCATATAACTCTTTATGATTGTTGTTGTTGTTAATCTTGAGTTAATTACTTTATGTGCATTCTATTATGGTTACACTATTATATTAGTAACGTCGATGAATTTTTCTTCTATTTAAATTCTCTTGGACATTATACGTGTATATATATTTTCTAATTTTTAACTCTCTTTTAGTCTATTTTTTACATGGATTGTGATAAATGAAAACTGACCTCTTACAACAATATTTTAAGTACAAGTGTGGAGTTTTAAGATTGACTGATGTTTGTTTGTCGCGTGATCGTCAGGAAGAAGGAGTTTCAAAATAAAAAGATTTCAGTAGTTTATAAACTGATAACATTATATTTTTAGTTATTTATTTATTTCCTTTCGAATGAATTGAAAATGCGATGATTTTCTGCTTATGATTTTGAGTTGTCATCAAGTTTGATTAGTGTTCAAAACTTTTATTCTTGTTTAAATAAGTAATAATAATAATTTTTGAGTCATGTCTTAGTAGAGTCGTCGGTAGGAATGGCAACGGGGCGGGGGGAGCGGGTTTAACTATACCCGCACCCGCACCCGCCTCCATGTAACAGACCCGCCCTCGCCCCCAAATCCAATCGGGGGTGAAAATTTACCACCCAGACCCGTCTTCAGTAGAAAACGGGTGCACCCGCACCCGCCCCGCCCCCACCCGCAAAAAATTATTATTTTTTAATTATAATAAAAATTAGTAATTTAATTAAAGAATTGATTATTTTAATAAATTAATTATTTATTTAATTAAAATTTTAATTAATAAATGAATATTAACTTGATTAATTTTATTATTTTAATTGCAATAAAAATATTAATAACTTAATTAAAAGTATAATTAATAAATAAATATTAAAATAAATAAAATAAGGAAATCAAAATAAAATATATTATTTGGGGCGGGGCGGGGGCGGGCGGGTCTTAGTGTCTACCCGCACCCGCACCCGTGGTTAAGAACCGGGTTTCACCCGCACCCGCACTCAATTAAATCGGATTTCCCCCGTTAATTTCGGGGCGGGCCCGGGCGGGTGTGGACGGGCCCGGGTTTGTTTGTCATCCCTAGTCGTCGGAGTAGGAGACACTTGTGATATACCAGCAGATATTTATTTGTGACATTTGAGACATTTTGAGTTTGTGTGAAATATAACACAAGAACACCTAAATGTATAGAAGAGCTAGTTCAATATGAACCACTCATTGACTAACATATTAATTCTGAATATATATCTCCAGAAACACACCATATTATCTTGTTTTCGGAGATGCATCTCCGAAACTTTCCCTGAACCATTTCAAAACAAAGCCAATAAAATAACCTTCCGGAGATGTATCTCCGAAACTTTTCCTAAAACATTTCCAAAACAGAACCATATAACAGACACTCACATTAAGATGAAAAATGAACTAAATATGCATAAAGACCAAATATGAAGAAAAAGTGAATATGCAACACTTCATTTATATTGAGATACAAATTTATACAAATATTTGTCTAGTTAAACAAGAACTCAAAATGAATCGAAGCAAGTGTCGTCGGCTAAATCTATAGGTGGTACCCCTTTGAACTTTGTGCATTTGATTCTTTTTCAATGTTGTTCAATCTCTCGAGTTCTTGCATCCTTTCCGTGAAATGATTCGGCCACGTCTCGACTTTTGCGGTTGAATGATTCGTTCACTCCGATGATGTGGGTGGTATACGGCAACGAGGTTTCAAGTAAACTTGAACAAAATGACTTGATTTTGAAAGTCATCAAATACACATGATATGATCATTTGGATTTTGGAGTGATGCGGTGCGCAGTGGGATAAAGGTTTCTAAAAAATTGTAACGTGTCAGGTCAATGCACACCCTATCATATGCACATGCAATTAGGTGACTCATATCCGAGAAACTCATCCATTTTGACTCCGGTGTCGGACCGTTCAAGCAAGGAACAAGAGACTCATAAACCGCATCGAATTTTTCTTTATTTTCGTACAACCGCATGTACAGTTTTTTATGCGTCTTCAACTCTTTGATAGTTGATGTCGTAAAAGCGAATGACTATCTTCTCCTTTACCGAATAAATCTAAAACGGATCAGTAACCGCAATTACCTTTCCCCGCAACACCGACGATCCGCTCGATATATTTGTGCATAAAAACTAGCATTTCATCGATGAATGGAATCTTTAGTGAAAGTGGCGTCAGAGGTGGTTTGCTAATGTAGGCTCCTTTCACAACACTTTTTAGAGATTTTGGAGTCGGTGAGTCGGAAAACATTTTGTCAACGTGTTCAAAATATGAAGGAGATTGTGTAGTTGAGTTGTCATTTGGTGTAGGCTTCATTTTCTTCGGAGCATCTTTTATTTTTATCGGTTGAGAATGTGGTTTCAAAATAGGCAATCTTCTTCAATTTTTCTTTGATGTGTAGTTTCATGATGTCATCGGCCTTCGAAAATCTCTCTTATATCGTTTCTCATTCAGTCAAAATTGAGATATTCGATTTCCCTTCATCCATGCATCCATCATCATCGAACCTAAGTCTCTTTCAATGAGAGAAAACCTCGTTCATTCTTATTGGTTCACTAAGTTTCACCTTTTTAACAAAAGTACAAGCACACAGGAGACCATATGTTTTCACAATAGTGCAACCACACTTTGCGCTATTTGTGAAAAATATAGTTCAAACCCGCTTGAGAAATGTTACCGACCAACTGAGAATATAAAGTGTTGCCTTTAAACCGGTGCTCAAAAACCGTGATGCTCCGACCAAATGTTGTTTGTATCTCACTATGCTAGTTCTGAATCATGTGGTTCACGAAGTCTCATTCTCGACACAAATCCCCTTTTTTATTTTCCAACCAGTTCTTCAAAGTAGAATGGATCGACTCAACTTTGTTAGTAGTTGTATTTCCAAGGTATCTAACATTATCAGGCCACGCGCAAACTATTTTCTCCTTCACCTGATCAAGAATGGTGCTTTCAACATATTTCAACAAAGCAGGATATTTTTTACACACTTCCAGAAATGAATAACAGAATCGGCATATAACTCTTTTGTGAAAGAATTTTGTATACAGTTCCATGCATACATTATTTTTTCCACAATCACACCCGACTTCACAAATTCTCCACCTTCAGACTCTACTGGTTTCGTCCCTACCACAGATTTAACCCGACTTCTCACATTCTTTGTTATGTGATGCTTACAAAGTAATGCATAAAAGAAGAATATTTTTGCAACCGCATTCATCAATGCAGTATCGCAGTCGGTAACAATTGCTTTAGACATCTCACCTTGATCCTTCAAAAGTGACCGACACACCTATAATGCCCAAGTAAAATTGTCCTCTTTTTCACACTCTAGAAATGCAAAACCAACTGAATATGTCTTCTCAGTTGAGGTAACATCAACCTCTCAAATAACAGAAGTCTATACTTGTTGGTCTTATAAGTTGAATCAAATAAGAGCATTGTCGGAAACCTGTTGAACAACTTTATCGAATTAGGATGAGTCCAAAAAATACCTCTAACTGTAACTCCATCATCTGTATCGGGACACGTAATTGTTATCGTCCAACAGTTTCAAGAGTTGTTGCATCTCAGTTCTATTCCCCCTAATCGCCTTGTTAGTGAGGTACCGAATGATATACACTTCTTTGATATTTGTTATATTGTCGGGTTACTTTCGTTTCAATGTTGCAAATATATTTTTTAATTGAATAATATTCAAGATCATGTCACTAATACATTCCTTCTCTTCTAACTTGAACCGACATACACTAGAATGACCGACTAATTTTAAACACAAATCATAGTTATGCAAACCAATCGATGCACTAAGAAATTCTAATCATTTTACTTTTATTGATCATATATCTTCGAAACTTTGATGCTCATGCATACTTTGAATCTTAATGATGATCTTTTGTCGCTTTTTTTTAGTTTTCTTGCATCATTCCTTCCCAAAAACAAAACAAAACTGAAATATAAGTGGAAAAGAAAGGAAAGCGAGATAAAGATAAGAAAAATAATTATTTGCAAATTTATGCAAAATCCAGAGTAACTATGCTCTTTATTCATCACATTATATACCTTTTTCCATTTTCAATGCAAAACTCTTAATGGCTTCAAAAGCCATTGAAAAAACAATTACAATGAATAACTCAAATAACATGATAATGAATAACTCAAATAACATGATAAGAAAATGTAGTCATGCAAGATCTGAACACACAATAAATTTTAAGCAATGTCGTACGAAGGAGCAGGCAAAAACGGGAAAGGTGCACAGGAAGCATATGCTACAGGCGGCCGTGCTCGGTTCCCTTGTCGGCCCTTGATCTTCTGATTACCATTTTTATCATCCGTATCTGAAGATTCCACGGAAGATGAAGATTTCACAAAACCCTCTGCATTGACTTCTAAGAATTGTTGGTTATCCGTGCGACGGTGAATTAGTAGTCCAGCCATAAAAATGGGGAGATAAAGAAGACTGGCATGAAACATTCTTCTAGCTCTTTCCTTAGTACGGTCTCTGTAAAATGAAAACGCTGCGGCACTTATTGCAAGTGTAAGTGCAGTGGACTCGAGGCAAAACCATCCAGAAGTCACACCCCCTGTTGACATGTGGAGAAACGTGAGCCTCGACATTCTCAATGTGGTCAAAACATTCGCTATATGTACATAATCTAATTTATAAGATTTCTTGATGGGTTTTGTCGACTTAAAAATCATATTGAAGCATCTAATTAATCACTCTTGCAGCAGATAATTGAGATAAAAGAATCTCAAGATGAAATATTCATCAAAATGTTTCTAGTAGAAGAAAACATCTACTCACAATCATATGCCAAGAATCCCAAAGGGATTAGATATATGGAGTTCCTCAAAGCCACCACCGCAGTTTTGTGCCCAGACATATCAGCAAGAGAGTACATCTTAAACCTAAAATTGCAGCGTATCAAATGTGTCATTAGGTAAAAGATGGTATAGTTTTGATCATCAGTAAATGCATGAAAATATTTCGGAATTTGTACGTTAACTGCTAATCATAATAATAGTTGCATAAACAAAACTTCATCATTATAAAAAAAAAAAAAAGATATGTGAGCATACCCTCCGGCAGCATAGTCATCACGGCACATATACGCAAGTGCCATAAAATGTGGTATCTGCCAAAAATACAAAGCAGCCGGAAGAATCAAACTATTTAGAGAAATATCACCAGAAGCTGCAGCCCATCTGAAACAACCAACAAAAAAGTGAGGGACAGAAGAAAATATGCATGCATGCCCCCATACAGAGAAGAACGGAGTGGGATTCAACTCATCTAAAGTGAAGTAGGGTAAAGTAAATAAGCACAGCTGTTGAAGAATAACTTAATTGTAGATATATGAGCAGATGCATAGCAATCAAAGATTATATGAGATTATTAGGCGTTGATTTTCACATCAATAATAAATGAGCCAAATCCAATAGAATGTTTGCTCATTTTCAGAAGGTTCAATGTAGAGTTATATCCTTTCAGCATATAGCACATTATAGCCAATCTAAAGTGGAAAACAAAATCTCCAATAAATCTTCAACAATTGTCTAATACATGTAAGTAATAACACTATGTGCAAGAGAAGTTCAATTTACAAGTTAAAATAAAATTCTTCTTAAGCAATGGAAACTCTACCAGAAAATATGAGCATGACAAATATTGAGAATCCTTACCACAAGAAGAATTGCATATGATATATGTTTGACATCAAGCCATCAAAATCAATAAAAATATGTATAATCAATCACAACGAGTATGCAAATTAGAACGTAGGTTTTGGATATGTGCACATAAACAGGACTGCAGTCTGCATGATATAAGATGATATTGACACAAGAACATGACTCCTCATATACAGACTTGGGTTTAAAGTAGCAGTTTAACCCCTTTGCCAGTCTGGCTTTCGGGAGTGTGTTCTCTTCTACAACAAAAAGATGAGATGAAACAAGAGGCTTCCATAACCTACACAATACATTGGGAAAAAAATTTCCATAAAGTTTATCCTTAATAGACCGATGATATTGTATGGGACTGAATGTTGGAGTGTAAAGAACCAACATGAAAATAAACTAAGGTGAGTAGAGATGGGGATTTTGCATTGGATGTGTGATAAGATTAAACAAGATAAGATTAGAAATGATATTATAGGAGAGAATGTTGGGATAACATTTATAGTAGAAAAGATGATGGAAACTAGACTGGGGTGGTTTGGGCACGTAGAGAGAAGACATGTGAATTTTGTAGTTAGGAGGTAGATCAGATGGAAGGTATTTTGTGGTAAGGAGGCTAGATCAGATGGAAGGTAAGTCATACAGCTAGAGGTGGAGGAAGACCTAGAAAAACTATATGGGAAACTATTAAGAAAAATCTTGAAATTATTGAGTTGGATAGAAATATGGTTTTTGATAAAACATTATGTAGTTTGATCCATATAGCCGATTCCACTTAGTGGGAAAAGACTTGGTTGTTGTTGTTTTACATGCATGGAAATAGAAATAGAGTAACAAGAACAAAATAAGGGTAGGAAAATATTTTCAACTTTCGAAAGGGACAGGTTATTATAAGTTTCCAAAAAAACTCCAACTCTATCCACAACAACTTAGGGTGGAACAACTTAAATTCAAAGGGATTTTACATATCACAGGGTTCAAAGATTAAGACAACACACAAATATATCACTGTCTGACATCTGCAACGCATAAGAAACAAAAATAAAATCTGTATACAATTACCCCAAAAGTGGTGGAATAGCACCAACTACAGCACCCACCCATGTATTTACGGGATGAATCTGCTTCAATGGTGTATATACAAATGAATACAGAATCAGGTTGGAAGCAGCAAGCCCAGCAGCTAACATATTAGTCTGGAACAACCTTGCCATAAAGATACAATGTTAGTCCCTCACCTCAAAGAACATAAAGAATTTTGTAAGAAATACTTTTGAGGTTTACAGTTTTAAAAAAAGCATACGAGCAACGTAGAAAGCAAATTCACTACCTGGGTCGCCAGTAGGGCGGTGCCAGCCAAACCAACAGAAGATGCCCAGCCAACTGCATGAGGTATTGTAATGCGTCCCGAGGGTAATGGCCTCTGACTCGTTCTCTTCATTATAGCATCATTTTTTACTTCAAACACCTAATAGACACAGCCATTTAATAGATTTCATTATATTGAAGTGTTGATAAAAAAAAATATGGTTTTGTTTCGGAATTTGGAGGGACGTGAAAAGAAGGACTTTGAGGATAAAGGTATGAGGAAAAGAAAGGGGAGAGGACTAAGGGAGAGTAGCTCCCCACTTTGCAGTTTATTTTCTTTCATTGGACTAAAACCCTACACAGGGGGAACTCAGTGGGGGAGGACTGTTTTTGATTAAATATACAAACCATTTTTTATCTCTATATAATAATACTCTCAAAACAATGAAAATACAACTCTGTAAGTATTCTCATCTCTCCTCCAAAGATACTGCCCAAAACAAGGTAAAGGATTCTCATTCCTTTCCACTCCTCCCCGCACTTTCCCTCCTACTCTTAAACAAGTAGGAAACAAATGCTTTAGAACAAAATGTTCTTGAATGTTGCTAACAATCACATAGCTCGAAAGAGTGGCAAAGAACAACTTTTTGTACCATTTTCTTTCCTCATACAGGCATTTTAAACTCCTCAATTTAGTCTCATTCATTAAATCGTGCTAGAATTAAGTTTATATCAGAACTAATAAATATTTAAAAATAAAAACAAATAAAACACAATGGACAAGTATATAGTAAGTGAAGTCAATATTCTCCTGAAAAACCAACCTGATTTAAAGTGCTAGCAGATGCAGCAACCATCATGGTACCCAAGCAAGTATAAGAAAGTGCGGAGAGATCAACAGCACCGCCACTCCCCAACACAAATCCAGTCCCAGAAGTTGCAACCACGAGCAAGCTACAATCAAATCATAAAGCAGTTAGTTAAAATGCTTTTCACGTTACAAAATAACAAAATGAACTCGGTATTTTAGAATAATAATTACTATGAAAAATATAAATAAATGCAATACAAAATTTTACATACTGTTAGTATTTCCATTTAGTTTTATGTGCTGAGTAGGCAAGTACGCATGCCGTAATAAATTGTTAGAATATTCTCCTTATTGTAAGGGCTCATGCCTATATTACGACGAAGAGTCTAATGAATAAATCAACCATCATTACAAAAATACCATCTTCTCTCTAAAACTCTATTTTTCTCTTCATGTAATTTCTCTCTTTACCGGATTCTATTCTAAATTATTATAATCCTTACTCTTGAGAATTGTGTTTTTTTTAAATCATCCCTAAGATCCAAATTTTCCGTCTCAATTGGTATCATGAGCCTTGACCTGACACTCATAGTTGATGCTACGCAAAATCTCATGGAAATCAGAGAAATGGAGATCAAAGGTTTGGAGCTTTGCATGCTACAAAAATATTATGAATCGCAACAAAAAATGATAACTACTGTTGATCAATTCTTGACAGGCTTAGAAGAAATCAAAGCTCTGCTCATAAAGGAATTATGACTCCCTTCGTGAGAGTTTTCTTTAGTGACCATACTGAGTTCAACACAAGTTGCGCAATGTAAATGGTTTCAAGAAAACTATGGAAATTTCCTAAGATCTCCCACGCAGCACAAATGCACATATCAACAACGGTTGCAAGAGTTCCACCACTAGAGGAACACAAAGACGAAGATCATCAACTATAGCTTGACCACCACACCGCAGCTCCATTCAAGTTTCCACCAAAATCGTCATTCCCCACTGATCCAACTCAGTTTTCTCTGATCCGATGCTGCACGGTGAAGACAATATGGAAAAATCAGAGATATTTTCAGAAGACTCCGACTTTGAATGCACATAATTATATGCTTGGCTTCAAGTTAACCCTATATCCTACCAACATGTAAGCAACTTCTTAATTGGATTGGAAAATACAAAGCACGTGTTTGCAAAATTATTTAAACCCACGCCAATGCAACGTGTTGTTGACCTACCCAAAGCACATGAGACCTTAAATTCCACATAAAGCATATGCAAACCAGTCAAAGAAACACCGACTAGGAAGGATGGATCATCGATTAGAGACGAAATCCCCATCTAACCACTGACTAATTACAGCGCCATGGAACCACCTAATACTGTTACAACGTTATCACTCAATGTTTCTCTGTCGGTTACCACCAAGGGCATTGCAGCAACTCAATTTTCCAATATGCATTCATTTCCAATGTCACTAACCATCCTCTGTATGTTTGATGAAATGCCAACGTGCCAGGTGGTTGTTTGGCATGCCATTGTTAGTAGGTGCACTTACAATAGGTCTGAGGTTGCTTTGATTTGTCCAAAGAATTGAATAGAATGCATGCTGTTCCTAGTAATTTTACCCTATTCAGTATGATGAGTTTGTGCTCTTTGAAATTTTTAATTTTGAAAGGCATACTCATTTTGTACTCTCCAACACATGTCCTCAAGTAGGTTACACTGTCCATCCTTTTATTAGAGAAACTGTTGCTTCTGAACCCAACATGGCTTCTGCTTTGTTGAGGCCTTATTTTCATAACTATTTCGTTCAGGGATGTGATGGTTCAATTATGATTGATAATGGTTCACAATAAGAGCAAAAAGCACTGCAGTGCACATCAAGGGGGTAGAGGGTGTGCAGTGATAGAAAAAGCCAAGGCACAAGTAGAGGCATCTTGTCTAGGTGTGGTTTCTTGTGCAGGCATAGTGGCATTGGCAGCAAATGATGCAATAATCTTAGCAAATGGACCAAGCCTACCAAGCTACAACAGGATGGA
Source organism: Lathyrus sativus (assembly GCA_963859935.3). Taxonomy (NCBI): domain Eukaryota; kingdom Viridiplantae; phylum Streptophyta; class Magnoliopsida; order Fabales; family Fabaceae; genus Lathyrus; species Lathyrus sativus. The sequence goes on from OZ012740.1 coordinate 668,816,485, forward strand.
GAAATGCATTGCTTTCCAATATTCCTCATCAGCATCTCTCAATTGTCAAGCATGTGATAGGGTTCAACTATTCCACCTACGGAAATAGTTCAAACTCTCAAGACCAAGCACCTCAATTTGAATTTAATAAAATTTATAGCTTGTGAGATTACAAAAAGGAGAACAAAGGGGTAGGGGTTAAGTATGTGTTGTGTTGCACCTTTTACACGTAGATATCAATTGAATTGAAACATACGAGCTTTAAACTATTAGGCTTTGTTTGGGAGTTTGGAGGGGACAAGAAGAGAGGGATTTGAGAAGCGGGAAGGATAGAGGAGAAAGAATTGAAGGATTTTGGTAGAGAGAATTTTGGAGGGTTTACTTTTATTCATAACAAAAAATCCCCCTATTTTGGGGGAATTCAAAATTTGTATTGGATGAGAGTTTTGGAGGATTTTGAAGGGCTTACATAAATTCTTCAAATATATTCTATGTTGCTATAATATTCTGAAAATTCAAAATATGGTAGTGAAAAACATTCATTTTTCATTCTAAATTTCAAAACATGTTAAAGATTTGTCTACTTTTTCTACAAATCTAATTCCTCAAAACCTTCCCTTCCCCTCCACTAAACTCGCAAACAAAGCCTTAGTGGTGGTGGATGGGGAGGAAGAAGAACCTGTATATGATCAAGTAAAAGCACTAGATGGAAATAAATTGGTTGCTAGTTGTGACACAAATAAAATCTTAGATTTGACTTGGTTAAGATAATGCACTTCCAAAAGGCTTTTGATGCCCTCATTTGTCTCCTTCAAGACTCTTGAATGAACTTTCATGTTCATCTTACATACAAAAGGTTTCATCTCTACGCAAAATCATGTCTATATTATGACCAAGAGACTCATGAATGAATCAATCATCATTTACAAAAATAACTTCTCTCTCAAACTCAATTTCTCAAGTAATTTCTCTTTTTTTCCAAGATTCCATCCTAAATTGTAAGAATCCCTACTCTTAATAATTAGGTTTTAACAGAAACAACCCTAAGATCCAAATTTGCAGTCTCAGAACAATAAAAGCATCAAATGAATATCAAATCAATATCAAAAGCAATAAACCAGAGTATTGCACCTAAATAGAACAACAGCTATTGAAAACCTAAGCGATAATAAAAATAATAGTAGTTATTGAGGTGAAACCTGAGACGGGCTTTGGAGAGTTCGGAGTAGCAGTTTCCATAGTGGCGGACGAGGGAGAGTAGATCGGTTGATTTAGAGGCGGCAACAGAAGGTGCGAGATGGAGATTGGGAGACGATGAAGAAGAGAAAGAGGAACGGAGATGAGTAAAGTTGTGAAGAGACGAAGAAGTTGATGAAGAAGATGAAGAATTGACGAGTCTGGAATACAAGGTAGCACAATTCCAATTCCTCCTGAACATGGTGGTGGTTGCGGCGGCGGTGGTGATTATGGGTGGTTCAGTGGTAACCCGCCGATGGAGACAAAAGCAGAAGAACCTATAATTCAATTTTCAACTTATTGACTGACCTTGAGTTGCTCCTTTCAAAGAGTAATAATAACATAATAAACATATTTTTTTGGAATAAAGAGTGAATTTAATTCTTAAACTTATTTTTTTTATTAATTAATTTGTAAATTATTAAAGTTAATCAAACTGTTTTTTTAATTACTATTCTTTGGTTTTTGGAATAAACTCTAAATGATAGAACATATTTTTAAACTACCTGATTTCGATATAATCCGAAAAATAACATTTAGTGAATTTTTTTAAAAAAATTATTTTTTTCTAAAATACATAAATATTGACGTGGAAAACTTTAAAATATTCATGTTACCCACAAAAATAAAATTATGCATGGCATGGAAGCCCAACTATTTGGTGTCAATCAATAGGCTAAATCAATTGGAATATATGTATAGATATTTAGAGAATGCCCGAATTCATATAGCGCAAGTGTTATAGTTTTTTTATAAAATATTATATTTTAATAGATATTATTTAGTATAAACAGAAGTGTGTCTTTAACTATTTTTTCACACTTCTTTTTAATTTCTTCTTAATTTTTTATTCACTTGTTATAACATGAGTGCTAAAAGAAATGTGCATGTTTTTTTTGAGAGTCAAGCTATCGATGAAGATGCGTTTTTGAAACATTCGGAGTTTCGAGCAATTTGAGAAGAACTCAATTTTTTGGTTAGACAGAAAGATTAATGATGGTGAGAGAATTAGAAGTATTAAGATACTTGTTTCGTACATCTCTATTGCGAATGATAATGATGATATCCAACATATGTGGGTGCCACTTAAAGATGACAAATGTTAGGGATATGATATTTGCACCGGATGATATTGTTCTGTACTCTTAGATATGTTGTGGTGTTAAGTCTTTTTATTTGTTGTTTGTGTTGTTGTTTAGACATGTTTATGTTCGTTTTGTTGAAACCAAAAGTCGTTGTCTATATTAAATTGCAAGGTTACAAAAAATTTAACAACATAATAAATTATCATTAATACCTTGTTCCAACATTGGGACAATGTTTATGTGTGTCCGGGATGACCACATATACCATATTTTCTTTCCAATTTGTTAGTCGTATCCATTTCAATTCAAATACGCATGTTGTTAGAGCGACCCTTTTTCTTCCTTTTCATATTTTCGTTGTGCCAAAATCACATTTCTTTGATATGTAGGCCAATATTCATCTTTTGCTACCATAGAGAAGCTATTGTTGTATACACCGAATACGTTTACAACTTTGTAAATGTCTGATAGATACAAGAAAGCATCTTGGCAAACACTTGATCATGCCGCAATAACATGGGAGTAAGACATAAAGAGAGACTTGAAACTTTCTGCAGTCGCACCAACCTCTATGTAGTTCAACCCAATAGTATCCCTTTGGCACCCCCTCATTGTAGTACATTGGATCCTTTACACTAAAATTGTATTTATGAAGGTCAAATATTGTAACCACATGTGTGCTAACTTTGATAGTTTCCCTCTTCATAACTTTCATGCAACTTTCACTAAACAAATTCCCTAATTGTAACACTGAACTCCATTTTTTTTCATTTAATTCCAAACAGTGATCCCAACCTAAAATAGATTGCTCTCACCAATGCGGTTATAGGTAGGTTTCTAACTCTTTTGAAGACATAACTCATTGATTCCACAAAGTTTGTTGTCATGTGGCCCCATTGTCGACCCTCGTCAAACGCCCTAGTCCATTTCTCCATTGGAATATTATCGACCCACCTTAATGCATCCACATTTGAAAATTTAATTTCCTCGCAGTAGTGTCTGAATAATGGTTGATTTAAAGCATACCCTACGTTCATAATTTTTTTTCTGAAGACTCTTGTCTTTGATTTCCCGCATGAAGTTTATTATGGTATGTCTAATGCAGTAGACATGAGTAGAAGGAGGATTTTACCAACCATCATCAGGATTATTGTATGCACTCTCAATAGATGCATGTCTATCTAAAATCAAACAGATTTTAGGTTGTGGAGCAACGTGTGTTATGAGATTATTAAGAAAAAAACTCCAACCACCACCAGTTTCACCTTCAACTAGAGTGATTGCAATGTGAAAGTTATTATTGTTGTCGTCTTGTGCCACTGTAATAAGTAATGTGCCATTGTATTTCTCGTACAACCATATTCCATCAATTTGAATAACAGATTGCATAACACATGATCGTTAGTATAGTTGGCGTAGGAACTTCACCTTCAAAGAAAGTGCCAATTCAATTGGCCATGTGCAAAACATTTGCCTACAAAATTTGACTTCGTTGCAACATGGTTCAGTCAGTCCAATTGGCGCAGACACTTAAAAATGAACGTGAGCGCCAATTGAGATGTCTTGAGATTTTTGCATGAATGCAAAAGTTGATGCATGCATTAACTACGTATAACTACACCTTTACTCCCCAATAACCTGCATTCAATGTAAAATAAATTCCTCACCAACATTTCATCTATCCCTTCAGTATAAATAACACTCGTACTCACTTCATTTTCATCACCATCAAATACTCACATTCTCTCATATTTTCTCACTAGCAAAATGAATCTTTTGAACATGTGATAAATGCATAGAGGAATCATTTACAACATTAGTTCATGTGTAAGTTTTTATTTCGCTACGATTGCAGTTAAATTTTCCTAACCCATTATTTTTGTGAAAAAACTTATTTATCTTTTTATAAGGATCCGTCGAAATTTCATACCCGCGTCCATGAATATATCGTACCCAAAGAGTTTATTCAACGTTATTTAGAGCGTGTCAGTTTTGGTCATGTTATCAAAATCATGTCCTACTATGCTTATGCTAAGTTTGTACTTACTCTACAAGAAAGATGGAGACCCGAAACACACATTATATTTCTTTCAACCATTGAATGTACCGTAACACTAGAAGACATGTACATGTTATTGGGTCTACCTATTGAGGATAAGTCGATTAATGGAAAGACCAACTTAGCTAATTCAATATGCGAGAAACTTTTGAGTTCCAACTTGTTAAATGATAACCCGATCAGTCAAGGTATTTTACTGTTGCGCCTTAGAAATTATTACAAAAATATAAAATTAGATGAAAGTTCTACCGAAAAAAAAAACTAGATGTTCTAGTATTATACTAATTAGTTCTTTGTTATTTTTGGATAATACTGGTTGTAGTATACATATTATGTATTTATCTTTTTTTAAAATATAGATAAAATATGAACATTTAGTTAGGGTTCTGCTTGTTTGTCATATCTCTATAGCTCTTTGTGTAAAAACGCAAAGAAATGCACATCTATATTTTATGGATGCGTCGTTTTACTCCAAGCATGAGGTTGGTCGAGATTGTCGTTCCTAGCACCCGTCAACCACAACAACTTCATATTCCCCTTGCAACAAGTAAGTTTACAACATTATTTCCATTTACTTACTTTAAACTATTAATCCTATCTAATTTATTTTTAAACTTTTTTGTTTAGGTGGTTCTTCCGTGGGATGAATTACAACAGGTGTCTTAGACACTGTATCACTCAATATGGAAATTTCTTGGATCACCTATAACCAAATAATGTATTGTCACTAAACTAATTATTTCAGAATAATTTATTTTTAATATTAACCATTTACTAAACTAATTTATTTTTCCTCTACAATTCATTTGAAGGCCGTAAATGGGTCTTGAACATCAACGTGAAAGGAATAAAGAAGATGAAACCATTTGGATTGCAATAACACCGATCATCATATTCACCAATATGGAGATATACCATAATGACCATGTGAAATTGTAGTTTGGCATGCATCAAAAAATTCCAGATCACCCGAGGTGCCTCAGACAATGACATCAATGTAAAGTCACGAAACAATGGAACTTTGACGATTGGAAAGACTTCGCTAAAGTTCAGTGTTGTCAATAGAGGCACTGCCATTAACAATTCTTTACCAACACTCATGCAAATCGAAATAAACCAACTCATAATTATATATATATATATATATATATATATATATATATATATATATATATATATATATATATATATATATATATATATATATATATATATATATAGGTATAGATCGCTTACAATTGTGTTTTTCTCCAAAGATAGGTATTTATATGACCCACGTCAAACCATTTACACGCAACAACCTTCAACATCTAACCCCACACAAAATTACCAAACCACTTACACACAACATCTTACCTAACAAAATTACCAACACGCAAATACTTAAACCCACAACCAATACATGTCACACACCCAACCAGAAAATCAAGAGCATACTTATCGTACCTCAAAAAATAAGAATGCGACCTCGCGATGTGCAGTCGCACACTCGCAGGATGTACTTAACAGAGCTGCCACTAAACTTTATTTATTTCCAAAAAAAAGAAAGAGAAAATATCGATAAAACCCAAATAACATCAATGATATTGGTCATGCAACCAAATTAGAGTTTGGGAGTCGATTACACAAGGGGAAGGTATTAGTGTAACACCCCGAATTTTAATTGGAATATTTTAATTAATTCATTTAATTGAGAATATTCAATTTTGGTGATTTTTCGTTTATTTGGTGGAGTATTGGAAAAATGTGCATTTTTGGGTATTTATTTGATTAATAGCATATAATATTAATTTATTAGTATTATTATTAATTAAAATGAATATAAGTGAAATAAGGGTAATTTGGGCATTTGAAGGAGTTAGTAAGGGTAATGAGGGAAAAGCCCAATTTGTGAGGCCCAAGACTAAGTTTAACAAAATAGGGTTCTGAAGGGAAATTAGAATTCATTTGTGTTAACCGTGAAAGTTTGGTGGTCAGAGCTCTGAAGGAAAGGTTGGAGGCAAAAGATTCCCAGAGTTAATAGTGAAAGCTTTGAATCGGCTAAGGTATGGGGAGTATAACTTTTCATGATTTTCCATGTATGCCTTTCGATTATGTTTATGGTTGATTTAAGATTTAAGGTATTTTGGGTTGAATGTGAGAAAATTAGGGAAATTGATGATAAGACTCTGAGGTTATGGCCAGTGGTATGTATCACTGAATATTTGAGATGAGGAGTAGGAAACCTTTGCCTTCGTGGCCAAAACCTTAGATTATTATATATCTTACCATAAGGGATAAGAATATGTGATATGAGAAATTATGATGCCTTAGGGTGTAATTGGAGAAAAATTTGTGATTCAGAACATGAATAGGTTGCCGGAATGGCCTAATAAACCGTAGGTTTGGTGCCGTTATCGCCGTATGACCTTAGGGATGTTTTGGGGGAATTGGGTAAGTGAATCGTAGGAGGAATTTGGTGAAAATAAGTTCTGGTGCGTAGCAGAATTTACTATCATCACACTGTTCGCCTAGCGAAGAAAAGCTTCGCCTAGCGAATCATGTTTTCCCAGACTCACCTAGCGAAGAAAGCTTCGCCTAGCGAAGAAACTTGTTCCGACTCACCTAACGAGCATGCCAGCGAACGTAGCAGAGTTTCGCGAATATTGATCGTGTGCAGCGATGTCGTGATGTTTGAATTTGTGATTTCTGTGATGGATTACCATGAGTATGACAGTGGGTTTTATATGATGTGTACGTGAGGACATGATGATTTATATGATGTGGTATAATGATATTACCATGATATTGGGTGAATTATGTGATAACATGAGATATGATGATTTATGTGATTTATGTGATGATAATGAATATGATGAATGATGATGCATCATATGTTATATTTTGAGGATTATTATTGTGACGTGTGCATCATGTATTCATGTGCATCCGGACTTCGGTTCAGGACCTCGATTACTTTGGCTTTAATCCCATTGTGTGGATGTGAAGTATTTTAATGTGCTCCGGTTCTCTAGTAAAATCGATCCTATTGATGGGGATCTATAGAGGGTTGATGGCGCAGTGTCCATCGAGCTGAGACGATTGATACCACATACATTGAGTTGTGTTGCATTGCATCAATGAGTCTTTTTGTACGAATTATGACATTGTGGCCTTTGAGGCATTTTTTGAGGAATATGAATGTGTTGAATATGAGTAAAATGCCATTTATGTATTGATTGTTATACATTGATTATTATGAATTGTTTTACTCGCCCTGCCTGTTTGAATGTTACCTCCACGTGGGTAACATGCAGATGACCAAGTTTAGCCGTGGACGCCGTCGAGGAGTTATTTTTGAAGTTTTAGAGTCGTTAGCCTTTATGGTTAACTTAGAGGGTCTTGCTCTGATATGTAACATCGGGTTGGGTTCTTTGAGTTGATTTTATACTGTTGAAGTTATTTTGCTTATTTTCCCTTTTGAGGAGGAACCTTGATTTATGCTTTGAGTTTCGATGTTTTATGATATTTTGATGTATTTTGGGAAAAACCCGTAGTTACGGAGTATGGACCTATTTTGATGACTTTGAGAAATGTACGCCCTTTTGGTGGCTTTTTAATGAGATTTATTTATTCACTCTGATTTTTGTGTTATTTTGCCTTAATAATTTTTGGGTAGAAAAAGGGTGTTACATTAGTGGTATCAGAGCAAGTCGGTCCGTCCGACCAAGTTTTTATGTTGTTAGGGGTCAGTCGATAGTGTGAGAACATTATTGATGAGTTGTTTTCTTCTAACCTTGTTGGTGGTTGTAGATGGCAGGAAGGAATGATCGCGCTATTGCTGATGCGCTGGAATCACTTGTCCAAGTGATGGCTCAGAATGGTGAACCTCCATATGAGTTCCGTGCTTTGGGAAAGTTTCAGAGGAACAATCCGCTGACTTTTGTGGGCACTCATGACCCTGATGGTGCGAGAAAGTGGCTGAAAGTGATTGAGAAGATTTTTCGAGTTATGGCATGCACTGATGCGCAACAGGTACAGTTTGGTACGCATATGCTGGCAGAGGAAGCTGAGGACTGGTGGGATAACACTCGTCAGAGATTAGAAGATGTTGGCATTGCAATAACTTGGGTTATGTTTAAGGAAGAGTTTCTGAGGAAGTATTTTCTTGAAGATGTTCGGGGAAAGAAAGAGGTGGAATTTATTGAGCTGAAGCAAGGTAATATGACTGTGGCTGAGTATGCGACAAAGTTTGAGTATTTGGTAAAGTTTTGTCCGCATTACAACCGTGTTGATGTAGAGATGTCGAAGTGTCTCAAGTTTGAGATTGGTTTGAGACCAGAGATTAAGCAGGGAATTGGGTACCAGCAGATTCGTCGATTTTCAGAATTGGTGGACAATAGTATAATTTACGATGAAGATAGTCGAGCTCGATCTACTCACTACAAGCAGCTGGGTGAGAAGAAAGAGAAAGGTTAGTTTAGAAGAAAATCGTATGTGACTTCTGGTGATAAAGGGAAGCAGAAGGCTTCTGATGGGAAAAAGCCAAGTGGGGGAACGACTACTGCTCCAGGTAAGTGTTATAAATGTGGCGAGCAAGGCCACCGTGCTGAGAATTGTAGAGCACTGAGATGTCATCGTTGTGGCAAGAGAGGCCATAGAGCTAGTGACTGCAAATACGAAGCTCCGACTTGCTTCAACTGTGGGGAGAAGGGTCATATCAATACCCAGTGTTAGTAGCCGAAGAAGACTGCTACTGCTGCTCAGACAAGTGGCAGAGTGTTTGCTTTGAGCGGTGTGTTGTACCCCAAAATTTGCCCAACTTTTTTCTTTACTTGGTTTATTGCATTAGCATTTGCATATCACGATCATTTACAGGGGATCAAGTGTTTATTTATGGATAGTCCTTTATTGGCTTCATGTTCAAGCAAAGACATAGTCAAGGAGCCATTAGAGGTTGTCAAAGGGGTAGGTTTTATCATTGGTGTGAGCATGAGGTAGAAGCTTGTTGAGTGCCTCAGAGGTCATGGTGGAGTGGAGATGGTCACTCAGTTCATCTAAGCAATGCTTGAGCAAAAAGGAGGGAATTAGGGTTTTCAATTCTGATCAAGATAAATGTATTTCTTGGGGCAAGACTTGTTTCCATGGTCTTCCATATATCTTGATATGTTTGAGGATGAGAGGTTGACCACCAATTTTAATCAAAGGAGCTTCAATTGACCAGTCAATGGGAAATCAAGAGATTTGGGAAAAAGTCAACCGTACAGTGAAAAAGTCAACTCATGACTTTTTGAGGTCAAGATCATAATTCTTAAGTTCAATGTGACAAATGGATGGAATTTGAACAAGAATATCAAGGGAATCATAAAAAAAATTAAGAAGAATGAAATATACCCGTGCGGGTATATTGGGGTTTTAGAATGAAATATACCCGTGCGGGTATATTGAGGTTTTAGAATGAAATATACCCGTGCGGGTATATTATGGTTTTAGAACCTTTTCATAAATGGAAGGTTTATGTTTGGAACGACCATCTTCAAAGCCATTTTTCTTCATGATCAAGGTTCCAAATGAATTTTTCTCCAACATCAAAGTTGTTCCTTGTATTACAAGCTTTCCAAAAAGTCCTAGAAGTCCTCCATTGGATTTGTGAAGCTCAAGTTATGGATGCGCAAATTTGGAAAAAATAAGACAATTTCATAACTTAGAATTTTTTTTCTAAGTTGTTCATGGGCAGTTTGCTTGCCACGATTTTCAACCACGAATTTCATGGTCTTCCAATGGTCCAATGGAACTTTCATCAACATGAAAGTTGTTATACTCCATGCCCTCTTTCATTTGTGCCCAAGATCAAAGTGATTGGATTTGTGAGCACAAAGTTATCATTGATCAAAGTTGGTACATTGAACATGTTTTCCAAAGGTTGAAATATGGATTTTTGCTGATTCATTTTGTTCATCAGCCTTAACATCCCCCCATGCGCATGGGAGACTGTGTTTGTTGCTCCCAAGTCTTGCCAAAAATAGCCAAACCCCCTTTTTGCCATTTGGTCCATTTTCAAATAATTGCCTAAACAAGTTTTGAGCCAAAAATCTGCCACTGCCCAATGCTTTCTCCATGTTGCTGCAAGCTGGTCAAGAAAGCTACTGATGCATAATGATAGCAGCAGTAGCTGCAGCACATTTTCAGCATCCACCCTTTATTCAAAAATATGATGGAAAGGATGCAAATCTGCCCTTAATTCTTTTCACCTCAGTCAAACCCTAAAAATCCCCTTCTCACTGGGTATTTAAGCTAAGCAGCAGTTGAACCAAACCCTAGCCACCATTTTGAGAGAAATCAGATTTTACATATTGTGCACTCCTTTGAAATTCCCACGAAGAAATCACTTGCCTCTTCAATCTTTTCTCAAACTTTTCACCATAACCTTGTTATCTTTATGCAAAATAGAAGTGGGTGACTCTGTTCTCTTTCAAGTTATTCTGAAGTCAGTTGGTGGTTTGTAAGAAACTAGGAGTTTCAAAGCTGTGAGTTGTGCTGCTAGTTTGCTTTGGAGGCTGCAAGAGGTAAGCGTCACACAACTCTTTGGTTATTGTATCATTAGCATTAAAAGCATGTGTTGGGTTCTGTTTTAATTTTGGTTAACTGTTTTGAGTATGAATATGCCATGAATATGCCTTTAATATGTGTTGTCCCTGTATTCTGAATCATGAGTGAGGTTCTGTTTTGGCTTGGTTTATTTTGTCACAGATGTGTAGGTTCATGTTTTTGGCTAGGTCATGTGTGAAAATATACATTTGTGTGATAATGGTATTGTGATGTTAAAATACAACAGCTGTTATGTTTTTATTGAATTTGTTATGAGTTTTCTTGCAACATATGTGTGAGTTCTTGTCTTGAAATCATATGCATATATTTCATGTGTGTGTGTGTGTGTGTGCAAACTGTTTTGAACTTTTCTTTGAAAATGTATTTTAACACATAAGTTGCATGATGCTGATATCACCCATCATTTCCAAATTGGTAAGATTTTGTGCTACTTGCTGTTTGTAAGCAAAATACCCTGTTTGTTTGAAGCTGTTTTTGAGTTTTCATCTTTGTTGAGGCATAACATGTTAACTTCATCTATGATCATTGTTAGAATCTTTGGCTGCTAAGTTCCTGCTGATAATTCATGTTATTTGTCTTTTCAACCTTAAGTGGCTTTACACTCTAGATGTGTATAAACTCATAGCATGAATTGGGATTGATAAGCATATACCCCCACGGGTATATAGTGTAAGCAGTTTGATAGGCATATACCCCCACGGGTATATAGTGTAAGCAGTTTCAATAAGCATATACCCCCACGGGTATATAGTGAAAGTATCTAACTCATATGAGTTGTCTTCACCAAAACATAGATGGCTTTGAATCTTGATTCTACATGTTTTAGTTTTGTGTTGGTGTGTTTGCACTATTGGCTGCCATAGAGGATGTATGTTTGCATGGCTCCTTTAGACTGTTGTTTTGTTGTGTTGATCATGAGGATTTGGTGCTAGCTTAACATGATTTTGTTCAGATTTGTGTTTTGGTTTTTTGTCAAAAAATCATTTCTTCATGTGTTTGAGTTGGATAGTTCACCAAGCTGTCAACTTATTTTCTTAGCTTTGTTTGTGAGTTTGAAAAATATCATTGAGAATATTACTTAGATTGAACATTGTCATAATGGCATTGATTGATTTGAATTGATGGGAATTGGTCACTCTTACTGCTGTGAGTTGAAATTGATGTATGATGTTGTGTATGTGAACCATGGATGGGATTTGGTGTTGGGTATTGGTCTTTATTTGTTATTGCAAATTACAACTGCTTCTACTACTTGATGTGGACAATACCATGTTTCTGAAATTCATTATATCATGCTGTGAAACTTGAGTACATCAACCTGCTGATCTTTGTTATGTTTGCCATGTTAAGTTCTCTACCTGTTGCTTTTAGGATTTGTTTTTCATGTTGCTTATTTATGCAAATCCAGGCCTTGGTCATATGTTAGCTGCTGTTATGATGACAGTATTTTGGTTATTGTTCTCATTAATGAATAACTAGCTTGTACACTGCTGCTAAGATCATTTTTGAATGTAAAATTGTTTTGTCTTGGTGTGGAAATTTTGTATATGTTGAACTGTCTTGAGGATCATGTTTTAGGACTGTTTGTTGTTGTTGGCATGATTATATGTTGAAATGATCCATGATAAACATAGCTTTGAATTTTCCTGCTGTTGTCAGCAACTGCGTTTGTGTTAAGTTTGTCAATTTATACATGTTCATTGATGCATACATGCTGGCATTGTGACAACAAGTTTTGTGGCACTTAGCATTTTCTATTTTGGATCTAAGAAACAATTTCATGGGTGTGTGCAAACTGTTTGTTTTATACCAGCTGTTGGAGCATATATTTGTCTTTGGACTTGTTTTTTTTCTTTGATGTGCTTATGTCTTGTAAATATTAAACCAATTGTTGTCATGAGCTGTGAATGAATTGATCATTATAGGCCACTTTGTTTCATCTTGTTTCTGTTGCAAACAGTTTTGGGAGACATCATAACAGCCTCATGTAATTTTGAGTTTTTTTTGCTGACAGTGTATTTTTTAAGCCCTTAGATGTTTGATTCATGTTCTGTTTAAATCATGGTATATTGGATTTGTATTGTTTGAGTTTGTGTTGATTCTGCTATCATTCTGTTTTGGTCATTTTCAACTCACGAACAACTTTACAACTCAACAACCATTTTGAGATTTAGTGAGGATTTGAGCTCAATTCTTTGAGAATAATCATAAGCAGGATATTTGAAACATGTGCAGGCTACTCTTTTGAAGATCATGTTGTTGCATTTGCTACCATTTCTGCCCTGAATTTGCAAATAAGATTTCTGCCCTGAATTTGTCATTTTTTACACTGAACTTCCACCAGTGGAAGTTCCTTTAAAAACTGCACGAAAATATTTTCTGTCAATTTTTGCACTAAACTTCCACCAGTGGAAGTTCCTTTAAAAACTGCACGAAAATATTTTCTGTCACTTTTTGCACCGAACCTCCACCAATGGAAGTTACCTTTAAATTTGTCTGGAAAAAAAAACTTTTGGTCAACCTTTGCACCATTTATCATCTTCATCATCTACGTATTGGTTGGAGTACCATTTGTCTAATATGTTAGTGTGTCGTTTATATTTAATTTATCTCTCTTCATTTTTATCTTATTTTTACTTTATTTTGAATTAATGTGTTTCTGGTTTATCATTTTATTTCACCTTGTTATTTTCTTTCTCATTTCATCTGTGAGTGGATTATTTAGTGTTTACTTGGCTTTGTGCCATGATCCCCCTAGGATTCCTAGTCCCTCCGTTTAGGATGGGAGTAGGAGAGACATTAGGTGTTCAATCCTTTGCATGATAACATTAGGTTAATTCTTCCTTTTTATCCCAACCTTAGGAGCATTGTACATGATAATTATAGGGTCCAGTTTCCCCTTAGATCGAGTCTTTCTCTTCTCACCTCAAACCAATCATAAAACACCTAATAAAGGTTAGTGAATGTCGTACGTTACGAGCCTTAAGCTATTTGGGAAATGGTTGTTGGAAGGTTTCCTTTCAATGGCTTGATTGTTTAGTATAGCACCCTTTGGGTGATATGCGACGCATTCACTCCTAAGTCATAGTCTCTAGTGTGATATGAATTGCAAACCAATTCAAAAACACTTCTTTCTCTAAAAAACACAAAAAACAAATCATTCAAACCCTTTTTGCCCTTTGGGGCCTTTAATCAGAAAAATCTTTTCAGGAAAAGAGTGTTGTTAACTCTTAGTTCTATCGCAAACGATAACGCCTAAGTCTCCCATGCTCGAGCTGCATACACCAACTGCTAGAACTACTTGTTAACCCTACTCGGGCCTAAAAAACAAGTTGAACAAATCTGTGTTCCCCTCTAGCCCGAACTACGTTTGCTCTGATCTTTCATTCCAGATGAAAGTACGTAGGCACAAGACGCGATGTCTTGGTGAGCAACTTTTCCCCCTTTTCACCCGTAGTTAGTCGAACTACGTTGACTCTGACTTCTCATTCCAGATGAGATACGTAGGCATAAAGCGCCATTGCTTTGCCGAGTCACTTTCTTTTTCCTTTGTCCTCAAGCCTATAGTTAAATAGTTTCAATCACCCTTTTAGATAGACAACAAGTGTGGATCTCGTCGAGTACAACGAACGTGAGGGGTGCTAATACCTTCCCCTTGCGTAACCGACTCCTGAACCCGAGATTTGGTTGCGATGACCGATCTTATCCCTCTTTTCGTTAGGTTTTCTCTGAGCGTTACCTTTCCCTCTCTTGGGATAAATAACGCACGGTGGCGACTCTTCTGTCATTGCCGGCCCTCGATTTTTGCAGTAGCGACAGTTGGCGACTCTGCTGGGGACCGGAATATCCCCTATGCGAGTCAATCCTAGTGTTTGTTTGTTTATTTTTGGGGTGTGTACATATGTGCTTTATTTTTCCTTAGGTGCTTTCCGCATTTTATTTTCCGCATCATATATCATATTGTTGTGCTTTGGGGAGGGATTGTTCCGTTGAGAGATAAGCCAGACCCAGGCTTGAGTATAGACTTAGCATTAGAAGTGGAGATTAGTGGTGAGCCTGTATGCTTTGCATGCACCAGCTAGCCATGAAATCCGCGCTCAGACGAGATTGTCTTTAACAATTTTCTTTCTAGCCCTTTGGGCTCGAAGGAGTTTTGGATCTGAGGATTGTCGACTCTAGGAACCGATCACTTGTGAATCAGCTAAGTGAGGCCTCTTCAAGAGATGATGATGCCAAACCAGAAAGGGTGAACGTATCGTCATTTCTAAAAAGTATGTGACGCTGACGAACGTATAAGATGCCAAACCTTGTCAGTAGATAGGTCCTTACCTGTGAGAGGGATGGGGGTGCAGGAAACTTTAGCCTTCAGACTACCCGGTTCTTCACAGTTTGGATGTCAGTGTGTGGTTATGACTACATCGAAGCCGGTCGTCTCAAACTACAGCGCAACAATCTTGATCCCCTAGTTGCATGTGCATTTTGCATTTTCATTTGCATATCATTAACATGTATTTGTGTTGCAGGCGCATATTTTCCCTTCGATTCTAGTGATCTTGTTCCTGTTCTGACATGGAGTCTCTGAAAAAAACAGTTGCCTACAAGCTCCCTTCTCCTGACATCAGTTCTTTGTTGCATTTGGTTGCCTTAGCAGATCAGAAGGTGAAAACAGAGTTAAAGGATTCCTATGGGAAGTTACTTAGTTTGGTGTGCAAGCCTTCAGTGTTCGAGTTGAATGACTTATATGCTCTGTTCCAGTTTTATGACCCTCAGTTAAGATGTTTTATTTTTCCTGACTATGTTCTGGCACCGACATTGGAAGAGTATGTCGCGTTACTAGGGGTTACAATATTGGATCAAATGCCTTTTTACCATGTTGATACCGAGCCTGACCTAGCTAAGCTCGTTTTAATCGTTCATCTTGATGCTTCAGAGTTCTCAGGAAAATTGACCAAGTTGAATGGAGTGTATGGGTTTCCTCTATCTGTTCTGGTTGACAAGGCTTTACAATGCGCAAAAGACGGTTGTTGGATTGCGTTCAATGCCATTCTCGCTCTGTGCATATATGGTATCATTCTGTTTCCCAACTTGCCAGACTTTGTAGATACAGACGCTTTCTATATCCTTGCTTCAGGGAATCCAGTGCCAACGTTGTTAGGAGATGTTTACCATTCCATCCATTACAAGAATGAAAAGCGAAGAGGTAAAAATGTGTCTTGCTGTGTACCCTTGCTGTATAGGTGGTTCTCCAATCATCTTCCGAAGAAAGGTCCGTTTGTTACTACTGTTAGCACCTCAGATTGGTCTGCTAGGTTAATGGGGTTGTTTGCAGAAAACATCGTATGGTTTGATCATGACATACTTGGCACATAAATCATATATAGTTGCAGTGGTTTTCCGAATGTCCCATTGGTCGGAAGGAAGGGTTATATTAACTATAATCCCTCTTTGTTGATTAGACAATTTGGATATGCTTTGAAGAGTCCTCCTAAGGAAGAAGAGATACAAGAATCTCTGTATCTCACGGGATTGCTAGAAGCTGATACTTTGGTCAGATTGGAGTATGCATGGAGTAACATTCATAGACGAGGCAAGGCAATGTTAGGGAAAAGCAACAATCGAGCTTTTGACCCCTACGTGGTTTGGATCAAGGATAGAGCTGCCAAGTCTCTAATGCAGTTTCCCTCAGTTGTGCCCTTGTACCCCGTCATGCCTGAAGAACCTACTACCGTGGATATTCAGAAGTACAACCAACTGTTGCGTGAAAAAGAGGAGTTGAAGAGAGCGAATGAAGAATTAGAGAAAGAAATTATCCGAATCCGAAGTGAAAAAATTGATGTTGTTCGTGCCTTCAAAAGACAGACTGAACTTGTTAATAAGTTGGGTACGCAATTGACAGAGGAGACTAGTTCCTGAGAACGAGTGGGTAAAGCTTTGAAAAGCGTCAGTGATGTCCTCTCCAGCAAAAAGAAAGAATTGGAAAAAGCTCACCTAAGGATATTCAAATTTGACATCAAATGGAATGCTCTGTTAACCAACAACAAGGAGAGGGAAGATAAACTTCGGCAACAGGTTGATAGTTTAAGGGCCAAGCTTCGAGATAGCATTGCAAAAGCTCCTGGTGAATATATGAGTCAACTAGAAGACAAGCGAAAACTCCGTGAAGCTCTTGCAACGTTGGAGGAATACAAATTGAGGGTCGACTTAAAGAAGCCCAGATTAGAGGATGCTTTTAGAGAGGATGCTTGGGAGGACCATGTCCAGAGTCTGCAAGATACTATCAAGAAGAGGAACTTGCTTATTCAGGGATTGGTTGACATACCTGATCATCCAGACACAAAAGAGTTGCTAGAAGAGTTCCGGACCCGATTCCGCTTTTGACGCTTTTTCTCTTATTTGCTGCTGTTGTTTGTATTCTGACCATCACCAGGGTTGTTGGATGAGGTCATGATGACTTTCTGTTGTATTCCTTTGACGATGTATGATGATACTCTATGTCTTATTTCATTTATGAAAAGTTTTCCTTGACTATCTCTGTGGTTCTTCCATTCTCTCACCATGCTCGTGGAACTAGAATCAAGGGGGGAAGTGTCCTTGAAACATATTTACATGTCTGCATTCTGCATTTTTTGCATCATTCTGCATTTACATTGCAGGTGTTTCTGTTAACCTAACCTCTTTTTGTGGTTCTCCAGATAGAGAGAGATTTTGTTTCAGGATTGAAGGGCAGCCTATTCACCGTTATTCTACACGAAGAAACCACCAGAGGATTATGGATCAAGTTCAGCTCGAGCTTCAGGAATTTTGTGACAAAATGACGCAATTCATGGAAGTTATGCAGACTGTAGCTAATGGGCAAGACCAATTTAGGACTTTGGTGCAACCTTTGATCGCACGGGTCGACGACGATGGTGTGTTACATGGAGGAACAACTACCAACCCACCTCTGGTTGAGCCTTAGCACGCTAATAACGTAATCCCCAATGCTGGCGGGAACGGAAACGACAATGGTGTTAGAAATGTAAACGTCACTGGGAATGATAATGGAAATTTTGGAACCAATGGTAATATCGGTGGAGGAATTGGTAACACCGGAGTTGGAGCCCGAAATGCAGGGAACGCCGGAAATGTCGGTCAAGGGAATGGGTATGGGCATGAAGTTAATGGAGTCAACCAGGGTAATCTGTATCAGCCATGGCTTAAGGATCAACAGGAAGACCTTTTCTCATTGAAAGATGAAATGTCCGCTGAAGTTGATAAAAGATTTAAGTTATTGGAGGAACAAATGAGGAACCTTTCTAATCAGAACTCCATGGGGCTGGAAATGGCCAATCTAGGGTTGGTTCCTGACCTAAGAGTGCCACTTAAATTCAAAGTTCCCACGTTCGACAAATACAAAGGGGATACTTGCCCAAGGGTTCATGTGCGATCCTACTATCGAAGGATGTCTGTGTATTCAAGCGATGAAAAGATGTTGATACACTTCTTCCAGGATAGTTTGTCTGGACCATCACTTGAGTGGTACATGGGATTGAAGCCCACTCAGGTTAGAAGTTGGAAAGATTTGGCAGAAGCTTTCATTAAGCACTACCAATACAACAGTGATTTAGCGCCAAACCGAGTGGAACTTCAGAATTTATCGCAGAGAAGTAACAAGTGTTTTAAAGAATATGCACAAATATGGAGAGAGCTTGCTGCTAGAGTTCAACCTCCCATGGTGGAAAGAGAGCTAACTGATCTATTTGTGGCCACATTACTGGGAATTTACTATGATAAGTTAGTGAGCAGCATGTCTGGGAGCTTTTCGGACTTGATTATTACCGGGGAGAGGGTTGAAAACAGTATTAAGATGGGAAAGATACAAGTGGCAGAAGGGACCTCATCTGGAGCTGGAAGAAAGTTTTTTGGTGCGAAGAAGAGAGATAACGAAACAAATACAGTGTCTGGCTTTAACAACCGAAAAAGATACCTGGATCAGCGTCAACAACGATCGTATTACCAGCAACCACCACAAGTAGCAAGTATCGCCATCCCGGCGGCACAGCCTCAGCAACAACAACCACGTCAACAACAGCATCAACGAACTCAACAACAGAATTATGCACCGGGACAGTTCCAAGATCGGAGAAGGGTGGTGGATAGGCAGTTTGACACACCACCAATGCCCTACGCTCAGTTACTACAACACTTAATTCAACTGCAGTTGGTCCAGAAAAGGATAATGGCACCTATAACTGGCCAACCACCTCCCGGATATAACGCCAACGCTAGGTGTGAATTCCACTCTGGCGCCCCCGACCACAGTATCGACAACTGTAAAGCCTTCAAACACAAGGTACAAGACCTTATTGATAGTAAGGCTATCAACTTCAATCAGGATGCGCCAAATGTAGATCAAAACCCCATGCCTAACCATGGTAGAGGTGGCGGTGTGAATGCTATTGTCAGTGAAGAAGGCCTGAACTTGGTGTCCAGGGTAGAGGATCTGAAGACGCCGTAGGTTTCGTAAAGAGCAAGTTGTTAGAAGGAGGGGTGTTCCCAGACTGTGGGAAGGATTGTGAAGACTGTATGATCTGTCCCGAAGGATGTCGGAATCTGAAGAACCATATACAACACATGATGGATGACAGTTTATTGCAATTTGATAGAATCTGTGAGAAGAATGTTGAAGAGGTAGTCATCGAGGATAAGGATGAGGTGGCCACCATATCCATCCCGTACAAAACAATTACAATTTCTGCGCCTCCGGCGAGGCCCACTATTATATTCACAAAGGTAGGGCCCGTACCCTATGAAAGTTCTAAAGCGATTCCTTGGAACTATGGGGCTGAGGTCTACTGCAATGGTCAAAAGCAGGAACTAAGGGGTTCACCGTTGGATTCTGTTGATAATTTGGTGGGAACTGGAGGAATGACTCGAAGTGGGAGAGTATTTGCACCACCCGAAATAAACGCAAAAAAGATCGATAAGGGTAAAGGAAAGATGGTGGAAGAGAATTCTCAGGCTAGAGAAAAGGAAACTTTGTTGAAGGACGCAGAGGAATTCATGCGCTTGATAAGAAGGAGTGACTACAAAATTGTGGATCACTTACAACAAACTCCTTCAAAGATTTCTATCTTGTCGCTGCTGTTATGTTATGAGGCTCACAGGAATGCTTTGCTCAGAGTTTTGAATAATGCTTATGTACCTCAAGAGATATCCATGAATCAGTTGGAAGGGGTGGTGGCCCATGTCAATGTAGGTAACGGGTTGGGGTTCACGGACCGTGATTTGACACCGAAAGGAAGAAACCACAACTTGGCTCTGCATATTTCACTTGAATGCCGAGGAACAGTGATGTCACATGTACTTGTTGATACAGGGTCGTCCTTGAATGTGTTGCCAAAGAAAGCATTGATGAAGATTGATCATCAGGGTCTTTATTGTACGCCCAGTGATTTGGTTGTGCGCTCTTTCGATGGAACCCGAAGATCTGTCTTTAGGGAGATAACTCTGCCTATCCAAGTAGGCCCGGAGGTGTTTGAAGCAGTTTTCTACATCATGGATATCCAGCCTGCTTATAGCTGTCTTTTGGGTCGGCCTTGGATACACTCAGCAGGCGCTGTAACATCGACTTTGCACTAGAAGTTGAAGTATATTGTGGATGGGAATATTGTAACTGTTTGTGGAGAAGAAGACATCATGGTGAGCCATCTGTCTTCATTCAAATATGTGGAAGTCGATGGCGAAATTCAAGAAATGTTGTGCCAGGACTTTGAGACTGTCCAAATCAAGGAAAAGGCGTCGGTCGAGGTCAAGGATCCAGAGGTTGCCATGTCATCATACAAGGAAGCGCGGGCCGTGGTGGAATCCGGATCAACACAAGGATGGGGGGAGGTGGTAAGCGTCCCCAACAAACAAGACAAGTTCGGATTGGGATACAACCCATATGTGTCTCCTTCACAAAACGCTCTGCATTACAAAGGACCTGTTCAGTTCACCAGTGGTAGGATGGTGTTTGAAAGAATCAGTGTCGTATCTGATGAGGAAGGAGATAGCGACTGCGATATGGATGCGTGGATCAAGCCATGTATCCCTGGCCAGGGTTTGAAGAATTGGACCATCGAGGAAGTCATCTCTGTGACCTATGAAGAATAATTGCTTTGTTTTGATTAATGTATCGCCCTATGTTCTGCCCGGAGCATAGTGGTCTTTATTTTGTAGGGCCTTATCTGTTATGTGTGCAAACAATCTTTTATCATTATCAATCAAAAGGCATCTTTTTCATTCAAAATTTTGTGATCCTTGTTTTTCTTGTTTTTATTTTCCAACAATAAAATGGCAATGTGGTTTGTGTTTGTTTGTTTGCATATCATTTAAGCATAAAATCATCATCATTGCAGGTTACACATTTCAGATACCATCGATTCAGACACGTCTATGACTCGGTGTGACTTTGACAATCCGATCTTTCAAGCAGAAGAGGAGGTTGAAGAAGACGAACACCTGCCTGAAGAGCTCGCCAGATTGTTAAGACAAGAGGAGAAGGTCATCCTGCCTTATCAAGAGAAAGTTGAGGTCATCAACCTGGGAATTGAGGAAGATAAGAAGGAAGTCAGAATAGGGGCCGCACTGCAGAGTGATGTCAAGCGAAGACTGGTTGAGTTACTCCAAGAGTACAAGGATGTTTTTGCTTGGTCATATGAAGATATGCCTGGACTCGACACGGATATTGTAGTTCATCGTCTGCCACTTCGAGAAGGATGTTTTCCTGTTAAACAAAAGTTGAGAATGACCAGGCCAGATATGGCAGTGAAGATCAAAGAAGAAGTCCAGAAGCAATTGGATGTTGGATTTCTTGCTGTGACAAATTACCCTTTGTGGGTCGCAAACATCGTTCCCGTGCCTAAGAAGGACGGAAAAGTCAGGATGTGTGTTGATTATAGGGACCTGAATAGAGCGAGCCCAAAGGACAATTTCCCGCTCCCTTATATTGACGTGCTTGTTGATAACACCGTGCAATTCTCAGTGTTTTCCTTCATGGACGGCTTTTCCGAATACAATCAAATTAAGATGGCGCCGGAGGACATGGAGAAAACGACTTTCATCACGCCATGGGGGACGTTCTGTTATAAAGTGATGCCTTTTGGTTTGAAGAATGCAGGGGCAACTTATCAACGAGCTATGGTGACTCTCTTTCATGATATGATTCATCATGAGATTGAAGTGTACGTCGATGATATGATTGCGAAGCCCCAAACGGAGGAGAGGCATCTGGTGAATCTTCTAAAGTTGTTTGAGAGATTGAGGAAGTTCAAACTTCGGCTGAATCCAAACAAGTGTACTTTTGGCGTGCGGTCAGGAAAGTTGTTGGGGTTCATTGTCAGTGAGAAAGGTATAGAGGTTGATCCTGCAAAGATCAAAGCAATTCAAGAAATGCCAGCACCAAAGACCGAGAAACAAGTTCGTGGCTTTTTAGGTAGATTGAACTACATCGCTCGGTTCATATCTCACCTTACAGCCACTTGTGAGCCATTATTTAAGTTATTGAAGAAAGATCAAGCGATCGTTTGGAATGAGAATTGCCAGAAAACATTTGAGAAAATAAAAGAGTATCTGCAGGAACCTCCAATACCGATGCCCCCAGTGGCCGGAAGACCATTGATAATGTACTTAACAGTTCTTGAGAATTCCATGGGTTGTGTTCTCGGTCAACATGACGAGACTGGGAGAAAGGAGCATGCAATTTATTACTTGAGTAAAAAGTTCACAGATTGTGAGTCAAGATACTCAATGTTGGAGAAAACTTGTTGCGCACTGGCTTGGGCCGCCAAACGCCTAAGGCAGTATATGCTAAACCATACAACCATGTTAATCTCAAAGATGGATCCGATCAAATATGTATTTGAAAAGCAAGCACTGTCAGGAAGGATTGCTAGATGGCAGATGGTTCTAACAGAATATGACATTCAGTATGTGTCTCAGAAAGCTATTAAGGGGAGTGTTCTATCAGAGTATCTCGCAGAGCAACCAATTGACGACTATCAGCCAATGAAGTTTGATTTTCCCGACGAAGACATTATGTACTTGAAGATGAAGGATTGTGATGAGCCGTTTCCAGACGAAGGCCCTGAGTTGGATTCCCAGTGGAAATTGATCTTTGACGGTGTTGTTAACTCCTACGACAGTGGAATTGGGGCGATCATTACAACCCCCCATGGGACGCATATACCCTTCACTGCCAAGTTGACATTTCCTTGTACCAACAACGAGGCCGAATATGAATCATGTATCATGGGTATTGAGGAAGCAATCAATTTGAGAATCAAGAACCTTGATGTCTACGGTGATTCAGCTTTAGTGGTCAACCAGATTAAAGGGGAATGGGAGACTCGCCAACCAAATTTAATCCCTTATATGAACTACGCAAGAAAATTGCTGCCTTTCTTCGATCGTGTAGAGTTTCACCACGTGCAGAGAGCAGAAAATCAGATGGCAGATGCCTTGGCTACTTTATCTTCAATGTACAAAGTGAATTTCTGGAACGATGCACCGAGAATTGTTATCTCGCGCCTTGATAGGCCGGCATTCGTCTTTGCAATAGAAGAAGCTTCTGATGGCAAGCCATGGTATTACGACATCCAGAACTTTCTCAAGAATCAAGAGTATCCGCCTGGGGCATCGGCCCGGGATAAGAAAACCTTGAGGAGGTTATCTGGTAACTTCTATCTGAATCCAGACGGTGTACTCTATCAAAGGAACTTTGACTTAGTACTGCTAAGATGTGTGGACGAAAAGGAAGCGAACCTACTTATGGAAGAGGTCCACGAAGGAGCCTTTGGAACACATGCAGGGGGCATGCCATGTCTCGAAAGTTGTTGAGAGCAGGGTATTATTGGTTAACTATGGAGTCTGACTGCTTCAAGTACGCCAAGAAATGCACAAATGTCAGATTTACGACGACAAGATTCATGTGTCGTCGTGTCCTTTGAATGTCATGTCATCCCCATGGCCTTTCTCTATGTGGGGCATTGATATGATCGGAAATATTGAGCCTACTGCATCCAATGGGCATCGTTTCATCCTAGTAGCCATCGACTATTTCACCAAATGGGTCGAAGCAGCTTCTTATGCCAATGTGACCAAGCAAGTTGTAGTCCGGTTCATCAAAAGGGACATCATCTGCCGATATGGAATACCTGAAAGAATAATTACTAATAATGGCTCCAATCTGAATAACAAGATGATGAAGGAGTTGTGCCAGAATTTTAAGATTGAGCATCACAATTCGTCTCCTTATCGTCTGAAGATGAATGGCGCTGTGGAAACGGCCAACAAAAACATTAAGAAGATACTACAGAAGATGGTGGTGACTTACAAGGACTGGCACGAGATGTTGCCTTTTGCTTTACATGGATATCGTACCTCGGTGCGTACTTCAACCGGGGCAACCCCTTTCTCATTGGTATATGGCATGGAAGCTGTCCTGCCATTGGAGGTCGAGATCCCGTCTTTGAGAGTTCTGGCTGATGTCAAGCTAGAAGAAGCAGAATGAGTGAATAACAGGTTGAATCAACTTAGTTTGATGGATGAGAAGAGGTTGGCGTCTCTTGCGTATGGACGTCTATACCAAAGCAGGATGAAGAAAGCCTATGATAAGAAGATGCGCCCCGAAGCTTTCAGGCAGGTGATTTGGTGTTGAAACGGATTCTCCCACCACAGAACGATCACAGGGGCAAGTGGACTCCCAATTACGAAGGTCCGTATGTTGTAAGGAAAGTCTTCTCTGGAGGAGCCTTGCTGCTATCAACCATGGATGGTGAAGATTTCACGTCCCCCGTGAACGCGAACGCAGTCAAAAGATACTTTGCTTAAAATAGACCCGCTGGAAAGAAAAAGAAAATCCAGGCAAGAATGGGGCATCTGATAACGAGAAAACGCATCGATTATATTGCTAGGTTTCATTGACGTTTTATCGCATATTCACCGTTTTAACACTCGATTTCTCGAGTTTTTCTTACCATTTTGCAGGTACATCAGTATATGGAGCTAAATCACGAATTAAGAACAAAAGGAACAAAAGAAACCATAAAGAGATGAAGAAATGAAGAAGCCTGCAAAAAGACTGCATAATTTGTTACAGCCACGATCGTCACAAGGGTGTCACGACCGTGACACCCCAATTTGAGCCATCACGACCGTAAGAGAGTGGTCACGACCGTGACACTTAAAAACCTCAAGTTACGAACGTGAAGACCTTGTCACGACCGTAACAAGGGTAAAACTTGGTTTTGACTCAGACTACGTCAAGGCATTACGTGAAGACCACTTCTCCTCTTACTTCTCCTCTTGGCATTACGTGAAGACCACTTCTCCCATTTTGTTGCCACATTCCAGCATTCCTTCAACAACTTCAGCAAGGCCCATGCAACAAAGGACCAAAAATCCAGCCCATTAAGGACTCTATAAATAGTACAAGCTCTGTGGACACAGGAGAGAGATTTTTTTATTCAAATTTCTGCGGAAGCTCTGCCGAACTGTATTACGAACCAACCTTTCTATTCCAGCATTATTTTTAGTTTTCTGTTTCGTTTTTATTTGTATCCAAACCAACCATATAACAATTTCCAACATCAGGAAATTGTTATACATTTATTTGTTTCTAAACCTTCAGCATTCGTTTATTTTTAATTTCCGCCAACTCCAAGCTTTCCGGTCTGTGGAAGGAGGAGTCTGCTCGAATATTTGTTAACCAGGTTTTTCATTATATTGCAATTTAATTTAATTATAATGTTTATTTATTTTTCTGCCATGAGTACGTTATTATTTAATTCTCTGTCTCTGTCTGGTTCAACATCGATGAGTAGCTAAACACCTTAGGGCAGTATGTAGTTATAACAAACTTAACCGGTAAATATAACCATAGGCTGAAAATAATTAATCACTTAACATTCTGGCTGATACTTTTTAATTGAAATAGATCTTTTTGTTACGAGAGTAAGAAAAGAGTATTAGGTTAGGTCAAGACCACAAGAGTGTGAGATTTTAACCAGATAGCTAAAGTTAGGCATTTAAATTAAACACAGCGAGAGCGCTTTAAGATAAATTAGAATTACTTAGTTTCCAAAAATTACCTCTAAACACTTATGGGCTAGCGAGAGCAGGCATAGGGCTTTAGGGATAAGATCTGATATAAGACCACGAGAGTGTGAGTTGAGGGTATTTAAACTGGTAACCTCTACCGAATAGATTAAGTGAACACCTTTATAAGTCTAGGTTAGATTGACCCACCTAAGTTAGTATAATTACATACCGACCGCCTTAATATTACTTTATTTAAACTTAAATTTAATTCCGCCTTTAACAGTCTTAAAAACCAACAAAAATCGTGACAATCATTCGCCTTAGCTAAACTAGAAGTTCATCTAGCACTAAGTAACCATAGAATCCCTGTGGATCGATAATCTTAAATATTACTTCGATAGGCTGTGCACTTGCAGTAAGATACCGCTAGACGCATAAGTAGACACGTCTTTAGCCCATCAAGTTTTTGGCGCCGTTGTCGGGGATTCCTTAATTTAGTTACTAGTGCATTTAGGTAGCATTGTCTAGACTAAGGTATCAACTATTTAATTTAATCTAATCTCCAAGTGTATGCCAAGTACTCGCTCTAAAAGCGAAGACTTGCAACCTCTAATCCCTGAATCAGAACGCTTCTTACACGTAAGAAGACGTATATTCGATTTCGAAAATAATTACAATATTCCAGATCTTCAATTAGATCTGCCTAAACCAGTCGTAAAATCAGAGGACGCAGAGATGGCTGAAGAACAGACTCATCCACTCAAGTATTACGCTAATCCTTCGCAAGCTGAACCGCATTCGAGCATTGCAGCGCCGACTATCAACCGAAATGATTTCGAACTAAAACCTTCGTTGATATCAGCCGTGCAACAAAACCAATTCGCCGGAAATCCTACCGAGAATCCGAATCTTCATCTTTCGATCTTTGTGCAATATGCAGATACCGTAAAAGCCAATGGAGTTACCCAAGAAGCTATTAGACTATGTTTATTTCCTTTTTCGCTTCGAGACAGAGCAAGAGCTTGGCTTCAATCTCTGCCTTCGAACTCAGTAACTACGTGGGCTGAACTTAAGAAAGTTTTCTTGAATAGGTATTTTCCACCTAGCAAGACAGCTATGCTGAGAGCTCAGATCAACGGATTTACGCAAAGAGAAAGTGAATCATTATTCGAAGCTTGGGAACGCTATAAGGATCTACTTAGACTTTGTCCACATCATGGATTAATAGACTGGATGGTCATCCATACCTTCTATAATGGACTCTTGTACAATACAAGAATGACAATTGACGCTGCCGTGGGTGGTGCATTGATGGACAAAGAATATCGTGATGCCTATACACTTATCGAAAGTATGGCTCAAAATCATTACCTTTGGGGAAGCGAGAGAGTCGCAACTGAGAAACCAACAAAGAGAGGTATGTACGAAGTAAGTAGTATGGACCAAGTCAATGCGAAATTTGACCAACTAAGCCAAAAGATCGATAACTTGGCCATAACACCTGCAGCCACCGTGGCTGCAGTAACACCTAACTGTGAGTTATATGGAGTCCCAGGACACGAAGTTTCTGATTGTCAACTATTGGCAGGAACTCCCACTGATCAAGTGAATTATGCTCAAGGAAACCCTTACTCAAACACATACAACCCAGGTTGGAAGAACCATCTGAACTTCTCCTATAAGAATAACAATGCTTATTACGCACCAGGTCAAGCACCAGCTACATCACCAGGATATCAAAAGACTGCTCCTAATATCCCTAGAAAATCGAACCTTGAATTGATGATGGAGAAATTTATAGCTAACCAATCTCAGACAAACAAGGACTTCTTAAACCAAAACATTCACACTAGTGAGCAGATTAAACAATTAGTGAGCAAAGTAGATGCATTAGCTACACATAACAAAATGCTTGAAACTCAGATTTCACAAGTAGCTCAACAACAAGCACCTACTGCTGCACCAGCTGGAGTATTCCCTGGACAACCTCAACCTAATCCGAAAGGACATGCTAACGCTGTAATATTAAGAAGTGGCAAGGAACTTGACGGACCTACCGATCCAAGACTTGACAATCCAGCCATGTACCAAAAACCGGATAAACCGACTGAAGTGGTGAATGATCCAGAAGAAAAGGAAGATGACAATCAAGAGGTAGTGGAGAAAGAACAACCTTATGTGCCTCCACCACCCTATAAACCACCAATTCCGTACCCTCAAAGATTAATAAATTCCAAGACGACGGGTCAATTTAAGAAATTTGTCGAACTTCTGAAACAGTTGAATATTACTATTCCGTTTACAGAAGCAATTACCCAAATACCCTCGTATGCTAAGTTTTTAAAAGAAATCTTATCCAATAAGAAAAAGATAGAGGATAACGGAACAGTTACACTTACTGCCGAGTGTAGCGCCATAATTCAGAATAAAATGCCTCCTAAGCTAAAAGATCCAGGAAGTTTCTCTATACCCTGTGTAATAGGAAAATTCGTCATTGACAAAGCTCTATGCGATTTAGGAGCCAATATCAGTGTTATGCCCTTAACGATTTGCAAAAGGCTAGACATGGGAGACCTAAGACCAACTAAAATGTTTGTTCAACTAGCCGATCGCTCTGTTAAATATCCTGTAGGCATACTAGAAAACGTCCCAGTACGTATAGGACAATTCTACATCCCTACTGATTTTATAATCATGGACATCTATGAAGACTCCACTACACCTATCATACTAGGAAGACCATTCTTAGCTACCGTCGGAGCTATAATAGACGTAAAAAGAGGAAAGCTAACCTTTGAAGTAGGTGAAGAGAAAGTTGAATTTGTTTTAACACAATTCTTACAATCACCAGCTATAGAGGATACATGCTATCTATTGGACGTAATTGACGAATGTGTAAGAGAAATGGAACTGAAAGAGACCACTTATTCTGAAATAATGAAAATTCAAATCCCTCCGATTTTCGAAGATGATAATTGGCGAAAATCGTATCAGGATGATAGTCTAAGCGAAAGTTTAGCACTTACACCGGATCCCATGCCAAGTAAAGATAAACCTACATTAGGATTAAAAACTTTACCTCATAACCTAAGGTACGAATTCTTAGACGTTGAATGTAAAAGACCAGTTATAGTAAATTCCAGTTTAGGAACTATAGAAACAAAGAAACTTTTAGATGTCTTGAAGAAATATCCAACTGCATTAGGGTATAACATATCTGATCTCAAAGGAATATGTCCTTCAGTTTGTATGCATCGTATTCTGCTAGAAGAAGATTGCAGAACCTCCAGAGAATCTCAAAGAAGAATTAACCCAACCCTTAGCACTGTAGTAAAAGAAGAAGTTAAGAAATTATTAGATGCCGGGATAATATATCCAATCTCTGATAGTGAATGGGTTAGTCCAATACATGTAGTGCCAAAGAAAGGAGGTATCACTGTTGTGAAAAACGCTCAAGGCGAATCAATATCGCAAAGAGTAGTGACGGGATATAGAGTGTGCATAGATTATCGTAAACTAAACAAAGCCACTCGAAAAGATCATTTCCCACTACCTTTCATAAATCAAATGTTAGAACGATTAGCCAAGCATTCTTACTTCTGTTATCTTGACGGTTACTCAGGATTTTTCCAAATCCCTATCCATCCTGATGATCAAGAGAAGACTACATTCACATGTCCTTATGGAACGTTCGCTTATAGGCGAATGCCCTTTGGATTATGCAACGCTCCTGCAACCTTTCAAAGATGTATGATGTCAATCTTCGCAGATTTTATAGACAACATCATGGAAGTGTTCATGGACGACTTCTCTGTATGCGGGCAAAGTTTTGAAGGATGCTTATCGAACTTAGAAATGGTGTTAGAAAGATGTGTAAAAGTGAATCTCGTGCTTAACTGGGAGAAATGTCATTTTATGGTCAACGAAGGAATAGTATTAGGTCATGTAATATCCGACAAGGGAATTGAAGTTGATAAAGCTAAGATTGAAGTAATAAAAGATCTTCAACCCCCTAAAACCGTTCGAGAAATACGAAGCTTTTTAGGACACGTCGGTTTCTACCGACGATTCATCAAAGATTTCTCGAAAATCACTAAACCTCTTACTGGTTTATTAATGAAAGACGCTGAGTTCATATTCAATGAAGATTGTCTTAAAGCATTCGAAACTCTAAAAACAGCCCTCATCACCGCACCAATCATGCAACCCCCTGACTGGAGATTACCTTTTGAAATCATGTGCGATGCGAGTGACTATGCTGTAGGCGCAGTTCTGGGCCAGAGAAAGGAAAAGAAACTTCATGCGATTTACTATGCCAGTAGAACCTTAGATTCTGCCCAGATGAACTACGCTACTACAGAAAAAGAATTGTTAACAGTTGTCTTTGCGCTTGACAAATTCCGTTCTTACCTAGTTGGAGCGAAAATAATCATTTACACAGACCATGCTGCTATCCGACATCTATTAACTAAGAAAGATGCTAAACCAAGACTCTTAAGATGGATTTTACTCTTACAAGAGTTTGATCTAGAAATAAAAGATAAGAAAGGTACTGAGAACGTCGTAGCGGACCATTTATCTAGAATAGAAGGTATTAAACCCGAACAAGTGCCGATTAACGATGATTTTCCGTACGAACAGCTGATAGCACAAATAGGAAGCGACCTAGCTCAGCTAGATATAAATGAACCAGAATCCGTGGAAACAATCCAGACAACTGTAGGACTGCCATGGTACGCTGACATTGTCAACTACCTAGCCGCAGGAACTCTTCCACCCGATCTAACCTATCAGCAGAAAAAGAAATTCTTTCATAATCTGAAACATTACTATTGGGATGAACCATTATTGTTCAAAAGAGGACCAGATGGAATCTTTCGCCGATGTATTCCCGAAGAAGAAATAGAAGATGTCATTGCTCAATGCCATTCATCTCCTTATGGTGGACATGCAAGCACTTCCAAGACTTGTGCAAAAATCTTGCAAGCCGGCTTATTCTGGCCTAATCTATGGAAGAATGTCCACATCGCTGTTATAAATTGCGATCGGTGTCAACGCACTGGCAATATTTCAAGAAGAGATGAGATGCCCCAAAAGGGAATTTTAGAAGTAGAAATCTTCGACGTCTGGGGAATAGATTTCATGGGACCATTCCCATCATCTTTCGGTAATAATTACATACTTGTAGCTGTTGATTATGTTTCGAAATGGATTGAAGCCATAGCTTCTCCTACAAACGATACACGAGTAGTAATAAAGCTTTTCAAAAATATAATCTTTCCCAGATTTGGTGTGCCTAGACTCGTCATAAGTGACGGTGGCTCGCACTTCATTTCAAAAATCTTTGACAAATTACTATCTAAATATGGAGTAAGACACCGTGTGGCTACACCATATCACCCACAAACAAGTGGACAAGTCGAAGTCTCAAACAGAGAAATTAAACAAATCTTAGAAAAGACTGTCGCCATATCTCGGAAAGATTGGTCATCTAAACTTAATGAAGCTCTATGGGCTTATAGGACCGCTTACAAGACACCCATAGGTACTACACCTTTCAAACTAGTTTATGGAAAATCTTGTCACCTCCCAGTAGAACTAGAACACAAAGCTTATTGGGCGATCAGAACCCTCAATATAAACTATAATGCTGCAGGAGAAAAGCGAATCCTAGACATTAACGAATTAGAAGAATTAAGGTTATATGCATATGAGAATGCTAAGATATATAAAGAAAGAACTAAGCGATGGCATGATAAACGCCTATCTAGGAAAGAATTTAGTGTGGGAGAAGTTGTACTCCTCTTTAATTCAAGGCTTAGGCTCTTTCCTGGAAAATTAAAATCTAGATGGTCAGGACCCTTTGAAATAACTAAAGTATTCCCGAGTGGAGCAATAGAAATTAAGGGTAGGAATAGTGAACCATTCATAGTAAACGGACAACGTCTAAAACATTATCATAAAGTTGAAAATAGAGATTATGCGAATAATCTAAAGCTTAGAATTGTCCACTAATTCCCCTGATTAATCTAAACCTAAGCATTACGTCAGGCTTTTGACAATAAAAACAGCGCTTAGTGGGAGGCAACCCATTTACTTATTTAATTATTTAAACTATTCTTTTCTTTTAGCACATTGTTATTTATCGTTTTTACTATTTGTTTAATTGTTTTGTCATTTTATAGTTTTATTTTATATTACCATTATTGCCAATACATTATGCATTTCATTTTCTTATTTTTATCTTAAATCACTTTTTACAGATTTTCTAAAGTCTTTTCCACTGATTTGTTTCCCCCATATTTGCACTGACCATGGCTAACCAACCAATTAACCATATGGAAACCAAATTTAGAGGTAGGAACCAAAGAATGAAGTTTGAAGAGTTATCACAGGGGCAAATGGATTTGACCCTGTACCCGGATGATAAGACTATGGAAACCCTAGGTATACATGATAGTGTCATGTACTTGTTAAACCGACTCGGATGGGAGAATGCATTGATCCAACATAAGTTTGTGACTTACCGCGAGCTCACCCTTGAGTTCCTTAGCTCCTTACCTTACCTACCTGAGCGCGGTTTTGGATTTAGGAAAGGATTTATTAGTTTCCACCTATTTGGAATAGAATATGACTTTAACCATAAAGAACTAGCTGACTTGTTAGGATTCCCTAGTGGACCATTTGCTTTTACTACCACACAGGTAGAATTGATGGATATGGAGCTAGATTTCTTTTGGGGAACTTTAACCGGAAACTACCACCCTGAACCAAATAACATGAATAATGATGAGATCCATAATCCTGCTCTCCGCTACTTCCATAAATTCCTTGCCCACACCTTCTTTGGAAAAGAAGAAAACATTACCGGAGTTTCTAAAGATGAAATATTTATTATGTCATGTTTCACTACTGGACAGCCTGTTAATGGTGTACCTTTCATGATGCAAACCTTCACCCGTATCCAAGAAGAACCTGAATTACCTATATTAGTAGGAGGTCTTGTAACCATGATTGCTGATGCCATAGGACTTAGGTACCAACTGGACAGGTGCAACCGTCTAGGAACAATCCGCCTTATGAACCTTAATTTCTGCTTCAATAGACATATCATAAGGAATTTAGGACATCCACCTTTTGAGTACCTAATCCGGAACGAAGTAGTAACCCTGTTCACATTGCCTAATCATGCTAGAGTAAGTGTTCACAATAAGGATAACTGGCTTTATGAGTTAAACCCACCTGATTATCCATCTACTCCTGAAACACCTCAGCCTTACAAGATAAACGATGATATAATGACCAATGTCGAAACTGACCCTGAGACACCTCCTGGTTACCATAACATTGACCCCACTGGAGCAGTACATGAAACCCCTGAAGTGAATCAAGGAGATTATGCTAACAACTTACAAAACATCATGAACACTCTCAATGCCTACCAAACTGATATTAATATATTTAAAGAAGACATTAAGAGCATGCGATTGGACATCATAGGATTGACTGACATAACCTGCGAACAATTCTATCACTTGAACTCCGCCATCGAAGACTTGAAGAAACGCTTTTGAAAATGCTATAAGTGATTTAGTTTATTTTTCTCATTGTTTTCGTTTCTAGTTAGATTTATTTCTCGCAACAATTTCATACCATAATTTCCGTTTATGTAACTTCATTTTCAATCACTTTATGCAATGCACCTTTAATTCCAAAACTTCTCCATTTTTAGCAATTTATATATTTTTTCATTCTATGTACTGTTATGCTTGCATTATTTCATATTATATACAATCTCTCATGCCATGCAAGTTAGTATAGTACTGTGTTGCAATTATATACTATATGGTGTTTATTTAATATGAGTTAGTGAAGAAAATACATTATTATTAAATTATGAATTAAGTGAGAAAATGTTTTTTTTCTGGAAATTATTCAGCGAAGCATGCCCTCACGGTCGTCACACCCATCTCACGATCGTGACGTGCTTAAATAGCGTGTCACGACCGTCACACCCCTGTCACGACCGTGACAACCCCTATTACAGGAATCGTGAGAAACAGAACTGTTTCTCATCGTGTCTCTTCTTCTTCCTCCTCCATAACTTCCCCAAAACTACCCATTTTCTCCATAACCTCCGTAACCTCCCCATTACCAATTTTAAACCTCATTAACCCCCCATTATCATAACCTATCATATTCTCCCTCTCCATTATTTATCCCGAATCTCTATTTCCTTCATTCTACCATTTTTTTCACAAAACCTCAAAAACCTTCTTTCTTCACTCTAAGCTCTTGCATGATATGGATTCCATTACTTTTAGAGAGGGTGATGTTGGAGTAACCCAGAGAGAACGTTTTATCCGATTCCAAAACCGCGGTGTGCAACCTACACGTTACATCGACACCGTCTGTTTGAGGGAACTCGGAATGCTTGCCGGTGTTCAAAGCCTGCTTCAAAAGGTCGGTCTGTGGGATCTTTGCAGTGAACCTCAGCCCACATTCGAACTTCTAACACTGGAGTTCTTAAGCTCATTCAGTTACATCACCCCCCCCCGGTTCTCAGAGTCAGCTCACCGGTGTCGCCACATTCAGATTGCATGGCCGAGAGTTCAACCTCTCGCAAACCA
Source organism: Lathyrus sativus (assembly GCA_963859935.3). NCBI lineage: Eukaryota > Viridiplantae > Streptophyta > Magnoliopsida > Fabales > Fabaceae > Lathyrus > Lathyrus sativus. Next base: position 668,851,122 of record OZ012740.1, read on the forward strand.
GGATAACCGAGTTGTTAGGCTTCGATCACGGAACTGAAGCTCACCGTCGCGTGCCCGATAATTTCAGTGAACAAGCTTTCACTTTATGGCACGACTTAACCAACACCCGTGCATCCACCTTCCAAAGCCTCAACGCTACACATATCCACAACCCGGCAATCCGCTATTTTCACCGTGTCATATGCAACACCATCTTCGCCCGAGAAAGCAACCATAAGCTCAACTCCAAGGAGCTTCTATTCTTACACTGCGCTCTTAATGACGAGCCGATCAACGCTGCCCCTTTCATGCTTTATCATATCCAGGCCATTGCACACAGAGGCTCCTCCCCGTTCTTCATAGGCGGCATTGTCACCACCCTCGCCATTCAGTTGGGGCTCGGTGACTTGGTTGTTAATCAGCCTTACCTTGCCGCAGAATTCCTCACCAAGAGTTATTGCAGGTCCACTCACCTGATTGTGCAGCGAGAGGATGGCAGGTATAGCCCTGTTGTCAATGGCACCATTTTCTATCATATCATTCTGCCGTCCCGCGACCGCATCGATCCATCCAACCGAGCCAACTGGCTCTTTGTTTTACCTGCTGCTGCCGATCACGTTCCTATTCATGATGATCAGGCAGACCCTCCAGAGGATGAGATGCAGAACGCTATGGATGCAGCTGAGCCTGTCCAGGATATACCAGAGACATCTACCCGACAGCCCCCTGCTCCCGAAATCACACTGGAGGAAGTCCTCCTTGCGATTCATCAGCAGAACCAGATGAACGCCGCACTGGAGCGAAGGCAGAAGGCGCAGTATGACGCTTTACTCAGCACTATTGCAGCAAATCAGGAAGCTACCAATGAGAGGTTTGGAGAAATCTTCAGCGAGCTAGAAGCCCTCCGCATTAGCATCACTGCTGCCTCCGGCACCGGTTCTGATCCTGAAGCGACCCCTTCCAGACGCCGCTCCCGCACCAGAGGCCGAGCCCGCGGTCCTCAGCAGCCATAGTTTTAGTTTGCTTATGTTTGTTTTTCGTTTTTGTCGTTGTACTGTACTTTTAGCGCATTTATATCACAACATTGAGGACAATGTCTGATATAGTGTGGGAGAGGTACCTTTCATTTCCGCACTTTTCCATTTCGTTGTATTTTCAATTCCGTTGTATTTCTTTTCGCACGTTAATGAAATGAGCAAATCTTTGTGCTATTTTCTTTAATCTCGAACTTTCCCCGATTATTTAGCTGTACTAGAAAAAAATCTTTAATTATTCGCATTACCCGATTTACCTACGGAATCGTAATTAGGAAGTCGAGAACGATTAAACAAGACCAATACAATCTTGACATCTTTGACTCCCTACTTAAGCAATTCCATCCTGATTACCATTACGAGTACACTTTTAGTTTCAAGTTCAAAAGTAACCCCTAGTAGTTTATACTAGCAGTCAGCACCGTATGAACACAAACCACGTGGGGAGCCGATGAATATAAGCGTTTGATGCCTAATCAATAATGATCCTTCATATCTCGATGCAAAATGAAAAGAAATTGCACCAAAGTACACGGTCGCATATAAGAAACGAGAAATATGAGAAGGAATCCGTTGCGAGTTGGTTCAGAGGTACTGGTTCTGAACTCGGTAGGGCGTGCTACGGCTCGATCCCCCACAACCTCCAAATCGGATAAAATATGTAGGGTTACCACACTCGTGTACCAGACCCCGTGCTCAAAAAGGATCAAAATCGCTAACCGGCTACTCCACTACGTGCGTGCTAAGGCAAAGGGCTTAATGTGATTGCGCTAGAATGAAACCGGGCGAAATAAGATCGAAGAACTCCAGGTGAAATCGTAATGTAATTGCCGATTGTTTCGTTTAACGGGAAGTCGACGACATAGCTTGTTGCTTGTGTCATTAGTGTATCGGTAGTGTTCTATCAAAGTACCAGATTATCCGACAAAACGATCCCCCGTACGGTTTGTTATGAGTATGCGTGAATAAAATCTTGTCCGCCGATTTTCAACCGACTATTTGCTAGAGGACAAGCAAAGGTTTAAGTTTGGGGAAGTTTGATAACGAGAAAACGCATCGATTATATTGCTAGGTTTCATTGACGTTTTATCGCATATTCACCGTTTTAACACTCGATTTCTCGAGTTTTTCTTACCATTTTGCAGGTACATCAGTATATGGAGCTAAATCACGAATTAAGAACAAAAGGAACAAAAGAAACCATAAAGAGATGAAGAAATGAAGAAGCCTGCAAAAAGACTGCATAATTTGTTACAGCCACGATCGTCACAAGGGTGTCACGACCGTGACACCCCAATTTGAGCCATCACGACCGTAAGAGAGTGGTCACGACCGTGACACTTAAAAACCTCAAGTTACGAACGTGAAGACCTTGTCACGACCGTAACAAGGGTAAAACTTGGTTTTGACTCAGACTACGTCAAGGCATTACGTGAAGACCACTTCTCCTCTTACTTCTCCTCTTGGCATTACGTGAAGACCACTTCTCCCATTTTGTTGCCACGTTCCAGCATTCCTTCAACAACTTCAGCAAGGCCCATGCAACAAAGGACCAAAAATCCAGCCCATTAAGGACTCTATAAATAGTACAAGCTCTGTGGACACAAGAGAGAGATTTTTTTATTCAAATTTCTGCGGAAGCTCTGCCGAACTGTATTATGAACCAGCCTTTCTATTCCAGCATTATTTTTAGTTTTCTGTTTCGTTTTTATTTGTATCCAAACCAACCATATAACAATTTCCAACATCAGGAAATTGTTATACATTTATTTGTTTCTAAACCTTCAGCATTCGTTTATTTTTAATTTCCGCCAACTCCAAGCTTTCCGGTCTGTGGAAGGAGGAGTCTGCTCGAATATTTGTTAACCGGGTTTTTCATTATATTGTAATTTAATTTAATTATAATGTTTATTTATTTTTCTGCCATGAGTACGTTATTATTTAATTCTCTGTCTCTGTCTGGTTCAACATCGATGAGTAGCTAAACACCTTAGGGCGGTATGTAGTTATAACAAACTTAACCGGTAAATATAACCATAGGCTGAAAATAATTAATCACTTAACATTCTGGCTGATACTTTTTAATTGAAATAGATCTTTTCGTTACGAGAGTAAGAAAAGAGTATTAGGTTAGGTCAAGACCACGAGAGTGTGAGATTTTAACCAGATAGTTAAAGTTAGGCATTTAAATTAAACACAGCGAGAGCGCTTTAAGATAAATTAGAATTACTTAGTTTCCAAAAATTACCTCTAAACACTTATGGGCTAGCGAGAGCAGGCATAGGGCTTTAGGGATAAGATCTGATATAAGACCACGAGAGTGTGAGTTGAGGGTATTTAAACTGGTAACCTCTACCGAATAGATTAAGTGAACACCTTTATAAGTCTAGGTTAGATTGACCCACCTAAGTTAGTATAATTACATACCGACCGCCTTAATATTACTTTATTTAAACTTAAATTTAATTCCGCCTTTAACAGTCTTAAAAACCAACAAAAATCGTGACAATCATTCGCCTTAGCTAAACTAGAAGTTCATCTAGCACTAAGTAACCATAGAATCCCTGTGGATCGATAATCTTAAATATTACTTCGATAGGCTGTGCACTTGCAGTAAGATACCGCTAGACGCATAAGTAGACACGTCTTTAGCCCATCAGCATCCCTACGAACCATAAAAGGATAGGTTCGGGCAAAAAAATTAGGGATAAAAAGAAAAAGCGTGAACCCGCAAAGTTGAAAACCCGAAGGGGCGACTTTGGCAAAAATGGGTATCCCGGTGAATCGAAAACCCGCAAGGGAGATTCAGGCAAAAGTTAGGGATTTGAAAGGCAAAGGACTGCGGTTTGCGCGTGGATCTTCAAAGCCTAGTGGATCATGGGAGAACTCGAGAGTCATTCGTCCAAATCAATCTCTTCAGAAGACAAAGCATCGGAAAGGCGTCAAAGTCACGCGAGTCATAATTGAGTCATTCTATGGTGGTTGTCTGTGCCACATTGCCGACATTTTAGTATATTCTTGTGCATTTCTGTATTTCGCTTATGCAACTTTCTCATTTCAGGAGTTGCGTCCTTTGTAAATTTGCCTATTTACAGGCCATTTATCAATAAAATATACTATTCAGAGAAAAACTTTTGTTTTTAATTCAGCTTTTACCATTTTGTTTGCAAAAAAAGACGCCTGATTGTTTTTGATAAAACTTTGCATACATAACTTTGTGGGCTCTGCCGACTAAGATTGAAACAATGCTTTTGCTTGAATAATGTCACAGGTAATAAATGAGATGATGTTTGTTGCATAGAGCGCGTTTGTTTGTTTGTTGTTTGCAGGACGCTCATCCTCGAGACTTTTCTGGAAGTCCCTCATCTGAAGAAAACGTGCGAGCTAAGTATGTTCAAACTCCCAGTAGGATGGAGTCTCGAACAATTAAGGTTATCCTCAGCAGGTCGAGATTGATATTTCCAGCAGAGTAAGATCGTCTCCAACAGGTAGATAGGGATTTATCCCCAGCAGTGGAATGAATACAGAATTTCGTTTTCCCCTCAGAATCCGGGTCATTGTGCTCATTTCCCAAGCAGAGGTCGATGGTGATTCCCTCCTTACCTAATCCCCCAGTCGAGGTGGTGGAGTAGCTTTCTTCCTTGAAATTGTTTATTCCCTTCAGCAGAGAGAGAGTTTAGGATGACTCCCTAGTAGATATCATTCATAATCCCTAACAGGTAGCGGATTAAATCTTCAGCAGAACATAATCTTTGGCAGATTAAAGCCATCCTTCGGCAGTCTGCCTTGGTCCCCAGAAGAGTTGTATTCTGATAGGCCGTCCGGGACGTTTTCCTCAACAGAGTTTGATTTTGAGTAGATTGGTGCTTAGCAGAGCAGCTTTACACATAAATTTTCTCGGAGGCCATCCAAGGCTTGTACTCCCCAGCATGAGTCCGTCCGCACTAGGCGTGCCTAGCCTTCCCCCGGCGGAGTTGTTTTCCTCTCTTCAGCATTTGTTTTGCTAGTTTGGTTCCTTTGCATTTGCATCATGCATAACATCCTCCCAAACGCGTAGCATTTCCATTTCGTATAGAGCATTACGCCATATTCAAACATGTGCATTTGAAACATAAGCCAGGTCGTTATCTCTTTGTTTTAGGTGAATCTCGCAGGTGATGGGTCTTTGCCCGTGTGGTGGCTAAACCCCAATTCACATTATTTCCCCAGCGGAGTTTCCCCGTGATTGTTATCAGTTGTCGATCTCAAATTCCTGTGGATTTTGACGCTCGCTTTTATTTAGAGAAGGTCTGGCGGCGATGTCAGAAGTTTCCGAGGAATATGGTTATCTGATGGCAGTGTTGGATGCTTATCAGATTTATGTTTGTCAGGCGGCGATGTCAGGGGTTCATTAGCACCATGGTTGTCTGATGGCGATGTCAGAGTTCTTTATCCCCACAGGTACTTGACGGTGATGTTAGATGTTTTTCGGAATTACAGTTAGCTGGCGGCGATGCCAGATGTTTGTCGGATTTATGACGGTGATATCAGAGTTCTCTTACTAAGTTTGTGTTTTTCTGGCGACGATGTCAGATATCCTTGGTTTTCCAGCGGCGATGTTGGATGTTTGTTACTGGCAGCGATGTCAGGTTGATTTGTTTTCCATCGGCGAGGTTGGATGTTACTGGCGGCGATGTCAAATTGATTTGGTTTCCCAACGGCGAGGTTGGATGTTTTTTTCTGGCGGCGATGTCAGATGATTTATTTCCTAGCGCCGAGGTTGGATGTTTGTTCTTGGAGGCGATGTCAGATTGATTTGTTTTCCAGCGGCGAGGTTGGATGTTTTTTTCTGGCGGCGATGTCATATGATTTGTTTCCCAGCAGCGAGGTTGAATGTTTGTTCTGGCGGCGATGTCAGATGATTTGTTTCCCAGCGGCGAGGTTGGATGTTTGTTCTTGGCGGCGATGTCAATTGATTTGGTTTCCCAACGGCGATGTTGGATGTTTGTTCTTGGCGGCGATGTCAATTGATTTGGTTTCCTAGCGGCGATGTTGGATGTTTGTTCTTGGCGGCGATGTCAACTGATTTGGTTTCTCAGCAGCGATGTTGGATGTTTGTTCTTGGCGGCGATGTCAATTGATTTGGTTTCCCAGCGGCGATGTTGGATGTTTGTTCTTGGCGGCGATGTCAATTGATTTGGTTTCCCAGTGGCGATGCTGGATGTTTGTTCTTGGCGGTGATGTCAGGTAATTTGGTTCTTTCAACGGCGATGTTGGATGTTGTTTTGACGACGATGTCAGAGGATCGTATTTTTGGATTCGTTGTCTGTTTTTATTTAACAGAAGTCTAAAGGCGATGTTGGTTATTTTACCGACTTGACGGCAAGGTCAGATGCTTTTACCATCGGATACAGTTGTTTCTGAGGATTAAATTCCAGTGAATAAGTCAATTCAGTTACTTTTTCATTCTACGGTTGTCAAATTTCCGGGTTCTTTGGTATTCAACCGTCTTTTACCTCGAATGTTTGAAAGCCGTTCGCTTTTCATCCCTTCAGGTCCAAGACGTTTGAATAGGGGCAGCTGTTGTACCCCAAAATTTGCCAAACTTTTTTCTTTACTTGGTTTATTGCATTAGCATTTGCATATCATGATCATTTATAGGGGATCAAGTGTTTATTTGTGGATAGTCCTTTATTGGCTTCAAGTTCAAGCAAAGACATAGTCAAGGAGCCATTAGAGGTTTTCAAAGGGGTAGGTTTTATCATTGGTGTGAGCATGAGGTAGAAGCTTGTTGAGTGCCTCAAAGGTCATGATGGAGTGGAGATGGTCACTCAGTTCATCTAAGCAATGCTTGAGCAAAAAGGAGCGAATTAGGGTTTTCAATTCTGATCAAGATAAATGTATTTCTTGGGGCAAAACTTGTTTCCATGGTCTTCCATATATCTTGATATGTTTGAGGATGAGAGGTTGACCACCAATTTTAATCAAAGGAGCTTCAATTGATCAGTCAATGAGAAATCAAGAGATTTAGGAAAAAGTCAACCGTACAGTGAAAAAGTCAACTCATGACTTTTTGAGGTCAAGATCATAATTCTTAAGTTCAATGTGACAAACAGATGGAATTTGATCAAGAATATCAAGGGAATCATAAAAAAATTAAGAAGAATGAAATATACCCGTGCGGGTATATTGGGGTTTTAGAATGAAATATACTCGTGCGGGTATATTGGGGTTTTAGAATTAAATATACCTGTGCGGGTATATTATGGTTTTAGAACCTTTTCATAAATGGAAGGTTTATGTTTGGAACAACCATCTTCAAAGCCATTTTTGTTCATGATCAAGGTTCTAAATGAATTTTTCTCCAACATCAAAGTTATTCCTTGTATTACAAGCTTTCCAGAAAGTCCTAGAAGTCCTCCATTGGATTTGTGAAGCTCAAGTTATGGATGTGCAAAGTTGGAAAAAATAAGACAATTTCATAACTTAGAATTTTTTTCTAAGTTGTTCATGGGCAGTTTGCTTGCCACGAATTTCATGGTCTTCCAATGCAACTCCTCTTTTCTGGTACCAGCTTCCCTCCTTTTATAGATGGAATTTCCAATGGTTAATTGCCTCAGGAAGTGGGATTGATCTCAGAAAATGTAGGAGTTAGTGGTCCACTCCTTTTGGTATTTGAAAGCACTCACAACACGTGCAACATTTCTGCACTTTTTAAAGCATGACGGTTGTCATGGATGTGTGACGGTCGTAACACGTATGACGGTCGTCATGGGCCTGTGACGGTCGTCACATCAGCAAAATTCGCATTTGCTGTTTTTAGCCTGTTTTTCATCTGGTTTTCATCTGTAATTGCTTGTTTTCTTCATCTTGTTCCATTTGAGCATGAACTTTGAATACCTGCAAAATACTGGACAAAATAATATGGAAATACCCGAAATCGGAGTGAAACCAGTCACTTATTAGTAAAAATGTATGTCATTATATATATATATATATATATATATATATATATATATATATATATATATATATATATATATATATATATATATATATATATATATATATATATATATACGATTTCGCGTTATCAAACTCCCCTAAACTTGAATCTTTGCTTGTCCTCAAGTAAAGGTAGGAAAAATTTAAAGTTTGACAAGCACGCGACACGCTCTTCCTTCGATAAGATTTCTCAGACGTCAAGTTAGGAAAGTCGGGGGTCCAATGGAAACAAAACATATACGGCAATGACACTGGATTGTAAGTCTTCGAAGACCTCTCTTTTATGCAAGCCAGTCCCAATCATGTTACTGCAGCTCAACTTCAAGCTTCTCGCAACAAATTTTACCCGGTTTCGTTCTGGCGCAATCACATTAAGCCCGTTGTCCATACACGTTCATGGCAAGCAAACCTGTTGGTGACTATGATCTCTTTGCTAGTTTGATTTTTCTTCACACATATGCTCATTCTGCTATAAATCTGCAAGAGTTTCGTACCGTTGGGCTAAATGCTCGGGCGAGGAGCACCTAACTTAGAAGGAACATGTCTCTATATTCAGGCTATATGGCTTTTCTTTTTTCATGATTATTCATTTCATACTAGAGATCACGCACTTATTTGCATCGGTTTCTTACTTAGAAGTGTTTAGGATGGTGCTGACTGCTCGTATAAACTATTGGGGGCTCCGTTTAAGTCGAAACTTGAGGCTTTGGTACTAGTAAGTAGTGAGACTGACTCGCATAAACTAGAGGTCTAAGGTATCAGGGCAGTAGTGGCTTTGTTAGAATTTTCTTCTCGGGAATTCCAAACTTGGTAAGGCTTAGGCGTGTCACGTGATGCTTTGGAGAGGATAAAAGTTTCTTTGTATATGTCAGATAAAACGCGGGGAGTTCACGTAACGGAGGGATATATATATAAATGAGCTTTATTTGCCAAAATTAAAAATACTTTAAATTGAAAATTTGAAAGAAAAGGTACAGTCGGAATAGGAAATAACAGGGAAAAGGGAAATAACGGTCCGCTCCCACACTATCTCAATCAGTGTCCTCACTGATTTGAAAAAATGCGGAAGGGAAAAATACAAAGGAAAGAAAAAACAAAATACAAGAAATGAAAAATACTACTAGTCCTTTCCTCTTCCTCTATCACTACCTCTACCTCTGGCTCTTCCGTCGCGTGCCTCGAGGTTCAAAGCGCCAGTGTGGAAGATGTACTCGCGGAGGCCGTCGACTCGCACAGTGAGGTTGGCCATGTCATCGACCAGGCCGGATTGGACGTCCTGGATCTGCTGCATATATGTCCTCACGTGACCAGTTTGTTCTCTCTGCCAAGCTTCGAATTGTTCAGCCTGTCGGTTCTGTTGTTCCATCATAAGCATCATCTGATTCTGCTGTTCGATGCAGCGGAGGAGAGCAGCGGTTGTGTCATCGGTGTCAGGACGGCGACGGCGGTGACGCGAGGAAGGACCTTCGGTTGGAGGTGGTTGTGATGGCTCAGCCTGGTCAACTCTATCCAAATCGTCTTGAACTTCATCCCTGGGCCCTTGGGCATTTTCCTGAGTTGGGGCAGTAGGAGTATTCGGATCGAAGAGCCAATTGGCTCAGTTCTGCGGATGCATTCGGGTGGAAAGGGCATGATAATGCTCTGGATAGTGCGGCCTCGCACTACCGGATGATATTTCCCATCTGCACAGGATCTGATTAGGTGAGAGGCGCGACAATGGTCGGTGTCTAGGAAGACAGGGGGCATCTGGCGAAGGGTCTGGAGGTGGTCGCTAAGACCTAGGCCTAAGGCGATGGATGTGATGATGCCACCAAAATAGAATGGTTTTGAGCCGCGGTTGCAGTTGGCTTGAATGTGAGACAAGAGGAATGGGGCGGCGTTAACGAGTTCCGAAGCAAACACGCAGCGGAGAAAGAACAGCTCCTTCGAGTTGACTTTGTGGTTACTGTCACGAGCGAAGATGGTGTTGCTTAACACGCGATGAAAGTAGCGGATTGTTGGGTTGTGGATGTGAGTGGCATTCAGAGTCTCCCAACTATCAGTAGTGGTGTCGGTCAGTTGGTTCCATAGAGTGAAAGCTTCATGGTAGAACTGATCGGCGGGGCGGCGATGAGCGTCGTCGCTGTGAGAAAATTGCAGCATGACGGCGATGCAGTCCTGGGGGACTTGATATTCGGTGCCGAACAAGCGGAAGCAAGTGGCACCGGTGAGCTGATTGGTATCGCCGGGTGAAGTCACGTACGCGAAGGAACTGAGAAACTCCAGTGTGAGTTGCTCGTAGGTGGGTTGAGGGTTGGTGCGGAGATGTCAGATGCCGACCCTCTGTAGCATCCAAGTGACGCCATCCAGAATTCCCAGTTCTGTCAAAGAATCTAGGTGAGCATAGTGGGTCGGTTGAAGCGACCGTTGATGGAAAGTTATGTAGTTGGTCCTCAGCCTTTCACCGGCCTCACCTTCTCAGAAAAAGATATTGCTCAAGTTGGGGTTTTCACGATTTTGTCTAGCCATTTTTCGTGAGAGAGGTTCAAAGATGGAAAATAGATAGTTGTTGTGGATGGAGAAGTATGGGAATGCAGAGGTCAATATATAATAGTGAAATGGAAGTTGAAATGGTGGAGGATTAATGGGGAGTTCAGAAGGTTGTAGTGGAGTTTAAATGTGTGAAAGTGGGAAATTAGGAGAGTGGAGGTGGAAGGGTGCGTAACCCTTGTTTTGATAGAATTGGGGTTTTGTTCGCGTGACGACCGTCAGGGGTGTGTGACGACCGTCACACCAGCAAATTCTGCAGAATTGCAGAAGTTTGCTTAGGGGGCGTTTTCCACAGTGATTTTTATTCTAATGCAGTATGAGAGACTAGTTACAAAATAGAAGATAACAGGAAACAAAATTAAGGGAAATACCGGAATGAAATTAAAATAACATTGAATCTAAAAACGAGTTTAATGTAATACAATATCCAAAAAGAAACAATTGCAAAATTAAATAATGGGAAACAACGTGAAATGCAGTAAACTATACTTAAAAAGAAAACTAAAACATCACACCTTTGGTTGCTTCAAGTTGTTGATCTGCTGAATAACGTCATCAAATTGGTCGCTAACTACGTCCATGTAAGTAACGAAATCAATGTGAAGTTGCGTTAATTCATCTTTTATAGTGGTTAATTCCAGCTTGAAATCGTCCATAGTTCTCAGAACAGTGTCCAACTTGTCTGTGTCTTGTTCAGGAGGGGTCTCAGGATCTGTCTCCACTTTGGACTCATAATCTTTGTAGTACATATAGTCATGTGCTTCTGATATGTGATCACTGTCGTACATGTAAGCCTGGGGTGTGGAGTGAGGTGATGGAGGTCCCATAGGCTCGTCCAATTCATAAAGCCAATTGTTTCTGTTGTGGATACTCGTTAGCTCGTGATTGGGCAATGTGAAAAGGTGGACAGGTTGATCAGCTATGAGGTATTCGTAGGCTCCTGGTCCTAAGGTACCTAAGATACGTCTGTTGAAGCAGAATTGGATGTCCATTGATCTGAGGTTGCCGAAACGAATGGCTCTGTTCAGGTGGTACCTCAGGCCAATTTCGTGGGCAATCATGGTGACTAAGCCTCCTATTAAAATGGGTGAATGAGGTTCCTGATTAAGGCGTATGAATGCCCTCATCATAAAAGGGACAACATTGACAGGGCGGCCTTGTGAAGCACAGAAAAGGATGAACAACTCTTCCCTTGAGACTGTTGTAATGTTTTCCTCCTTCCCAAAGAGGGTATGGGCTAAAATCCTATGAAAGTAACGGAGTGCTGGATTATGTATCTCGTTATTGTGCATGTCATTAGGTTCAGGGTGATAGTTACCTGTGATGGTACCCCAAAATTGTTCTAACTCGAGATCAAAATCCTCTTCAGTGTTGGTAAACACAAAAGGTCCGCTAGGGAAGCCTAGGATGTTAGCTAACGACGTACGGTTGTGGGTGTGGTCCATTTCAAACATTCTAAAGGTTATCAGCTCTTTGGTGGATCCATAGCCATGTTCAGGTAAGTAGCTTAAGGAGCTAAGGAATTCGAACGTGAGTTCGCGGTAGGTAGTAAACCGGGTCTTTAGAGCAGTTTGCTCCCAGCCTAATTGGTTAAATAGATACTCAATGCTATCCTGGATTCCTAGCTTATCCATGGTGGATCTATCGTAGTACAGAGTTGAAGCAAAGCTTCTCTGAGTCAGTGCCTCAAAGCTGGCCTTGTGAGCTAGTCCTCTAAATACAACGGTCGTAACATCGATGTCAACCATACTCGGAGGTTAGTCGGATAAAAACGGGAGAAAAGTAGAACGACTTTAAAATCCTGGAAAAGTTGAAATCACATTTACTCAGATTAGATTTTTAAAAAGCAAAAGGTGATAAAAGAAAGAAAAATAAAATAAAATAAATAGTAGAAAATAAGAAAATAGAAATTTATGGAAATTATAAGTTAAAATGAAAACATAGTTTCAATAAATTTAGAAAGGAAAAACGAGAAAAATTGGGTTGCCTCCCAATCAGCGCTATTTTTAACGTCAAAAGTCTGACGATAGCTTGGCTGCAAGCTATTCGGGGGTTTGAGCGGGAAGCTCGAGCAATTTCACATTGCTCACATGGTGGATGTGTTCGTTTTGATTATAATGCTTCAAACGCTGTCCGTTTACTATAAACGGTACGTTGATTTGATTTCTGATTTCAACAGCTCCACTTTTAAGGATTTTGGTTACCTCAAAAGGTCCAAACCATCTAGATTTTAATTTTCCAGGGAAAAGTTTTAATCTTGAGTTGAATAGGAGCACGATGTCTCCCACACTGAATTTTTTTCGGATCAAACGTTTATCATGCCATTTCTTGGTTATTTCTTTGTAGATGCGGGCATTCTCGTATGCATCCAATCTGAGCTCTTCCAATTCGTGAAGGTTCAAGATTCGTTTCTCTCCTGCCGCAGTGTAGTTGAAGTTCAGCGTCTTAATAGCCCAAAAGGCTTTATGCTCTAATTCCACTGGTAGGTGACATGATTTTCCATAAACTAATTTAAATGGTGTGGTACCTATTGGTGTCTTAAAGGCGGTCCTATAAGCCCATAAAGCTTCGTTTAATTTTGATGACCAATCTTTCCTAGAGGTTGTGACAGTCTTTTCCAAAATTTTCTTTATTTCTCTGTTCGAAACCTCCACTTGTCCACTCGTTTGTGGATGATACGGTGTAGCTACGTGGTGTTTGACTCCGTGTTTGGAGAGGAGTTTGTCAAAGATTCGCGATATGAAGTGCGAAGCACCGTCACTAATGACGAGTCTGGGCACACCGAATCTAGGAAAGATTGTGTTTCTAAAGAGTTTGACGACTACTCGCGCGTCATTTGTTGGAGTGGCAACGACCTCTATCCATTTAGATACATAATCGACAGCGACGAGTATATATTTGTTTCCAAAAGAAGACGGGAAAGGTCCCATGAAGTCTATTCCCCCGACGTCAAAGATTTCTACTTCTAAAATTCCTTTCTGAGGCATCTCATCGTGTCGTGAGATGTTGCCAGTGCGTTGGCACCGGTCGCATTTGAGTACAGCGATATGGACATCCTTATAGAGGCTGGGCCAAAATAGGCCAGATTGTAGAATTTTAGCGCACGTCTTTGAAGTACTAGCATGACCACCATAAGGTGCTGAATGGCATTGGGAAATGATGTCTTCTATTTCTTCCTCTGGGACACAGCGACAGTATAAGTTGTCGGTGCCTCGTTTGAAGAGTAGAGGTTCGTCCCAATAGTAATGCTTTAAGTCGTGGAAGAATTTCCTCTTTTTTTGATAAGTTAGGTCCGGTGGAAGCACGCCTGCGGCCAAGTAATTAACGATGTCGGCAAACCAAGGCAAAGTGGCTTGGGCATAGACAGCTTCCACGGCTTTCTCAAGTTCTGGTTCTTCCGAGGTTGAGTTGGACATATCGCTTTCCAATTTGGCTATTAGACATTCGTAGGGAAAATCGTCATTGATAGGCATTGATTCTTGTTTAATGCCCTCTATTCGGGATAAGTGATCTGCAACTACGTTATCGGTCCCCTTCTTATCTTTAATTTCTAAGTCGAACTCTTGTAATAATAGGATCCATCTCAATAATCTTGGTTTGGCGTCCTTTTTTCTTATTAGGTACCTAATGGCAGTGTGATCTGTGTATATGATTATTTTGGCTCCTACCAAGTAGGAACAAAATTTGTCAAGTGCAAACACAACTGCTAGAAGTTCCTTTTCCGTCGTGGCGTAGTTCATTTAGGCAGGGTCTAAAGTTCTACTGGCATAGTAGATTGCATGAAGCTTCTTGTCTTTCCTTTGTCCTAGAACTGCGCCTACGACATAATCACTCGCATCGCACATGATTTCGAATGGTAGTCGCCAATTTGGGGGTTGCATGATTGGTGCGGTAATGAGCGTTGTCTTTAGAGTTTCGAATGCTTCTAAGCATTCTTTGTCAAAAACGAACTCGACATCTTTCATTAGCAGACCTGTCAGAGGTTTTGTGATTTTCGAGAAATCCTTTATGAATCTTCGGTAGAATCCAGCGTGTCCTAAAAAGCTTCGTATTTCTCGTACGGTTTTCGGAGGTTGAAGATCCTTTATGATCTCTATTTTAGCTTTGTCAACTTCAATCCCTTTTTCAGATATGACGTGTCCTAAAATGATGCCTTGTCGGACCATGAAATGGCATTTCTCCCAATTAAGGACAAGGTTCACTTTAGTGCATCTATTGAGTACCGTTTCTAAATTTGACAGGCAGCTTTCAAAGCTTTGTCCGCATACAGAAAAGTCGTCCATGAACACTTCCATGATGTCATCTATGAAATCCGCAAAGATTTCCATCATGCATCTTTGGAAGGTTGCTGGAGCATTACATAGTCCGAACGACATTCGGCGATAAGCAAAGGTGCCATAAGGACAGGTGAATGTTGTCTTTTCTTGGTCATCGGGGTGAATAGGAATTTGAAAGAATCCCGAATAACCATCCAGATAGCAGAAGTACGAATGTTTCGCTAGTCTTTCCAACATCTGGTCTATGAAAGGTAAAGGGAAGTGATCTTTCCGAGTCGTCTTATTCAGTTTTCTGTAATCGATACACATCCTGTTTACGGTCATAACTCTTTGGGTTATCGATTCACCTTTCGCATTCTTCACTACAGTAACGCCTCCTTTTTTTGGCACTACGTGTACTGGATTGACCCATTGGCTGTCAGAGATCGGGTATATGATTCCTGCGTCTAGTAACTTTTTCACCTCGTCTTTGACTACAGTGCTTAGGATCGGGTTTATCCTTCTCTGATGTTCTCTTGAAGTTTTGCAGTCTTCCTCTAGCATGATACGGTGCATACAGATGGAATGACTTATGCCTTTTAGATCGCTTATATTATAGCCTAACGCAGTTGGGTATTTCCTTAGGACTTCTAGTAATTGCTCAGTTTCGGACTGTCCTAAATTTGCGTTGACTATTACTGGTCTTTTGAATTCTGTATCTAAGAATTCGTACCTGAGGGTTTTAGGTAGTTCTTTAAGTTTTAAAGCTGGGTTTTTCGGACCTGGCATGTGATTTGGAGTTAGTGCTAAGATCTCGCTCAAACTATCATCTTTGTATGGTGCACGCCAGTTGTCGTCTTCATGAATAGCAGGGATTTGGATCTTCATGATTTCAGAAAATGTAATTTCTTCCTTCTCTAATTCTCGTATGCATTCGTCAATGACATCTACTATATAGCATGTGTCATCTATAACTGGTGCCTTCAAGAACTTAGTAAGGATGAACTCTATCTTTTCTTTTCCTACTTTGAATGTTAGCCTTCCTTTCTTTACGTCTATGATAGCTCCGACTGTCGCTAGGAACGCTCTTCCTAGGATAATTGGGGTAACAAAGTCCTCTTTGATGTCCATGATTATGAAGTCGGTTGGGATATAGAATTGGCCTATGCGTACTGGAACGTTTTCCAGCACACCGACAGGATATTTGACTAATCGGTCAGCCAATTGCACGGACATTTTAGTTGGTCTTAGTTCTCCCATATTCAGCTTTTTGCATATAGATAAAGGCATGACACTTATACTGGCTCCTAGATCACATAGAACTTTGTCTATAACGAACTTTCCTATGACGCAAGGTATGGAGAAACTACCTGGGTCTTTTAGTTTAGGAGGCATGTTGTTTTGAATGATTGCGCTACATTCGACAGTAAGTGTAACTATTTCGTTATCCTCGATTTTCCTTTTGTTAGACAAGATTTCTTTAAGAAACTTAGCGTATGACGACATTTGAGTTATCGCTTATGTGAAAGGAATAGTGATATTGAGTTGTTTCAGAAGTTCAACGAATTTCTTAAATTGTCCTGAAGTTTTGGAATTTATGAATCTTTGAGGATAAGGGATCGGTGGTTTATATGGCGCTGGAGGTACATATGAGTTTTCACCTTTGGCGGCCTTTTGATCGTCACATTCCTTCTTTTCTGTTTCAGACTCTTTTTCTATTGGTTTATCAGATTTCTGATGCATGACTAGATCTTCATTCCTAGGATCTGTTGGGCCTTCCAATTCTTTTCCACTTCTCAATATTGCAGCGTTTGCATGACCTTTCGGATTAGGTTATGGCTGACCTGGAAATGTCCCAGCTGGTGCGGCTACAGAGGCTTGTTGTTGAGCCACTTGTGATATCTGCGTTTCGAGCATTTTATTGTGGGTGGCTAAAGCGTCTACTTTTCCGGTCAGCTGTTTAATTTGCTCACTAGTGTGTATGTTTTGATTCAGGAATTCTTTATTTTTTTGAGCTTGAGTAGCTATGAATTTTTCCATCATCACTTCGAGATTTGATTTCCTAGGGGCAGTCTGGGCAGCAGCGGCTGGTTTCTGATATCCTGGCGGAGCAGTTGGTGCTTGCAAGGCATTATCGTTCTTGTAGGAGAAGTTTGGGTGGTTCCTCCATCCTGGGTTGTAAGTATTTGCGTAAGGATTTCCTTGAGCGTAGTTAACTTGGTCTGGTGGAATTCCTGCCAATAATGGGCACTCGGGCGCATTATGAGTGGCGATTCCATATAACTCGCAGTTTGGAGTTACAGCAACTACGGTGGCAGTTGGGGTAACGGTCAGACTGTCGATTTTCTGCGCTAGAGCATCTACCTTAGCGTTGAACTTTTCAAGACTGTTGATCTCGTACATCCCACCTTTCGCTGCGGGTTTCTCTGCTGGAGTTCGTTCGCCTCCCCATTGGCAGTGGTTCTGAGACATGTTTTCGATAAGTTGATAGGCTTCGTCGTATGGCTTATCCATAAGTGCACCGCCTGCGGCGGCGTCTATCGTTAATCTGGTGTTATATAGAAGCCCATTGTAGAAAGTATGGATCGTCACCCAGTCTTCTAAACCGTGGTGAGGACATGCTCTCATCATATCCTTAAACCTTTCCCACGCTTCGTAGAGAGATTCAACATCTTTTTGTCGAAATCCGTTGATTTGAGCTCTAAGCATAGCAGTCTTGCTTGGCGGAAAGTATCTTGCTAAGAAAACGTTCTTCAACTGTTCCCACGTCATAACGGAGTTGGATGGTAAAGATTGTAACCAAGTCCAAGCTCTATCTCTAAGAGAGAAAGGAAAGAGACGAAGTCTTATTGCATCTAGAGTTACTCCATTTTCCTTCACTGTGTCTGCGTATTGCACAAACTTCGTTAAGTGTTCATTCGGATCCTCAATTGCATTTACTGAGAATTGATGTTGTTGTACAACTGACAGAAATGACAGTTTCAGTTCGAAATCGTTCTGATTAATAGCTGGGGCAACAATGCTACTTCGAGGCTCCAGCTGAGAGGGGGTAGCGTAGTCCTTCACCGGTTTGTTCTGAGGCCCGTCAGCCATCTTTGATTCTTCAACAGGAGGATGAGCTAGAAGATCAGGAATATTATGTTTTCGTTGATATTCGAGGATGCGCCTTCTTAAATGTAAGAAGCGCTCTAGTTCGGCAATTGTAGGTTGTAAGATGTCGCCTTGTGAGCGAGTACTTGGCATTCAACCGAAGAACGAGTAGAGGGAGAGAGAATAGTTAACCTAGTCTATACCATGTAACAAAGGATTACACTATTGACTATATGGGTCCCCGACAACGGCGCCAAAAACTTGATTGCGACTTTCTATGTCTAACTGAACTAACTGTAAGTGCACAGTCTATCGCGTAGTAATAAAAGATATCGATCCCACATGGACTCGTAATCAAGCTAGTATTTTCGGGTGTTACTGTGTTTAGCTAGGTTGGTATGGTTTTATGGAAATAAAAGCAAAATAAGTGTGTAAGCTATAGGGGAATTAAGAATGTTACTTAAGGTATAAATGCTTGAATCGGTATGCAATATGTTGGTTCTTCAAGGATTCGACAAGTTACCGGTGTTTCGGGTGTTTTCAAAAATAGTTTAAGAAGAAAATGATGGTTTAAAGACCTTTGTCTCACGATGGTTGTTGACGCTAGTCGCAACTCTAAGGCGAAACGTATGTTGTCGCTATCCCATTCGCGGTTAAAATTACTTTTTGAAAACCATTAAACTCTAATCCTTTTTGAAGCGTTGTCGCTGTTTTTAAAATGAATGCTTAGTTTTTACTATCTGGACCTAACCTCAGTTGTCGCTTGTTGGTTCGTATCTTTATGAATTTCCCACTGTCGTGGCAAAACTGCTTTTAAATAAGTTCTCGCTGTCGCGACGAACATTTATTTTAGAAAAATCGATTTAAAAACTGAAGCCATAAATAAGTTTGAAAAGGAAAGTATACACCGGTTAATTATAGAATCCCATCTGACTACTTATTACATACCGATTACTTAAATTTAGCCGGACATGGGATATAAACTAGGAACACGTAAACAATGGCAGAAAATATAAATATGTATTATAATGGGAAATAGAAATCAATTAACGATTAAAATGAGAACCTGCAAATAATTCGATTGGCTTTTGGGAAATCCTCCAAAATGTCGGCAGGATTCAGTCTTTGTGCCAATTACTCGTACAGAATAAAATTTGGAAAGTAAAACAACAATTGCAAGGAAAGAAAGAAAAAGGAAACAATAAACGATAAGAAATTCTGAAACTCAAAAATTGCTCTGGAAATAAATTGGCAGCACTTCGTGTCTTCAATGCAGCTCCCCTTTTCTGGTACCAGCTCCCCTCCTTTTATAGATGGAATTTCCAATGGTTAATTGCCTCAGGAAGTGGGATTGATCTCAGAAAATGTAGGAGTTAGTGGTCCACTCCTTTTGGTATTTGAAAGCACTCACAGCACGTGCAATATTTCTGCACTTTTTAAAGCATGACGGTCGTCATGGATGTGTGACGGTCGTAACACGTATGACGGTCGTCATGGGCCTGTGACGGTCGTCACATCAGCAAAATTTGTATTTGTTGTTTTTGGCCTGTTTTTCATCTGGTTTTCATCTATAATTGCTTGTTTTCTTCATCTTGCTCCATTTGAGCATGAACTTTGAATACCTGCAAAATACTGGACAAATAATGTGGAAATACCCGAAATCTGAGTGAAACCAGTCACTGATTAGTAAAAATGTATGTCATTATATATATACGATTTCGCGTTATCAGACGGTCATGTTAATCGTGACGGTCGTGATGCTCGTGTGACGGTCGTGATGCTCGTGATGACCGTGATGGCCTTGTGACGACCGTCACACGCACAAAATCTGTACTTTCTGTTTTTCTTCTGTATTTCTTCCATTTCTTCTTCTATTCTTTCTTTAATCCAAATTCTCCACAATCTGCAAAACATAGTAAATTAACCGTATAATAGAACATAACTCAAGATAAATAAACAATAATCGCAAATAAGTTCATGTATGTCAAGTCAAATAAACAATATAATTCCGTGTTATCAAATACCCACACACTTAAACCATTGCTTGTCCTCAAGCAACCAACCAACATGGTAAAAAGAAATAAGCATAATTTGAAACAACGACACGATGAAACTCCAATCATACGTGGTTGCTAGGCTAATGTTAGATCGATAGGTACTAAATATCAATACTAAGGATACCGTAATGACACAAGTTCAAAAACTCCCTACTTGTGCAAACCAACCTGAATCATGCCATTATAACTTAACCCATATCTCATGCTCTCTTTCACCCCATTTCATTCTAGTGCAATCACATTAAGCCCGTTATCCATACACATTCATGGCAAGTAAACCTGTTAGTGACTATGATCTCTTTGTTATTTTGTTTTGCTCTGCAAATATGCTTAAGCATCAATTTAACTTAAAAAGTTTGTACCGTTGGGCTAAGTGATCGGGTGAGGAGCACCTAACTTAGAAGGAACATGTATTTTTATTCATAAATTTTTCTTTCTTTCTTAATTTCTCATTTTAAACTAGAGATCATACACTTATTTGCATCGGTTTCTTGCTTAGTGTGTTTAGGATGGTGCTGACTGCTTAAATAAACTACTTAGGGATTACTAAAAGAAACTGGATCTTTAAGGTCTCGTCATAATGGGTACTCAACTTGATTTTGCATATTTAGAGGGTTAAGGGTGTCAGGATGATATCAATTTTATCAAAACTTTCCCAAATTTTTATAACATAGCCTGAACAAGCTATATACTCTCAGAGTACCATGTCAAGAATCGAAGAAAAAAGATGTTGGGGGTTAAAATTTTGAAATTTTGGTGAAATTGAATAACATGTGAAAACCACGCATAAAGACTCGACAGCACATGCAAAGACTATGAAATAAAATATAAAACAATAAATCAAACTAAAAATGATAAAATGAATGCGGTATAGTTCCTCCCCCACACTTGAACCAAACATTGTCCTCAATGTTTTAGTAAAAGGTGGAAAAAGGAAAAATAGAACCTGTATGAATGTTGCTGCGTGCCAAATCCTCTATGATCCTGCTCGTGATGTCCATGTCTTCGTTGATTACTTCTACTTTGACAGTGGACATTTTGAGATACCTTCGTTTGTGTAATTCTAAAACCAACTCTCTGATCATTATCTAGATAATTTTCGCCTAGATGAGGCCGAGACGTGACATGCAGTGCATTTCCTTATTTTCTGCAAATTCAAATAAACAATCATAGAAACATAAAATAAAATCTTCATGGGTTGCCTCCCATGCAGCGCTTTGTTTAAATGTCGATAGCTCGACGGCTAAGGAGTGCAAGCACTCATGGTGGTTCTTTCGAGAATGGTTCCTCGATCGAACTTTGAATGGTCTTCGATTTCCATGGCCACTTATCACGCCATCGCTCATATCCCTCACCTTTTCTTTTCTTTCTTCTGTAGGGTGGTTCGTTGTTTTGAACTCGTGGTGGTGGTTATGGATCTATCCTGAGTATTAGTTTTTCAAATTTGGGCTTAGTTACCTCATCCACCACCTCAAAAGTTAATCTTATCCTTTTAACAATAATGATACCCCTAGTTTCATGGTCCTCGATTTTTTTTTTGTTATGAAGGACCTTAGACAAAGGTGCATTGGTATGGATATTTTCCAATACCTCTACATACATTTTGGATTGGGAATCTACTTTAACTTCCACAACCAATTGTGGGAAAGAAATAGGTGGGGTATAGGGAGGAGGAGCAACAATAGGTGCTTCCTTCTACCTCTTCGACAACCTCCCTTTTGGGTGATGTCGGTGGATTTTTCTCAATATGTATTCTTTTCTCACCAAAACTCTTCTCAGCCTCATGATCACTCTCCCTAGTATTTTTTATTTGTTCTTCATTAATGGTTGTTACAACATTCACATGTCCTTCTGGGAAGGGTCCTAGAGGTATTTGTCTAAGCAGGAAGGTTTGAGTCTTCAAAGCCTCATTGTGAGTCACGAGGGAATCGACAATAGCATTCATTTGCCTAAGGTCTTCATTAATTTGGAGATGTTGTTTTCTAAAATCTTCCTTTTTGGAGAGTTTGTGTCTCCACAAAGCGTTCCATCAAAATATTGGGGGTGGTAGTTATAAGGGAAATATGGGTTATACATAGTAAATGAGATATGAGTGCCTTAGTCTATACTATGCAACAACGGAATCACAATATTGACTGTTAGTCCCCGACAATGTCGCCAAAAACTTGATGCATTCGCAAGTGCACGAAAATATCGAAGTAATATAAAAGATTGTCGAACCCACAGAGACCAATGTCAACCTACCGTTATTTATCGTTGCGGCGTAAAGCTAAGGCTAATGGAATTAGGAAAGTTAGATGCGAATGAAATTAAATTCAAAGGAAATAAAGGTTATTGGTTTAAGGAAAAGGATATCGGTATGTAATGCTTTAGTTTTCGTGGACTCGTGTTGCACCCCAAAATTTGCCTAACCTTTTTCCTACCTAGTTTTTGTTTCATTGCATTTTCATAGCATTAGCATCGCATATCACTTGTTCTCGAGGCAGGAGATCGAGGTTTTCCTGTGGCGCATGACTCGTTTTTCAATGCAAGAAATCGAACAAAGAACAACAGAGGCCCTGACATTTATTTTGCCCAGCGGTCGAACGATCAATTTTATTTTGTTTTGCAGGTCAGAAAACAGCATGCAGGCTATCCCAAGCATTCTCATGTTTACGGCGTTCAAAAACGAGAGCCAGAGGCTTGACAACACTCCAAACGGTTGAAAAACGGGCAAACGGACAGGTTTCCCTCCAAATGGCGCAAAATTCAAATTTTGGAGGCGTTAATCGGTTAACACATACCGTTAACCGGTTAACATGTGTAAATTTTTCCCAGAACGTGAGTTTTCAAAGGGAGCTGCCTTGGGGTTCAACTTTGATCATTTGGAAGGTTCCATTTGGCATTCTAGAAGGATCTAGAACCTTCTTAAGTTGGTTATTTCAGTTTCCATACCTAACTCCATTCCATTTTTCCAAACCTCTCTCC
Organism: Lathyrus sativus; assembly: GCA_963859935.3. NCBI lineage: Eukaryota > Viridiplantae > Streptophyta > Magnoliopsida > Fabales > Fabaceae > Lathyrus > Lathyrus sativus. The sequence goes on from OZ012740.1 coordinate 668,874,018, forward strand.
ATACCTCATTTTGAATCCAAACCTATCATGTATATAAATAATTCACTCCAAGCCTCAAGGGGCTAGCCATTCATAATTCCCAAATTCACTTTCAGAATTGTTTTCAATTCTTTCATCTTCTCCGTTCTCCAAACTCTTACTCAAAGCTCATCATCATTGGATCCATTGATTTTTCATTGAAATCAATGGCATCTTGAGCATAAACCTCCATTAATCATCATCATCGGATCAAGTTTCGTAATCAATTTTCGTGCAAATTGAGGTTCGATTTTGGAGCTTAAGTTGGAAGCACTTATTCGGAGCAATTCGGTTTAAAGTGTTCGATCTTCATCGTTCTTGCAAGTATTATTGTGGATCTTGAAGTTTTCCGCTTAATTTTGAAGTTTTCCGCTACTTAAATTCAATTGATCAATAATTACCGGATCAATCCTCCGATCCGTAGGTTGGATATCTGATTCTATTTAATTATCGAGCTTAATTGCATGTTTAGCATGTTCATCTTCATCTTCGATTGATTTCTCGTTGATTTCGATCCGTTTAGATTGTGATTCTGATATGTGATTGTGTATCCATGCTGTTGAATCTCTGTTTTTTGTTGTTCTTTTCGTGCTTAATTGATTAAGTGATCATGTAAAGGTTTGGATAAGTGCTTATGTGCTGAAAATGACTTTTCTGCTGCTTGTTTTTGCCTCTGTTGCAGTGTTAACCGATTAACATATAGCGTTAACCGATTAATGCTTTCCAAATTTCAAATTTTTCAACGTAAACACAGTGTTAACCGATTAACACTGTTAATTTTTCCAGATTTTCAAACATTTACATGGTGTTAACCGATTAACACTGTAACAGAGGGTCTGTTTTGATGTTTTTGCTTGCATGTTTGCGAATGGATTCAATCCCAATCATCATAGATCAGTGTGATGCATTAAGATTGAGTTGTTTTAGATATACGTTACTGTTTGTGATTGATTAATCATGATTTTGTCGACATTTGTTTCCGTTTTCCACTTAATTACATATTCGTGTATGTGGTTCGAAGTGAGCTTTCTTTGCATGATCGATCGTTTCTTTCCGTGCATTCGTTTCCATTGCTTGAATTATTCTTGCATCGCTGTTGAGGTCGAGACGCGCTTGTGGCGGCGGCTTCCCCATACACTTTTCCTCCCTCCCACCATTCTAAGTGTGCATTATTCATGTATGCATTGTGCTTTTATTATTGTATGCTGTTTGTTTTGATCGATTTAAAATAGTGAAAAGCATGCAATTTTCGTGATTCTTTTTATCCTAATCCCTCAATGTGTTGAATAATTTTGCATGTTGTTGGTTTACTGTTCAGAGCATGTTTCAAGTAGTTGTGATTTCCCCATGATGGGCTGTTCCTTTAATTGTGCAAGTATACATGATTGTTTCTTGATTTTTGTTGCCATGTCAATACTTGGAATGAATGTCTAATATTTTATGTGCTGATGCATGACATCTCAGTTGATACTGTGGTTTTTTATTAGATTTTTTAGGTTCTGTTTGGGCAGGGTTTATAGTAGATCTTTAGCACCCATCCCAGCTGCCTTATTCATGTGACACATTGTGGTTTTTCCCCTGGTTGATACCTTTAGGCTTGGAATCTTGATCCAATATTTTAACCATAGCTTCCTAACATCCTTAGGATCCCGTAGAAATTTTATTAGGATTTTTAGGTCTATTTTCCTATTTTTCATATGTCTTCCATTTTGACTGATGGTTATGTGTTTCTATCTTTGTGCTTTCCCCTAGTTTTGCTTTAAGTGATCTTGTAGCAATCCTTTGGCACTAAATCATTACATGCTCCCCTAGTATATAGGTTTATACCTTTGTAGGGTAATTTCCAAACCTTTAACATACCTTTAGCTCCCTTAGGATGGACTTCATTTAAAGCTTTCCTTTTAGGATTTCGTAAGAGCTTTTGGGGAATGATTTCACTTCCTCATTCTTGAAGATGTTGTTTGAGTGCCATGATGGATACCTTAGGTATACACCATGCTTCCTATTATCCTTCCAATCATCCTTGTGTTGATGCACATTAACCTTAACCTTAGATTGACATCTAGGTTCCACCTTTTAATTCTCCTAAGTCCAATTCCTTGGATCCTTCTTGGGTGAGAGCCTCATTCCTCCTTAGGAGGGATGTTGTGCATTCCTCAAGGAGTTTGAGCCTTGGATGGATATTCAATGACTTGGTGGGTTCCTTAGGTTCGCACCATATTTCTCTTCTTTCTAGTCCAATTCTTTGGATCCTTCTTGTGAGAGCCTCATTCCTCCCTAGGAGGAATGCTATTCCTCAAGAAGTCTGAGCCTCAGTGGACTCCTGTGCTGATGCATATCGAGCTTAGTGGGTTGGTTCTAACTTTGTTCTCCTTGTCTTGCTTAACTTTTCTCCTTGTTTGATAGCTTGTTGTGTTGCTTTATGATAGAGTTGCATGAGTAGAGACTCCTGTTTAGGTGCATGATTGCATTAAAGGTCGAGCTTGTCTCCCTTTGCTTGTTTGCATTAAAGGTCGAGCTTGCCTCCCTTTGCTTGTATTATTTACTTGCTTTTCGTACTTACCCATGTTTGCATTTAAAGGTTGAACTTGTCTCCCTTTGCTTGTGTGCCATCTATGTTTGCATTGAAGGTCGAGCTTGCCTCCCTTGCTTGTATTGTGCTTTGCATGTGCATTTGTGTTTACTTCATCCGCTTGACGACATTATTCTTCTAGCTTGATGATTTTTGCGTTGGTTTTTCTTCCCTTTGGCATGATCCCTTAGGACTTCCAATCTCCTTATTTAACGACGATTGTGACAGACATTAGGATGAACCCATGCATGATAACATTAGGCTAGATTCCCTTCAAACCTCAATCATAGGACCATGTTGCATGATAACAGTAGGGTTCTTGATAGTCCCCCTGTAGCGTCCCTCTCTTTCTCATCTTCAAACAACAGTAAAACACTTAATAAAGGCAAATTCATATTGTGCGTTACGAGCCTTAAGCCATTTGGGATATGGTGATTGGGGGCCTCTCCTCAATCACCTAGAGTGTTTAGTATACGTCCTTAGGATGATATGCGACGCATTCGCTCCTAAGTCATAATCTCTAGTGCAGTATGAATTACAAACATTCATAAAAAACACTTTTTTCCGATAAAAGACAAAAACAAACATTCAAAATCTTTTTTTTGTGCCCTTTGGGGCTCGTTAATCAAGGAAAACCTTTTCTAATGAAAAGAGTATTGTTAAGCTTCGGTTCTACCGCAACCAGGCGTTGTCCCAAACTGCTGGAACCGTGGTTTAACCTTACTCGGGTAATATCCATGAACAAACCTGTGTTCCGTTTTATCCCGAACTACGTTCGCTCTGATCTCTCATACCTCTTGAGAGTACGTAGGCACAAGATGCGACGTCTTGGCGAGCAAACTTCCCCCATCACCCGTAGTTAGCCGAACTACGTTGACTCTGATTTCTCGTACCAGACGGGAATACGTAGGCCCAGGGCAGCGACGTCTGTCGAGTCCTTTTTCTTTTCTTTTTCTCTTTTTAAACCAGACCTTGATAGGTAGATAGATAAACAACCCGTCCGATAAACAAACAAGCGTGGATCCCGTCGAATACGACGGACGTGAGAGGTGCTAATACCTTCCCCTTGCGTAACCGACTCCTGAACCCGAGATTTGGTTGTGACGACCTGTCTTTCCCTTTTCGCTAGGTTTCTCCCGTTTGTTTCCTTTCCCTTCCTGTGGGATAAATAACGATAGGTGGCGACTCTTCTATCTTTTCCGGCACCTCATTTTCGCAGTAGTGACAGCTGGCGACTCTGCTGAGGACTGTGATGGTTCCCTATGCGAGTCTCGCCTTATTTTTCTGGCTGTCTGGGTCATCCCCAGCAGCTGGCGACTCTGCTGGGGATCTAACGCCCCCTATGCGAGTCAATCCTAGCGCTTGTTTGTTTATCTTTGGGTTTTGTACATACCTGTTGTACTTTAGCTTTATTTTCCCACATTTTATTTTTCAGCATTATATTATATCATTATTGTGCTGTTGTGGGAGGGGATTGATTTTGATGAGTGAGAAGTCAAACCCAGGCTTGAGAGAAAACATAGCATTAAAGTGGAGATTAGTGAAGGACCTGTTTGCTTAGCAAACACCAGTTCCCATGAAATTCACACTCAGGTGAGGTTCTTTTTGATGATTTCTTTTCTAATCCTTAGGATTGGAGAGGATTTTGGATATGAGGATTGTCAATCCTGGGAACCGATCATTTATGACTCAGCTAAGTGAGGCCTCTTCAGGGGAGGATGATGTCAAACCAGAAATGGTGAACATATCATCATTTCCTGAAAGTCTGTGACGCTGAGAAACGCATAGGATGTCGTACCTTTGTCAGTGGATTAGGTCCATACCTGTGAGCAGGGTTGGGCTATGCAGGAAACCTTTACCTTCAGACAACCTTTCTTCTTGACAGTTTGAATCGGTGTTATTGGTATCAGTCGGTTCCTATCAGAGCGGTGTTTTGCTGAAGCAAAATTTTGATCCTTCTTTCTCAACAACACAACAGTCTTGATCTCCTACCTGCATCATTAACATTTGCATCCTTGCATATTCATTTGCATTTCATTAACGTGTGTCTGTGTTGCAGGTGCATATTTTCCCTCGGCTCTAGTGATCTTGTTCCATACTGCTAATATGGAGACTTTGAAGAGGACTATAGCATACAGATTTCCCACTCCAGACATTGGCCATATACTGAAGTTGATTGCCTTAGCTGACGGTTCGGCAATTGAATACTTCAGGAAGTCCTATGTGTCGCACCTCAAAAAATCACTGAGACATTTCGGAGAAACGACCCTCGCGCAAAAGGCGCGGAAATGCGGTTCGGCAGAGTCGCCACCGAACTTTATTTTTCCCGAATAAACGGGAGAGGAAAATATCGAGAAAACCACTTAAAACGAAAGGATAGGAACAGGGCTGTCGCAACCAAGTTCCGGGTTCGGGAGTCGGTTACGCGAGGGGAAGGTATTAGCACCTCTCACGTTTGTCGTACTCGACGGGAACCTCTTAAGGTAATTGTGGGGAGTGTTGTTTAGGTTTACTTGTTTTTCTTCTCGATGATAAAGGTAGAATTGGTAGGATAATAGGTAAAGACACTAGGGGAATGAGGTGGTTAGAAGATAGGGTGCTCGCCAAGGATTGGGGCCCTTGTGCCTACGTATACTCATTCGGACGAGAATGAGAAATCAGAGCGTCGTAGTTCGACGACGGGAAAAGGTTGGGAATGTGTGGATGGAATAATGGAGGAAAGTAGAAGTATGGAATAGGGGAGAAAAATGGAAGAATGGAGGAAGATAGAAGTGTGCTCTCCAAGATCATCGCAATCTTGAGCCTACGTATCTTGTATTCAAGAATGAATAAAGAATCAGAGCAGTCGTAGTTCGTGGTAACAACCACGAAAAGATGAGGTTGAATAGGTTGGAAGTTTGAGAAAGAGACGAAAGAGTGACTGACAAGCAACCCAAGAGCGCGCCTCAAGAGCTTGTCACTCAAGAATTCAAGGAATGCAAGATTCCAAGAACTAAGTTCTTTCAGAAATTGCCTGAATAAGTTGAAGATAAAGAGTTAGATCTTTTGAAATCGAAAGAATGAACTAATAACAACTCAAGGGCGCGCCTCGAGAGTTACTCATTCGAATATTCAAAGAATGCTAGATTCTAAGAATATCCCTCTTTCGCAAGTTTTAAAAAAAAACGTTTGTAGAAAGATTTAAACGAAAATGGAATGCGAGGCAAACAAATGATTAGTTTGAAGAAAGGGTTCGACGACGAGTCGAGGAATTGATTAGAAGATAGAACCGACTTGATGACGTGTCAAGGGCTAGGATGATGAGAAACAATATTAGTCCCTAAGGGTGCCCCTAATATCGAGACCAAGAGGAGTTGTGAAGTGTGTGTGAAATGTCGACGATTGCGAATGCGTACGAGCACTCGACTTAGGGGAATGTTTGAAAATGCTTGAAAAAATTGAAAGATTGAGTGAATAATAACTCAAGAGCGTGCCTCAAGAATTATTCACTCGAAGATCCAAGGAATGCTAGATTCCAAGAACCTCCTTCTTTCAGAGTTTTAATCGAGAAAATGTTTTGAAGAAAAAAGTCAAAAGATTGAATGAATAACAACTCAAGAGCGTGCCTCGAGAATTATTTACTCGAAGATTCAAGGAATGCTAGATTCCAAGAACCTCTTTCTTTCGGAATTTGAATTGAGAAAAATATTGAAAAAAAATGATTTGAATCGAGTTGAGTAGTATGAAAAGAGTTTGTGGTATGGTATGACAATAATAATATGTCCAGATAATATAACAATAATATTCACAAAAATATTTAATGAAAAATAAAGTTATTGGTTAGTTTAGTGAATCGAATCGGGACACGAAGGAATGGGATCTCGTCTTAATCGCAAACATAATGCCGATTAATCGAAGGTAGCCTATCACGATCCCAAAGTACGGAAAAGGACCCCAATGGTCATTCACCATAGATTTGAAATCGAGAAGGTTATCAACTTCGATACGCGACACTTACGAATAAAAGACTTCATCGATCTAAAAGTGAATAAAAATGGAAATGAAAAGGAAAATGAGATAGAAAATGAAATAGTCTCGAATAAAATATCATCTATCAATAATTTGACCGATAATATTTATTGAAATTCGTCATGGACCAAAAGGTGATAAAAGTGTATAAAAATGAATAAAAAATCGATAAAAATCGAAAAATAAAAGCTTGGTCTCGGGTTTGTTATTTTTCATCAATAATTTGACAAAAAAACAACTATGAGGTATCGTCATCGACCAATAAAATACAAAGAAAGTAGATAGAATCGAGAAAGATACTTAAAATGTAACCGAATGATTTCAAAAGAAATTAACAAGAAAAAATATAATTAAACAGACTTGTTTAAAGAATAAATAAATAAAACATTAAAAAAAATAGTAACAAAAGAAAAAGGGTATGCAATAAAAAAAAGAGGGGGTGAAAATCAAAAGAGAGGATCATGTGGGCCAAAGACCCATCACCCCTCTTAAACAAGAACACATCAAAAGAAAACGGGTCAAAAAACCCAAACCAAAAAAACAAAAGGAGCACACGGATTACAGAGAGGATGGACATAAGCTTCATACAGGTTCATCAAAACCCATCAATCCATCAGTTTCTTTGAGAATCAAGCAGAAACCAAACCAAAAATTCTGATTAGCCATGGACGAAAAGAACAAAATCGAAACACAGACATAAAGTTTGAAAAGAGGGATCAATATCGACAATAGTGTTCATTTCAAATCCGACCTTCTTTTGTTTTCACACCAATCCTCTTGTTTGCTCCGATTTACTTCATCTCGTTTTCATTTCACCAGTACTCAGCCGCCCAGGTTCATTCTCTCTCCATGATTTCACTCACACCTCGTCTTAGACTCACATTCTTCTTCATCAATTTCTGGGTTGGATTTTTTCTGATTTGTTGTTGATGTTGAAGAAGACCAGTGAGGCTTGAGAAAAAAGAAGAGGTTATGATAGATAGCAGTTGTGGAAGAAAAAGGAGGTCTGGGTCTAGAAAACAATTTGGAGGTGAGGGTTTATTGAAGATTGGGAGTGAAAGAGAAGGCGGACGGTGAGGAGATTTTAGAAGAAAAGGTTTGTTAAAACTCTATCTTTTTTTGTTTTTCTGTTGTGGTTTTGTTCTAGGTATGAAGCAGGTTTGAGTTTGTTGTTGAAGGGGGTTTCGGACGTCTGGTTTTCGGTTGCAGGTTGAAAAGGGCTTAAAGGAAGATTGAATGTTTGGGATTTTCGGTTTTGGTGTTTTTGAGGAGGAAAGTTTGTGAAGGTTTGAGATGTGTTGTTGTTCTGTTGTTGGTTTATGGGTTTTGATGGTTGAGGGAATTTATTCGATCTGTTTTCTGCTAGCTCCGAAAGAAGGAGTCCCTCCAGAGTGATTTTTCGCCTCCCTTTTTATTGAAGAAAAAACTTGTACTTATGGAAACAAAAGGGTAGAATAGGAATTCCACCGAATCAGTGTTGTGGGAGGAGATTGAGAAAAAATGAGGAGCAACTGCCTTCTTGTTTTGGATTGCAAAACTTCCGCATTTTGAATTGCTAGACATCCCACCATAGTGTACGTTACGCGTTTTTGCAGCTGTCCCTTTTTCTTCATTCCGCAACTTTTCTTATATCTGGTTTTTGTCCATTGTGGGTGTAGCAGGGGTGCACAAATTCTGCTGCAAGTTGAAGGGGTGGGGTTGATTGAAGGTACGATACGCAGATACTGGTGCGAGTGAGTGCGTATTTTAATGGTCATGAACAAAAGAAATTGTGACGGTTTTCGTAGCAGGTTTGTATCATTTCTGTTGTGGGGTCTTTGTTCGCAGGAGAGGATGCACAATGGGAAGAGTATGAGCTGGAAAGTTTGTTGTCGTTTTCCTTCCGTAATATGCGGGCCGTTGTTGTCCTTTTGCAGCTGGCCACGAGATGGTGCGTGTTGTGGCCTACTTCTTTTGCAGGTCTTTGGTTTTGTGGGAAGGTTATAATATACGATTTGGAGGTACTGGTTTTTGTGTGAGTGGGTGTTTAGGAGCTGCTGCAGAGTTTTGATGCATTTTACCAGCGGTAGTGCGCTTCAACAAAATGGTGTGGGATCATACTTGAGAAGATGTTGTCGATTTGTCGGTGTGCTGGCAGGGCCTATTGATTTTGTCTTATAGCATGAAGCTCCTTTTTCATCAATTTTTTTTTGCACATGAATATATGAAGGTGGTATGGAGACTGTTGTGCTGATGATGTGTGAGTCGTGGGGTCATGGTTCTGGCTGTAGTACGAAAAAAGTATAAAAATAAAAAATAGGCAATTGGCTGTGTCATAATTTTAATGTTTTGATGCAAAATAATGTTGGCTTGAAGAAAGGTCATGCGTAAGATGAGCTGGCGATTATGGACTCATGATTTTTCAATCTTCAAATCTCATGATTTTTGTACTGATTTGCAACAATTTAATGGACTTTTGCATTTTCTTCATATATTTTCTTTGCAAACGAAAATGGGCCTTCAACTTATGACAAAGAAAATGGCCTTGCCATGACCTATTATTGTTATGTAGACTTCTTGTGATGAATGAACTTGTAAGATTTTAATATTTGCATCTCACTCATAAACGAAATTTGGAAATCTCCATAAGATCATGATAATCACACAAAATTTTTGGCTTAAAATGATGAAAAATAACATTCCGCGAAAACCGAATTCCAAGTAAAATTTTGACTTGAAATAATTTCCACTCAAATTCCCCTTGAAAAATAGAATTAACCATGGATCAATTTTGAATTAAATACAGTCCTAACAATTGACCCACACACATATGATTTACGTACATAAACCCTCACTGAAACCGTCATGATGCAATCTCTTGAATGACTAACCAAATTAGGTCGAAAGCACTAAATAATACTCATTGTCTGCCTAAGTCATCCCACACAACCTTGAACCACAAGCAAAGGCAACATATTTTTTTGGATTTTTTGAATAAGGCAAGTGGGTAAATATACAAAATGGAGGTTGTACAAAGGTAGGACAAATTTAGGGTATGACACTATGGGAGGTTGTTGAGACATGTTTGCAAGCCTTCCGCACAAGAGATCAGTGGCCTGTATACCCTGCTACAGTTTTATGATGCTCCTTTGAGATGCTTCATGTTTCCAGACTACGTTCTAGCACCTACTCTGGAAGAGTACTCAGACTTGCTAGGCATTCCAATCAAGGATCAGATGCCTTATCATCATGTGGATACCAAGCCTAATCTGGCTGATCTTGCTGCTGTGTTACAGTTGGATGCATCTGAATTGAATGAGAGGTTGACTCAGAAGAATGAGATGTATGGCTTTCCTCTATCTTTCCTAGTGGAGAAAGCTCAGAAGTTTGCTAAAGATGGCTGCTGGGTCATGTTCAACGCCATCTTAGCTCTTTGCATATACGGTACCATACTGTTTCCTAACTTTCCAAACTTCGTGGATGTTGACTCTTTCCACATTCTTGCCTCGGGCAATCCAGTACCCACTCTTCTGGGAGACGTTTACCACTCAGTCCATTACAAGAATGAAAACCGGAGAGTGAAGGTTGTCTCTTGTTGTGTCCCCTTGCTCTACAAGTGGTTTGCCGACCACATGCCAAAAGTAGGTCCTTTTATCTCTTCGGTGGGTACCTTAGATTGGACAGAACGCCTGATGGGTTTGACTGCGGAGAATATCATTTGGTTCGATAGGGACAGGCTGGGTACGAAACTCATCTACAGCTGCAATGGTTTTCCCAATGGTCCTCTGATTGGGAGAAAGGGGTGTATCAATTATATTCTGTCATTGTTGATCAGAAAATTCGGTTATGCATTGAAGGAGTCTCCTAAAGAAGATGAGATACGGGAATCTCTGTATCTCACCGGACTGTTAGACGCTGATACATTGGTTAAGCTCGGGCATGCTTGGAGCAATCTCCATAGGAAAGGTAAAGCAATGTTGGGGAATAGCAACAACAAAGCATTTGATCCATACCTGGTTTGGGTTCGTGAGCGAGCCGCAAAATTTTTGATGCCTTTTCCTGCTGTGAAGCCATTGTATCCTCCCGCGGTCGAGGAGCCAACCATAATAGACATCCGAAGTACAATCAGGTGCTGCAAGAGAAGGAGGAACTAAAGAAAGTGAATGAGGCGCTAGAAAGAGAGATTGTTCAACTCTGAGGTGAGAAGAACGAAGCTGTTTATTCCTGCAAGAAGCAGACGGAGTTGATAAACCACCTGGCTGCCAGTTTGACCAAGGAGATTGATTCTAAAGAACGTCTGGGGTTAGATTTCAAAGTTGTTAATAGTGTTCTCGCCACCAAGAAGCAAGACTTGGATAGGGCATATTTGAAGATATCTAAACTCGAGGCGTTGTGGAACACTACTCTGACCAACCACAAAGAGCGAGAGGAGAAGCTGAAGCAGCAAATAGCCAAGTTGAAGATTCAGCTTGAGACCAAGGACAAGAAGATTGAGGCTGCAACATCACTTCGACGCAACGTTCAGTATAGATTGGTTGAAACCAAGGAAATGGTGTGGGATCATACGTGAGAAGATGTTGTCGGTTTGTCGGTGTGCTGGCAGGGCCTATTGATTTTGTCTTGTAGCATGAAGCTCCTTTTTCATCATTTTTTTTACACATGAATATATGAAGGTGGTATAGAGACCGTTGTGCTGATGATGTGTGAGTCGTGGGGTCATGGTTCTGGCTGTAGTACGAAAAAAGTATAAAAATAAAAAATAGGCAATTGGCTGTGTCATAATTTTAATGTTTTGATGCAAAATAATGTTGGCTTGAAGAAAGGTCATGCGTAAGATGAGCTGGCGATTATGGACTCATGATTTTTCAATCTTCAAATCTCATGATTTTTGTACTGATTTGCAACAATTTACTGGACTTTTGCATTTTCTTCATATATTTTCTTTGCAAACGAAAATGGGCCTTCAACTTATGACAAAGAAAATGGCCTTGCCATGACCTATTATTGTTATGTAGACTTCTTGTGATGAATGGACTTGTAAGATTTTAATATTTGCATCTTACTCATAAACAAAATTTGGAAATCTCCATAAGATCATGATAATCACACAAAATTTTTGGCTTAAAATGATGAAAAATAACATTCCGCGAAAACCGAATTCCAAGTAAAATTTTGACTTGAAATAATTTCCACTCAAATTCCCCTTGAAAAATAGAATTGACCATGGATCAATTTTGAATTAAATACAGTCCTAACAATTGACCCACACACATATGATTTACGTACAGAAACCCTCACTGAAACCGTCATGATGCAATCTCTTGAATGACTAACCAAATTAGGTCGAAAGCACTGAATAATACTCATTGTCTGCCTAAGTCATCCCACACAACCTTGAACCACAAGCAAAGGCAACATATTTTTTTGGGTTTTTTTGAATAAGGTAAGTGGGTAAATATACAAAATGGAGGTTGTACAAAGGTAGGACAAATTTAGGATATGACAGATGCCCCTATCTAATTGGCTTAAACCGAGTAAGATGAACAGTTATGGAGCTCGTTCTTTCAAGGTAGAAGGCAAATAGATATGAAGAGAACCCTGAATTTGTCCGAAAAGAGAAGAAATGCTCGGGAATTGAAAATGATGGATGAGGTATACCTCTGAGTAAATTGTGGATTACTGGAAAAAGGTCCACATCACCAACTGGATGATGGGATGAAACACACACGACCACTACCACCAAAAGGATGATAGAGCAAACCAACATCGCACAATCTGACATTAATGGCTATGACAGACCCCCCACCAAAAGGACGACGGAGTGAAACTCACAACGACCACTACCACTAAAAGGATGATAGGACAAACACTATCGCACAATCTACCATCAATAAGATGACAGACCCCCCACCAAAAGGATGACGGAGCGAAACTCATACCGGCCACTACCACCAAAAGGATGATAGGACAAACACTATCGCACAATCTAACACCAATCCAAGTGACAGACCCCCCACCAAAAGGATGACGGAGCGAAACTCACACCGGCCACTACCACCAAAAGGATGATAGGACAAACACTATCGCACAATCTGACACCAATCCAAGTGACAGACCCCCCACCAAAAGGATGACGGAGCGAAACACACACCGACCACTACACCACCAAAAGGATGATAGGACAAACAATATCGCACAATCTGACACCAATCCAAGTGACAGACCCCCCACCAAAAGGATGACGGAGTGAAACACGAACATAAATAAATAAATATCGCACAATCTATCACCAATCCAAGTGACAAACCCCCACCAAAAGGATGATGGAGCGAAACACAAACAAACACTATCGCACAATCTATCACCAATCCAAGTGACAGACCCCCCACCAAAAGGATGACGGAGCGAAACACAAACAAACATTATCGCACAATCTATCACCAATCCAAATGACAGACCCCCCACCAAAAGGATGACGGAGCGAAACACAAACAAATATCGCACAATCTGACATCAATCCAAGTAACAGACCCCCCACCAAAAGGATGACGGAGCGAAACACAAACAAATATCGCACAATCTATCACCAATCCAAGTGACAGACCCCCCACCAAAAGGATGACGGCGCGAAACTCACACCAACAATATCACACAATCTATCACCAATCCAAGTGACAGACCCCCCACCAAAAGGATGACGGAGCGAAACACAAATAAACGATATCACACAATCTATTACCAATCCAAGTGACAGACCCCCCCCCCCACCAAAAGGATGAAGGAGCGAAACACAAACAAACTATCGCACAATCTATCACCAATCCAAGTGACAGACCCCCCACCAAAAGGATGATGGAGCGAAACACAAACAAACTATCGCACAATCTATCACCAATCCAAGTGACAGACCCCCACCAAAAGGATGACGGAGCGAAACACAAACAAATATCACACAATCTATCACTAATCCAAGTGACAGATCCCCCACCAAAAGGATGACGGAGCGAAACACAAACAAACGATATCGCACAATCTATCACGAATCCAAGTGACAGACCCCCCACCAAAAGGATGACGGAGCGAAACTCACACACAAACAATATCGCACAATCTATCACTAATCCAAGTGACAGACCCCCCACCAAAAGGATGACGGAGCAAAACACAAACAAATACTATCGCACAATCTATCACCAATCCAAGTGACAGACCCCCTACCAAAAGGATGACGGAGCGAAACTCACACACATAGGTTTCTATCACCAAAAGGATGATATAACGACATAAATTGAAGGTTACCAACACCAAAAGGATGCAGGCTAGGTTGAATCGACGAAGTTCGGCTATCACCAAAAGGATGATAGTGAGGTAATTGACATCGGTCATGCTTGCTGAATACAACTCATTGGGGAACAACCAAGAGGAAGATTGGATTGAAATGAGTCAACGGGGTACAACCACCGTCTTGCTTGGAGATCACGATTTTGTTGAAATGATTTCATGGTTACGCCCATGAACTTTTAAGGGGATGCCCCTGACTGGGCTGAGTTTGTCTTTGAATTTTCGTCTTGTCTTGGCTTGATCAACAAAAGGTTGAACAACTTCGTGAGGAACGCTCACGGCTTTGCTGAAGATGCCCCTAACTGGGCTAAATCTTGCACTGAATGTCTTGGGTTTGCCCAACAAAAGGTTAAACAACTTTGTGGAGAATGCCTACGGTCTTGAATGGTATGCCCCTGACTGGGCTGAATATTGATTTGAAGATCTGATCAACCACTATGTCTTTGAAAAATGCCCCTGACTGGGCTGAATCTTGCTTTGAATAACTTCGAATTTTGTGGGAGAAACCCACAATTGCAGAAGATTGCCCCTGACTGGGCTGATGATTGCTTTGAAGCTCTTGAAGTTTTGTGGGAGAAACCCACAATCTTGCGGAGGATGCCCCTGACTGGGCTGATGATGGTATTGGAAATCTTCAAGATTGATCCTGGACCTTGACTTGCATATATGAATGCTGGATGATAAATGATATTCCATACGAATGGAAGTGCAAATGCAAATGCTGACGCGCGGAGATGCAAGAGCTGAGGAAGTATGGTATGATTGGAGTATGCATATGATGCAGGATGCTTATGAGGTCGAATGCGATGCGTATGATGCATATGATTGCAGACAGGTAGTTGGAAATGCAGGGAGACACCATCATGGTGGATTTTTGGTAGTTGCCAATGCGGATTGGACTTTGGGTGGTGGGAGGGATTGATTTCCTCGACACGCAGTTCGTTGGAGATGTCTTGATTGAAGCAGAAAATGATGCTCTAGATGCCCCAAGTCTGGGTACTTGGTGCTTGTGAATTTGCTTCAGAGAAAGTTGTAGCCCTGCCTGATGATTAGGATAACTTGGTCCTGCCCCAGTCTGAATATGGTAATGATATGCCCCAGATTAACCAATTCTGAAGTTGAAACCGAACTCTGATGGCTTGCCCCTGCTCGAGCTGTTGAATGACCTGCCCCAGCCTATGGGGTTTGAAGTACTTTTGCTTCGTGTACGCCACTGAAAGTCAAGTTCCTCCTCGGTTGCCCCTCGTTGAGATGTCCTTGAATACCTAACACTGATTTGCAATTAAAATTGTACATTCATAAATGGTAATATTAATGCACAGTTCAATGTAAGTTTTGAAAAAGTGTGTCATTTATTGAGAGCGTCGTGTTAGTGAGACGAATGGACAATTAGCTCAAACGTTGTGCTGATTTTTGATTAGTGCGTGAAAGATATAGCAAGGAAAGCGACACCAATGCTGATGATTAGAAGTTATGCGAGGAGTCAGGTTACGCAACCTTGTGAGAGTATGCTTTCAGAGTAAACCCCGCCTCAATTAGGTCTTTCGAGGGTTGTAACGTGGTCTGGTTCGCGGTTATGAAACAAAGGATATTAGGCTCAAAGTATGATTTGTACCCACCCCTTCTTATTAATGATCTCCAGTCCTACACTCAGTTAATTCTACACTTGTCTTGATGGTATAAACTTGATGATTCATGGTTTGCTCGACGTGACAATCACCTTATTTTGATGGATGTCAGTGACCCTTTCGATTTGGGTGGCCACTGAATATTATTTTGTTTTTGTTGAGGATTTCAGGGTTCTCCTTTGTCCTTGTTTTTGATCCCTAACTTTTGCATGGACCGATTTCGCTTGTCAGATCCATCGAGATTGCCTTGATTTTTGCCTAAGTCCCCTCTGAGGTGTTTGACTTAGCAGGCTTTTGATTTTTTTGGATTTTGTTGTGACTGTCATAGCATGGGTCTTTGATGAACCACCGTCTTTGGGATTTCGCTTTGTTAATTCAAGTGCGGGATTGGATTAGCTGAACACTACCCTGCCCCAGGTTGAGTGTAAGGTTTGAATATCCAAAGGAAACTGCTACTTCTAGGCTCGAAGTGGTTTACTAGGGATTATCTCCTTATATCTCCAGTATTTAGGGGATTGAAGCAATGTCTGTACATCATTGACGAGATTCTATCTGAAAGCATACGGTTTGCAATTATGGGTATCTCGTTTTCATCATCCTCCCTCAAATCATGCTAAACAACAGTGAATAGAGTGAAGTGAATAAATGTGTCTGTGATAAGTGAAAAAATGAGTGAATACGACATAACTAATTCAAAACATGCGTAAACAATACATTAATGAAAACCAAGCACGAATGGCAATTGTTCAAAGCATACAATACTTAAACAAACACAAACAAATATAAGAAAATGCTAAAGATGAAATGGCAACACGACTGCCTTCTTCGATAAATGAACTTTGACTTGACTGGATTTGATCGGAATGACACTATTTGACCGGCGGCATTGGATTGTTGATGACGTTTGGAGACTTCCCATTAAAGTTGATAGCATCCTTGTCGATCATGTCTTGGATCTTGTGCTTGAAAGCCCTGCAGTCCTCAATGGTGTGACCTGGAGCGCCCTTATGAAACTCACAATGAGCATTTGCATCGTAGTCGGCAGGAATGACAGTTGGGGGAGCCAAATCTCTTGGAACAATAGCCTTTTTCTCCATCAATTGAGCAAAGATACTAGCATATGTCATTGGTAGACGATCAAAGACTCTATCTGGCCTTCATGTTCTCTGCTGACGCTGTTGGCGAGCACCTTGTTGTTGTTGAGCAGCTTGCATCTGCTGTTGCTGAGGAGGATACTGATACCCTTGTTGGTTGTAGGCTTGTTGCTGAGGAGCCTGTTACTATGGCATCTGAGTTTGAACTTCTTGAACAGCTGGCTGATAAGGCATTGGAGCATATTGCGCAGCAGCAACATACGGATACTGATAATAGGGAACTTGATAAGGCATAGGAGCGGGAACTTGTTGAGGAGCTTGCTCTTTCTACAAAGAGATGGCATTTGTTTCGCCCTTTTTCTTCTTGTATCCGTTGAAAGGCTTTTTGGCATTGGCCTGACTGTTAGAACCTCCTGGTATCTTTCCACTCTTCAGCCCTTCTTCAATTCTCTCACCAACAATCACCAAGTCAGAGAATCCAGCGGAGACACTACCGATCAGCTTCTCGTAATATTGGCCTTGCAAGGTACCCATGAAAATGTCAATCAGTTCACGATCAACAAGAGGTGGATGCACCCTTGCGGCCAGCTCTCTCCATCGTTGCGCATACTCCTTGAAGGATTCGCCATCCTTCTGAGTCATACTCTGAAGTTGAGTACGATTCAGAGCAAGATCGGTGTTGTACTTATACTGCTTGACAAATGCATCGGCTAGCTCGGCCCAAGTGCGCACACTGTTACGTTCCAGCTGCATATACCATTCGAGCGATACCCCAGACAAACTGTCTTGGAAGCAATGAATCATAAGCTTTTCGTCTTTGGCATATGCAGCCATCTTGCGACAGTACATCTTCAGATGAAGGTTTGGACAACTGAGAGCTTTGTACTTCGAAAATTCGGGCACCTTGAACTTGGGAGGAATGACAACATTAGGCACCAAGCATAATTCCAAAGCACTGAAAGAATTTGAACTGTGCCCCTCCATGGCTCGGAGTTTCTCGGCTAGATCTCGACACATCTTCATGGCTTCTGAATCCTGAGCGGCAACAGGACTGGAAATGGGGATAGCAGCATGATAGTTATGAACGTCGTCATAATGATCCATCAGAGTATCTTCAGTTTAGGGAGTTGGGATCTGCACGCAAGTAGGCTGGGCCTGCGGGATAGCTCCAACGGTAACTCCGGGCGCTGGGGTTGAATGAGAAGTGTTTCCTTCAGCTGCGTTATTGAAGTTCAACGGCATCCCATGAGGATTTGGAATTGGAACCAAAGGGATGGCAGTAAACCCTTGTCCTTGACCATTGTTGTTGACGACAACAGCGGCTTCACGCTGTTCTTCCTCTCTTTTGGCTGTGAGGATGGCTTCCAGGATCTGGTCAATCTTTCCTTTGATGGAGTCCAACTATTCTCTAAAGGCAACTTGCTCTTGCTGAATCTGCTCCATCATTCGTCTTGTATTGGCTCTAGTCGCGTACTGGTGTCGAGGAATCAGCTTGATTTACTGGAGAGGAAGGAAGGAGTTATAAGATTCTGCTGAAGGATTGGAAATGCAAAATGCACAACATATGAGATGCAATGCAAATGATATGCAAGATGCAATGCAAGATACAAGATCCAGGATCACAATATCATAGTTCAAACAACTCTGAAGCTGATAATTGTAACATGTAGGTAACCATAATTCCTGCTCAAAGAAATTGACCGGTAAGCCCTATATGGGAAGATCTAGACACTCTACCCATAAACCCACTCACGGGATGGTTTCTAAGTTTGGTTCTCAGGATCACGGACACTAGTCGTATGAGCGTCATGTAACAGGCTGGCTGTGTTACGACGATAATAACGATATGGTCTCTCCTGAGCGGGGTCCTCAAGGAGCAAGTCCTCGGAGACTAACACTACACGACCACTATTATTGGAACTGGTGCTAAAAAGGTTCCCAGAATCATGGACCCTTCATGAATCAAATCGTGCAACAGGCTAGCTGTATTACAACAAGATCTACGAATAGGTCTCCTCTGGAGGAGTTTTCATGCTAGGCCCACAAGGAGCAAGTCCTCGGAGACTAACACTACTCGACTACCAATTCTAAACTATGTGTTCTCTCTGCTTTTACCAAAGCTCGGGCGTAGAGCTTTACTCATGATGTCATCCCAAGAACCAACAGGAAACCAAGATAACAAGCACAAATAAAATCCACAAGAGAACAAATACACGAACAAGAAGAAAACAAATAAAAAACAAACACTTCTCACAAACCAAAAGATAGGCTCGACTCTCTCTTTGCATGGAGCAAATACGTCCCCAGCAGAGTCTCCAGCTGTCGCACCTCGAAAAATGACTGAGACATTTCGGAGAAACGACCCTCGCGCAAAAGGCGCGGAAATGCGGTTCGACAGAGTCGCCACCGAACTTTATTTTTCCCGAATAAACGGGAGAGGAAAATATCGAAAAAACCTCTTAAAACGAAAGGATAGGAACAGGGCTGTTGCAACCAAGTTCCGGGTTCGGGAGTCGGTTACGCGAGGGGAAGATATTAACACCTCTCACGTCCGTCGTACTCGACGGGAACCTCTTAAGGTAATTGTGGGGAGTGTTGTTTAGGTTTACTTGTTTTTCTTCTCGATGATAAAGGTAGAATTGGTAGGATAATAGGTAAAGACGCTAGGGAAATGGGGTGGTTAGAAGATAGGGTGCTCGCCAAGGATTAGGGCCCTTGTGCCTACGTATACTCATTCGGACGAGAATGAGAAATCAGAGCGTCGTAGTTCGACTACAGGAAAAGGTTGGGAATGTGTGGATGGAATAATGGAGGAAAGTAGAAGTATGGAATAGGGGAGAAAGATGGAAGAATGGAGGAAGATAGAAGTGTGCTCGCCAAGATCATCGCAATCTTGTGCCTACGTATCTTGTATTCAAGAATGAATAAAGAATCAGAGCAGTCGTAGTTCATGGTAACAACCATGAAAAGATGAGGTTGAATAGGTTGGAAGTTTGAGAAAGAGACGAAAGAGTGACTGACAAGCAACCCAAGAGTGCGCCTCAAGAGCTTGTCACTCAAGAATTCAAGGAATGCGAGATTCCAAGAACTCAGTTCTTTCGGAAATTGCCTGAATAAGTTGAAGATAAAGAGTTAGATGTTTTGAAATCGAAAGAATGAACTAATAACAACTTAAGGGCGCGCCTCGAGAATTACTCATTTGAATATTCAAAGAATGCTAGATTCTAAGAATATCCCTCTTTCGTAAGTTTTAAAAAAAAACGTTTGTAGAAAGATTGAAACGAAAACGGAATGCGAGGCAAACAAATGATTGGTTTAAAGAAAGGGTTCGACGACGAGTCGAGGAATTGATTAGAAGATAGAACCGACTTGATGACGTGTCAAGGGTGTTGCACCCTAAAATTTGCTCAACCTATTTCACTTGGTTTATGTTTTAATTGCATTGCCATTTGCATAGTAAATCATGTACATAATCTAATCATTTGCATAGCATAGCATAGCAAGGCATCCAAAAAGGGATCAAGTGTCATTCTTATCTAAAGAAGCACATCAAGGGGCCTTATTCAAGCTGAGGAACATCCAAGTCATCAAGGAATGGGTTGAAGCTTTGGGAAGTTTGAGGGTCAACCAGGGGACTTTTCTCCTAATCTGAGGTGTACTGAGGGTCTTTATTGGAGGTATGAGCTATGAATTGAGGGTATGGAATTTGTACAAAGATTATGAAATGCCTATAGGGTTATATTGAAGATGAGACAAGTCATTGATTCAAGTACAAGAGCCACAGTTGAAGTGCAGTCAACTAGGGTTTCATCTGGGTCAACCCTAGGTCAACTGAGTGATTGAAGAGCATCAAGGCTTAATTGGAGGTTGTGAGATTCATGGATTGATATGTTGATACATGTGTGGTGTTGTGCCAAGGATAAATCAAAAAGGATCAAGAGGAGGAGGAGTTACCAAATTAGGGTTTCAGTGTAAAATCCCCTAATTTAGGCCTATCTTCCAAGCCAGATAAGTCAAAATTCAAGTTTCAAATGGGTTCTTGGCCAACATGAAACTTGTAGAGATTCTAAATAGCTTTAATTTTAGTACTAGAAGTATTTAAGAAGATTTGTAGAATTCAAGTTATGGTTCTTGCAATTTATGGGTCCCTAGAGGACACTGAAATTTATCTGTGAAAGTCACTTGAATTCCAAGCAACTTTTGCTCATGAAGGGGTTTTCAAATGGATTCTTGGCAAACATAAGAATTGTAGGGCTTGATCTTAGCTTTCCATAGAGTGGTAGAAGTCCTCAAGAGGATTTGTATAACTCAAGTTATGGTCTTGGCAATCCAGGGGTATTTTGGGTATTGATGATTATAGGTCATTTTTCAACATAGGTCAAAATCTCCATCTTCCACTCCTCAAATGGAAAAATTTTCAACATGAGATGTGCTTAGAATGGTGTTTTTGGGCTAGGAAAGAAGTCATGAGAGCTTGGAAAGGCTTATATCACAAAATTACAAAAATGGCCTAAAATAAGGGTGAATTTTAAATGAACCAAGGATGGAAATTGGGATTTTTGATCTATAAGTCCAAACCAAGCCATATGACATACCAAATTGATTGGAAAACACATTTTGAAAACATTGACATTGCCAAATTTTTGAGTTGAGGTATAATTCTATGACTTGCTTTGTAAAGTGGTTGCTTACATCATAAGTAACAAATGCAAAACCACTCTTTGGAGCTTGATCAAGGCCTTAACCCTTGCCAAACCATTCAATATGTCATCTAAGGAGAAATTGGATTAGAATGAGGCATTGAAGAAAGCTTGAAACTCAGCTGCCATATGTGAATTTCTCATGACATTTTCAAATGCAAGAGATGTGGAACTTCTCATTGGATCAATCCAGAAGTTTCTAGGGCTTTCATTCATGTTCTATATAAGATGTAGAAGTGATCTAAGGCATTGGTTGGTGCAGATTGAGGGAGAATTGAGAGATTGAACATTGAGTTTTCCATTTGCAAAACAGAATCGGTTACACCAATTTGCTCCATTTCAATCCAAATTCTTGCACTCAGAAGCTTGATCATGAGTTGGTGATTGATTTCAGATAGATTGGTGATCAAGAACTGTGAAGAATAGTGAGATAGCTCTTTGAGTTTTCATCTTGCAAGTCAGAATCGAGTTTGGTAATTCAGGAAGATTCAGTCCAATTTGATGCATACAGAAGCTTGATCATACATCATTGAAGCTATCTGGAAAATCTTGGAGCTTAATTTGAAGGATTGCTTGGTCTGTTCACTCGATTTTTGCAGGTATGTAAATCTTATCCTATGGCTTGATATAGGTATAATTGTTAGGGTTTAGATGGTTGGATGAGATGTAGATCATTGCTAGGAACTTTCTGGTAAAGAAATTCAAGGATTAGAGACATTTTTGTAGATGACACCATTTCTGTTCATGATCGTATCTTGCAATTCTTGGAGGTTTAAACCTAGTTTAATAGTGGATTTTGCTCAGTGCAGCATGGTGATGATTTTAGGCCTCTCAATTTTGAGTTTGGTGATGATTTAGGTTTGAGCACTTTCTGAATATTTCATCGTGTTTTGAGGAGGAGAGGGTTTCAATACAAATGGAGGTTAGGGTTGGATTCCTTGGGGAAAAACGAGCATGATGATGTGTTTTTGTTAGGGTTTTGATGAGGTAAGAGAGTTGCGTTTGGAGAAGATGAAGGTTTAAGCTCTGTTCAGCCATGGCTTCCTTCTCCCTCCAAAATTCAAATGAAGAAGACGATAGGATGACCCTTGGATCAGTAGTGGACCTTTGACTCAATGATCATCCAACGACCACGAGCGCGTCTTAGTTTGTGAAGGAATTCTGAGTTAAACCAAACGCACCGTTTCATTAAACTTTCTTGGATGGGCTTAAGTCATTTGTTGCTAACCACACCCCTTTCTGAGGCCCAATTGAGAAATACACGTAAAAGAGTTGCTATTCGTACCAAGTTTTTTTCCATTTTCAGTTGATTTTCATTAATTTCTGATTGAATAATGGGCCTAGTACGCGCTTCCTATACGCACCCCCTCTGGGCCCAATTGGTGAAGTGAACTGGTTCTGATTGCTATTTGTCACGGCTTCTTTTCATTTTCTTCTATTTTCTTTTATTTTTTCATATTATTTAAGGTTAATTAGAAAATTCATAACTAATTGAAAAAAATCATTTTAGGGTGAGGTTTTTTTCCTTATTGTCCTTAGGGTTTCTAGAATTTAATAAAACAATAAAAATATTAATTCCTTGCATTTTATATTTTTGGCACATTTTACAATTTTTATTGATTTTATTTTGCCTTTGTTTAATACCTTATTTTGCTGAATTTAGTATGAGAGATTGGTGAGTGTTTTTGAGTTGATTCTTGTTGGATTTATTAGATTAGAGGTACATGATCCCTTAGAGATTTTTATCATATTTTTATGATAAAATTTAGGTTAGTTTTGAATGATAAACTTTAGGGTGTTAGGATTACGGTTTTACAACACTTAGGTGTAGTTTAGGGCATAGTTTGGAGACTTAGGGTTTGATTTAGGCCTTGGGGTTTATGGGGGGTATAGGGTACATAGTTAGGTTCCCTTAGAAATTTAATTAGGGTTTTCTAATGAGTATTACTATTTTCTTTGATTTTTGCAAATTGGTTGTTATTGGTGTGTTTCCCTCTTGGGATGTTGTTGTGTTTGTTGGGTTTTGGGCATTTCAATTGGGTGTTGGGATTGGGCTTGGTTTGTTGGAGCTAATGAAGGCTTTGGAGATGATGGGAGACAAAGGATGGAGCTTGAAGCATGAAGATTCTCATCCTTGAAGATTGCTTTTGAAGACTTAGGAGATAAGAGATATAGGGAGAGCTTTAGATCAAACTGATTTCTTTTTTCAAACATAGAGAGCTTCTTGTGCCTCTATTCCATCCTATGACACAAGGTCCCCCAAAGAAGTTCCATCTCTCCTTAGGAGGGATGTAGAGCAGGCTTTGATTGGGTAGAACCTTGAGGATAACATTCACTTGTTGTGTTAAGATCTTAGTGATTTCCTTGGGTTATCATTAAGCCTCTTAACATTTCAACTTCATCTCTTAGTTGATTCTCTCCTGTGAGTGTTTGCCTTGAAGATGGAAGCCTATTGAAGATGAAGTTCATTGAAGATTGGTGAAGATGAAGCTTGTGCCTGTCAAAGCTGGGTATCTGTTGAAGACTAGGGCTTTGCTGCTGATTGAAGTTGTCCACTGATTGGGGTCTATTGCTTGCCAGAGCTTGGGGATTTATTGAAGATAGGAGCTTATCTAAAGCTTGAAGAAGGGTGAAGAGTGAGGTCTTGCTGGGAGAAGTTGTTATTGTCAACCTTGTTGCTGTTGATCAACTGTAGCTGTCAGAGCTGGTGCTATTTGAACTGCTTATTGTAGGAGCTGGTATTGCTGTCAGAGCTGGTGTTGGGTTTTATTTCTTTTTCTGTATTGTTTGTGGGCTTGTTCAGCTTGCCCTTAGGTTTGAAGTGAAGCTGTTTC
Organism: Lathyrus sativus; assembly: GCA_963859935.3. Lineage (NCBI taxonomy): Eukaryota > Viridiplantae > Streptophyta > Magnoliopsida > Fabales > Fabaceae > Lathyrus > Lathyrus sativus. The sequence goes on from OZ012740.1 coordinate 668,898,192, forward strand.
ACTTTGCCTATTGTTTTCCCAGGTTCGAGGTTGGGTGAGACTCCCTTGCCTCGCTTGTATTGCTGCATCTCATGCATTTTACTGTTTATTGTATAGCTGCTGTTTATTTTCCGTTTATCCCCTAGGACCTCTGATTTCCTCTGTGCAGGAGGGAATTATGATAGACATTAGGTTTTAACCCATGCATGACAACATTAGGGTAGTTTTGATTCCCATTTCAAACCCTAGGTTTTTTTAGGATTTCTTTCTCATCTCAAAACAATTCAAAACACAGTAATAAGGATAATCGATGTCGTACGTTACGAGCCTTAAGCTATTTGAGAGAGGGTTGCTGGAGGGTCACTCTTCAGTAATCTGACTGCTTAGTGTGTTACCCCTAGGGTGACATACGACGTAGTCACTCTCAAATCATAGTCTCTAGTGCGTCAGAGATTGCAAACATCAACAAAAGACAGTTCTTGCGTAAAAGACTGAAAACAAACATCAAAGTGTCATTTTTGTCCGCTTGGACCCGTAATCAGGAGAAAACCTTTTCAGAAAGATAAAAAACAGTCAGACAGATCTGTGTCTTCCGTAGCCCGAACTACGTTTGCTCTGATCTTTCATGCTGTATGAAAGTACGTAGGCATAAGACGCCGTATCCTAGCGAGCAACCTTCCCCTCCTTTCCCGTAGGTAGGCGAACTACGTTGACTCTGATTTCTCGTTCTAGACGGGAATACGTAGGCATAAAGTGCGATACTTTTCCGAGTCATTTTCTTTTCTTTTAACCCCGTACCTTTAGCATAGATAGAATAACAATCCGTACTAGAAAACAAGCGTGGATCCCGTCGAGTACGACGGACGTGAGGGGTGCTAATACCTTCCCCTTGCGTAACCGACTCCCGAATCCAGGATTTGGTTGCGATGACCATTCCTCTCCCGTCTTTGCGGTAGGTTTACTTCGAGCGTTTCCTTTCCCTCCTTTGGGATAAATAACGCACGGTGGCGACTCTTTCGTTTAGCCGGCGCCGATTTTCGCAGTAGCGACAAAGGGCTAGGATGATGAGAAACTATATTAGTCCATAAGGGTGCCCCTAATATCGAGACCAAGAGGAGTTGTGAAGTGTGTGTGAAATGTCGATGATTGCGAATGCGTACGAGCACTCGACTTAGGGGAATGTTTGAAAATGCTTGAAAAAATTGAAAGATTGAGTGAATAATAACTCAAGAGCGTGCCTCAAGAATTATTCACTCGAAGATCCAAGGAATGCTAGATTCCAAGAACCTCTTTCTTTCGGAGTTTTGATCGAGAAAATGTTTTGAAGAAAAAAGTCGAAAGATTGAATGAATAACAACTCAAGAGCGTGCCTCAAGAATTATTTACTCGAAGATTCAAGGAATGCTAGATTCCAAGAACCTCCTTCTTTCGGAATTTGAATTGAGAAAAATGTTGAAAAAAATGATTTGAATCGAATTGAGGAGTATGAAAAGAGTTTGTGGTATGGTATGACAATAATAATATGTCCAGATAATATAACAATAATATTCACAAAAATATTTAATGAAAATTAAAGTTATTGGTTAGTTTAGTGAATCGAATCGGGACACGAAGGAATGGGATCTCGTCTTAATCGCAAACATAATGTCGATTAATCGAAGGTAGCCTATCACGATCCCAAAGTACGGAAAAGGACCCCAATGGTCATTCACCATAGATTTGAAATCGAGAAGGTTATCAACTTCGATACGCGACGCTTACGAATAAAAGACTTCATCGATCTAAAAGTGAATAAAAATGGAAATGAAAAGGAAAATGAGATAGAAAATGAAATAGTCTCGAATAAAATATCATCTATCAATAATTTGACCGATAATATTTATTGAAATTCGTCATGGACCAAAAGGTGATAAAAGTGTATAAAAATGAATAAAAAATCGATAAAAAAATAAAATAAAAAGTTGGTCTCGGGTTTGTTATTTTTCATCAATAATTTGACAGAAAAACAACTATGGGGTATCGTCATCGACCAATAAAATACAAAGAAAGTAGATAGAATCGAGAAAGATACTTAAAATGTAACCGAAAGATTTCAAAAGAAATTAACAAGAAAAAAAATAATTAAACAAACTTGTTTAAAGAATAAATAAATAAAACATTAAAAAAAAATAGTAACAAAATAAAAAGGGTATGCAATAAAACAAAGAGGGGGTGAAAATTAAAAGAGAGGATCATGTGGGCCAAAGACCCATCACCCCTCTTAAACAAGAACGCATCAAAAGAAAATGGGTCAAAAAACCCAACCCAAAAAAACAAAAGGAGCACACGGATTACAGAGAGGATGGACATAAGCTTCATACAGGTTCATCAAAACCCATCAATCCATCAGTTTCTTTGAGAATCAAGCAGAAACCAAACCAAAAATTCTGATTAGCCATGGACAAAAAGAACAAAATCGAAACACAGACATCAAGTTTGAAAAGAGGGATCAATATCGACAATAGTGTTCATTTAAAATCCGACCTTCTTTTGTTTTCACACCAATCCTCTTGTTTGCTCCGATTTACTTCATCTCGTTTTCATTTTGCCAGTACTCAGCCGCCCAGGTTCATTCTCTCTCCATGATTTCACTCACACCTCGTCTTAGACTCACATTCTTCTTCATCAATTTCTGGGTTGGATTTTTTATGATTTGTTGTTGATGTTGAAGAAGACCAGTGAGGCTTGAGAAAAAAGAAGAGGTTATGATAGATATCAGTTGTGGAAGAAAAAGGAGGTCTGGGTCTAGAAAACAATTTGGAGGTGAGGGTTTATTAAAGATTGGGAGTGAAAGAGAAGGCGGACGATGAGGAGATTTTAGAAGAAAAGGTTTGTTAAAACTCTATCTTTTTTTGTTTTTCTGTTGTGGTTCTGTTCTAGGTATGAAGCAGGTTTGAGTTTGTTGTTGAAGGGGGTTTCGGACGTCTGGTTTTCGGTTGCAGGTTGAAAAGGGCTTAAAGGAAGATTGAATGTTTGGGATTTTCGGTTTTGGTGTTTTTGAGGAGGAAAGTTTGTGAAGGTTTGAGATGTGTTGTTGTTCTTTTGTTGGTTTATGGGTTTTGATGGTTGAGGGAATTTATTCGATCTGTTTTCTGCTAGCTCCGAAAGAAGGAGTCCCTCTAGAGTGATTTTTCGCCTCCCTTTTTATTGAAGAAAAAACTGGTACTTATGGAAACAAAAGGGTAGAATAGGAATTCCACCGAATCAGTGTTGTGGGAGGAGATTGAGAAAAAATGAGGAGCAGCTTGAAGGTGAGATAATACTTAGAAGGGGGGTTGAATAAGTATGAAAGATTAAGACTTAAAAAATAATCACACAATTATTTTTATCCTGGTTCGTTTAAACAACTACTCCAGTCCACCCTTCCTAGAGTGATTTGCCTTTCTCAACAAGGACTTAATCCACTATTAAATCAAACTGATTACAATAGTAACACCTAAGAACAACTGTTCTTAGTCTTCTCAAGAGCTACTGATTCCAACTGAATCCTCTTAAGGAAAAACCTTTACAATCAATGTAAATTAAATACAAGAGTATTAATGCTTCTATAAAGCTTTTATCACAACAGTGATTTTTCTCTTAAGTTTAAGTACAAGAAATTCTAAGAAGAATGTGAAAGAATGAGAGCTTAGAATAATATGATTTCTTTTCAGCAAATTGTGTAACTGAAGAATGTGGTGGAGTTCTCCTTTTATAGGCAGCTGATCCAAGGATGCTGAGCGTTGAAAAGAGAGTCCCAAAAAGGTCTGAGCCTTTTTGTATTCACATCAAGTGACCTTTCCTTGAAGTAGATAACACATAAAAATCCTTTTTGTCTGTGTAATTGTGTCTAGCACAAATGAGGAAAGAGACGTTGATTTACTCCAACGGATATATTCTTGAATATTTCTTCTTCAGTTTTCAGCAAGTTCTTCAGAGTCTGAATGGATCAGAGTCTTCTAATGATATTCAGAACTTTGCTGTATCAGAGTCTTCTGCAGCATGTGTGCTTTCAGCGTGTTGATCATCAGAGCATATTTGACACAAAACTTCAGTACTTGGCAGCGTTAGTACTTTCAGAAACTTCTGTAGAATTATGCTTTGAGAAACTCTTCAAACAATATTCTTCTTTGCTTCAGATGCTTCAGCTTCAGATGCTTCTGACTAGCTTCAGATGCTTCTGACTCAGAATGTTCTGGAGCTTCTTGCTTCAGATCCTTCTGGAGACTACGCTCAGGATCTTCTGTAAAGAGCAATCAGATTCTTCTGTAAGATGCATCTGGCGCTTCAGAGTCAGGATAACTTCTTGTATACAACAGATTTGCTTCTAGAGAGTTAATTTCATTTCAATCTGCAGTAAAACTCTCAAACAAATTTTAGAGTATATAATTCTTAAATATAAAATTTCCTAACAGTTATCATCAAAACAAAGAGTTATTATTAAGAACCAATTTGTGTTCTAACAATCTCCCCCTTTTTGATGATGACAAAAAGTATCAGAAATTTTATTTAACTGAACATAAAGAATTATAACTCCCCCTGAGATGATGAATCTCCCCCTGAGTTAAATTTGAAAAAGGAATAGAAACTTCCCTTTTGTCTTGAGTAATCTTCAGAGTTAGATCTTGTTTGTTCTTATAACATTTTAGGGTCAGAATGTCTTGCAGATATAAGATTCAGAGTTTGATAATAGACAAATGATTTGAGAGACTCAGAGTTTCTTTTATAGAGTGTTCTTATCAAATGTTCTGAAATAGTCAAGTTAAATGTTAGATAGAATAGATATGTCTGAAGATTCATTCTGGTGAAGTTATATTAAACAGTTCAGATTTATATTTTCTCCCCCTTTTTTGTCATAAGCAAAAAGTAAAAACTTTTAAAAAGACAAATAAAAGGAACAATAAATAAGATAATTCAATGGAGAAAATTGTGATTCATTCAAAAGATTAGAGCAAGAGTACATAGGTAAGCATCAGAAGACATAGCAATAAAGTTCAGATGCAAACAACAGATGCAAAAAAAAATTAGAATGAAAAAAAATCTAAGAGTGTTTGGACAAAAGCATCTTCAATAGATCTGTAATCTCAGAGGATGATTGCTCTTGCTTGGACATCCACTTAGTCATAGTTTCATTCTTCTCATCTTGCTTTGACATCCATTCTGTCATATCCTCAGACTTCTTATCCTGCTTAGCCATCCAGGATTTTATCTCAGACTGTCCAGCCTCCAGAGCAGCAATCTTGTCTTCAAAGTCTGGATGTTCTGTCTTTATCTCAGATGAAGAATTAGGAGGTTCTGTAGCCTGAACAGAGTCAATTGCCATTGGTTCTGTAGATCCTGAAGAGGGTTCTACCAGAGTCATAGTCAATGCATTAGCAGTAGATTCTGTTGATGGTGGAGGAGCATCTAAGCGAAGCAGAGGTTCAGTTTTGTTGACAGTCCAAAATAGAGTCCTTTCAGCTCTGAGCTTTGCCTCATCAGAATAGACGTTCTTCAGATTTGAAGCTACAGTGTTGAATCTATTTATGAATCCTTTCCAGATGATGTCAGATTCTTTGGCATCCATTGTTTCTGAGCATTTCTTCTGAATAGTACCTAAAGACATCTGTATTTCTTGCAAAAATGTTTGAAATAAATGATCAATATTAAGTCTGGGCAATGGTCGTAGCAAGGTTTCCAGAGTGATGGGTTTAGGTTGGGGAGTTGGTGGAAAAAGTGATTTTTTGATGGAAATCAGAGAAGGAGGATAGTATGGAAAGAAAGGAATTTCTGGTTTTTGAGTTAGGGATTTGTTTAAAGCATTAAGCAAATGAGGTTTAGGTCTTGTGTGAGGGTAAACAACATCAAAAGGTTCATTTGAGTATGGTTTGAAAGCAGATTTTGGTGGTTCAGCAGATGCAACTGTGTTATCAGATGCAAGTTGCAGAGCTAAAACAACAACTTTACCAGATGTTGCAGATATGGTTGCTAAAGAGCCTACATTGGACATTGATTGAATATATGAAACAAGCACAGATGGAAGAGCTTGTTTGAGTTTTGGTTTCAGAGGTTTGAAGGGTTCAGAAGGTTCAACTCTGTCATAAAAATCTTTCAGTTTGAAACCATAAGATAGATTATGATAAAGAGAAGAAACTTGAGCACAGGATATAGAAGATGTTGGATTGGAATTGGGGATTAATATCTCAGATGATGGTGCAGGTGGAGGCATAGGATCTGGAATGGGAGTTTTAGAAGGTATGGTTGATTCAGGTTCAGGTTCAGGTTGGTTCATCTTAGAGTATTTGTCAGATGGAGAGATTAGAAAATCTGGGTGGATTTCTGATTCTGATGAGTTAGAGGATGTTGTTGGTGTACAAGAGGTAGAAGATACTTGAAACACTGTTTTTAGTGGAGTGACATCAAGAACTTCTGTCTCAGGGATGTGAGTAGGTTCTGAAGGAATATCAGATTGTTTGGATGGTGGTTCTGATGAAACGGGAGCAGAGGTTACTTTTGTAGGTTCAGAAGTAACAGGTGCAATAGGTTCAGAAGGTGGATTATTTGATGGTGGATTGTCAGAGGCTTTTTCTGGTTGAACTTCTTTTGGTTGGTTCTCTGGATGTTCAGAGGTTTGTTGTTGAACAGATTTTTGTTTTTCAGATGGTTGTGGTTCTGATGGTTGAGGACGTGGAACAAAATGTTTGATATGAATTTTGGGTTGAGAAGGTTTTGGTACAGAAACTGTTGGTGTTGTTGTTTGTGTTGAAATTTGAGTTGGAACAGGTGTTTGTTTTTGTGGTGAAACAGAACTGGGAGCAGTAACAAAAGTGGTTTGTGTAGCAGGTGGTTTTGGAACAGACTTAACATTTGAATCATTAATAACAAGATTTGCAGAAGTTACAGAAGACTTAGTACCTTTTACTTTAATCCTCTTGGCAGGTACAGAGGCAGCTTCTTCAGAATCTTTTCTCTTCAAGAGCTTCTTGGGCTTCTTAGCAATCTTGACCTTCTTCTGAACAGGTTCAGATTCTTCTACAGGCTGAGTCCTTTTCCTCTGGAGTGATGCTTCTTCTTCTCCTGCATCTGGTAGTGGTTGTTTAACTAGCTGAAACACATTAGCAGGAACATGTATTCCTTCCTTCTTGCATTCTTCAATATACATAAGCACTATATGTCTGGGTTCTTCAGCAAAGAATAAAGGAAAGTCATCTACAGGAACCCTCTTATTCAATTCAGACATATTCAGCTTCTTGGGAGCTGTAGTGAGTTCATCAACAATTTTGAGTCTCAGAAGACTTTTAGCATTCAGAGGCTTTCCCATTATAAACTCTAATTCCTCTGTAACTCCAGCAGCATACAGAGCAGACACTAAACCATTCTCAGTAAGAAGATCTGAGAGCAACCTTCCAAAGGGGATCCAAGTTCTGATCTTCTGTCTTTTCTCTTTCACATATTCTCTAGATGCATTGATATGGTTCCACAAATGCATAAACAGAATATATGGAAGATCTACCTTGGTGCTCTGACTAAGGCAATACATGAAATAGATCTGTTCATTATTGACATAGTCTGGAGAATTGGTTGACTTCCTGTGGTGGATGCATCCCATGAAGATCTTAGCCCAGATCTTGTAATCAGGCTTCAGATCTTTGAATTTGTTAGAAGCTTGATCAGCAGTCATTACTTCTTCATAAACCTCATCCATGTCCACACGCCCAGCTGGCAAGTGGGAAACACCATCTGTTTCTTCATATCCTATCAATCTTCTTATCAGATCTTCTGTGATAATAATCTCTTTTCCCAGCACAGAAGATAAGATGAACTTGGGGTAAACTGATGCATGAATCCAGAATTCTTTCACAAGGAGAGGGTAAACTGGTCCAAAAAGCCTATCAAAGTACTTAACCCATCCTTGAGCTCTAATTATGGAACGAAACTCAAACCCATTATCTGCCAGAGAATCAAACTCAACCATAAATTCACATAGAACTTCCAGTTTATCAACAGGCGTTAGAAGTGTTCTTTTGGGAGGAGAATATGGAGCAACACCCAAGTTTTCTGAAGTAACAACAACCATAGTATATTGGAATTGAGCAGTTGTTGATGATGAAGTTGCCATTGAAGAATGCTTTGTCAAACACTTAGGTTTTGGGTTTTTATGCAGAGAAAATAGGAGATGAAAACGCATGTAAATTCTGAGAGAGTGAAAAGTGTGAAAGTGAATACAAGACAAGTATTTATACTAAAACACTTAGGCACATCAACAGTCAGAAAAACGCACGTTTGAACAAGCATTAAATGAAGAGAATAAAATCATTTCAAAACATTAAATGCTTCTGACAATTTGGGGGGAAAACCAAGATTCTTACTATTCAAACTTCACCTCAAACATCTCTTCAGTTATGTACACGCCACCTCTTCAGATATTGTGTGACACGTGTTTACTTGCATGCTGTTCTGAATTCTCTTAAGAAATGAAACGTTAGCCACTGTTCAAATCTTCTAAAGATGGTTAGTTCAGAGTTTCACAAAAGAAATATTGATCAGAATAGAATAAACAAACAGAAGAAATACTTCAGAGCATTTAAGCATTTTTGCATCTGTAACAATTTGCTTCTGATAAATATCATTCTGGACAAAAATCCATACCAATATTTTTCAGAATAAAATTGAATCTATCTTCAACAAGGGGTTTTGTAAAAATATCTGCCCATTGATGATCTGTATCGACAAAGGCTAAATTTATGATTCCCTTCTGAACATAGTCTCTGATGAAATGATGCTTAATTTCTATATGTTTTGCCTTAGAATGTAAAATGGGATTCTTGGACAAACATATAGCAGAAGTATTATCACAAAAGATAGAAATGTTACTTTCAAAAATTTGATAATCTTCTAGTTGACTCTTCATCCAGAGCATCTGCGTGCTACATCCAGCAGCAGCAATGTATTCAGCCTCTGTGGTTGAAAGTGCAATTGTGGGTTGCTTCTTGCTGTACCAGGAGATTAGATTTCTTCCTAGAAATTGACAACTTCTAGAAGTACTTTTTCTTTCCACTCTGTCTCCAGTGTAGTCAGCATCACAGAATCCAACTAATTTGAAATCATCAGATTTTCTGTAACACAAACCCACATTAGAAGTACCTTTCAGATACCTTAGAATCCTCTTGACAGCTGTTAAGTGTGATTCTCTAGGATCTGATTGGAATCTAGCACACAGACAAACATTGAACAATATGTCAGGTCTAGAAGCAGTAAGATAAAGAAGAGAGCCAATCATACCTCTGTAGAGCTTCTGGTCTACTTTCTTACTTACCTCTTCTTTGCCAAGTGAGCTAGTAGGATGCATTGGAGTCTTTGCCAGCTTGCTGTCAGACATGTTGAATTTCTTTAGAAGTTCTTTAACATACTTTGTCTGATGTATGTAGGTGCACTCTAGAGTTTGATTAACTTGGATTCCTAGAAAGAATCTGAGTTCTCCCATCATGCTCATTTTAAATTCCGCCTGCATACATGTAGCAAACTCCTTTCCAAGCATAATATTTGTTGATCCAAAAATAATATCATCTACATAAATTTGGCAAATTAGAAGATCTTTCTTAATTGTTTTACAGAATAGTGTTGTATCCACTTTGCCTCTGATGAAATTCTTCTCCAGAAGAAAATTGCTCAATCTCTCATACCAAGCTCTGGGAGCTTGTTTTAATCCATATAGAGATTTCTTTAATTTGAAAACATGATCTGGAAAATTTTCATTTTCAAAACCAGGAGGTTGGTGGACATAAACTTCTTCTTCTATAATACCATTAAGAAAGACACTTTTAACATCCATCTGATACAGAGTGATGTTATTTTGTGCAGCAAAGGAAATAAGAAGGCGTATAGATTCTAACCTTGCCACTGGAGCATATGTCTCAGTGTAATCAATACCTTCTTGCTGACTGTACCCTTGAGCAACCAGCCTTGCCTTATTCCTCTCAACTTCTCCTTTCTCATTTAGCTTATTTCTGAAGACCCATTTTGTACCAATTATATTGAATCCTTGAGGTCTTTGAACTAGATCCCATACATCATTTCTGCTGAATTGATTTAGCTCTTCTTGCATGGCAATAATCCAATCATTGTCTTGCAGAGCTTCTTCTACAGAAGATGGTTCAATTTCTGATACTAGTCCAAATAGTGATGCTTCAGATGATCTTAGAAAGGATCTTGTTCTGATGGGATCATCCTTCTTTCCAATAATAACATCCTCTGGATGAGAAGCTTTAATTCTGGATGATGATCCTCTGATAGTTGACTCTTCAGAAATGTTTAGATTATTCATCTGAGAAGTTAAGGGAGTAGCATCTGGAGTTGCTTCTGGTTCCTTCACTTGAATTTTGTCTGCTTCTGGAACTTCAGAGTCAATAAAGACTACTTCCCTATCTGCAGAGTTATCAACCTGCTTTGGCTTTTCAGAGCCAAGCTTATCATCAAATCTGACATGAATGGATTCTTCCACAATCTGTGTCTCAGTGTTGTATACTCTGTAGCCTTTAGAGCGTTCAGAATATCCAAGCATGAAACACTTATGTGCTTTGGAATCAAACTTGCTCAGATTTTCCTTAGTGTTTAACATATAGCAAATACATCCAAATGGATGAAAATATGAAATGTTGGGCTTTTTATTCTTCCACAGTTCATAAGGAGTCTTCTTCAGAAGAGGTCTAACAGACACTCTGTTCTGAATATAACAGGTTGTATTGATTGCTTTTGCCCAAAAATGTTTTGCCAGATTTGTCTCATTGATCATGGTTCTGGCCATTTCTTGCAAAGTTCTGTTTTTCCTCTCTACAACCCCATTCAGTTGTGGAGTTCTAGGACAAGAAAAATCATGAGCAATGCCATTTTCAGAAAAATATTTTTCAAAATATTTATTTTCAAATTCACCACCATGATCACTTCTGACTTTTATAATTTTGAAATTCTTTTCATTCTGGACTTGCTTGCAGAAGTCAAAGAACACAGAATGTGACTCATCCTTGTGTTTTAAGAACTTTACCCATGTCCATCTACTAAAGTCATCAACAATGACTAATCCATACTTCTTGCCTCTGATGGATGCAGTTTTCACTGGTCCAAACAGATCAATATGAAGTAGTTCTAGTGGTTTAGAAGTAGAAACAACATTTTTTGATTTGAAAGATGTTTTTGAAAACTTCCCTTTCTGGCATGCTTCACAAAGAGCATCTGAAGTGAACTTCAGATTAGGGAGTCCTCTGACAAGATTAAGTTTATTAATCTGAGATATACGTCTCATATTAATATGGCCCAATCTTCTGTGCCAGACCCATTGCTCTTCATTAACAGACAAGAGGCATTTAACATTTTGAACTTTAAGTTCTGAAAGATTTATTTTATAAATGTTGTTTTTCCTCTTACCACTAAATAGGATAGAGCCATCCTTTTGACTAATAGCTTTACAACATTTTTTATTAAAGGTAATATCATAACCATTGTCACTTAATTGACTTATGGACAATAAGTTATGCTTTAACCCTTCAACAAGTAAAACATTATTAATAGAGGGAAGTTTACCATTTCCAATAGTGTCAGATCCAATGATCTTGCCCTTCTGGTTCCCTCCAAACTTCACGTCACCTCCAGATCTAAGTTCCAGGCTTTGGAACATAGACTTTTCTCCTGTCATGTGTCGTGAGCATCCAGAGTCCAGGTACCATGATTGGTGTCCTGACCTTGCTGCTAAGAACATCTGCAACAGGAATTATTTTGTTTTTAGGTACCCAGATCTTCTTGGGTCCTTTGGGGTTAGTTGGTTTGTAGGTTTGTCTAAACTTCTGTTTTTCAACATAATGTTTATTCTGACTTGCCTTGGGTTTAAACACATAAGTATTCTTCTCAGAGCTTGTGTGTTTAATGTCATTCAAGTGACCAAATTTAAATTGAGAATACAGAGGTGTCTTCTTGATAAAAAGTTTGTCAACAGGTTTTGGATTGCTTCCAGATGAAGATTCATATCCAATACCTCTTCTGTTGTTTCCACTAACACCATAGATCATAGAAGCCATCTTGCTTCTGTCTATGCTCTTAGTAAGAAATCTCTGAAAGCTAGAGTCATATTTTTCTAAAATATTTTCACATGACTTAGTCTCAGATTCAGATTCTTGTTGAGTTATTTCAAAGTCATTTTTGATTTTCAGATTTATTTCTTTTTGCTCAACAAGTTCTGTTTTCAGAAGATCAATCTCAGATTCAAGATTGCTTTTCAGCTTCTTGTATTTGAGTTTGATATTGTTATAACTTTTAAGAACTTCTGTTAAAACTTTTATGAGTTCTTCTTTGGTAAGTTTAGCCATTACCTCTTCTGCGTCATCATCAGATTCAGAATCTGATTCATATCCTGAGGTACCTTCCTCTTGATCCTCTGTGCTGGCCATCAGTGCAACATTGACACATTCTTCTTCTGATTCAGAAGATGATTCACATTCATCTGAGTCATCCCATGTTACCATCAGAACCTTCTTCTTTTTGTTAAACTTCTTCTTGGGTTTTTCTTTCTGAAGTTTGGGCAATCATTCTTGTAGTGCCCAGGTTCTTTGCACTCATAGCACACAACTTCTTTCTTGGCAGATCTTCTGTGTCCAGAAGATTCCTTTATGTTATCAGATCTTCTGAAGTTGTTGAACTTCTTTCCCTTGTGCTTCCAGAGTCTGTTGATCCTTCTGGACAACATGGATAACTCATCTTCTTCTTCAGAGCTTTCTTGAATGACCTGCAAGGCTTTAGCAGTTTTGTTAGATTTTAATGCAACTGATTTACCTTTTTCTTTCTTCTGAGGTTCATCTTCCTCAAGCTCAATCTCATGGCTCCTCAGTGAGCTGATGAGTTCTTCTAGAGAGATCTTGTTCAGATCTTTAGCCATCTTCAAGGCAGTCACCATTGGTCTCCATCTGGTAGGCAGACTTCTGATGATTTTCTTTACGTGATCTGATGTAGAGTATCCCTTGTCCAGAACTTTCAGCCCAGCAGTAAGTATCTGAAATCTGGAGAACATGGCTTCAACAGATTCAGAGTCTTCCATTTTGAAGGCCTCATACTTCTGGACCAGAGCCAGAGCTTTTGTCTCCTTAACTTGAGAATTTCCCTCATGAGTCATTTTTAGGGATTCAAACATATCAAAAGCAGTTTCCCTGTTTGTAATTTTCTCATACTCTGTATGTGAAATTGCATTCAATAATATAGTCCTGGCTTTGTGGTGATTTCTGAAATCTTTCTTCTGAGCATCTGTCATAAATTTTCTGTCAATCTTCTTGCCATTCCCATCTGTGGGATGGACATATCCATCTATGACTAGATCCCATAGATCAGCATCATATCCTAGGAAAAAACTCTCAATTCTGTCTTTCTAGTAGTCAAATTTCTCCCCATCAAACATTGGGGGTTTGGTGCTGATCCTATCCCTTTCTTCATATTTATTGTTAATATTGGATGTTGAATTATCAACCATTGTAACAAATAAATATATATCAAAGTATTTCTCTCTGGATCTTTACTGACACTTTTAAGTGGTAGCACACTCAGAACCGGAGCTCTGATGCCAACTGAAGGTGAGATAATACTTAGAAGGGGGGTTGAATAAGTATGAAAGATTAAGACTTAAAAAATAATCACACAATTATTTTTATCCTGGTTCGTTTAAACAACTACTCCAGTCCACCCTTCCTAGAGTGATTTGCCTTTCTCAACAAGGACTTAATCCACTATTAAATCAAACTGATTACAATAGTAACACCTAAGAACAATTGTTCTTAGTCTTCTCAAGAGCTACTGATTCCAACTGAATCCTCTTAAGGAAAAACCTTTACAATCAATGTAAATTAAATACAAGAGTATTAATGCTTCTGTAAAGCTTTTATTACAACAGTGATTTTTCTCTTAAGTTTAAGTACAAGAAATTCTAAGAAGAATGTGAAAGAATGAGAGCTTAGAATAATATGATTTCTTTTCAGCAAATTGTGTAACTGAAGAATGTGGTGGAGTTCTCCTTTTATAGGCAGCTGATCCAAGGATGCTGAGTGTTGAAAAGAGAGTCCCAAAAAGGTCTGAGCCTTTTTGTCTTCACATCAAGTGACCTTTCCTTGAAGTAGATAACACAGAAAAATCATTTTTGTTTGTGTAATTGTGTCTAGCACAAATGAGGAAAGAGACGTTGATTTACTCCAACAGATATATTCTTGAATATTTCTTCTTCAGTTTTCAGCAAGTTCTTCAGAGTCTGAATGGATCAGAGTCTTCTAATGATATTCAGAACTTTGCTGTATCAGAGTCTTCTGCAGCATGTGTGCTTTCAGCGTGTTGATCATCAGAGCATATTTGACACAGAACTTCAGTACTTGGCAGCGTTAGTACTTTCAGAAACTTCTGTAGAATTATGCTTTGAGAAACTCTTCAAACAATATTCTTCTTTGCTTCAGATGCTTCAGCTTCAGATGCTTCTGACTAGCTTCAGATGCTTCTGACTCAGAATGTTCTGGAGCTTCTTGCTTCAGATCCTTCTGGAGACTACACTCAGGATCTTCTGTAAAGAGCAATTATATTCTTCTGTAAGATGCATCTGGCGCTTCAGAGTCAGGATAACTTCTTGTATACAACATATTTGCTTCTAGAGAGTTAATTTCATTTCAATCTGCAGTAAAACTCTCAAACAAATTTTAGAGTATATAATTCTTAAATATAAAATTTCCTAATAGTTATCATCAAAACAAAGAGTTATTATTAAGAACCAATCTGTGTTCTAACACAGCTGCCTTCTCGTTTTGGATTGCAAAACTTCCGCATTTTGAATTGCTAGCCATCCCACCATAGTGTACGTTACGCGTTTTTGCAGCTGTCCCTTTTTCTTCATTCCGCAACTTTTCTTATATCTGGTTTTTGTCCGTTGTGGGTGTAGCAGGGGTGCACAAATTCTGCTGCAAGTTGAAGGAGTGGGGTTGATTGAAGGTACGATACGCAGATACTGGTGCGAGTGGGTGCGTAGTTTAATGGTCATGAACAAAAGAAATTGTGACGGTTTTCGTAGCAGGTTTGTATCATTTCTGTTGTGGGGTCTTTGTTCGCAGGAGAGGATGCACAATGGAAAGAGTATGAGCTGGAAAGTTTGTTGTCGTTTTCCTTCCGTAATATGCGGGCCGTTGTTGTCCTTTTGCAGCTGGCCACGAGATGGTGCGTGTTGTGGCCTACTTCTTTTGCAGGTCTTTGGCTTTGTGGGAAGGTTATAGTATACAATTTGGAGGTACTGGTTTTTGTGTGAGTGGGTGTTTAGGAGCTGCTGCAGAGTTTTGATGCATTTTACCAGCGGTAGTGCGCTTCAACAAAATGGTGTGGGATCATACGTGAGAAGATGTTGTCGATTTGTCGGTTTGCTGGCAGGGCCTATTGATTTTGTCTTATAGCATGAAGCTCCTTTTTCATCAATTTTTTTTGCACATGAATATATGAAGGTGGTATGGAGACTGTTGTGCTAATGATGTGTGAGTCGTGGGGCCATGGTTCTGGCTGTAGTACGAAAAAAGTATAAAAATAAAAAATAGGCAATTGGCTGTGTCATAATTTTAATATTTTGATGCAAAATAATGTTGGCTTGAAGAAAGGTCATGCGTAAGATGAGCTGGCGATTATGGACTCATGATTTTTCAATCTTCAAATCTCATGATTTTTGTACTGATTTGCAACAATTTAATGGACTTTTGCATTTTCTTCATATATTTTCTTTGCAAACGAAAATGGGCCTTCAACTTATGACAAAGAAAATGGCCTTGCCATGACCTATTATTGTTATGTAGACTTCTTGTGATGAATGGACTTGTAAGATTTTAATATTTGCATCTCACTCATAAACAAAATTTGGAAATCTCCATAAGATCATGATAATCACACAAAATTTTTGGCTTAAAATGATGAAAAATAACATTCCGCGAAAACCGAATTCCAAGTAAAATTTTGACTTGAAATAATTTCCACTCAAATTCCCCTTGAAAAATAGAATTGACCATGGATCAATTTTGAATTAAATACAGTCCTAACAATTGACCCACACACATATGATTTACGTACATAAGCCCTTACTGAAACCGTCATGATGCAATCTCTTGAATGACTAACCAAATTAGGTCGAAAGCACTGAATAATACTCATTGTCTGCCTAAGTCATCCCACACAACCTTGAACCACAAGCAAAGGCAACATATTTTTTTGGATTTTTTGAATAAGGCAAGTGGGTAAATATACAAAATGGAGGTTGTACAAAGGTAGGACAAATTTAGGGTATGACACTATGGGAGGTTGTTGAGACATGTTTGCAAGCCTTCCGCACAAGAGATCAGTGGCCTGTATACCCTGCTACAGTTTTATGATGCTCCTTTGAGATGCTTCGTGTTTCCAGACTACGTTCTAGCACCTACTCTGGAAGAGTACTCAGACTTGCTAGGCATTCCAATCAAGGATCAGATGCCTTATCATCATGTGGATACCAAGCCTAATCTGGCTGATCTTGCTGCTGTGTTACAGTTGGATGCATCTGAATTGAACGAGAGGTTGACTCAGAAGAATGAGATGTATGGCTTTCCTCTATCTTTCCTAGTGGAGAAAGCTCAGAAATTTGCTAAAGATGGCTGCTGGGTCATGTTCAACGCCATCTTAGCTCTTTGCATATACGGTACCATACTGTTTCCTAACTTTCCAGACTTCGTGGATGTTGACTCTTTCCACATTCTTGCCTCGGGCAATCCAGTACCCACTCTTCTGGGAGACATTTACCACTCAGTGCATTACAAGAACAAAAACCGGAGAGTGAAGGTTGTCTCTTGTTGTGTCCCCTTGCTCTACAAGTGGTTTGCCGACCACATGCCAAAAGTAGGTCCTTTTATCTCTTCGGTGGGTACCTTAGATTGGACAGAACGCCTGATGAGTTTGACTGCGGAGAATATCATTTAGTTCGATAGGGACAGGCTGGGTACGAAACTCATCTACAGCTGCAGTGGTTTTCCCAATGGTCCTCTGATTGGGAGAAAGGGGTGTATCAATTATATTCTGTCATTGTTGATCAGAAAATTCGGTTATGCATTGAAGGAGTCTCCTAAAGAAGATGAGATACGGGAATCTCTGTATCTCACCGGACTGTTAGACGCTGATACATTGGTTAAGCTCGGGCATGCTTGGAGCAATCTCCATAGGAAAGGTAAAGCAATGTTGGGGAAGAGCAACAACAAAGCATTTAATCCATACCTGGTTTGGGTTCGTGAGCGAGCCGCAAAATTTCTGATGCCTTTTCCTGCTGTGAAGCCATTGTATCCTCCCGCGGTCGAGGAGCCAACCATAATAGACATCCAGAAGTACAATCAGGTGCTGCAAGAGAAGGAGGAACTAAAGAAAGTGAATGAGGCACTAGAAAGAGAGATTGTTCAACTCTGAGGTGAGAAGAACGAAGTTGTTTATTCCTGCAAGAAGCAGACGGAGTTGATAAACCACCTGGCTGCCAGTTTGACCAAGGAGATTGATTCTAAAGAACGTTTGGGGTTAGATTTCAAAGTTGTTAATAGTGTTCTCGCCACCAAGAAGCAAGACTTGGATAGGGCATATTTGAAGATATCTAAACTCGAGGCGTTGTGGAACACTACTCTGACCAACCACAAAGAGCGAGAGGAGAAGCTGAAGCAGCAAATAGCCAAGTTGAAGATTCAGCTTGAGACCAAGGACAAGAAGATTGAGGCTGCAGCATCACTTCGGCGCAACGTTCAGTACAGATTGGTTGAAACCAAGGAAAACCTGAAGGATTGTCAACTCAGAGCTGACTCCAAGAAATGCAAATTGGAAGATTGCTTTGGAGAAGGAGCCCGCGAAGACTTTGTTAAGAGTCTCCAAGGTACCATCAGGAAGAGAGAGCTACTCATCTGAGGTCTGCTCAACAAGCCTGATCATCCAAACACAAAGGAATTATTAGAGGATTTCCGTGCCCGTAGCCGCACTTGATGTCTATTGTGTTCCCTTATATCTTTTATGCATTGATATGTTGATCACCACCAGGCCTGTTGGTTGGGGTCACGCTTGTTGCTTCAGTTGTATTCGATTACAGTTATACGCTACCTTCGTGGGCTTTTCAGATATATACGAGGTTTTCTTTCCATGATTGGATGTTAGACTTTATTTGTCTTGGAAACTAGAATAGGGGAAATTTCCCCAAGGCACAGACACACGTTTGCATTCACATAAGCATTTTGCATGACATGCACCTCTAGCTTATTTATCTAACCCTCTGTGTTTCATAGTTTTATTTCAAGATTGATCACAGGCTGATTCACCGGTATTCTACCAGAGCTAACCGGATCAGAGTGATGGAATAGGTTCAAGCTGACATTCAGGAAATGAGGGAGAGGATGGACCGTTTCACGGACCTTATGCAAGTGGTTGCTAATGGCCAAGAACAACTCAGGACACTTGTGCAGCCCTTGATTACACGTATTGACGATAACGGTGTTCTGCATGGAGGCGAGACTACCAATATTCCTCGGGTGGACACTCCTCGAGCTGACAACTATGGGCCGAATTTGGTTATTCCCAACATGGCAGGAATTGGGAATACTGGAATGGGTACTGGCCAGGCTGGGGCTGGTAATGGCACTACTGGAGCTGCTGTTGGTAACATGGGCGCAAGCAGTAACAACGCTGCCGCCAATGCTGGTAACACTGGAGTTGGAAATTTTCAGGGACCCGAGGCTGCGGGAATCATCATCGGAAATGGCCACCAACATTGGAATGAGGATCGTCAAGATGTTGTATTCTCGATGAAAGGAGTCGAGGGCGAATTGACTGCTGAAGCTCACCTAAGATTCAAAGCACTCGAGGACACGATGAAGAGTTTTGAGAACTTGAATTCCATGGGTCTGGACATGGCCAAACCGGGGCTAATCCCTGATCTCAAGCTGCCTTAGAAGTTCAAGGTACCCGACTTCGATAAGTACAATGGCACCACCTGCCCCTGTGTTCACCTGAAATCCTACTACCGGAAGATGTCGGCGTACTCCGACGATGAGAAGTTGCTGATGCACTTCTTTCAAGACAGCCTATCAGGACATTCACTCGAGTGGTACATGGGCTTGGAGCCTGCAAGTGTACACAGTTGGAAGGAACTTGCTGAAGCATTTGTACGCCACTATAAATACAATAGTGACCTAGCGCCTAACCGTGTCCAGTTACAAAATTTGTCCCAGAGGAACAATGAAGGTTTCAAAGAGTATGCACAGCGCTGGCGTGAATTGGCAGCCAGGGTTCAACCGGCGATGGTCGAACGTGAACTGGTAGATCTGTTTGTGTCAACATTACCAGGTGTTTATTATGAGAAACTGATTGGCAGCATGTCGGGAAGCTTCTCCGATCTCATAATCACCGGCGAACGTGTGGAAAGCAGGATCAAACTCGGGAAGATTCTAGGCGGAGAGTTGTCCTCAGCTGGAGGGGGAAAGAAAGTTTTCAGTGGTAAGAGATGAGAGGGTGAAACCAGTTCAGTATCTAGTGCTCGAGGAAAAGGAAAGGGTCAGCGTCAACAGGTCGCTAATATTACTATTCCAACCGTTCAACAACCTCCACAACAACAGCTGCAACAGAACCAACAGGGGTACCGGAGGTACCAAAGTAAAGGGCCATTGGCAAACCGTCACATTGACCCTCCACCTATGCCATACGCTCAGTTACTGTAGACATTGCTTCAGCTGCAACTTGTGTAGAAGAGGACCATGGCTCCCTTGACAGAGGCACCTCCAGCTGGGTACGATGCAAACGCAAGATGTGACTTTCATTCGGGGGCACCTAGCCATACAATTGAAAACTATAAAGCGTTTAAGAACAAAGTCCAAGACCTGGTGGACAACAAAGCAATCAACTTCTCCGATGACATCCCGAATGTTATGAAAAACCCCATGCCTAACCACTAGGGAAATAGGGTTAGCGCAATCATCGAAGAGGAAGACTCGGATTTGGTGACAGATGTCAAGGACCTAAAAACACCGCTTGGTTTTGTTAAGGCTAAGTTGGCGAAGAGAGGTATATTCCCGGGCTGCGGGAAATTCTGCATGAAATGTGCAAATCACTCAGACGACTGTGATCAGTTGATAGAGGGAATCTAGAGCCTGATGGACGAAGGAATTCTGCAATTCAGTCGGAAAATTGAGAATAGATAAGGGGAAGTAGTACTCAAACAGAAGGATGAGGTTGCCACTATCACCGTCCCCTATAAGACGGTCACCATTTCTGCATCAAGGCCACCTACGATCACCATAACGAAGGTCGACCCTATACCGTTCGAGAGTACCAATGCTGTCCCATGGCATTATGGGGCTGAAATTTACTGCAACAGGCAGAAAGTAGACTTGAAGTTCCCACCTATTGAAACTGTGGATAATCTGGTCGGATCTGGAGGAATAACTCGCAGCGGAAGAGTGTTCTCACCACCAGAAGTCATTACTGACAAAGTCAACAAAGGTAAAGGTAAGGTCGTCGAAGAAACCTCCCGTGAGGTAGAGAAAGACCTGCTTGTGAAGGATGTCGGGGAATTTATGAGATTGATTAAGAAAAGCGACTATAATATAGTCGATCATCTTCATCAGACACCGTCGAAGATATCGATTCTGAATTTGCTGCTGTGCTTCGAGGCACACCGTAATGCCTTGCTGAAGGTTCTGAATGCCGCCTACGTACCCCAAGAAATCTCTGTCAACTAGCTCGAAGGAGTGGTTGCTCACGTCAACGCTGGAAATGGATTAGGGTTTATTGACTTGGAGCTGACGCCGAAGGGTAGAAACCATAATAGTACGTTGCACATATCACTGGAATGTAGGGGAACCATTATGACACATGTGTTGGTAGACACAAGATCTTCTTTGAATGTTTTATTAAAGAAAGCGCTTATGAAGTTGGACACCCGTGGGCTGTTGTGTACACCCAGTGACCTGGTTGTGAAGGTTTTCGATGGGACTAAGCGGTCTGTCTTTAGAGAGGTAACTCTGCCCATTCAGGTTGGGTCAGAAACCTTCGATGTGGTCTTTTATATTATGGATATCCAGCCCGCTTACAGCTGCCTGCTGGGCCGGCCTTGGATCCATTCTGCGGGCGCAGTAACTTCCACATTGCACCAGAAGCTGAAGTATGATGTGGGTGGAAGCATCGTTACTATTTGCGGAGAGGAGGACATCATGGTGAGCCATTTGTCATCTTTTAAGTACGTCGAAGTGGATGGCGAAATCCACGAAACTTTGTGCCAGGCGTTCGAGGCTGCTGAAGTTAAAGATCTGACTCCGACGATGAACAAAATGTCTGAGATGACTTTCTCTTCCTTCAAGGAAGCTCAAGCAATATTCCAATCTGGTTCGGCCCAAGGCTAGGGGCAGGTACTGAATATTCCTAACAAGCAAGATAAGTTTGGGTTAGGATATCACCCTTCTTCTGCTGCCTCATCCTCTCAGAGTGCACCGCGCTTCAAAGGGCCGGTTCAGTTCACAACAGGGGGAGTAATCTTTGAACAGATCAGCGATGTGTCTGAAGACGACAGAGATAGTAACTGCGACTTGGACTCGTGGATCCAGCCGTGTAAGCCAGGCCAGAGCCTCAGCAATTGGTCCATTCAGGATTTCATCCCAGTGACCAGCAAAGAGTAATGATTTACTTTTTCCAGTTATTGTACAACCCTATGTCCTACCCGGTGCATAACGGTTTTATTGTCATAGCCTTGTTTGATTATGCACGTACATTTTACCAATAAATCAAAGGGCATTTTCTTAGCATTCAAATTTTGTGATCTCTGTTATTCCTGTTTTGCTTTTGTTTTGAAAAACAATAAAATGGCGATGTGGTCTGTGCTGACTTGCACATCATTTTTATGCTTAACCATTTCCGTTGCAGGATTCATACTACAGGTGACACCGATTCAGAACCGTTTATGACTCACTTCGACTTTGATTTCCCGATATATCAAGCTGAAGAAGAGACTGACGAAGATGAAGACCTTCCAGAAGAGTTGGCCCGACTGTTGAAACAGGACGAGAAAATTATTCTGCCTTACGAGGAGGATATTGAAATCAACAATCTGGGTTCTGAAGAACTTGTCAGGAATGTCCGAGTGGGGGCTGTGTTACAGAGCGACGTCAAGCATAGACTGGCCGAGATGCTTCGAGAGTATAGTGACATCTTCGCTTGGTCGTATGAGGATATGCCCAGACTAGACACGGATATAGTGGTTCATCACTTACCTCTGCGCGAAGAGTGCCCTCCAATTAAGCAGAAG
This sequence comes from Lathyrus sativus, assembly GCA_963859935.3. Classification (NCBI taxonomy): domain Eukaryota; kingdom Viridiplantae; phylum Streptophyta; class Magnoliopsida; order Fabales; family Fabaceae; genus Lathyrus; species Lathyrus sativus. The sequence goes on from OZ012740.1 coordinate 668,920,498, forward strand.
CTTAGGAGGATGAGACTAGACATGGCTGTTAAGATCAAAGAAGAGGTCCAAAAGCAGTTGGATGCTGGATTTTTAGCAGTCATTACTTACCCTCCGTGGGTCGCCAACATAGTACCTGTACCAAAGAAGGATGGTAAGGTACGGATGTGTGTTGATTATCGGGATTTGAACAAGGCGAGCCCTAAAGACGATTTCCCGCTCCCTCATATTGACGTATTGGTTGACAATACTGCTCAATTTTCCGTGTTTTTGTTCATGGATGGCTTCTCTGGTTATAACCAGATCAAGATGGCGCTAGAAGACATGGAGAAAACCACGTTCATTACACCATGGGGACGTTCTGCTACAAAGTAATGCCTTTCGGTTTGAAAAACACAAGGGCAACTTACCAGTGGGCGATGGTCACTTTGTTTCATGACATGATTCATCATGAGATTGAAGTCTATGTTGATGACATGATAGCGAAGTCCCAGACGGAGGAGGGACACCTGGTCAATCTGCCGAAGCTATTTGAAAGGCTTAGGAAGTTCAGGTTGAGGCTGAATCCTAACAAATGTATTTTTGGAGTACGATCCGGAAAACTACTATGGTTTATTGTGAGCAAAAGAGGCATCGAGGTCGATCCTGCCAAAATAAAAGTAAAACAAGAAATGCCAGCCCTAAAACAGAAAAGGAAGTTTGTGGTTTCCTGGGGAGATTAAACTACATTGCTCAGCTTGTATCTCAGCTCACGGCCACGTGTGAACCGATGTTCAAGCTATTGAAAAAAGATCAGGCGATTATCTGGAATGACGATTGCCAGAGGGAATTCGACAAGATAAAACAGTATCTGTAGGAGCCTCCGATTTTGATACCCCCAGTTGCCGGAAGACCTTTAATCATGTACTTGACAGTTCTTGAGAATAGCATGAGTTGCGTTCTCGGTCAACATGACGAGACTGGCAGAAAGGAGCATGCCCTTTATTATTTGAGTAAAAAGTTTACAGATTGTGTGTCCCGTTACTCAATGCTGGAGAAAACGTGTTGCGCACTCGCGTGGGCTGCCAAACGTTTAAGATAGTATATGCTCAACCATACAACCATGCTAATTTCGAAGATGGATCCGATCAAGTATGTCTTCGAGAAGGAAGCGCTTTTAGGGAGGATTGCCCGATGGCAAATGGTATTGACAGAGTACGACATCTAGTATGTATCCCAGAAAGCCATCAAAGGAAGTGTTCTGTCAGAATACCTTGATGAGCAGTCGATCAAAGACTATCATCTTATGAAATTCGAATTTCCCAATGAAGATATCATGTTCCTCAAGATGAAGAACTGTGATGAACCATTACCCGACAAAGGACCAGAGATTGGCTCTCAGTGGAAATTGATATTCGATGGTGCAGTTAATTCGTATGGAAGTGGAATTGGGGCAATCATTACGACTCCTCACGGGTCTCACATTCCGTTCACTGCCAGATTAACTTTCCCGTGCACCAACAACGAAGCGGAGTATGAGGCATGCATCATGGGTTTAGAAGAAGCTATTGATCGGAGTATCAGTGCTTGTTATCAATTAGATCAAAGGCGAATGGGAGACCAGGCAACCAAACCTGGTTCCATACATGAATTATGCTAGAAGGCTGCTGCCTTTGTTTGATCGAGTGGAGCTCCACCATGTGCCTAGAGCTGAAAATCAGATGGTTGATGCCTTAGCCATGTTGGCTTCAATGTACAAGGTCAATTTTTGGAATGAAGCTCCAAGAATTGTCATATCCCGCCTTGATAGGCCCATATTCGTATTTGCCATTGAGGAAGCCTCTGATGGCAAGCCATGGTTATATGATATCCAGAACTTCCTTATGACTAAGGAGTATCCGGTGGGAGCGTCGACGCAGGATACGAAAAATATTAGGAGGTTGTCTTGAAATTTCTACCTCAATCCTGATGGAGTTTTGTATAAGAGAAATCACGATCTAGTGCTACTCAAATGTGTAGACGAGAGAGAAGCAGGATTGCTTATAGAAGAATTCCATGAAGGCACATTTGGTACGCATGCCGGCGGGCATGCCATGAATCGAAAAATACTACGCGTTGGGTATTATTGGCTAACGATGGAGTCGTATTGTTTCCAATTCACGAAGAAGTACCATAAATGCCAGATCTATGCTGATAAGATTCATGTGCCACCATGCCCATTGAATGTCATGTCCTCTCCTTGGCCGTTCTCCATGTAGGGCATTGATATGATTGGCAAGATCGAACCCACTGCATCTAATGGACATCGCTTCATTTTGGTGGCTATTGATTACTTTACCAAGTGGGTAGAGGCAACGTCGTACGCTAACGTTACCAAGCAAGTGGTAGCGCGATTCATAAAGAGGGACATCATCTGTCGATACGGAATTCCCGAGCGAATCATTACTGATAATGGTTCAAATTTGAATAACAAGACGATGAAGGAGTTATGCCAGAACTTCAAGATTGAGCATCACAATTCTTCTCCATATCGTCCAAAGATGAATGGCGCTGTTGAGGCAGCTAATAAGAATATCAAGAAGATTGTGCAAAAGATGGTTGTTACCTACAAAGATTGGCATGAGATGTTGCCATTTGCCTTGCACGGTTATCGTACGATGGTACGCACATCAACCGGAGCAACTCCTTTCTCGTTGGTATACGGTATGGAGGCGGTCCTACCGTTGGAAGTCGAGATTCCTTCTTTACGAGTTCAGGTCGACGTGAAGCTCGATGAGGCAGAATGGATAAAGAACCGACTGAATCAACTCAGCCTGATGGATGCGAAGAGATTGGCATCGATTGCATATGGTCGGCTGTATCAGAGTCGGATGAAGAAAGCTTACGATAAGAAGGTGCGTCCTTGTAGATTTCAGACGGGTGATCTCGTACTGAAGAAGATTCTTCCACCACATTCCGATCACAGGGGCAAATGGACTCCTAACTACGAAGGTCCATATTTCGTCAGCAAGGTCTTCTCGGGAGGAGCCTTACTGTTGTCCATGATGGACGGCGAAAATTTCACGTCCCCTGTGAACGCGGACGCAGTTAAAAAATACTTTGCTTAAAATGACCCGCTGGAAAGAAAAAAAATATCCAGGCAAAAATAGGGCATCCTGGCGAACCAGAAGGTTCGGGAAAAAGTTAGGGATATAAATGAAAAAATGTACCAAAGTCGAAAACCTGAAAAGGCGACTTTGGCAAAAAAGGGTATCCCGGTGCATTGAAAACCCGAAAGGGCGGTCTAGACAAAAGTTAGGGGGGGGTTAAAATTTTGAAAATTTGGGGAAATTGAATAACACGTGAAAACCATGCATAAAGACTCGACAACACATGCAAAGACTATGAAATAAAATATAAAACAATAAATCAAACTAAAAACAATAAAATGAAAGCGGTATAGTTCCTCCCCCACACTTGAACCAAACATTGTCCTCAATGTTTTAGTAAAAGGTGGAAAAAGGGAAAATAGAACCTGTATGAATGTTACTGCGTGCCAAATCCTCTATGATCTTGCTCGTGATGTCCACGTCTTCGTTAATTACTTCTACTTTAATGGTGGACATTTTGAGATACCTTCGTTTGTGTAATTCTAAAACCAACTCTCTGATCATTATCTAGAGAATTTTCGCCTAGATGAGGCCGAGACGTGACATGCAGTGCATTTCCTTATTTTCTGCAAATTCAAACAAACAATCATAGAAACATAAAATAAAATCTTCATGGGTTGCCTCCCATGCAGCGCTTTGTTTAAACGTCGATAGCTCGACGGCTAAGGAGTGCAAGCACTCATGGCGGTTCTTTCGAGAATGGTTCCTCGATCGAACTTTGAATGGTCTTCGGTTTCCATGGCCACTTATCACGCCATCGCTCATATCCCTCACCTTTTCTTTTCTTTCTTCTATAGGGTGGTTCGTTATTTCGAACTCGTGGTGGTGGTTCTGGATCTATCCTGAGTATTAGTTTTTCAAATTTGGGCTTAGTTACCTCATCCACCACCTCAAAAGTTAATCTTACCCTTTTAACAGTAATGATACCCCTAGTTTCATGGTCCTCGAATTTTCTTTTGTTATGAAGGACCTTAGACAAAGGTGCATTGGTGTGGATATTTTCCAATACCTCCACATACATTTTGGATTGGGAATCTACTTTAACTTCCACACCCATTTGTGGGAAAGAAATAGGTGGGGTAGATGGAGGAGGAGCAACAATAGGTGCTTCCTTCTCTACCTCTTCGACAACCTCCCTTTCGGGTGATGCCGGTGGATTTTTCTCAATATGTATGCCTTTCTCACCAAAACTCTCCTCAGCCTCATGATCACTCTCCCTAGGATTTTCTATTTATTCTTCATTAATGGTTGTTACAATATTCACATGTCCTTTTGGGAGGGGTCCTAGAGATGTTTGACTAAGCAGGGAGGTTTGAGTCTTCAAAGCCTCACTGTGAGTCGCGAGGGAATCGACAATAACATTCATCTGCCTAAGGTCTTCATTAATTTGGAGATGTCGTTTTCTAAAATCTTCATTTTTGGAGAGTTTGTCTCCACAAAGCGCTCCATCATAGATTCTATCCTAGAGTGAGTAGACGTCTCATTAAATTCTTCTAGTAGTAGCTCGAGGTTGGATGTATCGAAATCTTATGTTTCCTCGAAATATTGGGAGTCGTCATTGTAGAGAGAATTTGGGTGAGAATGCGTCGTATTGAAATCTTCTAATAATATTTCGAGGTCAGATTTAAGCGGATCTTGTGGTTCCTCAAAATATTGGGGGTGGTAGTTATAAGGGAAATATGGGTTATACATAGTAAATTAGATAGGAGTGCCTTAGTCTATACTATGCAACAACAGAATCACAATATTGACTGTTGGTCCCCGGCAACAGCGCCAAAAAGTTGATGCGTTCGCAAGTGCACAGAAATATTGAAGTAATATAAAAGATTGTCGAACCCACAGAGACCAATGTCAACCTACCGTTATCTATTGTTGCAGCGTAAAGCTAAGGCTAATGGAATTAGGAAAGTTAGATGCGAATGAAATTAAATTCAAAGGAAATAAAGGTTATTGGTTTAAGGAAAAGGATATCGGTATGTAATGCTTTAGTTTTCGGGGACTCGTGTTGAACTCCAAAATTTGCCTAACCTTTTTCCTACCTAGTTTTTGTTTCATTGCATTTTCATAGCATTAGCATCGCATAACATTTGTTCTCGAGGCAGGAGATCAAGGTTTTCTTGTGGCGCAGGACTCATTTTTCAGTGCAAGAGGTCGAACAAAGAACAGCAGAGGCCCTGGCATTTATTGTTCCCAGCGGTTGAACGATCAATTTTATTTTGTTTTGCAGGTCAGAAAACAACATGCAGACTATCCCAAGCATTCTCGTGTTTACGTCATTCAAAAACGAGAGCCAGAGGCTTGACAACACTCCAAACGGTTGAAAAACAGGCAAACAGACAGGTTTCACTCCAAAAGGCGCAAAATTCAAATTTTGGAGGCGTTAACCGGTTAACACATACCATTAACCGGTTAACATGTGCAAATTTTTCCCAGAACGTGAGTTTTCAAAGGGAGCTGCCTTGGGGGTTCAACTTTGATCATTTGGAAGGTTCCATTTGGCATTCTAGAAGGAGCTAGAACCTTCTCAAGTTGGTTATTTCAGTTTCCATACCTAACTCCGTTCCATTTTTCCAAACCTCTCTCCATACCTCATTTTGAATCCAAACCTATCATGTATATAAACAATTCACTCCAAGCCTCAAAAGGGGCTAGCCATTCATAATTCCCAAATTCACTTTCAGAATTGTTTTCAATTCTCTCTCAATTCTTTCATCTTCTCCATTCTCCAAACCCTCACTCAAAGCTCATCATCATTGGATCCATTGATTTTTCATTGAAATCAATGGCATCTTGAGCATAAACCTCCATTAATCATCATCATTAGATCAAGTTTCATAATCAATTTTCGTGCAAATTGAGGTTCGATTTTGGAGCTTAAGTTGGAAGCACTTATTCGGAGCAATTCGGTTTAAAGTGTTCGATCTTCATCGTTCTTGCAAGTATTATTGTGGATCTTGAAGTTTTCCGCTACTTAAATTCAATTGATCAACAATTACCGGATCAATCCTCTGATCCGTAGGTTGGATTTCTGATTCTATTTAATTATCGAACTTAATTGCATGTTTAGCATGTTCATCTTCATCTTCGATTGATTTCTCGTTGATTTCGATCCGTTTGGATTGTGATGTTGATATGTGATTGTGTATCCATGTTGTTGAATCTCTGTTTTCTGTTGTTCTTTTCGTGCTTAATTGATTAAGTGATCATGTAGAGGTTTGGATAAGTGCTTATGTGCTGAAAATGACTTTTCTGCTGCTTGTTTTTGCCTCTGTTGCAGTGTTAACCGATTAACATATAGCGTTAACCGATTAACGCTTTCCAATTTTCAAAATTTTCAATGTAAACACAGTGTTAACCGATTAACACTGTTAATTTTTCCAGATTTTCAAACATTTACATGGTGTTAACCGATTAACACTGTAACAAAGGGCCTGTTTTGATGTTTTTGCTTGCATGTTTGCGAACCGATTCAATCTGAATCATCATAGATCAGTGTGATGCATTAGGATTAAGTTATTTTAGATATACGTTACTGTTTGTGCTTGTTTAATCATGATTTTGTCGACATGTGTTTCCGTTTTCCACTTAATTGCATATTCGTGTATGTGGTTTGAAGTGAGATTTCTTTGCATGATCGATCGTTTCTTTCCGTGCATTCGTTTCCATTGCTTGAATCATTCTTGCATTGCTGTTGAGGTCGAGACGCGCTTGTGGCGGCGACTTCCCCACACACTTTTCCTCCCTCCCACCATTCTAAGTGTGCATTATTCATGTATGCATTGTGCTTTTATTACTGTATGCTGTTTGTTTTGATCGATTTAAAATAGTGAAAAGCATGCAATTTTCGTGATTGTTTTTATCCTAATCCCTCAATGTGTTGAATGATTTTGCATGTTGTTGGTTTACTGTTCAGAGCATGTTTCAAGTAGTTGTGATTTCTCCATGATGGGTTGTTCCTTTAATTGTGCAAGTATACATGATTGTTTCTTGATTTTTTCGCCATGCCAATACTTGGAATGAATGTCTAATATTTTGTGTGCTGATGCATGACATTTCAGTTGATATTGTGGTTTTTTATTAGATTTTTTAGGTTCTGTTTGGGCAGGGTTTAGAGTAGATCTTTAGCACCCATCCCAGTTGCCTTATTCATGTGACACATTGTGGTTTTGCCCCTGGTTGATACCTTTAGGCTTAGAATCTTGATCCAATATTTTAACCATAGCTTCCTAACATCCTTAGGATCCCATAGAAATTTTATTAGGATTTTTAGGTCTGTTTTCCTATTTTTCCTATGTTTTCCATTCTGACTGATGGTTATGTGTTTCTATCTTTGTGTTTTCCCCTAGTTTTGCTTTAAGTGATCTTGTAGCAATCCTTTGGCACTAAATCATTACATGATCCCCTATTATATAGGTTGATACCTTTGTAGGGTAATTTCCAAACCTTTAATTAACCTTTAGCTCCCTTAGGATGGACTTTATTTAAAGCTTTCCTTTTAGGATTTCGTAAGAGCTTTTGGGGAATAATTTTACTTCCTCATTCTTGAAGATGTTGGTTGAGTTCCATGATGGATACCTTAGGTATACACCATGCTTCCTATTATCCTTCCAACCATCCTTGTGTTGATGCACATTAAGCTTAACCTTAGATTGACATCTAGGTTCCACCTTTTAATTCTCCTTAGTCCAATTCCTTGGATCCTTCTTGGGTGAGAGCCTCATTCCTCCTTTGGAGGGATGTTATGCATTCCTCAAGGAGTTTGAGCCTTGGATGGATATTCAATGACTTGGTGGGTTCCTTAGGTTCGCACCATATTTCTCTTCTTTCTAGTCCAATTCTTTGGATCCTGTCGCTACTACGAAAATCGGCGCCGGCGAATGACAGAAGAGTCGTCACTGTGCGTTATTTATCCCACAGGATGGAAAGGAAACACTCAGAGAAAACCTAACGAAATAGGGAAAAGACAAGGTTATCGCAACCCGGTCCTAGGTTCGGGAGTCGGTTACGCAAGGGGAAGGTATGAGCACCCCTCACGTCTGTCGTACTCGACGGGATCCACGCTTGTTTTCTATCTAAGAGGGTGTTAAAAATATCTACGCTAAAGGTCTCAGGGACAAAAGAAAAGAAAAGAGACTCGATAGAGCATCACCGCTCTATGCCTACATATTCCCTCGTGCAATGGGAAAGTCAGAGTCAACGTAGTTCGGCTAACTACGGGTGAATGAAGGGGAGAAGGTTGCTCGCCAAGACGTCGCGCCTCGTGCCTACGTAATTTCATCTGGTATAAAAGATCAGAGCAGTCGTAGTTCGGCCAACAAGAACCCCGGTTGGTTCAAAAGTTTTTATCCGAGTAGGGTTAACATACAATTCTAGCAGTTGGTGTATGCAACTCGACCATTGGAGACTTAGGCGTTACCGTTTGCGATAGAACTCAAAGTTAACCATACTCTTTTTCCATGAAAATGGTTTTCCTAATTAAGGGTCCCAAGGGACAAAGAGGTTTGAATTGTTTGTTTGAAATCTTTTAGAGAAGAAGTGTTTTGAGTTTTTTTTTGTTTGTAACTCATGTTGCACTAAAGACTTGTGACCTAGAGGTGAATGCGTCACATATCACCCAAAGGGTGTACACTAAACACTCTAGGTAATTGAGAAGAAACCCCTTAACCACCATTCCCCAAGTAGCTAAAGGCTCGTAGCGTACAACATTTGTCATTCTTTATTAAGTGTTTTAAGAATGTTTGAAGATGAGAAGAGAAAGGAGCAAACTAAAGGGAGACTATCTCAAACCTAGTAGTTGTCATGCAAAGTGTACCTAAAGTTGGGATACAAAAGGGAGCTACCTAATGTTATCATGCATGTTTAGAATCCTAATGTCTATCATCACCATCCCTTAACAAGGAGGTGAGAGCCTTAAGGGAACATGGCAATGGGAATCAACAGCAAAAGAATAAGCTGAAAGAATAAAGCTGATAAAATGCATGTTATGCATCAATACAAGCAGAAGGAAACAAACTCAACTTCTAATGCAAACACAGAAAGAAAAACAGGTAAACAATACAAGCAAAGGGAGACAAACTCAACCTCTAAAGCAATCAAGCAAAGCCAAGCAAGTAACAAACAAGCAGAGGGAGACAAACTCAACCTCTACTGCAAACAAGCAAAGGGAGGCATTTGCTTATGTTGAACAATCAAATTCTCTTTCTCTTTCTCCCCCTTTTTGTCATAATCAAAAAGAACTTTAAAGACAGAAAAGATAACAGAAGAAGAGAGAAAAATATAACACACGAATGAAAGACAAAACAACCAGATTTAATCAGATCAGAAAAGCACAATAGCATAAGAAGTTCATAGAGCAGATGATAGAAAATAGAACAAACAGAAAACAATTGCAAAATGAGAATGCAAAGACATGAAAAAGAACACTAGGGCTGGCGAGAAGCAATCAGTGTCAGAAGATCCGTAATCTTAGCAGTGGACTCTTCTTGCTTGGCCATCCAAGTCTTGATTTCTTCAGTAGTCCGTTCCTATTTTATCATCCATGTTCTGATTTCCTTGACTTCTTGGACAACATCTAGAATCTCATTCTTTATCTCAGATGCAGAAGGTTCAGAAGCGGATGCAGTTGCCATTGGATGATCAATCTCCATGTCAGATGCAGGAGTATCTTCTATCATTGCAGAATTTTCAGCAGGAGCATCTTCTAGAAGAAGCACTGGAGTTGTGATAATGTTCAGCAGAATTTGTCTGACCATTTCAGCAAACTTAGCCTTTGCATCATCAGCACAGAGTGTTCTGAGGTCAGATGCAGCAGAGTTGAATTTTGATATGAATCTGTTCCAAGAAGCTTCAGATTTAGCAGGATCCAAACTAGCCATGCACTCTTTCAACACAGAAGCAATTCCTATACGTAGTTCTTTCTTGAAAATTTTGAACAGAGTAGAAACATCTGATCTGGGTTTTGGGTTGAGAAAGTCCTCTATGGTGACAGGTTGTGATGGTTCAGGAGGTGTTTGAGTTAGTTCAGGAGGTGGGTGATCAGATGATGGACGTTCAGATGATTGGGGTATGGATGTTTGTGGTATGGTAAGTTGAGGAATGGAGGTGTCAGTATCAGATGGTGTTGATATAACAACATCAGATGAGGATGACATAAAATCTGTGAAGTTAAATTTGAAGCGAAGAGGGTTGTCAGATTCAGGTAAATCAGATGATAGAGGTTTATAGGGATCAGGAATTTGTAAGCTAGTTGGTGAGGGGACTTCAGATTCATCAGAATCAGATGATTCAGTTGAATGACATGAAGTTGAAGAGAGGACATACAAAGTTGCAAGTGGTGATACATCCAGAATGTTTTCAGATGGTTGGTGGGTAAGAGATTTTATAATAATTTCTCTACCGATAAAATTGAGGAGCAGAAGTTTTATTGAAAGACAAACAACCATAAAAATCGATTTAAATAAAATTGTCAAACATTTATAATGTTTTAACCATCATATAATTTTTTATCATTTTATTTTGACATTTTTAATTTTTTAATATCTTAAATAATAAATCTTTTAGATATAGTTCATGCAATACTTCCAGATTAATGGATATAATTTTTATTTACTTTTGGGCGGTTTATTGTTCGTTGGTTTTTTATTTCTAAATATGGTTTATAGGGAAGGAAACTTTCAATGCCAAAGTTTCATTCTTCAACAATTTCTTTGCCATTTTTCTTAAATTTTTAATCTAGTAAAAATTAAATTTTTAAGATAATTTGATGATTACAAAATGTACTCCCATTTTAATAATTTGATGATTACATAGATACACATCCAAAATCACCAAGCAATGTTCGATTGTTATTTGAATAGATATGACAACTACATAAATTCGAATCGTTGGATTAAAGTTGATTGATCTATTGTTTTTTTATATATAAATAGATTGGTTAGATTGTGTGTCGGGTTGATTAAGTTGGATTTAAATAATTATTTTAGATTCATCAAAAATCAAATTCGACAGAATCTAAATATATTCTATTTATTTTTATTATTAGTGAATTGGTTAGCATAAATGAGATTCATAATTTTGTTAATTATTATCATTTATATAATTTTACGATGGTATTATGTATTTACAAGAATACAAGAATATATAATATGAAATTTTAGTATTATTTAATTTGTAGTTTAAAGTATGATAATAATTAAATTAATGGTAAATGATATTGAAAATGTTATCATGCAATAATAATTTTTTAGGGATTAATTACTATGCACTGAGACTGTAAAAAGTTTTACACTGTCAATTCATTAACATCATTCGGTTGTATTATTTTACAAATTATTAAAATAAAAGTCAATTAAAAAATTCATCATCCGTAATTTTTTGAACTACGTTGACTCTAATTTTTCCATTGTACGAGGGAATACATAGGCATAAGGCGGCAATGTCCTATCGAGCAATTAAATTCATTAGTCCATTAGTCAGTGTGTCAGTGTATTTCAATTAAATTCATCAACATTTATAATTAACTGACAGTGTGTTTCAATTAAATCTATTTTTTAATAATAAACAATTGTTTTTCTTTAAGCTATTCTAAAATTTTGATAATTTTTTTTAATTAAAAAATGAATGTTTGTGAATTTTATAAAAAAAATAGATCATTTTTATGGTTTTAGCCCTATAGATATTAAATCGATTAAATCTACCTTATTTATCTTCCAAATCGATTTAACAGAATTTGTCGAAGAGTAAAATTTGATCGGTTGACAGACATTTAAAATAAAATCGTATTTTGCATCGGATTTATGTTTTGGGTTCGATATAGATCTAAACCGACCGATTCTCCAACCATAATGACAACCAAGTAATATTGTTTGTGCACGGTTAGAAACTATTGTGTTACAGTTCATTCAATTTAGGTGATAGTGTGAAGAATAATTTTTTAATACAATTCAAATTAATTTTCTAAGTGTTTATTAATTTTTAAAAATGTTGAAACTTTGTGCATAACTTAAAAATCATTCGGAAAGTTTCATAATATGTTATGAACCCTTAAGGTTTATATATATTGTTGAGTTATATATTGAAAGGAAAGAAGAATTATTTATTCTTGAAAATTGTCCATAAATTATCTTTTTGTTCAAAAGTATCATTTTGTTGAAAGTTGATCACCAAGTGTGCGTTGACAATTGTTCGTAAACAGAAAGTTCTTTAAATCAGGGTGATTCAAAGTCCACCATAGTTGTTGGTATGTAGAAATCAAGCAAGTTTTGTGCTTCTTTGTTGTTGTCAGAAGATTATATGAGAAGTTTTGGTGTGAGACTTGTACAAAGATCTATCAATTATGAAAATCTCCACAAGGTGTGAGGAGTCTAGATGTACCCTTGGTATGAATTTTTTCACCGATCAAATTACCTCTTTCTTGGGCCATATAAATTGCAGAATTTTTCACTGATCAAATTACCTATTTCATGAACAATTTTTCATATGTTTCAAGTGTCAGTAAAATATTGACAGAGAAACTTGTTCTTGCATAGTTTTCATTCATGTGTGAAAAAGTTTAGTGAAAACACTTGAGCATTTAGATGTTTATATCATATTGATTTATTTATTGAAGGAGAAGATTGAATTTTTAATATATAAAAAAAGCAACAAAGCACACTGCAAAGTCTGCATGTACTAAATTTTATCACTTTGTTGTGTTTTATTCACCAGTGTATGGTGATTTTTGTCTATAAGAGAGTGGTTGTTCTTTCTACACATGATTACAAATAGAAAATGCTATCTTGCTATTTGTTGGAAAAAGTCCTTGGAATTAGGGTGATTCAAAGTCCGCCATATTTCTTGGTGTTTTTGTAAAATAAAAAAAAAAGTTGTGTGCTTTTTTGTTGTTGTTAGAAGATTGTAGGAGAAGTCTTGGTGTGAAGCTTGTATAAAGATCTAACAATAGTGAAAATATTTCATGGGGTGCGAGGGGGCTAGATGTACCCTTGGTTGATAATCGGGACTAGATTATATCCTAGTGCTCTCTACATTTTTGCATTTAAATAATGCACTTTACTTCATAAGTTCATCAACATATTTCCAGAAGAAAAAAAACATAAGAGCATCTCTAAAATAACTAGAAAAAATCTCAAAATCTAAAGCCTACATGATTTTATTGTAATGTAAAAAGTCATACTTCTAATGTTTGCTACATAAGAAATTATGATATTTCTTATTGTGAGTATATATGGGTGAGAAAAGGATTTAACCCAAGATGACCCAAAGAATATTGGATAATAATGGTCTCGTATCTTAATCTCGGGGTTCATTTTGGTCCCTTAACTTTTTAAAACGTTCCATATTAGTCATTTTTGTCATATTAGCGACGGAAAAATTCAAAAATTAGTCGCTAAATTCGTCGTTAATTAGACAAAAAGGACTAATATGGAACGTTTTGAAGAGTTAAGGAACCAATATGAACCTTTTTAAAGTTTAGAGACCAAAATGAACCATGTGGTTAAGATACAGAACCAAAAAAGGTATTAAGCTTAATTATTTTGTAGGTAGTTGAAGATCATATGCTAGTATTGTCAATTCAAGATTTATCTTTTAAGATACGAGACATATGATATGGTAGAATTAAAGCTTCATTAGATTAAAGATAATTTGAAAGAGATTGACATCAAATCATATATTATGAAAAAGACAAATTCTTTTATGTTTAATATATTATTTCTCTTATATTATGATTCTTTCGGTTTTACTCTTTTTCTTTTTGATAATGTCAAAAGGGGGAGAAGATAGATGGTTGCTTTTGTTGTTTTGAGGGTAATAAAGACATTGCATAAATTGCAAAATAAATGGATAGATATGCAAGATATGGTGAGATATTAAATATAAGGGGAGAAATAAAGTGTCAAGCAAAAACTTTCCATCAATGTGTTTTGTCATCATTGAAATTATGTTCCTCAGGGGGCAGATATTGGACCAGATATTGAGACAACTTGTTTAACTTGTAAAACTAATTTAAGAACAGTTTTACAGTAATAATAAACAATGCATAAAGTTGTAAAGTAACACAAGAGACTGGTAAACTAGTTCGATGAAACCACACCTACGTCTTGGGGCACTCTACCCAAGAAAGAAAATTCACTACTTCGAATTAGAACAATTAGTCTTATAAGAACCCTAAATCCTATGAAGTTATATGTCTCTCCTTAATCCTAGTGACTTTCTATTTAGGTCTCCCCTTAAATATGAGAACTCACTCACTTTCTTCAACCACTAACCCCTAGTGATCAACCTCAATAACAAGTCTATTGATTGTTAAATTTACAGCTCAATTATACCAAGTAACTAAATCATAAAGTGGTATCCAATAGTAGATTCAACACTAATCCTTATTATGACATTAATGTGGAATATAAGAAAGAAAAAACTTACAAACCCTAGACACAAAGAAGTTAATCTTGAGTACAAACCCTCAAGTAAAATATGAGAGTTGATTATCCTTATATATCAATGTCTAATGGGCTTTTTCCTTATGGAACTCTGATTTAAATTCGTCCAGAATAATAGAGACTCTTGTTAGAATTGATTTCTCCATAAAACTCTCCAAAATATATGGTTTGTTACATTCAAATTAAAATTTAAATATCCATTTAAATTTGATTTGATCTTTAACAGTCGTCAAGCAAATCAACCATACATTGCCAACAAATCTGTAACAAATTTAATTTAAATCCAATTAGAAAATTTGCACTAAACAATATCCCTTATATCCTGGTAACAAGGTCAGATGTTGCGATGCACGTGCCGGAACATCGTTTTCCACATGTTGCTCATGTATATCCAAATTAACTTTTCTCCAAAACTTGTAGATCTTCTTTGTAGAGAGAATCTTGGTAGAATAATTCTGAACCAAACTACAATACTATCTGTTTGTTTCCAAAGACCAAATGTTGCAACATACATGTTGGAACACCGTATTCAACATGTGTCCCTTATTCACAAGAACTAGCTTGAGCAAACTCCATGTTATTTTGCATAATGTAATCAATCTCAAAAGGACCAACAATCATAAAAAATGGGGAGATTGTGAAGAGAATTTTCATCATCCTTCATAACTTAGTTTTGATAAAGACAAAAATTTTATCGATAAAAAAATATCAAAGAATAAAAATTTTGGAATCAAGAATCAAGAATACATAGACTTATGGATATTTTGAAAATAAAGGAAATTGATCTTGATGTTAGGGTACTCAGATGTAATTCATTATGTATAAACTTTAGATGCTAAAAAATAATACTCATCTTCATCTCTAAAATTCTAAAATTATCATACAAAAAACTTTGAATCAAAGGCATAAAAAGTATCATTTTGTTGTAACTTGACACCAAGTGTATGATGACATTTGTTTGTAATACAAAGTTGTGTGATTTTTAAGTATTGTAAATAGAAAGTGGTATGTGTTCTTGTTTATGCGATAATTATCATAGTGTTGGTGATTATTGAAGAAATGCTTAAAATGCTTAAAATAATATTTTTATTTCTTCACAATTTTCTTCAGACAATTATTAAAAGGTAGCAAAAATCCCCACATCAAAATGATTATTTTTCTATTTTATATGAATTTTCAAAGAACCAAAATAATATGATGAAAATAATGAAAATATGAAGAAAAAAAAAGAAAAACCCGCGTGTCAAATAGTAATTAAAATCAGTTCAAAACACTGGTTGGGCCCAGGAGGGGGTGTGGATAGCGTGCGTGCACTAAGCCCAATACCATCAGAAAATGAAATGAAAAACAAGATAAAAATGGAAAAAATCGTGTGGTAAATAGCAACTGAATTTCCTTATAATTCGCTCATGGGCCAGGATGAGGGTGTGTATAGCAATGGTGATGTTAAGCCCAAACCAAGCGTTTTAATGAAACGCTGCATTTTGTACTCAGAGCCTTCTCTTCACAAAATGAAATGAAATCCTGGCCACACGATCCTTCCCTGAGTCCAAGTCAAACACCTCATCTAATGGCTCATACCTCTTCTTCCCCAAATACTCAGGCGAGCCTCAAATGTTACAGACGGTGGTTCACGGTGGAAACCACTGTTTTCTCCGGTGAGCACCTCCACACAGGTCATCAACAATAACCAATAAAACCCTATTCCAACTCCAAATTTCATCCTGAATCCGAATCTACCACTAGAATCCTTTAATTCTTACTCAAAATCAAAACACGAAGAGATTCTCAAAAGAGGCACCGATCTTGATCCTCATGATTCTTGAAATTGAAGGTACTAAACTAAATCTCAATTATTAGGGATCATACTTCAATGTTCAGTCACGATCAACACCTCAAGAAATAGGAGAAAACAGGCTCAACAGAAAATGTCCATCATCATCAATCAACTCAATTCTCTAATCTTTTGACCTAGAAACCATCTACCAGTTGCAAGCATCCTAACCATATGTTAATTTCTATCTAGAACTACATGGATCGAGCACAATGAAGGAAGTTACAAACCTGGTTTCAGAAGATCACCACGAGCTATTCTTGCTCAATTCAACCTCCACAATGATCCAAACACCTTCAATGAAGCTAGGAGAAGCTCTTCCACACTTCAATTTGGCTTGAAACTCCTTGCAACCTTGAAACCGATTCTGAGTTCTTCACCTTCAAAATTCAGTTGCAAAATCGTTACTCAGCCTCAAATCTCTAACCTCTTTCATCTGAGCACCCTCTAAACCTTTTATAGAACACGTTGATGGGCTTTTGATCCACTCTAGAAGCCCAAATCAGGAGATCCATTTTCTGTCATGGAAGTGAAAATTCAATGGTACAGTCGTGTATCCCCTTGCTTCAGTTAGCTGAAATCTCTCCCTTTCAACCATACAAGTCATGGTAAATTTGTTTGGATGGCTGGCTTAGCTTGAATTGGCTTGTGTTGGATTTTGCTTATGTGACTTGTAATTCAAGTAAGAAGTTTACAAAGCAAGTCCCTCATTCTGACCTCTACTCAAAAAAGTGTTAATGTCATTGTCTCTAAAAGATTTTTTCCAATCAATTTGAGTATTTGGATGATGCATTTTGGACTCATAACTTGAAAATTGCATTTTCCCTCCATGAATCCATTTGAAATTCTTCCATATTCAAGCCATTTTTAGCAACTTGGCGATACAAGCCATTCTAGCTCACCATGACCTCTTGTCTAGCCTAAAAATGCCATTTGGAACACATCTCATGTTGGGCAAAATTTCATTTGAAGAGTGGAAGATGAAGATTTGGGTCCATGTTGAAAAATTACTTATAACTCAACTTTCCCAAAATACCCCTGAGTTGCCAAGACCATAACTTGAGTTCCACAAACCCTCTTGAGGACTTCTAGTACTAAAATTAAAGCTAAGATCAATATCTACAACTCTTATGTTGGCCAATAATCCATTTGAAAACTCCTTGATGGGAAAAAGTTGCTTGGAAGTCAAGTGACTTTCACAGATAAATTTCAATGTCCTCTAATGACCCATAACTTGCAAGAACCATAACTTGAGTTCTATAAATCTCCTTGAAGACTTCTAGTACTCAAATTAAATCTATTGAGAAGCTCTAAAAGTTTAATTTTGACCAAGAATTCATTTGAAACTTGAATTTTGACTTATTTGGCTTAGAAATTAGGCCTAAATTAGGGTTTTTTACACTGAAACCCTAATCTAGTAACTCTTCTTCTTCTTAATTCCTTTTGATTTATCCTTGGCACAACACCACACATGTATACACATACCAATTCATGAATTCCACATACTCCAAGTAGGCCTTGATGCCCTCCAATCAACCATTTGACCTAGGGTTGACCTAGGATTGACCCAGATGAAACCCTAGTTGACTGCATCCAACTGTAGCTCTTGCAATTACACCAATGACTTGACTCATTTTCAAAATGACCCTCTAAGCCCTCCATGATGCTAGCAAACATTCCATACCCTCAGTTCATAACTCATGTCTCATTGATGATCCTCAAACGCACTCCCAAATAGGAGATAGATCCACTGCTTGATCTTCTAACTGTTCAAAGCTTAGATAATCTTGAATTTGAATAAGAACCCCTTTGATGTGCTCCTTTAGATAAGAATGGCCCTTGATCCCTTTCTGGATGACTTGCTTATGCTATGCCATGCAAATGATTGAACTATGGACATTATCTACTATGCAAATGACAATGCTCTTGAAACATAAATCTAGTAAAAATAAGTTGGTCAAATTTTAGGGCGCAACACAAGGTAACACTTCAATGCACATGTCAGTGAGATTTAAGAGAGATGTAAATTGCAAGAGTTAATGAAAGTTTACCTATTAATGGTGTGTGATCGTGCTTATATACAAACGACAATTAAAATTGCACATGATGAACGCGATGTAAAGTAAGGGAGACTATTGGGCTAGTTCCGACGATTCTAACGAGCACACTGTTGAATTCTGGTGTGTGGCCTTTTTTGGCAAGGGTTTACCTATTCTTCATCTTTAAGCAAGCAAGACTCTATATTTGGTCTGCAAAATAGACATTCTTATTGGACCTTCTGTTCGAACTAGAACAGTTTCTCACAAGGTCTTGCTAACAGGAAGGGAGCTAGGATTATTGTAGAATCATTGGGACCGACCTCTAGAATGCCCATTTTTTGTGTTTTCTAATTCCTTGGGAGGTTCCTCGAGTTAGAAAAGAGTCTGGTAGCGTGTTATTTGGATATAAGTATCGTTAGAAATATGTGAATTAAATGGTTATCTTGTAACTAAGTTGTTTCATTGTGGAGACCCTCCATGGGGATCTATACCCCTAGGGTAGGGGATATCAATATTGTTATAACACTTTATTGCACTTGTTATAGAACCAAGATTAATCTTGAGTCGTTGATCACACCTTATGGTGTTCAGTTTAATCTTGGTCATAGATTTGTGCTTCCTAGTTGTCTATAAAGTGGGTAGAGTGCCACCAGTTTCTCTTTTTGCTCCTCTTGCACCAAATTTGTATATCTCTAGTCCTTTTTGTAACTTATGTTTTGCAAGTTATATTCTCGTTTCTTTCAATCTTCATACTCATACGTGTAACATTTTTGAGTCTTTGGTGATCTTCTCCTAATATTTTCGACTCGAAATCTGTAATTTTTTCAAGGTAACATTATCTTTCTCTATCATCTTAGATGTTTCCATTTATTTCTAGTCATGACCAACATGAAAAACCCATACATTCCCTTCGTATACTTGAGTGGGGACAATGTAAGTGAAGGCTCTTCACGAATTGAAATGATAAACCCAAAAATATTGGAGGTGTCCCTTTGGATATGAGGTATCCTTCTGTATATTTTATAGAGATTAGTGATAGTTTGATTTTGTGGGGAGTTATAACTATGATGTTAAAAAGCTAAAGGGTCTCTAAGATGCAGAGAACCTTAAAATGAACATACATAAAGAAGAGGAAACCATTAACCCATCTAGGATTTATCTTAGGGAAGTTGGTCGTGGTGTTGCCTTCCATAAACTCCCCATTCCAAATTTGAAGATTGCAGATGTGTAGAAAGATGAATTGATGGCCCATGTTTACATTAAAGCCTTTATGCACCAGTATGGTTGCAAACCGAGTAATAATGAGGTTAGATGGGGAATTGAATCTCATTCCCATTCCAAACACTCATGGTCGTAATTATTTACTTATTTAAATTGAGGAGAAAATGCTACGGAGGGGACAAAGGGTTCTCAAGCTCCCTAGTGATTAATATCAGTACCCCTAGGTGAAACAAGACATCTTTAGTAAGGCACGCCAGATAAAGAATGCATATTGAGACATAGGCATATCTTCTAATTGAGCGGTTTCCCGTGTAGATCCTTCTAAGAGATTATGAAATCCCATTGGTGGGGGCTAGCTGCCTTTCCATGAATGTATGTTATGTAGAATGAAATTTAAGCTTCCCTTCAACGAGTGTAAATTTAAGTTTATGAATCATTTGAAAATTGTCTCCTCGTAAGTGCATCCAGTGAGTTGGGCTTACGCCAAGGAATTCTACCCACTTCAAAACTTTTCTTCCGCTTCTTCAATGTACAATGTATCTTGGAAACAAAATATTGGAACCAAGGAATAGTTTTCTTCATACAAGTGAAGAAAATGTTGGAAATATATATCGACAGTTTCAAAAAGTTTAAGGATATATACTACTTGGTACTCCCCACAGTCGCGAGGCCCATGAGAGCCTGTGTGTATTGTCAGAAGGTTTTTTTTAGTAATAGAGATTGTCCTCTAGAGTGCACCTTACCTTCGCCTTCAAATGCTTTAGGGCTCTCAAATGTGTGGACATGTTTCCTAAACATTGTTGGAACAATAACTTTTTGGAGGTTTTGAGCATATATAACTTAAAATCTTATGATGTGTCTCCATAAGAGAAGGAACTAAAGACCAATGTTGTTGCATTTTGAGAAGTTCTATGAGTTGTAGATGGATTTGGTCCTTCTGATGGCCAGGCACCTAAGTAAAAGAGGTGATACATAGAAACTCGATTGTGGGTAGAGGCAACCACCAAGGAATAAAGGAAGGGAATATTTGGCAAGGAATGGAACTTTTACCTTTTGTATCACTTTCAATATTGCCCATTTCCCTTGGGTATTTATTGTTTTTTTTTTTGTATTGCAGATAACACTGGTACCTTTAATGATCTGATTGTGATGAGGAAAGGTCTTAACAATAACATTCACATTCCTCCGCCTCCTTCTCAACCTCCAGAGTAGACAATGAAGAAGGTCATGCGTGTTCAAAATAAGGTCATCAACATGATTATGAGTCGCCAAAGAATCATCTTGAAGTAGACATGTAGGAAGGAGCACAAATCCATATTTCCTCTGAAGTTGCCCCGCCTCCTAGAAGGTCATGAGTGTGAGGAAGGAAAAACTGAACAAAGGGAATTTTTTGTGTTTTTTGGGAATGAAACAAAGAAATTGCTTATGTAATGAAATGAGGTAAATAAGATATCTCACCAAAGAAATGTGGAACTAAGGAGTTTTTTCAACTAACACACGATGTGGGATTTAAGGAACTTTTTTAAATTCATCTCCCTATATTGAAATGTTGACATAATATTCCAACAATTAATGACAAATACATTATTAAGAATCGTGACTTAATTTTCATGATATGGTGATTTTTTGTTTTGGGTTTTTCACCCTTTGGTTCCTAGGGGAAAGGGGCCCTAGTAATCCAGAGTTCGGCCTGAGAGGTTATAAGCCTAGGCAAGCATTGTTTCCACCAGGAATAAAACTCGGTATTCCTCGAACCTTCGTTCCTTAATAGGAGCTTGTTTACCACTCGAGCCCAAGCACTTGGTTAGATACAGTGATTCTTGAATACAACAATCGCACACCAAATATTTATTTTCTGTTATTTTGCATTATTACAACAACTATTGTAATTACCATTAACATTAACATAGAATTGTAATTGTAACTATTAACATAATTCTAATATCATAATTATACTTACTACATGTATTTAAGCATGACCTAATGTATGAAATAAACAATATCATAGAATATCATCTTCTATCTACATGTACACACACCAAGAGGCACAAACATATTTTAAATTATTAACAATTAATAATCTTGAGTGTGTTTCAAAATAACAAGAAAATATTCAAGTAAAGATTAAATTTTTAATTTAGAAATAGGCAAATCTTTATAAGTGTTGCAGTAGTTTGAATTTAGAAATAGACAACACTTGTGAAGTGTTCCAGTAGATTTGAATTTGAAAGTAGGTAACACTTTGAAGTATTGCAGAATGCAAAATAGTGCAACCTTTGAAAACTGTTGTTGCATGCGAAATAATGCAACATTTGAAAAGTGATGTTGTAGACGAAACAATGCAACATTTTGGAAAAGTGTTGCTGAAAGTGTGTGTTTCATAAATGGTTGCAACCTTATGAAACAACACCACTTTGGCGTATAAATTAAGCATTCCCGATTTAGAAAAATACATTAGAAAAATCTATCTACTTCACACAAAACTCTAGATTTCATCTTCCCTTATTAGAGATAACAAATAAAGAGCTTAGTCTTTTACACTTGTAGACTAAGTATGTATATTTAGTACTCTCTTGTGTACATTCAATAATCAATAATATAACTTCCTTTCACTCTTTCTTCCCTTTCTCTCTTACTCTTCTGCATCTGTAACCGAATTTTGTTACACAAGGATGAACCTCCATGTTCATCTTCTTCAATTCTAGTATGGTATCACTCGCCGCCACGATCTAACGCGCTTCCGTCATTTCTTTCTGCTTTCCCAGCTCTGTGTTTTTCATTCTTGGAGTTGTTTCACTTTGTGTTTCCATAAGAAAGTTCTCTTATGCTCTAGCTCTGTTCAACGACAACAATGGAATCCAGTGACAATCAAGAATCTGGTGTCAAAGACACACCTTCATCGCAACAAGGCATCCCTGGGTTGGGCACAATGAAATCGAACAATCAGTTTGGTCTGAAACTCTATATTCAGCTGCAAGAAAACAACTACCTGCTATGGAACCAACAGGTCGAAGGAGTTATCTTGACTCAGAAGATGCATCGTGTTGTGGTCAATCCGCAGATTCCGCCGAAGTATGCAACCACGCAAGATCGTATCACAGGTACGATTCCTGATGAGTATGAAACGTGGTTAGTTCAAGATCAAGTTGTGTTTATTTGGCTACTCTCAACAATATCAGAGTCGATTCTTCCTCGCGTTCTTGCGTGAAAACACGCATATGAAGTTTGGGACAAAATCCACCAGTATTTCACAGCACAGATGAAGGCTAGGGTTAGACAGTTGACAGTGGAACTAAAATCTACCAAGAAAGGAGCCAGCACAATAACTGAGTTTGTGCTCAGAGTTAAAGCCATAGCAAATTCACTCATAGCTGTTGGAGATTCCATCACTAAGCAAGACCAAGTTGATGCTATTTTGGATGGTCTTCCTGAGGAATACAATCCGTTTGTTATGCAAATGTATGGTACTCCAGTTCCACCATCTCTCTGTGATGTTGAGGCTCTACTATATGTTCAAGAAGCTCAGCTGGAAATTTTTTGTCAAGATCAAGCTGCATCCAGTGTTGCTGTCAATCTTGCTCACACAGGTCATGGAAATTCAAGCTCCCAGAGGGAGTACACATCCAACCATGGCAGGAATTCTAGGTCCTCCAGAGGTAGGGCCAGGGGAAGAACAAGGCCTCCCAATGGTAACAGACCTACATGTTAATTATGTGGTAAATATGGGCATGTTGTATCCTCTTGCTGGCACAGGTTTGATGAAAATTTCATGCCTTCAAATCCTAATGAAACTCAAGAGAAGCCTAGCAATAACATGGAATCAAGACAAGAACAGTCTGCAGACAAGCCTCAAAATTCACAAGCTGTAGCAATGATGGCTGCCACAACCAAGTCCATTGGCACAACTCAACAGTATAACCTTCCTGCAGAATTGGACTCCCAAGCATGGTTTGTGGATTCAGGTGCATCTCATCACCTTACTCCATATGCCTCTTATTTACAAAATTCTAGAGCATATACAGGCCATGACAAAGTCTATGTAGGTAATGGTCACACACTCACTATTAATTCTATAGGGTACACAACTTTTTTCTCACCTCTCATGCCTAAATGCAAGTTGACAATGACTGATATTCTTCATGTACCAGCTATTACTAGAAACCTTCTTTCTGTTTCCAAATTCTCTCATGATAATCATATCATCTTTGAATTTTTGTCTAGTAAATGCTATATTAAATCTCAAGCTTCTAGACAAATTCTGGTTGAAGGAGTTCTAGATGCCAGTGGTCTCTACTGCTTTCCTCTTCTACCTTTGGAGTCCTCAAGGTCTCACAGTTTGCATCACTCATTGAATAAGTCTTGTAAGGTTCAAAGTTATATAGCTGTGCATTCCCCACCTAGCTATCAGCTGGATTACTCTATAGATAATACATGTAATGATATTATGCTTTGGCATCATAGGTTAGGAAATGCTAATTCTACATCTGTAGCTCATACTGAAGTTGTGTAATATTCCTTATTCAAATAAACAAAACAGTTTCTGCAAATCATGTAATCTTGGTAAGGCTCATAGGCTTCATGCTCCTCTTACAAATCATGTATATAGTAAAGCTTTTGATGTGATATACACTGATCTTTGGGGTCCTTCCCCCTCACCATCCAGTTCTGGTTTTAGGTAGTATATTGCATTTGTTGATGCTCACACAAGATATACATGGTTGTATTTCCTTAAACAAAAGTCTGAGGCTCTAGGTGCTTTTAAACTATTCCATAAGTTTGTTCAAACTCAGTTTGGTCTTACAATCAAGTCAGTTCAATCGGACTTTGGTGGTGAATTCAGACCATTCACTAGGTTTCTGCAGGAGCTTGGTATAACACATAGGTTAACTTGCCCTCATACCTCACATCAAAATGGTTCAGTTGAGAGAAAACACAGAACCATTGTTGAGATGGGCCTCACTCTCTTAGCTCATTCATTTATTCCTCTAACATATTGGGATCATAGTTTTGCTACTACTGTGTATCTAATGAACAGGTTGCCAACTGCTCCTCTGACTACATATCATTCACCTTTTCATACTCTTTATGACAAGCATCCAGATTACAAAACCATTTGTGTGTTTGGTTGTGCCTGTTATCCTTTACTCAGGCCATACAATCAGCACAAGTTGCAGCTCATAAGCCAAGAGTGTGTCTATCTTGGAGTCTCTCCTCAACACAAAGGTTTCAAGTGTCTAAGCAAGTATGGAAAGATTTACATCTCAAAGGATGTAAACTTCAATGAAGAACTGTTTCCTTTTCCTCAACTGTTTCAGTCCAGTACCACAGCAGGTCTTGCATCTATAACCAAACCTCTAGCGTGTCCATCAAGCCTATCATCAAAGGCATCAAATGCAGCATCTTAGACTCCAGCTGTCACACCTGTGAACAATGTCTCCACAAACCAGCACATGGATCTTGTTACTACTGACCACATATCAATGCACTTAGACTATTTGGAAGTACCTATGTCTGAGCAACCTCACCATTCTAGTCTAACTCCTGAACCTATCAACATCAATTCATCTTCTCTTGGTACACTTACAACTTCTATGACACCTGCTACCTCACAAGCTACTCAAGGTGCCTTGTCAAATGTTCCCAAGATTGTGTCTCCTTTAACAGCTATTACCCATCATATATCTGAAGCAGGCCCCTCTACATGTCCTGCTAGCACTGCTCACAAGACCATAAGTACTAATATCAGTCTGTCCAGCTCAGAGCCTGAGGCATGTGCCTGTCCAGAAGGTAATACCTCCAACCTATTTCCTTTTGAAAATGTTCACAACTCCACCTCTCTTGAATATACCTCACATTCAACATTTTCTAATCCCATATTTGAGTCCTCTCAATCCCCTTCTATTCACAGCCACACAGCTTCCACTTCACTCTTGGTTAATGATCATTTAATGTTGACCAGAGCCAAGACAGGGAAGTCCAAACCTAAGGCATTGTTAGCACATACTGAGTCTGAACCTGCCACTGTCAAACAAGCCTTATCTCACCCTTCCTGGCACACTGCTATGCAAGCTGAGTTTGATGTTTTACAAGCCAACCACACATGGACCCTTACACCTCTACCACCTGATAAGAAAGCTGTGGGTTGTCGATGGGTGTTCAAAATCAAGGAGAATGCTGATGGATCCATCAACAAGTACAAAGCTAGACTTGTAGCCAAGGGATATCATCAAGAACATGGTTTTAACTATACTGAAACTTTTTCCCCTGTTGTTAAGCCCACCAGTATCATAGTAATTCTCACTTTAGCTCTCACACACAAATGGGACATTCAACAAATTGATGTCAACAATGCCTTTCTCAATGGAACTTTGACTGATGAAGTTTACATGACTCAACCTCCAGGGTTTTCCACAGCTGACAAGACACTTGTATGCAAGCTTCACAAAGCTATTTATGGCCTCAAGCAGGCTCCAAGGTCCTGGTATGAAAAACTGGCACAAGCTCTTATCCAGTTTGGATTTATCACTTCTAAATGTGATAATTCTTTGTTTCTCTATCACTCTCAGGGTACTGTTCTGTATGCTCTTATGTATGTAGATGACATACTTATTACAGGCTCTAATCAAACACTGATTCATCAACTTCACACTGCATTTGCTTTAAAAAATCTAGGCAGACCAAAGTATTTTCTTGGTATTGAAGTGAACTTTCAAACAGATGGTTCAATGATGTTAACTCAATCCAAGTATATCAAAGATCTCTTGTCTCGAGCCAACATGGTTAATGCTAATGGAGTTCCAACTCCCATGATGACAAACTGCAAGCTCAGCAGACATGGAGCTTCCAAATTAACAGATCCATCGTTCTATAGGTCCATTGTGGGTGCACTGTAGTATGTGACTTTAACTAGTCTAGACATTGCCTACAGTGTGAATAAAGCCTGCTAGTTCATGTCTGATCCACTAGACACACATTGGTCATGCATAGAGACGAATCCTCAGGTATTTAAGTGGAACTGTCTCATATGGATTACATCTCTCACCATCGGCTTGCACTTCCAGATTACCACTACATTCCTATAACGACTCTGATTGGGCCAGCGACCCCGACGAGAGAAGGTCCACCTCTGGTTCATGTATTTTCGTTGGTCCTAATCTTGTTTCATGGAGCTCTTGGAAGCAAGCGTTGGTTGCTCGTTTCAGCATGGAGGCAGAATATCGTGCTCTCGCTCACACCACTTCTGCATTATTGTGGTTGGAGTCATTATTGTCTGAACTCAAAGTCACATATCACACCCCTATCCTGATGTGTGATAACTTGAGTGCAGTTCTTCTTTCTCATAATCCCGTTCTTCATGCCCGCACTAAACACATTGAGCTTGATATTCATTTTGTGCGTGAACGTGTTGTAGCTGAACAACTACATGTCCATCATGTCCCTGCATCTGTTCAACTAGCTGACACGCTTACGAAACCGCTTGGGATTGGAGCATTTCAGCATTTGTGGCACAAACTCAAGGTTGTAAGTTTAGAAAATCTCAAAACCTCACCATGAGTTTGAGGGGGGGGGGGGGTATTAGAGATAACAAATAAAGAGCTTGGTCTTTTACACTTGTAGACTAAGTATATATATAGTACTCCCTTGTGTAGATTCAATAATCAATAATATAACTTACTTTCACTCTTTCTTCCCTTTCTCTCTTACTCTTCTGCATCTGTAACAGAATTCTGTTACACAAGGATGAACCTCCATGTTCATCTTCTTCAATTCTAGTATCCCTACATTCGAGCTTTCACCGGCCTTGTGCAAACTCGAGTATATGATGAATTATCCTGGGTATTCATGTGTTCCAACTCTAAGATATTTGAGATTGTTTGAAATACTTATAATGAAAGTGATTTTGTTCATGATTCTAGTCTCGATCCATTCGATTTAAATGAATTTTTTAACAATCTTATAAGTATTCAAATAATGGCAATCAAGGTTTCCGTGTCAAGAATAAATAATGAATCATCATTATGGATCCAACTACGCTTTTTAATGTTTTTCATGGAAATTAGAGTGCTTTGAATTATAAAATCAAGATACAAAACATGAAATTTTTCTAACAGTTGGTATCAGAGCCTCAATTACCGATATTGTGATTTTCTGATAATTGTTAATTGATATGTATAATTAATTTTGATGTGTCATATATAAGCCTTTTAAAAATTATAATTTAAATAGGATTTCATCCATGTATGGGTGTCTTTCATAGAATAATATTTTAAAGTGTCGTAACAATGGTTTCCATGAGTGGTCTCTACAATATAAGCATATTCATAATTGAAAAGTAATTATACGATATGTTTTATATATGTCGCATACTCTTAGCAATATAATTTAAATTGTTTTTTGATAACACAAAATTCATACAGACATAATGACAATAGTAATATGTATCTTATTAATATAATATTGTTCATATTATTTTACTTTCTCAAAATTTCATATTATTTTACTTTCTCAAAATTTCTCACATTCATGTTTCGTACCTCGAAAAAAAATACGATCCTTCACGATGGGACACAAAAAAGTTGTTCGAACAAAATTACCACCGAACTTTATTCATTCCAAGAAAGAATAGGAAAATATCAATAAAACCTTTAAAGATAAGAACATGGTCATTGCAACCAAATTCTAGGTTCGGGATTCAATTACGCAAAGGAAAGGTATTAGCACCTCTCACGTCCGTTGTACTCAATGGAAACCTCTTAGTCCAATTTGTGATGAATGTTAGCTAATGTTATTTGTTTTCTTCTTAGCGAATAATGCTAAAGGGTACGAGAAAAGAGTTCGATTGCTAAAGGGAAAATAAGTGGTTTTTTATTAGGTGTCGCCAAGGATTGAGGCCTTTGTGCCTACGTATCTTCATTTGAAAGAAATGAAGAATCAGAGCATCCGTATGGGGGAAAGATTTAGGTAGAAAAAATAAAAGATAGCTTGCCAAGATCTCGCGATCTCGTGCCTACGTATCCTCATAGCGCAATAAGGGATTCTGAGCTTCGTAGTTCGGAGGACTACAAGTTGTTAATTCGTTTTATCGAACAAATGTTTAGGTCGCATTCTAAGGGAGAAATGTTAGCTTCTCAACTCTCGGCGGAGGCTTAAGCATTTAGTTTGTGGGTGCATTAGAAAGGACTAAACATCGTTATTTTGAGAAAAAATTTTGATTGCACGGCAGCGAGAAGTTGAGTTAATGTGTTGAATGTTTTGTTTGGATGCCAATTACTTGGATGGTAAAGGAAGGCTCCTTGTATCCAAACAATGGGGAGAGAGAATAGAAGGCTCTAGACTCTCTCTTTTTCAACCTTAATTGTGAAAAGGGTTTGATAGGATTAAGGTGTTTTAATCGGATAACGTTTACTCGAATGGCCAAGGAAGGCTCCTCGTATCCAAGTATTCGGGAGAGAAAATAGAAGGCTCTAGACTCTATCCTTTTCATCTAAGTGATTGAGAAAAATAGGTTTGATTCATGTGGTTATAAAAATGCTTTGAAGTGAATCAGATTAAAAGTTTTTTAGAGATGACAATTTCTTGAATAGTGAGGAAGGATCCTCATACCCAAACAATTGAGGAAAGGAATCAAAGGCTCCATACCATCTCCCTTTTCACCTTTAATGAAATAGTGTTTGAATATGATTAGATGGTTTAATTTGATTTGAAAAATAATTGATGTTGATCAAGGTTTTAATATGCATTAAAAGCATGGGTAAGGTTTGAAAAGATTGGAATGGAAGGACCTAATTGGTGCTAGGTTAAGGTTGATCGCGATGCACGAGACAATCGACTTACAAGGGTGTAAAATGGCTAGATGTTGAATCGAGAATTATTTTGAAAATGGTTTAGGTGATGCAATGACAAGACAAAAGCAAAATAAAGGATGGAAATAAAATTATTACGTGTCATGGGAGTGGGGATACATTTTTCGAATAGGGATAAGAGTAAACAATAAGTACACAACCCAAACGATAAACTAGGCGTTTACTAGCAAAGTGGGCTAGTCTTTTACATGACCAATTAAAAATAATTGATCGACTAAGTCTCGTTGTAAGAAATCCTAAAAGTAAGCTATGAATGTTGTGCAATGGTGTCCTAAGCTAAGACAAAAAAGTAGAGAAGTCCAAGATCCAAGTCTCATTTTCTAGGGTTTATGTACAAGGTCCAAAACTCCATAATGATAGTGATAGTAACCATAGTCCAAGATTAAATATTTTTTAGGGTTTTTGATTATTTTATCATGTTTTTGTATTTTTTAATAAGATGAATAAATAAATATGAGAATGACATGATGAACAATGAAATAAATGACGGAAAGTAAATAGCAGAAAAGTAAATAATAAGAAGATAAATAGCGGAAATATAAAATTTAGACGTTAGTTGTTAATGGTTATTGATCGGATGATCGCTTTCTCAAATTAGGACCAATTTAGCGCTATATTAAGCAATCGTGACACAACCTATAAGGAAGATCATACTATGGGAGGTCGGTCAATAACAATATTTGTGTTAAAACATGCTAGAAAAATGATATGTAGATTATTCTCCTAAAGCCATACCACACAAAAAGAAAAAGAGAACAATATCATCTTAATCAAGAACTTCCATCGATTAATCAAAGGCAACCTATCACTATCCCAAAGTGTAAATAATGATCCAAATGATCATTTAACCACATGTTTGAAATAATGAAGATTAAACATCCTTGATAATCAACATTCTATGATTTCTATATTTTCATCAACCAAAATAAATAAAAAAGATTAAGATAGAAATGAAAATAATAATAAAGTCATAAATAAAAAATTCATAATCCAAATGTCTAAGAGTAAATTCCAAACATTAGAAGAAAAAACTCTTAAAAAACAAATAAGTAATAATAAAAAAGAAAAGAAAAAAAAAGTAAAAAAAAATAAACAATGAAGAGTGAGGGTGCATCGTTAGATCTTGGGTGTGTGAGCAGAAACAAAATACATGGGCCTATTCGAAGTTAACTCACATGAAAGGATTTTAAAAAAAACTCAGACAACAACAAAAACCTTATGTAAAAAAGCGTGAATCATCTTCTTCTTCTGATTTTCCTTTTCCATGAACTCAGACCTTTTTCATTTTTCAGTTTCGAATCACTCTCTCACGCGTCCGAATATCATCCCTTTTCTTCTCCTTCGCGTCTCTTTCACCATAACTCTCTCTCAATCTCGTCTCTGTTTCAAATACGGCGGTGTGGGTTTTGTGAGTTTGCGGTTACGATTTGTTGTGGTTGAATATGGCGGATTTAGTTCTTCAAAGGTTGGAAGAAACAAGGTGGAGGGAGTATAATTTGGTGGTTATTTGGTTGATTTGAGTGATGAAGTTGGGTGAAGCCTTGGATATGATTAAATGGAAAGGTTTTTGTGTGAATTAGGCAGCATAATTTTGGCTTATGGAGCTTAAGAAATGGGTGAATTAAGCTTGTTATTTATAGAGGAGAAAAATGAAGTGTGGGAAGTTTGAAAACTCCGTTTTGTCGCTGCTGCTGCGTATTGATGTGTTATGACGTTTTGCGCAGGTTTTGTGCATTTTGGTTATGATGCATATTTGAATTTTGTTTGTTTTGCAGGTTGTTACATTTTGCAATTGTGGGGTCACACTTTTTTTGGATTATTCTCTGCAGCTTGCTTTGAAGATTATGGCTTGTGAAAATTGCTAGTGAAATGCATTATGTAGCTAAAGTGTGTAGTAGCTTGTTATGAAGATTTGTGTTTTTACTTGCAAGGCTTTGTGGCTTGTGTGTGTGGGGTCATATTGTGAGGAAGCTTGGTTTTGTTTGTGCTTGATATATCTGCTTGTGAAGCTTGTGGAAAAGGTTGCTTTTGGCTTGTGAAGCTTGTGGAAAAGGTTGCTTTTGGCTTATTGGCTTGTGTAGTAACTGCATGAAGGCTTGGAAGGTTTGTTTCATGCGCTTTGGGATTGCGGCGTGGTGAAGCTTATGGCTTGTAAAGCTAATTTGGAGTATTTGGCTTGTTTATTCGCTTGTTGGCTGGAGATGTTTTGAAGTAGCAGTAGCAGCGTGTTTTGTGGAGCATCAGACTTGGAAATTTGTGGCTTATGGCTTTGAAGTGGCTGGAAATGATTTCGCAACAGCTTGTGTCATAGCCACTTGATGCTTGGTGTGGAAAGTAGTGGCTTGTAACTTCCTTTTTTTTTGCAAATTATTCTAAAGGATGGGCTCATTTTGTTTTTTCTCTTTTTTTTTCCTTCAATTGTAATTCAAATGGACCTGGGCCTTAATCTTCATGATCCACATTATTATTTTTTTGTAGAATCTTTCTTGTATGAATTTTGTAATGGTTGACTTGATATCATAATGTATAATGGTCTTTGATGATCATTTTGGACTTTATAACTTTGTGTGCACCTCCACATTTGATTTTTGAATCATGCCTAACTATGAAAACATGTGAATTCCTTGATTCTTGATTTAAATATTATGGCAATTAAAATTGAAATTATAATGAGAGTCAAATTTCAACATTCTTGACTTCTTCACTTAAAATGAATTAAAACTTGAATTGGTCCTTGAGAAATAAAATCGAGCATAATTCAATCTTGACCTTGAATGGATTGGAGCTTTGAATCAACAAGAATTTATCATCACTTTGACACTTGAATACTGATAAACCAAAAATTTCACCTTAAACCTTATTGAAAGCAAGAACACCTTGAAAGCAGAGCATTATGAATTGAGATACTGACTTCAATATACTGAAATAACCTAACTAAAGGATGAACTGGATTCTGATGATTCTTTAACCATGAAACACTGATAACTTGAGAGTGAAGCAAACCACTTGTTTGACCAATATTAGGTCAAAGTTTCACTGAATTTTAACCAACACTACACACATGCTTGGGACAAGAAAAATAAAAGGGTATGACAAATTTGGAGTATGACATCATGTTCATATGTGTGTGTGTGTCTCTCTCTCTCTCTCTCTATATATATATATATATATATATATATATATATATGATCTTACCGGTTGATCAAAACCTGAGGTGGGCCAAAGACAAGCATCTGTGATGCTGGGTGTGAAAGAGGAGGAAGGGGTGTACCTGCAAGGCACTCCGATGCTAAAGTAAGAAAACGAGCAAGAGAGAGAGCAAATACATAATGTGTGTATTTCAGGGTGAATATTGGATACCTGACCCTCTCAAGTGAGAGGGTTTATATAATGCCCTCAACATTTGACCATTGGTCCCTATTTTTGAGGCGAGATAACCATTTCCCAAAGAATAGGTAACTGCCAGAACTAGTCGTTGGAACGGGCAGACATGCCCATAACTAGTCGTTGACACGGGCAGAAGCGTAGTTACTGACACAGGCGTTTTGCATGTTTCTGGATGGTGGAACCGTGCGTGACAGCCAGAGATTGACGGGGAGGAGTGTTGTGACCAAGGGTAAATTGGTCAGCCTCCCCAGTTGGAGGGGCATAAAGGTATATTCTCCCCCCAAAGTGGTTGGACTTAGGCAATTGGGCCGTTTTAGAAATAGAAGTGGATTGGGTCATGCCTAGCCATTGGGTCAATCCGGAATAGTAGCCCCCAAGTCGTTTCTACCTAGCGCGATGGTGATGACTTAAGGATAATCTGCTTTCCATGCATGGTCGTCGTATGCTTCCTTGTGTCCGGAGAAACACTTTCCTGAGCGTTTGAAGCATTGTTGTCGGGGAGCTCAACGGTCAATGGGATATGAAGAGTGGAGGTGCCACGTGTTCCTCGAGTCGTGTGCTACATTAAATGCGTGATGATGTCTATGCTATGGTCATGATGATGCCCTACCCGCACATGCTCGTGCACATGCCTGTCATGTGCCTATAAATAGTGAGAGGTTCTGTTCATTCAAACTTTCGTTTCTCTCTCTTCTTGCTCATTGTTCCCTGTTCTCTGCCGCTCGCTTCCTTCAACCACCGTACGATGTCTGACCAGAGCTACTCAAGTCCATAACTTCTTCCTCGACCAAGTAAGTATGTCGATTCCTTACTTACTCTTTATTTTTCTGGTTTGATGTCGTAGAATACATGTGGTTAGGACTGAAATGAAGTAGTTCTAGGGTGTTTTTGTGGTGGCTGCTGGTAGCAAACGGTGGCACGACCATTTTCTCTACTGTCGGCGCCGTAGTGGTTGTTTTTAGGAAAGATTAAGTCAGCAAGCCATATGTTTTAGTTGATCCCAGAGTAGTGACGACACGACGGCGTTTGCTGCCAGATGGGGCCATGAACTCTGGTGGTTCCCTCATGAGAGTTCTAGGTTTTGTGCGTGGGGATCTTTCCTCGGACGTGTCGGAGAGGACCCCCGAGCACAAATATCACTTAGTTGTGCCATTTGAGTAGGGCTTAGGTCGAGGATTTTGTCCTTGGCCCTTTGCGCGCCCTTTCACTTGACTAGCAGTGGAAGGGTGCATTTAGTTTTGTCATTGAGTTCACTTTGTTCCTCTGCTTTTCAGGTAAAAGCGATGTTACACAAGTCTGACGAGGACGAACACCCCAGGGATTTGTCTGAGGATAACTCCTCAGAGGATACTGAAACAGACGATGACTCCTCGTCCCCTGACACTGGAGGGATGACTTTCGTTAGTACATCGGCTGACGAGTGGACCGTAGCTGAGCCAATGGAGCATGCCTCGCTCTTTGCGTTATATACCGAAGACGCATTTACTACGGCGGGGTCGGAGGGAGAGTGAAATGTCCACTTCCCCTCAGAGGACGAATGTATATGTTCGGTATACGGGGAGTGATTTCCCATGTACGAATACTTTTTTAAAGAGATATGGCTGAGGTTGCCCTTCACGGACTTTCAACGAGCAATCTTTGTGCATCTTGACTTGGTGCCTTCCCAACTACACTCAAATTCCATTGCCTTCATGCGAACGTATGAATTGGTGTGCGAATACTTGCAGATTGGGGCCATCCTTCCACTCATCTTCACCATATTTCATCTTCAACGGCAGGTGTCAGGAAGGAAGTTCGGTTGGGTTTCCTTGAAACAGGGAAGGAAATTGTTCAAGCCCTTCTCCGAATTTATCTAGACCTTTAAAGAGAGATTTTATAAGATCGAGCCGATGTCGAAGAGAGCTACTGACTCGACCTTTGTGTGGGAGGTCTCAACGGACAAAAACGAGGAGGACCAGATAGACGAGGAGGGTAAAATAGTTTCCTGGAGGCTATTTATATTTCCCTTCTGCTGGAGTGGGGCTCACTTTACCCGTTCGACTGACGAGTACATAGTTACTCCTCATCAGTTGGTCGATGATGATCGGGCCAGCTACGCCAAGTTGGTGGCCTTTGTGGACGGCTTCCTTCCTTCTCAATGCGTGACTCGCGCCGGTTAGGTGCTCTATAAGGAAGATGAGGGGTTATAAGTGGAAGCCTGGTACATTAATACGAAAGAGCTCCTCGAGTGTAGTACTCGCGAGGAGTCTCTCAAACTTTTGGGTAGCTTCTCGCTTTTTCTTATTTTATTCGAGATGTTTTTCTTCCCACGTGCTGATGTACTCGTTATCATTACAAGTAAAATGTCTTCAGCCCAAGAGAGGATGGTAAAGCATGCCCAAGGAAAGATGAAGGGAGGCGCTGCCCTAGGAAGAAGTCGCCTTGGTCAGCGAACGACTCCCCCATAGATAGGGTCAGGGATTTCATCGTCAACTCCTTCGGCCACTCAGACGGCCCCTCTGCCCGTGAACTCGAGCCCCAAGCGCGCTCGCAGGAATGAAATTATGGACCTTAGCCAGGAGTCCGTAAAAAGCAAGTTTGAGGTGCCTCCCAGCCTGCATAACAAGAAATTCTTCGAGGGATCCTTCCTGGCCATTCCACGGGCAAAATCTCTAAAGCAAGAGGAGCAGTGAACCTTTCCTAGTTTGTGCTTTGACCTGCATGCCATATGATCAACTTGTAATTTTCTTGTAATTTTATTTTGTGGTGCTTGGCCCCTCTTTATTGTATCATGCACAATTACGGCCCTTCGTGGCCGTATTATTTAATATGTATCAGTATGTTGTATATTTATATCTTGTCTAATACTTTCTAAGTGTCTTGCGTCGTCCAACGCGGTCGTAAGAGGCACTTAGTAATTTTTTATGTTTCGGGTATGCTTGACGGATGATGTTTGACAGTGCGGGGAACTGGTAGAAAGACCTGGGTTGTTTCCGGGCAGGCGGAGCTTAGGCCAGGATCGTGGCCTGAGTTCACGGTGTGAACTTCCCATCACGAGCTAGGGGTTTTACTGTTCATGGTACTTTAATGACGACGAGCTCGGTCGAGGAACTTCTGTCGAGCATGCGTTGAGTCTCTTAGACTGAACCTTACTTAGATCCGTGTTGGTGGCGCAACGCTTATACCTGGGAGATGGTACCTTAGCTGTAATATTATTTCAGCTTTTCGGTGTTCCATGGTCGAGCTAATTCTTCTCAGGTAAGGTATTCTATGTAGTAGGCTTCGTTCTCCGTTTTTACTCTAACGCGGTAGGGTCCTTCCCAGTTTGCAGCGAGCTTACCCTCGCGGGAATCTTTGTGATTCCTCCTTAGGACGAGGTTGCCTACTTAGAATTCTCATTGGATAACCTTGCCATTGTACCTGATTGTGATTTTCTGTTTAGGTGAGGCTTCACGGAGGGCTGCTCCTGATTGAACTTCTTAGACGAGATCGAGTTCTTCTCTCAGGGCCTCGTTGTTTGTTTCTTCGTCCAAAGGTGCTTCAGTTCGTCTGGACGACACGTGGGTTTCAATGAGGATTACCGCCTCAGTCCCGTATGCTAGGCAAAAAGGGGTTTCCCTAGTTAACGAATGAGGTGTAGTGCGATAGGCCCAGAGCACGTTGTGTAGCTCCTCGACTCACTGCCTCTTTATTTTGTCCAATCTTCGTTTGAGGCCTCGTAAGACTACTCTGTTTGCCGATTCGTCTTGCCCGTTAGTCTGAGGGTGCTCGATAGATGCAAAATGTTGTTTAGTACCCAGTTGAGCGACGAACTCCTGGAACTTTTTGTCCGTGAATTGTGTCCCGTTGTCGGTGACGATTGTTTGAGGAATGCCAAAACAGGCAAGGATGTTTATCTTGTAGAAACGAAGTTTATTGTAGGCTGTTATCTTGGCCAGGGCCTCAGCTTCTATCCATTTGGTGAAATAGTCCACGCCTACTATCAGGTACTTATTTTGGTTTGAGCCTACGACAAAGGGTCCCAGGATGTCCAAGCCCCACCAGGCGAATGGCCACGGGGAGGACATTACCTTGAGCGCATTTGGTGGTTCCAAGAGCATGACCCCGTGCCGTTGGCATTTGTCTCACTTATTCACATGTTCCTTTGTATCGTTTTGCATGGCCAGCCATTAGTACCCTTCCCGAAGAGCTTTCCTCGCAAATCTCCCACCGAGGTGTTGGCATTTATTCCTTCATGGATCTCACGCAGGACGTGGGAGACTATTTCTTCTTCGACGCATTTGAGGAGAGGTATGGAGAATCCTTGCTTGTACATCTTGTTTTCGACCATAACGTAGGAGCACAATCTATACCTTACTATGCTGGCCTTCTTAGGGTCGAATGGTAGTTCATTTTTAATGAGGTAATTGTATACAGGGGTCATTCAACAATGGTCATCACCGCCGACGTGCACGTCGAGGGTCGTGGATGCTTTCTTGATGCTGGGTCGTGGGAGTATTTCCTGGATAACGGATTTATTTCCACCTTTCTTCTTCATGCTGGCTAGCTTTGATAGGATGTCTGTCCAGACGTTGTGTTCGCGGGAAACGTGTTTTACTTCCACGGAGGTGAACTTTGCCATCTTCTCCTTAACCAGGGCCAGGTATTCTGACAAGTTGTCGTTTTTGACCTGGTATTCCCCCCAGACTTGGAGGGCCACTAGCTGAGAGTCGGTGCAGATGATGACTTCTTCTGCTCCCAAGTCTTTGGCAAGGCATAGATCGACCAAGAAGGCTTCGTACTCCACCGGTTGTTGGAGGTGGGGAAGGACAGTGTGAGCAAAAATTTGATGAGGATTCCCTCCTCCTTTTCCAGGATGACACCTGCTCTGCTCCCCTCCGAGTTGGAAGCTCCGTCGACAAATATGACCCACTTGCAGGCACCCTCGTTTGGTTGGCCGGGCAAGGTCATTTATGCTACAAAGTCAACTAGTGCTTGCGCCTTAAGGGCCTTTCTGCTCTCGTATTGGATGTCAAATTCAAATAGTTCCAGCGACCATTTGAGCATCATCCTGACCATGTCTGGACGGCCCAGTAGTTGATTTATGGGTTGTCCCATGTGTACCACGATAGTGTGGGCCAGAAAATAGTGCCTTAGTCTCCTCACAACACTGATAAGGGCGAGGGCCATCTTCTTTATCTGTTGGTACCTTAGCTCTGGCCCTTGCAACGCGTTGCTCATGAAATAGCTGGGTTTCTGCCCGTCAGGGGTTTCACGGATGAGGACGGCGCTCACAGCCTCGGTTGCAATGGCGAGGTAGAGAAAAAGGGTTTCCCTATTTTCTAGTCGGGGGAGGATTGGCGGTGTAGATAGGGCTTGCTTCAAGTGGAGGAGAGCTTTATCACATTCCTCTGTCTATTCAAATGCGGTTTCCTTGCGAAGGAGTTTGAAAAAGGGGAGGGCGTGTTGGGCAGACTTGGCTATAAAGCGGGAAAGTGATGCGAGCATCGCATTGAGGGGCTGGATGAAATTTTTTGAGTTCGGCGTGGGGAACTTGGAGAAGGCTCTGCACTTGTCGGGGTTAACTTCAATTTCTCATTCGGTTAGATAGAACCCAAGGAACTTGCCCTCTCGCACCCGGAACGTGCGCTTCTCCGAATTAAAGCACATCTTGTACTTCCTAGCTTACTCGAAAACCTTCCTCAAGTGGGTCGTGTGATCGGATTCCTCGTGGAACTTCACGATCATGTTGTCTATATAGACTTTGAGCATGTCCCTGATTTCTCCTCGGAAGACTTTGTTCATCATTCTATGGTAGGTTACGCCGACATTCTTCAGACTGAAGGGTATAATGTTGTAATAATAGTTTCCCGACTCGTTCATGAAGGCGGTGTACCTTTTGTCGCTTTTTTCCACGGGTATATGGTTGTAGCACGAATAGGCGTCCATGAAAGATAGCAATTTGAAACTGGCAGAATTAACAACTATTTTATCTATGTTGGGAAGGGGATATGCGTCTTTAGAGCAGACCCTATTAAGATTGGTATAGTCAATACACATGCGCCATTTTCCATTATTCTTTTTAATGAGTACAACATTGGACAACCAAGTGGAGTAATTAGCCTCCAAGATAAAGTTTACCTCTAGGAGGTCTTTTACAGTCTGTTTAGTAGCCTTAATCTTCTCTAGAGGCTGTCGTCGTCTATGTTGAGCCACTACCCTAACGACGGGGTCGATAGTGAGGTGGTGACAGGCCACGTCAGGGTCTAGCCCAGGCATATCCGTAACACTCCACGCGAACAGGTCTGCATTCTCCCAGAGGCATGCTCTCAGTTGTTTCTTTGCTAGCTCAGGGAGACAGGTCCCGATCTTCACTTCACACTTGGGGTGGTTGCCGAGCCAGACAAGCTCGAATTCTCCATACGGAATTGGGCACATGAGATGGCCAGCTTTGCCGCTACTAGAGGGGATGCTCGAGGATGACTGAATCTCTTTCCCCTTTGCCTTCTGAGTCTTCTGGTCGTCTTCGAAGAAACGGCTGCCAAGGTCGATGGAATCGACACGGGAAGTTGCTTCACCTCTTCGATTCTACTGGGCAGAGCGGGTTGGACAGGTGTCTTCGGTCTGGTGGCGATAACATTCAGTCCCTTGGATGCTACTTCGAAGCATCTCCTGGTGGATTTGATGTCCCCGTGTAGGGTTACGACGAGGCCTTTGAAGGTGTAATATTTCATCTTCAAGTGTACCATTGAAGGTACGACCACCATCTTGGCCAGAGTTGGTCGTCTGAAGATGCACTATTATAGTGACGGACAATATATAACCATAAATTAGACCTTGATTGACCTGACCGTTTCAGCGAATCCGAAGGTTACGATAAGCTCAATGTAACCCCATGGCTTCTTCACCGATCTATTGAAACCTTGTAGGTTAGAACCCACGTAGGGAGTCAAATGTGATTCGTCCAACTGGAGCATGGAGAACAACTGGGAGTACATAATATCAATGGAGCTGCCTTGGTCAACAAAGCTTCGTCGAACGTCAAAATTTGCCATCTGAGCCCTTATGAGCAGATGGATACTGGCATTGGGGGCTCCACCGAGGAGCTCCTCACGGTAGAAGTAGATGGGAATAGACTCTCCCTGGACCTTGTCAAGGGTGGAGTTCCGGTTCGAGCTATTGCTGATAAGGTGCTCAAATTTCCTTTTGACGAACCCCACTGTCACTTTGTTGAAGCCTCCTCTGGAGATAACCATGGCGGATGGAAACGTCTCCCACGGGCTGTGCGCGGCAAAACATAGAGGGGCGTTGAACCCCTCGGGGATGCATAAATCTTCAGGTCGGGAGATGCTCATAGCAACCTGGAGGTTGGCTTCCTTAACCTTTTGGGATTCCTGAGCGTTTGGTCAATGGGCTTCCTTTTGTTTGACGAACTGCTTCAGATTCCCGTCCCTGATAAGTATTTCAATAGCATCCTTCATATGGATTCAGTCTTCATTCATATGGCCGTGCCTCTTGTGGAACCGATGATATTTATACTTATCAGTGTTGGGTTTGGGTGGTATCTGCTTTGGGAACTGGACTTCTGCTTGCCGGAATTCTGAGTTGGCGCACTCAGTGAGGATATTTTCCCTTAAAATTGTCAGGGGAGTGTACTCGTGGAACCGGACAAAGGGTCCCTTGTTGTTCCGGGGTTCATGGGGACAACCTTCTTGTCTTTTATCTCCCCGACAGGATGTCGAAGGCTCGTCGGACTTGGATAGTCGGGTGTTCTCCCTGTTCCTGGAATCACGGGCAGAGCTGGCAGCCTCATTTTCTTCGTACTAAATGTACGCTTGTGCTTTGAGGAGGAAGGCGTCCAACGTTGTCGGGGGCCAAATTCCTACAACTTTAGCAAATTCTGTGCGAGGATGAAGTCTGCGTTCGAGCAGAAACTTTTTCATGTCATCGGTGGTAGAATCCTGGATGGCTTCCTTGTTGAATCTTTCAATGTAGGCTCGCAGAGGTTCATCCCTCCCTTGAATGATGGCCTTAAGGGAGGCTTCGGTCTTCGAATGATGGCGAGAGGCAGTGAAGTTTCTGGAGAAGAGTCTTCTCAGTTGTCTCTATGAGGTAATGGAGTTGTCAGGAAGTCCTTTGTACCAGGTCATTTCCCCCTTTATAAGCATGATCGAGAATAACCTGCACTTAACAGCGCCCCGGACGCCATGATAGTCGAGCAACACATCGATATTTTTGATGTGCTCATCGGGGCCAGTTGTTCCGTCATATGTGTCTAGAGACGGGGTTTTCTCCTGGGACAACAGGCCGCAAGGCTCGTCACTGCTGCTGCTGCTGGTCCAAGACGGGGAGCGAGCATCCCGTCTGTAGGTAGGGTGGCGGCCTCGTCGGAGAGACGAGGTTTGTGCTCGGCTAGAAATGTCAAACAAATCCAGACCCGACAACACCCGCCCGGGTCCGCCCCAAAATTAACAGGGAAAATCCGATTTAATTGGGTGCGGGTGCGGGGGAAACCCAATTCTTAACTATGGGTGCATGTGCGGGGGTGGGAAGACACTAAGACCCGCCTGCACCCGTCCCCGGATAATGCATTTTACTTTAATTCCCTTATTTTACTTATTTTAATATTTATTTATTAATTACATTTTTAATTAAATTATTAATACCCTTATTGCAACTAAAATAATCAAATTAATCAAGTTAATATTCATTTACTAATTAAAATTTTAATTAAATTATTAATTTTTATTGCAATTAAAAAGAAATTAATATTTTTACGGGTGGGGACGGTGCGGGTGCATCCGTTCTCCACTAAGGGCGGGTCTGGACGGTAAATGTTTATCCCCGGTTGGGTTTGGGGGCAGGGGCGGGTGTGTTACATGGAGGCAGGTGCGGGTGCGGGTGCGGGTATAGTTAAACCTGCCCCCGCCCCGCCCCGCCCAGTTGCCATCCCTATGCTCGACTCTTGGTTCTGGGCGGAGGCGAACGTTGGGACTCTGCTTGGTGACCTCTTCTAGTCCTCTTGGGTTGTGGGGAATGTTGGTTCCGGAGAGAAATCTAGTCGCGTTTGTGGATGGTCAGGGTCTCTGGCTCTAGAGGTGTTCGACGGTTCCTCTCGCGCTGGGGAGAGGGACTCTGTTGTTGCTTACGTTCTTTCCTCGGTGGAGGGGATCTTGGACGACTAAACTCTTTTAACGCTCAAATCCTTTCATTTTGGTCGAGGATTAGGAGGTTGGTTTTGTTGAGAACCTCGAGGAGGGCCGCCACAGCCGGGTCTGCGTTGGGAAGTACTGGAACTGACAGGTGTTGCAGGACAAGTGAGGCTTCGCTATGATCTGCACGAGCAGGGGATGAGGAAGTTGTGGCTCCGTCCCTTTGTATGAGGACGTAGTCGCCACGAGAGGTGGTGGCCCCATCAGCATCAGTCTTGCTGACAGGGATAAAAGAAGAGTTACGAACATTAAGATTATTGTCACGGGCGACCATGATCATAAATTTGAAGAATTGTTTTGGTCATGTGTTCTACGAAGAGAGAAAACACGGGGATAACAAGATTCCGACAAACGGCGCCACTGATCTTACCGGTTGATCAGAATCTGAGGTGGGCCAAAGACAAACGTTTGTGATGTTGGGTGTGAAAGAGGAGGAGGGGGTGTACCCGTAAGGCACTCTGATACTAAAGTAAGAAAACGAGCAAGAGAGAGAGAGAGAGAGAGCAAGTACAGAATATGTGTGTTTCAGGGTGAATATTGGATACTTGACCCTCTCAAGTGAGAGGGTTTATATAATTCCCTCATCGCTTGGTCATAAGTCCCTATTTTCGAGGCGAGATAACCGTTTCTCGAAGAATAGGTTAATGTCAGAACTATCCGTTCGGACGGACAAACATGCGCATAACTAGTCGTTGGCATGGGGAAAAGCGTAGTTACAGGCACAAGCGTTTTGGTTGTTTTTGGATGGTGGAACCGTGCGTGACGCGCAGAGACTGACGGGGAGGAGTGTTGTGACCAAGGGTAAATTGGTCAGCCTCCCCCGTTGGAGGGGCAGAAAGGTAAATTCTCCCCCCAAAGTAGTTCGACTTAGGCAATTGACCATTCTGGGAGCAGAAGTGGATTGGGTTAAGTCTAGCCATTGAACCAGTCTTGGGACTATATATATGCACACAAACAAAATAGCATATATGTGCACATATACATATATGTAATAAAGCTTCGGATAGTTGAATGAATGTATATAT
This sequence comes from Lathyrus sativus, assembly GCA_963859935.3. NCBI lineage: Eukaryota > Viridiplantae > Streptophyta > Magnoliopsida > Fabales > Fabaceae > Lathyrus > Lathyrus sativus. The sequence goes on from OZ012740.1 coordinate 668,963,579, forward strand.
ATTTGAAATGCATCAAAATACTATGCGATAATGAATTTTATTTTTACGTTGTTTAAAACAAAATTTTAATTTGGAATTTTGGAGAGAGAGTATATGTTATAGTATGTTTATATTACATTGCAGAGAATTTATCGGTTAGAGTTTTATACGCCTTGAATTCACATTATGTGTGGTTTTTAGAATATATATATATATATATATATATATATATATATATATATATATATATATATATATATATATATATATATATATATATATATATATATATATATATATATATATATATATATATATATATATATATATATCGTACAATAAATGTATATGGATTAGTCTTTGGACAAAATTCTCATATATATTAGTCAATTACAATTTCTAAATCCAATGTGAATTCTCATATAAATTAGACTTAATTTATCTTTTGATCTCTTAATTTAATTTATTGTTTCGTTTTGATCTCTTAATTAAAAAATGTTACAATATAGTCTCTTAAAACTGTGTCGTTAACCTAAGTAGTCTCTTCCGTTAATTTTTCTAAAAAAACGTTAATTACTACCTATGTGATAATACTGCTGCCTTTTAGAAATCTGACATGACTTTTTGTTTAGAGGTTTTATATTTTATTAACGCACTTATTTTCATTTTTAATATATTTCACATTTTTTTAATATATTTCACATTTTTTACATTTATTTACATTTATAATCACATTTCATTATTTAGAACAAACCCTAAGTGAGTGACTAATGAAACTTGCAGCCGTCACCTTCTTTCTTTTTTTTCTCCTTCTTTCCACTTCTAGCTACAACAACACTGATTCACATATAGGTAGAGGAGTCTCTTCTCCTACCGCCAAGTCAACATTGATTGAAGAGATTTGGGAAGTTGATTATGTTGTGTTTAAAGTTCCTGTATTTAAATGCAAATGGATTGATATCAACAGTGGTGTAAGAATCGATGAATTCAGAGTTACATCGGTTGATCTTAGTAAGCTAGCTTATGCGGATGAACCTTTCATCATGGCGTCTCAAGCAAAATAAGTGTTTTATGTCACAGATTCTTCTAATAAAAGGTGGTCAGTGGTTATACAAGGAAAGGTGCATGATAGTGATGAAAATCAAGATGTGACCCTTGATATTTCCGAAACTCCTCCTTTCTCAATAAATGTGCCTACCTTCGTTGAAGAAAATGAAGAGGATGACGTACACGCTATTCGCATAGATCATGAAGAAGAGATATGGGAGGACTAGTAAAGTTATTTTATACGTTAATTTGACATTACTTTAATTTCTATTTTTTTATTTTGTGCTTAATTTGATGTCTAATTGTTTATATTTTGTGCTTAATTTGATTTTTAATTGTTTTTATTTTGTGTTAACAGATACATGGCTGATTCAACCGACAATCCTTCTTCATCTAGTGACCCTAAAAAAAGAAGAGTTAGAGGTCCCACTTTGATGACACAAATTAACAAAGTTCATCAAACGGGTGAAAAGATAAAGGTCGAGTTTCATCCAATAACCAAGGGATGTATGGGTAAAAATGCTTCAAATTTTAGAAGTTATATAACATCTCTTGCTTGACAGAGATGTAGTATTTTGAAAAATGAGTGGAAAGACATAGATGAAGGTATAAAAGATGCTATTTGGACTGATGTTCAGGTATTTTTAACTGCTACACTTTATTATATTTTATAATCATATACTAACAACATATGCCATATACTATATGTGTAGGCTCATTTCACTATTCCAGAATCTCATGATCCAAAGAAAGATCTGTTGAAGAAAGAATGGATTAAATGCAGGAGAGTGATGGAGAGCTTTTAAGACACAACTCACAAGCGAGTATATTAGACACTCCAAAGAAGGTCTAGCTCATCCATATATCAGGTATAATTATATTAAAGAAGAAGTATGGAAGGATTTTGTGGAGTCTCAAGATACCCCTGAATTTAAGGTTAGTAGGAGTTATAATTTTTTTTTGTGCATAACATTTTTATTATGTTTAGTATGATTAATAACTTTTGAGTTTATAACAGGAAAAAAGTCAAAAGGGTGCAACAAATGTGGCTAAGAATGTATACCCACATGTATTATCTCGTGGAGGGTATCGTTTTCTTGAGGAGAGAATGATAAATGAAAGGAGATCATCGAGAGATGATTCTACCTTAGATGATACTGGTAGCCCATCTCCACCGTCACGCCATGAGTTATGGAAGAGAGCACGACAAAAGAAAGGGGGAGAATACACATCAAAGGCTACACAAGTTGTTGCTGAGAAAATTATAAGTAAAAAAATATGGTTTTTTCATTTTGTAGGATTCTCTAGTTATAGTTGTGATTGATAAAAAATATGGCTTTTTCATTATGTAGGATTCTCTAAATGAAGAAACTGAAAATGATGGCTTTGTTCCGGATGGACGTAACAATATCTTAACAACAACCATTGGAACATCTGAGCATGACAGTCGTGTTCGTGGTGTTAGAAAACACCATAAACAAAGCACTTTCTTTGGCATATCTTCTTCACGTCAACGACAAGAAGATATAAGAGAACAATTTGCACAACTTTCATCTACATCAGAAGTAAAGCTTAGAGCTGATTTTGATGAAAAGTTGGCTAAAGAGCGTAAGGCGATGGAACAATCTTTCATGGAGACACTTAGGTCTATGGGTCTCTCGCAACAAAACACTAAAAATAATAATAAATGCATTGTACAATGGGAAGCTATTGATGGAAGCGAAAAAGGAAGTTGTTCAGCTGCAAAAGTAAGCACAAAAGAAGGAGAAAGAGAAGACAATGTTGAGAGATTAATGAGAATGGTTCTAAAAATGGGTGATGATCATTTGGAAATACAATTAAGTCATTGTGCGAGCACCTGTAATTCTTATATGTTAGCTAAGTGTATCAGAGAGCTGCTGGTGGATTTTAATTGGCTTGATGTGTCTACTCTTCAAGTTTGGTGCACATAAGTACATTTTCTATTTTTTTTAGTGTCAATATCTATTAATATGTTATATCTCTCATCACTTTTATTATAATGTTGATTTAAATTTTTTTTCAGGTATATTCATCGTTTGCGTATTGATACTTCACAATCTGAAGTATACAGATTTATGGACCCTGCTATGTGTTCGTACGTTGATCATGTGCCGAAAACTCAAGCAAGTGTCAAACAATACATACAAGATAAGTTATGTGACGAAAAGAGAGAGTGTCACTTGCTACCATTTATTCATGGGTAAGTTTGTATGAAATTATGTTTTCTATTTTTTAATTTTGGTAACATATATAGTTCAATTTTGGTAACATGAAATTGTGACTTTTGTGTTTCCACACACACGTACATAGGTCATTGGCAATAAATAGTCATGTGTCCAAATGATAATACGGTGGTCGTATTTTGTTCACTTCATCATGAACTTAATCAAACCATGACGAAAATTGTTACAGGGTAAGTTTATCTTTTATGTTCACTTCATCCTATATACATAATTTGTTACAAAAGTAATATCATATGTTATGTGGCTTTATATGAATTTTTTTTCTTCTGAATTAGTGCTTTTGGGGTTCATCAAGCGGAAAATGGGAATAGAAAAAAGGCTACATGGCTTCAACCCAATGTAAGCGTGGTGTAAATTATAATTGTAGACAAGGAAACAACCTAACTCTGATGATTGTGGGTATTATGTGATGAAAAATATGTTGGATATTGTCTCTGTCAATATAACCAAATCTTGGGTGAAGGTAATAAAAATGACTTTAATTTGTTATTTACTTTATGTTTTGAAACTTAATGTGAATTTTCAAAGAATAACTCTATTGTTACTTACGTGTTGTAGGTATTTGATGACCCAACGAACTTAACAAATGATGATTTGTATGATTTGCAACTCTGTTGGGCAACATGTTTCTTTGAGTTACATAAAAGGTTAAGTTTTTTGTTGTTGTAGTGGTCCATCGTGCAAACCTCCGTATAATTTAGTACATTTGTGTATATCCTATATCAGTACTTTTGTATCAGTACCTTTGTAAATCAATTATGTGTATATATACTAGATATTTGGTGCAATGAAATTAGATTTGTGAGAAAAATATGAAAATAACGACCTAAATATGGTCTATGTGATGTTGGAAAACTATTAAAATAGCGACCTAAATATGGTCTATATGATGTGCACTATGGAAAATAGCAACCTAATTATGGTCTGTGTGATGTTGAAAAAATATGAAAAAATAGGAACCAAAAAAGTTACAGGGAACGACTAAAAAATAGGCAAATAATTTATACTCTTAACAGTATATTTTACATCGGGCGAATGAATAAACCGATGTAATAAGTGTCAGCATAAATTTTTGTTTTGTTTACTACAGTACTTTTTACATCGGGTGAATAAGAGAACCAATGTAAAAAGTGTCACCTAGGACTTTTCAAATCGGTCTACAAGAGAACCGATGTAAAAAGTGTCAGCATAAAATTTTTTTTGTTTACTGCAGAACTTTTTACATCGGGTGAATAAGAGAACCGATGTAAAAGTGTCAGCATAATTTTTTTTTGTTTACTACAGAACCTTTTACATTAGTTTTTCCACGCAACCGATGTAAAATGTCCACCTTTTACATCGGTTTTGCCTTACCGATGTAAAAACACCCTTTTATAATTAAAATTTACAATTATATTTTTTTTCACATCAGACTTAAAAATTTAACCGATATGCTTGGTGTATTTCTTACATCGGTCCAAAACCCGATGTAAAATGTCTTCGATTTACTACATCGCCTATCTTTACATCGGACTAAGACCCGATGTAAAAAGTCATTTCTGCACTAGTGGTTATAGTTGTTGAAAAGCGGGAGAAAGGGATTATTTTAGTTTATACGTTAATGGCTTGCGCTGAAGCTGTTAAACAGAACAATCGACCCATGGCGGAAGCTCTTGCAAAACCAATTTGCTACCTATTTTGCTGAAGGTTTAGCACGAAGAATCTACAATGTGTTTCCACAACATTCCGTCTTCGATTAGCTTCAGATCCATTTCTATGAAACTTGTCTTTACCTGAAGTTCGCTCACTTCACTGCGAAATAAGCTATTCTTGAAACTTTATGAAGGCTTTTCTATCTTTTATAAGGGTTGGGGGTAGTTACACAAACTTTATGAAGTTTTTCTACAACTGATATGATTTAGATATATGTTGGGTTGACTATGAGGGAATTCAAATGTCCACTGAATCTTTAGAGCAGATTTGTGGCATGTGTGTTTTAGGAGCTGGTACATTTAGATTCTGTTACAGACCAGAATCAATTACTAATATTTTATAAAATAATAACGGAATTGAAACTTGTTATAACTCAATGTTACATGTCTAAAATTCTGTCTACTTTTTACTATATTTTCCCTTCTTTCTAGCCTATTGTTTTCATTAGGCGGATGGGGAAGGTCAACTAAAATGTAAATGATCTGAATATGATTCAAACTTGTTTTCAAGAATTGATCACCAAAATGCTATGAAATTGTTACAAATGCAATATAATTGTAGTTTGATTAACTTTCCTGATTTGGTCCCTTAAATAATTATAAGGTTTCAATTTAATCCTTTTGCTGAGTCATTACACAGTTGGCACGCCACGCTGTCAAAAATAGACGTTTGTTCAGCTAAACTAATGGAAGGGACCAACATTACTAACGAAACTAATATTATATGACCAAGCTGTAATGATTTTTATTAAGGGACTAAAGCGAAACTTAAAATTAACTTACGGGACCTGGGGATTAATTATGACTATAAATTAATCAATTTATACACTATTAGATTAGTTTTTGGATAGAATCATGTGTTCCATTGGTTTTGAAATAGATGAATGATAAAATCACATATAAAGAGTGAGTGAATTGGTCATAAATGAGAATTAGAGTGTAATCAACTTTCAAACACATTACTTGTGGTTTAATGGTAAAGTCTTGTTTTTTTTTTTTTGTTTATTATCCAAAATCAATTTACATAAGAATAATAATTGTACCGTGTTAAGTAAATTGATAGAAGAATAAAATGAAAATTTGAAAATTTTGAAGTATGGATTTGTTGATTAACAAAGTAATTAAATATATTAAAATTTGTAATTTCAAACTATACAATTCAATTATGATAAGTGATACTAGTGTAATACATATTTTATTTATGTATTGAATTTTGAATAAAATGTTACACTTATATTTTTGAAATCATTTATAAGGAAGAATATGTTAATCATCAAAGTGATCAAATTTTTAAATTTCATGATTTCAAATTATACAATTGAGTTTTGCTTTGTATTTTATGTGAATAACATGTTTGTGTTCAATGAGACTTATTATTTTAAGTCATATAAAGATTGTCCAAAGATGAATAATGACATATATAGACTTTTGAATTTGAAATCTAATGTAATTATTGAATCCCATGAAGTGAAATTCTTTAAGAAGCTTATCACGAAGTATAAGCAAGAGAGTTTGAAAGATTAAGAATCAAGGACCAAACAAAATTGATAGTCAATTTATTTATTTTATATAATGGAAGGAAATAGTAATAATTTTGTTCATAAGGTTTTTGTTATTCTTTAAGTGGAAGATGATCCTAAGACTTATAAAGAAACAATAGCTTCAAGAGACTTCTCTTGTTTAGAAAGAAGTATATCATAGTGCGATAGTACACTAAACACCTACAATCTAGATTAATAACTAAGGGTGTTTTAAACAAAAAGAAGGTATTTATCATTTGACAAATATGCACAAATTAACAAGCACAACAAAAATTAGAGTATCGTTTGCATTAGCTTCTTTGCATAACCTTATAGTTCTTGAAATAAATGTCAAAATAACATTCCTAATTAGAGATCTCAATGAAGATATTTACATGGAGCAACTAGAAGTTTATGTGAAAGTGAACAAAAGGTGTCCAAGTTTGAAAAATTATTGTATGGATTAAAATAAGCATCAAACCAATGACATTAACAACTTGAATCTAGTACGATTCACCAACTAATGAGAAGACATACAAATTAGGAGAAGATAATATTTTATCATCAACAAAAAGGGGGAGATTATGAGGAATACATCTTATATCTAGCTCAATTTTTGATGAAGACAAATATTATCAAAGAAGAAAAGGATCAAAAGTATCATGCACATCAATAGTGAAGTCAACCAAGAAGGTTTAACATAGAAATTCAAGTGAATATTTGAGACAAGTAAACATAACTAAGGTATTCATTGCAATTCATACTATATCACTTTAAATTTCTCAGAACTTCACCTCTCACTTCATTTAAAAACCTTCTTGCATCATCATGCATGATTATCTAAAAACCTTCTTCATCTGATTCTTATTACAAGTGTTTGTACACAAAATTGTGTGAGAATATTGTGATATTCATTTGTCTCAATGTTGATTATATGATTGACCATTAACAATTAAATTAATTTAATTTCAAAAACAAATAGGTTTCTAACTTCCACATTCAAGATGAATGATATTGGACTAGTTGACACATTTTTGGGGATCAAAGTAAAGCGAAATAGTGAGGATTATGAACTTAGTCAAACACACTATGTTGAAAAAATGCTTGATAAGTTCAAACACTTATGTTTTAAGGAAGTGACCACTCTATTTGATTCTAGTGTCAAACTTCAAAAGAATGATGAAAGAGTTATGGCTCAATTGGAATATGCAAGTATATGCAATTTATTAGAACCAACATAACATTTGCAATTAGTGAAATGAATAGATTTTACTAGCAATCCAAATGGTGAGCACTGATAGGCCATCATTAGGATTTTCAGCTATCTTATGAAAACCAAAAATCTTTGTCTCCATTATGGTAGAATTCCTGCCATATTAGAAGGATATACTAATGAGAGTTGTATATCAAGTGTTGAATATCATAAATTTGCATTTGGATGGATATTTACACTAGTCTGGGGTGCAGTTTCTTGGAAGAGCAAGAAACAAATGTAGATCACTCTCTCAACCATAGAATTAGAGTTTGAGGCTCTTACTTCTACTATTGAAGAAGCTAAATGGTTGAGGGACCTTCTGTTGGAAGTTTCATTGGCTGAAGATAATGTTTCAAAGGTGTTGATACGTTGCAGTAGTTGAAATTCTAGTAACAAACAGTCGATGTTATGACATCCGCTTCTGAACAGATTATTAAGCTTAGCAGTAAACAAGTAATGAAAGCAGTAAAGAACACAGGAAATTGTTTATCCAGTTTGGTGCAAATCACACCTACTTTGGGGGCTACCAAGCCAGGGAGGAAATCCACTATAAGCAGTGTTAATTCAGAGCCAAACAACCAGTTTGCACTCATCACTTAAGACCTACTCAATGCAACTTCAATCTAACTCTAGATTTGAGTTCCTACTCACTCCCCATCAATCACAACAGTGATATCAATCCAATAACAAACATATTTAAACAGGAATACACACTTCAAACAAATCTTGATCTTGCTTAAAAGCTTCAATCTAGATACATAGCACTCTTGCTTAAAAGCTTAGAGTGACACAACCAAAACACCACTTAAAAACCACTATAGTCCAATACAATCATCAAGGTGATAATTGCTTGGCTCAGAAGAAAACCTAATACACAAAAACACACGTGAAGATATAAACACACAAAACAAAATTCTTCACCCCAAAATCTTTGCGTCTTTAGTGATGATTGTCACTCTTCTTTATATGCAGCGCATGGGCCTAGGTAGCATAAATTAGGTTTAACCAAGTTAATCCAATATCCACAATTCAAGGTGCTACAAAATAGGCCATTGGCGTTTCCTAAAATATAACCTGAGATAAAGTAGTAAACCTAACATAAAACAAACAGCGTCCATGCTATCAGATACCTGATGTCACAATATTCAGTGTGACATCCAATAAACTCTGTATTAGCTAACCAAACATATCCTGCATAACACTACACAAGAATGTCATGACATCAGTCAAGACATCTACACACATAATAATTGTTGCGGTGAGAATCAGATATCAAGCTATTAATTAACTTGAATCACAAATCATGAAGTTCACCATCGAGCTTTGATTTATCCAAAGGAAAGGGTAAAGATCGAAGAAAACCCTAAGTGCGCTATGTAACAACAAAGCTAGAGATCTAAGGTTCGGGGGTTGGTTATACCTAGGGAAGGTGTTAGCATCCTAAGTATCTGTAGTACTCTACAGGAACATTTTGTTAGTATTTGTGTTATGCTAAAGTTTTCTTGCTAAGAAAAAGGTGCTAAGGTAAAGATCTACGGGTATATACACTAAGTATGCTCGCCAAGACATCGCATCTCGTGCCTACGTATCCTGACTAGGATGGAATCAGAGCAACCGTAGTTCACCTAACTAGGGATGAAGAACTCTTGATAACGATCAAGGTTCCACAGGGGAATAAGTATCCATGACCATGGTACTTACGTAGAGTTAACCAACTCTCTAAATCTAAGTTAGGACTAACCTAACTAAGGTTGACTTTAACAAAAGTCAAAAGGGGAAAATGAGTACTCATAACAATGATACTCACATAGAGTTTACAAACTCTACCTAAATCTAAATTGCAAGGTAAAATGGCTCTAACGAGGCCAAGAGAGATCCTAACAAGGTCAAGAGGTGGACGGAAACACTGCTAAACAAACTTAAGGGTATGACTTACAAGTCAACAGGGAGCCCTTTCTTTGGAATGTCAAGATTAAATTAGGAAATAAATAAAATTAAGATAAATAAATAAATAAGTAAATGAATAAAAAGGTAACAATTAAAATTAATTAAAAGAAGATTAACAAAACTCTACTTAAACTAAATAAATAATCTAAATAACCAATTAGTTAAAACTCAACTAAACTAAATAATTCTAGTTAAAAAACTAAATAATTAAATTAGACCCTAATAATAAAAAAAGAAAACTCACTAATTAATCCTAAATAAAAGATTCATTAACGGGTAAATCCTAAAAACTAATAAACTAAGTTAACAATAGAACTAAACAAGACTAAAATCTAAAAAATAGAGAGAGAGGTGCAGGGAGCAACTACAACCAAAGCTAATGGAAACAGTGGGCTTTAAGGGGGGTGGAAAGAGCAACAAAGCTCCAGGCCCACTGAGCAAAACGTGGTGATCCCATGGGGAGGGTCTACGGGATCTCCTAGTGTGCCCTAGTTCACAGCCAACGAATTCGCCAGGCCAAACATCAAGCGTCAGGGACTGAGGGAGTACCGTGAAGGCAAGTTATGGGAAATTCACAGGATCATTGAAGGGTAGGATAATGAAGCATCTGGTAGCTACGACGGTGACACGTGTCACCGTCCTTCCAAACATTAAAGGAAAACGAAGCGGTGGCCTTGGGAAAACGAGCTTATATGGAAGTGGAAAGATAACGTACGCAAAACACACAGATCAAAACTCGGTCTCCTTCTCTAAAACAAAAAAAATAACAACGAAACCCTACATGAATGGCCGAAGAAGAAAATCCATGGCGGAGTCCGTCATCTTCTCCAGCGAGAAACCTCCTTCTCAACGTGAAACCAAACATAAAACCTCTCGCCTCTCAACTCCTGACCACAAAACCTAACCCCGATTTCTCCGAAACCTGGACGGAAACTTAAATCGCCCTAACCTTGAGCTAAACCCTAAGTTCGTGCAAAACCAAAACCACACGAATCGAAATGAAACGAAGGCTCACTCAAGCAAAATGAAGCGAAACAACAACAAATATCTCAGAATATTCACTTATCAACAAAGGAAGAAAGAAGCAATTCTAAAGGATACCTCTTGAAGACTGGTTTCAGACAATACTTCACTACAATTTCCAGGTAACCTTCCTTCGATTTCTTTCCTCTTCCGCCTGAGTACCGTGCTGGATGTTCTTTGAAAAAAATAAAATTGGTTTTATTCTTCCTCTATTTTTGACGTTCTCTGAATTTGTTTGAATGTGGTTGTTCTTATTTTTGAGATTCTTTTGCAGTTTTTCAAATGGGGTCGAAGTGAACAGAACTTATCCGGTCAATTTTCTAATTGGGAACTCAAGGAATTTCCTCCCCCTTTTATGCTCCATCCCTTCGACTTTTGTAAGCAATTTCAAAAAACTCTTTGCTGTCAAAAAATTACCTTCTACTATCAGACCTGTTGAATTTTTCTTTTTGAATGTTAATGTTCTTCTGCTATATTCTGATGCCTTTTTTTAACTTGCCTCCTTCATGTACACTGAACCCTAATGACCTGCTATGCTGTGAGGTCTCTGCTCTGAATGTTTTATCTTTTTCCATAATGGTGTAAAACTCCTTTTTGAACACTTCTTCTGTTTTAAAACTTCTTCTTTTGTATATGTGAAACATGTGACCTATTTCCCTGATTTTTCTTTGCCTTGATTGATATTTGCTGTGAATTTAACTGATGAATCCATTTTTAACTTCTTTCCCATTTATGACATGTTACGTGAGGGAGAATTGATGGAATTTTTGCTTTCAAGAGTGCCAGAAACTGAAGGATGAGGAGTTCCTCTTTATTTTTTAATGTTTTGTCCTCCTCTTTTCAATTTTCTTGAGCGTTCATTGCTCTGTCTATTTCATGGCAAGACTTTTATTTGTCTTGAAGCAGCATTACCACAACTGATGGTGCATATATTTGCAGGTCTTAACACAACCAGGATTTGGACAGTTTGTGATGAATGCTTGCAGTACAACGTTAGCTGGCTTTTGCTTGTCCTGTGTTGCAGACCCTTTTGCAATTTCTGTGTAAAGTTGATATTGGGTGTGATATGGTTTGGACTTATGGACAAAATTGTTTTCTTTTAGGAGACTGTTTTGGTATGCCTTGTTTTGCATCCAATGGCTGACATGGTTTGTTTACCTTTGCATAGGTCTTGTTTCATTGCAACGCTGCAAAAGCTTTGGCAGCAGGCTGTATGGGACTGAGCAATATATGGAAAGAAATCTTGAACCGTGATATGGAAGTTGGAAACACAACCGTGAAACAAAAAGCAGTAGAAGTCTTTACTTGAATTGCCAAAGTCACGTATTGGAGGGGGTCTGGATTATATTGTTCACACAATGCTCCACCGACAGCTTCAACTTCACGTTCGCGAGAAACACTTTTGGAGATTTGTACATTGATTTTATTTGTAGAATATTAAATTAGAAATGATCCCCCCATACTTGATTTGTATAATGGGCGTCAAAATTCTAAATTAAACACCCCATGTAATACTTTCCACTCATAAGCAATAAATGAAATGATTCTACTGTAATCACACTTTTCCTTTTTTATTCTAAGCATGAATTGGATTTTCCTATAATCCATAGCTATAACTCTTTATCCATGTACCAATTCATTAGCTCATGATTGACAGCCCAAAGAGATTCAAATAAGAAGTTCCAATTCTGACTTGAGTATGAGATTTCGGATTAGGATCCTAACATTAAAATTGGACTTGGACACTTTACACATGAAATGATCTTAACATTGTGAATCAATTATCTAGCGAATAGAATTGAGCACGACATGCTCAATCTAGAACCATAAAGGCGTTGAACCTCTGAATTAAAAATTCATGAGAAATGGCACCACTTTGTAATTCCATCTTGTCTTTAGATGACTTCATAACTCCACTTTAACAACCAGCTTGGACCACACAAAGTTCCGCAACATTGATGACTTGATATAAGGTATACTCCCCCTCACTGAAATCCTAACTAAAAGAACTGGCCCTGATGATTATCCACCTTGAAAACAACTGCCTTCGTCATGGCCTGATAACCTTTTCCTAAATCTTGATTCGAACTTGCAAAAACCCGAGCCTTGAAAAGTCTTGTGATGAAGCCAAATTGTACAGGATTATTAAAGAAGGGTAGCCTCTTGAGTGCATTGATCTGTTAAGTATTTTGAAACGAAACCAAATTCCACAGGAAACGAACGCAGGGCAAAGCGAACAAATTGGTTAGTTATACAAGGAATATTGACCTAGAATGCTTATGCAAAAGACCAAAGAATCTAAGGGTAAAAATTTTGGGTATGACAATAATGTTTTATCACAAAATGCAGCCAATCAAGAACATCTACAGTAGTCAAGCCACTTTACCTAGAGCACACAAAAAGTGTATAACAGAAAGTCTAGGAAAGTAGGACTTAGACATTCTTTCGTGAGAAAATTGATTGATGGTGTAATCATTTCATTCATATACGATCGAGCTATAATTTGTTTGATCCATTTACTAAACCATTGGGCATAGATTTAGTAAAGACTACCTCGAGAAGTATGAGATTGAAACTCCTTGAATAAGGGTTCCGACAACAGTAGCAATCCAATATGAAGTTAATAAACCTTAACCTAAGATTCAAAGGGTAACAACAAGTCGTTGGTTTGGATGTTTGTGCAACATTATGTGACAATGTTGACTATTACATATTGCGGGTTGAGTTTTTTCAAACTCTTAATGAAGTTCTATATCGAGGATATGTATCTCAAGAAATAGATACAAAATAAACTTCACCTATATGAATTTCGAGATGTGTCGTCTCAAAGTGAGAGTTGGAGTTTCTCTCATAAAAAATTCCGAAAATAGAAAAAACACATGACCATAAATAGTGTTAGGTGAGAGATGTAGGCGAAGAACCACTAAAGAATGTGTGTAAGGTAACACCGTTTTAATCACAAGGGATAATAATTCAAAGCATTGCTACCTAACATTCATATTAGACTTTGATTTATCCTTACTAAGATTAAGTTCAAATCGAAAGACACTTAACTGTATTAACATTCTTTTTCTCTCTTTTTCTAGAATTAGTCTTGTCATTATTAGAACAAGTGGGGGATTGTAAATTATTAACAAATAATCTTGAATGTGTTCCAAAATGACAAGAAAATATTCAAGTGAAGATTGATTTTTGAATTCAGAAATAGGCAACACTTATGAAGTGTTGCAGTAGGTTGAATTCAGAAATAAAAAACACATGTGAAGTGTTGCAGTAAGTTTGAACTTGGAAATAGGCAACACTTTAGAAAGTGTTGCAGAATTCTAAACAATTTGAAAACTATTGTTGTAAGCGAAACAATGTAACATTTGGTAAAAGTGTTGTTGTAGGAGAAACAATTCAACATTTGAAAATTGCTGCTGTAGACGAAACAATGCAACATTTTGAAAAAGTGTTTCTGAAAGTGTGTGTTTCATCAAGGGTCGCAACCTTATGAAACAACACTACTTTAGCGTATAAATTAAGCGTTTCGGATTCAGAAAAATACATTAGAAAAGTCTATCCCCTTCACACAAAATTTCGAATTTTATCTTTTCTACATTCGAGTTTTCATCAGTCTTTTGGAAACTCGAGTATACGCTGAATTATCTTGTGTATTCTTGTGTTTCAACTTTAAGACATTTGAGAGTGCTTAAAAAATTTAGGCTTAATACCTTTTTTGGTCCTGTATTTTAACTCTGGAGTTCATTTTGATCCCTTAACTTTAAAAATGTTCATATTGGTTCCTTAACTCTTCAAAACGTTTCATATTAGTGTTTTTTGTCTAATTAGCGACGAATCTAACAACTGATTTTTAAAATTTTCTATGCTAATAGAAAAAAAATGACTAATATGAAACATTTTGAAGAATTAATGGACTAATTTGAACCTTTTTATAAAAAAATGATTTTTTTCACAAGTCTAACTTCGATCTATTTGATTTAAATGAATTTTCTAAGCAAACATATTTTAGCTAGGATAATAGTCGGTCTAGAAATTGTAGGTCACAATTAAGTAGCCAAGAAATTGTTTGAAGCAAAAAGATAATCACATTCAAAACAATCACCCGATTCCACAAGAATTTCAAATAACCAATTCATTTATTTTTAATTAAATTCGAAAACTCCATCATCTTTAAACGTGTAACTCCATTGTTAATTTACGTGGTTCCTTGAGAATCTTAAAGAAAAATATCAACTCAATCCAATGCCAAAAATGTTGGACTTAGGTAACACAAATAAGGTTCATGGTGTATTCAAACTTCATTATCCATAATAGAACACCAAAAATCAAATGCCAATAATATTGCTGGACTTGTGCTGTAGTTTTAATCAATAATAATAAAGCATTCATTGCCCCACATTTTGGTAGCCTGTGTTCACTCGTGCAACAAAATGACAATATTCAATCAGTGACTTATGAGATAATTGGGTTGTCACATTTAATTTTTATATATTATGTTATGTTAGGTATTTGCTATTGATTTTTCTCTGCCTTTCCTTTTCATTCTGATATCTATCGATTCCATTCATGCAACAGCCCATATATGATGAGAAATACAATAACATAAACCGTTGAATTATATATTATACTATTATTTTAGAACTACACTTTCTGGGGAAGGTTTTTTTGGTTCCATCTTTTCAAACTGTCTTTGGGTCATTACTTAATTTCTGGGAGTTTATTTGTATAATTTTGACTAGAGAAAATGTAAGCTTCCTGGAAGGGACGTAAAGTTTACTCTGATATTGATGCAAAGAATAAAAAATATATAACCTCTAAGATTTGGGTTTTATATATATAAAAAATATATTATTTTTCATACATACATATATGTAGAAGGTTAAAATGGACTAATCTACGTGACCGATCCGTTATGTCCAAAAAATTATAGGATTTAAATCTTAAAAGTAGAGTTTATATTTTTTAGGGTTTTTTTAACTCAGCTCTAAAAAACTCGTTACTCATTAGAGTTAGTTCATATGGACCGTGACTAGCACATTAGACCCACATCACTATAAATTTAAAAAAATTATATTAATACTTATATCGTCTTACCTCAAAATAACACATTAATTTTTCTCATTTAACTAAATTTTATCTTTATTCTATTCAATCTTTTTCTTTTGAATATTATTCATTAATATGATTAATACTCTTTTCTCATATCCAATTAGTTTCTCTTATGTTAAATATTCGACTATTATTTTATACAATTTAGATATCTATTATATTTAAAAACACATTATAGTATTTATAAAAGATAATATAATACTTAAAAAATATATTATTATGACTTTTTTTATTAAAAAAAAACTCATTTAGGACCAGGTAGCTCGAAGCCCATCTAAGACCGGACTCGAGTAGTCATTTTCGAGTCTATATTAAAAATTGGATTTTTTGACCCAACTCTAAAAAATTTGAGTCCATTAGAACCGGTCCATTTAGAGTCGGGTAACTTATTTTAACAGCTCTGACTACATCGTAATGTTGTTATAAGTTGATGTTCATAAATACGGTGAAAACTCATGATTTTGATTTTTTTAATACATTTTTATTTCTCTTTTTTAAAAATATTTTTTATTAATAATGTGTACAAATTTAATTAATACAACTTATAATTTAGTTAATATGTATTTTGACATTAAAAAATTATCTTAAGTAAAAAAAAGGTTGGTTAATTGAATGTAATAAATTGATTAATATAGTTTATAATTTGGTTATTATTTTAATATTAAAAATTAAAATCATATACGGTAAGTCAATTTTGATTAATGATATGTATGATTAATTAATATGGTGTAAAAAAATATAGATATATGTTAACAATTTTATAATTTGATTAATGAATAATTATAATAAAATAAGTGATTAACTAGAGACCATTTTTATGGTTAATATAATGACAAAATTAGTTAATAACACAACTTAATATTTGTTTATAAAATTATTTTAAAATAATATATTATTAAATAAATAATTTAACATATTGATCTTGGTAGAATTAATTTAACATAGTCAATGTTTAAATTCATAAACTATAAATTTTAACTTCAAATAGAATTAATTCTAAATGCAAAATCATTTATATTTTAAAAAAATTAAACACTTTAAAATCATTATGTTGTGAATAGGATGTCTTAAAACAAAATATAAACGATTTGTTTATGATCAAGAAACACACAAATGTTAGGGTTAACAAAGAAAATAAGGTAAAACAACAAGGATTGGTTACAAAATGTTATTCTTTCCTTTCTCAAGTATACAAGAATAACAAATAACCCCTCTCATTTGAATTAGGATTTTATCTTCCTATTTTTCCTTATACAAGATGAGAGACTATCGCGTTATTTATAAGAAAACTAACACACTAACCTAATGGGCTTTTGAACAATTATCCATTACAAGCTAACTTAGGGTACAAGCTAACTTAAACAATTGAACTTACAAGCAAAGCCTAATTCAACATGCTACCTGTAAAATTTGCTCAACCTTTTCTATACTTGGTTTATGTTTCATTTCATTGTTCTAGCATTTGCATTTGCATATCATTGTTCATTTGCATGGGATCAAGAGAGGCGTGTATAGCAAGAGAAGTTTATCAAAGGTTTTATTCAAGCATGAGTGCTCATTTAAGTCATCAGAAGCTGGTTAGAGCTCTTTGAAAGAGAGGTTGAATGTGTGTGGTCTAGCTCCTATCTTGGAGGTCAATTGAAGATCATCTGAGGATCACAAGTTCATGGATATGGATATGGAATGTTATGGAAGCTCTTTGAGTGCTTTGAAAGCCATTGTGGAGCTTATTCAAGTTGGTACATCATGTGCAAGAGGTTACAATTGAGGATTGTACACCTAGGGTTTCATCTGCCTAGTGCAAGGTCCATGGTGGACTTGAATGAGATTAAGACTTAGTTATAAGTCATTGTGATCATGGAAGGTTGTGTTAAGACATTTGAGATGTTATTCCAAGGTCAATCCAAAAAGAATCAGGAGTGTGAGAAGTTACTAAATTAGGGTTTCTAGGGTTTCTCAGTGTAAAATCTCATGTTTAGTGCCTAACTTCAAGACCACATATCTCAAGATACAAGTTCAATCTCATTTTGATGTGGACATGAGACTTGTAGAGCATGTTCTTAGCTTTCTTTTGAGTACTAGAACTCATCCATTGGGTTTGTGGAACTCAAGTTATGATGCTAGCAAGTTATGGGTCCTCATATGAATGTATTTTTGGTCAACAAAAGTCAACCAACTTCCAAGACATTTTTGACCTAGAATCATGTTTCTCCTCAACTTGATGCAAACATGAGAGTTGTTCCTCATGATCTTAGCTTTCCAAAAAGTCCTAGAAGTTCTTCATAAAAAGAACGGGTTCGGGCAAAAATTAGGGATATAAAAACAAAAGATGTACACCCGCAAAGTTGAAAACCTGGAAAGGCGAATTTGGCAAAAATGGGTATCCCGGTGAGTTGAAAACCCGAAAGGGCGATTCAGGCAAAAGTTAGGGATTGAAAAAGCAAATGACTGCGGTCTGCGTGTGATCTTTCATTTCTTAGTGGATAGAGGGAGAACCTGAGGGTCGTTCATCCAAATCAATCTCTTTAGAGGACGAAGCGTCGATAAAGCATCAGAGTCATACGAGTCATAGATGGATCAAATTATGGTGTTTGTCTGTGCCACATTGCCGATATTCTGTATATTTCTGTGCATTTCTGTATATTTTTGCGCAACTTCCTCTTTTCAGGGGTTGCATCTGTTGTAAAATCTTTCCTATTTACAGGCCCATCTGTTAATAAAACATATATTATTCAGTAATTGTTTGTTTTTGCTTTAGCCTTTATCTGTTTTGTTTGTGAAAAACGGTCGGTGTTTTTGATAAACTGTGCATACATAAAATTGCCGGCTCTAGCCAATAATCATTAAAACTTTGAGTTATTTGAGCAATGTCACGAATGATGACCAAGATAGTTCTCTTTGTTGCAGGATATCTTATTTGTTTGTTCATTTTTGCAGGGTCGTCACCCTTGGAGCAAGTTTGTCAGAGGTGTATCCCCAGCTGGATCATCATATCCCCAGTTGAGTCGTCACAGAAGAAGCTCTAATTGAGACGCATTTTTCTCAGTCAGCGGAGTTTGTGCATCTCTATCCCCAGTATAGTTGCATGCAGGTTAAGTGAGAAGTTAAGTGTGTACGCTTATCCCCAGCAGTTGGTCGGTGCATATTTAGTTCTAACGCTTAACTCCGTAATTCGAGACCGAAGTCTCCAGCGGAATAAGGTTGTCCCCAGAGGGTCGAGATTGATATCCTTATACAGGTTGGATGTGTACGCTTATTCCCGATAGTCGGTCAGTATACATTCATTCCCCACATATTGCAGGTATGTACGTACTCTCCCAGTGAGTCAAGATCAGATTTCTTTCCACCAGGCAAGTGTGGAACTTTTTCCAGCAGCGGAGCAATGTCAGTTTTGTCTCCTCGCAGAGTTTGAATGTTTAACGTTGTATCCCATCAGAGTCTGGGTCATTGACTCATTCCCCAAGCAGAAGTCGAGGTTGTTACCTTCTTTGGGAAATCCCCAGTAGAGTTGGCCTTTCCCCCGTGCGGGTTAGCGAAGTTTTCCTCAGCAAAGTCAACTCGAAGTAGTTCTATTTTCCGCACAGAGGTAGACTATTTCCCAGCAAAGTCGGTAAGTTTGTAGCTCTCCGGTATAGTTGATCTATAGCAGAGATAGATTTTTCCCCAGGTGAGTAATGAAGGTGAGAAAATACTTAGAAGGGGGGTTGAATAAGTATGAAGATAAAAACTTAGAAATAAAAACTCAAGTATTTTTATCCTGGTTCGTTGAACTCAACTACTCCAGTCCACCCTTCCTAGAGTGATTTGCCTTTCTCAAACAAGGACTTAATCCACTATTTAATCAACTGATTACAATAGTAAGCACTAAGAACAACTGTTCAAAGTCTTCTCAAGAACTACTGATCCTAATTGGATCTTCTAAAGGTTTTCTTACAATCAAATATAATAACAAATACAAGTGTTTAAAATGCTTCTAATAAAGCTTTATCACAACTGTGATTTTGCACTTAATATTAAGAACAAAGAAATTAATTCTAGAAAGAATGTGAATTGTATGAGAGCTTTGGATATTGAATTCTTTTCAGGTAAAACGTCAACTGAAGAAGATGGTTGGAGGCTTTCTTTTATAGGCACATTGATCCAAGAGTATTTCACGTTGAGAAGAGTGCACCAAAAGGTCTGAGCCTTTTTGTCTTCACATCAAGTGACCTTTCCTAGAAGAAGAAAGCACAGAGAAATCCTTTTTGTCTGTGTTCTTGTGTCTAGCATAAATAAGGAAAGAGTCGTTGGGATATTCCAACAAACATAATCTTTGAATTCTTCTTCATCAATTTTCAGCAATAATCATCAGAGTCTAATTTGATCAGAGCCTTCTGATGTTGATTAGAGTTTTGCTGAATCAGAGTCTTTGCAGCAGGTGTGCTTTTAGCGTGTATAAGTTCAGAGCATATTTGAGTCAGATCCTCAGTACTGGCAGCTTTAGTACTTTCAGAATCTTCTGTAGTAACTATGCTTGAAAACTCTTCATACAAAATTCTTCTTTGGTTCAGATGCTTCTGACTTGCTTCAGATTCTTCTGGAGCTTCTGCTTCAGATCCTTCTGGAGGCTAAGCTCAGGATCTTCTGATGGCAGCGTTCAAAATCTTCTAATGAGTGCATCTGACGCTTCAGAGTCTAGCATATTTCTTATGTTCAGTTCTTATTTGCTTCTGGAGTGATAATTACTTTAATATCTGCAGCAAACACTCTTAAGCAAATTTTAGAGTATATAATTCTTAATTACAAAATTTCATAATAGTTATCATCAAAACATAGAGATATTATTAAGAACCAATCTGTGTTCTAACAATCTCCCTCTTTTTGATGATGACAAAAACATCAGAAATTTTGTTTAATTGAAAATAGAATAATTATAACTCCCCCTGAGATGATGAATCTCCCCCTGAATTAAATATAAATAAGGAATAGAAACTTCCCTTTTGTCTTGAGTGTTTTTCAGAGTTAGAGCTTGATTGTTCTTTAACATTTGAAAGTCAGAGTGTCTTGCATATTTCAGAGTCAGAGTCTGATAATTGTCAAATGATCTGAGAGTCTCAGAGTTTCTTTTACAGAGTATACTTATCAAATGTTCTAAAATACTCAGATTTTATGTTAGATAAAATTGATATGTCTGAAGTTTCATTCTGGTGAAGTTTAATTAAACAGTTCAGATCTATTTTCTCCCCCTTTTTTGTCATAAGCAAAAAGTAATAACTTTGAAAAGACAAAGAAAAGAAAACAATAAGTGAGATAAATCATGTGGAGAAAACTTTGAAACATTCATTCATTCATTCAGAGCAAAAGTACACACATCAGAAGATATTCAAATACATATGCAAACATTAGATGCAAACATCAGAAGAAAAAATAAATAAACTAAGAGTGTTTTGACAAAAGCATCTTCAACAGATCCGTGATCTCAGAAGAAGATTGTTCTTGTTTTGACATCCACTTAGTCATGGTTTCATTCTTCTGATCCTGTTTGGACATCCACTGAGCCATGTCTTCAGATTTCTTGTCTTGCTTAGCCATCCATGACTTGATTTCTGATTGACCAACTTCCAGAACTGCAATCTTATCTTCAAGATCTGGATATTCTTTCTTGATCTCAGATGAAGAGGGTGGAACAGTTTCTGAAGCTTGAACATAGTCAATTTCCATAGGGGCTTTGGAGCTAGGAGCAGTAGAGCCAGAAGGATGTTCTATCAGAGTCATAGCCAGGGGGTTGTCTTCAGATGCAGATTCAGTATTCTCTTCTGATGATGAAGGAGCATCTGTAAGAAGTAATGGTCCATATCTCTTAACAGTCCAGAATAGACTTCTAGCAGCTTCAGCAAATCTGAGCTTCACATCATCAGAATATACGTTCTTCGGATTTGATGCTACAGTGTTGAATCTGTTTATGAAGCCATTCCAAATGGCATCAGATTCCTTTGCATCCATTGTTGATGAACATTTCCTCTATACAGAACCTAAATACATCTGTATTTCTTGCAAAAAACTTGTAAATAAATTATCAACATTCAGTCTAGGTCTTGGGTGTAACAGAGCTGCCAAGGTTATTGGCTTGGGGAGTAGGTGGAAATATGGATTTATGAATGGAGATCAGAGGAGGAGGGTAGTAGGGTATGAATGGAATTTCAGATGATTTGTCAGGTTTTGATCTGGATAAAGCATTCATCAGATTTGGTTTTGTTTTTGTTGGATAGGAAACCACATCAAATGGTTTATCAGAGTAAGGTTTGAAAGTAGATTTAGCAGGTTTATCAGATTTTGCAGATATAGCAGAGGATGGTTTTGGATCTGATGAAGGTACTGCTGACATTGTTTTAATATATGTTTGAAGCACAAATGGTAGAATGATGGTAAGTTTGGGTTTGAGAGGAGTGATAGTGTCAGATGGCTCAATTCTTGGGTAGAAATTTTTCAAGGTGAAACCAGAAGGAAGTTTGTTAGAAGAAAATAGTTTGCACGAAGCAGAAGGTACATGCTCAGATGTTCTTGGCTTGGGTGCAGGGGTAGGATTGGGAATGGTAATTTCAGAAGATGGTTTAGGTGTTGGAATAGGATTTGGAATAATAACTTCAGAGGAAACAGGGGGTTCTGGTGGGTTTACTTCAGAATTTCTGTGAGAGGGGGATACTAGAAAATCTGGGTGTATATCAGATTCTGATGAATTGGATGATGAGGTTGGAGTGTAAGAGGTAGAAGACACTTCAAACAAAGTTTTGAGAGGTGTAATGTTTAGAACCTCTGTCTCAGGAATATGGGTTTCAGATGGGTTAACTGTTTCTGATGGATTTTCAGAAGGTTTTGATGGTGGTTCAAATGTAGGTGGTTCTGATGTAATATGATCAGATGTATCTTTTGCAGATCCAATAGGTTCAGATGTGGTTGATGGTGGTTTTTCTGGTTGTGGTTGTTTTTCTTGTTGTTGTGGTTGTGGTTCAGATTGTTTTTGTTGTTGATGTTCAGATTCTTTTTCTTGTTGTGGTTCAGATTGTTTTTCTGGTTGTTGTGGTTGTTGTTCAGATTGTTCTGTAGGTTTTTCTAGTTGAGGAGTCTGATTTTGTGGTTTTGTTGTTGTTGGTTTTGGTGCAGATGATTGTATAGTAGAATGTTTTATAGGTGAGATGGAAACATGATTAGATGATTTTTATGGGGATGGAACAAATATATGAGATGGAGCTTCTGAGTGGAAGGTGGTTTTGGAATAGACTTAAATGTTGACTCATTTACAACAGTATTATTGAAAGAAGATACAGAAGATTTGGTACCTTTAATCTTGATATGTTTTGCAGGAACAAAAGGAGTGTCTCCAGATGCTTTCCTCTTTATCAGCTTCTGAGGCTTGTCAGCAACGTTGGGCTTCTTCTGAACAGGCACAACTTCTTCTTCTGATTGACTTCTTTTTCTTGTGATCTCTTGTCCTCCACCAGGCATTGGTTCCCTTGCTCTTTTCAGAATATCTGCAGGGATTGGGGTTCCATCTGCCTTGCACGAATCTATATATCTTACAATGATTTCCCTTGGTTATTCAGCACAGAACAGAGGGTAGTCTTCTACTGGGATTCTCTTCTGACTGAGTATAGTGATATTCAGCTTCTTGGGTGCGGATGTAAGTTCTTCTACTATTTTAAGTCTCTGAAGAATTTTGACATTCAGAGGCTTCCCAACAATAGACTCAAGTTCCTCCTTGACTCCAGCAGCATACAGAGCAGTTACCAATCCATTTTCTGTCAGAATATCTGAAATTAATCTTCCAAAAGGAATCCATGTTCTGATCTTTTGACCATTGTCTTTCACAGATTCTCTGGAGGCATTTATATGATTCCATAAATGCATGAACAGAATGTAGGGAAGATCTACCTTGGTGCTCTGACTTAAGCAGTAAATAAAGTAGAGTTGTTCATTGTTTACGTAATCTGGAGAGTTTGTAGACTTTTTGTGATGAATGCATCCCATGAAAATCTTTGCCCAGATCTTGTAGTCAGGCTTCAGATCTTTAAACTTATTAGAGGCCTGTTTAGCAGTCATGACTTCCTCATACACTTCTTCCATATCTACACACCCAGCTGGCAGATGAGATACTCCATCAATCTCCATATTTCCAATGAGTTTCCTGATCAGATCTTCTGTGATGATTATCTCTTTACCCAGAACAGAAGATAAGATAAACTTAGGGTATACATCAGCATGGATCCAGAACTCTTTCACCAGAAGGGGGTAAACTGGTCCAAAAAGTCTGTCAAAATATTTTACCCATCCTTGAGCATCAATTATGGAACGAAACTCAAATCCATTTTCAGCCAGTGAATCAAATTCCACCATTGATTCACAGAGAACTTCCAGTTTGTCAACAGGTGTTAACAAAGTTCTTTTTGGTGTCGTATATAGAGTCACACCCATATTTGCAGAAGTAACTGCAGCCATGGTTGATTGAAACTGTGCAGCAGTGGATGATGAAGTTGCCATTGAAGATGAGTTTGTCAAACATTTAGGGTTTTTGTGAAGAGAGAAAAGAAGACAGAAATGCATAAACGTTTTAAGATGTGAAAAGTGTGAAAGTGGTAAGAGATGTGATATTTATAGTAAACACTTAGGCATACAAACAGACAGATAATGGCACGTTCACACAAAGCATTTAATGAAAAAGAATAAAAATCATTTCAAGCATTAATTGATTCTGACAAATTGGGGGGTAAATCAAGATTTTCACTATTCAAACTTCACCTCAAACGTCTCTTCAGTAGTGTGCACGCCACATTTGCAGATTCAGAGTGACACGTGTTTACTTGCATGTGCTTCTGAAATCTCTTAAGAAATGAAACGTTAACCAACGTTCAGATCCTCTGAGTATTGTTAGTTCAGATTTTCACACATAAAGTATTTTAAGGAAATGAAAATGATCAGATGAAATACTTCAGAGCATTAAACATTTTTGCATCTGTAAAATTTGCTTCTGACAAATATTATTCTGGACACAAATCCATACCAATATTTTTCAGAATAAATTTGAATCTATCTTCAACAAGGGGTTTTGTGAAAATATCTGCCCATTGATGATCTGTATCAACAAAGGCTAAATTTATAATTCCCTTCTGAACATAGTCTCTGATGAAATGATGCTTAATTTCTATATGTTTTGCCTTAGAGTGTAAAATGGGGTTTTTAGACAAACATATAGCAGAAGTATTATCACAGAATATAGAAATGTTACTTTCAAATATCTGATAGTCTTCTAGCTGACTTTTCATCCAGAGCATCTGCGTGCTACATCCAGCAACATCAATATATTCTGCCTCTGTGGTTGATAGTGCAATTGTGGGTTGCTTCTTGTTGTACCAAGAGATTAGATTTCTTCCTAGAAATTGACAATTTCCAGAAGTACTTTTTCTTTCCACTCTGTCTCCAGCGTAGTCAGCATCACAGAATCCAACTAATTTGAAATCATCAGATTTTCTGTAACACAAACCCATATTAGAAGTACCTTTCAGATACCTTAGAATCCTCTTGACAGCTGTCAAGTGTGATTCTCTAGGATCTGATTGGAATCTAGCACACAAGCATACACTGAACAATATGTCAGGTCTAGAAGCAGTTAAGTAAAAAAGAGATCCTATCATACCTCTGTAGAGTTTCTGATCTACTTTCTTACTTACCTCTTCCTTGCCTAGTGAACTAGTTGGATGCATGAGAGTCTTTGCCAGCTTACTATCAATCATGTTAAATTTCTTCAGAAGTTCTTTAACATATTTGGTCTGATGTATGTAAGTGCACTCTGGAGTTTGGTTGACTTGTATTCCCAGGAAGAATCTCAATTCTCCCATCATGCTCATTTCAAATTCTGCCTGCATACATTGAGCAAAAGCCTTTCCCAGCATAGTATTGGTAGATCCAAATATGATATCATCCACATATATTTGACAAATTAGAAGATCTTTCTTAACTGATTTACAAAAGAGTGTTGTGTCCACTTTGCCTCTGATGAAATTTTTCTCCATAAGAAAATTGCTCAATCTCTCATACCAAGCTCTGGGAGCTTGTTTTAAACCATACAGAGATTTCTTTAGTTTGAAAACATGATCTGGAAATTTTTCACTCTCAAAACCAGGAGGCTGGTGGACATAAACTTCTTCCTCTATAATACCATTTAGAAAGACATTTTTTACATCCATCTGATACAAAGTGATGTTATTTTGTGCAGCAAATGAAATAAGAAGGCGTATAGATTCTAACCTTGCCACTGGAGCATAAGTTTCAGTATAATCAATACCTTCTTGTTGACTGTACCCTTGAGCAACAAGCCTTGCCTTATTTCTTTCAATTTCTCCTTTCTCATTAAGCTTATTTCTGAAGACCCATTTAGTTCCAATTATATTGAATCCTTTTGGTCTTTGAACTAAGTCCCACACATCATTTCTGGTGAATTGATTTAGCTCTTCTTGCATGGAAATAATCCAATCATTGTCTTGCAGAGCTTCACCTACAGAAGTTGGTTTAATTACTGACACCAGTCCAAATAATGATGCTTCAGATGATCTGAGAAAGGATCTTGTTCTGATAGGGTCATCCTTCTTTCCAATTATAACATTCTCTGGATGAGAAGCTTTAATTCTGGAAGATGATCCTCTAACAGTTGATTCTTCAGAAATATTTAAATTGTTTATCTGACAAGTTAAAGGAATTGCATATGGCGTTGCTTCTGGTTCCTTCACTTGAGCATTGTCTGCCTCTGAGCCTTCAGAGTCTGTGAAGACTACTTCTCTATCTGCAGAGTTTTCAGACTGCTTTGGCTTTTTAATGCCAAGCTTATCATCAAATCTAACATGAATAGATTCTTCCACAATCTGTGTCTCAGTGTTGTATACTCTGTAGCCTTTAGAGCATTCAGAATATCCAAGCATGAAACACTTATGTGCTTTAGAATCAAACTTGTTCAGATTTTCTTTAGTGTTTAACATATAGAAAATACATCCAAAAGGATGAAAATATGAAATGTTGGGCTTTCTGTTCTTCCACAGTTCATATGGAGTCTTCTCCAGAAGAGGTCTTACAGACACTCTGTTCTGAATGTAACAGGCTGTGTTGATTGCTTCTGCCTAAAAGTGTTTTGCCAGATTAGTCTCATTGATCATGGTTCTGGCCATTTCTTGCAGAGTTCTATTTTTCCTCTCTACAACTCCATTTGGTTGTGGAGTTCTAGGACAGGAAAAATCACGAGCAATGCCATTTTCATTGAAATATTTTTCAAAATATTTATTTTCAAATTCACCACCATGATCACTTCTGACTTTTATAATTTTAAAATCTTTTTCATTCTGGACTTGTTTACAGAAGTCAAAGAACACAAAATGTGACTCATCCTTGTGTTTTAAGAACTTTACCCATGTCCATCTACTATAGTCATCAACAATGACTAATCCATACTTCTTGCCTCTGATGGATGCAGTTTTCACTGGTCCAAACTGTCGCGGTGAAAATCGGATACCAAACTATTTATTAGTTTGAATCTTTAATTCATTTTGCAACCGAACTTTGATTTGTCCAAAGGAAGGGATAAAGATCGAAATTCCCACAATGCAATGCAAATGCAAGCTAGGTTGTTTAGGTTCGGGGGTTGGTTAAACTTAGGGAAGGTACTAGCATCCTAAGTTTCTGTAGTACTCTACAGGAACCTTTTGTTTTATGTTTGTTTACTGCTAAGTGTTTATCTGCTTAATGGTTAAAAGAGACCCTAGTGGTTTATTTCTAAGTATACTCGATAAGGCATCGCACCTTGTGCCTACATATCCTTACGGGAGTGGAATCAGAGTATGTTGTAGTTCGCCCTAAAGGGTTAAAGGAGTTCTTTGACTGTGGTCAAAGCTCCTACGGGTTTAGGGTAGTTGTTTTGATTGGGTTTAGGAGAAGAGATGAGTCTTCATGTTAAGGGAGAGATAACCGCCACAATGTAAGGGAGATTGTAGGAAATGGTCTTTGCATCGTCTTAAGAAAAGGTCTTACATACTCGGATGGTCGCCAAGCATGCCTTTGTTGTCCTTAAGGCAAAGTCCCTACATGTTTGATTGTATTGTTTGTGGGGTGGAGATTATATCTCGCTTAAGATGATTAACATCTATTCTCTAAATGTGTTTGTAAAAGTTGTATTGTTGATTATGTTGTCTAAGTTGTAAAGATAAAGACAAGGTCCTTCCTATGGGGTAGGTCCTAAACTTAAATGATCAACTTGACGAATCAAGGATCGAAGGGAATATGGTGCATATGATGTGCAACTACACACAACGTTGAATTATGTGTAGGTTTTTCCTTTGGACGGAATGCGATGAATGGATATAAATTGATAATGTAAATGAATTGCGGTAATGCAAATTGCAGAAAGATAAATCATACACATACGCATGAAAGCGCTAGGTGAGTGTGTGTGCTTTGTGACTAAGATAAAGCAGATAAAGATAAAGGTAAATACGCATGAAAGCGCTAAGTGAGTGTAGGTGCATGTGTCGTGAATGCACGATTGATTTGTACTTTAAGATGTTGATTAAGTCGATTGATTGAATTGATTTTTGTTTGAATAAGAAGTTGATTTGATTTTGGACGAGGTCGAATGATTTTAGTAAAAGGAGTTGGTTTCGTAAGGAGATTGATTTTAGGTGGGGATTGTTTTTAGAGAAATTATTTATTTATAAAAAGATTTGATTAACTATATTACTTAAATAATACTAAAAAGGTTAGATTATTAATAAAAGTTTTATTAGGTTTAAAAGTTTGGTTAACGTTTTTAAAAAAAAAGGTTAATTGGATTATTAATTGGATTAAGGGGAGATTAAATGGGATAATTGGGGTGATTATGTTAATTAGAGGGATTATGTGATTGTGTGTGGGTGTTGTGCGTGAGATTAATGAGTGATTACAGGGTAAAACAAAATTTGCAGAAAACAACAATGAAATCCCTAGATTCCAAAATTCGATCGCGTCTTCTTCTCCCATCTCCGATTCCGTCTCGCTCTTCGTCGGTCTTCTCCGTTCTCCGATCTTCCGTTTCTCCTCGTCTCTCCTTTAGCGATTTTCCCCCTCGAATCTTCTACCATTTCCTTCGATCTCGTGATAGCAACCTACGGACATCATTGAAAGAAAACAAACGTAGTATTTACAAGGAAAGATAAAGTCGAAACTGCGAAGAAGAGGAAAAATTACAACCTATCTGGAGGAGGACGAACGGCGGCGATTCACGGACTGATGCGCGAGGAGTGATCGTTCGCGAAATGGCCTCTGGCGGTGGAGATGGCAATTTCTCGGTGACACAAGCTTCGACGGAGGCGGATGTACGGTGGCTGAGTCACGACAGTGATTTTGTGGTTGGATTAGTGATGTTCCTCGACGGATGAGCGCGGCGGATCCTAAAAGCTAAGTTTCATCTTTCTCTGATTTTTCATGGTTTTCGAATGTTAGGCTTTCTATTGTAGGTTCTATCCTCCCCTGAACTCTGGATTCATTCCCCTTTTTATAGGTCCAAACCTCTTAACTTTTGAATTGAATACTGTGGATCCTTGTATAATTTCGCACTGAATGCCTTTCCAATTTCAGATTTGTTATAATGACTGCAATAACCAACTTCCATTCGAGGCATTATGATGTTGAAAACCTTTCCATTCTTGCTGATTCTTGTCTGATGATGTCATTTCCAATTTGGTTTGAAGATGTTTGACTGTACTGGTTATGATTGCCCTGTCAAACGGTTTGCTGATGTGGATTTCTTTTATGTTCTCTTTTTCTTGACAGGTAAAAGGTGTAATTACAGGCTGCGGTAATTGGGTGGGTCTCATGTCCCAAACACGAACATCAAGAATAGCTTTGAAAATTAGCCACAGTTGTTGGACAGCATTTAAGAGTTCAGGACCTTGATTTAGCTTCCTGTAAAGGAGATATAACTGGTATGCTAACGCAACCTTCGCCTCCGAACTTCATTTTGAGAAAAAAAACTTGCCGTGTAACTTTTGATCCATGTTTTGTAGGTGTATTAGGAGTTTGGAATCACATAGAAGTTTGACAAAAGTTGGCATCACCTCTTTGAAGGCTTCGCAACACGAATTCTAAGCTGCCTCCGAAAAAGTTTAGGTTGGAATTTGTTCCATGTTGTGAATCTCTTGATGTCGAGACCTACGACCTCTCTTATTATTATAACCAGGATAAGCTTCTTGCTTGAAATCAGCGCGCTCAATCACCACCAGAAAACTTTGCTCGGCGAGCTTCTCTATGTTCCAGTCATCGAGAGGAGGAGGAGTTGTGATTGACATGAACTTCGCCTTCGATCCTGAGCATGTGACCTCGGCATTTTTAAATCTGGGTGAATTTTCATTTGTGAGGTATCAACTCCATGTAACAAGTATGCTCTCAACTTCTGAAATTCTTCTAGATTTGACTTCAAATTATTCTTGTTAACTGTGTTGTGATTATTGGTTGGTATCGTATCTCGCAGGTGAAGATATTGCAGGGACAACTGCAGAGCAAGGCTTCCGCCTTGGCTTTGGTTCTGTTTGTGTGTAACACGAATTCAAAAGAGACTCGCGCTGCTTCCGCATCGTTTGGCAGCGTACGTTGAAGATGATGGAGATTAGGGCAGCTGCATAATTTCCCTGCTGCTCATAGATTAGCCAGGTTGCTATTGTTTCTTGTGTCAAAGATTGAGTCACCAAATGCAAACACTGCAAGATATGCCAGATTGGTTGTTAATCTCCTTTCAAAGCTTGTGTTCAAAACTTGATTTCTGTATTTGTTGATGAAGTTGATTTATACTGGTTTATTGCAGATTAAAGGGAGCTTTGTAGCCTAAGCTGGGATTTGTAGAACTCATCCATCTCCGTCAAGCCACGTTTGAAGCGTATTCCGTGGAATTATCGCGACGACCACTGAGATGACTCTTTCCAAGATCAAATGGACTAATAGGGACCACCTGCGTATCAAAGCCTACAGCCAAGATAAGTAACCCTTTAATTTTGACCGCTGCTCAAGTTCTGTCCATTTGGAATGCGCCGTAAGCTCTAATCCCTTTGATGTTGTGCGTAAATGGCTGGAATTTAGACCAACGCTTTGTTTACTTAATTAATTTCTCATATTAGTATGAAGTTGTTGCTTATTGTGTCGCTGTGTTACTGAGGTTATTGAGCTGCCATTTCTCTTCTTCTTTCAGGACACCGTTAGCAGTTCCGAAGCTGCAGGTTCTATGCCACTGTCGGGAAAGGTTTAAAGTGGTGGTGATGATCTATCAGTCTGAACCATGAGGGGATTGGAAATGTTGTTGTCTGTAGTTGTTGAGAGCTGCCTGAAACTGATTGTCGTACTCGTCCGAAATTCACTCGTTCGATGCTTTGGTAGGAAGTTGGTGACGGCTTCCGTTGCCCTTCCGGCCGCTCGAATCTTCTGCCCGATGATGAGTTTACAACTGAGGGCTGGAACTTCAATTCACTTATCTATTCTTGAATTGTACATCACTTTAACAACATTTGATTATGTGTTGCAGGTGTGAAAGTTGAGGATCGGCAAAGGTGTGGACTGGAGGTAAAAATTTAACTGCTTGCTTTGACTATATGACATCTTCATCGGTCCTTCCGGTAGAGCGAGAAGAATCATGATCAATCCTTTGATTGGAGTTTCGGTTCCGTTCCGAATATTGATAATTGTCTTTCTCATTTGTAGGTCGTCAAAGACAAAGTACCGTTACTGCTTTATTTTACGAAAAGGTGGATGCTACGAACAAGTCGAAGGAGTGAAAACAACTCAGAGCTGGTTGAATCATAACAACTTTATACCGAGGTGTCGTTTCGATCAAGAAGCTGTACTTGTCCTGGCATAGAAGTCCAAAATGGTTGCAGTCAAGTTGTAACAATTTCTAGTATTTTAGCACCATGTCTTGTTTGCAATGCTTTGTAATGATTTGTATTAATTTAAAATATATGGGAACATTTTGTTCTCACAGTAGCAGCGATGTAAAGTCTCGTGAGTCACTCGGTTGGATGCTTTGACTTCTATGCACGGCATCTTGTGTTTAGGAGAAACCTAACTCATAGACTAAGTTATAATCCCCCGTAAATTATATGCTTGATTTATGTACCCCCTTTAATCAGTAACAAACTTGTTTTGTATAATGAATCCTTGTATCATGAACTTGTAAAATCTTGGATTCAGTCACTATCATATCAAATGTATTCCGTAAATCCAAGACGTGGGGCCTCGGGTTGAACCAACCTTGTGCTACAATGTATAAACTTGAAAATGGTGGAGCCTTGCATTGTTGAATTTGAGAGTGGGCTAGTGTTGTAACCTGAATGAACACGTCAAACTTGGAGTTGTACAACAATGCATCAAATCAAAATTTACTTCAATCCAAGATTCAAGATGCCCAAAATCTCATGTTGCCTACAAGCTGCCAGTAATAAAATAACTTCCTCCCTTAAAAGCTAAGAGAACCAAAATGATAATGGTTCAATCCTCCTGGATAAGAATAAAGCCTTCCTTGAATTGATCCTGTGATGCATGACCTCGGTAAATAACGTCGCTTATACCTGAAGTCAATGTACCTACGCACCCTTGTTAGTCATAACACACGTACATACAAAGTAAAACAACGAGAAACACAAAAACGCGAGGAGGTGGGATCTTAAGGTCAAAAATTAGGGTGCAACAGATGCCCCTATTTAAGTTACTCCTATTCGGAGATATGGAGATTGAAATCTTTATCTCGACGAGATAGGAGGGACTTAAATACGAACATTGCGCGAATTTTTGGCCTTAAGAAGCCACCGAAATGCACACGATATGCGATGATATGGAAATGATATGAGGATG
Organism: Lathyrus sativus; assembly: GCA_963859935.3. Taxonomy (NCBI): domain Eukaryota; kingdom Viridiplantae; phylum Streptophyta; class Magnoliopsida; order Fabales; family Fabaceae; genus Lathyrus; species Lathyrus sativus. The sequence goes on from OZ012740.1 coordinate 668,996,301, forward strand.
CAGGACAAACGATCATGTGGAGAAATGGCGTCACAAAGGGAGAAACACAACACACGGGAAGAACAGGCTCAACAGAGCGAGACTCCACAAAAAAAATTGACAATCACAAAGTGTCTGTAAATATGTTGTGAGGCACTAGTGAGAAAAATCCAATTGAAGATTCTACTGCATATGTCAAATGTAATGATCCCAAGATATCAGCCGGAGAAGTCTAATGTCGAGTCTGGTAACTTCATGTGAGGATGCTTTTGTCAAAGTATCTATTGTCAAGAACTTCTAGGGAATCTGCTGTCGAGATTCTATGTTGTAGTCTTCCGGAAGTCTACTGTCGAGATTAACCAGGAAGTGAAATGGTACCACCTACTGTCGAGGTCTTCTGGAAATCTACTGTCAAGATTAACCAGAAAATGAAAGATGTTCGAGTGATTGTCGTTGTAGACTGTAGTTGTAAATTGTTGTTGTAGATGTAGAACTTCCCCGAACGTCATAGTCTGGATGCTATGAGCCGGTCTCGGTCTCTGATGTCAAACTTCCCCTTGCTCCATGGTATGGGAACCATGAGCTGGTCTCGGTTCCTACCCAAAAATGATGGAAACTCGTGAGAGCGTCTTCAAAGAGGGGTTGTAAATTTGTAGATTGTAGATGTAACTGGAGTTGTTGAGCTTCCCCGAGCATCATGATATGGGAGTCATGCGCCGGTCTCGGTCTCCGATGTCGAACTTCCCCTTGCTCCATGGTATGGGAACCATGAGCTGGTCTCGGTTCCTACCCAAAATAAAGAAAACTCGCGAGAGCGTCTTCACAAAGGGGTTGTAGATATTGTAGATTGTAATGTTGGTGTAGATGTTCGACTGTGAGCCATAGTGTCATTGTAGATTGTATGTTGTAAACTGTAGAATTGTTGATGTAAATGTTGTCGATGTCATTTGTAATTGTAGAATTTTGTAGATGATCTTGTATTTGTAATTGTAGATGCAATTTGTATTGAATTGGCAATTTGTAGAATATGCACCGGGGATCTTCAAAAGAGTTGTAAACCGGTTGATACGTGGAGTGTCCTCTTGTAAGGAGATATGTCATCGATTGTACTCATAATGAACTCTCTGGGGAAGATCATTTTTGACGTATCTCTGCTGTAATTGTAAAAGAAATGTGAAATTGTAGTAGCATAAATCCTCAAACGGGGAAGTATCTGTAATGTACTTTGTTTTGATAATCTTGAAATAGTCCACTGAGGAAGGACAGATTGTCTTGATGAATATTGTTGTTTGTCGTTTTGAGAATAGATCTGCCCAAAACGAGTTGCTCAAATAAAGAGATCTTCTGTCATTTAGCTGTAAGTTGTTGAGGAAATCTTGTAGTATTGCTGAAGAAATGTCACGTCTTCAATGGTGATCCTCATAATGTCGAAGTGCAAAATAAATGCACTCTTGATCCATGCTGGAGATGTTCATAGTGTGATCGCCAAAGACCGAAGTTCAATTCGGGAGATAACCGAAGAGAAACTGTCAAGCAAGACTCAATCATAGAGGCATAAACTCCAATGGGAATGTACTGAAACAACTGTCTTCCACGAGGATCGAACTTCGTGGGGAAATGGAAATATTGAGTTTTTTGTGCTTAGGGCTGACAACTCTATTTGGAAGGAGTAAGACACGCCCAAATACCCAAGGGTAAACGCAATCGAAGAGATAGAGTAAAACAAACAAAGGATGCACAAAATGCAAATGTTATGCTATCTACTTATATGATATGAGTATGCTTATGCTGACAAGACAGACGAAAGCAATGACCGAATACAGGATAAACATCTCGGAACAAACATCCGACCAATCTTCAAAGATAGAAGTACCACTGGGATAGATGGAGAACCAAATGTAGGAACTTAATCCTGTTTCAGAGCTTCACAAGCCTCTATTAGGGAATAGAGATCAATCCATTCGGGGATATAACAACTTAAACTTGCCGGATAATATGGTTGTTGAATATGTCGTAGGAACTTCACGGGTATGAAATAAACATCCGCTCTGCTGGGGAAGATTAACATTGTAGAGATCCACTAGGGTGTACAGTAACAACCACTTCACTGGGGAGATGAAGTTCAAGAAGATCTATTAAGGAGTAACATACGTCCATTTCGCTGAGGAAGGTGAAGTTGGAGAAGATTCGCTGAGGATTAAAATAGCATCTACTTCATTGGGGAAGTGAAGTTGAGCAAATCACTAGGTGTTCTTGCATCGAAAAGCTTCATCGGAGAACTGTCATGACCACCAGAATTAAAATTTACCGGGGACATGAAGAGTGTTCTAAGAACAAGGTAATTCTGGCTTGATGAATTGTGTAGTAGTCGCCCTTTTGAACAAAACTTGTTATGCGGGAAAGATAATCTTCGCGTCTCAATTGCCCTAAGTCATATGGATATGAGAAGAAGTTATTCCAAGAGGATTTTACAGAAAACAAGGCATCCCACTGTTTTCAAACTCTTAGAGAGATTCGCTGAATCTCGACATAACGGACCCTGATTGGCGGTATTATGACGAGTCTTCAATCTTGCTCTAAAGGTGAAGTCAAACCTGAGCAGACCATTTGGAAACAAACTTGCCCCAGTTTAGCAGAGTTTTCGAATTCCAATAGGATACACTTGATGATGACGCTTGTATGTAATTTTCTATGATATCAGGCCGAATTAACACGCGTGAAATGTTATTCCTGAAACTGTTAATGCAACATATGTGTCTGTCTTGAAGTTTTGAAAAAGAGATATCACGACCACTTGTGACGAAGTCACTAGTTAGGACATGAATTAATTTATAAGCCAATGTAAATAGTTGAGCATAGCTCATAGGAGTCAGGAAACGTTATCTCATTGAGTATGCTTTCGAAGTAACCTTACTTCAATTAGGACTTTCAAGGGTTATATCGAGGTTTTAGTTTACGTTTTGTAAAACAAAAGGAATAAGGGTCAAAAGCTTATTTGTGCCCACCCAAAATTTTTTTTTGAAATTTTAAGTATTCAATCGAGCTGACTGAAAATTTCCCTGCCCCAGGTTTAAAAATAAAGTTGGAAAGGGTTTGGGAGAAATAAAGCAGATCCTCAATCAAGGTTTGAAGGAGTTAAAAATGGATTAACTTCCTTATGTCTTTGGTGTTTAGGAGGTTTGAAACAATGCCTTACATCATCAGTAGGGTTTTATTCGAAAGCATACATCGAGAGATCCTACGTTTTACTTCATCATCCTCCTCCCAATTCTTCACCGAAGTGAGAAAGAAATCAGGTGATTTTGGCATTATAAAAAACATTTTTAAAGAGTGAAACGAATGGGTTTCCTCAAGACAAACATTTATTGCACTACTTATTCAAAATGAACAAGTCCTCACATGCTAATTATGCTTTTAACCAAAGAAAATGACAAGAGCAAATAAGCAGACAAAATAAATAGCTGATCATAACGGTGTTCCATTCAAGACTGGGTTTCCTCCTTTGAAAGTCAGCTCTTCATTATCAATCATTTCTTGCACTTTCCCTTGGAAAACTTTACATTCTTCAATCGAATGCCCCAATGCTCCATCGTGAAATTCACAGCTGGCATTTGAGTCGAACCACGGTGGACGAGACTTCATAATTCTAGTCTTTCTGGGAGTCATTACCGAGTTTTTAGCAAAATAAGACCATAGCTGACGGTAAGTCATTGGGATAAGATCAAACCATCGAGCTTCTTCCTTCGGAGCGCTTAGAGGTACCTCCTGATTCTGAAACCGTCTTCGAACTTGTCGATTCTGATGTTGATTTGGAGGAGTCAATCTTCGTTTATGAGGTAGTCGCTGCTCGCGCTGAGCAGGCGCTGCATATTGATGTTGAGGTACTGGATCTGGATCTGACAGGATTTGATGGGAGTCCTGAATTGCATTGACGTCAACACTTCCTTCCTCTTGGGAATCATCAACTGAAATCTCTTCGTCAGTTTGGTTATTCAAATCATCTTGAATTCTTCCACTTTTGAGTGCATTCTCGATGTTTACTCCGACTTCTATAATCTTGGGGAAATCCAATGGTACAGCTCCTACCATCCTAACATAATAAGAGTCTGGCAGTGTTCTCAGAAACATCTTGTTTAAATCTTTCTCGGGAAGTGGTGGATGAACTTGAGACGCTAACTCTTTCCATCGTTGGGCATATTCCTTGAAAGATTCATCGTCATTCTTACTCATGTCCATCAATTGATCACTGTCTGGAGCCGCGTCCAAATTATAATTGTACTGCTTTATAAAAGCATCAGCTAAATCTTTAAAAGACTGAATACGATTCCTTTGTAGCTTCGTATACCATATCAAGGATGCCCCAGATAAGCTTTCTTGAAAGCAATGAATCATCAACTCGTCGTTGTCAACATAAGCAGCTATCTTCCGACAGAACATCGTCAAATGATCTCTTGGACAACTAGTACCCTTGTACACTTCAAAGACAGGCATCTTAAACTTCGGAGGAATAATCACACCTGGAACTAGACATGAGTCACGAGCATTAAAATCATATGTATCAGCTCCTTTTGTCATCTTTAATTGCTTTATGAAATCCTGAAGTTCTTTCTCCATTACATCCGCCTTCATCTTAGTACGAACATTCTGAAGATTAGGTACATTTTGTAGGGGCTGGGAAGCTTGAACAACCAAGTTGTCTTGCACAGGATGAGATTGCGTAGGAACATCTGCTTGTTGAACATTGTCGTCAGAAGGAAGATCGAATAACGGATTAGTCACAACCCTGAACCCAGTCATGGAATCCATATCTTTATTCTCTTTGCTATCCTTCAATAATACTTCGAGCTTGGTCGAATGGTCGAGATGTCAACTGACAGACAAAGACGGAAAACTGAATGAGGACATAGAGGAGAAGGGACTCATGTACATGTAAATGCTGGATGCATGATGCGAGAATGCATAATGCTAATGCAAGAATGTAAGGATGATAGGTTTCATGGAACTCGAGTTCTTATAAACATTACAGAGTACCAAAGAAAATCATTTTAATATTTTTATGCATATATATTTTTATTTTATCGGATTACAAATAAATATCCTCTTAAGAGTCCTAACATAAAAGCTAAGAAAGCCCTAAGGAAGTCCTTCATCTTGTTTGTTGCTTTGTTCCTCTACTTGGATCTCCTTGAAAGTAAGCTTGTCCATGATCAAAGTATAAAGAATAGTTTGATAGAGGAAAATAAATCCTCCATCCCTTCTTTTGCTCTTGTTGAAAAATGAGAAATGGATCCCTTGTTTACTTGGATCTTTGATGATGATGAGAGTCTTTTGAACTTCTAATGATCCTCCATGTTGAGGGAAGCCTTCTATTGATCTTCAATGATAATGAAGTCTCTTGTATTTGTCCTTTGGAGTTTCTTGGTTCTTCAATTGATGCCCCTAACTTCCTTAGGTCATCCAAACTAGGACTCTTAAAAGAATATTTCAAAAATATTTTCTATTTGTAATCTATGTTGGTTTTGTAATGTTTATAAATAAACTAAGAATTCCATGAAACTTAATGATGCTATATGGATGCAACAAACACAAGTATTCACATAAGGACATAAAGGTAAACAAACAAAGGGGCGCCCTAGGTTTGCAACGAGCATGGAGCCAAAGGTATACCCATTCCCAAAGGTTGATGAACTAGAGGTTGTTTGTACCTGCAGAACAAGGTTCTAATGAGGTTCCCAAAGTCATTAGCCCATCTTTCGGATATTATCAACTTCCCAAGTACTCGAGGGTTAATAATATTCTCAAGAGAACTTCTTTCGAGTGTAGCATCGCGTAGCACTATTTTGGGGGTACCCCCTCATAGCCCCGCACTACGTCCTAATAAAGGTCAGAGTGGGGTTAAGGTAACTACGGTCCTCAATATCATAGGCTCCAACATCGAATATAGTGCATGTTTTCACGATTAAAGACTCGTTCAACTATACAATTTTCGAGAGGGCCTCAATTGAGCGTGATTTTCAAGTCAGCTTGGTCGGGATTCCACCCCCTATAAGCCTCTTTGAACATATCACTATCCTATCTTAAGTTCACTCAAGTCCGGGTGTAGGACTTTGTCTCACCACTCAAGAGTATCAACCCAAGAATACAAACAAATAAGCAAGTAAACAAATAAGCAAATATAAGCAAATATAAAAAGCAATAAAGAAATAAAACAAGATAGGGAGACCCACTGAGAGGTCCCCAGTGAAGTCGCCATTTCTGTCGCGGTGAAAATCGGATACCAAACTATTTATTAGTTTGAATCTTTAATTCATTTTGCAACCGAACTTTGATTTGTCCAAAGGAAGGGATAAAGATCGAAATTCCCACAATGCAATGCAAATGCAAGCTAGGTTGTTTAGGTTCGGGGGTTGGTTAAACTTAGGGAAGGTACTAGCATCCTAAGTTTCTGTAGTACTCTACAGGAACCTTTTGTTTTATGTTTGTTTACTGCTAAGTGTTTATCTGCTTAATGGTTAAAAGAGACCCTAGTGGTTTATTTCTAAGTATACTCGATAAGGCATCGCACCTTGTGCCTACATATCCTTACGGGAGTGGAATCAGAGTATGTTGTAGTTCGCCCTAAAGGGTTAAAGGAGTTCTTTGACTGTGGTCAAAGCTCCTACGGGTTTAGGGTAGTTGTTTTGATTGGGTTTAGGAGAAGAGATGAGTCTTCATGTTAAGGGAGAGATAACCGCCACAATGTAAGGGAGATTGTAGGAAATGGTCTTTGCATCGTCTTAAGAAAAGGTCTTACATACTCGGATGGTCGCCAAGCATGCCTTTGTTGTCCTTAAGGCAAAGTCCCTACATGTTTGATTGTATTGTTTGTGGGGTGGAGATTATATCTCGCTTAAGATGATTAACATCTATTCTCTAAATGTGTTTGTAAAAGTTGTATTGTTGATTATGTTGTCTAAGTTGTAAAGATAAAGACAAGGTCCTTCCTATGGGGTAGGTCCTAAACTTAAATGATCAACTTGACGAATCAAGGATCGAAGGGAATATGGTGCATATGATGTGCAACTACACACAACGTTGAATTATGTGTAGGTTTTTCCTTTGGACGGAATGCGATGAATGGATATAAATTGATAATGTAAATGAATTGCGGTAATGCAAATTGCAGAAAGATAAATCATACACATACGCATGAAAGCGCTAGGTGAGTGTGTGTGCTTTGTGACTAAGATAAAGCAGATAAAGATAAAGGTAAATACGCATGAAAGCGCTAAGTGAGTGTAGGTGCATGTGTCGTGAATGCACGATTGATTTGTACTTTAAGATGTTGATTAAGTCGATTGATTGAATTGATTTTTGTTTGAATAAGAAGTTGATTTGATTTTGGACGAGGTCGAATGATTTTAGTAAAAGGAGTTGGTTTCGTAAGGAGATTGATTTTAGGTGGGGATTGTTTTTAGAGAAATTATTTATTTATAAAAAGATTTGATTAACTATATTACTTAAATAATACTAAAAAGGTTAGATTATTAATAAAAGTTTTATTAGGTTTAAAAGTTTGGTTAACGTTTTTAAAAAAAAAGGTTAATTGGATTATTAATTGGATTAAGGGGAGATTAAATGGGATAATTGGGGTGATTATGTTAATTAGAGGGATTATGTGATTGTGTGTGGGTGTTGTGCGTGAGATTAATGAGTGATTACAGGGTAAAACAAAATTTGCAGAAAACAACAATGAAATCCCTAGATTCCAAAATTCGATCGCGTCTTCTTCTCCCATCTCCGATTCCGTCTCGCTCTTCGTCGGTCTTCTCCGTTCTCCGATCTTCCGTTTCTCCTCGTCTCTCCTTTAGCGATTTTCCCCCTCGAATCTTCTACCATTTCCTTCGATCTCGTGATAGCAACCTACGAACATCATTGAAAGAAAACAAACGTAGTATTTACAAGGAAAGATAAAGTCGAAACTGCGAAGAAGAGGAAAAATTACAACCTATCTGGAGGAGGACGAACGGCGGCGATTCACGGACTGATGCGCGAGGAGTGATCGTTCGCGAAATGGCCTCTGGCGGTGGAGATGGCAATTTCTCGGTGACACAAGCTTCGACGGAGGCGGATGTACGGTGGCTGAGTCACGACAGTGATTTTGTGGTTGGATTAGTGATGTTCCTCGACGGATGAGCGCGGCGGATCCTAAAAGCTAAGTTTCATCTTTCTCTGATTTTTCATGGTTTTCGAATGTTAGGCTTTCTATTGTAGGTTCTATCCTCCCCTGAACTCTGGATTCATTCCCCTTTTTATAGGTCCAAACCTCTTAACTTTTGAATTGAATACTGTGGATCCTTGTATAATTTCGCACTGAATGCCTTTCCAATTTCAGATTTGTTATAATGACTGCAATAACCAACTTCCATTCGAGGCATTATGATGTTGAAAACCTTTCCATTCTTGCTGATTCTTGTCTGATGATGTCATTTCCAATTTGGTTTGAAGATGTTTGACTGTACTGGTTATGATTGCCCTGCCAAACGGTTTGCTGATGTGGATTTCTTTTATGTTCTCTTTTTCTTGACAGGTAAAAGGTGTAATTACAGGCTGCGGTAATTGGGTGGGTCTCATGTCCCAAACACGAACATCAAGAATAGCTTTGAAAATTAGCCACAGTTGTTGGACAGCATTTAAGAGTTCAGGACCTTGATTTAGCTTCCTGTAAAGGAGATATAACTGGTATGCTAACGCAACCTTCGCCTCCGAACTTCATTTTGAGAAAAAAAACTTGCCGTGTAACTTTTGATCCATGTTTTGTAGGTGTATTAGGAGTTTGGAATCACATAGAAGTTTGACAAAAGTTGGCATCACCTCTTTGAAGGCTTCGCAACACGAATTCTAAGCTGCCTCCGAAAAAGTTTAGGTTGGAATTTGTTCCATGTTGTGAATCTCTTGATGTCGAGACCTACGACCTCTCTTATTATTATAACCAGGATAAGCTTCTTGCTTGAAATCAGCGCGCTCAATCACCACCAGAAAACTTTGCTCGGCGAGCTTCTCTATGTTCCAGTCATCGAGAGGAGGAGGAGTTGTGATTGACATGAACTTCGCCTTCGATCCTGAGCATGTGACCTCGGCATTTTTAAATCTGGGTGAATTTTCATTTGTGAGGTATCAACTCCATGTAACAAGTATGCTCTCAACTTCTGAAATTCTTCTAGATTTGACTTCAAATTATTCTTGTTAACTGTGTTGTGATTATTGGTTGGTATCGTATCTCGCAGGTGAAGATATTGCAGGGACAACTGCAGAGCAAGGCTTCCGCCTTGGCTTTGGTTCTGTTTGTGTGTAACACGAATTCAAAAGAGACTCGCGCTGCTTCCGCATCGTTTGGCAGCGTACGTTGAAGATGATGGAGATTAGGGCAGCTGCATAATTTCCCTGCTGCTCATAGATTAGCCAGGTTGCTATTGTTTCTTGTGTCAAAGATTGAGTCACCAAATGCAAACACTGCAAGATATGCCAGATTGGTTGTTAATCTCCTTTCAAAGCTTGTGTTCAAAACTTGATTTCTGTATTTGTTGATGAAGTTGATTTATACTGGTTTATTGCAGATTAAAGGGAGCTTTGTAGCCTAAGCTGGGATTTGTAGAACTCATCCATCTCCGTCAAGCCACGTTTGAAGCGTATTCCGTGGAATTATCGCGACGGCCACTGAGATGACTCTTTCCAAGATCAAATGGACTAATAGGGACCACCTGCGTATCAAAGCCTACAGCCAAGATAAGTAACCCTTTAATTTTGACCGCTGCTCAAGTTCTGTCCATTTGGAATGCGCCGTAAACTCTAATCCCTTTGATGTTGTGCGTAAATGGCTGGAATTTAGACCAACGCTTTGTTTACTTAATTAATTTCTCATATTAGTATGAAGTTGTTGCTTATTGTGTCGCTGTGTTACTGAGGTTATTGAGCTGCCATTTCTCTTCTTCTTTCAGGACACCGTTAGCAGTTCCGAAGCTGCAGGTTCTATGCCACTGTCGGGAAAGGTTTAAAGTGGTGGTGATGATCTATCAGTCTGAACCATGAGGGGATTGGAAATGTTGTTGTCTGTAGTTGTTGAGAGCTGCCTGAAACTGATTGTCGTACTCGTCCGAAATTCACTCGTTCGATGCTTTGGTAGGAAGTTGGTGACGGCTTCCGTTGCCCTTCCGGCCGCTCGAATCTTCTGCCCGATGATGAGTTTACAACTGAGGGCTGGAACTTCAATTCACTTATCTATTCTTGAATTGTACATCACTTTAACAGCATTTGATTATGTGTTGCAGGTGTGAAAGTTGAGGATCGGCAAAGGTGTGGACTGGAGGTAAAAATTTAACTGCTTGCTTTGACTATATGACATCTTCATCGGTCCTTCCGGTAGAGCGAGAAGAATCATGATCAATCCTTTGATTGGAGTTTCGGTTCCGTTCCGAATATTGATAATTGTCTTTCTCATTTGTAGGTCGTCAAAGACAAAGTACCGTTACTGCTTTATTTTACGAAAAGGTGGATGCTACGAACAAGTCGAAGGAGTGAAAACAACTCAGAGCTGGTTGAATCATAACAACTTTATACCGAGGTGTCATTTCGATCAAGAAGCTGTACTTGTCCTGGCATAGAAGTCCAAAATGGTTGCAGTCAAGTTGTAACAATTTCTAGTATTTTAGCACCATGTCTTGTTTGCAATGCTTTGTAATGATTTGTATTAATTTAAAATATATGGGAACATTTTGTTCTCACAGTAGCAGCGATGTAAAGTCTCGTGAGTCACTCGGTTGGATGCTTTGACTTCTATGCACGACATCTTGTGTTTAGGAGAAACCTAACTCATAGACTAAGTTATAATCCCCCGTAAATTATATGCTTGATTTATGTACCCCCTTTAATCAGTAACAAACTTGTTTTGTATAATGAATCCTTGTATCATGAACTTGTAAAATCTTGGATTCAGTCACTATCATATCAAATGTATTCCGTAAATCCAAGACGTGGGGCCTCGGGTTGAACCAACCTTGTGCTACAATGTATAAACTTGAAAATGGTGGAGCCTTGCATTGTTGAATTTGAGAGTGGGCTAGTGTTGTAACCTGAATGAACACGTCAAACTTGGAGTTGTACAACAATGCATCAAATCAAAATTTACTTCAATCCAAGATTCAAGATGCCCAAAATCTCATGTTGCCTACAAGCTGCCAGTAATAAAATAACTTCCTCCCTTAAAAGCTAAGAGAACCAAAATGATAATGGTTCAATCCTCCTGGATAAGAATAAAGCCTTCCTTGAATTGATCCTGTGATGCATGACCTCGGTAAATAACGTCGCTTATACCTGAAGTCAATGTACCTACGCACCCTTGTTAGTCATAACACACGTACATACAAAGTAAAACAACGAGAAACACAAAAACGCGAGGAGGTGGGATCTTAAGGTCAAAAATTAGGGTGCAACACAAACAGATCAATATGAAGTAATTCTAGTGGTCTGGAAGTAGAAACAATATTTTTTTATTTAAAAGATGATTTTGAAAACTTCCCTTTTTGACATGCTTCACAAAGAGCATCTGAGGTGAACTTCAGATTAGGAAGTCCTCTGACAAGATTAAGTTTATTAATCTGAGATATACGTCTCATATTAATATGCCCCAATCTTCTGTGCCAGATCCATTGCCCCTCATTAACAGACAAGAGGCATTTAACATTCTGAATCTTAAGTTCTGAAAGATTTATTTTATAAATGTTGTTTTTCCTCTTTCCACTAAATAGGATAGAGCCATCCTTTTAACTAATAGCTTTACAACATTTTTGATTAAAGGTTATATCATAACCATTGTCACTTAATTGACTTATGGACAGTAAGTTATGCTTTAACCCTTCTACAAGTAAAACATTAGTAATAGAGGGAAGTTTACCATTTCCAATGTTGCCAGATCCAATGATCTTGCCCTTCTGATTCCCTCCAAATTTCACATCACCTCAAGATCTAAGCTCTAGACTTTGGAACACAGACCTTTCTCCTGTCATGTGTCACGAGCATCCAGAGTCCAGGTACCATGATTGGCGTCCTGACCTTGCTGCTAAGAACATCTGCAACATGAATTATTTTACTTTTAGGTACCCAGATCTTCTTGGGTCCTTTTGGGTTAGTTGTTCTGAAGGTTTGTCTAAACTTCTGTTTTTCAACATAAGGTTTATTCTGACTAGCCTTAGATTTAAACACATGAATATTCTTTTCAGAACGTGTTTGTTCAATATCATTCAAGTGACTAAATTTAAAGTGGGAATATAAAGGAGCTTTCTTGATGATAATTTTATCAACAGGTTTTGGATTTAAATCTTTTCCAGAGGAAGATTTATATCCAATTTCTTTTCTGTTATTTCTGCTAACTCCATAGATCATAGAAGCCATTTTGCTTTTGTCTATGCTTTTAGCAAGAAACTTCTGAAAGCTGTAGTCATATTTTTCCAAAATATTTTTGCATTCAGATTCAGTTTCAGAATCAAAGTTTTGTTGAGCTAATTCAGAATCATTTTTTAATTTTAAGTTCTTTTCATTTAGCTCAGCTACTTCCGATTTGAGAATATTATTCTCAGATACAAGATTGCTTTGACGCTTCTTGTATTTGAGCTTAATATTGTTATAGCTCTTCAGAACTTCTGATAACACTTTGATAAGTTCTTCTTTAGTGAGTTTATCCATTAACTCTTCAGCGTCAGAGTCAGATTCAGATCCTGAAGTTCCTTCCTCCTGATCTTCTATGTCTGCCATCAAAGCTACATTGGCACATTCCTCTTCTGACTCAGATTCAGATTCAAATGTATCTAAATCATCCCAGGTGGCCATTAGAACCTTTTTCTTCTTATCAGATTTTCTTTTAGGCTTTTCTTTCAGCACCTTTGGACATTCATTTTTGTAATGTCCAGATTCTTTACATTCATAACAAACAACCTCCTTTTTGCCAGATCTTCTGTGTCCAGAAGACTCTTTTCTTTGGTCAGGCTTCCTGAAGTTTCTGAACTTCTTTCCTTTATGCTTCCAGAGTTTGTTTATTCTTCTGGACAACATGGATAGTTCATCTTCATCTTCAGATGAGGATTCTTCAGAGCTTTCCTCTATTACCTGCAATGCTTTAGCATATTTATTAGATTTTAAAGCAATTGATTTACCTTTCTTTTGAGGTTCATCTTCCTCAAGTTCAATTTCATGACTTCTTAGTGAACTGATTAGTTCCTCCAAGGAGATCTTGTTCAGATCTTTAGCCATTTTCAGCGCAGTCACCATAGGTCTCCATCTGGTAGGTAAGCTTCTGATGATCTTTTTCACATGATCAGCAATAGAGTATCCTTTATCCAGAACCTTTAGTCCAGCTGTAAGTATTTGAAATCTGGAGAACATAGCTTCAACAGATTCAGAGTCTTCCATCTTGAAGGCTTCATACTTCTGGATTAGAGTCAGAGCCTTTGTTCCCTTGACTTGAGAGTTTCCCTCATGAGTCATTTTTAAGGACTTAAACATGTCAAATGCAGTTTCTCTATTTTTGATCTTTTCATATTCAGTGTGAGATATTGCATTTAACTATATTGTTCTGGCCTTGTGGTGATTTCTAAATTCCTTCTTTTGGGCTTCTGTCATATATTTTCTATCTACTTTCTTGCCATTCCCATCAATGGGATGAACTTATCCATCTATGACCAAATCCCATAAATCAGCATCATAACCAAGGAAAAAACATTCAATCCTGTCTTTCAATAATCAAATTTCTCCCCATCAAACATAGGGGTTTTTGTGTTGATTCTATCCCTTTCTTCATATTTGTTGTTAATGTTAGACATTGTATTATCAGCCATAGTAACAACCAAATATATATCAAAGTTTTTCTCACTGGATCTTTACTGTCACTGTGAAGTGGTAGCACACACAGAACCGGAGCTCTGATGCCAACTGAAGGTGAGAAAATACTTAGAAGGGGGGTTGAATAAGTATGAAGATAAAAACTTAGAAATAAAAACTCAAGTATTTTTATCCTGGTTCGTTAAACTCAACTACTCCAGTCCACCCTTCCTAGAGTGATTTGCCTTTCTCAATCAAGGACTTAATCCACTATTTAATCAACTGATTACAATAGTAAGCACTAAGAACAACTGTTCAAAGTCTTCTCAAGAACTACTGATCCTAATTGGATCTTCTTAAGGTTTTCTTACAATCAAATGTAATAACAAATACAAGTGTTTAAAATGCTTCTAATAAAGCTTTATCACAACTGTGATTTTGCACTTAATATTAAGAACAAAGAAATTAATTCTAGAAAGAATGTGAATTGTATGAGAGCTTTGGATATTGAATTCTTTTCAGGTAAAACGTCAACTGAAGAAGATGGTTGGAGGCTTTCTTTTATAGGCACATTGATCCAAGAGTATTTCACGTTGAGAAGAGTGCACCAAAAGGTCTGAGCCTTTTTGTCTTCACATTAAGTGACCTTTCCTAGAAGAAGAAAGCACAGAGAAATCCTTTTTGTCTGTGTTCTTGTGTCTAGCATAAATAAGGAAAGAGTCATTTGGATATTCCAACGGACATAATCTTTGAATTCTTCTTCATCAATTTTCAGCAATAATCATCAGAGTCTAATTTGATCAGAGCCTTCTGATGTTGATTAGAGTTTTGCTGAATCAGAGTCTTTGCAGTAGGTGTGTTTAGCGTGTATAAGTTCAGAGTATATTTGAGTCAGATCCTCAGTACTGGCAGCTTTAGTACTTTCAGAATCTTCTGTAGTAACTATGCTTGAAAACTCTTCATACAGAATTCTTCTTTGGTTCATATGCTTCTGACTTGCTTCAGATTCTTCTGGAGCTTCTGCTTCAGATCCTTCTGGAGGCTACACTCAGGATCTTCTGATGGCAGCGTTCAGAATCTTCTAATGAGTGCATCTGACGCTTCAGAGTCTAGCATATTTCTTATGTTCAGTTCTGATTTGCTTCTGGAGTGATAATTACTTTAATATCTACAGCAAACACTCTTAAGCAAATTTTAGAGTATATAATTCTTAATTACAAAATTTCATATTAGTTATCATCAAAACATAGAGATATTATTAAGAACCAATATGTGTTCTAACAGGATTGGGAATGGTAATTTCAGAAGATGGTTTAGGTGTTGGAATATGATTTGGAATAATAACTTCAGAGGAAACAGGGGGTTCTGGTTGGTTTACTTCAGAATTTCTGTGAGAGGGGGATACCAGAAAATCTGGGTGTATATCAGATTCTGATGAATTGGATGATGAGGTTGGAGTGTAAGAGGTAGAGGACACTTCAAAAACAGTTTTGAGAGGTGTAATGTTTAGAACCTCTGTCTCAGGAATATGGGTTTCAGATGGGTTAGATGTTTCTGATGGATTTTCATAATGTTTTGATGGTGGTTCAGATGTAGGTGGTTCTGATGTAATAGGATCAGATGTAACTTTTGCAGATCCAATAGGTTCAGATGTGGTTGATGGTGGTTTTTCTGGTTGTGGTTGTTTTTCTTGTTGTTGTGGTTGTGGTTCAGATTGTTTTTGTTGTTGATATTCAGATTCTTTTTCTTGTTGTGGTTCAGATTGTTTTTCTGGTTGTTGTGGTTGTTGTTCAGATTGTTCAGTATGTTTTTCTGTTTGAGGTTGTTTTTCTGATTGTTTTTGTTGTGGTACAGACTGTTTTGTTGATATTTCTGGTTGTGGAGTCTGATTTTGTGGTTTTGTTGTTGTTGGTTTTGGTGCAGATGATTGTGTAGTAGAAGGTTTTACAGGTGAGATGGAAACAGAATTAGATGATTTTTGTGGGGATGGAACAAATATATGAGATGGAGCAGGAACAGATTGTTTCTGAGTAGAAGGTGGTTTTGGAATAGACTTAAATGTTGACTCATTTACAACAGTATTATTGAAAGAAGATACAGAAGATTTGGTACCTTTAATCTTGATACGTTTTGCAGGAACAGAAGGAGTGTCTCCAGATGCTTTCCTCTTTATCAGCTTCTGAGGCTTGTCAGCAACTTTGGGCTTCTTCTGAACAGTCACATCTTCTGCTTCTAATTGACTTCTTTTTCTTGTGATCTCTTCTCCTCCATCAGGCATTGGTTCCCATGCTCTTTTCAGAATATCTGCAGGGATTGGGGTTCCATCTGCCTTGCAAGAATCTATGTATCTTACAATGATTTCCCTTGGTTCTTCAGCACAGAACAGAGGGTAATCTTCTACTGGGATTCTCTTCTGACTGAGTTCAGTGATATTCAGCTTCTTGGGTGCTGATGTGAGTTCTTCTACAATTTTAAGTCTCTGAAGACTTTTGGCATTCAGAGGCTTCCCAACAATAGACTCAAGTTCCTCCTTGACTCCAGCAGCATACAGAGCAGTTACCAATCCATTTTCTGTCAGAATATCTGAAATTAATCTTCCAAAAGGAATCCATGTTCTGATCTTTTGACCCTTGTCTTTCACAGATTCTCTGGAGGCATTTATATGATTCCATAAATGCATGAACAGAATGTAGGGAAGATCTACCTTGGTGCTCTGACTTAAGCAGTACATAAAGTAGAGCTGTTCATTGTTTACGTAATCTAGAGAGTTTGTAGACTTTCTGTGATGAATACATCCCATGAAAATCTTTGCCCAGATCTTTAGTCAGGCTTCAGATCTTTAAACTTATTAGAGGCCTGTCCAGCAGTCATGACTTCCTCATACACTTCTTCCATATCTACACGCCCAGCTGGCAGATGAGATACTTCATCAGTCTCCTCATATCCAATGAGTTTCCTGATCAGATCTTCTGTAATGATTATCTCTTTACCCAGAACAGAAGATAAGATAAACTTAGGGTATACAGCAGCATGGATCCAGAACTCTTTCACCAGATGGGGGTAAACTGGTCCAAAAAGTCTGTCAAAGTATTTTACCCATCCTTGAGCATCAATTATGGCACGAAACTCAAATCTATTTTCAGCCAGTGAATCAAATTCCACCATTGATTCACAGAGAACTTCCAGTTTGTCAACAGGTGTTAACAAAGTTCTTTTTGGTGTCGTATATGGAGTCACACCCATATTTGCAGAAGTAACTGCAGCCATGGTTGATTGAAACTGTGCAGCAGTGTATGATGAAGTTGCCATTGAAGATGAGTTTGTCAAACGTTTAGGGTTTTTGTGAAGAAAGAAAAGAAGACAGAAATGCATAAACGTTTTGAGATGTG
This sequence comes from Lathyrus sativus, assembly GCA_963859935.3. Taxonomy (NCBI): domain Eukaryota; kingdom Viridiplantae; phylum Streptophyta; class Magnoliopsida; order Fabales; family Fabaceae; genus Lathyrus; species Lathyrus sativus. The sequence continues at coordinate 669,013,517 of OZ012740.1, forward strand.
AAAAGTGTGAAAGTGGTAAGAGATGTGATATTTATAGTAAACACTTAGACATACAAACAGCCAGATAATGGCACGTTCACACATAGCATTTAATGAAAAAGAATAAAAATCATTTCAAGCATTAATTGATTCTGACAAATTGGGAGAAAATCAAGATTTTCACTATTCAAACTTCACCTCAAACGTCTCTTCAGTAGTGTACACACAACCTTTTCAGATTCAGAGTGACACGTGTTTGCTTGCATGTGCTTCTGAAATCTCTTGAGAAATGAAACGTTAACCAACGTTCAGATCCTCTGAGTATTGTTAGTTCAGATTTTTACACATAAAGTATTTTAAGGAAATGAAAATGATCAGATCAAATACTTCAGAGTATTAAACATTTTTGCATCTGTAAAATTTGCTTCTGACAAATATTATTCTGGACACAAATCCATACCAATATTTTTCAGAATAAATTTGAATCTATCTTCAACAAGGGGTTTTGTGAAAATATCTGCCCATTGATGATCTGTATCAACAAAGGCTAAATTTATAATTCCCTTCTGAACATAGTCTCTGATGAAATGATGCTTAATTTCTATATGTTTTGCCTTAGAGTGTAAAATGGGGTTTTTAGACAAACATATAGCAGAAGTATTATCACAGAATATAGAAATGTTACTTTCAAATATCTGATAGTCTTCTAGCTGACTTTTCATCCAGAGCATCTACGTGCTACATCCAGCAGCAGCAATATGTTCTGCCTCTGTGGTTGATAGTGCAATTGTGGGTTGCTTCTTGTTGTACCAAGAGATTAGATTTCTTCCTAGAAATTGACAACTTCCAGAAGTACTTTTTCTTTCCACTCTGTCTCCAGCGTAGTCAGCATCACAGAATCCAACTAATTTGAAATCGTTAGATTTTCTGTAACACAAACCCACATTAGAAGTACCTTTCAGATACCTTAGAATCCTCTTGACAGCTGTCAAGTGTGATTCTCTAGGATCTGATTGGAATCTAGCACACAAGCATACACTGAACAATATGTCAGGTCTAGAAGCAGTTAAGTAAAGAAGAGATCCTATCATACCTCTGTAGAGTTTTTGATCTACTTTCTTACTTACCTCTTCCTTACCTAGTGAACTAGTTGGATGCATGGGAGTCTTTGCCAGCTTACTATCAGTCATGTTAAATTTCTTCAGAAGTTCTTTAACATATTTGGTCTGATGTATGTAAGTGCACTCTGGAGTTTGGTTGACTTGAATTCCCAGAAAGAATCTCAATTCTCCCATCATGCTCATTTCAAATTCTGCCTGCATACATTGAGAAAACTCATTTCCCAGCATAGTATTGGTAGATCCAAATATTATATCATCCACATATATTTGACAAATTATAAGATATTTCTTAAATGATTTACAAAAGAGTGTTGTGTCCACTTTGCCTCTGATGAAATTTTTCTCCAGAAGAAAATTGCTCAATCTCTCATACCAAGCTCTGGGAGCTTGTTTTAAACCATACATAGATTTCTTTAGTTTGAAAACATGATCTGGAAATTTTTCACTCTCAAAACCAGGAGGCTGGTGGACATAAACTTATTCTTCTATAATACCATTTAGAAAGGCACTTTTAACATCCATCTGATACAGAGTGATGTTATTCTGTGCAGCAAATGAAATAAGAAGGCGTATAGATCCTAACCTTGCCACTGAAGCATAAGTTTCAGTATAATCAATACCTTCTTGTTGAATGTACCCTTGAGCAACAAGCCTTGCCTTATTTCTTTCAACTTCTCCTTTCTCATTAAGCTTATTTCTGAAGACCCATTTAGTTACAATTATATTGAATCCTTTTGGTCTTTGAACTAAATCCCACACATCATTTTTGGTGAATTTATTTAGCTCTTCTTGCATGGCAATAATCCAATCATTGTCTTGCAGAGCTTCATTTACAGAAGTTGGTTCAATTATTGACACCAGTCCAAATAATGATGCTTCATATGATCTGAGAAAGGATCTTGTTTTGATATGGTCATCCTTCTTTCCAATTATAACATTCTCTGGATGAGAAGCTTTGATTCTGGAAGATGATCCTCTAACAGTTGATTCTTCAAAAATGTTTAAATTGTTCATCTGAGAAGTTAAAGGAATGGCATTTGGCGTTGCTTCTGGTTCATTCACTTGAGCTTTGTCTGCCTCTGAGCCTTCAGTGTCTGTGAAGACTACTTCTCTATCTGCAGAGTTTTCAGACTGCTTTGGCTTTTTAATGCCAAGCTTATCATCAAATCTAACATGAATAGATTCTTCCACAATCTGTGTCTCAGTGTTGTATACTCTGTAGCCTTTAGAGCGTTCAGAATATCCAAGCATGAAACACCTTTGTGCTTTGGAATCAAACTTGTTCTGATTTTCTTTAGTGTTTAACATATAGCAAATACATCCAAAAGGATGAAAATATGAAATGTTGGGATTTCTGTTCTTCCACAGTTCATATGGAGTCTTCTCCAGAAGAGGTCTTACAGACACTCTGTTCTGAATGTAACAGGCTGTGTTGATTGCTTCTGCCCAAAAGTGATTTGCCAGATTAGTCTCATTGATCATGGTTCTGGCCATTTCTTGCAGAGTTCTATTTTTCCTCTCTACAACTCCATTTTGTTGTGGAGTTCTAGGACAGGAAAAATCATGAGCAATGCCATTTTCATTGAAATATTTTTCAAAATATTTATTTTCAAATTCACCACCATGATCACTTCTGACTTTTATAATTTTGAAATCTTTTTCATTCTGGACTTGTTTACAGAAGTCAAAGAACATAGAATGTGACTCATCCTTGTGTTTTAAGAAATTTACCCATGTCCATCTACTATAGTCATCAACAATGACTAATCCATACTTCTTGCCTATGATGGATGCAGTTTTCACTGGTCCAAACAGATCAATATGAAGTAATTCTAGTGGTCTGGAAGTAGAAACAACATTTTTTGATTTAAAAGATGATTTTGAAAACTTCCCTTTTTGACATGCTTCACAAAGAGCATCTGAGGTGAACTTCAGATTAGGAAGTCCTCTGACAAGATTAAGTTTATTAATTTGAGATATACGTCTCATATTAATATGCCCCAATCTTCTGTGCCAGACCCATTGCTCCTCATTAACAGACAAGAGGCATTTAACATTCTGAACCTTAAGTTCTGAAAGATTTATTTTATAAATGTTGTTTTTCCTCTTTCCACTAAATAGGATAGAGCCATCCTTTTGACTAATAGCTTTACAACATTTTTTATTAAAGGTTATATCATAACCATTGTCACTTAATTGACTTATGGACAATAAGTTATGTTTTAATCCTTCTACAAGTAAAACATTAGTAATAGAGGGAAGTTTACCATTTCCATTAGTGCCAGATCCAATGATCTTGCCCTTCTGATTCCCTTCAAATTTCACATCACCTCCAAATCTAAGCTCCAGACTTTGGAACATAGACCATTCTCCTATCATGTGTCGCGAGCATCCAGAGTCCAGGTACCATGATTGGCGTCCTGACCTTGCTGCTAAGAACATCTGCAACAGGAATTATTTTACTTTTAGGTACCCATATCTTCTTGGGTCCTTTTGGGTTAGTTGTTCTGAAGGTTTGTCTAAGCTTCTGTTTTTCAACATAAGGTTTATTCTGACTAGCCTTAGATTTAAACACATGAATATTCTTTTCAGAACGTGTTTGTTCAATATCATTCAAGTGACCAAATTTAAAGTGGGAATATAAAGGAGTCTTCTTGATGATAATTTTGTCAACAGGTTTTGGATTTAAATCCTTTCCAGAGGAAGATTTATATCCAATTCCTTTTCTGTTATTTCTGCTAGCTCCATAGATCATAGAAACCATTTTGCTTCTGTCTATGCTTTTAGCAAGAAACTTCTGAAAGCTGTAATCATATTTTTCCAAAATATTTTTGCATTCAGATTTAGTTTCAGAATCAGAGTTTTGTTGAGCTAATTCAGAATCATTTTTCAATTTTAAGTTCTTTTCATTTAGCTCAGCTACTTCTGATTTGAGAATATTATTCTCAGATACAAGATTGCTTTGACGCTTCTTGTATTTGAGCTTAATATTGTTATAGCTCTTCAGAACTTTTGATAACACTTTGATAAGTTCTTCTTTAATGAGTTTTGCCATTACCTCTTCAGCGTCAGAGTCAGATTCAGAGTCAGATTCAGATCCTGAAGTTCCTTCCTCCTGATCTTCTATGTCTGCCATCAATGCTACATTGGCACGTTCCTCTTCTGACTCAGATTCAGATTCAGATGTATCTGAATCATCCCAGGTGGCCATTAGAACCTTCTTCTTCTTATCAAATTTTATTTTAGGCTTTTCTTTCAACACCTTTGGACATTCATTTTTGTAATGTCCAGGTTCTTTATATTCATAACAGACAACCTCCTTTTTGCCCGATCTTCTGTGTCCAGAAGATTCTTTTCTTTGGTCAGGCTTCCTGAAGTTTTTGAACTTCTTTCCTTTATGCTTCCAGAGTTTGTTTATTCTTCTAGACAGCATGGATAGTTCATCTTCATCTTCAGATGAGGATTCTTCAGAGCTTTCCTCTATCACCTGCAATTCTTTAGCAGATTTATTAGATTTTAAAGCAATTGATTTACCTTTCTTTTGAGGTTCATCTTCCTCAAGTTCAATTTCATGACTCCTTAGTGAACTGATTAGTTCCTCCAAGGAGATCTTGTTCAGATCTTTAGCCATTTTCAGCGCAGTCACCATAGGTCTCCATCTGGTAGGTAAGCTTCTGATGATCTTTTTCACATGATCAGCAGTAGAGTATCCTTTATCCAGAACCTTTAGTACAGCTGTAAGTATTTGAAATCTTGAGAACATAGCTTCAACAGATTCAGAGTCTTCCATCTTGAAGGCTTCATACTTCTGGATTAGAGCCAGAGCCTTTATTTCCTTGACTTGAGAGTTACCCTCATGAGTCATCTTTAAGGACTCAAACATGTCAAATGCAGTTTCTCAATTTGTGATCTTTTCATACTCAGTGTGAGATATTGCATTTAACAATATTGTTCTGGCCTTATGGTGATTTCTAAATTCCTTCTTATGGGCTTCTGTCATAGATTTTCTATCTACTTTCTTGCCATTCCCATCAATTGTATGAACATATCCATCTATGACCAAATCCCATAAATCAACATCGTATCTAAGGAAAAAACTTTCAATCCTGTCTTTCCAATAATCAAATTTCTTCCCATCAAACATAGGGGGTTTAGTGTTGATTCTGTCCCTTTCTTCATATTTGTTGTTAATGTTAGACATTGAATTATCAGCCATAGTAACAACCAAATATATATCAAAGTTTTTCTCACTGGATCTTTATTGTCACTGTGAAGTGGTAGCACACACAGAACCGGAGCTCTGATGCCAACTGAAGGTGAGAAAATACTTAGAAGGGGAGTTGAATAAGTATGAAGATAAAAACAGAAATAAAAACTCAAGTATTTTTATCCTGGTTCGTTGAACTCAACTACTCCAGTCCACCCTTCCTAGAGTGATTTGCCTTTCTCAAACAAGGACTTAATCCACTATTTAATCAACTGATTACAATAGTAAGCACTAAGAAGAACTGTTCAAAGTCTTCTCAAGAACTACTGATCCTAACTGGATCTTCTTAAGGTTTTCTTACAATCAAATGTAATAACAAATACAAGTGTTTAAAATGCTTCTAATAAAGCTTTATCACAACTGTGATTTTTCACTTAATATTAAGAACAAAGAAATTAATTCTAGAAAGAATGTGAATTGTATGAGAGCTTTGGATATTGAATTCTTTTCAGGTAAAACGTCAACTGAAGAAGATGGGTGGAGACTTCCTTTTATAGGCACAGTGGTCCAAGAGCTTTTCACGTTGAGAAGTGTGTACCAAAAGGTCTGAGCCTTTTTGTCTTCACATCAAGTGACCTTTCCTAGAATAAGAAAGCACAGAGAAATCCTTTTTGTCTGTGTTCTTATGTCTAGCATAAATAAGGAAAGAGTCGTTTGGATATTCCAACGGACATAATCTTTGAATTCTTCTTCACCAATTTTCAGCAAGAATCATCAGAGTCTAATTTGATCAGAGCCTTCTGATGTTGATCATAGCTTTGCTGAATCAGAGTCTTTGCAGCAGGTATGCTTTTAGCGTGTACAAGTTCAGAGCATATTTGAGTCAGATCCTCAGTACTGGCAGCTTTAGTACTTTCAGAATCTTCTGTAGTAACTATGCTTGAAAACTCTTCATACATAATTCTTCTTTGGTTCAGATGCTTCTGACTTGCTTCAGATTCTTCTGGAGCTTCTGCTTCAGATCCTTCTGGAGACAGCGCTCAGGATCTTCTGATGGCAGCGTTCAGAATCTTCTAATGAGTGCATCTGATGCTTCAGAGTCTAGCATATTTCTTATGTTCAGTTCTGATTTGCTTCTGGAGTGATAATTACTTTAATATCTACAGCAAACACTCTTAAGCAAATTTTAGAGTATATAATTCTTAATTACAAAATTTCATAATAGTTATCATCAAAACATAGAGATATTATTAAGAACCAATCTGTGTTCTAATAAGTAATTCTTGGCAGGTTGGATTTTGATCCTCAGCAGAGCAGGTTCTTCCTTAGTGAAGTTGTCACTTTTAGGTGAGCATTTTGTGAGCCATTCAGGGATGCTTTCTTTCAGCAGGACGTGCTGTGAATCTTATGATGTGTTGGTTATCCCCTACAGAGTTGATTAATTCCCTGATAGGGTGGTTTTATTTTCGACGTCTGGTTGTCTATCCGAGTTCCTTTTTCCCCAGAGAGTCGTATTCTGGAAGGTCGTTCAGGGCATTGTTGTTTTATCTCCCCGGTAGATTTGTCTATTCCCCAGAAGAGTTTGTATTATGGAAGGACATTCATGGCATTTTCCTCAGCAGGTTTTGATGTGAATCCCCATCTGAGATAGCCGTCCAGGGCTCGTTTCCCAAGTTAAGTCCAATTGTTATTGGCATGTTGCACCTCCCCAGCAGGGTGGTTTTTTTCTCGTCAGCATTTATTTTGCTGATTTGGTTCCGTTGCATTTGCATCCTGTGCATAGCATCCTCCAAATTCATAGCATTTCCATTTCGTATGGAGCATTACGCCATTTTTAAACATGTGCATGTGAAACATAAGCCATGTTGTTACCTTTTTGTTTTCAGGTGTGTATCTCCGGTATATGACTGTTATCTTTGCCCGCGTGGTATCCAGACCCCGGCAAATGTGGTTGATTTACTCTGCCCTTGTGGTATCTAGACTATGGCAGTTTGTATCATGTTCTTTGTGATATCTAGATCACGACAGATGTTGTTATGCTCCTTTGCCTGTATGGTGTCCAGACCATGGCAGTTTCCGTTAGCCCGTGTGGTATCCAGATCCTGGCTTACGCTTTCCCCAGTAATGTTGCCCGACTTCGGTCAAAGCTCATATGGTATCCAGACCTTAATGAGTGTGATGTTGGTTTACTTTGCTAGCGTGGTATTTATAATTGACCCAACTAGTCCTTCAATAGTTTAAACTCTGCCCTTGTAACAACCAAGTTCTGCTCTTCTGAGCTCATGATCCTGAAGCTGATTCAAGTCCAATGTGAATGACGGGAAATCAACTGATGAAGCAGGAAAAAGATGGGTGAGCTCCCTGTTCCGGCTGAGGATGAATATGCAAAATGAGATGAAAATGCAATACAATGCAAACATGCAAAATGCTAGTGCACACACAAGGGATCAAGATAATTGTGCTTGCTGACTGTGAAGAACCAAAATTCTACCTTGACAAGGACATAACACTGCTCTGATAGGAATTAACTGATACCAATAATTCCAATTCAAACTGTAGAGAAAACCGGGTAATCTGAAGGCAAAGGTTTCCTGCATAACCCCAGTCCCACTCACAGGTATGAACCTAATCCACTGATAAAGGTACGACATCCTATGCGTTCCTCAGCGTCATAGACTTTCAAGAAATGATGATACGTTCACCATTTCTGGTTTAACATCACCACCTCCTGAAGAGGCCTCACTTATCTGAGTCACAAATGATCGGTCCCCAGAGTCGACAACTCTCAAGTCTAAAATCCCCTCAAGCCCAAAGGGCTGGAAAAGAAGTCATCCAAGAGAATCTCGTCTGAGCGCGGATTTTGCGGGACACTAGTACATGCAAAGCATGCACGCCCCCACTAATCTCCACTCTAATGTTATGTTTTCTCTCAAGCCTGGGTCTGGTTTCTCACTCATCAGAATCAACCCCCTCTTACAACAACACAACAATGATATAATATAATGCTGAAAATTAAAATGTGGGAAAGTAAAGCTAAAGTACAACAGACATGTACAAAACCCAGAAAGATAAACACACAAATGCTAAGATTGACTCGCGTAGGGAACAACCAGAGATTCTGGGTTCGATCCCCAATAGAGTCGCCAGCTGTCGCTACTGCAAAAAAAGGTGTCGGCAAAGACATAAGAGTCGCCACCTATCGTTATTTATCCCAAAGGAGGGAAAGGAAACGATCGGAAAAACCTAGCGAAATGGGATAAGATCGGTCATCGCAACCAAATCTCGGATTCAGGAGTCGATTACGCAAGGGGAAGGTATTAGCACCCCTCACGTCTTTTGTACTCAACGGGATCCACACTTGTGTTGTTTATCTGACGGGTTGTTTAACTATCTACCTACGAGGTCTGGTTTAAAAGAGAAAAGAATGACTCGGCAAAGCATCGCAGCTTCGTGCCTACGTATTCCCATCTGGTACGAGAAATCATAGTCAACGTAGTTCGGCTAACTACGGGTGATGGGGGAAGGTTGATCGCCAAGACATCGCATCTTGTGCCTACGTACTCTCAACAGGTATGAGAGATCAGAGCGAACGTAGTTCGGGATAAAACGGAACACATGTTTGTTCGTCTATTTTTACCCGAGTAAGGTTAAACTACAATTCCAGCAGTTAGGGACAACGCCTGTTTGCGGTAGAACCGAAGCTTAACAACACTCTTTTCATCAGAAAAGGTTTTCCTGGATTACTGAGCCACACAAGGCAAAAGGAGTTTGATGTTTGTTTTGTCTTTTATCAGAAAGAAGTGTTTTTCATGAATGTTTGTAATTCATACTGCACTAGAGACTATGACTTAGGAGTGAATGCGTTGCATGTCACCTAAAGGGTACCACACTAAACATCCTGGAGATTGAAGGGAAGTCCTTCAACAACCATTTCCTAAGTAGCTTAAGGCTCGTAACGTACGGTACTCATTAGCCTTTATTATGTGTTTTACTGTTGTTTGAAGATGAGAAGGAGAAGAAGGAATTCTAAAGGGGGACTATCAAGAACCTACTGTTGTCATGCAGTATGGCCCTAATGTTGAGGTTTGAAGGGGGATCTATCCTATATGTTGTCATGCAAAGGTTTCATCCTAAAGTTATATCATCACTCCTTAAACAAGGAAGTGAGAGTCCTAAGAGAACATGCCAAAGGGAAAGCAAAACAAAGCTATCAAGCAAGTGAAATAAGAATGCGAACGAATGCATATGCAATGCGGCAGTACAAGCAAGGGAGACAAGCTCAACCTTCAATGAAAACATGGGCAATTACAAAAGGAAAATAACAAACAAGCAAAGGGAGACAAGCTCGACCTTTAATGCAATCATGCGCCTAAACAAAAGTATCTACTCATGCAAGTCTATCCTAATGCACCACAGCAAACAGGCAATCAATCAAGGAGTCAATCATGAAACTACTCCGTCAGGAGAGAGGGTAAACAAAATGAGCAACATGGAAGTCATCCCAATACTACATCATGTTGGATGTGTATCAACACAAGATTATTGAAAGGATGATGGGAAGCATGGTGTATAGCAAAGGTATCCACCATGGCACTCAACCAATCATCTCAAAGATTGTATCCTCAAGGGTTTTACCATTCATGGTATGCCTTTAGTCCTTCCAAAGAAAGGACTAGGCTCACACAAAGGAACCCTAAATAATAGGATAGAGTAATGAGAGAAGGAATTGCAAGCAAGGCAAAGCAAAGCACCTAAGGAGGGGAAATCAACCACCTAAAGCCTCTAAAGAAACCCTAATAGTTAAGCTCTAAACGAAGGCCATCCAAAGGGAGCTAATAACATGTTAAAGGCTTAGGAATCATCCTACAGAGGTTTCAACCTATTCACCATGGTATCGTGTAGATATTAGAGGCCTAGGATTTGCAAAAGGTCACTTAAAGTGCAAACTAGGTGGAATGTTAAGTTGGGATCACCCTAAAACCAGCCATCAAGCAAAAAATGGGAAAAATAGTAAATCACTCCTAAAAAATCTAGTAAAAATTCTAAAGGATAATAAGGATATTAGGAAGCTACAGTTAAAATCTTAAGTCAAGATTCCAAGCCTAGAGGTGTCAACCAGGGGCAAAACCATTAAAGGTGCTAGGAAGGGAACAGATGGGAAAGGTGTTAAAGACCTAACTCAAAACCTATTCAAAAGGGACTTAAAAATCTGGATAAAAATACCTAAGGGTCACCTAAGGTGTCTAAAAACATCCTACCAAAAATTAGGAATTTTTCCTAAGCATTGCATAAAGAATAAAATCCAACAAGTAATCATACCAGTTTTCACAATTCAAGAAATAACCAAACATGGAAAAATCCAATTAAATTGAGAAACAGCTCTAAAAATAATCCAATAACATGTAAAATCATTCAAAACATTAAGGAATCAGAGGCAAAAAGTTCAAGAATTATGGATGTATTTCACTATTTTAAATGGATTAAAACAATCATGCTTCAAAACATAAAAATAAGAAGAAGAGATGAAAATGATTGAAAGCGCGTAACATGAAAAATGCAAAGAGGGATGAAAAGGTGTGTGGGGCAGCGGCCGCCACAAGCGCGTCTCAACCTCAATGGCGATACAAGAACGATGCAAATAACGGAAAGGAATGCAAGAAGCGAAAGCAAATGAACACGCAAACAAAAGCTCACTTTGAACCACATGTACAAATATTCATTCAAGTGGAACATGGACACACGCGTGTTGACAAAATCATGATTAATCAACCATAAACAGTGACAAATAACCAAAATAATTCAATCCCAATGCATCTCACTGATCTATGATGATTCGGATCGAATCGGTATACAAACATGCAAGTAAAACTGCAAATATGACATTCTGGTTTAGTGTTAATCGGTTAACACCCTGGGTTAACCGGTTAACCTATTGAAAATGAGTGAAAAATCTGGAAATTTACATATGTTAATCGGTTAACACCAGGCGTTAACCGGTTAACACTATTAACGTTTGAAAAATGTTTGAAAATTTGAACTGGTTAACCGGTTAACCATATGTGTTAACCGGTTAACACTGCACCAGAAGCCAAAAATAACAGCAGAAAATCACTTCCAGCACAAAACAACTTATTCAAGAATTCAAAAGATCAACCTATCATTTAAGCATGAAATGAACAACAGAAAACGAGGATTCAACAACATGGATACACAAACACACAGCACATCATAATCCGAACGGATCGAAATCAACGAAATTCAATTGAATATGAAGATGAACATGGTAAACATGCAATTAAGCTCGAAAGTTAAATCAAATCGGAAAGCCAACCTACGAATCGGAGGATTGATCCGGTAATTGTTGATTAACTGAATTTGAGCAGCAGAGAACTTCAAGATTAAGCAGAAAACTTTAAGATCCATAATAATTCTTGCAAGAAGGATGAAGATCAAACACTTCGAAACTGAATTGCTCCGAATAAGTGCTTCCAACTTAAGCTCCAAAATCAGACTTCAATTTGCACGAAAATTAATTACGAAACTTGATCCGATGATGATGATAAGTGGAGGTTTATGCTCAAGATGCCATTGATTAATGAAAAATCAATGGATCCAATGATGAGGAGCTTTGAGTGAGGGTTTGGGGAATGAAGAAGTTGAGAGAATTGAGAGAGAATTCAATGCAATTTTGAAAGTGAATTTGGAATTATGAGTCACTAGTCCTTTGAGGTTTGGAGTGGATTGCTTATATAGATGATAGGCTTGGATTCAAATGAGGTATGGAGGGAGGTTTGGAAAATATGGAATGGAGTTAGGTATGGAAACTGAAATAACCAACTTGAGAAGGTTCTAGATCCTTGAATGCAAAATGGAACTTTCCAAATGATCAAAATTGAACCCCAATGCATCTCCCTTGAGAATTCACGTACAGGGCAAAATTTACACTTGTTAACCAGTTAACGGTATGTGTTAATCGGTTAACACTGTTAAAACTTGCAAAATTAGCCTGATTTCCCTTCTGTTAATCAGTTAACAGTATGTGTTAACCGGTTAACACCTTCAAAATTTGAATTTGGCGCCTTTTGGAGGGAAATATGTCCGTTTGCCCGGTTTTCAGCCGTTGGGGAGCTCTGTTCAGCTTCTGACACTTGTTCTTGAATGTCGTAACCATGAGAATGCTTGAGGTAGCCTGTATGCTGTTTTCTGGCCTGAAATTACCCTGCAAAACATAATAGAATTGGTTGTTCGACCGCCGGACAAAATAAATGCCAGGGCCTCTGTTGTTCTCTGTTCGATCTCTTGTACTAAAAAATGAGCACTGGGCCACAGGAAAGCCTTGATCCCCTGCTTCGAGAACACATGCTATGCGATGCAAATGCTATGAAATGCAAATGAAACAAAAGCTAGATGAAGAAAAAGGTTAGGAAAATTTTGGGGTGCAACACATAATTCATGTAAGGAATCAGATTAGGCTGGCGAGTTTCCCATTATCCTTTGATCTGGTTAGCAACTAGCGCTGAATCGCCATATACATCGAGATTCTTGATTCTTAGATCAATAGCTTCTTCCAGGCCCATGATACACGCTTCATATTCGGCTTCATTGTTGGTGCAAGGAAAATTTAACCTGGCAGTGAAAGGAATATGAGATCCATAAGGAGTTGTGATAATTGCCCCAATTCCACTACCATACGAGTTAACTGCGCCGTAAAATATCATCTGCCATTGAGAACCTTTCGCGGGACCTTCACCATGCAACGACTCATCACAATCTTTCATCTTTAAAAGCATGATATCTTCGTCAGGAAATTCAAATTTCATTGGTTGATAATCATCAATCGGCTGCTCAGCAAGGTATTCTGACAGAACACTTCCCTTGATGGCCTTCTGGGAAACATACTGGATATCATACTCTGTCAGTACCATCTGCCATCTTGCAATTCTTCCTGAAAGCGCTTGCTTCTCAAAGACATATTTAATCGGATCCATCTTTGAAATCAGTATGGTTGTATGATTCAGCATGTACTGTCTTAAACGTTTGGTAGCCCAAGCGAGTGCGCAACACGTTTTTTCAAGCATTGAGTAATGGGACTCACAGTCTGTAAACGTTTTACTCAAATAGCAAATCACATGCTCTTTTCTTCCAGTCCCGTCGTGCTGACCGATAACACAACCCATACTGTTCTCAAGAATCGTTAAGTACATTATCAATGGTCTTCCAGCTACTAGAGGTATCAGTATCGGAGGTTCCTGCAAATACTCTTTTATTTTTTTGAATGCTTTTTGACAATTTTCATTCCAGGCGACTGCCTGATCTTTTTTCAACAATTTGAACATTGGTTCTCACGTGGCTGTGAGGTGAGATATGAATCGTGCAATGTAGTTCAATCTCCCCAAGAAACCACGAACCTCTTTTTCTGTTTTCGGCGCTGGCATATCTTGTATAGCTTTTATTTTTGCAGGATCGGCCTTGATTCCTTTTTCACTAACGATAAACCCCAATAACTTTCCGGACCGAACTCCAAAAGTGCACTTATTTGGATTCAACCTCAACCTGAATTTCCTGAGCCTTTCAAACAGCTTCAACAGATTGACCAAATGCTCCTCCTCCATTTGGGACTTAGCAATCATGTCATCAACATATACTTTAATCTCATGATGAATCATATCATGAAAGAGAGTCACCATAGCCCACTGGTAGGTTGCCCCTGCGTTTTTCAACCCAAAAGGCATCACCTTGTAACAAAACGTCACCCATGGCGTGATAAACGTCGTTTTCTCAATATCCTCCGGTGCCATTTTGATCTGATTATAGCCCGAAAAACCGTCCATGAAGGAAAACATGGAAAACTTAGCAGTATTATCAACTAACACGTCAATGTGAGGGAGCGAGAAATCATCCTTTGGGCTCGCCTTATTCAAATCTCTATAATCAACACACATCCGCATCTTACTGTCTTTCTTTGGTACAGGTACGATGTTGGCGACCCACAGAAGGTAAGTTGTCACAACTAAAAATTCTGCGTCCAACTGCTTCTGGATTTCCTCTTTGATTTTTACAGCCATGTCTGGTCTTGTCCTTCTAAGCTTTTGCTTGACCGGCTGACACTCTTCACGCAGCGGCAACTGATGGACCACAATGTCAGTATCAAGCCCGAGCATGTCTTCGTACGACCAAGCAAAGATGTCACTATACTCTCGAAGCATCTCAATCAGCCTTTGCTTGACGTCATTCTGCAGCACAACCCTATTCTGATATTTCTGACAACTTCTTCAGAACCCAAATTGATGACCTCAATCTCTTCCTAATGAGGTAGAATGATCTCCTCTTCTTGTTTCAAGAGTCTAGCTAGTTCTTCTGGCACGTCTTCATCCTCATCAATCTTTTCTTCAGTTTGAAATATCGGGTGATCAAAGTCGAAGCGAGTCATAGGAGGTTCTGAATCGGTGTCATCTGCAATGTGAATCCTGCAATAAAAATGGTTAAATGCTTCAAATGACATGCAAAAATAAGCATAAAACCACATTTTCATTTTATTGTTGAAAACAAAAATAAGAAAGACAAAGATCACAAAATTTGAATGATAAAAACGCCTTTTGATTAATTGATAGAACAATGTTCAAACATAAACAAGTAAGCCCTGAAACAGAATACCGTCATGCTTCGGGTATAACATAGAGTTATACAATAATCGAAAAAACAAAGCATTACTGTTCAGTTGTCACTTGGACAAATTCCTCAATAGACCAGTTGCACAGATTCTGTCCTGGAGTGCAAGGCTTGATCCAAGCATCCATATCGCAATCACTGTCCCCAGCTTCATCATAAGAGATGGCATTGATCTGCTCAAAGATAACACCCCCACTGGTAAACCTGACGGGTCCCTTGTAGCGCAGCGCGCCCTGTGAAGATGACGAAGATGATGGGTGGTACCCTAGACCAAACTTGTCCTGCTTCTGAGGTATGTCTAGCACTTTCCCCCATCCTTTCGATGCCCCGGTCTGCACTACTGCTTGGGCTTCTTTGAATGATGACATGGCCACTTCCGACGCTTTGCTCACCACTGGAGATTTGTCCTTGACCTGAACAGCTTCGAAGCCATGACACAGGGTCTCATGAATTTCTCCGTCTACCTCAACATATTTGAAAGAAGACAGATGACTAATCCTAATGTCCTTCTCTCCACAGACTGTCACAACACTTCCTCCAACCATATATTTAAGCTTTTGATGCAACGTGGATGTAACCGCTCCAGCCGAGTGAATCCACTGACGGCCCAACAAACAGCTGTAAGCAGGCTGTATGTCCATAATATAAAACACTGCATCAAATACCTCCGGGCCCACCTGAATAGGAAACGTTATCTCCCCAAAAATAGATCTTCGGGTTCCATCAAAAGCATGTACAACCAAATCACTTGGTGTGTAATAAAGGCCCTGATGATCTATCTTCATTAGTGCTTTCTTTGGAAGTACGTTCAGAGATGACCCTGTATCAACAAGGACATGTGACATAACCGCTCCCCGACACTCAATTGAAATGTGCAACGCCAAATTGTGGTTTCTGCCCTTGGGCGTCAAGTCCAAATCCGTAAAGCCGAGACCATTCCCTGCATTCACGTGCGCCACAACCCCTTCGAGTTGGTTAACCAATATTTCTTGTGAAACGTAAGCAGTATTTAAAATCCTCAACAACGCATTCCAATGCGCCTCCGAACATAACATCAGTGATAGTATAGAGATCTTGGAAGGAGTTTGATGCAAGTGATCGACTATCTTATAGTCACTTTTATGAATCATCTTCATGAACTCTTCCACATCTTTCGTCAAAGATTCCTTCTCGCCAGCCAGAGAAGTTTCTTTCACCATCTTACCTTTCCCTTTATCAGCTTTCTCAGCCACCAACTCGGGCGATGAAAAGAATCTGCCACTTCTGGTGATTCCTCCGGCTCCCACCAGATTATCCACCGAGTCCACGGGTGTACTCTTCAATTCTACCTTCTGTCCATTGCAATATACCTCCGCTCCGTAATTCCACGGGATAGCTTTGGTACTCTCGTATGGTACAGAACCTGCTTTGGTGATAGTGATTGTCGGTGGCCTAGAAGGCGTTGAGATAGTAATGGTCTTATATGGGATCGAAATCGTCACGATTTCATCCCGTTCTTCCTCTATTACCTCAACAGGCTTCCTCTCAGTAGTCCGGTCAAACTGTAACACTCCATCATCCATCATGCTTTGGATACATCTTTTCAAATCATCATATCCCTCAGGATGGTTTAAACAGTCAGCTGAATCTTCGTTACAACCCGGGAACACACCCCCTTTTAGCAATTTATCCTTCACAAAACTCAAAGGCGTCTTTAGCTCATTGACATCAGTCACTAGATCTAGACCTTCATCTATCAGAATAGCACCAACCCTAGCCTGCCCATGGTTTGGCATAGGGTTCTGCACAACATTAGGCGTGTCATGAGAAAAGTTAATTGCTTTGCTGTCAATCAAATCTTGCACTTTATGTTTGAACGCCTTGCAATTATCAATGGTATGACCAGGTGCTCCGGAGTGGAACTCACAATGAGCGCTCGCATCGTAGCCGGGTGGAGGCGCACCTGTCAATGGAGCCATAGTCCTCTTGTGAATAAGCTGCAATTGTAACAAAGTTTGAAGAATCTGAGAATACGACATCGATGACGCGTCGAATACTCTTTACTGTCGGGCCCCGATTCTAGAATCGTCGTTGAGCTTGATTCTGATTCTAATTATGTTGTGGTTGTTGTTGTTGTTGTTGTGGAACAACGGGAATTGTTATACTGGCAACCTGAGGTTGCTGACGATTTTACACTAGTCTTTGATATCTATTCCCTCGAGAATTGGACACTGAGTTAGCTTCTCCATCACGCTTCTTGTTACCGAACACTTTCTTTCCGCCTCCTCCAGCTGAGGGCACTTTGCTTGCATGAATCTTTCCAAGTTTTATACCATTCTCTACTTTTTCTCCAGTCATTATCAAGTCAGAGAAACTACCCGGCATACTACTGATGAGCTTCTCGTAGTATACCCCAGGAAA
The DNA here is from genome assembly GCA_963859935.3 of Lathyrus sativus. Classification (NCBI taxonomy): domain Eukaryota; kingdom Viridiplantae; phylum Streptophyta; class Magnoliopsida; order Fabales; family Fabaceae; genus Lathyrus; species Lathyrus sativus. Next base: position 669,030,893 of record OZ012740.1, read on the forward strand.
AGTAGCGACAAACATGTCAATCAGCTCACGCTCCACCATCGGAGGTTGTACTCTTGCATCCAATTCGCGCCACCTTTGGGCGTATTCCTTGAAGCATTCATTGTTTTTCTGGGAGAGATTTTGCATCTGAACCCTGTTGGGAGCAAGGTCGCTGTTGTATTGATAATGTTTCACGAACGCCTCAGCTAAGTCCTTCCAGCTACGGATATTAATAGGCTTCAAGCCCATGTACCACTCAAGTGAAGGACCAAACAAGCTGTCTTGAAAGAAGTGCATTAACAGCTTTTCGTCGTCTGAGTAGGCAGACATTTTCCGGTAATACGAGCGTAGATGAACTCTAGGACATGTAGTACCCTTATACTTGTCAAAGTCAGGGACTTTGAACTTCAACGAAACTTTTAGGTCAGGGATAAGTCCAAGGTTAGCCATGTCAAGGCCCATAGAGTTTTGACTTTCAAAGTTCTTCATTTTGTCTTCCAACAATTTGAATCTCCTACTCGCTTCAGCAAGCATTTCACCACCAAAATCCCTCACTGAGAAGATCTCATCCTGTCTGTCTTCAATCAACGGTTGATACTGATTACCATGGATAGCACCGTTAGCTTCAAGCCCATACATTTTACCAAGACCAACATTTCGAACGCTACCATTTCCAGCCTGGCCATTGCCTCCACCAACATTGCCATTGGTTTCAAAGTTTCCATTGCCAACACCAGTTGTGTTCCCATTACCAGCACCATTGCCATTGCGATTCCCCCCAGCATTGGGGATGACTAAATTAGGCCCAGAATTACCCACATGCTGAGTCTCAACATGAGGAGGATTAGTATCAGCTCCACTATGCAACACACCATCATTGTCAACTCGTGCAATCAAGGGTTGCACTAAGGTCTTGAGTTGTTCTTGTACATTAGCTACTGTCTACATTGCCTCCATGAACTGAGCCATCCCATCTCTCATCTCCTGCATCTCTGCCTGCATCTGACCCATGATTCTCTTTTGATTTCCTCTGGTTGCGTACCAGTGAGTCGTCTTATCAGCAATCCTGAAACACTAGTGGAAGCATAAGAGATAATAATACGGTTCTGATGCACCTGTAATGCGAAAAAAATGCAAAATGCAGACATGTATATATGCAACAGGGAAATTTCCCCCTCGATTCTAGTTCCAGACTGAAGACAAAGACAATGGAGAACCCCAAAGACAAGCATATAGTGGAAACACCTCAGATATAAACACAGGCCAAAAGGCAATGTACAAACATCAGTTTAGTACAAATAAAGGGACCTCAACAAACAGGTCTGGTGATGGTCAGCGTAATAAGCATAAGCAACAAGATACAAAGGAAAAGATAAAGACAGTCAAGCTGGATGACGAGACTGGAAATCCACCAATAACTCCTGCGTCTCAGGGTGATCTGGTCTAATGAGTAAACCCTGTATGAGTAGCTCCCGCCGACTAACGGTAGACTGTAGACTCTCAATGTGGTCCTCACAAGCTCCCTCTCCAAAGTATGCATCAAGCTTGCACCTCTTGGCATCAGCTCTCAACCTACAGTCCTTCAACTCTGTAACAGCTTCACTTAACCTATACTCGCCACCACGTCTGAGTGATGCTTCTGCTGCAATCTTCGCGTCTTTGGCATTGAGTTGCGTCTTCAACCTGGAGATCTGCTGCTTCATCTTGTCCCCGCGCTCTTTGTTGTTGGTGAGTGTGGCATTCCATAGTGTACTAAACTTAGAGATATCTAAGTAAGCCTTATCCAGATCTTTCTTCTTGGTGGCAAGCACGCTACTGACAGCGTTCAAATCTAGACCCATCCGTTCTCTGACGCTAATCTGCATGGTCAAGTCCGTACCCAACCTGTTCACTAGTTTAGTCTGTTTCTTCAAAGAATAAGTTACTTCGTTCTTCTCTTTTCGGAGATGAGCAATCTCCTTCTCCAATTCTTCGTTCGCTTTCCGCAACTCTTCTTTTTCGAACCATAACTGATTATACTTTTGGATGTCCACGGTGGTAGGATCCTCAATCATGAGAGGATACAATGGCTCAACTGACGGAAAAGGCATCAAGAACTTCGTGGCCCGCTCACGAATCCAAGCCAAGTAAGGGTCATAAGCTCTACTGTTACTCTTCCCCAAGGCTGCTTTCCGTTTCCGGTGAATACTACCCCAAGCATGCTCTATCCTGACCAAAGCATCGCCCTCCAATAAACTCATGAGATACAGAGATTCCTGTATCTCCTCTTCCTTAGGAGGATCTCTCAGCGCATACCCGAACTGTCTGACCAACAAAGAAGGATTATAATTGATGCAACCTTTCCTTCCGACCAAAGGGACGTTAGGAAATTCGCCGCAACTATAAATAATATCAGAACCGAGTATATCCTTGTCAAACCAAGTGATGTTCCCTGCAGACAAACCCATCAACCTATCCGACCATTCTGAAGTACCAGCGGTAGCAACAAACGGACCTGTCTTGGGCATGTGACTAATGAACCACCCATATAACAAAGGAATGCAGAAAGAGACATTTTTCCTCTTCGGTTCTCATTCTTGTGGTGCACAGAATGATAGACATCTCCTAGAAGTGTGGGTACCGGATTCCCTGAAGCTAGCAAGTAGAAAGCACCCACATCTACAAAGTCTGGGAGGTTAGGAAACAGTACAATACCATAAATGCAAAGAGCTAGAATAGCGCCAAACACAATCCAACACCCATCCTTGGCGAACTGCTGAGCTTTATCCACTAAAAAAGGTAAAAGAAAACCATAAGTACCACTCCTCTTAACCAACTTCCCCTTCAACTTTGAAGAATCCAAATGCAAAACAGCAGCGAGCTTATCCAAATCAGGCTCAGCATCAACATGGACATACGACATCTGATTGAGAATAGGAACACCTAGCAGCTCAGAATACTCCTCCAGGGTAGGAGCCAGAACATAATCAGGAAAGACAAAGCATCTCAGCTGAGCATCGTAAAACTGCAGAAGGGTATAGACACCACTGATCTCATACGCTGAAGGCTTGCAGACATATCTTGCCAGTCTCCCATAAGACTGCCTGAAATCTTCCATCACCTTCTTATCCGCCATGGCAATCAAACTCAGTAAAGAACTAACATCTGGAGTCGGAAACCAGTAAGCAACTGTCCTCTTCAAAGGCTCCATGTCAAGTAATGAGGAACAAGATCACTAGAATCGGGGAGGAAATATGCACCTGCAACACAGATACATGTTAATGAAATGCAAATGCACATGCAAGCAGGAGATCAAGATCGTTGTGCTGTTGATCGAGAAGAACCAGCGCTCCGCTTTAGCAAGAACATATCACTGTCATTAGGACCCCTTGTATCAAGAACACAGATTCACACTGTAAAGAAAACCGGATAATCTGAAAGCCAAGGTTTCCTGCACAACCCAATCCCTCTCATAGGTATGAACCTATCCAGTGACAAAGTTCGGCATCCTATGTGTTCATCAGTGTCACAGACTTTCAAGAAACGATGATACATTCACCATTTCTGGTTTGGTATCATCATCTCCCGAAGAGGCCTCACTTAGATGAATCCCAAATGATCGGTCCCCAGAGTCGACAACTCTCAAATCCAAAATCCCATCAGATCCTAAGGACCGGAAAGGAAATCATCAAAGAGAATCTCGTCCGAGTGCGAATTTCATGGGGAACTGTGTCTGCTAAGCAAACAGGCCCCCACTAGTCTCCACTGCTAATGCTAGGTTTGTACTCAAGCCTGGGTCTGGCTTATCTCTCAATGGAACATTCCCTCCCCACAACTAAGGATGGCAACAGGGCGGGTCGGGGGGCGGGTTTTATTATACCCGCACCCGCTTTCATGTAACACACCCGCCCCCGCCCCCAAACCCGACCGGGGGTAAAAATTTACCACCCAGACCCGCCCCCAGTAGAGAACGGGTGCACCCGCACCCGGAAAAAAAAATCTTTTTAATTACAATAAAAATTAATAATTTAATTTAAAAATTGATTATTTTAATAAATTAATTATTTATTTAATTAAAATTTTAATTAGTAAATGAATATTAACTTGATTAATTTAATTATTTTAATTGCAATAAATATATTAATAATTTAATTAAAAATATAATTAATAAATAAATATTAAAATAAAGTAAAATAAGATAATTAAATTAAAATGAATTATTCGGGGGCGGGGCAGGGCCGGGTGCGGGCGGGTCTTAGTGTCTCCCCGCATCCGTAATTAAAAATCGGATTATCCCCGCACCCGCACCCGTACCCACTCAAACCGGGTTTTCCCCGCTAATTTCGGGGCGGGCCCCGACGGGTCTGGGTTTTTTTGCCATGCCTACCCACAACACAGCAATAATGATACAATGTGGAAAGTAAAATGCGGGAATAAATGAAGATAAATCACATATGTACACACCCAAAAGAAAAACAAACAAGCGCTAGGATTGACTCGCATAAGGGATGTTCCTGTCCCCAGCAGGGTCGCCAGCTGTCGCTACTGTGAAAAAAAGAGGTCGGCAAAGACAGAAGAGTCGCCACCAGTCGTTATTTATCCCAAAAGAGGGAAAGGAAACGATCATAGAAAACCTAACAAAAAAGGGAAAAGACGAGGTCATCGCAACCAAGTCCTAGGTTCGGGAGTCGGTTACGCAAGAGGAAGGTATGATCACCCCTCACGTCCATCGTACTTGACGGGATCCACACTTGTTGTCTATCTAAGGGTGTTAAAACTATCTAGCTAAAGGTCTCAGGGACAAAAGAAAAGAAAAAGGATGACTCGGCAAAGCATCGCCGCTCCGTGCCTACGTATTCCCGTATAGCACGAGAAATCAGAGTCAACGTAGTTCAGCTAACTACGGGTGAAAGGTGGGGAAGGTTGCTCTCCGAGACATCACGTCTCGTGCCTACGTACTTTTATCTGGTATGAAAGATCATAGCAAATGTAGTTCAGGCTAACAAGAACACCGGTTGGTTCAAAAGTTTTTACCCGAGTAGGGTTAACAATCAGTTCTAGCAGTTGGTGTATGCAGCTCGACCATTGGAGACTTAGGTGTTACCGTTTGCGATAGAACCGAGAGTTAACAAAACTCTCCTTATGAAAATGGTTTTCCAAAGTTAAGGGTCCCAAAGGACAAAAAGATGTTTGATATTTGTTTTTGAAGTTTTTTATGGAAGAAGTGTTTTGAGTTTTGTTTGTAACTCGTGTTGCACTAAAGACTATGACTTAGGAGAGAATGCGTCGCATATCACCCTAAGGGTGTACACTAAACACTCTAAGCAATTGAGAGGAAGCCACTCAATCACCATTTCCTCTACACGGTCAAAGACGACCAAATAGTCGTTCCAAAATTCCTCTAGTTCAACGAGGACGAGGATGACCAGAGGCAGGCGTCGCACGAGGAAGTTCTACCAGAGGAGTAATCTTACGCTTTGGCCTGGGTTCCATTTGATTATATGTATTTTTGTTGTAATCTTATTATGTGGGGCTTGGTCCACTATCCATTATATCATGCATAATTGCGGTCTTTTGTGACCGTGTTAAATTATATATATGTAAGTATGTAGTATGCCTGTATGTTTGTATGTTTATATTTTACTGAATATTCTCTAAGTGTTATGCACCGTCCAACGCGGTCGTCAGAGGCACTTAGTTATTTATTATGTTCCGGATATGCTCGATGAATGATGTCCGATAGTGCGGGGAACTGATCGAAAGGCCTGGGTTATTTCCAGGCAGGGCGAAGCTCAAGTCATGGTCGTGGCTCGAGTTTGCGGCGTGAACTTCCCATCGCGAGCTAGGGGTTCTGTCGTTCATGGTACTGTGGCAACGACATGCTCGGTCCAGGAACCTCCATCGAGCATGGGTAGGTATCTTGCTAGACCCTTGCTTAGATTTTTTTGGCGGCGCATCGCCTGTACCCGGGCGTGCAACCTTAGTCGGTCAGCGTGCCCGCCGTTTAGGCGAGACACGTTGACAGTAGGGGCCTTAGCTGTAATATTGTTTCAGCTTTTCAGCGTTCCATGGTGTCGCTACTGCGAAAATCGGCGCCGGCTGACAGAAGAGTCGCCACCGTGTGTTATTCATCCCAACGGAGGGAAAGGAAACGCTCGAAGTAAACCTCGCAAAAAACGGGGAAAGGTATGGTCATCGCAACCAAAACCTGGGTTCGGGAGTCGGTTACGCAAGGGGAAGGTATTAGCACCCCTCACGTCCGTCGTACTCGACGGGATCCATGCTTGCTTGGGTTGTCTAAAGGATGCAAAACAATCTATCTACGGCTGCTAAATCTAAACGGAAGGGAATTGACTCGATAGAGCGTCGCGCTCTATGCCTACGTATTCTCAAGAGAGAAAGTCAGAGTCAACGTAGTTCGGGACTACAGGGAAAATTGGCTCGCCAAGACCTCGCGTCTTGTGCCTACGTACTCCCATACTGCATGGAAGATCAGAGCTTTACGTAGTTCAGGCTAACTACGGCTAAACAAGGGTATTCTCACACAGCAGTGAGAAAATCAACTGGTTCAAAGGTACGGGAACCTACGGGCAAAACTACGGTTTGATCTCAAATGCCCTCGGGCAAGAGAGAAAAAGGGTAACATCAGTTAGTCGTCAGCGGGAAAGTCTCGGTCGCACAACAGCGAGAGAACAGAAAGTCAGTTGTTAGTGTGCTCGCTAGGATATCGCATCCTATGCCTACATATTCTCGTCTGGTACGAGAAATCAGAGCAGCTGTAGTTCGGCTACTATCGGGACCACAACTCAAATCTCGTTTTATTAACATTCTGAAAAATGATTACAATGCTTGAATACTGAAAAATAATCTCCTAGGAAATGCTATCCTATCATATCCTGAAAAATCGAATGAAAAAGTACCCTAACAAGTGGACGTCTAATTCTATCTCTAAAACCATAAAATAATCTCCATGAAAATATATCCTAAAAGAAAATGTACTCTAAAAAATATTAAGTCTATACTAATATTTTTTATTCTCTTCCAATCATTTCTTTTCAACTATTTTTCTCTCTTCTTTTCTTTTTTCCCAAAATATATTCTTTTTCTCAAAATATTTTTTCCACATTTTTCTATGTATTTTTCTATATATTTTTCTCCATAATATTTCACATTCTTTTTCTTTTTCTTCTTTCTTATTTTTCACAATAGTATTTTCTTTATATTTCTTTTCTTTTCTTTTCTTTTTTCAAATTCTTTTTTTTTCATATGAAACAATATATGCAAAATATAAAAGAAAAAATAAAGGGGAGGGGGTATGTTTACAAAGGGGTTATACAGATAGAACAAAAAAACTGCAAACTGGGCCCAACCCAGTTGCTTGCTGCCAAAAAATCGGTGGGTGGTGTGCTGAGTGAACTGGGGGTGGAAGTAGCCATTGTATTGGGCTCAGCCCAATGCCCTTCAGCAAAAAAACGGAGGGGAAAGTGAAAAAAACGTTGGGCCTCGCAAACCCGGCCCATCTCCTCATCCTCTCCTTTCATTCTCCCATTCTGAAACCCTAGACTCTTTCTCCTTTCTCCCTCACCCACCGCCGCCGTACTTGGCTTCGTTCACTCCTCCTTCACTTTCTCCATTGTTCTTAGCCTCGCCCCAAACTTCTTTCAATCTCCCATTCGTTTCTGGTTCATTTCGCTCAAGTCTCCCTGTCACCTACGATCTTGAAGGTGGACGAAGATCTGCAAAAGCTTTGAAGTTGGATGAGTGTCCTTGAGAGTTCTGGAAATGATTGAAAGGATGAAGGTTCTTGGATGAGTTTCTGAAGAATGTGTTGAACATGGTTGAAATCTGAAAACGATGGAAGATTATCTGTTCTTGAAGTTTTTTCTGGAGAAACTTGAAGGTGATCGTGGATCTGTAATCTGGAAACGCCTTGAAGGTAGCGAACATCTGGCAGGAGGATTTGGAGACTTTCTGGAAGCGCTTGGAGGTTTCTTCACTGATGATTTTCTGGATGATGATGATTCTTGACGAACGGTTGAAGGTTTGGATCTGACGATGATGAGGATCGCGGTTGAAAATCGTGATGCTGAGGATCATTTCTTCCGGCGAGGTTGATGAAGATCGTGGCAGGAAGCTTGAGATCATGAACTTCTGGGGATGAAGATTCAAAGGATCGTTGATGAACGGTGGGTTCTGGAAACGGTTGAAGGTTGATCGGAGGAAGATGAAGTTTGTTGGTTGAATCTGGAAGTTTCTGGGTTTTAGGTGATGAAGGTTAGAGGAGGTTATGAAGGTTTGATCGGAGGTTGAATGAGAGGAGGAAGATGAATTTGATCGGAATCTGGAATTTTCTGTGATTCCGGTGAGGTGTGCGGTGGTCGGCGATGGAGGTTGAGGGTGGTTGCATGGCCGCCGGCCATGCAACCGGTGGGGCTTCAGCGTTGGACGCGTGGTGAAGTGAGTGGGGCAATTGAATGCATGCGTGCCACGTGGCCTATGCGTGGCAGAGAGAGGAAGGTTGTGAGCGTGATGTGTCTGCGTGGAAGTGTGATAGGTGGGTCCTCCCTCTTTCATACACGTGGCCTGCTCTATTTAAAGCACTGAGATGTTTCTGCATTGTTCTGGATGCTTCTGGACTTTGCTGGATTATTCTGGGAAACTGGACTGAATTGGACAATTCTGGACAAAAAGCATAGAATGGGCCTGCGAATCCTGTGGGCAATAAGGCCCAATACGAAAATTGAAAATGAAAACCCAAAAACTGCATAAAATGATTAACAATGGATTAAATCCATTTTAATGAAAATGATTAGACCAATTATCCCTAACTAAATCTCAATTATCCTAACAACTCTATTAATTCCCTAATCTAATAATTCCACTAATAAAATTCTGATAAATCTCTAATAAAACTATATTAAATTCTATGAAAAAAAACTATATTATTTATATCTACAAAAAACACTTAATTTCTATTAAACCCTATTATTCTAAAACATTATATCCTAAAAAAACTATTTATTTAATAAGGAAAAATCTATATTAAAAAAGATTAAAAAGCTATTAAAACTATTTAAATTCTATTAAAATCCTAAAATGATTAAAATCTATCTAAAAAGAATTAAAACTATTAAAAATCCTATTAATATTCTAAAAATGATTTAAACCTATTTAAAAAACCCATTAATATTCTAAAAATGAAAAATGCTATTTAAAATCTAAAAAAAAGGTCAATAAAATCCAGAGAAATCACAATAATTCCCAGAGGAACAAAATAAGCACCGAACGACACATAAAACTGCGAGAGCGCACCAAAATAGCCGGTAAAAATAAACGGGCACCGAAATATCCCAAAAATACGATTCTACCTATTTAAACTGATAAAAGACACCTGAAACACGAGACGAGAGCTGTGATCCCTGATAAAATCAAAACAAATGAAAAATGCCCTGCATGCAATATGCAGATGCGAATGCGATTATGCGTCGAAACATCGAGCCAGATACGAGACCCGGTTGGTCAAATTTTGGGGTGCAACACATGGTCGAGCTAATTCTTCCCCATTTAGGTGTTTTAGGTAGTAGGCCTCGTTCCCCGTCTTTTCACTAACGCGATAACATCCTTCCCAGGTTGCGGCGAGCTTACCCTCTCGAACATCTTTCTGATTCCTTCTTAGGACGAGGCTGCCCACTTGGAAATCTCGTCAGATGACCTTGGCATTGTTCCTAATCGTTATTTTCTACTTGAGTGAGGCTTCACAGAGGGATGTTTCTATCTGAACCTCTTCGACGAGGTCGAGCTCTTCCCTCAAGGCCTCACTGTTTGTTTCTTTGTCCAAGGGAGCTTCGATTCGTATGGTCGGCACATGGGTTTCAATAGGGATTCCTACCTCCATCCCGTATGCTAGGAGAAATAGGGATTCCCAAATTGACGAATGAGGTGTAGTGCGATAGGCCCAGAGCACGCTGTGCATCTCCTTGACCCACTGCCTCTTTGTTTCATCCAATCTTCGCTTGAGACCCCGTAGGATTACTCTATTCGCTGCTTTGGCTTGCCCGTTAGTCTGGGGGTGCTCGACGAGTGTGAAGTGTTGTTTAGTGACAAGTAGAGCGACGAACTCCTAGAATATCATGTCTATGAACTATGTCCCATTGTCTATGACGATTGCTTAAGGAATGTTGAAACAGACAAGGATGTTTCTCTTATAGAACCAAAGTATGTTGTGGGCCGTTATCTTGGTCAGGGCTTCAGCTTCTATCCCCTTGGTAAAGTAGTTTGCGCCTACTATTAAGTATTTATTTTGGTTGGAACCTACGAAGAAGGGTCCTAGGATGTCCAGGCCCCACCAGGCAAAGGGCCACGAGGAGGAGATGGCCTTGAGTTCGTTAGGAGGCGCCAGGAGCATGTCCCCGTGCCTTTGGAATTTGTCGCATTTTTTCACATGTTCTTTCACATCGTTCTACATGGTCGGCCAGTAGTATCCTGCTCGCAAAGCTTTCCTCACGAGGGACCATCCACCTAGGTGTTAGGCGTTGATTCCTTCATGGATCTCGCGCAGGACGTGGGCGATGTTTCCTCTTCAACACATTTGAGGAGAGGTATATAGAAGCCTCGTCTGTACATTTTTCTCTCGACCAAAACGTAGGAGCATGACCTACGCCTTACCATACTGGACTTCCTTGGATCAGATGTCAGCTCGTTTTTAGTAGAGTAGTTATACAGAGGGTCATCCAATAGTGGTCATCGGTGAAGGCATGCACGTCAAGGGTCGTGGATGATCTCTCGATGCTAGGTCATAGGAGTATCTCCTGGATGACGGATTTGTTTCCTCTTTTCTTCTTCATGCTGGCTAGATTTGAAAGGATGTCAACTCGGACGTTGTGTTTGCAGGGAACATGTTTTACTTCCACGGAGGAGAACTTCACCATCTTTTCCTTAACCAATGTCAGGTATTCAGACAAGTTATCATTTTTGACCTGGTATTCTCCCTGGACTTGGAGGGCCACTAGTTGAGAGTCGGTGCAGATGCCGACTTCATCTACTCCCAAATCTTCGGCGAGGCGCAAATCGACCAAGAAGGCTTCGTAGTCAGCTTGATTATTGGAGGTTAGGAAGGACAGCGTGAGTGAGACTTCGATGAGGATTCCCTCCTCGTTCTCTAGGATGACGCCTGCTCCGCTACCTGCCGAGCTAGAGGCCCCGACAACAAATATAACCCACATGCAAGCATCCTCGTTAGGTTGGCTAGGGAAAGTCATTTCTGCTACGAAGCCAGTGAGTGCTTGAGCCTTCAGGGCCTTTCTGCTCTCGTATTGAACGTCGAACTCGTACAGCTCTAGTGACCATCTGAGCATCCTTCCGGCCATGTCTGGGCGGCCCGATAGTTGCTTTATGGGCTGGTCCGTGTGTACCATAATAGCGTGGGCCAGAAAATAGTGCATTAGTCTCCTTGCAGCATTGATAAGGGCGAGAGCCATCTTCTCTATCCGTTGATACCTTAACTCTGGCCCCTGCAATGCCTTTCTCATGAAATAGATGGGCTTATGCCCCTCATGGGTTTCATAGATGAGGGTTGCACTTACAACCTCGGTTGCAATGGCGAGATAGAGAAAATGGGTTTCCCCATTTTCTGGTTGGAAGAGGACTGGAGGTGCAGATAAGGCTTGTTTTAAGTGGATGAGAGCTCTGTCACATTCCTCTGTCCATTCGAATGCGGCTTCCTTGCAGAGGAGTTCAAAAAAAAGGAGGGCAGATTTGGCTACGAAGCGGGAAAGCGATGTGAGCATCTCGTTGAGGGACTGGATGAACTTTTTTGAATCCGGCATAGGGAACTCAGAGAAGGCCCTGCACTGGTCGGGGTTAGCTTTTATTCTATTAGTACCATGTTTCTATGGTTCTAGATTGGCTAAATTTTGGTAAACCATGATTCTGCACTAATATTACATAGGATGTCATTATTAAAGTCATGACATCAAGGTCTAGTGCAGCAAGATCTAGAGGAGCTAATGACAGTACTGCTGACATGTGTTTTAAACATGGATTTCATTACCAAAGTAATAACATGTGAAGAACTGCTGTCATGGAGCAGAAGCTGAAGAAAGAACTGTTGTCAAGAAGCAGAAGTTGTAGAAAGAACAGCTGAAGAAAGAACTGTTGTCATGGATGTTATAACCATAGTCATGACATCACTGTATGGTACAACAGGTAGAAGCTGAAGAAAGAACTACTGTCATGGAGGTCATTACCAAAGAAATGACATAGCTGTCTGGCACAGCAGGTGCAACTATGTGTTAACAGTAGCCACAACAGTTTAAGTTGTGATAAAGTTCCTCACAGGTGGTGAGTAAGGTGAGCTGTCATTACCAAAGTAATGACATAGCAGTCTGACAACAGAAGGAGTTGCTAGTGTATATCTCTTGACAGAGTTGGTTTGGCTTGATGAGACTGTGTTGAATATACCTCATCAGCAAGTACAGGTCAAGGAGATTGATTAGGAACAAGCACAAAGTGTATTGATATTCATAAAAGGATCTTGGAGACCTTTTAGGAAACTTTAATACAGTTGTTCCTACTGTTATTCTGCAGAAGATTGGGAGAAACCATGACTTGTGTGAAGAAGATTCTGCAGGAGTGTTCAGCAGTGTCAATTTAGTCAGCTAGCACAAAGAGAATTGAATGTCATGACTGAATGTTATGACACTGGTCGTATGACATCAGGTAGCTGACAATCATGTTGGTTTTCTGTTACAATGCAGGAGTTATCTCATGCTAGATTTCAAGAAATCTGATAGGGTTCCCTAGTTATCTCAATAGAGATTCTAGGCGGTGCTGAACTTATCATGACCTAATTTGACAGCACCTTGAATTGTGGAAATTAGTTTTATCTTGCTAAAACTAATGTTTGTTACTTTTGAACAACCCCAAGCCCAGTCTGCATTGCTATAAAAGGAAGAGCAGAAGCAAGGAAAAGCAAGCACTCACATCAAGAAAACCCAGAGTGTAAAATAGAGGTCTAGGGGTTTGAGAGTCCCTTGTGTGTAAGTCACCCTTTGTATCTTTTGATACATTAAGGTAGACATATTTGTAAGTGAAGAAGGCTAGTCTTCACGTGCAAACTTCTGTTTAGGAATACTTGTAATCCAAGCAATTGTCTGGTTGATAATTGCATTAGTTAGGTAGATTCTAGGTTGTGTCTCACTTAAAGTTGTGAAGCAAGAGTGTGTGAGTTCCTTGATCAAAACTGTGAAGCAAGATCAAGGTGAGTATGAAGTGTCTCTTCATATTAAATTATGTAATTGTTTGATATCACCGTTGTGTGATTGAGGGGGAGTGAGTGGGTATACTCAGGTACTATAATGTCTCTAGGCTGAAATGTCATTGGGTAGGGATTAAGTGAGGAGTGTAAACTGGAGGTTTAACTCTTAATTGATTCTACTAATAGTGAATTTCCTCCCTGGCTTGGCAGCCCCCAGATGTAAGTGGTGTTGTCACTGAACTGGGTAAACAATTATTGTGTTATTTATCTTTCTGCATTTACAATTCAGCACTTTAAATGGTTAGATAAATAGGCCTGTCAGACAGCAGATGTCACAACAGAGGTCATGACGTTGATCATGACATTGGTACAATTTAAAGAAATTTAAATTGGTCATGGTCTGTCCTTGTTCTGCTTCAGGCAGAGATCAATGTTCTTGGAACATCTGAAATCTGCATACCAAAATTTCAATTGGTATCAGAGCAGGCATCCTGTCTGTTTTGGATGAGATCTTGGGAGATACTTTCTGGTGTTTTGAACAAGGAGAAGCTGCAGCTGAGTTGCTGAACTGGCTAAATGTTTGAGCTGCTGCTTAATGGAGTGTTGAAGGAGGCTGTAAAGGAGTTAGTGTACATGCTATTGTGCCCTTTGATATAGGAGCCTCTATGACCTGTTGTATGTTCTGCCAAAGGAGGAGTGGCTACTTTTGTCCTATAACCTTTTGAATGATCAGACATCTTGTTTAGGGCATGTTCTTTTTGTGATTCCGCTGCATATTTCTCTGATAAAAGAACTTTGATACCCCTGGGAGAAGATTGGCCTATATTCAGTTTGATACATGATTGTGGCAGTTGTATAGATGATTGGAAGATGATGTTTGCAGCTGTGCTTGGCTGTGTGACTGGGTTGTTCTGTTATACAGACTACTGGAAGCTGTGCTAGAGAAGATAGTGGGAGGTGATTTATTTTCACCACTCATAACTTGGAAAGGCTCAATCAGCAGAAGAAGACATAGACAGGTTGAGTCAAGGGTGTGAGACTTGATGTTTCAACATTAAAGATACTTTTACTAAATAATACTTTTGGTATTAGTAAAGTATTTATCAGATGGTATTCTCAACAAGTGGATGATCCAAGATTGGCTTCTGAAAGAAGGGATCCTAATAAGGATTTAAGATTCATTGCTATGTGAGATATTCTCAAATATTTAATGAATTATCCTTAGTTAATGATCAAGTTGTCTCATCAGTGGTTGCACAAGTATTAGGCCCTGATATGCTTGGGTTACTTCGAGGATCTGAGGTTCAACTAGATGTTGAGACATTCAATCAGCAGAGATAGTGCAGAACTCTGTTGATTCAAGGAGTGAGTCCATAGATCAAAGGAGATATAGTTGGATCTGTACTCATTCTAGTAAGGTTCTTGGCAAGAAACTAAGGCTAGAATGGAGTGTTGATGGGAGTGAAGATGAAGACAATCTGCTCTATAAGAGTATTAGAGTGCAACAATTATGCTCTAGTTACTACTAGAAGCACCTGATCTATTATCTAGAAAGTTTCCTGGCAAGAAACATGTCTAGAATATGGTGTTGGTGATAGCACTGCTTGGGTCAACTTATTTCTGGTCCAAGGGCATAGGAGCATATGACCTTGGAGGTCAAGTATAAGTGGCAGTTATCTCTGACTGTCTAACGAAGTCTCTACTTAAGGAAAGCGGGAATCCTTGTGTAAAGACTTCTTTTATGGTCCTTCCTCATTGAAGAATCAAGCCTTGGCACGTTTGGTTTATCTTAAGAGGAGTTCATGAAGAAAATGCACTTCAAGGTGGTACAACAAAGCAGGTTTGAGATTTTATACTACAACTGGATATCAAGCATATGTACTTTGGGTCTGATTGAGTGAAGAGAATATTCTAAGTGGCAGAATGAAAGCCTAAACTCTCCAACTAGATGTCTTAACCAAAGTTGTGACATCAAGCAGAAACTTCAAGGCCTCAAGTGATGGTGTGGCACATCATTTGAACATAAATTGATCTTCTCAGGTATGAATGGAATTAATGATTCATCTCATGCAGTTTATAGGAGCTGTATGAAGGAGTAGATGCCTTGCTTTGGAGCAAGAAAAATTTGAGACTTGAAGATCAAAGTGGCCTGGTGGATTAGCAGACTATCTAGAGCTCTGAAAGATACTGAGTAACCAAATAATGGCATTTGGGTATTTAAGCTGTGTGCCTTTAGAAAACTACTCTTGGGCAGGAGGGGAGTTATTTGAAGACCAAAGAAGGTGATGGGTTTGTTCATGCCTGAAGAACACTACTCTTGTGCAGAAGAGTAGTTGGTTGAAGACCAAAGAAGGTTCTTGTTCTGTTCATTCATTGGAGCTTATGGTAGAAGCCCTAAAGTGTGTATGGAAGATTATCTTCTTTTGGAGATGTTTTGACCAAGCTGGTGGAGCTGTGAAGATCTTCAGTTGGATTACTAGGCAGTAGTAAATCCAGTTATAGGCATATAAAGGACCAGTGGATGCTATGAGATATATCAGCTGGTTTAAGGAGTTGAAGATCTGGTGTGGAACTAGTGATTCACATCTTAACTAAGAAGTACTCTATCTTGTCATACGGGAGAATGATGAGGTAAAAAGAACTGTCTTGGAGTATGATGTAAAGGTGTTATGGATTGAGTGCATTCTGATATGATAAAGTCCTTAGGCGAATCAAGAGTGTTCTAACTTATCATATGGGAGAATGATGAGGAAATAATGTCTTGGATCATACGGTGTCTATCTTGTACTCAGCCTAAGACCAGAATACTTGTGGAGAAGTGGTCTCTTCTGCTACAAGTAACTCTAGGAAGAGGTGGATCAGTTTGGTGCCTTCTCTCTGTATGAGCATGGAGTTGGTCATGAGAAGATCAGGTGGTGATCTTGGAGCAGTAAGTGATGGGTGTACTACTGGCTTGTGATTCAAGCAGTAAGTGAATGCGTTCAACATGTGTGTTGAACAGAGAATGAGTTCTTGAAGACATGAAGATGCGTCTTATGTTTTCCATTCATGTGGACTAGTTATCATTTATATGGGAGAGTTATACTTCTATCCAGGATCTGTTTCTGCAATAGTGCTGTTGATTCTCAAGATTGTGTGTGGTCTCAAGCAGTTTGTGAGTGTATGCCTCCAGGAAGATGGAATGTCAGGCCAGATGTTGTGACATTGAGTTACTGCCCTAGCTCATGGTGAACATGACAATGTATTCCTTTTGGGTCTGTCATTAGGTATCAATGGATCAAGTCAGGTATTTGGGCCTCTATCCAAGTATTTTATATGACTGGTGAAGATGAAGATCAAGACACCATCAGCCTTGATCATGTTCATAAGGAAGGACTTTCACTCTGACATCTTGGAGAGTGTTGTGTCAAAGCTGAAACCTGAGAAGTCTTCCAGATAGTAATCCTGCAACTACTTCTGCTATGTGGTCTAGTATGGGTTGTGAATTAAGGGGTGCAGAGATGCATGTGCTTCCAGTATGTAAATATGAAGATGTTGAAGTAAGTCTTCATGGGTTTGGATTCTCTCCTTCAGGGGGAGTAATGTTTATACATGACTGTTGCGGTGAGAATCGTGATACCAAGCTATTGAATTAACTTGAATCTTAATTCTTAAAATTCACAACCGTACTTTAATTTATCCAAAGGAAAGGTCTAAAGAAAGAAAAACCCTTTTCGTGATGTTACAACAACGCTAAGAGATTCGGGGATCGGGGGTTGGTTATGCCTAGGGTAGGTATTTCACATCCTAAACATTTGTAGTACTCTACAGGAATCTTTTGTTTGTTTGCATGCTAAGTTTTGCTATATGTTTGCTATGGTTTGGGATTGGGTAAGGTGTAGGTAAAGACCTGAGGATAGTTTCTAAGTTTGCTCGCAAAGACATCGCGTCCTCTGCCTACGTATCCTTACTAGGATAGAATCAGAGCAATCGTAGTTCACCTCACAAGGGATGAAGACCACTTGATTATGATCAAGGTTCAAGGGGAACAAGAATATCCATACTTGTGTAGAGTTTCACAAAACTCTCTAGATCTATGTTTCAACACTCAAGAAAGGGGAGTAAGTAATCATTTCCATGATTCTTACATAGAGTTAACCAAACTCTATCTAATTCTACGTTGTAAGACCAATTGGTTCTATCCAGACCAAAAGGTGGAGGAAGGGGGGAAGGTTGCTCGTCAAGATATCGCATCTTGTGCCTACGTATTCTCATTGTCCAATGAGAAATCAGAGCGGTCGTAGTTCGGGCACGAACTACAGAATAAGGGTCAATTGGTTCTTTCCAGGCCAAAAGAGGGAGAAGGTTCTGTCCATACCTATGATTTTAAATCCTATTGGTTATATCCAGACCAAAAGGAGGGGAAGGTTCTATCCAAACCTATGAGTTTAAAATCCTATTGGTTCTATCCAGACCAAAAGGAGGAGTAAGGCTCTTTCCAGGCCTATGAGGGTATTTGAGTTATCTATGACCCAAGGGTCAATAGAGAGACTTTCCTTTGGAAGGAGAGAGAAGAGGCAACTTGGATGAGAACTAAAGAGTTCCATCACTTAGGGAAAAGATACTTAACAAAGCATAAACATTCAAACATGATGAACACAAAAGGCATGGTTACAACCAAGCAAGCAAGCATATCACAATAAGCAAGGATTTGATCAAGATAAATGGTTACAACCAAGAATCATGTAAGCAACAAGACATCACAATATCATAGAGGGTTCTTACAAGACTTGATCATAAAGGTTTAAGAAATGACATATGATGGTAACAACCAAACAGAATATATTAACAAGTATGATGGTAACAACCATGCAAATAAGTCACAACTTAAGGTAAGCATGCTATAGGTCAAAGTGTATCAAATGTAACAACATCATACCAAGCAAATTATGTATTGATGACAATCAAATTCAAGTAAACATGCAAGAAGGGTTACAACAGTTCAAGCTCAAAGTTTTAGGAGGGAAACCTATAAGTTCATGGTGACAACCAAAGGAAGGCAAACCCTAACATGTTATGATTCTAAGCATACAAGTTAACAAACACATATGGTGTAAGCACAAACAATCTCACAAGATAAGTTCAAGCATTATTCAAGAGAAGTTTCAACAAGAAAACAAGGTAAACAACCTTAAAAGGAGGAAAATTTCAAGTGGGAAAAGTATTACAAACATGAAAATCTTGAAATATTTTCTCATCTCATGAAACTAGACAAAATTAGGAGCATTTTGCAAAAAAAAATGGATTAAAAATAATGAAGCATGAGAAAGTTATGAAATTTTGAATTTTGTGAAGAAAATATAAATAAACAAGTGATAAAAAGGAAGGAATGGTCATGGGAAGAGTTGAACGCACACCAGCACAAAACATAACCACTCAGCCACTGCACGCGCATGTAAGTCAATGGAAAATAAGAGAGAAAGTAATAAAACATGATGAAGAAATAAAACATCAAAAAATTGTCCCATTCAGGGATCGAACACAGGACACAAGGGAACACTAGGTACTAAGCGCGCAGGTAACAACCACTGGGGTGGCAATACATCCATGTATTATGCCACCCCTAAAAATAGATAAACCTTACAAGGCCAAGAATTATGGGCCAGACCTCAAGCAACAATGGTGGGAGCGGATTGGATTCAAACTTTAACAAAACAAAATCAAACTTCACAAACTCAAAGTCTAATCTGCTTGAAATTTAATGAGGGTCAAGATGGTGCTTTTAATTTTTCAAAATCATACACACAAAGTGGAACCCGATGGTAGATGCAAATGGAGAAGTTGAAATTCATAAAAGAAGCCAAGGTTCAAACTAGACAGTTTTAAATCATCCAAACATCACTCACAAACTCTAATCATGTCAAGGATGGATTTTAGGTTCAAAGATTAATCAAATATTACTCAAAACAGAAATTGGTATGTTGTTGGCAAACATGGTTGAAAAGGATGCAGGCTGTTGGAAGAGATGAACAAGCTATGATGCAGCATGTTATATAACTCTAATGATTCACACTTCAGTTAAGGCATGGATTTCAAAACATAGGCAGCAAGCTTTCAAATGAATTCAGGAATTTCACACAGTTGACAGATTTTTATACAAGAAGTAAATGCAATTGGCCAATTCACACATCACCAATAGTTTTAACAGTAACACAAACCAATGCAGAAGTGTAACTAGCAGCTCAACATACATGAATTCTAAGCCTAATGAAGTTCAGAAGGAAACTGGTTTTTGGAAACAGAACCAACAACACAACTTTGCATCATAATACCCTCATAACAGTCATTCATACAAACACACACAGGGTGGACAAACCTATTCAACAGTTGCAAAATTCCAAGAATGATAATGACAACTTTTGGTTATAATCATGCACTTATCAAATACTAAGTCATTTTTTGTTCTTTAAAGACAATCCATTTGACAAAACAAACATAAACCAAACTTTTACATGAGTACCAAAAGTTAGACAGCCAGCAATACTGAGTTGACAAACTTAGATTGCAATAAAACAGATGTGAATCCTAAACATGCTCAACACTAAAGGCATCAATGCAAACAGATCCAAACATCAAGCATACAAAGTTTAAACCTAGAAAAAATAAGCTAAACCTTTTCAGTACTAATGCCAACAGGTTTTGGTAGTGTTACACATGGTGAGGTTCTAAAACAACACTACACCAACACAAAAAAACAGCAGTCTCAAACCTCAATGCTCCTAACAGTTCTATGCACACATGCTAAAGTTAGATTAATCCAAGTATGCATTTTTAAAGCTGTAAAACAAACATGTTTAAGACCAAACAGAAGTTTGCACATATTCCAAATGTGTTGTTCATGACATTTAGGCATCAAAAGATCGTAAAAACATGGCAGAAGGGAAAGTGACCAACTGAACTGCAGTTGTTGTTCAAGAGTTGAAATGGTATTTTTCAAAAAAAAAAACAGTTGATGATGTAATTAAATCAAACAATCAAGCATGATTCACAACATCACATATGTCTAATAGTTTCAAACTTCAACCTAGAATGAACCTAAACACTCATGGATTTTAAATCCTAACTGAAATTTGATAGAACAATAGGTTGACAAACCTTAAGACAGACCTGGACAGAAAGTAATTCCAACCTTGGCTTCAACAGTATTCATAATGAAACCTTTGACATAACAATGTCATCATTAACAAGGTTCAATCCAATATGAAAGTTACAACTCAACAAGCAACCAAAAAAACATTTTTCAGTACATATTTTAAACAAAAGCAGCAACATGTAATCTAGGATGTTAAAACAATCTCATTTTGCAGCAAAACTCTTAACACTTTAATAGAGAACATAACAATGCCAAACTTAACAAAGCTTATTAAAAAATGAGGATTAACAGTCCAGTACAAGCAAACATAAGTTGACATGTTTAAATTCCAAAAACAGTTCCAACAGTATTTAAAAAAGGACAATGATTAAGAATCAACTTGCTACAATCCTTTATATGGCAGCTACAAATTCATGACAAACAAATCACCAACTTTTGCATAAGATCAGACCCAAACAGACATAAAAATGCAATTTTTGGAAACAAAATCAATAGCATGGACCCAACATAACTGTTTTGTACTCATGGCAAATTATTGAATTGAGGCAAAGGACAATGATAGGTCAGAGGTTAACAAACCACAAGGCCAGGGCTAGCAGTCAGGTCTTGATATGAAAAGTATACGGCCTTTACTAAGACAGATTACAATCTTACATTCCAATTACATTTTGCACAAAGTCTGAACAGACACAACAACCAACATCAGACATAACCATGCCAAAATCAAGCAAGCAGCCCTACTATAATGCAATAAACATGACAACAATCTTGACATTCAAACCAACACCAACACAACCATTGTGAACCAAAATCTCATAGAGTTCAAACATGACTTAGGAGCAATATTACATCATGAAATGGTTAACAAGACACTTGAACATGACAATGACCAAGGCAAGTATAAAAACTGGCAGATTTGCATATAAACCACATTTTGCATTTAAACACCAAGCATGTCCAATATGTTTATGACATAAATGAAAAGGATAGTGGCCACTAACCTTTTGTAGACCTCCAAGCAAACTTGTTGCAGCAGGGAATACCTTGAAAAACCTCTAGTAGTTGTCTAACTCTGCTTTGATGAAAACATCCCTTGCTTGCACTTGAAGGAACTTGTGACAAATCTCAAAATAAATGAGGATGAGGTTGTTTTATGTTATGGACAATTGGGACATCATATATTAAAAATGTATGGATGGTTAGAATGATTAAAACAGGTCTGGATAGAGTTTTGGTGGATTTTGTGTGTGTGGTCAAACTTTGCTTGGTTGAAAGTTGACTTTTGGGAAAATGGACTTTTTGAGTGGTTTAAGAGTATGAACACCTTCCACAAATCATTTGTGGATTGTGCAGATGGTTCTTGAAGGTTTGAGGTGTATGGAAATGGATTTGGGAAGCCAACTGCCCAAGGCAGATTTTGAAGAAAACTTGGAAATTTTCTTATGAAGCAAGCAAGAAAGGAATGAGAGCTGTGGTTTTCTCTTGGTTCTAAGAGTGCTCTGGTGTGTCTAACAATAGAGAGGAAGCCTCTATTTATAGGGAAATGATGGGTGAGGGAAGATTTGGTACATTGGCTTTTGGAGGGAAATTTGGAAAAAAATCTTGCATAAGATCTTGATACATCTTCATCCATCATCCTTTTATGCAAGCAGAAAATCAAGTTAAATGAAGTACATGAGGTGACTGAATAGAGCATAGAGTGTAGGGGTTACAGCTGCTACAGTTTTGGAGCAAAAAGTTTCTCTTTCCTCTTTTGAATTTCTTGATTATTTTAATGACACTTGCTTGCAACTTGCTTCTCCTTCGCATCTTTCATTTCTCCTGCATCTCTAACCATCAAACCTCTTAATTATCAGATTAAAACATGATCAAATGGCTGAGGATAGTCCAAGTTGTTGAAAAGTGGATTTGTGGGAAAATTGGAATGGTGCATTCATGTGTTACAGCCCTAACTTCCTTGATTCATAACTCTCAGCTCGTAAGGGATATTGAAGAGTTATACTACTTTTTGGAAAGCCCTCATGGAGCTATAAAACTTTCATGTTCATAATATCTTCAGATTCTAGGTAGAACTAGGTTGAAACCCCCCTTCAAGTTGGCTGAAAACATGACTTGTACAGCCAAAACACAGAGAAATTTTCTAAGTGTTTTCCCCTCTTGTAGTGATTTTGGCTATAGCTCCAAATCTACTCATTTTTGCACATGGACACCTATGGGAATTTTGTAGGAATTGTCAAGACCTTTCCAAAAAGCTTTGAACCATCTCCATTGGATGTGTGGTTAGGAAATTATGGTCTTGCCCCTTTCAAAACCCTAATTTCTCGATTTCTCGATAATCCTCAATCCTTGATCCAATGGTCATGAAACTTCATGGACAGGTGTAATATGTTACTAGGAACATTTTTTATTCACGTCTTGAGGTTAAATCCCTTATGGTTGAAGAGTTGACTTTTCGGTCAACCGAACGATCGATTGATGACTACCGAGTCGACTATTCATGTTCCAGGTCTTCCAAGCCTTCAAAAATTCTTGAGTGGACTTCACTAAGCCATATAAACCTTGTGGACCAAATTTGCATCATTGGAACACCTTTCAAAACAAAAGTCAAACTACAGTTGACTTTTCCTTATCAAAAACCCTAATCGGGGATCTTAATCTGCATTGTTCCTGATCTTTGGGTGACAAACTCAAATTGGATTCATTCTTGACCCAATGTAGTATCATTGACCTTGTTTTGTGGAGAACCAATCCAAGACATTGATTGATCGAACCATTGAAACCTCGACTTTTGACTGTACGAAACTCTAATTCACCTGTATCTTGATGAAGACAAACTTGAACTGGGTTAAGGTTAGATAATCAAATGAAAATGGTCCTAGAAAAATGATGAGGATCTAAGGGGTCAAAATTTGGGGTGCAACAATGATAGGGGAAGATGTGTACCTGTCTAATGTGTAGCTGCTGATATGGAGCCCTGTACATGGGTAAGCTTGTGTTCTTGGGCCACTGATGTTGAGTTGAACTAGGACTGTGATGACTGACCTAGGAAACAACATTGGTTTTTGTCTGGGAGAATTTATTTTTCTCCACAGAATATTTGTGTCTCAAATTGGGGATTTAAGATCAATTTTTACTTGTGGCAAGTAGCTAATTGATTATCCTTTAATTGGGGATGTCAAAAGTGTCTTTCCTGAAGGTGCAGCTTCAGACAAGGCAAGTTTCAAGACTGATCAAGGTGTACTCTCAAGGAGCAATGGTTCAGCTCTGGCTATGTTGAGTTCAGCATAGGGGTTTAAATCCTTGCCAATGGATTGGTGCTGAAGTGGTGCAGTATTTATTAGAGGTCAAGCTACTCCTGTCAAGTTTTGACTAAACCAAGGGGGAGTAAAGTGTAGGTGCAACTATTAAGGGGGAGCATGATAGTTTGTGTAAACTACTGTTGATGCCCTGATAAGTTGCTTTGGTGTTTTAGCCAAAATTTGCCAAAGGGGGAGATTGTTAGTACCATGTTTCTATGGTTCTATGATTGGCTAAATTTTGGTAAACCATGATTCTGCACTAATATTACACAGGATGTCATTATCAAAGTCATGACATCAAGGTCTAGTGCAGCAAGAGCTAGAGGAGCTAATGACAGTACTGCTGACATGTGTTTTAAACATGGATGTCATTACCAAAGTAATGACATGTGAAGAACTGTTGTCATGGAGCAGAAGCTGAAGAAAGAACTGCTGTCAAGAAGCAGAAGTTGTAGAAAGAACATCTGAAGAAAGAACTGTTGTCATGGATGTCATCACCATAGTCATGACATCATTGTATGGTACATCAGGTAGAAGCGGAAGAAAAACTACTGTCATGGAGGTCGTTACCAAAGAAATGACATAGTTGTCTGGCCCAACAGGTGCAACTATGTGTTAACAGTAGCCACAACAGTTTAAGTTGTGATAAAGTTCCTCACAGGTGGTGAGTAAGGTGAGCTTTCATTACCAAAGTAATGACATAGCAGTCTGACAACAGAAGGAGCTGCTAGTGGAGTTGGTTTGGCTTGATGAGACTGTGTTGAATATACTTCATCAGTAAGTACAGGTCAAGGAGATTGATTGGGAACAAGCACAAAGTGTATTGATATTCATAAAAGGATCTTGGAGACCTTTTAGGAAACTTTAATACAGTTGTTCCTACTGTTATTCTGCAGAAGATTGGGAGAAACCATGACTTGTGTGAAGAAGATTCTGCAGGAGTGTTCAGCAGTGTCAATTTAGTCAGCTAGCACAAAGAGAATTGAATGTCATGACTGAATGTTATGACACTGGTCGTATGACATCAGGTAGCTGACAATCATGTTGGTTTTCTGTTACAATGCAGGAGTTATCTCATGCTAGATTTCAAGAAATCTGATAGGGTTCCCTAGTTATCTCAATAGAGATTCTAGGCGGTGCTGAACTTATCATGACCTAATTTGACAGCACCTTGAATTGTGGAAATTAGTTTTATCTTGCTAAAACTAATGTTTGTTACTTTTGAACAACCCCAAGCCCAGTCTGCATTGCTATAAAAGGAAGAGCAGAAGCAAGGAAAAAGCAAGCACTCACATCAAGAAAAACCAGAGTGTAAAATAGAGGTCTAGGGGTTTGAGAGTCCCTTGTGTGTAAGTCACCCTTTGTATATTTTGATACATTGAGGTAGACATATTTATAAGTGAAGAAGGCTAGTTTTCACTTGCAAACTTCTGTTTAGGAATACTTGTAATCCAAGCAATTGTCTGGTTGATAATTGCATTGGTTACGTAGATTCTAGGCTGTGTCTCACTCAAAGTTATGAAGGAAGAGTGTGTGAGTTCCTTGATCAAAACTGTGAAGCAAGATCAAGGTGAGTATGAAGTGTCTCTTCATATTAAATTATGTAATTGTTTGATATCACTGTTGTGTGATTGAGGGGGAGTGAGTGGGTATACTCAGGTACTATAGTGTCTCTAGGCTGAAGTGTCATTGGGTAGGGATTAAGTGAGGAGTGTAAACTGGAGGTTTAACTCTGAATTGATTCTACTAATAGTGAATTTCCTCCCTGGCTTGGTAGCCCCCAGATGTAAGTGGTGTTGTCACTGAACTGGGTAAACAATTACTGTGTTATTTATCTTTCTGCATTTACAATTCAGCACTTCAAATGGTTAGATAAATAGGTCTGTCAGACAGCAGATGTCACAACAGAGGTCATGATGTTGATCATGACATTGGTAAAATTTAAAGAAATTTAAATTGGTCATGGTCTGTCCTTGTTCTGCTTCAGGCAGAGATCAATGTTCTTGGAACATCTGAAATCTGCATACCAGAATTTCAAATTCCTCGTCCAGTTAGATAGAAACTAAGGAACTTTCTTGCTCGAACCCCGAACATGCACTTCTTCGGGTTAAAGCGCATTATATATTTCCTAACTTGCTCGAAAACCTTCCTCAAGTGGGCCATGTGATCAGATTCATCGTGGGACTTCACGATCATGTCGTCCATATAGACTTTGAGCATGTCCCTGATTTCTCCTCGGAAGACCTTGCTCATCATCCTTTGGTAGGTAGCGCCGAAATTCTTCAAGCGGAAGGGCATTACATTATAGTAATAGTTTCTCGATTCGGTCATGAAGGTCATGTACTTCTTTTCGCTTTTTGCCATGGGTATTTGGCTGTAGCCCGAATAGGCGTCCATGAAAGATAGCAATTTAAAACTGGCGGAATTATCAACTAGTTTATCTATGTTGGGGAGGGGGTACGCGTATTTAGGGAAAACCTTGTTAAGATTGGTATAATCAACACGCATGCACCATTTTCCATTATTCTTTTTAACGAGTACAACATTTGACAACCAAGAGGAGTACTTGGCCTCTGATATAAAATTTTCCTCTAAGAGGTCTGTTACAGCTTGCTCAGCAGCCACCCTTTTCTCGGGGACTACCATCGTCTACGCTAGGCAACTGCTTTGATGACGGGGTCAATGGTGAGATGGTGACAAGCCACCTCAAGGTCCAGTCCAGGCATCTCTGCGATGCTCCACGCAAATAGGTCTACATTCTTCTGGAGGCAGGCTCTTAGTTGTTTCCTCGCTAGCTCGAGATGGCTGGCTCCAATATTCATTCCTCGCCCGGGGTCGTCGTTGAGGGGGACAAGCTCGAATTCTCCATCTGGGATGGGGCACATTGGATGGGAGATTTCGTTGCTACCGGAGGAGGTGTTCAACGATGACTGGACTTCCTTTCCCTTTTCCTTATGAGTCTTTTGGTCGTCTTTAGAGAAACGGTTGTCGAGGTCGATGGAATCGATGTGAGGGAGCGAATTTACTTCGTCGTAGCTACTGGGCAGAAGGGAACGAGCGTGAGTTTTCGGTCTGGTGGCGATTGCATTCAGTCCCTTTGATGCTGCTTCAAAACATCTCCTCGCGACTTCGATGTCCCCGTGTAAGGTTACGACGAGGCCTTTGGAGGTGTAATATTTCATCTTCAGGTGTACCGTTGAAGATACAACCACCAGTTCGGCCAGAGTTAGTCTCCCGAAGATGCACTGGTACAATGACGGGAAGTCTATCACCAGGAATTGTACTTTGATTGAACTGACCGTCTCTGCAAATCTGAAGGTCACAATCAGTTCAACATAACCTCGGGACTTTATCACTGATCCATTGAAACCTTGTAGGTTAGAGCTCACGTGGGGAGTAATGTGATTCGTCTAGTTGGAGACTGGAGAACAGTTGGGAGTACATAATGTCGACGAAGCTACCTTGATCGACGAGGATTCGTCAAACATCAAAATCCGCCATTTGAGCCCTGACGAGCAGAGGGATTCTGGCGTTGGGGGCTACGCCGAGGAGTTTCTCACGGTAGAAGAAAATAAGGACAGACTCTCCCTTGATCTCGTCGAGGTTGGAGTTCCGGTTTGAACTGCTGCTGATGAGGTGCTCAAATTTCCTCTTGACGGATCCTACTGTCACTCTGTTGAAACCTCCCCCAGAGATGACCATGGAAGAGGGGAATGTCTCCCATGGGCTATCTGTAACAAAATATGGAGGAATGGTGAGTCCCTCGGGAACACAAAAATCTTTAGGTCGTGAGATGCTCATGGTGACCTCTAGGCTGGTTTCCCCAGAGGAAGGTGTTTCTTCCTCGACCTTCTTGGCTTCTTGGGCATCCGGTCGAGGATCTTCCTTTCGCTTGGAGAATTACTCCAGATGTCCGTCCTTGATGAGTATTTAGATGGAATCCTTTAGGTGGATGTAGTCTTCCGTTGTATGGTCGTGGCTCTTGTGGAACCGACAGTATTTGGACTAATTGGTGTTGGGTTTGGACGATATCTGTTTAAGGAACCAGACCCCTGTTTGGAAAAATTCTGAGTTGGCGCACTCAGTGAGGATTTTCTCCCTCGAGACTGTCAGGGGGTGTATTCGTGGAACCTATCGGAGGGTCCCTTGTTGTCCCGGGTCTCGAGGGGACGGTCTTCTCATTTTTTGTCTCCTCGACGGGATGTCGAGGGCTCGCCGGTCTTGTTTGGACGGGCATTCTCCCTGTGCCTGGACTCACAGGCAGAGCTGGCAACCTCTTTCTCCTCATACAGGATGTACGACTGAGCTCTAAGGAGAAAAGCATCTAGTGTCACCGGGGGCCGGAGGTCTATAGCTTTAGCGAAGTCTGTGCAGGGACGGAGCCCGCGTTATAGCAGGAACCTTTTCATGTCATCAGTGGTCGAGACTTGGATGGCCTCTTTATTGAATCTTTCAATGTAAGCTCATAGGGGTTCATACATGCCTTAAATGATGGCCTTGAGGGAGGCTTCGATCTTCGGGTGTCAGTGGGAAGCCGTGAAATGTCTAGAGAAGAGTCTCCCCAGTTGCCTCCACGAGGTGATGGAGTCGTCAGGGAGTCCTTTGTACTAGATCATGGCCCTTTTCCCGAGTGTCATTGGGAATAACATGCATTTGATGACGCCTCAGATGCCGCGATAGTCGAGCAGCGCATCGATGTTTTTGATGTGCTCGTCAGGGTCGGTTGTTCCATCGTATATGCCTAGAGAAGGGGGTTTCTCTAGTCCTTTTGGGAGGCGCATGGCCAGGATTTCTTGGGACAATGGGCTGTGAGGCTTGTCGTCACTGCTGCTGCTGGTCCAAGATGGGGAGCGGGCGTCACGTCTATAGGTGGGAAGGTGGCCTCGTCATAGAGACGGGGTTTGTGCTCGGCCCTTGGGTAGAGAATGTTGAGATTCTACCTGGTGTCCCCTTCAGATCCTCTTGAGATGCGGGGACTACTGGTTTCGGGGAAAAGTATGGTCGCGTTTGCGGACGGTCAGGATCTTGGGCTCTGGAGGTGTTTGACGGTTCCTCTCGCGCCTAGGAGGTGGACTTTGTCGTTGTTGACGTTCCTTCCTCAGTGGAGGGAATCTTGGATGACGAGATTCTTCCAATGCTTCAATTCTCGTGCTCTGGTTAAGGATGAGGAGGTTGGTTTTATTGAGAACTTCGAGGAGGGCCACCATGGACGGGTCGACGTTGGGTGGAACTAGAACCGGCAGGTGCTGCGGGACAAGGGGGCTTCGTCGTGGTCTGTACGAACAGGGGATGGAAAATTTGTGGCTCTGTTCCTTCGTTGAAGGATGTCACCGCCATGAGAGGTGGAAGCCCCTTCAGCATAAGTCTTGCTGACGGGGAGGAAAACAGAGTTATGAGCATCAAGATTGTTGTCACAAGAAGCCATGATCAGAAAATTGAAGAATTATTTTGGTCTTGTATTCTTATGAAGAGAGAAAAGATGGGGATAACAAGTTCCCACAGACGCACCACTGATCTTACCAAACGATCAAAATCTGAGATAGGCAAAAGACAACGTCTATGATGCTGGGTGTGAAAGAGGAGGAGGGGGTGTACCTACAAGGCACTCTGATGATAAAGTAAGAAAACAAGCAAGAGAGCGAGCAAGTACAGAATATGTGTGTTTCAAGGTGAGAAATTGGATACCTGACCCTCTCAAATGAGAGGTTTTTTATAATTCCCCCAGTGCTTGGCTATTGGTCCCTATTTTCGGGACGAGGTAACCGTTTCCTAAAGAATAGGTAACTGCCAGAAATAGTCGTTGGGACGGGCATACGTGCCCATAACTAGCGTTGGGACGAGCAGAGGTACAGTTACAGGCATAAACGTTGTGGCTGTTTATGGATGGTGGAACCGTGCGTGTTGGGCAGAGACTGGCGGGGAGAGGTGCTTCTGATCAAGGGTAAATTGGTCAGTCTCCCCTTTATGAGGGGTAGAAAGGTAAAGCCTCCACCAAAGAGGTTGGACTTAGGAAATTGGATCGTTATGGGAGCAGAAGTGGATTAGGCCATGCCTAGCCATTGGGGCAGTCCGGAACACCCATATTTTGCTTAAGCCCGATGTTTCTTGCTGAATTTGCACCCCTTCTTTCTATTTTATTTTCTTATTTATTTGTATTTTAAAGTTAATCACTTAGTATTTTTAATTGCCCTTAGTTGTTAATTAAATTATTGTTAGTTAGTTGCAAAAATCATCACTTTTTATTTAAATTTAAAAAGTCATTTATTTAATTCAAATAGTTTAATTATTTTGTTAATCGTAAAATTGATAAATAATATATTCCTCTATTTTATAAACAAATCATAATCCTTATTATTAAAATTCAATTATAAAAAATATATAAAAGTATTTATGTTATAAGTAATAGTAAATAGATGTGGATGTTTATTTATCCAACTTTCTATATTTCTTAACTCATATGAGTTAATTTTCTAACCTTTGTGTATTTCTTAAATTAATGGTTATTCATTGGTCATGTACTATAAATAAAATCCACATTGGAATATAAAGTGTACATTTGAAGAAGATAATATAATATTATTGTCTCTCTTCTCTTCCTCTCTTTGATCTCTATATTGTTTTACTTAGTTTTATAACACGTTATCAGCATAAAAATCTACCATATGAATGTTAACTAATTATCTAAGAAGCGATACAAATAATTTGATAATGAAGGTCTAACTATATGAAGCTCCAAGATTTAGAAGGTAACATTATTATTTATTTATTTTGTTTCATGATATATGTCGCTACTGCGAAAAAAAGAGACCGGCAAAGACAGAAGAGTCGCCACCGGTCGTTATTTATCCCAAAAGAGAGAAAGGAAACGATTAGAGAAAACCTAACAAAAAAAGGAAAAGACGAGGTCATCGCAACCAAGTCCTAGGTTCGGGAGTCGGTTATGCAAGGGGAAGGTATGAGCACCCCTCACGTCTGTCGTACTTGACGGGATCCACGCTTGTTGTCTATCTAAGGGTGTTAAAACTATCTAGCTAAAGGTCCCAGGGACAAAAGAAAAGAAAAAGGATGACTCGGCAAAACGTCGTCGCTCCGTGCCTACGTATTCCCGTATGGTACGAGAAATCAGAGTCAACGTAGTTCGGCTAACTACGGGTGAAAGGTGGGGAAGGTTGCTCGCCGAGACATCGCATCTCGTGCCTATGTACTTTCATCTGGTATGAAATATCAGAGCAAATGTAGTTTGGGCTAACAAGAACACCGGTTGGTTCAAAAGTTTTTACCCGAGTAGGGTTAACAATCAGTTCTAGCAGTTGGTGTATGCAGCTCGACCATTGGAGACTTAGGCGTTACCGTTTATTATATAGTTCCTGAAGAACTAATTAAGATTCATGAATGATTGAAAAATAACAATTTATATAGTTCTTGAAGAACTTATAATACATCTCCGAATGATTGCACATAAACTCTTTGTCTTTATCATAGTTTGAAGATCTATGATATACCTCTCGAAAAATTATATATATTATAAAGGATACCTAGAGTATTATTCAAAAATGAATTACTTTTATTCATTCATCAATGAAGGGTCATCCCTTGATGATTGATAAGAAAATGATTGTTCTGTCTCCATTGATCAGAAAAGTATCAATGACGATTTTCATGGATCTTAGAAAATTTGACAATTACAGAAGGACTGTATGAATAATACTAATAATCGTAAATTTATTAAGATTGAAAAATATTGTGAATCGGATACCTTAAAACTAAGTATAAACAATTTCTTAATGATCAAGAAACACGCAAGGGTTAGGGTTAATAAAGAAGAAAACAACAAGGACTGGTTATTAAACTGCTATTCTTTCCTTTCTCTTAGAACAAGATTACAAGTATACAAGAATAACAAAATAACCTCTCTCTCTCTCTCTCTTGAAATTAGGATTTTATCTTCCTATTTTTCCTTAAGACAAGATTGAGAAACTAGCATCTTATTTATAAGAAAAATAGCACACTAACCTAATAGGATTTTTTTAACAATTATTCATTACAAGCTAACTTAGGGTACAAGATAACTTAAACAATTGAGCTTACAAGCAAGACCCAATTCAACATGCTAACAACCCTAGAAATATTTACTAATGCAGGTTATAACAAACTTCGACTACAACACATATTACTCGCGAATAGACTTCGACCATACTAGACTTTGATCCAACATCTCACAAATCTCCACCTTGGATCTAACTCTATAACATCAAGAAACTAGCTTTCTTCATGCAGCTTTATTAACTGCATACAGTGGAAAAACTTGCAACTGGGCAACGTCTTAGTGATCATATCAGCAACATTATAATCTGTCGAAACCTTCAGCACTTGGACTTATCCATGCTCGATTACCCCTCTGACGAAATGCAGCCTCACACCAATATGCTTGGTTCGCTCATGATAGGCTGAATTCTTCGACAAATGTATTTCACTTTGACTATTATATTTAACAGTGATAACTCGACCTTGAAGTTTTAGCTCCTTTGCAAAACCTTCAAGCCACAATGCTTCCTTCACAACTTCAGTAAGGGAAATATACTCTGCTTCAGTGGTTGATAAGGGAACGAACTTCTGAAGTGTTGCTTTCCAACTGATTGTTGTTCCAAACATAGTGAACACATATTCAGAGATAGATTTTTTGGAATTCATTCAACCTGCATAATCAGAGTCGACATATCCTTCGATTGCTGCTTTACTATCTTCACCCAAGGTTCCAACATAAATTAGGACTCTATTCAGAGACCCATTTATGTACCTTAAAATCCACTTCAATGCTTTCTAGTGAGCCTTTCCAGGATTCGCCATGTACCTTCTTACAAGACTTACTACATATGTTATGTCGGGTCTAGTACATACCATAGAATACAT
Organism: Lathyrus sativus; assembly: GCA_963859935.3. Classification (NCBI taxonomy): domain Eukaryota; kingdom Viridiplantae; phylum Streptophyta; class Magnoliopsida; order Fabales; family Fabaceae; genus Lathyrus; species Lathyrus sativus. The sequence goes on from OZ012740.1 coordinate 669,063,447, forward strand.
CAAAGAACCTACTGTGTTAGCATATGGAATGCTATTCATATAAGTTCAACATCAGTGTTGGGACACTGATTTATACTCAGCTTGAATTGAGGGTTTGTCGGAGTCACAACAGACTTTGAATTTGACATACCAAACTTTTCGAGAACCTTCCAAAGGTATGCCTCTTGAGATAAGCATAATTTCGACTGCTTTCTATCTCTCTAGATGTCAATTCCAAGAATCCTAGATGCAGCTCCCAGATCCTTCATGTCAAACTCTTTATTGAGTTCAGCCTTCACCCTCATTACATCTTTGACATTGTTGCTTGTTATTAGAATATCATCCATATAGAGCAAAAAAATAACAAATGAATTACCCGGTCAAAATCTGAAGTAAACACAGTGGTCGAACTGACTTCTGATGAAACTTATGCGTGCCATGAACTTATTAAATCTCATATTCCATTGTCGAGGAGATTGTTTCAGTCCATATAAGGATCTATTCAGCTTGCACACATAATCTTCCTTCCCTTTTTTGACATACCCTTCAGGTTGCCTCATAAGGATTGTTTCATCTAAGTCACCATACAAGAATGCAGTCTTCACATCCATATGTTCCAGTTCAAGGTCGAACTGTACCACTGTGGTAAGAAACATTCGAATGGATTTGTGCTTCACAACAGGATAGAACACATCATTGAAGTCGATACCTTCTTTCTAAGTGAACCCCCTAGCAACCAATCTTGCCTTGTATCTCTTCGACGCCACTCCTTCGATTCCTTCCTTAACTTTGAAAAATCCATTTACAGCTGACTAACCTGGCTCCAACAGGTTTCTTGATCAATTCCTAGGTGTTGTTATCATGAAGAGATTTCATCTTATCATCCATGGCCTTGAGCCATTCAGTCTTCTTTCGACTCCTCATAACTTCCTTATAGTCTCTAGGATCTTCATCTAGAACCTCACTAGCAGAGATTAAGACATAAACTTTAAGATCTGCATACCCAAGTATCTGAGGTGGCTTGATGACTCTTCTCGACCTATCTCTTTCTAGAAAGTAGTCATTATCAGTCTCCTCATCTTTGACAACATCTTTTGTGTCTTCTTCGACTTCATTTAAGGTACGCAATTCAGTATCAACATGCTCCACCTCAACAGGAATCTCTCTTTGTTCTAGCTCTTCGTTAGCATCATTAGTTTTCTTGAAATCCATCTCTACTTCATTGAAAACTACATCTCGACTGGTGATACACCTCCTGTTACTTGGCTCTAGGCACCATAGCCTATAAGCCTTGACTCCTTTAGGGTATTCCATGAACATGCATTTCGGAGCTATAGGTTCGACCTTGTCTTGCCTAATGTGAGCATAGGCCACACAACCAAATACTCTCAGCCTGTCGAGACTAGGTGGATGTCCTGACTAAACTTTTTCAGGTGTCTTCATTCCCAAGGCAGTAATGGGACATTTATTTATTAGGTGAGCTACTGTCGAAACAGCTTTCGCCCAAAACACCTTCTTCAATCCAGCACTAATCAACATGCATCTAACCCTTTCAAGGATTATCTGATTGAATCTCTCAGCTAAGCCATTTTGTTGAGGAGTACCTACTACAGTCTTATGCCTTGCAATCTCAGACTCAACACAGTAACTGTCGAACACTTTGTTGTAGAATTCAAGGCCATTGTCGGTTCTCAACCTCTTAATCGTTCTACCAGTTTGAGTTTCGACCAGAATCTTCCAACTTTTGAAATTCTTAAAAGTTTCATCCTTCGTCTTCTGAATGAATACCCATAACTTTCTAGAATAGTCATCAAAGATGGATAGAAAATACCTTGCACCTGAGTGTGAAAGATTCCTTGCAGGCCCCCAAAGATCAACATGATTGTAATCCAGGGATCAATGTGTTCTTTTCTTGCCTTTGTTAAACTTCGCTCTATAGGATTTAACAAATACACAAGATTCACAAAATTCCAACTTTTTGAATTTGTCACCTCCTAGCAGGTTCTGCTTCCCCAATTTGACCAGACCTCTTTCGCTGACATGGCCCAATCTCATGTGCCATAATTTTATCTTCGACACGGGTTTCGTGGATGCAACATTTGTCGAACCACTTACAACCTCAGCCTCAAGGGTATACAAGCCTTGTTTCTTCACGCCTCTCAAGACTTCCTTCGACCCCTTCATGACTCTTAGGATACTTTTCTCTCCTTGAAGAACGCATCTTTTTCTATCGAATTCACCAAGAGAAATCAAATTTATCTTCAAGCCAGGTACATACCTGACTTCGGTCAATAACCTTATTGATTCATCATGGAGCTTGAATCTCACAGATCTAATACTTGCAAATTTTCATGATTTATTGTTTCCCAGCAGCACAGATCCGCCATCTTAATCACATAGCTGTTAGAACACAGATTGGTTCTTAATAATAACTCTTTGTTTTGATGATAACTTTTAGGAAATTTTATATTTAAGAATTATATACTCTAATATTTGTTTGAGAGTTTTACTGCAGATTGAAATGAAATTAACTCTCTAGAAGAAAATCTGAAGTATATACAAGAAGTTATCCTGACTCTGAAGCGCCAGATGCACTAATTAGAAGATTCTGATTGCTCTTTACAGAAGATCCTGAGCGTAGTCTCCAGAAGGATCTGAAGCAAGAAGCTCCAGAACATTCTGAAGCAGAAGCATCTGAAGCTTGTCAGAAGCATCTGAAGCTTGTCAGAAGCATCTGAAGCAAAGAAGAATACTGTATGAAGAGTTTCTCAAAGCATAATTCTACAGAAGTTTCTGAAAGTGCTAACGCTGCCAAGTACTGAACTTCTGTGACAAATATGCTCTGATGATCAACACGCTGAAAGCACACATGCTGCAGAAGAATCTGATACAGCAAGGTTTTGAACATCATTAGAAGACTCTGACTCATTCAGATTCTGAAGAACTTGCTGAAAACTGAAGAAGAAATATTCAAAGAATATATCCGTTGGAGTAAATCAAACGTCTCTTTCCTCATTTGTGCTATACACAATAACACAGACAAAAAGGATTTTTCTGTGCTATTTACTTCTAGGAAAGGTCACTTGATGTGAAGACAAAAAGGCTCAGACCTTTTTGGGACTCTCTTTTCAACGCTCAACTTCCTTGGATCAGCTGCCTATAAAAGGAAGACTCCACAAAATTCTTCAGTGACACAATTTGCTGAAAAGAAATCATATTATTCAAAGCTCTCATTCTTTCATATTCTTCTTAGAATTTCTTGTACTTAAACTTAAGAGAAAAATCACTGTTGTGATAAAAGCTTTATAGAAGCATTAATGCTCTTGTATTTGATTTACATTGATTGTAAAGGTTTTCCTTAAGAGGATTCAGTTGGAATCAGTAGCTCTTGAGAAGACTAAGAACAGTTGTTCTTAGGTGTTACTATTGTAATCTGTTTGATTAAATAGTGGATTAAGTCCTTGTTGAGAAAGGAAAATCACTCTAGGAAGGGTGGACTGGAGTAGTTGATTTCAACGAACCAGGATAAAAATAATTGTGTTATTATTTTTTAAGTCTTAATCTTTCATACTTATTCAACCCCCCTTCTAAGTGTTATCTCACCTTCAGTTGGCATCAGAGCTCCGGTTCTGTGTGTGCTACCACTTAACAGTGTCAGTAAAGATCCAGAGAGAAATACTTTGATATATATTTATTTGTTACAATGGCTGATAATTCAATATCCAATATTAACAATAAATATGAAGAAAGGGACAGGATCAGCACCAAACCCCCTATGTTTGATGGAGAGAAATTTGACTACTGGAAAGACAGAATTGAGAGTTTTTTCCTAGGATATGATGCTGATCTATGGGATCTAGTCATAGATGGATATGTCCATCCCACAGATGGGAATGGCAAGAAGATTGACAGAAAATCTATGACAGATGCTCAGAAGAAAGATTTTAGAAATCATCACAAAGCCAGGACTATATTATTGAATGCAATTTCACATACTGAGTATGAAAAAATTACAAACAGGGAAACTGCTTTTGATATGTTTGAATCCCTAAAAATGACTCATGAGGGGAATTCTCAAGTTAAAGAGACAAAAGCTCTGGCTCTGATCCAGAAGTATGAGGCCTTCAAAATGGAAGACTCTGAATCTGTTGAAGCCATGTTCTCCAGATTTCAGATACTCACAGCTGGGCTGAAAGTTCTGGACAAGGGATACTCTACATCAGATCATGTAAAGAAAATCATCAGAAGTCTGCCTACCAGATGGAGACCAATGGTGACTGCCTTGAAGATGGCTAAAGATCTCTCTAGAAGAACTCATCAGCTCACTGAGGAGCCATGAGATTGAACTTGAGGAAGATGAACCTCAGAAGAAAGAAAAAGGTAAATCTGTTGCATTAAAATCTAACAAAACTGCTAAAGCTTTGCAGGTCATTCAAGTAAGCTCTGAAGAATCTTCTTCTGAAGAAGAAGATGAGTTATCCATGTTGTCCAGAAGGATCAACAGACTCTGGAAGCACAAGGGAAATAAGTTCAACAACTTCAGAAGATCTGATAATAGAAAGGAATCTTCTGGGCACAGAAGATCTGGCAAGAAAGTAGTTGTATGCTATGAGTGCAAAGAACCTGGGCATTACAAGAATGACTGCCCCAAACTTCAGAAAGAAAAACCCAAGAAGAAGTTTAACAAAAAGAAGAAGGTTCTGATGGCAACATGGGATGACTCAGATGAATCTGAATCATCTTCTGAATCAGAAGAAGAATGTGCCAATGTTGCACTGATGGCCAGCACAGAGGATCAAGAGGAAGGTACCTCAGGATATGAATCAGAATCTGAATCTGATGATGACGCAGAAGAGGTAATGGCTAAACTTACCAAAGAAGAACTTATAAAAGTTTTAACAGAAGTTCTTAAAAGTTATAACAATATCAAACTCAAATACAAGAAGCTGAAAAGCAATCTTGAATCTGAGATTGATCTTCTGAAGACAGAACTTGTTGAGCAAAAAGAAATTAATCTGAAAATCAAAAATGACTTTGAAATAACTCAACAAGAATCTGAATCTGAGACTAAGTCATGTGAAAACATTTTAGAAAAATATGACTCTAGCTTTCAGAGATTTCTTACTAAGAGCATAGACAGAAGCAAGATGGCTTCCATGATCTATGGTGTTAGTGGAAACAACAGAAGAGGTATTGGATATGAATCTTCATCTGGAAGCAATCCAAAACCTGTTGACAAACTTTTCATCAAGAAGACACCTCTGTATTCTCAATTTAAATTTGGTCACTTAAATGACATTAAACACACAAGCTCTGAGAAGAATACTTATGTGTTTAAACCCAAGGCGAGTCAGAATAAACATTATGTTGAAAAACAGAAGTTTAGACAAACCTACAAACCAACTAACCCCAAAGGACCCAAGAAGATCTGGGTACCTAAAAACAAAATAATTCCTGTTGCAGATATTCTTAGCAGCAAGGTCAGGACACCAATCATGGTACCTGGACTCTGGATGCTCACGACACATGACAGGAGAAAAGTCTATGTTCCAAAGCCTGGAACTTAGATCTGGAGGTGACGTGAAGTTTGGAGGGAACCAGAAGGGCAAGATCATTGGATCTGGCACTATTGGAAATGGTAAACTTCCCTCTATTACTAATGTTTTACTTGTTGAAGGGTTAAAGCATAACTTATTGTCCATAAGTCAATTAAGTGACAATGGTTATGATATTACCTTTAATCAAAAATGTTGTAAAGCTATTAGTCAAAAGGATGGCTCTATCCTATTTAGTGGTAAGAGGAAAAACAACATTTATAAAATAAATCTTTCAGAACTTAAAGTTCAAAATGTTAAATGCCTCTTGTCTGTTGATGAAGAGCAATGGGTCTGGCACAGAAGATTGGGCCATATTAATATGAGACGTATATCTCAGATTAATAAACTTAATCTTGTCAGAGGACTCCCTAATCTGAAGTTCATTTCAGATGCTCTTTGTGAAGCATGCCAGAAAGGGAAGTTTTCAAAAACATCTTTCAAATCAAAAAATGTTGTTTCTAATTCTAAACCACTAGAATTACTTCATATTGATCTGTTTGGACCAGTGAAAACTGCATCCATCAGAGGCAAGAAGTATGGATTAGTCATTGTTGATGACTTTAGTAGATGGACATGGGTAAAGTTCTTAAAACACAAGGATGAGTCACATTCTGTGTTCTTTGACTTCTGCAAGCAAGTCCAGAATGAAAAGAATTTCAAAATTATAAAAGTCAGAAGTGATCATGGTGGTGAATTTGAAAATAAATATTTTGAAAAATATTTTTCTGAAAATGGCATTGCTCGTGATTTTTCCTGTCCCAGAACTCCACAATAGAATGGGGTTGTAGAGAGGAAAAACAAAACTTTGCAAGAAATGGCCAGAACCATGATCAATGAGACAAATCTGGCAAAACATTTTTGGGCAGAAGCAATCAATACAGCTTGTTACATTCAGAACAGAGTGTCTGTTAGACCTCTTCTGAAAAAGACTCCTTATGAACTGTGAAAGAACAAAAAGCCCAACATTTCATATTTTCATCCTTTTGGATGTATTTGCTATATGTTAAACACTAAGGAAAATCTGAGCAAGTTTGATTCCAAAGCACAGAAGTGTTTCATGCTTGGATATTCTGAACGCTCTAAAGGCTACAGAGTATACAACACTGAGACACAGATTGTGGAAGAATCCATTCATGTCAGATTTGATGATAAGCTTGGCTCTGAAAAGCCAAAGCAGGTTGATAACTCTGCAGATAGGGAAGTAGTCTTTATTGACTCTGAAGTTCCAGAAGCAGACAAAATTCAAGTGAAGGAACCAGAAACAACTCCAGATGCTAATCCTTTAACTTCTCAGATGAATAATCTAAACATTTTTGAAGAGTCAACTATTAGAGGATCATCATCTAGAATTAAAGCTTCTTATCCAGAGGATGTCATTATTGGAAAGAAGGATGATCCCATCAGAACAAGATCCTTTCTAAGATCATCTGAAGCATCACTATTTGGACTAGTGTCAGAAATTGAGCCATCTTCTGTAGAAGAAGCTCTGCAAGACAATGATTGGATTATTGCCATGCAAGAAGAGCTAAATCAATTCAGCAGAAATGATGTATGGGATCTAGTTCAAAGACCTCAAGGATTCAATATTATTGGTACAAAATGGGTCTTCAGAAATAAGCTAAATAAGAAAGGAGAAGTTGAGAGGAATAAGGCAAGGCTGGTTGCTCAAGGGTACAGTCAGCAAGAAGGTATTGATTACACTGAGACATATGCTCCAGTGGCAAGGTTAGAATCTATACGCCTTCTTATTTCCTTTGCTGCACAAAATAACATCACTCTGTATCAGATGGATGTTAAAAGTGCCTTTCTTAATGGTATTATAGAAGAAGAAGTTTATGTCCACCAACCTCCTGGTTTTGAAAATGAAAAATTTCCAGATCATGTTTTCAAATTAAAGAAATCTCTATATGGTTTAAAACAAGCTCCCAGAGCTTGGTATGAGAAATTGAGCAATTTTCTTCTGGAGAAGAATTTCATCAGAGGCAAAGTGGATACAACACTCTTTTGTAAAACAATTAAGAAAGATCTTCTAATTTGCCAAATATATATAGATGATATTATTTTTGGATCAACAAATATTATGCTTGGAAAGGAGTTTGCTACATGTATGCAGGCAGAATTTGAAATGAGCATGATGGGAGAACTCGGATTCTTTCTAGGAATCCAAGTTAATCAAACTCCAGAATGCACCTACATACATCAGACAAAGTATGTTAAAGAACTTCTGAAGAAATTCAACATGTCTGACAGTAAGCTGGCAAAGACTCCAATGCATCCTACTAGCTCACTTGGCAAGGAAGAGGTTGTTGCACCCTAAAATTTGCTCAACCTTACTCCTTGGATTTATGTTTCATTACCATTAGCATTTGCATATAGAGTCATGTACATAGACTAACCATCTGCATAGCATAAGCATAGTAAATCATTCAACAGGGGACCAATCATTATTTTCATCTCTAGAGGCCTAGCAAGAGGTTATTATCCTAATTCCATCCTACTCAAGTCATCAGGAAAGAATTTGAAAGCAAAGAGTTCAGCAGATCAAGCCTTGAGTCCATCTCCTAGCTGAGGGCATCTGAGGATCAACAAGAGGGTTATGAGCTGTGAGGTGAAAGCATGGAGAGCATCTAGACATCTTGAGAGACTTATAAAGTCATTTGGAGAAGAAAGCAAGTTGTTGATGAAAGCACAAGAGCTATAGTGGAAGACAGTCAACTAGGGTTTCATCTGGGTCAACCCTAGGTCAACCCTAGGTCAATTGACTGACTTAAGAGGGCATTCAAGTCTATTGGAGAGATGTGGGGATCAACATTTGACATATGAAGAAGGATATGGAGATATGACAAGGAGAATTCAAGAGAAGTCAAGGAGAAGAGGAGTTACTAAATTAGGGTTTCTCTGTAGAATCCCCTAGTTTAGGTCAAATTTCCAAGCAAGATAAGTCAAAATGCTAGCTTCAAATGGCTTCTTGGCCAACATGAAACTTGTAGAGGATCTCAAGACCTTTAATTTGAGTGGTGGAAGACCTCAAGGAGATTTATAGAACTCAAGTTATGGTCCTTGCAAGTTACAGGTCATCTGGGGTGTCTGAATTTTTGTCTGTGAAAGTGACTTGACTTCCAAGCCATTTTTACCCCTCAAGGAGATTTCAAATGAATTCTTGGTCAACATAAGAATTGTTCCTCATTGTCTTAGCTTTCTAGAATGGTATGGTATGCCTTCATATGATGTGGAGAACTCAACTTATGGTCTTGACAAGCAAAGGGTATTTTGGGCATTTGTGAATTACAGGTCATTTTAACCTATACCCAAAACTCATACAAGGAGGCCTCAAATTGAAAAACTTACAACATCAAACTTGCTCCAAATGGGATTTTAAGTCTAGAAAGAAGGTCACAAGTTATTGGAGAAGCTCATAGCATGGAGTTGCATGATTGGTCAAAATATGAACTAAAAAGGCTTATAAAGTGAATAATTTCAAAGTGAAAAGTGGTTTGGGAGATTTACAAGTCCAAATGAAGACTTCCAATATATGATTTTGAATGGAAAAACAATTCTAAGAACAATGGTTCACACACTTTTTTGAGTTTAGAAGGAAAAAATGAAGTTATCCATGGTTGCTTACCTTTTAAGAAACATAATCAAAATGAACCAAAGTTGGAAAACAAGGGAATGTGCAAGATGGATCTAGAATGTTCATTTGGGGTCTATATAAGCATGAAATGAGAATTTGGCAAGGGTTGGCTCCATTTGCACCAAGAGTTTCACAAATTCCCTCATTCTTTTCATTGAAGTTTCATTGTAATTCTCTCAAAATCTTCACAAAATCATCATCCATATTGATTCAATTGTGCTCCATTATCATCATAGATCAGAATTGAAGCAAAGTTTTGGTGTGAATCATCCATTTTCGAGCACCTTTTTCAATAGCTTCAAAATCACAAGTTCAATTGGACAGCATAATTCTGGCCAAATCTCATCCAAAGCTTGCATACAGAATCAAGTTCATCAAGGATTGATCAAGATCCAAGTCTCAAAAGCCTCAAATCATCAATCTCCATAGCTGTTTGCAAGATTTCGCACAAGGTAAGTTTTCATTCAAACTGCTTGATCCAGTTAGTTAGGCATGATTTTGTTAGTGTAGAATTGATCTAGGTGGTTAGGAGATTAAGTTAGATGAATTTGGAACGATTTGGTGATGGTTAGTGACAGGTATAGCAAACTGTTAGTGTTCATATCTCTTAGATTAGTGCATTATAATTGTGGCTTGATAGCATATGTTAATCTCCATTAGGTGTAGTTTAGTTTAGGTTAAGTCTGAGGAAGAATGGTGAAGGTTCGTATCAGTGCATTTCAATGGAGGCCGGATGTTGATCCAATCGTGTTTGTTGTTATGGTGAGTTTCAAGTTAATCTAATGCCCTAAGCTTGTAGAGGGAGAGATTTGGAGCAGGTTTCATGTTTATGGCGTGGCATTTCATTGCGTGTGGAAGGAGAACAGAGGAGGTGAAGTTTAGTCGTGCATGGATGTTCATGGTGATTAAAACCCTAACTTGCAGAACCAAGGAGGAAGAGATAATCATAGCCCTTCGTTTGGAGTTAGACTGTTGACTGTGAGAGTGATCCAATGGCCAGCGTTTGATCTGATTTTGGAGGGAAGCTAGTTTGGTGCCAAAACGCACCGTTTCATTAATTGAAACGGGCGGGCCTGAGTTTATGTTGTTATCCCCACCCCCCAGTCATAGGCCCAATTGCATTTCAACATGATTTTGGTTTCTATTTTCACCCCCCAGCGCCTTTCTATTGTTTCTTTAATTCAGAGTGGTATTGGGCTTAAGCCAGAAGCGCTACCAGCACCCCCCTTTATGAGGCCCATCCTGGATTGAACTGGGCGTGATTACTCTTCATACCCCCTCTCCCTCATTTAATTCATTTTATTTTTTTAATTCCATTTTAATTTTTCACCATCTTTGAAAATTCATAAATAATTCATAAAAAATGCTTTTTAATCCATTCTTTTTACCATATCTTCATTAAAATGTCTAGAATATTACAGGAAAATAAAATTTCATTTTTAGTTTTATTTCATATTTTTTTCATATTTTCTAAATAAATGTCATATTAAATAGATTCATTTCATGCATTATTTTTATGATTTTTGTTCTCTCACATGCTTTGATATTTTTTGGTCATTCTTTTCATATTGTTTAGATGAGATATTAAACTTGTAGAAATATTTTAGTTCCCATTTTTAGAGGTTAATTTTAGGTGATTAATAAATGCTTGAATATCATGAGCAAAACTAGGGTTTTTAGGTGACAACTTAGGAAGTTCCATTTTCTCCCTTAGGATTTAGGGTTTGAATAGGTTAGTTATGGGACTATAGGGGCTATGGGTAGTTATTAGATCCCTTAGAGAAAAGTTAGGATTCCCCTACTGCTATTATTACTGTCTGTATATCTGTTGTTTGGTGTGGTGTGCCCTCTGGGGTTTATTGATTGTTTGTATGGGTATTGGGTTTGTCTGGGGCCCTGGGGAAGCTGAAGATTTGTGGAGATGAAGCTATTGGAGATTCAAAGACTGAAGATCAACTGTCAGAGTTGAGGAGGAGTTTCTTGCTAGCAGATGCTGAGGAGATTAGGGTTTAGGAGCTAGGCAGAGCTCTAGATTAGAATGATTGTTTCTCAAACATGGATTGCCTTGACTGCATCCATTCTTCTCTGTGATTCAGAGTCTCTCTAAGACACTCACCCCCTTCCTTTGGAAGGCTTGGTGATAGTGTCTATGAGATAGAACTCTTGAGAGAAAATGTCTCTTTGTGTTAGAAGCAGTCTGTTCACCACCTTTGGTAGTCAGCTGATTGCTTAGCACTCAATTCACTCTTGTGACTGATCCCTCATCCTGGAGGTCTGAGTTTGAAGAAAAGCCATTGTCTGAAGGCCATGAGGATGGAGACTGATGCTGGTTGAAGCCTGTAGCTGATTGGAGATTACTTGAAGCCAGTTGTTGATGCTGAGCTGCTGATGCTGTTTCTTCTGTTGCTGTATTTCATTTGTTGATGTATTGATTGGTTTTCTGAACTGTATTGTTTGCTGTTTACCCTGTTGGGTTGAAAGTGAAGCCGGTTCACTTTCGCCTATTGTTTTCTAGGTTCGAGGTTGAGTGGGACTCCCTTGCCTCGCTTGTGCTGTTGCATCCATGCATTTTACTGCTTTACTGTATATATCTGTTATTGTTTCTGTTTCTGCCTATCCCGTAGGATCTCTGTTTCTCTCTGTGCAAGAGAGGAGCATGATAGACACTAGGTCTTAATCCATGCATGATAACATTAGGATAGTTTGTGTCCCTTCGCAACCGTAGGTTAGAGTTCTGTCTCTTTCTTTCTCAAAACAAACAGAAAAACACATAAAGATTTCAAACACAATAAAAGACACTTCTTCCGTAAAAGAATGTGAACTCATCAAAACGTCATTTTTGTCCTCTTGGACTGTTAATCAGAAAAAGCCTTTTTCAGAAGGAATAAAGTCAATCCAAGACAAGCTTGTGTCGTACGTGGCCCGAACTACGTTTGCTCTGATCTTTCATGCTGTATGAAAGTACGTAGGCATAGGATGCGATATCCTAGCGAGCAACCTTCCCCTCCTTTCCCGTAGGTAGGCGAACTACGTTGACTCTGATTTCTCGTTCCAGGCGGGAATACGTAGGCATAAAGTGCGATACTTTGCCGAGTCATTTTTATTTTCGTTTTATTTTTTTTCACCCTTGACCTATAGTTTAGATAGAATAACAATCCATACCCGAAAACAAGCGTGGATCCCGTCGAGTACGACGGACGTGAGGGGTGCTAATACCTTCCCCTTGCGTAACCGACTCCCGAATCCAGGTTTTGGTTGCGATGATCATACCTTTCCCGTGTTGTGCGAGGTTTACTCTGAGCGTTTCCTTTCTCTCCCGTGGGATAAATAACGCACGGTGGCGACTCTTCTGTTCAGCCGGCGCCGATTTTCGCAGTAGCGACAGCTGGCGACTCTGCTGGGGATCCAACGTCCCCTGGCTGCTAAGGACTGCGATGGTTCTTATGCATTTGGGATCCAACGTCCCTTAAGAGAGTCAATCCTAGCGCTTGTTTTCCCGTCGAGGATTTTGTATGGAGTTATTTTATATTTCTAACCCTGTATTTTTCAGCTTTGTATATTGATTATTATTGCTGTATCTGGGGTGTGACGGGTGTTCTGATATTGAGAGATAAGCCGGACCTGGGCTTGAGTGCACCTAGAATTAGAGTAGAAATTAGTGGGCGCCCGCTTGCTTTGCTTGCTTCGGTGTCCCATGAAATCTACACTCAGACGAGGTTCCTCTGGTTGGCCTCCTGTCCCTTCCTTTGGTTGGCGTGGGTTGCTGGTTAGTTGGATTGTCGACTCTGGGGACCGATCATTTGGAAGTTGGCTGAGTGAGGCCTCTTCAGGAATTGATGATGCCACTCCTTCTGGGAATCGTATCATCAACCCTGAAAGTCTGTGACGCCGACGACCGCATAGGATGCCGTACCTTGTGCCAGTTATAGGGCCACCCACCTGTGAGGGGATTCAGGGTTATGCAGGTAACTAGACCTCCAGATTACCGGTTATTTCTTGATCAGAGATCCGGGTTATTTATGGAGAGTTATGAGGTCTGCCAGAGACCATGTGGAGATTTATTCTGAGGTCTGTCAGAGACCATTTGGAGATTTATTCTGAGGTCTGTCAGAGACCATTTGGAGATGTATTCTGAGGTCTGTCAGAGACCAGTTGGAGATGTGTTATGAGGTCTGTCAGAGACCAGTTATAGATGGGATTTGAGGTCTATCAGAGACCAGGTGGAGTTATGGTCTGAGGTCTGTCAGAGACCAGTGTTGGAGTTTTATTTTAGGTCTATCTGAGACCAGGGTTTGATGACTTCTGGACGGTCTATTTGAGACCTTTCTTGATTGGGTTTAGGCTATTCAGCTGCAGCTTTGGTCCCTGTTGAATGTTACTTGCATTGCATCCCTGCATATACATTATCATTTGCATTTCACTAACGTGTGTCTGTGCTGCAGGTGCATTTGCATTTCCCTAGTTCTAGTGCCCAGACTTCTGAGTGTTTGATCATGACTAGCCTACGGAGAACGGTTGCTTACAAATTGCCTACGCCTGATATTGTTCCTTTACTGGGGTTGATCTCTCTTGCTGATGAGGGTGTTCGTAGGAGTTTCCGGATGAGCTATGGTAGATTATTGAGATTGGTGTGCAAACCTACAGAGGTAGAGTTAGATGGGCTGTATGCTTTGATGCAATTCTACGACCCTGCTTTGAGGTGCTTTACGTTCTCTGACTTTATTATGGGACCAACCCTGGAGGAATACGCTGAGTATGTTGAGCGGCCCGTGCAGAACCAGGTTCCATTCATTCATTATGACGCCAAGCCCAAGCCGGAGGAATTGGCAAAAGCCTTGCATGTTGATGCTTCTGAACTTGTGACTACTGTTTCCCGTGGAGTCCCAGGCTTCTCATTTCAGTTCTTAGTGGGTAAAGCCCAGGAGTACGCCAAGAATGGGTGCTGGGTTGCTTTCAATGCTGTGTTGGCTTTGTGCATTTATGGCATAGTTTTATTCCCCAATATACCGGATTTTGTGGACTTCGATGCTTTCTACTTGTTTGCCGCTGGTAATCCTGTGCCTACTTTACTCGGAGATCTCTACCACTCGCTGCATTACAAGAATGAGAAGGGAAGAGGGAAGAATGTTCATCTGTGTGTGCCCTTATTGAGTATGTGGTTTGAGAGTCACCTTCCTAAGAGAGGATCTGCTGCAGAGACTACAGTTCCAGTTGGTTGGCCGGAGCGTTTGATGAGGTTATCGTCGGAAGATATGGAGTGGTTTGATAGAGATTTGTTGGGATCGGAGCTCATCTTCAGTTGTTCTGGTTACCCTAATGTGCCATTGATAGGAAGAAAAGGGTGTATCAATTACAACCCTTCTCTATTCATTCGCCAGTTTGGATATGCGCTGAAGAATCCACCTCAAGAGGAAGAAGTACAGGAATCTCTGTACTTCACCGGTGACGTGAAGGGGGAGTTATTAGCCAAGTTGCGACGTGCCTGGACGAGTATTAACCACAAAGGGAAGCCGTTGTTAGGAAAGAATGACTGTCAGGCCTATGCACCTTATAGAGCTTGGATTCAGGAGAGGGCTAGTCAGTTGAAGATGCCGTTTCCAGATGCACCAATTCTTGATCCTATTCCGGTAGAAGAGCCGACTACTGTTTCTAGAGAAGCATATGAACAGGTTGTGAAGGAGAAAGAAGCCCTGATGAAGATTAACGAAGGGTTAGAGCAAGAGCTAGCCCAGGCACGCAGTGAGAAAAACAAGGCCGTATATGCTTTCCAACAACAGATTGAGCTGGTAAACAGGTTAGGATCTGAGTTGACCGAGGAAAAGAAAAAGCGCGAACGTCTGGGGCAAGAGTTCAGAAGTTCCCATGACATGCTGGAAGCCAAAAAGAAAGCGCTCGACGCAGCACACCGAGAGATATCTTCTTGCAACAAGACTTGGAATGCTACACTCACCAACAACAAGAAGAGGGAAGATAAGCTGAAGCAGCAAATTTCCGACCTCGAAGAGAAGTTGAAGTCTAGCATCAAGAAGTGTGAGGAGGAAGTGATGAACCGGTATAGTGTCCAGCATGCACTGAACAAGGCAATCAAATCCAGAGATGAAGCAGTGTCCCAGAAGCGAAAGTTAGAAGATTGTTTCGGAGAAGCAACATGGGAAGAAACTGCTGAAGACGTACGCCGTGTCCTTAAGAAGAGAAACCAGCTTGTTGAAGGGCTGCTCGATCGACCAAGCCATCCGGAGACCAAGAAGTTGATAGAGGAGTACCAGACTTTTGGGAGGATCTGATCATTCCATTATTTGTATGCTTTATTTGCATAGTGCTGACCATCACCAGGATTGTTGGTTGAGGTCATGCCATCTTTGTACTCTCAGTGATATTGTACCCTGGGCTTATTGATTCTCTCTGTTATATATGAGGCTTTCTATGATTCAGCTCCGATATTCCTATTGTCAACACTGTCACCGCACCGGCACCCTCGCACTAGAACTGGGGGAATGAACTTCCCTAATGCACAGACACATTGCATTGCATTCATATTCATATTGCATAACAGGTAATCTTTGAATGGTGTCTTATCTCCTGCTTTGATTCAGGTACTTAACAGGATTCCAGATCAACATCCGCACCGCTATTCTACACGATCCAACTGTCGGAAAGTCATGGACCAGATTCAGAACGAGATGCAGGATGTACGCGAGAAGCTCGCCCTCTTCATGCAAACCATGGAGGCTATAGCAAAAGGGCAAGAGAACTTGCAGGCCATGGTCCAGCCTCTATTGGCTCGCAACGCTGGTCATGGTAACGAAGATCATCAGTCTGTCCGGGTTGATACTGCTCATGGAGATGGCACTCCAACGCCAGTGGCTCCGCCTGTCGTCAATGTGAATGCTGCTAACGTCAATAACGCTACCGCTGCTGTGAATGGTAACGTCGGAGTTGGAAATGAAACTGCTGTCCATAACGCTGGGCTGGGTGATGTCAATTTGGGAGATAATCTCGGAGGCAATGGCTTTGTCAACGCTGGGTTCGGATTCAACGATCAGGGATTCGACAATACTGGCAAGTATGGCTTTAATGCTCAAGGCTTTGGGCAAGATGGTTATGGTATGGTCAATCAGGGCTACGGAGGTTTTGGAAACGGAAACGGTGCTGGTTTTATGGCTGGTGGTCCTGCTGGAGGTGTTCAAGGGTATGGCAACAGAGGCCGAGTTCCGGGGATGAATCAGGTCAGAGCTGGACGTAATAATGCGTATGATGGATACGGGGCTGGAAACGGTATGTGGCAAGAGGATCAACAGGAAGACGCCTTCTCTGGAGGGGGTTTTGACGGGCCGATGGATGATTCTCAAAAGATTAGAATGCTGGAAGAGCAAATGAAGGGAGTCCTAAACCAGAGTGCTGTGGGTCTGGACATGGCAACTATGGGCTTGGTACCTGGCTTGAGGGTGCCGATCAAGTTCAAAGCGCCTGCGTTCGATAAGTACAAAGGAGATACATGCCCGAAAGTGCATGTACGAGCTTATTACAGAAAGATGTCTGCATACTCCACTGACGAAAGAATGCTCATGCATTTCTTTCAGGATAGCCTATCGGGTCCTTCCTTAGAGTGGTACATGGGGTTGGAGCCCACTGATATCAAGACTTGGAAGCAATTAGCAGAGGCGTTTGTAGCCCATTACAAATATAACAGTGACCTGGCACCCAATCGGGTCCAGTTGGCCGGGCTTTCGCAGAAGAAGGGGGAGAGTTTTAAAGAATACGCGCAAAGGTGGCGCGATATGGCTGCCAGGGTTCGTCCTCCTGTGGAAGATAAAGAAATGAACGATATGTTTGTCGGCACATTCACCGGGCTGTTTCATGATATGTTGTTTCATACGTCTCTGGCTAGTTTTTCAGATCTGATTTTGATGGGTGAAAAGATTGAGCGGAACATTAAGCAAGGAAAGTTCCAAGTTGACGAGTCAGCTGCATCTGGCAGTAATAGGAAAGCTTATGGTGGGCGCCGTCAGGGCGAAGCTAGCGCGGTATTTGGAGGCCGAGGCCGAGGCCGAGGCAGGGGAAGAAATCCATATCGTCAGCAGCAGCAAGTGTCGAGTGTCACCATCCCGTATCAACAACAACCAATTCAGCAACAACAACAGGTTCAGCAGCAACCAATGCCACAGCAGCAGCAGCCTCAGCAGGGGGCACAGCAGGCTCAGAGAAAATTCCAGGGTGGTAAGCCGAGAAGGGTGTTCGAGAAGCCTCCCTCTAACTATGCTGATTTATTGCAGACCTTGTTGGGATTGAATCTGGTGGAGAAAAGAACCTTGGCACCAATAACGGGAACTCCCCCGTTCGGCTATGATGCAAATAGGCGCTGCGAGTTTCATTCTGGGGCCCCGGGCCATGATATAGAAGGGTGTCATGCTTTTAAGCACGTTGTGCAGGATCTCTTGGACAACAAGTCTATCAACTTCGGAACGACTGGTGCGAATATAGTCCAGAAACCCATGCCTAATCATGGGGCGAATGCCGTGCTGTCTGAGGAAGGTCTGAATCTGATTATGAATGTTGAGGACTTAAAGACGCCGCTGAGCGAAATAAAAAGCCGACTGTTGCAGGGGGGTGTTTACCCGGGTTGTAATGAGTACTGTTTGGACTGTTGGGCCCTGTCTGGGGGGTGTGAGGATCTAAAGAACGGCATTCAGGCCTTGATTGATGAAGGTGTATTGCAGTTTGATAGAACAGCAACTGATGAGCCGGCAGGGGCAGTAGTGGATAATCGGAGTGATGTTGCCACAGTGACAATTCCTAGGAAGACGATCACTATTTCAGCACCAGCTCAGCGACCACCGATTACTATAACTAAAGCCGGGCCAATCCCGTATGAGAGCACGAAAGCGGTCCCATGGTCATATGGGCTAGAGGTATATTGTGACGGGATTAAAATCGATGTTAACAAGCGGTCAGCGGAGGTTGTGGATAATGTTGTTGGCTCAGGAGGCATGACGAGAAGCGGCAGGATCTTTATATCTCCTGAAGTAGAGGCCGAAAGGCTAGCGAAAGGAAAGGGGAAAGCGGTTGAGAATGTTCCGGTTCAAGCAAATGAAAAAGAAGCAGCATCTAAGGATGTCGAAGAATTCATGCGCTTAATTCGGAAAAGTGATTATAAAATTGTGGAGCATCTGCAGCAAACGCCATCCAAAATATCTATTCTGTCATTGCTGTTGTGTTCAGAGGCTCACCGAAACGCTTTGCTGAAAGTCCTGGACACTTCTTTTGTACCACAGGATGTCTCCGTGAACCAGCTAGAAGGAGTATTGGCACATGTAAATGCGGGCCACAGTCTGGGCTTTACTGATTTCGACTTGACTCCGAAAGGAAGGGATCATAATATGGCATTACATGTATCTGTTGAGTGCAGAGGGTCGACAATGTCGCACGTATTGGTTGACACCGGGTCGTCTTTGAATGTGCTGCCTAAGAAGGCTATGATGAAGCTGGATGTTCGAGGAATTTTGTGCACACCAAGTGATTTGGTAGTCAGAGCGTTTGACGGCACGCGGAGAACAGTCTTCGGATCGATCACCTTGCCTCTGCAAGTGGGGCCGGAAGTGTTTGCAACGGAGTTTTATATCATGGATATACAGCCTGCGTACAGCTGCTTGCTGGGAAGACCTTGGATTCACGGGGCAGGGGCTGTCACGTCAACCCTGCATCAGAAGTTAAAGTATATGGTCGGAGACAGTGTAGTCACCGTGTGCGGAGAAGAAGACATCCTGGTCAGTCATCTATCTTCATTTAAATATGTGGAAGTCGACGGGGAGATCCACGAGACGCCATGCCAGGCATTCGAAGGTTTGCGCATTAAGGACAAGAGTCCCGGGCCAAGCAAAGTGCCAGAGATAGCTGTTTCTTCGTATAAAGAGGCTCAAGCGCTAGTGAAGGCAGGAGAAGCCACGGGCTGGGGCAAAGTATTGGACATTCCGGTGAAAATGGACCGGTTCGGACTGGGGTACCGACCGTCGTCATCAACTCCTTCCGTGGGGGCCCCTCATTTCAGAAAGTCAATCACCATCTCTGCCAGTGGAGTATGCCATGAATCTGTCAATGCTGCTTCGGAATCCGATGAAGGGGACAGCGACTGTGATATGGATGCCTGGATTCAGCCAAGCACGCCAGGACAAGGACTGTGCAACTGGTCTATTCAGGAGCTTGTTCCTGTGACTTTTAAACAGTAATGCTTTGCTTTATTAATTGTTGAATAATCTGATGTCTTGCCCGGGGCATCAGGATTTGCTTAGGGCTGTGTTGTTATAAACATTGCTTCGTTAATCATTAAATAAATGGCGTTTTTTTCATGTGCAAATACTGTAATCCCTGTCTTTCTTGTTTTGTATTTTTCAATAAAATGGCAACGTGGTTATCCGCTTTATACGCATTTTGAAGCACTTAACCCTTTCTTTTGCAGGATAACATTTTCAGATGACGTCCTTGAACCACCTATGACTCGTCCCGACTTCGAGCACCCGGTATTCCAGACCGAAGAAGAGGTTGTCGAAGATAGCGACGTTCCTGAAGAACTGTCTTGGTTGGTGAAGCAAGAGGAAAGGGCCATTCTGCCTCACGACGAGGTTATCGAAATTATCAATTTGGGGTCGGAAGGGGTTGAGAAAAATATTCGTATCGGAGCCGCACTGCAGAGTGATATCAAGCGAAAACTGGTTGAAATGCTCCGAGAGTATAATGATGTATTCGCTTGGTCGTATCAAGATATGCCAGGGCTCGATACAGATATGGTTGTGCATCGCCTGCCACTGAAAGAGGATTGCCCGCCAGTCAAACAAAAACTTCGCAGAACTCGACCAGATATGGCAATGAAGATCAAAGAGGAGGTTCAGAAACAGTGGGACGCTGGTTTCCTGGCTGTGACGAAGTATCCCTCATGGGTTGCCAACATCGTACCAGTGCCAAAGAAAGATGGCAAGGTTCGAATGTGCGTGGATTATAGGGATTTGAATAAAGCAAGCCCAAAAGACGATTTTCCACTTCCTCACATTGACGTGTTAGTGGATAATACTGCTCAATACTCTGTATTCTCCTTCATGGATGGCTTTTCAGGATATAATCAGATTAAAATGGCGCCAGAGGATATGGAGAAGACTACTTTCATAACGCCTTGGGGAACATTTTGCTATAAAGTGATGCCCTTTGGCTTGAAAAATGCTGGGGCAACGTATCAGCGTGCGATGACAACTCTTTTTCACGACATGATGCATAAAGAGATTGAAGTTTATGTTGACGATATGATTGCCAAATCCCAGACAGAGGAAGAGCATCTGGTGAATCTGTTGAAGTTGTTTAAAAGGCTTAGGAAGTTCAGGCTGAGGCTGAACCCTAATAAATGCACCTTTGGGGTGAGATCGGGTAAACTGCTGGGGTTTATCGTAAGCGAAAGAGGAATAGAGGTCGATCCTGCTAAAATAAAAGCGATTCAAGAAATGCCGACGCCTAAAACAGAGAAAGAGGTGCGCGGGTTTTTAGGGAGATTGAACTACATTGCTCGGTTCATATCTCACCTAACGGCCACGTGTGAACCATTATTCAAGCTGTTAAAGAAAGATCAAGCTGTAACGTGGAACGATAATTGTCAAAAGGCGTTCGATAAAATAAAGAAGTATCTGCAGGAGCCTCCTATTTTGATACCCCCGGTGGCAGGGAGACCCTTGATAATGTATTTGACGGTTCTTGAGGGAAGCATGGGTTGTGTTCTCGGTCAACACGACGAGACGGGGAGAAAAGAGCATGCGATCTACTATCTGAGTAAGAAATTTACAGACTGTGAATCTCGATACTCAATGCTGGAGAAAACTTGTTGCGCGCTAGCCTGGGCCGCCAAGCGTTTGAGGCAGTACATGCTGAATCATACAACCATGCTCATCTCGAAGATGGATCCAATCAAATATATATTTGAAAAGCAGGCGTTGTCAGGTAGAATTGCCCGTTGGCAGATGATCTTGACTGAATACGATATTCAATACGTCTCGCAAAAGGCAATAAAGGGGAGTGTGTTGTCTGAGTATCTGGCGGAGCAGCCTATTGAAGAGTATCAATCGATGAGATTTGACTTTCCTGACGAGGATATCATGTATCTCAAGATGAAGGATTGCGAAGAGCCGTTACCAGACGAAGGACCAGAGCCGGGGTCCAAATGGCAGATGATATTTGATGGAGCTGTGAATGCTTACGGTAGCGGAATAGGGGCAATTATCACTACGCCGCACGGGTCGCACATCCCGTTTACTGCCCGATTGACCTTTGCTGTTACCAATAATGAGGCCGAATACGAAGCTTGTATAATGGGGCTTGAAGAAGCCATTGATTTGCGAATCAAACATTTAGACGTATACGGAGACTCAGCTCTGGTAGTGAATCAGATCAAAGGGGAATGGGAGACACGGCAGCCCAATTTGATACATTATATGAATTATGCAAGGAGATTGTTGCCTTTCTTCGACAAAGTTGAATTGCACCACGTGCCACGGGCAGAAAATCAAATGGCTGACGCCCTTGCCACTTTGTCTTCCATGTACAAGGTCAACTTCTGGAACGAAGCTCCCCAGATCACTATCTCTCGGTTGGACAGGCCAGCTTATGTATTTGCTATTGATGAAGCATCTGATGACAAACCGTGGTATTTCGATATCCTTAATTTCCTGAAGAATAAAGAGTATCCGGCTGGGGCATCCAGTCAAGATCAGAAGACTCTCAGGAGATTAGCGGGTAATTTCTATTTGAACCCGGATGGCGTCTTATACAGAAGAAACCACGACTTGGTGTTGTTGCGTTGTGTAGACGAGAAAGAGGCAAAGCTTCTCATGGAGGAAATTCATGAAGGTGCCTTTGGCACGCATGCTGGTGGGCATGCTATGACGAGAAAACTGCTGCGGGCAGGTTACTTTTGGCTGACGATGGAAACTGATTGTTTCAAGTTTGCAAGAAAGTGCCACAAGTGCCAGATTTATGCTGACAAAATACATGTGCCTCCGAGTCCTCTGAATGTGATGTCATCTCCATGGCCATTCTCAATGTGGGGAATCGATATGATCGGAAAGATTGAGCCGACGGCTTCTAACGGGCATCGGTTCATCCTCGTAGCAATCGATTATTTCACCAAGTGGGTGGAAGCAGCGTCTTACGCAAATGTAACGAAGCAAGTGGTGGCTAGATTCATCAAGAGAGATATCATTTGCCGATATGGGATCCCCGAGCGGATAATCACGGATAATGGTTCTAATCTGAACAACAAAATGATGAAGGAGCTCTGTCAGAATTTCAAGATCGAACATCACAACTCCTCCCCCTACCGACCCAAGATGAATGGCGCTGTCGAAGCGGCCAATAAGAATATCAAGAAGATCGTCCAGAAAATGGTGGTGACGTATAAAGATTGGCATGAAATGCTACCTTTCGCTTTGCACGGTTATCGTACGACGGTACGCACATCAACCGGGGCAACTCCGTTCTCGTTGGTATACGGAATGGAAGCGGTACTACCATTGGAAGTTGAGATTCCTTCTCTGAGGGTATTGCGAGACGTTCAGCTGGACGAGGCAGAATGGGTAACGAACAGATTGAACCAATTGAGTTTGATGGATGAGAAGAGGCTAGCTTCTCTGGCATACGGTCGTTTGTATCAAAGACGAATGAAGAAAGCGTACGACAAGAAAATACTTCCGCGAAGCTTTCAGACGGGCGACCTTGTGCTGAAAAGGATTCTCCCGCCGCAAGCAGATCACAGGGGCAAGTGGACCCCCAACTACGAAGGGCCATACGTTGTCAGTAAGGTCTTTTCAGGAGGAGCTTTATTGTTGTCCACCATGGACGGGGAAGACTTTGCATCACCTGTGAATTCGGACGCAGTTAAAAAATACTTTGCTTAAAACAGACCCGCTGGACAGAAAAAGAGAGTCCAGGCAAAAATGGGGCATCCTGGCGAACCAAAAAAACAGAATGAAAGGTTCGGGCAAAAGTTAGGGATAAAATTGAAAAAATGTACACCCGCGAAGTTGAAAACCTACACTGGGCGGCTTCGGCAGAAAAGGGTATCCCGGTGAACTGAAAACCCGTAAAGGGCGGTTCACGCAAAAGTTAGGGATGAGACAAGCAAATGACTGCGGTCCGAATTTGGTATTCAATGAGCATCAGTGCGGGAGAATATGGTTGAGGAGTCAGTTATCGGATACAACCTCTTCAGAAGTAGGGATACCGGGAAAGTATTAGAGTCGGACGAGTCATGGGAGGATCAGTTCGTGATGTTCATCTGCATCCAGTTGCCGACATGTGTACAAAATTTAATTTGTCAATATTTAGGCTTCTTGTGAATACTTGCATACTTGTGTATTTGCTTTGTGTAGCTTCCTCTTTTCAGGAGTTACATCCCGTGTACAAAAAACTCCGCCCATTCAGGGGCCCAATCAATGAAAATGTGTTATTCAGTACTTGATGCCTGTTCTTTACTGTTTTGCGCATGATAAAACGCCTAAGTTTATTGAAGCTAGCATGAGTATAACATTACTGGCCCTTGCCAACAATTGTTAAAGCTTTGAATTAACTGAGTGTAACGTCACTAACCTGAATTGATTTGATTGCACAGGCTTGTCGTGTCTTGTTTGTGTTGTTGCAGGTTTCATAACTGTACGAAGAAGGTGATCAAAAGATTGCAATAGTGAAAGGCTTGATCCCCACGCAGGTCATGCATGTTCTTCCTGAAGAAGGATAGAATTCTCCAGCTAGCCGCAGCTTATCCGAAGGACGTGCTCCAGAGAAGTTACTCGTCCTCAGCAGAGTTTAGTGATTCTGAGATCGTAAGGCTGTATTCAGACAGGTTCATCTCCCCCCGTAGGGTCAGGCACCCTTCCTCAGTGGAGTCAGTTAATTTTCCCCGAGAGAATCATCCCATCCCCAGCGGAGTTCTCTTTTCAGCAAATGTTCCTTCCTTCCAGTGGAATTCGAAGGTCAAGGCTCTCCAAAGCAGAGTTGATGTTGGGTCCTGTCATTTATTTTGTCAGAGATACTGGTGATATCGGTTCACATTCCAGCAGAAAGTCCGATCGTGCTGTGCGCATCTGCTATTCCTCAGCAAAGTCATATTCCCCAGCAGGGGGTTACTTCAACAAGACGTGTGGTTTGAGTTCCCAACTTCCCAGCAGGGTCGACGTCACTCCTACCAGCATTTATTTTGCCGGAATAATTTGGTAGCATCAGGCTATCCCCGGCGAGTCGGCGTTACCCTTCCAGCATTTATTTTGCTGAAGCAGTTTCTGTACTCTAGTAGTTCAGGTGGAGAGGGTTCTTGCTCAAATAAATCACCAAACAGTCCAGATCTCGGCAGGAGATATTCAATGACAATGTCAGTTTCGGCGGTATTCCCCACAGAGTTATCGTGATAACACTCTCTTTGTCTCCAGCAGAGTCATTTATGCAAATGTATCTTATTTTCCCCAGCCAGAGTGGCCAGGATAAGTGTCTTCTTATCCCCAAGCAGAGTTTGTTTGTCATCAACGAGTCGCATGAATCAGAATTTCGGAGCAGGCGTCCGATAGTTGGTTTTCAGATATCCCCAGTAGAGTCCATCTCGAAGTCGCTGTCACGTCAGTGCTGAGCAGTTTGTGGGTAAGGATCATTGAAGAATTAAGTCCTGACGTGGACCATTTACTCCTAGAATGACGGGATTTCTTCAGAAGTGGGCGTCCTAACGTGGACAGGTTTGTTTTACCGGATTGGTAAGGTGCGTTAATCCTGACGTGGATAGATTCGGTCTCTCGAAGTTTGGAGAAAGGGAGGTCATGACGTCGACAAAAGATTGGTTACTCTTCGTGTTGGTATCCTGACGTGGATCATTTGTTTTCAGCAGATATCTTTATTCGTAATGGTGAAATGTGCGTCCTGACGTGGACAAGTTTGTAGTTCTTTGTGATGACAAGGTACAAGAATCCTGACGTGGACAAATTTATCCTTCTTCGTGTTGTTGGCAAAGTGTAAGTCCTAACGCGGATATTTCCCCAGCAAGTCGAAGACGCGTGAGTCCTTACGTGGACAAGTCTTATTTCCTCAGTGAGTCGAAGACGCCTGAGTCCTAACGTGGACGAATCAAGACGAGATCAGTGTCCTAACGCGGACAGATCAAAGAGATCGTTATTCCTAACGTGGAAAGATGTAGTCCTTACGCGGACCTATCAACAGAAGTGATTCCTAACGTGGAAAGACGGAGATTCCTAGCGCGGAAAAAATGGAGTCCATACGCGGACGTATCAGAAGTGATTCCTAACGTGGAAATGATAGTATTCCTGACGTGGAAAAAAGAGAGTCCTTACGTGGACAGATTAAGATGGCATTCCTTACGTGGAAAAATGAGTCCTGACGCGGACAAATCAGAAAGAAGTTGGTATTCCTTACGTGGAAAGATCAGAGTCCTTACGTGGACATGTCAAGAGCATTCCTTATGTGGAAGAAAAATGGTTTCCTTACGTGGAAAGACGAGCTTATTCCTTACGTGGAAAGATTAAGTCCTGACGCGGATATATCAAGATTGATTCCTGACGTGGAAAGAAATGGATTATTCCTGGCGTGGAAAGAGAGTTTAGTCCTGACGCGGACAGATCGAAGAAGATATTCCTAACGTGGAAGAAGGAAGTTAGTCCTTACGTGGACAGATGCAAGAAAAGTAGAGTCCTGACGTGGACAAGTTCAGAAATAGTTGTATTTCTTAACGTGGAAAGATCGGAGTCCTGACGCGGACATGTCAAGTGGTATTGGAGTCCTTACGTGGACAGATTGATATAGTTCTTCTTATGTGGAGAGAAGATTGCTTCCTAACGTGAAAAGATAAAAGCGTTACTCCTAACGTGGACGATGTGATCCCTAACGTGGACAGGTGTTATTCCTAACGTGGAAGAGTTTTTCCTAACGTGGATGATTCAGTTATGTAAATGCAGACGAATTGTCCCCAGCGGAGTTGCCGAGATTTTTCTGAGTTAACAGCAGGTGGAGTCCTGACGTGGACAGGTTTTAGTTGAGATTTCTTTGTGTCGGCAATAGACAGAGTCCTAACGTGGACAAGCAAGCAGTCTGGTATGACAGAATCCTCTTCAGAACGATGAAGACAATCCCCAGCACGGTCGCGCGAGATCAGTGGGTTATTGTAACAGTCAGATTCAGCTGATGAATGTCATTTCGCAAGCAGGAGCGCAGTTTATTTCTGCGGTTGGCAAATTTCTGGTTTCACTAGTATTCAACCGTCTCGTACCGCGAATGTCTGAAGGCTCCGGGCTCTTCATCCAATCGGGTCCAAGTCGCTTGAATAGGGGCAGCTGTTGCACCCTAAAATTTGCTCAACCTTACTCCTTGGATTTATGTTTCATTACCATTAGCATTTGCATATAGAGTCATGTACATAGACTAACCATCTGCATAGCATAAGCATAGTAAATCATTCAACAGGGGACCAATCATTATTTTCATCTCTAGAGGCCTAGCAAGAGGTTATTATCCTAATTCCATCCTACTCAAGTCATCAGGAAAGAATTTGAAAGCAAAGAGTTCAGCAGATCAAGCCTTGAGTCCATCTCCTAGCTGAGGGCATCTGAGGATCAACAAGAGGGTTATGAGCTGTGAGGTGAAAGCATGGAGAGCATCTAGACATCTTGAGAGACTTATAAAGTCATTTGGAGAAGAAAGCAAGTTGTTGATGAAAGCACAAGAGCTATAGTGGAAGACAGTCAACTAGGGTTTCATCTGGGTCAACCCTAGGTCAACCCTAGGTCAATTGACTGACTTAAGAGGGCATTCAAGTCTATTGGAGAGATGTGGGGATCAACATTTGACATATGAAGAAGGATATGGAGATATGACAAGGAGAATTCAAGAGAAGTCAAGGAGAAGAGGAGTTACTAAATTAGGGTTTCTCTGTAGAATCCCCTAGTTTAGGTCAAATTTCCAAGCAAGATAAGTCAAAATGCTAGCTTCAAATGGCTTCTTGGCCAACATGAAACTTGTAGAGGATCTCAAGACCTTTAATTTGAGTGGTGGAAGACCTCAAGGAGATTTATAGAACTCAAGTTATGGTCCTTGCAAGTTACAGGTCATCTGGGGTGTCTGAATTTTTGTCTGTGAAAGTGACTTGACTTCCAAGCCATTTTTACCCCTCAAGGAGATTTCAAATGAATTCTTGGTCAACATAAGAATTGTTCCTCATTGTCTTAGCTTTCTAGAATGGTATGGTATGCCTTCATATGATGTGGAGAACTCAACTTATGGTCTTGACAAGCAAAGGGTATTTTGGGCATTTGTGAATTACAGGTCATTTTAACCTATACCCAAAACTCATACAAGGAGGCCTCAAATTGAAAAACTTACAACATCAAACTTGCTCCAAATGGGATTTTAAGTCTAGAAAGAAGGTCACAAGTTATTGGAGAAGCTCATAGCATGGAGTTGCATGATTGGTCAAAATATGAACTAAAAAGGCTTATAAAGTGAATAATTTCAAAGTGAAAAGTGGTTTGGGAGATTTACAAGTCCAAATGAAGACTTCCAATATATGATTTTGAATGGAAAAACAATTCTAAGAACAATGGTTCACACACTTTTTTGAGTTTAGAAGGAAAAAATGAAGTTATCCATGGTTGCTTACCTTTTAAGAAACATAATCAAAATGAACCAAAGTTGGAAAACAAGGGAATGTGCAAGATGGATCTAGAATGTTCATTTGGGGTCTATATAAGCATGAAATGAGAATTTGGCAAGGGTTGGCTCCATTTGCACCAAGAGTTTCACAAATTCCCTCATTCTTTTCATTGAAGTTTCATTGTAATTCTCTCAAAATCTTCACAAAATCATCATCCATATTGATTCAATTGTGCTCCATTATCATCATAGATCAGAATTGAAGCAAAGTTTTGGTGTGAATCATCCATTTTCGAGCACCTTTTTCAATAGCTTCAAAATCACAAGTTCAATTGGACAGCATAATTCTGGCCAAATCTCATCCAAAGCTTGCATACAGAATCAAGTTCATCAAGGATTGATCAAGATCCAAGTCTCAAAAGCCTCAAATCATCAATCTCCATAGCTGTTTGCAAGATTTCGCACAAGGTAAGTTTTCATTCAAACTGCTTGATCCAGTTAGTTAGGCATGATTTTGTTAGTGTAGAATTGATCTAGGTGGTTAGGAGATTAAGTTAGATGAATTTGGAACGATTTGGTGATGGTTAGTGACAGGTATAGCAAACTGTTAGTGTTCATATCTCTTAGATTAGTGCATTATAATTGTGGCTTGATAGCATATGTTAATCTCCATTAGGTGTAGTTTAGTTTAGGTTAAGTCTGAGGAAGAATGGTGAAGGTTCGTATCAGTGCATTTCAATGGAGGCCGGATGTTGATCCAATCGTGTTTGTTGTTATGGTGAGTTTCAAGTTAATCTAATGCCCTAAGCTTGTAGAGGGAGAGATTTGGAGCAGGTTTCATGTTTATGGCGTGGCATTTCATTGCGTGTGGAAGGAGAACAGAGGAGGTGAAGTTTAGTCGTGCATGGATGTTCATGGTGATTAAAACCCTAACTTGCAGAACCAAGGAGGAAGAGATAATCATAGCCCTTCGTTTGGAGTTAGACTGTTGACTGTGAGAGTGATCCAATGGCCAGCGTTTGATCTGATTTTGGAGGGAAGCTAGTTTGGTGCCAAAACGCACCGTTTCATTAATTGAAACGGGCGGGCCTGAGTTTATGTTGTTATCCCCACCCCCCAGTCATAGGCCCAATTGCATTTCAACATGATTTTGGTTTCTATTTTCACCCCCCAGCGCCTTTCTATTGTTTCTTTAATTCAGAGTGGTATTGGGCTTAAGCCAGAAGCGCTACCAGCACCCCCCTTTATGAGGCCCATCCTGGATTGAACTGGGCGTGATTACTCTTCATACCCCCTCTCCCTCATTTAATTCATTTTATTTTTTTAATTCCATTTTAATTTTTCACCATCTTTGAAAATTCATAAATAATTCATAAAAAATGCTTTTTAATCCATTCTTTTTACCATATCTTCATTAAAATGTCTAGAATATTACAGGAAAATAAAATTTCATTTTTAGTTTTATTTCATATTTTTTTCATATTTTCTAAATAAATGTCATATTAAATAGATTCATTTCATGCATTATTTTTATGATTTTTGTTCTCTCACATGCTTTGATATTTTTTGGTCATTCTTTTCATATTGTTTAGATGAGATATTAAACTTGTAGAAATATTTTAGTTCCCATTTTTAGAGGTTAATTTTAGGTGATTAATAAATGCTTGAATATCATGAGCAAAACTAGGGTTTTTAGGTGACAACTTAGGAAGTTCCATTTTCTCCCTTAGGATTTAGGGTTTGAATAGGTTAGTTATGGGACTATAGGGGCTATGGGTAGTTATTAGATCCCTTAGAGAAAAGTTAGGATTCCCCTACTGCTATTATTACTGTCTGTATATCTGTTGTTTGGTGTGGTGTGCCCTCTGGGGTTTATTGATTGTTTGTATGGGTATTGGGTTTGTCTGGGGCCCTGGGGAAGCTGAAGATTTGTGGAGATGAAGCTATTGGAGATTCAAAGACTGAAGATCAACTGTCAGAGTTGAGGAGGAGTTTCTTGCTAGCAGATGCTGAGGAGATTAGGGTTTAGGAGCTAGGCAGAGCTCTAGATTAGAATGATTGTTTCTCAAACATGGATTGCCTTGACTGCATCCATTCTTCTCTGTGATTCAGAGTCTCTCTAAGACACTCACCCCCTTCCTTTGGAAGGCTTGGTGATAGTGTCTATGAGATAGAACTCTTGAGAGAAAATGTCTCTTTGTGTTAGAAGCAGTCTGTTCACCACCTTTGGTAGTCAGCTGATTGCTTAGCACTCAATTCACTCTTGTGACTGATCCCTCATCCTGGAGGTCTGAGTTTGAAGAAAAGCCATTGTCTGAAGGCCATGAGGATGGAGACTGATGCTGGTTGAAGCCTGTAGCTGATTGGAGATTACTTGAAGCCAGTTGTTGATGCTGAGCTGCTGATGCTGTTTCTTCTGTTGCTGTATTTCATTTGTTGATGTATTGATTGGTTTTCTGAACTGTATTGTTTGCTGTTTACCCTGTTGGGTTGAAAGTGAAGCCGGTTCACTTTCGCCTATTGTTTTCTAGGTTCGAGGTTGAGTGGGACTCCCTTGCCTCGCTTGTGCTGTTGCATCCATGCATTTTACTGCTTTACTGTATATATCTGTTATTGTTTCTGTTTCTGCCTATCCCGTAGGATCTCTGTTTCTCTCTGTGCAAGAGAGGAGCATGATAGACACTAGGTCTTAATCCATGCATGATAACATTAGGATAGTTTGTGTCCCTTCGCAACCGTAGGTTAGAGTTCTGTCTCTTTCTTTCTCAAAACAAACAGAAAAACACATAAAGATTTCAAACACAATAAAAGACACTTCTTCCGTAAAAGAATGTGAACTCATCAAAACGTCATTTTTGTCCTCTTGGACTGTTAATCAGAAAAAGCCTTTTTCAGAAGGAATAAAGTCAATCCAAGACAAGCTTGTGTCGTACGTGGCCCGAACTACGTTTGCTCTGATCTTTCATGCTGTATGAAAGTACGTAGGCATAGGATGCGATATCCTAGCGAGCAACCTTCCCCTCCTTTCCCGTAGGTAGGCGAACTACGTTGACTCTGATTTCTCGTTCCAGGCGGGAATACGTAGGCATAAAGTGCGATACTTTGCCGAGTCATTTTTATTTTCGTTTTATTTTTTTTCACCCTTGACCTATAGTTTAGATAGAATAACAATCCATACCCGAAAACAAGCGTGGATCCCGTCGAGTACGACGGACGTGAGGGGTGCTAATACCTTCCCCTTGCGTAACCGACTCCCGAATCCAGGTTTTGGTTGCGATGATCATACCTTTCCCGTGTTGTGCGAGGTTTACTCTGAGCGTTTCCTTTCTCTCCCGTGGGATAAATAACGCACGGTGGCGACTCTTCTGTTCAGCCGGCGCCGATTTTCGCAGTAGCGACAGAGGTAAGTAAGAAAGTAGACCAGAAGCTCTTCAGAGGTATGATTGGCTCTCTTCTTTATTTACTGCTTCTAGACCTGACATATTATTCA
Organism: Lathyrus sativus; assembly: GCA_963859935.3. NCBI lineage: Eukaryota > Viridiplantae > Streptophyta > Magnoliopsida > Fabales > Fabaceae > Lathyrus > Lathyrus sativus. Next base: position 669,094,816 of record OZ012740.1, read on the forward strand.
GTGTTTGTCTGTGTGCTAGATTCCAATCAGATCTTAGAGGTCACACTTGACAACTGTCAAGAGGATTCTAAGGTATCTGAAAGGTACTTCTAATGTGGGTTTGTGTTACAGAAAATCTGATGATTTCAAATTAGTTGGATTCTGTGATGCTGACTACGCTGGAGACAGAGTGGAAAGAAAAAGTACTTCTGGAAGTTGTCAATTTCTAGGAAGAAATCTAATCTCCTGGTACAGCAAGAAGCAACCCACAATTGCACTTTCAACCACAGAGGCTGAATACATTGCTGCTGCTGGATGTAGCACGCAGATGCTCTGGATGAAGAGTCAACTAGAAGATTATCAAATTTTTGAAAGTAACATTTCTATCTTTTGTGATAATACTTCTGCTATATGTTTGTCCAAGAATCCCATTTTACATTCTAAGGCAAAACATATAGAAATTAAGCATCATTTCATCAGAGACTATGTTCAGAAGGGAATCATAAATTTAGCCTTTGTTGATACAGATCATCAATGGGCAGATATTTTTACAAAACCCCTTGTTGAAGATAGATTCAATTTTATTCTGAAAAATATTGGTATGGATTTTTGTCCAGAATGATATTCATCAGAAGCAAATTTTTACAGATGCAAAAATGCTTAATGCTCTGAAGTATTACTTCTGATTGTTTATTCTGATCAATATTTCTTTTGTGAAACTCTGAACTAACAATCTTTAGAAGATCTGAATGTTGGCTAACGTTTCATTTCTTCAGAGAATTCAGAACAACATGCAAGGAAACACGTGTCACACCAAATCTGAAGAGGTGGCGTGTACATAACTGAAGAGACGTTTGAGGTGAAGTTTGAATAGTAAGAATCTTGGTTTTCCCCCCAAATTTTCAGAAGCAATTAATGTTTTGAAATGATTATTATTCTATTCATTTAATGCTTGTTCAAACGTGCATATTTCTGATTGTTGATTTGCCTAAGTGTTTTAGTATATATACTTGACTTGTATTCACTTTCACACTTTTCACACTCTCAGAAATTACATGCGTTTTCATATTCTCTTTTCTCTGCATAAAAACCTATACCTAAGCGTTTGACAAAGCATCCTTCAATGGCAACTTCATCATCAACAGCTGCTCAGTTCCAATCTTCTATGGCTGTTGTAACTTCAGAAAACTTGGGTGTTGCTCCATATTCTCCTCCCAAAAGAACTCTTCTAACCCCAGTTGATAAATTGGAAGTTCTATGTGAATCTATGGTTGAGTTTGATTCTCTGGCAGAAAATGGGTTTGAGTTTCGTTCCATCATTGGAGCTCAAGGATGGGTTAAGTATTTTGATAGGCTCTTTGGACCAGTTTACCCTCTCCTTGTGAAAGAATTCTGGATCCATGCATCAGTTTATCCCAAGTTCATCTTATCTTCTATGCTGGGAAAAGAAATTATTATCACAGAAGATCTGATAAGAAAATTAATAGGTTATGAAGAAACAGATGGTGTTTCCCACTTGCCAGCTGGGCGTGTGGACATGGATGAGGTTTATGAAGAAGTAATGACTGCTGGTCAAGCTTCTAACAAATTTAAAGATCTGAAGCGTGATTACAAGATCTGGGCCAAGATCTTCATGGGATGCATCCACCACAGGAAGTCAACTAATTCTCCAGACTATGTCAATAATGAACAGCTCTATTTCATGTATTGCCTTAGCCAGAGCACCAAGGTAGATCTTCCATACATTCTGTTTATGCATCTGTGGAACCACATCAATGCATCTAGAGAATATGTGAAAGAGAAAGGACAGAAGATCAGAACTTGGATCCCCTTTGGAAGGTTGATCTCAGATCTTCTTACTGAGAATGGTTTGGTAACTGCTCTGTACGCTGCTGGAGTTACAGAGGAATTAGAATTTATAATGGGAAAGCCTCTGAATGCTAAAAGTCTTCTGAGACTCAAAATTGTTGATGAACTCACAACAGCTCCCAAGAAGATAAATATGTCAGAATTGAATAAGAGGGTTCCTGTAGATGACTTTCCTTTATTCTTTGCTGAAGAGCCCAGGCATATAGTGGTTATGTATATTGATGAATGCAAGAAGGAAGGAAAACCTGTTCCTGCTAATGTGATTCAGCTAGCTAGACAACCTCTACCACATGCAGGAGGAGAAGAAGCACAACTCCAGAGGAAAAGGACTCAGCCTGTAGAAGAATCTGCACCTGTTCAGAAGAAGGTAAAGATTGCTGAGAAGCCCAAGAAGCTCTTGAAGAGAAAAGATTCTGAAGAAGTTGCTTCTGTACCTGCCAGGAGGATACAAGTAAAAGGTACTAAATCTTCTGTATCTTCTGCAAAACTTGTTATTAATGATTCTAATGTTAAGTCTGTACCAAATCCACCTTCAACACAAACCACTTCTGTTACTGCTCCCAGTTCTGTTTCTCCACAAAAACAAACACCTGTTCCAACACAAACAACAACACCAACAATTTCTGTACCAAAACCATCTCAACCCAAAATTCATATCAAACACTTTGTTCCACGACCTCAACCATCAGATCAACAACCATCAGATCAACCACCATCAGAACAACAACCATCAGAACAACAAACATCTGTTCAACAACAATCATCTGAACATCCAGAGAACCAACCAAAAGACTCTCAACCAGAAAAAGCCTCTGACAATCCACCATCAAATAATCCACCTTCTGAACCCATTGCACCTGTTACTTCTCAACCTACAAAAGTAACTTCTGCTCCTGTTTCATCAGAACCACCATCCAAACCTTCTGAAATTCCTTCAGAACCTACCAATACTTCTGAACCTCACATCCCTGAGACAGGAGTTCTTGATATCACACCTTTAAAAACAGTGTTTCAAGTATCTTCTACCTCTTGTACACCTACCACATCCTCTAACTCCTCAGAATCAGAAATCCACCCAGATTTTCTAATCTCTCCATCTGACAAATACTCTGAGATAGACCAACATGAACCTACCATACCTTCTAAAACTCCCACTCCAGATCCTATTCCTCCACCTGCACCATCATCTGAGATATTAATTCCCAATTCCAATCCAACATCTTCTATATCTTGTGCCCAAGTTTCTTCTCTTTTTCATAATCTATCTTATGGTTTCAAACTGAAAGATTTTTATGACAGAGTTGAACCTTCTGAACCCCTCAACCCTCTGAAACCAAAATCCACAATGATCCTTCCATCTATGATTCTTGATTACATTAAATCTATGACAGATGTAGAACCTTTAGCAACCATATCACACTCTGCAAAATCTGATAAAGCTGTTGTTTCAGCTCTGCAAATTGCATCTGATAACACTGTTGCATCTGTTGAACCACCAAAATCTGCTTTTAAACCCTACTCAAATGCACCTTTTGATGTAGTCACCCCTCACAGAAGACCAAAACCTCATTTGCTTAATGTTTTAGTCAGATCTAAAGAAAAAGCTCCTGAGATACCCTTCATTCCATATTATCCCCCTCCTCTGATTTCCATACAAAAATCACTTTTTCCACCAACTCCCCAACCTAAACCTATAAATCTGGAAACCTTGTTACGACCACTGCCCAGACTTAATATTGATCATTTATTTCAAACATTTTTGCAAGAAATACAGATGTATTTAGGTATTGTTCAGAAGAAATGCTCAGAATAATGGATGCCAAAGAATCTGACATCATCTGGAACGGATTCATCAACAGATTCAACACTGTAGCTTCAAATATGAAGAACGTCTGTTCTGATGATGCAAAGCTCAGAGCTGAAAGGACTCTATTCTGGACTCTCAACAAAACTGAACCTCTGCTTCGTTTAGATGCTCCTCCACCATCAACAGAATCTACTGATAATGCATTGGCTATGACTCTGGTAGACACCTCTCCAGGATCTACAGAACCAATGGCAATTGACTCTGTTCAGGCTACAGAACCTCCTCATAATTCTTCATCTGAGATCAAGAAAGAACATCCAGATTTTGAAGATAAGATTGCTGCTCTGGAAGCTGGACAGTCAGAGATCAAATCCTGGATGGCTAAGCAGGATAAGAAGTCTGAGGATATGACAGAATGGATGTCAAAGCAAGATGAAAAGAATGAAACTATGACTAAGTGGATGTCCAAGCAAGAGCAATCATCCTCTGAGATTACAGATCTACTGAAGATGCTTTTGTCCAAACACTCTTAGATTTTTTTATTCTAATGTTTTTGCATCTGTTGTTTGCATCTGTACCTTATTGCTATATCTTCTGATGTTTGCCTATGTACTCTTGATCTGATCTTTTGAATGAATCAAAGTTTTCTCCATTGAATTATCTTATTTACTGTTTCCTTTTATTTATCTTTTTAAAAGTTTTTACTTTTTGCTTATGACAAAAAAGGGGGAGAAAATATAGATCTGAACTGTTTAATATAACTTCACCAGAATGAATCTTCAGACATATCTATTCTATCTAACATTTAATTTGACTATTTCAGAACAGTTGATAAGTACACTATATAAAAGAAACTCTGAGTCTCTCAGATCATTTGTCTATTATCAAACTTTGAATCTTATATCTGCAAGACATTCTGACCTTCAAATGTTATAAGAACAAACAAGATCTAACTCTGAAGATTACTAAAAAAAGGGAAGTTTCTATTCCTTTTTGTATTTAACTCAGGGGGAGATTCATCATCTCAGGGGGAGTTATAATTCTTTATGTTCAGTTAAACAAAATTTCTGATACTTTTTGTCATCATCAAAAAGGGGGAGATTGTTAGAACACAGATTGGTTCTTAATAATAACTCTTTGTTTTGATGATAACTGTTAGGAAATTTTATATTTAAGAATTATATACTCTAATATTTGTTTGAGAGTTTTACTGCAGATTGAAATGAAATTAACTCTCTAGAAGAAAATCTGAAGTATATACAAGAAGTTATCCTGACTCTGAAGCGCCAGATACACTAATTAGAAGATTCTGATTGCTCTTTACAGAAGATTCTGAGCGTAGTCTCCAGAAGGATCTGAAGCAAGAAGCTCCAGAACATTCTGAAGCAGAAGCATCTGAAGCTTGTCAGAAGCATCTGAAGCTGAAGCATCTGAAGCAAAGAAGAATATTGTATGAAGAGTTTCTCAAAGCATAATTCTACAGAAGTTTCTGAAAGTGCTAACACTGCCAAGTACTGAACTTCTGTGACAAATATGCTCTGATGATCAACACGCTGAAAGCACACATGCTATAGAAGACTCTGATACAGCAAGGTTCTGAACATCATTAGAAGACTCTGACTCATTCAGATTCTGAAGGACTTGCTGAAAAATGAAGAAGAAATATTCAAAGAATATATTCGTTGGAGTAAATCAAACGTCTCTTTCCTCATTTGTGATAGACACAATAACACAGACAAAAAGGATTTTTCTGTGCTATCTACTTCTAGGAAAGGTCACTTGATGTGAAGACAAAAAGGCTCAGACCTTTTTGGGACTCTCTTTTCAACGCTCAGCTTCCTTGGATCAGCTGCCTATAAAAGGAAGACTCCACCAAATTCTTCAATGATACAATTTGCTGAAAAGAAATCATATTATTCAAAGCTCTCATTCTTTCATATTCTTCTTAGAATTTCTTGTACTTAAACTTAAGAGAAAAATCACTGTTGTGATAAAAGCTTTATAGAAGCATTAATATTCTTGTATTTGATTTACATTGATTGTAAAAGTTTTCCTTAAGAGGATTCAGTTGGAATCAGTAGCTCTTGAGAAGACTAAGAATAGTTGTTCTTAGGTGTTACTATTGTAATCTGTTTGATTAAATAGTGGATTAAGTCCTTGTTGAGAAAGGCAAATCACTCTAGGAAGGATGAATTGGAGTAGTTGATTTCAACGAACCAGGATAAAAATAATTGTGTTATTATTTTTTAAGTCTTAATCTTTCATACTTATTCAACCCCCCTTCTAAGTATTATCTCACCTTCAATAGCTCCTCGAACAATTCTCTGTTTTGAGTCATGTGCCAAGTGCAACCTGAATCCATAATCCACTCTTTTCTCGAGTCGCCACTTGAAACCACAAGAACATCAAATGAGTCAAAGTCATCTTGAACAATGGTTGCGTTACTATTACCTTCATGATCTTTCAGGCGTTCAGGGCACACCTTTCTTATGTGACCCTCCTTCTTACAGTGATAACATCGAATACTAGATGTTTCGCCACTATAAGACTTTTGTTGACTTTTACCTTTCTTCTTGTCAAACTTACCATCCTTTCGCAAGAATTTTCCCTTGACGGCCAAACCTTCGCCCACCGTCGAAGGTTTATGCTCCTTTCATTCAAGTCCTTAGAATACAAGGCTGATTGAACTTCTTCAAAGGTCAGGGACTCCCTTCCATACAAGAAAGTTTCTTTGAAGTGAGCATGTGTTATGGGCAAAGCACACAGCAGCAATAGTGTTTGATCTTCATCATCGATCTACACATCAATACTTTCAAGATCAAGAATCAACTTGTTGAACGTATCCAACTGCTCAGCCAACACTTTGTCTTCACTCAGCTCGAATGAATATATAGCTTGCTTTAGGTATATTTGATTCACCAGAGATTTGTTCATGTACAAACTTTCAAGTTTCATCCATAATCCCGATACTGTAGTATCCATTGATACCTGTCGAAGAACCTTATCACCAAGGCTCAACAATATTGCACTATAGGCTTTCTCGATCATGCCCGTATTCTCTTTTATCGTTAACGCAACCTCCATGGATGCCTCACCCTTCAACGCTTCCAAACAACCCTGATGAACCAGTAGGGCTTTCATTTTTAAGCGCCACAGACCGAAATCGTTCACTCCGATGAACTTTTAAATCTCATACTTTGTTGAAGACATCTTCTCCATGCTCACCGCACCAATTTGTTGTGAATAGGATACCTTAAAGCTAAGTATAAACAGTTTCTTAATGATTAAGAAACACATAAGGGTTAGGATTAATAAAGAAGAAAACAACAAGGATTGGTTATTAAACTGCTATTCTTTCCTTTCTCTTAGAATAAGATTACAAGTATACAAGAATAACAAAATAATCTCTCTCTCTCTTAAAATTAAGATTTTATCTTCCTATTTTTCCTTATGACAAGATTGAGAAACTAGCATCCTATTTATAAGAAAAATAGCACACTAACCTAATGGGCTTTTTAACAAATACCCATTACAAGCTAACTTAGGGTACAAGATAACTTAAACAATTAGGCTTACTAGCAAGGCCAATTTAACATGCTAACAACCCTAGCAATATTGACTAATGCATGATAGAACAGACTTCGACTACAACATGCATTACTCGTGAACAGACTTCGACCATACTAGAGTTCGATCAAACATCTCACAAAAAATATATATTTTATACAAATTATTTTATATTTACTAGAGATTGAAACAAATTAGAAGAATAGAATCATGGACGGATCCAGAAATTTTAGTTTGCGGGGACAATATATATATATATATATATATATATATATATATATATATATATATATATATATATATATATATATATATATATATATATATATATATATATATATATATATATATATATATATATATATATATATATATATATATATATATATATATATATATATATATATATATATATATATATATATATATATATATATATATATATATATATATAATTGTAAAAGTGATAAAATAAATATATAATATTTATTAAGTAAAAAATTTAGACACTACTAAAATTCTGTCATTTTATATATAAAATATAAGACATACTTAATATCTATGAAATATTTTTTAAAGATTTTTATATTTTAGTTTTAAAGTTATTATTTTTTAAAATAGGAAAATGAATGATACATCAACGGTATAAATCAATTTTATATTATTAATTAATGACGACCATCTATTTCGTCAAATCCAATTAAAATTTTTAAATTATTTATATGACATGATAAAATGATATATTTTATTAGATTAAAGTTAAAAAATTTATTAATTATTAAAGTCTTAAAAATATTGAACTTTTTTTAGGGGGGCAACATTTGAATTTAATTAAGTAAAAAATAAAATTATTAAATTTTTTTAACATTATAAACAACAAGTGGGGGCAGCCGCCCCCAAAGTGCCTAACGTGGATCCGTGCCTGAATATAATCATATGTATTATGGTAAACCAGATGTTTACAAATCATACTTAAGTGTATTGTTGGTAAAATTAGTTGGGTCATCTCAAATGTATTATGATGTGAGAACTAGTTTTGAAGTATCAGAAGTTTATTCAATCCAGTAAAATTTGTGTGTTTCTAAAGGAAATTTTGAGAAATTGAGTTTTTATGACATTAATTTTTGCATCGACTAAAAGATCGTGCATATGTCTATTCACAGCTAGAAGTTTCGGAAATTATTTTCTCAACTAATTAAACTAAGATCTGATTTTCTAGATTTTTTTTTCAAAAATTCTTTGATAAGTATCACAGATATTACTAAAATCAATATTGAGCATCTTGAAGGACATGCTCATAAAAAAAATGGACATGAAGATCCATTCTTTATACGTATAAAGTTAGTTATATAGTTGATACTCGTGAGGTCATCAATTCTAAATTAGATATTTGAAACACACAAAGTATGGTATTAATATATTTATTTGCATTAAGCCAACAAGTTAGTACATGATAATTATCTCCTTAAATTATAAATTATTTTAGGTTAATAATCTAATACCTCTCATCTAAGTAGACTTTTAGATGTGTTGTGATTATTCACTTGCTCCAATATAGTACGATAAGATGAGTTTTGAATGAATGTTGAGAAAATGCATTTTATATGAATCTCGTATTTGAGGTTTTATCTTGATCCAATAATTGGATGCTTGTTTGAAGTTAAGTTGGTTGATTATCAATTTATAAATTAATTTTCTAAATTCTAAGGGGTGAGAACAAGCATCACAAAGTGTGAACTAGAATTCAAATAAATAATTTAAAATCAAATATTATTATGTCATTTTGATCCTCAAAGTTCAAAACATAATTCATTTGCAAAGTTTATGAAAAAAAAGATTATTAGTTGCTAATATTCCACTCAAAATGGACTCTCATATTGGACATTATAATATTGCAAATGAGTTATAGCCACGCCTGAAGCGTGGTAGAAAAATCAGTTCTGATGTTAAATGTCCTCTACCAAGAAAAGAAACTAGTTAAAAATGACGCAAGTGAAGATATGAAAAATATTAAGAGCACTTTGACATAATTTAATTTTGAGTTCCAGAAGAACTAACCAGGTGTCATACCCTAATTTTTAATCCTAAGATCCCACATAATTTTAATTTCATTAGCATCATATGTGTGTATATTTTTATGCATCACTAGCCTATTTGGAGATACAAAGATTGTTGTTTGTTTCATTTGATTACAAATTAGGGTTTTTGAGCCTCAAAAGAGACTCAGGAAAATGATCAATCAAGAATGGACATGACCTTTAACTTCTCAAGTCCCTTATTCATCCATGAAGATCAAAATTTTCCCTCCATCATAATCAAGCACAAGATTTCATCATGACAAGCTCATCAAGCGTCAAGTTCATCTAGTGCACCAATTAGGGTTTTAGTTGATCATGACCTCCGAAGTAAATTTTTCATCTGGAAATGATCCAATACCTCAAGATATGTTTCAAAGACCTAAAATGCCTCACATTAGTCCATTAATATGATTTAGTTAATCCAAATAACTTGATTCATAAGAAATACAAGGATTCAAATTCATTTGGTCCACAAACTAGGGCTTATGATGAAAAGTCAATTGCACCTTTGACTTTTGACCAAGACATGATCTCAAACCTTAAGAAATGATTCAAGACACTCAAAAACACCCTTGGAGTTCATCCATGGTGTTCAAATAGGCCAAGGGTTTGATTTCAATAAGAGATCATAAAATCAAAGTTCATCTGATGCAAAAGTCAACTGTGCCCAAAATCAAGTTAGACTTTTGAAGTTTTTGGTCAAACACAACCTCTTCAAGTCAAGAACAATGTTAATATATGATTTTGATCATGATTGATCAATAAAAATCAATAAAAGATAGGTTGCTTGTAGAGAGGGCAACCATGAAGAAATGAAATATTTTCTAAGTTATGGAAAAAAAACCTAATTGGGTGCTGTAGCGAGGAAATTTGTGAGTGTAAGTTATTGTTTAACTTAACTCATAAATCAAGATTCGTCACCATACTTTTATTTTTATCCAAAAGGAAAGTAAAAAGAGCAAACAAAACCTAAACTAGTTCTAAAATAAGAACAAATAAACAGAGACTGGGTAAGAGGGTTGGTTACGCAAAGGGAAGATGTTGGCACCCAAAATGTCTATAGTACTTTATAGGAACCCTTTGAAATATATACGCTCTTTGGTTCAAAAAGATTTTCTTGAAAGGAGATTGGGGAGATGAGAAGAGAAGTTTTTCTTTTTTAGATTTTTGTGTTTGGAGAGACTTATCGCCTTATGTCTACGTACCCACAAAGTGCAATATTGGATTAAAACCCCATAGTTTGTGGTACAAATGACAAAAAAGGTTTATTATCATTGATTTTAAATGTAAAGACAAGTCGTCATTTCCAAGTGAATAATTCCACTTAAAGAGATGAATCATATCTAAACTTATGAAAAAGTTTTAAAAGAAAAAGTGCACAAAGGTACAAAAAGAGTTGGTGAGTTTTTATATTTTTTTGTCTTTTTGAAATTGGTAAAAATATGCTTAACATTGATTGACATTTATTAAATAAAACAAAGTTTGAAAATCAATTGACAAAAATCAAGGTTTTATTGTGAAAGTGGTTTGATTTTGAAAACAAGAAGGTTCTGAAAAAGAGAGGAGATTTTGAAAATTTAAGAAGGGGAGGAGATGAAGTGACTATCCTAAAGTATAAAGTAAAAAGTTAGAGAAATGAATGATATATCCGAATTGTAGCACACTTCATAGAAACCAAAATAATAATTTCATCCATCTTGAAACATAAACAAATGAGTAAGCCAAATAAAAGAAAAGGTCCATAATACTCCAAGCATAGGGAAAAAGTCCTAATTCTAAGTCCAATGGTCTAAGACTAGTCCAAGAAGTCCAAGGTCTAAGTCCATCCATGAGCATAACCATAAAATTAAGAGCAACAAGTGTTTTAGAGGTTTAATCATTTATTAGTGTTTTGAATAAGATATGGTTCAAGTGGAGAAAAGAAAAAGAGAGAAGAAGCATAAACAAAAATATGATATGAGATGACAATAATGGAGCATAAAAATAAAAGAGAGATAGGGAACGAGAAGGAAACATAAACAAAATTAGCACAATAATATTGTTAGTGAATTAGTGATTAGTTGTTAGAGTAAATGACCAACGACGGTCAAATAGTGCACTTAGGCCAAAGTTAATGAAGACTCATTGGAGGATTGATAAAATCAAAGCCTCCTAACAACAAGTTTCATAGGAAATGGACCTAAGACAAATAATCAATCATACTTGGAATTTCAAACATAAGTTTGAGCCACGAATGATCATTTTCCGATACGGGACAGTTTAGCGCTATGTTATGCAATCGTAATCGGGTTTATGTAGAAACCACGACTATCTGAGGTCGGTCAATAAAAATATTAGTAATAATACATGCTAGAGAAGTGATATGTAGATCACTCTCCGAAAGCAATACCATGCGAAAAGAAAAATAGATAACAAACTCATCTTCATCAAGAACTAAAATAAGTTCCAATGATATTGAAGAATTTCATTGATCAAAGGAAAAAAAGAAGAGGAGAGGGAATGTCAAATTGAATTACAATTTCAAGATAATTCCATCTTTAAGTTCAACCACTCATCTTGGTGGATTAAAGCACTAAACATATCATTAACTCAAAGCACCTAAAATGAATTGAACAAATCACTTTGAAGATATATTTAAATTAGTGAGTGTTTATCCAACTTCATCTACATCCTAAGTTCATTGAATTTAAAGAGGAATAAGACATTTGAAAGTGCAAACCAGGGCAAAAAAAAACAAAAGAAAAAGGAAGAAGAAGAGGAAAGAACCAAAACAGTCCCAAAATCAAACAAAGAACACAAATTTACCACGGGTTAATCGATTAACCTTTTTCTAGTACAAATATGTTAATAACACTGCTAAGACAGCAAAAGTTTTTGAAAAAAATTCAAGATCCATGATCAAACCATTTCTTCAAACACCTCATGATCATGAATGAGAATTAGCACGAAAATTCAAGTAAAACAACGTCAAATATCACCAATAAAACACAATTTGCAAGATCTAAAGATCAAGCAACAAAAATCACCAATAGATCACATAGTGGAAGAGGAATCAAGAACAACAATGGTGGAATGAGAGTTTACAACTTTAAATATGAAATTGCTTCAAATTAACTTCAAGAACCGCACTCCAAAGCCTTGATCTACTGAAATTGATGATGAAAAATTAATTGGATGAACATTTTAACTCAAAGATTAGTAAGTTCTAATGATGAACTTACTAACTTTCAAAAGAAGAAAGAGTTTTGGTGAATTTGGTAGTTGAAAGAAATTTTAGCAAGGTCAACTTTGCTATCAAAGTTTGTAGAATAAATGAAATGAGACCTCTATTTATAGAATTTAGGCTTGGAATTTTTGGTGGTTTGGAATTTGGGTTAAACCAAAATTAGGCTTGAAGTTTAAATCCGGATGCAAAATCAAGATCAAATGGTGATTAGTGAAGGTGTATGGTGGGAATCAATTATAACGAGGTAGGGGAATTAAAATGAAGTGATCTAGAATATTCTCATAATGAAATATTTGAATTTGGTGCCAAAATGCTGCAGAATTTGAATTTGGCTCATTTTCACAAACAAAAAAACGCATTGGTTAATTAATTAACCATTTGCATTTGCAAATATGTTAATCAATTAACACAGTGAACCTTGGAGTCTCTTGAGTAAAAGAAAATATGAACCTTGGAGTCTCTTGAGTAAAATTCAATCAAATCTTGGAAAATCTTGATGAGATGATTTTGAATTGTTTGTAGATCAACTTTGACTTTTTTCAGCTGAATTTCATTCGAACCGAGGGACAGTTGATTGGTATTCTTGACCCAAATTATCTTCCTGAAAAAGAGTTAGTAAAGGGAAAACAAACATTTTTTTGGATTTTGATTAGGGTTAGTAAACATAAACAAAAACAAACATTAAGCATACAAGAAAACAAGGGTGCCTAAAGATATCCCTCAAAGACAAACATGTACATGAAGGCAAGAGAACCAAAGCCTGCGATCTTGCTTGTGGTATGAAATGCAAATGATATGTGGGATCTTAGGGTTAAAAGTAAGGGTATTGCAGCTTCCCCTATTTAAGTTTCTTCTATCCGGAGATATGAAGATTGACATCTTTGTCTCAACCAGATATAAGAGACTTAAATATAAAAATAAACCCAAGTTTTGGCCCTAAGATACTACAAAATGATATGATTATGCTCATGGTATGCAAACATAAGACCTCTGTGGGGAAAGCAAGCCACAAGAGACAAACAAATAGCTAGAGAACCGAAGAAAAGGAAAGAAGACTCCGCAGGGGAAAACAAAAAAGTAAGATTATATCCTAATAAGGGAAAAGGATTCAACTCAACTAAGGAAGAGATATCAACTGCCGGTTATTGGGCAAAGATACTCAAACTACAGAAGGAGAGAGGTAAATTATTTTCTACCCGTCACTAGGTAGAAAACAAAGGCAATAAACTAAAAGAATTATCATCTACCGGTTACTGGGTAGAAATTATTACCGGTTATTAGGTAAAAAGTAATCAACTTAACAAGATAATAAACTACCTGTTACTGGGTAGGAAAAGAAATATTGCCAACTATTGGTTATTGAGTAGTTTAGTGAGAGTAATAAACCTGAAGGAAAAGGTTACCAACTATCAGTTACTAGATAGGGTAAACAAAATATCAACTACTTGTCACTTGGTAGGAAAAGGAATATTACTAAAAGGAAAGATTACTGAATACCAGTTACTGGGTATAAAACAAAGATAACTAACCAAAAAGGGAGACAAATGTTACCTGCTACCAGTTACTGGGTAGAAAAATAAAGGCAACAAGCTCGGGAAGAAAGATTACCTTTTACCGGCTATTGGGAAAAAACAAAGATAACCAACCAACAAGGAATGAGAAAAATCACCTGCTATCAGTTACTGGGTAGAAAATAAAGGCAATATACACAAAAGATGAAGAAACATTACTAGCTACCGGTTACTGGGTAGAAAAATAAAGGCAATGGACTCACACTGAAATATTACCAACTACCTGTCACTAGGTAGAGTAAACAAAACTCAACTACTTGTCACTAGGTAGAATAAGGAAATAAGGGTCAACTACATATCACTGGGTAGGATGAAATAAGACTCGACTACCTATCACTGGGTAGGAGAAGAGGTATATTGTTAGCTACCTGTCACTGGGAAGCTCAAATCACACAACAAACTTCTCAAATAAAGAGACAAACATCTGTTGGGAATGAAATATTCAATGGATCACAACATGATTCTCATATGAGGAGATAAAAATTTGTTCAAATAATGATCCAAGTCGAATGATAACAAACTTCCACTATAAATATAGGATTCAACTTCTTCTTTAATCAAGTTTTGAACTCAAAAAAGGACCAAATTCGAACTGTCTCCGCTAAAGGGACTGCCATTTGCTAGTAATTACAGATCAATAACTTTGTCGGGGATCTTAAAAAGGGATGCGGGCAGGTTAGATTATACAACATACTTCTTAAATAAAGAGACATCCATCTGTTGGGTTTTCACAACAAACTTCTCACCGGGACTTTTCCAGAGAAATGCCATTATAGAAAAACTGGTTAAATCGGGATCCAACATTTCACAATAAACTTCTCTACTGAGGATGAACTAGAGAGATGCCATTTATTATGAAGATATAAAATTATTTCCCAGAGATTGCATAAGCTGCTCAAATAAATAGGCTTGCATTTATTACCAGATAAGGTTTACCTTGCTGGGGGACACACAAGCTGCTCAAATAAAGAGAACATCACTTATTGCCAAGAAAAAATTTCCAAGAGAGTGTTATCATAACATTGTTGGGGAAATTCAAATCTTCATCTTCCAGATTTCTGTCGAGGAAAATAAATCCTCAAAAAGAAAATTAAATGCCTTCTCATCATCCAGGTTCCACATACTAGAGAAATTCAAAATAATCGTTGCAAGAGACCAAAGTTCAATCTAGGAACAAACTGGAGAGATACGGTCAAAAAAGACTTGGCCTAATGAGGAAATATCTCATCGGGGATCAATTCCATCCAAATAATAAACTGGGTAGGAAGGCTAAAACAAACATCTTCCACGAGGCATAAACTCAGTGGGGAATTAGAAAGGATAGGCATTTCCTGCTTACAGGTCGACACTCTATTGGAAAGAGGACATACACACTAGCATCACTAGAGAGCAATGAAGCACCAACAAAAATACAAGATGCACAATGCAACAAAAACATGTTATGCTCAACAAAATGAATGTACATGCAATTCATATGAGTATGAATATGCTAACAAAATAGACAAAAAGGAAAACAAGAGTGAACAAAACATCACAACACCACTGAATACTCGACTAATCTCAACAAAATGGAGATATCTTTGGAAACTCTGCTAGGGATTCAGAAGAAATCATGCAAGGAATCAACAAAATCCATTAAAGGAAAATAAATCCTACTACAAGGCTCAAATCTTGCTAAGGAGAGAAAGATACGACTTGGGGAGAAACCCAAAGATCGATCTTTAATAATCAGTAATCAACAAAGAGGATAACAACATGAACTATGCTTCAAGGACAAAAGATAAACCATTAGGGGAACAATAACAACCCAAATCTTCTTGACTCTTCCTGGGGATAAGGAAAATCCTACGGAATTCGCTTCAAAAGAAAAGAGAGATCTGCTGCGGGAAATAATGGATCTGCTGGGGATTGTAGTCATGTAAACAGTTACACAAACTCTATTGAAGAATAACACAGATCTTTTAGGGATACAAGAAAGAACTCTAAGGATCCAACTCTAAGAGAAACATCATGGACTTGCCGAGGAAAATAAGAAGTTAACATCATAGAAAAAATTCAAGTTGTGGGGAATTTAAAATCAATACCCAACGCATGTGAAAGAAAACCCAATAGGTAACTGCTATATCAACACTTCTTAGAAGGCAACAACATTTCTTTCTGCTTGGAAAACATCAAAAGTAATAATGCATAACCTCTATTAGGAATCAGTAAGAACAAATCTCGACATGGGCATTAACATCAAGGAGAGGTGGCCCTTAAAACTGCCCAACTGCTTGATCATAACCTTGCTGGGTGAAGGAAACATACTCAGTTGGAGAAGATTTGAATCAAGACTTAGTTGGGGAAAATTGAACAACACTTGTCTGGTTATCCATAGGAACAAAATCCTGCTGAGGAAAACATAAACAAACTCTATCTAGGGAGAATATCAACAAGAACAAACTCCGTTGAGGACAACACTAAGTTTTGCGGTTCGAGATTTTACCATTCTTGGGATCACTGTTGGCATTCCTTTTTATATTCATAAATCAAAGGAAAATGTTTTTATAATTTTCAAAACATTAAATCAATTATTCACATTTGTTTCAAAAATCATCATCAAAAATAAAATAAAAAACTCTGTAAACAGGAACAAAATAAGAATTGTAAATAAAGGGACAAAGGCCCAAATTATATTGATAGAATGGTAGTCCGCAAAAGGCGTAACTCCGCAGATCATTACAAAGTTTGAAAATTGTTAAATACAATGGAAGGGGATACATTGAAATACAATGACCACTATTCTCCCTAATAACTTTGAATTCCAATTGTACTTGAGACTTCAACTGAGGATGATTGAAGTAAAGTCCTTGATAGAAAATGTTGCTTCAAGTGATCAAGACTGGCCAGATGCAGTTACTTGCCCTAATCCCTAACTTTTGCCTAGATTGCCCTATCGGATTTTCAATCTATCATGATGATTATTTATTTTTTTGTCTCTAACTTTTTTCCTGGACCGCCATTTCGGGTTTTCAATCCACCGAGATGCTCATTTTTGCCTAAGCTGCCCTTTCGGGTTTTCAACTTAGTGAGTTGTTCTTTTATTTTTTTAGGCGAAGCATTTCTTGACTGCATGGACATTCACAGGACGAGTGAACTCTTAACCGTCCATAGTTGTAAGAATTAATGCACCACTAGAGAAGGCTCTCTTAACAACATATGGGCCTTCATAATTAGGAGTCCAATTATCCCTAGAATCAATGGCAAAAGTCAAGATCTTTTTTAGCATGAGGTCACCTTCTCTGAATACACGAGGTCAAACCTTCTTATCAAAAGCTTTCTTCATTCTCTGTTGATACAATTGGCCATGACACAATGTCTTCATTCTCTTCTCCTCAATCAGATTCAAATGTTCGTATCTACTATGACACTGTTCAGCCTCAGACAATTCAGCTTCCATCAAAACTTTTATAAAAGGGAGTTCAACCTCTATCGGGAGCACTGCCTCCATACCATAAACAAGAGAGAAAATGGTTGCCCCTGTTGAAGTGCAGACGGATGTACGATACCCATTCAAATCAAAAGGGAGCATCTCATGCCAATCCTTGTATATAACAACCATCTTCTAAAAGATCTTCTTAATGTTCTTATTAGCTTAACCTTAAACTCATCGCATAATTCTTTCATCATTTTGTTATTCAGATTCTACCCATTATTAGTGATAACATTGCTCAAAATACCATACTAACAGATGATTTGGTTCTTGATAAATCAGACCACTACTTGCTTGGTCACATTGACATATGATGCTGCTTCAATCCACTTGGTAAAATAATCAATAGCCACCAAAATGGAACGGTGTCTGTTCGAAACTTTAGGCTCAATCATTCCAATCATATCAATGCCCCACATGGAGAAAGGCCATGGAAAAGAGATAACATTAAGAGGATTTTGAGGCACATAAATTTTGTCAGCATAAATCTGGCATTTATGGCACTTCCTCACATATTTACAACAGTCAGATTCCATTGTCAACCAATAGTAACCTACCCTTAACATCTTCTTAGCCATTACATGTCCATTGGCATGGGTACCAAAGGATGCTTCATAAATTTCTTTCATTAACATGTTTGCTTCATGCTTGTCTACACATCTTAGCAATACCATGTCATAATTTATCTTATACAACACATCATCATTTAAGAAGAAACTACCAGTCAATCTCCGCAAAATTTTCTTATCTTTCTTGGATGCCCCGAGTGGGTACTCTTGATTCTGAAGAAAACATTTAATATCGTAATACCAAGGTTTATCATCAACAGCCTCTTCAACTACAAACACATGAGCTGGTCTATCAAGACGTATAACATCAATTTTTGGCACATCATTCTACCGATTTACCACAATCATGGAGGATAAAGTCGCTAAAGCATCTACCATTCGATTCTCTGCTATGGGTATATGGTGAAACTCAACCTTATTGAAGAAAGTTGACAACCTTCTTGCATAATTGCGATAAAGAATCAAATCAGGTTGACATGTATCCCACTCCCCTTTAATCTGATTAATCACCAAGGCAGAATCTTGGTATACATCAAGAACCTTGATTCTTAAATCAATAGCTTCTTCTAAGCCCATAATACACGCTTCATACTCTGTCACATTATTTGTGCAAGTGAACATCAACCTTGCAGTGAAAGGAATATGAGAACCATGAGGAGTAACAATAATTGCCCCAATACCATTGCCATACTCATTAAAGCTCCATCAAAAATCAAACCCCAATGGGACCCAGGCTCAGGATCTTCTTTAGGTAATTGTTCCTCACAATCTTTAACCTTTAGATACATCACATCCTAATTATGAAAGTCAAACCTGATAGGTTGATAATCATCAATTGGCTGGTGTGCCAAATAATCAGCCAAAACACTTCATTTTATTGCTTTTTGAGTTCGGTACTCGATATTATATTATGACAACAACATTTGCCAACGAGCAATCCTCCCAGTTAAAGCAGGTTTTTCAAAGATATAATTGATTGGATCCATTCCAGATAACAACCAAGTTCTATGATTCAACATACACCAGTGAAGGTGCTTGGCAGCCCAAGCTAAAGCACAACATGTCTTTTCAAGCATTGAGTACCGAGACTCACAATTAGTGAACTTCTTGCTCAAATAATAAATGGCAAATTATTTTTTATCAGATTTATCTTGTTGACCCAGAACACAACCCATAGACTCTTCCAACACAGTCAAATACATAATCAAAGGTCTTTCTTCCACGTGAGGAGACAAAATAGGAGGTTCAAGCAGACTTTCAAAAGCTTTCTGACAATCCTCTGTCCATACACAACCCTGATCTTTGCATACAAGTTTGAAGATTGGAGCATATGTGGCAGTCATACTGGATATAAATCGGGAGATATTGTTCAAACGTACGAAGAATCCTCTTACTTGTTTTTCTGTTTTGGGTGCGGGCATTTCCTGAATAGCTTTAACTTTACCAGGATAAACTTCAATGCCTTTCTGACTGGCAATAAAGCCTAGCAAATTTCCAGAACAGACACCCAAAGTGCATTTATTAGGATTCAGACGGAGCTTAAACTTTCTCAAACATCGAAACAACTTCAATAAGTATTCAATATGATATTCTTCAGTCTTCAACTTACAAATCATATTGTCTACATAAACCTTAATTTATTTATGCATCATATCATGGAGCAAAGTGGTTATAGCTCTCTGATACGTTGCACCAGCATTTTTCAAACTGAAGGGCATCACTCTGTAATAGAATGTTCCCCAGGGTGTAATGAATGTTGTCTTTCCCATATCCTCGGGTGCCGTCTTTATTTGATTTTAACCAAAAAATCCATCCATAAAGGAAAAGATATTCAACTTAGCAGTATTATCTACCAGCATATCAATGTGTAGCAGTGGAAAATCATCTTTCGGACTTGCTTTATTCAAATCTCTATAGTTAACACACATTTGGACATTTCCGTCTTTCTTTGGAACAAGCATAATATTGGCCACCCATTGAGGATACTTAGCAGTCACAAGAAAACCAGCATCAATCTGCTTCTGAACCTCCTCTTTAATCTTCACAACCATGTCAGGATAAGATCTTCTCAATTTCTACTTCACATGTGGACATTCAGGCTTCAACGGTAAATGATGTTCCACAATATTAGTATCAAGACCATGCATGTCTTGATAGGACCAAGAAAACATGCCAACATATTCTCTATGAAGCTTTACCATCCTCTTCTTAACATCTGACTGGAGTAGTGCCCCAATCTTGACTTCTTTTATATTTTCCTCTGAATCCAAATTAACCAATTCCATTGAATCTTCATGAGGCTGAATGATCTTCTGCTCATTCTCAAGCAATTGGGAAATTTCATATGGAATCTCTTCAACATCCTCTTCTTCTACTTCAAACATATAGAACTCAAAGTTGGGATATGGCATAGGGTCATTGTCTTCAATGGGTTTACCAAACAATCTGTATAATGATTTATGTTTATTTTTAGAATATGAACAAGAAGTGCAAATATTATGAAGATAAAAGTGATTATCACATTATTATTATTTTTGGTTCTTTATGTTACCATTTTTCAAAAATAAAACAAAAAGGGAAAACATAATATAGATAAACAGAATAACATTTTATTGGTGATGATAAAATTTGAAATAAAGCCCTCACAAATTCACTTTCACCTTGGGCAGAGTGAAAGGATTTTCTGGAAAAAACAAAAACAAATTACTTTGAAACATGAACAACAGTAGAAATGTCAACAGCGGTCCAATTTTGGCATATCAATCCATGTATCACAAAGTTGGGTGTTTCTTCCTCTTGATCATTCTCAATGATGGAACCGACTTCATAATCAGGTTTTTTAAGTCTCGGTCGAGGAGATTAAAATGGTACATATGTATCTTCTGTCTCGGAAAAGTATCCAGGATCTTCCAAATAAGGCTCCTAGTCTTGGCAGGAATGAAATCATCTTCAAAACCATCTGAGATGTAATCTTCAGAGTCATCTTCAAAAGTTGCAGATGTAGAATGTTCTTTGGCATGGATGAACCTAACACTTCAAAAAACCTCATGAATACTCTTCAGCTCTTTCCGGGTTGAACCAGATGCAAAACCCAAACCAACTATATCTTTTTACTCAACAATTTCAGGGACTCGTCTCCATCCATCAACTTGGCCACTCTCCAAAACATGTTATGCATCTTTTAGAGAAGACATGGACACCCCATTCTTCTTAACAACATTATCAACCATAAAAATACCTTGGAACAAAGTTCCAACATCCTCGTCGACATTAATGTAAGAAAAAGATGACAAACTGCTCACCAACACATCTTGTTCTCCACCAACAAAAATAAGGTATCCATTCTAGACAAATTTCAACTTTTGGTGGAGTGTCGAAGTGACAGCTCTGGCTTCATGAATCCAAGGGCGTTCCAGAAGACAACTGTAAGCAAGACTAATATCCATTACCTGAAAAGTAATCTGGAATAAGCATGGGCCAATCTTGATAGGGAGATCAACCTCTCCAATCATAATCTTCCTCGAGCCATCGAAGGCTTTCACAACGACCCCATTGAATCTTACAAGAGTACCTTGATAGGACAATTTGGATAAAGTAGACTTTGGCATCACATTCAATGATGACCCGATATCAACCAGCAGATTAGATAAAGTGTCCTCCTGGAAATTCATGGAAATATGGAGAGCCAAATTATGATTTCTTCCATGTTCAATCAATTCTTCATCACAAAAGCTCAGATTATTACATGCATTGATATTGACAACAATGTTATCAAACTAATTAACAGTCATATCCATGTTCTACATAAGCTTGCTTCAATATTTTCTGCAGAGATTCTCGATGAGCCTCAGAGCTCATTAGCAGGGATAGAACATATATTTTTGACAGCGTATGCAAAAGTTGATCCACCATATTATATTCACTCTTTTTGATCAATTTTAACACCTCGTCATTATCTAATTCCCTAGTTTACATCACTTGATTGAATGGGTTCAACAAAAGTATTCAATTGAGTTTTCTTACCCACAGCATCTTCACTTGTCTTTGAGGGCATATTAGCAAATACTTGACCATTTATGGTCACACGATCTACATTTACAATAGTCACAACTGAGGGAAGAGAAGGAATGAGAACTTCTTTTACACCCTCTAA
This sequence comes from Lathyrus sativus, assembly GCA_963859935.3. Classification (NCBI taxonomy): domain Eukaryota; kingdom Viridiplantae; phylum Streptophyta; class Magnoliopsida; order Fabales; family Fabaceae; genus Lathyrus; species Lathyrus sativus. The sequence continues at coordinate 669,117,107 of OZ012740.1, forward strand.
CATAGTATCATTGTATTTGTAGGAATACTTTTATCTGATTCATATGGTACCGGGCCAGGAAAACGAATGACCAAAGGTGTAACAACAGAGTTCTGACTAGTGTAAGAAATTACAACTCGCTCTGGAATGTTGAAACGTTGAACTATGACATTCACCCCATTCTCAACTTCATTTATATTTGCAGTAACCTGAATCAAATTCTGATCAATCATCTTTTTTAAATGCCTCTTTACAATCACATAACCACGGGGTTCATAGAACAAATACAAAAAGCGGTATAATCATGCTCAATATCATGGTATTCGCTCAAAGTAGCGTGCATCTCAACAAGTGACCTCTGAATCCAACGAATATAAAAAATACGGTATGTACCAAGACATCCATATACCATATTGACAGACGTGTTGCCATGCTTAGGCAATGTATTTGATTACACATTAGGGTTGGTGCCTTCAAAAGACAGAATACCACTTCTTACAAGCTTTTGAACTTCGTATTTCAAGGGGTAACAATTTTTGATATCATGCCCAGGGCGCCCTGATAAAATGCACAATGGGTCTCTGGCTTATACCACCATGGAATCTCTGTAGGAACAGTCGACGGGTCACAAGTCTGAACCAAACTCTTCCTTATCAAAGCCAAAAATAATTCAGCGTATGGCAATGGAAAAGGGTCAAATTGCACTTTCTTTTGCACGCGACTTTACTGATTATTTTGATGTGTTTTTTGTTGGAACCGTGGTTGATAATTTGAAGTAGCTTGAGCGACACTAATGATGGGTGTAACATAAGCTACTTGTTGCTGACGATGATTACCACTGTTATTTATGATCCTGAGTCTTCTAGACCTCTCTTGAGAGATGGCATTGGTTTCTCCGTCATTTTTCTTAGAAAAAACAACACTAAACTTCTTCGCACTTCCAGAACTACCTTCTTTTGTCAGACGTCCCTCACGGAAAGCTTCCTCTAATCTCATTCCCATATTAACCATCTCTGTAAAATCACTAGGAAAACTCTCAACTTATTTTCATAGTAAAACGGAACCAAAGTCTTAAGGAAGTTTTGGTCATCTCTTTCTCTTCAAGCGGAGGGCTTATCTGAGCTGTAATCTTGTGCCATCTCTATGCGTATTCTTTAAAAGTTTCCTTCTCTTTCTGAGACATTGCACGAAGATGATCATGGTCCGGTGCCATATCTAGATTGTATACTGACAGATAAAATCTTCTCCGAGTTTATTGAATGTCTTGATTTGGGAACTATCAAGTCCCATGTACCACTTCAGTGCAGCACTGGTAAGACTATCTTGGAAATAATGAATCAGCAACTGATGGTTGTCAATATGGGTGGACATTTTTATGGCATACCTAACTAAATGGATTTGTGAACAAATATTCCCTTTATATTTCTCAAAATCCAGAACCTTAAACTTTGAATGAATCTTCACATTTGGGACAAGACAAAGCTTGTGAGCGTTCTTTCTAAATAAATTTTCCCCTCTTAAAGCCCTGATTTCTTTATGCATCTCAGCAAACTAATCTTGAAAATCATCCATGCGATTAAGGACATCCAAACTCTCACTCGGAGCAGTGTAGAAAATTTTTTCTTTAGCATAAGGTGTAGTGTAACCCACAGGTGGTGGCACTGGTACAACAATAGGAATAACTGGAATCTTAGCATTAGAAACAACATTAGCCATAGGAGGTGGTACAGTCATAACAGTAGGAACTCTTGGACCTTCAGAATCAAGATATTGATATCCCTCGGGCACATAATTGAGAGGCATGCCCCAAAGGAAGCCAGGAGGCATCTGATGTTGAAAAGCATTAACCGGGGCCACAGAAATGGGCATTGATACGATCTCAGAAATCACGGTTCTCTGCACAGGAGAAGGAGGAGGCGATGGTGGCTAATTCTGAGAAGCCACCAGAGCTTCCATTGCAGCAGTGAGTCTTTCCAAACTGTCCTTCAAAGTTGTCACTTCGTCACGAAGCTCGCGTTTCTCTTGTAACAATGGATCCATCTTTTTCTTGAGATTAGCTCGAGTGTTATACTGATGCGACAACTTGACTGGATGAATACCAAAAAAACATGAGACGCCTGGAAAAGGAAAAACACAAAGCATAATATGCGAATGCAAATGCAAATGTTCCATTCAGCTTTCAAGGATCTTTAAAATATAAAGCAATTACAAACATTGTAAAGAAATAACACTTTTTGAAATACTGATAAACATCTCATTTCATTGAATATTGGAAAGAGATACACTTGGAAGTATAAGTCATAGAAGATCAAAATTCGATAAGAAAAAGCTAGATCCTAAGGATGATAGAAAGCATCTGATGACGATCCGAGCTGATACTTCCTTCGGAGTCTCTTAATCTCTCTCTCATAGTTGTCCTTCATGGTGGTCTTCTCTAACACGAGTTGATCCACAATACATTTCCAAGCACTGGAAGTATGAGGATGTAATGCTAAAGCAGTAGAGGAAAATAAATCCTCTCCATGTCTCTTCACAGCGCGTCACTCAAGCAACTCAATTAAGTCACCTATCTCCTCCATCTGCTTTTACAACTCCGTCTTCTCCTTGTCAGAAGCATGAAACTTACTTTCCCATATCTCTTTCTCTTGCTTCATCTTGGCCAAAGCATCTTCAAGAGTCTTTATATCATCATAAGAAACAGTGAGTGGCATATCGACCATTATAGTTATGGGTTTCTCAAAAGGATAGGGCATTTTAAGCTCCGTAGCTCTCTTCTTCACCCAAAGTGTATAATGTTCCAAGGTAATGCAAACTTATCTTCCAAGCTCTCCTTTACCCATCATATGAACCTTAGTCCAAGCATGAGCAAATCTTCTCCTCAAACCAAGAGATTCATCCCCTCCTTGGAAAAATAAACCCTCTAATAAAATATTTTTAGGCTTATCGTTCAACATATAACCAAGCTGATGGCAAGCTAAACTCGGGTTGTAGTTAATTCCACCGTGTGTTCCAAGAAGAGGAACATTGGAGCATTCACCACACCTATCAATAATCTGGACATTCTCATAAACAGAAAAATACCAAGTAATGTCAGCATGAGTAAGGGACATGATCCTCTGAGACCACCTTAAACAGTTCTTGTTCTCCATAAAAGAAAATGGTAGTGGCAAGTACGAAATAAATCACTTGTACAGCAGAGGCGTGCAACAAACAATGGTACCATTCCCCTTAGAAGTCCTATTATGGATGGAGAAATAGGTGTCACCAAGTAGAGTCGGAACAGGGTTCCCAATCAAGAAAATCCTAATAGTGTTAACATCCACAAAGTTGTCAATGTTAGGGAATAAGACTAGTCCGTAGATAAGTAGAGCAAATATAGCCTCAAACGCCAATATGCTACCAGCATAGCAAATAAGGTGGCTTTCCCAATCAATAACTTAGAAGTTAAACCTTTGATGCCTCCCTTAACCATCAGATTAGCATCTATATCAGATTTCATCAAATGGGTGGATGCAACAACATCTTGGGGCTTAAAAACTTCCTCTAAACTAGTATAAGGAACCTCATCAGAAACTGGTATACCTAATAGATAAGCATACTCCTCCAAGGTTTGCATGAGCTGATAATCAGGAAAAGTAAAGCATCGGTAGACAGGATCATAGAATTTCACAAGGTAGTTCAGAATTCTGTATTTAATGTTGTTAGAAATAACAAATAAAAGTCTCCCATGACAAGATCTGAAGCCTGCACGATCAACTACCAAGGATACTAGCTTTCTCAAATATGTAAGATCGGGATCTCGGAAACCATACTTCTGAGTGTTTCTCCTTCCAATGTCCATAATCACAATATATGTGATATTTGCAAAGGAAAATCTCTGAGATCCTTAAAAACTGACTGAAACAAAATGTCCATGAATGCACGAGTGCATGATGTAACACCCACAAACAAGATCACAAAAAACACAAGGGTTCAAAGGTTCGCCTCGAGCATGGGGCAAAATGTAAGAACCATCCCACAATGGTATGTACTAAGGTTATATCCGCACCTGCAGAACAAGGTTTTAAAAAGTTCCCAGAGTCATAATTCCATATTTTGGATATTATCGGCTTAAACGACTACTCGTCGGCCAACAATATTCTCAAGAGAAACTCGTCTGAGTGTGGTATCGCATAACAACTAATTCAAGTCTACACATGAATAGACATCACCCCACGTCCTAATAAATCTAAGATTGGTTAAAGGGTTCTAAGGTCCTCAGCTTCTCAGGCTCCCAGGTCAGAAAAAGTAATAACATCAGTAACCCCAAATGGGCCTCCACTGAGCGAGGGATCTCAAGTCAGCATAGTAAGTGTCGCTACTGCGAAAAAAGAGGCCGGAAAAGACAGAAAAAGTCGCCACCGTTCGTTATTTATCCCAAAAGAGGAAAAGGAAACGGTCAGAGAAAACCTAACGAAAAAGGGGAAAAAATGAGGTCATCGCAACCAAGTCCTAGGTTCGGGAGTCGGTTACGCAAGGGGAAGGTATGAGCACCCCTCACGTCCGTCGTACTCGACGGGATCCATGCTTGGGTTGTCTAGTCTATGGGTTAAAAACAAACTATTTACGGCTGCTAAAGCTAAACGGAAAGAACTGACTCGATAGGACATCATCGTCCTATGCCTATGTATTCTCAACAGAGAAAGTCAGAGTCAACGTAGTTCGGGAAACTACGGGGAAGGTGGGGAAGGTTGCTCGCCAAGACATCGCATCTTGTGCCTACGTACTCTCATCTGGTATAAGAGATCAGAGTAAACGTAGTTTGGGCTAACAAGACCACAGGTTGGTTCAAAAGTTTTACCCGAGTAGGGTTAACAATCAGTCCTAGCAGTTGGTGTATGCAGCTCGATCATTGGAGACTTAGGCGTTACCGTTTGCGATAGAACCAAGAGTTAACAAAAATCTCCTTATGAAAATGGTTTTCCAAAGTTAAAGGTCCCAAAGGACAAAATGATTTGAAGTGTTTTTGAAGTCTTTTAGAGAAGAAGTGTTTTGAGTTTTTGTTTGTAACTCATGTTGCACTAAAGACTATGAATTAGGAGCGAATGTGTCGCATATCACCCTAAGGGTGTAAACTAAACACTTTAAGCAATTGAGAGGAAGCCACTCAATCACTATTTCCCAAATACTTAAGGCTCGTAGCGTACAACATTCGTTAACCTTTATTAAGTGTTTTATAAGTGTTTGAAGATGAGAAGAGAAAGGACACACAAAAGGTCTAAGGGAAACTTGATCCTAATGTTATCATGCAAAGTGGACTTAAAGTTGGTTTGAAAGGGGAAACATCTAACCTAATGTTAGCATGCATAGTTCGAATCCTAATGTCTATAACCAACCTTAAACAAGGAAAGTTAAATCCTAGGGGAACATGGCAATGAAAGACAAAAAGGAGAAAGCATAATAAAAATGAAACATGCAAACACGAAAATACACACTTAGAATGGAGGGAGGGAGGAAAAGTGTGTGGGGTAGCAGCCGCCACAAGCGCGTCTCGACCTCAACAGCGATGCAAAAATGATGCAAACATGGAAAGGAATTCAAGGGATGAAAGCTAACAAACATGCAAACAAATACTCACTTTAAACCACATACACAAGTATGCATCCAAGTGGAAAATGAAAACACATGATCATGATTAAACAGCCACAAATAGGGACAATTACCAGAAATATTTCACTCTTAATGCATCATATCGATCTATGATGATTCGGTGCGAAATGGTATGCAAATAATCAAACAAAACAGCAAATATGACATTCTGGCACAGTGTTAATCGGTTAACACCAAGGGTTAATCGATTAACCACTGTTAACGTTTGAAAAATTTGAAAGTTTGAATTGGTTAATCGGTTAACGCCAGGGGTTAACCGGTTAACACTGTGCCAATAGCAGAAAACAACAAAGCAGAATCACTTTTCAACAGCTTATCACATCTCCAAACATACCAATGCTCACATAATCAATTATGCACGAAATTACATCAGCAAACAGTGATACAATTAGCGTGTAAACATGATACAACAGCAAGATCATGGATCAAATCAATCACAATTCAATCAAATATGAAGATCAACATGATGAACATGCAAATATGCTCGAAAATTAAATCGGATCAGAAATCCAACCTACGAATTGGAGAATTGATTCGGTAATTGTTGATTCAACTGTAAATGTGAAGATCCAATGCAAGAAGACCGGAAAACTTCAAGATCCAAGCTAATCCTTGAAGTAGCAATGGAGATCCTTCAAATTTAAGTCAAATTGCTCCAAATAAGCTCTTTCAAAATCACTTCAAAAATCAGATCTGAATTTGCACAAAAATTGAAGGACGAAAATGATCCAATTAGAACAATGGATGGAGGTTTGAGCTCATGAATTCATTGATTCCAATGGAGAATCAATGAATTCAATGGATGAAGAGGTTTGAGTGAAGGTTTTGTAAATGGTGAAATTGAGATAATTGAGAGAGAATGAGATCAATTCTGAATTTGAAATGGAAATTATGAAGCTTAGATGAGTGTGGTTTGGAGTGAATCACTTAAATATCACTTAGGTTATGATCCAAAGCATGGTTTGGAAAGTGGATTGGAAAATCAAAGTTTGGAATGAGGAATGGGATTTTGGGGGGAAATGAAAATTAACCAAATTTCAAAGAGGTTCTAGATCCTTCCCAAGTGCAAAAATGAGCTTTCAAGTGATTAAAATTGGATCCCAAATTGGCCTACCTTGAAAATTTACGTACAGAGGCAAAATCTGCATTGGTAAATCGGTTAACCATATAGGTTAACCGGTTAACACCTTAAAAAATCCCTTGTTTGACCTGATTTGACTTGGTATATCGGTTAACCATATGCGTTAATTGATTAACACCTTCAAAATTTTGAATTTGGTGCCTTTTGGAGGGAAATCTGTCTATTTTCCCGTTTTCAACTATTTGGAGCTCTGTTAAGCTTCTGAAACTTGTTCTTGAATATTCTGACCATGAAAATGCTTGTGATATCCTAAATACCCTGCAAAATAAAATCGACCGCTCGATCGCTGGGCCAAATAAATGTCGGAGCCTTTGATGCTCGTTGTACAGTCTCTTGCGCTAAAAATGAGCCCTGAGCCATAGAAATGCCTTGATCCCCTGTCTCAAGAATAAATGCTATGCAATGCAAAATGCTAGAATATGAAATGAAACATAAGCCAAGTAAAGAAAAGGTTGAGCAAATTTTGGGGTACAACAGCTGCCCCTATTCAAACGACTTGGACCTGAATGAGTGAAAAACGAACGACTTTCAAGCAATCAAGGTAAAAGACGGTTGAATACCAAAGAACCCGAAAATTTGCCAACCGCAGTAAATAAAACTGCAAACAAGAATCTCCGGAGATAACTACTCCAATCACAAAAATACTTCGTTGGGGAAAAGAAAAGCTTAACCAAACAACTCTGTGGGGGAAAAAGCGTCCACCAAAAGATAATAATCAAAAGATAACATCCAAAAGATGGGATAAGTGTTCATTCTCTGGGGATATAAATTAAACACTACCAACCAAGAGTTGTGATCACCATAATACCGAATAAAGCTAAACCCAAGCTGTCAACCAAAAGTTGAAACCATCAGATGAGACAAAACCAACCACAAGCTACCAACCAAAAGTTGGAAACGCTTCTAATTCACAAGGAAAATCCTCCAACCCAAAAGCTGAAGATCAAGGTTGCTAACCAAAAGTTAGAATCACCAGGACATCGACCAAAGGTGAACTCTGCGGGAAAAAGTACCAATCCTCAATAGTTGAAAACTACCAAATGGAATCATCAACCCAAAACCAAGACTACCAACCAAAAGTTGGAATCGTCAACCGGAAAATGAAGATTACCAACCAAGAGTTGGAATAACATCAGCAAGGCGACCAAACTGGATATTACCAACCAAAAGTTGGGATAAGAATCCACAAGAGAAACCAAAGATTACCAACCAAAAGTCGAAATCAAACAAAGCTACCAACCAAAAGTTGGAATAACAAATTTGCAGGAAAAACATTACCAAAGGATTACCAACCAAAAGTTGGAATAACGTCAACAAAATCTCACCAACCAAAAGTTGGAATCAAACAAATCTGACAAGTCACCAATTACCAACCAAAAGTTGGGATAACGACTCCGCCGGGGAATGGAGGAGGACTACCAACCAAAAGTTGGAATAAATATACCACCACCAAAGGATTACCAACCAAAAGTTGGAATAATGAATCCAGGAAAGGAAGACTACCAACCAAGAGTTGGAATAACTTTAGCAAAACTTTGAACCCAGTTGGGGATTACCAACCAAAAGTTGGGATAACATCCAACAAACGACATACTACCAACCAAAAGTTGGAATAACGTCAACAAAGGAAGACTACCAACCAAAAGTTGGAATCGTCTGCAGGGGATAAAATCCAACCAAAAGTTGGGAAACAAGGCTACTAACCAAAAGTTAGAATTGTCGGGAAAAGATCACCATCGACCAAAAATCGGAACACAAGCTACTAACCAAGAGTTAGGATCGCTAGAGACGCTAAACATCGACCAAAAGTTGGAACACAAGCTACTAACCAAGAGTTAGAATCGCTAGAGACGCTAAACAAAGCGGACTCCACCACAGAAGACTACCAACCAAAAGTTGGAATGATCATCCGAAATTACCAACCAAAAGTTGGAATAAAAGGCTACTAACCAAAAGTCAGGATTGCCGGAAATGCTAAACGAAAGCGAACTGACCACAACAAAGGTTACCAACTAAAAGTTGGAATGTCCAACCCTGCTGAGGAAAATGAGGACTACCAACCAAAAGTTGGGATAACAACCAAACTAAAGGACTACCAACCAAGAGTTGGAATAAAGCAAATATTATCAACCAAGAGTTGGAATAAAGACTCTGCAAGGGGGAACCAGAGATTACCAACCAAAAGTTGGAATACCAAACACAAAAATTCGGACCACGCTGGGGAGTACGAACCAAGAGTTGGAATAAATCCCTAGAATAAACAAGCAACAGAATCAACCGACTCACATCTTGCAAAGAAAGCTCCAACGAGGAGAGGTATAAACAAACGACTCTACCAAGGAACATTAGTTCACCAACAACTCTGTTGGGGAAGAAGTCCAAACAACAAGCTCGACCAGGAAAGAAAATGTTCACAAACAACTCACCTGGGAAGAACAAAGGCATTCACATCAGCTGACTCAGCTGAGGAAAAGAAAGACTTTTAACCAAACGACTAGCCGGGAATAACCCAAAAACACGACCAGCCTAAAGATCCACCATGCCAGGGATAGTACAAAAATCTCCTGAATCAAACAGATTTTGTTGGAAAAGATTATCGGCCTCCAAGGCAACAAACCTGGTTTATGCTTCAGATGCAAATGTTTGAAAATTGTGTAATGCTCCATACGAAATGGAAATGCTACGCATTTGGTTAGATGCTATGTACGCATACAGATGCAACGGAACCGAATTAGCAAAATAAATGCTAGGGATACATAAACCACCCTGTCGGGAAGATAAAACAACCCTGCTGGGGATAGCTTACACGTGCCAATAACAATTGGACTATAGCTGAGGAAAATGGGACCTGAATGGCTTCCTGCAAAAGAAAATCTCTTGGATAACAAATGTTCTAACAAGAACGACAATCCACTCAGCTGGGGATACAAACCAACATCTGCTGAGGAAAACACCCTGAATGGCCTCCCAAAATACCGAGCTTCTGGGGAATAGACAACTCACCGGGGAGAGGAGTAACCAGGATAAATAACCTGTCTCACCTGATGTGGAATCAAAGATTCTGCGAGGAAATCAATGCCCTGAACGGCCTTCCAGGATACAACTCTCATGGGGAACAAAAATTTGGCTGAGGAAATACAAGCAAATGCTGGGATAGTCTCTTACCTATCGGGAAATCAACGACTCTGTAGGGGAATCAACTCTGCTGGAGACCTCAGTCTGCACTGCTGGGAGTTGAGCATCTATAAACAATACTGCTGTAGAACTCCACGCCTACTTAGTGGAAAAAACATCTGCATATCGACTCGCTGGGGAGTAAGCACATACCCGTACTCCGAGGGGATTAAATGTACACCGACCAACCGTCGGGGATAAACATACACACTTAATTGCATACAAACTCTACAGGGATAGAGATGCAAACTTCAATTGCTGGGGAACAACTCTGGTTGGGGAGAAACGAATTCCATCCATACCTTCCTAGAAACCTGCCCCAAGGGTAACAACCCTGCAAAAGACAAACAGACAAGATATCCTATACAACAGGGCTATCTTGGTCATCATCCCTAACGTTGTTCAATTAAGTCAAAGTTTTAACAATTATTGGCCAAGGCCTGCAAGTTTATGTAAGTGCAAGTTCGTCAAAACATCGGGCGTTTTTCACAAACAAAATAGTAAAAGTTAAAACAACACAAACAAGATTTACTGAATAGTATATGTTTATTGACAAATGGCCTGTAAATAGACAAAGTTTTACAACAGATGCAACCTCTGGAAAGAGGAAGCTACGCAAAAATACAGATATGCACAAAAGATAATACAAAAGTGTATAAAAATGTCGGCAATGTGGCACAAACATACACCATGAGTTGATCCCTCTATGACTCGCCTAACCTCGAAGCTTTTCTGATGCTTTTTATTTAGAAGAGATTGATTCGGATAAACGGCCCTCAGGTCTTCCCAATCCACTAAGCAATGAAACGCATACGCAGACCGCAGTCATTTGCTTTTCAAATCCCTAACTTTTGCCTGAATCGCCCTTTCGGGTTTTCAATTCACCGGGATACCCATTTTTGCCAAAGTTGCCTTTTCAGGTTTTCAACTTTGCGAGTTTACATCTTTTCATTTTTATCCCTAATTTTTGCCTGAACCCATTCTTTTTATGGTTCGCCGGAATGCCCCATTTTTGCCTGGATTTTCTTTTTTCTTTCCAGCGGGTCATTTTAAGCAAAGTATCTTTTAATTGCGTATGCGTTCACAGGGGATGTAAAATCCTCACCATCCATGGTGGATAACAACAAGGCTCCTCCAGAGAAAACCTTTCGAACGACATATGGACCTTCATAGTTAGGAGTCCATTTGCCCTTGTGATCTGATTATGGAGGGAGAATCTTTTTAAGCATAAGATCGCCCGTCTGAAAGCTTCGAGGGTGCACCTTCTTATCAAAAGCTTTCTTCATCTGACTCTGATACAACCGATCGTATGCAATCGACGCTAGCCTTTTCTCGTCCATTAGGCTAAGCTGATTCAATATGTTCTTTATCCATTCTGCCTCATCAAGCTTGACGTCGACCAGAACTCTTAAAGAAGGAATCTCGACTTCTAATGGTAGGACAACTTCCATACCATACACTAGCGAGAAAGGAGTTGCCCCGATTGATGTGCGTATCGTCGTACGATAATCGTGCAAAGTAAAGGGCAACATCTCATGCCAATCCTTGTAAGTTATAACCATCTTTTGCACTATCTTCTTGATATTGTTGTTGGCCGCTTCAACAGCGCCATTCATCTTCGGCCGATAGGGCGATGAGTTATGATGTTCGATTTTGAAATTCTGGCACAATTCCTTCATCATCTTATTGTTCGGGTTCGAACCATTATCAGTAATGATTCGTTCAGGCACTCCATAGCGATAGATGATGTCCTTCTTTATAAATCGGGCTACCACTTGCTTCGTGACATTAGCGTATGAAGCCGCTTCAACCCATTTGGTGAAGTAATCAATGGCACCATAATGAAATGATGTCCGTTGGATGCAGTTGGATCAATCTTGCCAATCATATCAATGCCCCACATGGAGAAAGGCCACGGGGATGCCATAACGTTTAAAGGGCACGACAACACATGAATCTTATCTGCATAAATCTGACATTTATGGCATTTCATTGCAAACTTGAAACAATCTGATTCCATCGTCAACCAAAAATACCCTGATCGCAATAACTTCTGAGACATGGCATGTCCGCCGACATGCGTACCAAAAGTACCCTCGTGGAATTCTTCCATAAGCAAGCTTGCTTATATTTCATCCACGCATCTCAACAACACCAAGTCATGGTTTCTTCGGTAAAGCACACCATCCTGGTTCAGATAAAAGTTGCCAGACAATTTCCTTAGAGTCTTCTTATCTCGGGTCGACGCCCCTGGCGGATACTCTTGGTTCTTAAGGAAATTCTGGATGTCATAAAACCACGGCTTACCATCAGCAACTTCCTCAATGGCGAATATGAAAGCGGTCCTATCAAGGCGAGAAATAACTATTCTTGGAGCTTCATTCCAAAAGTTTACTTTATACATTGACGACAGTGTTGTCAGAGCGTCTGCCATCTGATTCTCCGCTCGCGACACATGGTGAAACTCTACCTTGTCAGAGAAAGGTAACAACCTCCTTGCATAATTCATGTAAGGAATCAGATTAGGCTGACGAGTTTCCCATTCTCCTTTGATCTGGTTAACAACTAACGCTGAATCGCCATATACATCGAGATTCTTGATCCTCAGATCAATAGCTTCTTCCAGACCCATTATGCACGCTTCATACTCGGCTTCATTGTTGGTGCAAGGAAAAGTTAACCTGGAAGTGAAAGAGATGTGTGATCCATGAAGAGTTCTGATAATTTCCCCAATTCCACTACCATACAAGTTAACTGCACCGTCAAATATCATCTGCCATTGAGAACCCTTCTCAGGACTTTCATCATGTAACGACTCATCACAATCTTTCATTTTTAAGAACATGATGTCTTCGTCAGGAAATTCAAACTTCATTGGTTGATAATCATCAATCGGCTGCTCAGCAAGGTACTCTGACATAACACTTCCCTTGACGGCCTTCTGGGAAACATACTGGATATCATACTCTGTCAGTACCATCTGCCATCTGGCAATCCTTCCTGAAAGCGCTTGCTTTTCAAAGACATGTTTAATCGGATCCATCTTTGAAATCAGCATGGTTGTATGATTCAACATGTACTGTCTTAAATGTTTGGCAGCCCACGTGAGTGCGCAACACGTTTTCTCAAGCATTGAGTAACGGGACTCACAATCTGTTAACTTTTTACTCAGATAGTAAATCACATGCTCTTTTCTTCCGGTCTCGTCGTGTTGACCGAGAACATAACCCATACTGTTCTCAAGAATCGTTAAATACATAATTAATGGTCTTCCAGCTACTGGAAGTATCAGTATCAGAGGTTCCTGCAAATACTCTTTTATCTTATCGAATGCTTTTTGACAATTTTCATTCCAGACGACCGCCTGATCTTTCTTTAGCAATTTGAACATTGGTTCACACGTGGCTGTGAGATGAGATATGAACCGAGCAATGTAGTTCAATCTCCCCAAGAAGCCACACACCTCTTTTTCTGTTTTCGGGGCTGGCATATTTTGTATTGCTTTTATTTTTGCAGGATCGATCTCGATTCCTTTTTCACTGACGATAAACCCCAATAACTTTCCGGACCGAACTCCAAAAGTTCACTTATTTGGATTCAACCTCAACCTGAATTTCCTGAGCCTTTCAAATAGCTTTAACAAATTGACCAGATGCTCCTCCTCTGTTTAGGACTTCACAATCATATCATTAATATATACTTCAATCTCATGATGAATCATATCATGAAAGAGAGTCACCATAGCCCGCTGGTAGGTTGCCCCTGCGTTTTTCAACCCAAAAGGCATTACCTTGTAACAAAATGTCCCCCATGGCGTGATAAACGTCGTTTTCTCCATATCCTCCAGTGCCATTTTAATCTGATTATAGCCCGAAAAACCGTCCATGAAGGAAAACACAGAAAATTGAGCAGTGTTGTCAACTAACATGTCAATGTGAGGGAGCGGGAAATCATCCTGTGGGCTCGCCTTATTCAAGTCTCTATAATCAACACACATCCTTACCTTACCGTCTTTCTTTGGTACAGGTACGATGTTGGCGACCCACAGAGGGTAAGTTGTTACGGCTAAAAATCCTGCGTCCAACTGCTTATGGACTTCCTCTTTGATTTTTACAGCCATGTCTGGTCTTGTCCTTCTAAGCTTCTGCTTGACTGGCGGACACTCTTCACGCAACGGCAAGTGATGAACCACAATGTCTGTGTCAATCCCGGGTATGTCTTCGTACGACCAAGCAAAGATGTCACTATACTCTCGAAGCATCTCAATCAGTCTTTGCTTGATGTCACTCTGCAGCGCAGCCCCTATTCTGAAATTTCTGACAACTTCTTCAGAACCCAAATTGATGACCTCAATCTCTTCCTGATGAGGCAGAATGATCTTCTCTTCTTGTTTCAAGAGTCTAGCTAGCTCTTATGGCAAGTCTTCATCCTCATCAATCTCTTCTTCAGCTTGAAATATCGGGTGATCAAAGTCTAAGCGAGTCATAGAAGGTTCTGAATCGGTGTCATCTGCAATATGAATCCTGTAATAAAAATGGTTAAATGCTTCAAATGATATGCAAACAAGCACAAAACCACATTGCCATTTTATTGTTAAAAACAAGAATAAGAAAGGCAAGGATCACAAAATTTGAATGAGAAAAACGCCCTTTGATTAATTGATAGAACAATGTTCAAACATAAACAAGTAAGCCCTGAAACAGAATACCTCTATGCTCCGGGTAGAACATATGGTTATACAATAATCGAGAAAACAAAGCACTACTGTTCAGTTGTCACTTGGACGAATTCCTCAATAGACCAGTTGCATAGATTTTTTTCCGGAAGCGCAAGGCTTGATCCAAGCATCCATATCATAATCACTGTCCCCAGCTTCATCATCAGAGATGGCGTTGATCTGCTCAAAAATAATGGCCCCACTGGTAAATATGACGGACCCCTTGTAGCGCAGCGCGCTCTACGAAGATGACGAAGATGATGGGTGGTACCCCAGACCAAATTTGTCCTGCTTTTGAGGTATGTCTGTCACTTTCCCCTGTCCTTGTGATGCCCCAGTATGTACTACTGCTTGGGCCTCTTTAAATGATGACATAGCCACTTCCGGCGCTTTGCTCACCACTAGAGATTTGTCCTTGACCTGAACAGCTTCAAAGGCCTGACACAGAGTTTCATGAATTTCTCCATCTACCTCAACATATTTGAAAGAAGACAGATGACTAATCATTATGTCCTCCTCTCTACAGACTGTTACAACACTACCGCCAACCATGTATTTAAGCTTTTGATGCAGCATGGATGTAACCGCTCCAGCCGAGTGAATCCACGGACGACCCAAAAAACAACTGTAAGCAGGCTGAATGTCCATAATATAAAACACCGCATCAAATACCTTCGGGCCCACCTGAATAGGCAAGGTTATCTCCCTAAAAACATATCTTCGGGTTCCATCAAAAGCACGTACAACCAAGTCACTTGGTGTACAAAAAAGGCCCTGATGATCTATCTTTATTAGTGCTTTCTTTGGAAGTACGTTCAGAGATGACCCTGTATCAACAAGGACGTGTGACATAACTGCTCCCCGACACTCAATTGAAATGTGCAACGCCAAATTGTGATTCCTGCCCTTGGGCGTCAAGTCTAAATCCGTAAAGCCGAGATCGTTCCCTGCATTCACGTGCGCCACAACCCCTTCGAGTTGGTTAACCGATATTTCCTGCGGCACGTAAGCAGTATTTAAAATCCTCAACAATGCATTTTGATGCGCCTCCGAACACAACAGTAGTGATAGTATAGAAATCTTGGAAGGAGTTTGCTGCAAGTGATCGACTATCTTGTAGTCACTTTTACAAATCAGCTTCATGAACTATCCCACATCCTTCGTTAAAGATTCCTTCTCGCCAGCCCGAGAAGTTTCTTCCACCACCATCTTACCTTTCCCTTTATCAGCTTTCTCAGCCACCACCTCGGGCGATGAAAAGACTCTGCCGCTTCGAGTGATTCCTCTGGCTCCCACCAGATCATCTACCGAGTCAACGGGCGTACTCTTTAATTCTACCTTCTGTCCATTGCAATATACCTCGGCTCTGTAGTTCCACGGAATAACTTTGGTACTCTCGTACGGCACAAGACCTGCTTTAGTGATAATGACTGTCGGTGGCCTAGGCGGCGCTGAAATAGTAATGGTCTTATACGGGATCGAAATTGTCGCGATTTCATCCTGTTCTTCATCTATTACTTCAACAGGCTTCTTTTCAGCAGTCCGGTCAAATTGCAACGTTCCCTCATCCATCATGCTTTGGATACACCTTTTCAAATCATCACATCCCTCAGGATGGCTCAAATAGTCGATGCAATCTTCGTTACTACCCGAGAACACACCCCCTCTCAGCAATTTATCCTTCACAAAAACCAACGGCGTCTTCAGCTCATTTACATCAGTTATCAGATCTAAATTCTCCTCTACCAAGATATCACCAACCCTAGCTGGCCCATGGTGTGGCATAGGGTTCTGCACGACATTAGGCGCGTCATGAGAAAAGTTCACTGCTTTGCTATCTATTAGATCCTGTAACTTGTGCTTGAATGCCTTGCAGTTATCAATGGTGTGGCCAGGTGCCCCGAAATGGAATTCGCAATGAGCATTTGCATCATAACCGGGTGGAGGCGTACCTGTCAGAGGAGCTAAAGTCCTCTTTTGGATCAACTGCAGTTGTAACAATATCTGAAGAACTTGAGAGTATGGCATCGGCGGTGTATCAAATACTCTATTTGCTGTCTTGGCCCGATCCAGAAACCTTCTATAACCCTGTTGATTTTGTTGCGGTGGCGGATGTTGTCGTTGTTGTTGTTGCTGTTGTGGTGGTACATGAATCGTAATGCTAGCAACCTGTTGTTGACGGTACTGGTTCTGACCTCTACCTCTCCCCCGAGAACTAGATACTGAATTAGTTTCACCGTCGCGCTTCTTGTTACCGAACACTTTCTTTCCTCCTCCTGCAGCCGAGGGCACTTCACCTGCATGTATTTCTCCAAGTTTTATACCATTCTCCACCCTTTCTCCAGTAATTATCAAGTCAGAGAAACTACCCGGCATACTGCTGATGAGCTTTTCATAGTATACCCCAGGAAAAGTAGCGACGAACATGTCAATCAGCTCACACTCCACCATCGGAGGTTGTACCCTTGTAGCCAATTCGCGCTACTTTTGGGCATATTCCTTGAAGCATTCATTGTTTTTCTGAGCAAGATTTTGCAGCTGAACCCTGTTGGGAGCAAGGTCACTATTGTATTGATAATGTTTCACAAAAGCCTCAGCTAGGTCCTTCCAGCTACAGACATTAATAGGCTCCAGCCCCATGTACCACTCCAGAGAAGGACCAGACAAGCTGTCCTGAAAGAAGTGCATTAACAGTTTTTCATCGTCTGAGTAGGCAGACATTTTCCGGTAATACGAGCGCAAGTGAACTCTAGGACATGTAGTACCCTTGTACTTGTCAAAGTCGGGGACTTTGAACTTCAGCGGCACTTTGAAACCAGGAATTAACCCCAGATTAGCCATGTCGAGGCCCATAGAATTTTGGATTTCAAAGTTCTTCATTTTGTCTTCCAACAATTTGAATCTCCTACTAGCTTCAGAAGGCATTTCACCACCAACATCCCTCACCGAGAAAATATCTTTCTGTCGATCTTCCATCCATGGTTGATGCTGATTACTATGGATAGCCCCGTTAGCTTCAAGCCCGTACATATTACCATGACTGGTATTTCCAGCGTTACCATTCCCAGCATTGCCATTGCCTCCACCAACATTGTCATTGGTTTCAACGTTTCCATTGCCTGCCCTAGTCGTGTTCCCATTACCAGCACCATTGCCATTGCCATTTCCATTCCCTCCAGCATTAGGGATGACCACAGTAGGCATGGAATTATCAGCATGCTGAGTCTCCACATGGGGAGGATTGGTATCAGTCCCACCATGCAACACACTGTTGTTATCAACACGTGCAATCAAGGGTTGCACTAAAGTCCGGAGTTGTTCCTGTCCATTAGCTACGTCTGCATTACCTCCATGAACTGAGCCATCCTATCTCTCATCTCTTGCATCTTTACCTGCATCTGCTCCATGATTCTCTTCTGATTTCCCCTGGTTGCATATCGGCGAGCCTTCTTGTCAGTGATCCTGAAACACTACGAATCATAGGGGAATAAGAATATGGTTCTGATGCACCTGTAATGCGAAAAATGCAAAATGCAGACATGTATATATGCAACACGGGAATTTCCCCCTCGATTCTAGTTCCAGACTGAAAACAAATGATAATGGAAAACCCCATAGACAAGCATATAGAAACTCGTCATATATAAACATAGGCCAACAAGCAATGTACAAACATCAGCTGAGTACAAATAAAGGGACCTCAACCAAAAAGTCTGGTGATGGTCAGCGCAATAAGCATAAGCGACAAGATACAAAGGAAAAGATAAAGACAGTCAAGCTGGATGACGAGACCAGAAATCCGCCAGCAGCTCCTGTGTCTCGGGATGGTCTGGTCTAGTGAGTAAACCCTGTATGAGTAGCTCCCGCTGGCTAACGTTGCGCTTTAGACTATCAGCGTGGTCCTCACAAGCTCCTTCCCCAAAGCATGCCTCAAGCTTACATCTCTTAGAATCATCTCTAGCTCTGAAATCCTCCAAGGTTGCAAGCGCTTCATGCAGCTTACAATCACTGTGTCATCTGAGCGAAGCTTCATCCGAAATCTTCTCGTCCTTCGCTCGAAGCTGAGCCTTCAGCTTATTGATCTGTAGCTTCAAACCGTTCTCACACTCTTTGTTGTTGGTGAGCATGGCATTCCACAGCGTATTGAACTTAGAGATCTCTAAGTAATCCTTGTCCATATCCTTCTTCTTAGTAGCAAGCACACTACTGACAACATTCATGTCTAGACCCATCCGTTCTCTGGCGCTATTCTGCTTGGTCAAGTCCGTACCCAAACTGTTCACCAGTTCAGTCTGTTTCTTCAAAGAATAAGTTGCTTCATTCTTCTCTTTTCGGAGCTGAGCGATCTCCTTCTCCAATTCTTTGTTCGCTTTCCGCAACTCTTCTTTTTAGAACCATAACTGATTATATTTTTGAATATCCACAGTGGTCGGTTCCTCAATCATGAGAGGATATAATGGCTCCACTGAAGGGAACAACATCAAGAACTTTGTAGCCTTCTCACGAATCCAAGTCAAATAAGGGTCATAAGCTCGGTTGTTACTCTTCCCTAAGGCTGCTTTCCCTCTCCTGTGAATACTACTCCAAGCATGCTCTACTCTAACTAAAGCATCACCCTCCAGTAAACCCGTGAGATACAGAGATTCCTGTATCTCCTCTTCCTTAGGAGGATCTCTCAGTGCATATCCGAACTATCTGACCAACAAAGAAGGATTATAGTTGATGCAACCTTTCCTTCCGACCAAAGGGACGTTAGGAAATCCGCCACAACTATAAATAATATCTAAACCGAGTATATCCCTGTCAAACCAAGTGATGTTCTCCGCAGACAAACCCATCAACCTATCTAACCACTCTGAAGTACCAGCGGTAGCAACAAACGGGTCTGTTTTAGGCATGTGACTAACAAACCACCTGTATAACAAAGGAATGCAGCAAGAGACATTATTTCCCCTTCGGTTCTCATTCTTGTGGTGCATATAATGATAAACATCTCCTAGAAGTGTGGGTACTGGGTTCCCCGAAGCTAGTAGGTAGAAAGCATCCACATCTACAAAGTCTGGAAGGTTAGGAAACAATACAATGCCGTATATACAAAGATCTAGAATGGCGCCAAACACAATCCAACACCCATCCTTGGCAAACTGCTGAGCTTTCTCAACCAAAAAAGGCAAAAGAAAACCATAAGTCCCACTCCTCTTAACCAGCTTCCCCTTCAACTCTGAATAATCCAAATGCAATACAACAGCGAGCTTATCTAAATCAGGCTCAGCATCAATATGAACGAACGACATCTGATCAAGAATAGGAACACCTAACAACTCAGAATACTCCTTCGGGGTAGGAGCCAGAACATAATCAGGAAACAGAAAGCATCTCAGTTGGGCATCGTAGAACTGCAGAAGAGTATAGACACCACTGATCTCATATGCTAAAGGCTTGCAGACACATCTTGACAGTCTCCCATAAGATTGCCTGAAGTCTTCCATCACCTTCTTATCCGCCATGGCAATCAAACTCAGCAGAGAACTAACATCTGGGGTAGGAAACCTGTAAGCAACTGTCCTCTTCAAAGGCTCCATGTCAGGCAATAAGGAACAAGATCACTAGAATCGGGGAGGAAATATACACCTGCAACACAAATACATGTTAATGAAATGCAAATGAAAATGAAAATGCACATGTAAATAGGGGATCAAGATTGTTGTGTTGTTGATCAAGAATAACCAGCGCTCCACTTTAGCAAGAACCAAGCACTGGCATTAGGACCCCTTGTATTAAGAACACAGATTCACACTGTAAAGAAAACCGGTTAATCTGAAAGCCAAGGTTTCCTGCACAACCCAATCCCTCTCACAGGTATAGACCTATCCACTGATAAGGTTCGGCATCCTATGCATTCATCAGCGTCATAGACTTTCAATAAACGATGATACGTTCACCATTTCTGGTTTGGCATCATCATCTCCCGAAGCAACCTCACTTAGCTGAATCCCAAATGATCGGTCCCCAGAGTCGACAACTCTCAAATCCAAAATCCTATCAGATCCTAAGGATCGGAAAGGAAATCATCAAAGAGAATCTCGTCTGAGCGCGAATTTCATGGGGAACTGTGTCTGCTAAGCAAACAGGCCCCCACTAGTCTCCACAACTAATGCTAGGTTTATACTCAAGTCTGGGTTTTGGCTTATCTCTCAGTGGAACATTCCCTCCCCACAACACATCAATAATGATACAATGCGGAAAGTAAAATGCGGAAATAAATAAAGATAAAGCACCTATGTACACACCCAAAAGAAAAACAAACGAGCGTTAGGATTGACTCGCATAGGGGATATGCATGTCCCCAGCAAAGTCGCCAGCTGTCGCTACTGCGAAAAAAGAGGTCGGCAAAGACAGAAGAGTCGCCACTGTTCGTTATTTATCCCAAAAGAGGGAAAGGAAACAATCAGAGAAAACCTAACGAAAAAGGGAAAATACGAGGTCATCACAACCAAGTTCTAGGTTCGGGAGTCGGTTACGCAAGGGGAAGGTATGGGCACCCCTCACGTCCGTCGTACTCGACGGGATCCACGCTTGGGTTGTCTAGTCTATGGGTGAAAAACAAACTATCTACGGCTGCTAAAGCTAAACGAAAAGAACTGACTCGATAGGACATCGCCATCCTATGCCTATGTATTCTCAACAGAGAAAGTCAGAGTCAACGTAGTTCGGGAAACTACGAGGAAGGTGGGGAAGGTTGCTCGCCAAGACATCGCATCTTGTGCCTGCGTACTCTCATCTGGTATGAGAGATCAGAGCAAACATAGTTCAGGATAACAAGACCACATGTTGGTTCAAACGTTTTACCCGAGTAGGGTTAACAATCAGTTCTAGCAGTTGGTGTATGCAGCTCGACCATTGGAGACTTAGGCGTTACCGTTTGCGATAGAACCAAGAGTTAACAAAACTCTCCTTATGAAAATGGTTTTCCAAAGTTAAAGCTCCCAAAGGACAAAATGATTTGAAGTGTTTTTGAAGTCTTTTAGAGAAGAAGTGTTTTGATTTTTTGTTTGTAACTCATGTTGCACTAAAAACTATGACTTAGGAGCGAATGCGTCGCATATCACCCTAAGGGTGTACACTAAACACTCTAAGCAATTGAGAGGAAGCCACTCAATCACTATTTCCCAAATACTTAAGGCTCGTAGCGTACAACATTCGTTAACCTTTATTAAGTGTTTTATGAGTGTTTGAACATGAGAAGAGAAAGGACACACGGAAGGTCTAAGGGAAACTTGATCCTAATGTTATCATACAAAGTGGACTTAAAGTTGGTTTGAAAGGGGAAACATCTACCCTAATGTTAGCATGCATAGTTCGAATCCTAATGTCTATAACCAACCTTAAACAAGGAAAGTTAAATCCTAGGGGAACATGGCAATGAAAGACAAAAAGGAGAAAGCATAATAAAAATGCAACATGCAAACACGAAAATGCACACTTAGAATGGAGGGAGGGAGGAAAAGTGTGTGGGGCAGCAGCCGCCACAAGCGCGTCTCGACCTCAACAGCGATGCAAAAATGATGCAAACATGGAAAGGAATGCAAGGGATGAAAGCTAACAAACATGCAAACAAATACTCACTTTAAACCACAGACACAAGTATGCATCCAAGTGGAAAATGAACACACATGATCATGATTAAACTGCCACAAACGGGGACAATTACCAGAAATATTTCACTCCTAATGCATCATATCGATCTACGATGATTCGGTGCGAAATGGTATGCAAATAATCAAACAAAACAGCAAATATGACATTTTGGCACAGTGTTAAATGGTTAACACCCTAGGTTAATCGGTTAACCACTATTAACGTTTGAAAATTTTGAAAGTTTGAACTGGTTAATCGTAACGTCAGGGGTTAACCGGTTAACACTGTGCCAACAGCAGAAAACAACAAAGCAGAATCACTTTTCAACAGCTTATCACATCTCCAAACATACCAATGCTCACATAATCAATTATGCACGAAATTACATCAGCAAACAGCGATACAATTAGCATGTAAACATGATACAACAACAAGATCATGGATCAAATGAATCAAATCAATCACAATTCAATCAAATATGAAGATCAACATGATGAACATGCAAATACGCTCGAAAATTAAATCGGATCAGAAATCCAACCTACGAATCGGAGAATTGATTCGGTAATTGCTGATTCAACTGTAAATGTGAAGATCCAATGCAAGAAGACCGAAAAATTTCAAGATCCAAGCTAATCCTTGAAGTAGCAATGGAGATCCTTCAAATTTAATTCAAATTGCTCCAAATAAGCTCTTTCAAAATCACTTCAAAAATCATATCTGAATTTGCACGAAAATTGAAGGAAGAAAATGATCCAATTAGAACAATGGATGGAGGTTTGAGCTCAAGAATTCATTGATTCTAATGGAGAATCAATGAATTCAATGGATGAAGAGCTTTGAGTGAAGGTTTTGGAAATGGTGAAATTGAGAGAATTGAGAGAGGATGAGATCAATTCTGAATTTGAAATTGAAATTATGAAGCTTAGATGAGTGTGGTTTGGAGTGAATCACTTAAATATCACTTAGGTTAGGATCCAAAGCAAGGTTTAGAAAGTGGATTGGAAAATCAAGGTTTGGAATGAGGAATGGGATATAGGGGGGAAATGAAAATTAACCAAATTTCAAAGAGGTTTTAGATCCTTCCCAAGTGCAAAAATGAGCTTTCAAGTGATTAAAATTGGATCCCAAATTGGACTGCCTTGAAAATTCACGTACAAAGGCAAAATCTGCATTGGTTAATCGGTTAACCATATAGGTTAATCGGTTAACACCTTAAAAAATCTATTGTTTGACCTTATTTGACTTGGTTAATCGGTTAACCATATGCGTTAACCGATTAACACCTTCAAAATTTTGAATTTGGCGCCTTTTGGAGGAAAATCTGCCCGTTTTCAACTGTTTGGAGCTATGTTAAGCTTCTGAAGCTTGTTCTTGAATATTCTGACCATGAAAATGCTTGCGATAGCCTGAATGCCCTGCAAAATAAAATGGACCGCTCGATCGCTGGGCCAAATAAATGTCGGAGCCTTTGATGCTCGTTGTACAGTCTCTTGCGCTAAAAATGAGCCCTGAGCCATAGAAATGCCTTGATCTCCTGTCTCAAGAATAAATGTTTTGCAATGCAAAATGCTAGAATATGAAATGAAACATAAGCCAAGTAAAGAAAAGGTTGGGCAAATTTTGGGGTACAACAGTAAGGACTACCCCATATAAATCGAACAAGACTACATTGCCTTCCTATCATAATGCACTCAAGTCCGGGTATAGGACTTATCTCACCATACAGATCACTAACAACCCAAATAGAACAAGCAATAAAAAGCAAATTAAACAAATAAGTGCAAATAAATCAAAGTAGGCTAAACCCACTAAGAACCAAAAATCCCCAGCAGAGTCGCCACTTTTCTGTAGCGAGGAAATTTGTGAGTGTAAGCTATTGTTTAACTTAAATCATAAAGAAAGAGTCGCCACCGCACTTTTATTTTTATCCAAAAGGAAAGGAAAAAGAGCAAACAAAACCTAAACAAGTTTTAAAATAGGACTTTTCAAACTCAATGATTCATGCATCATAAATGTTTTTTCAAGTTACCATTGTGTTTCTGGAAGTTTATAGAACATTTACCCTTAATCAATTGTCATTTATATTACGTGTATAGAATTTCATGATAGTTCTTGTAAAACTAGGGTTCATCTGGTTCGTGCATAATAATTCACCCCACACTTAAAATTAAATGAAATTAAAAAAATACCATTAAATTCCTTGTTTAAAAACAAACAACTTTCATGTTTACATCATTCAAAATCATTACGTATTGAGGGAGATAGACCCCTTTTTGCAAATTTGAACCCAAGGAAGAAGATGAAGTTCACGGGGCGCAGTTTTGAATTTTGGCACACAATCTTAATACTTTTTTCAATTGGTGGTGTCTAGTTAGCATCAATGCGCGTTGGCTCAGTCGGCAATGGTGTGTTTTGTTAGTCTGACCCTTGGTGGCGTGGGTTCAACTCCCACCTCCAACATTTTTTTTACAACTTTTCCTATTTTTCACATTTTTCTTCCAAAACTAAGACATTTATTTCTCCTATCAAATTAATTATTTTTGACTCAATTTTTTTCACACTTATCAATCATAACCTCTATTATTTTAATCCATCAAAAAACTTCAAAAAAGAGTTTATTTAGTCACTTTTTGTTATGTTGAAAAGAAGTGTTTTTTAGGTTTAAAACCTTGAAAATTTTGATTTTCTTTCTAATGATTTCAAACTTAATTCATTTTTTATTCTCATATGGATGAATACACTTTGTTTAAAACATCATTACAAGATCACAACATGTTTATCTTGACTTACGCATCATTTATACCATGTTTAAATCGTTTCATTTTTTAAAATACCTCTGATTAAATATTTCATTAGGGTTTCATCTTGATTAAAAAAAATTCAAAACTTCTTAAACAAATTCTTTGGGTCTCTATTAGAGTGTAAGTCCCTCCCCTCCTCCTCAAAACTTTCTTCAATTTCTCAAAACTTTCAATCTTTCAAACCTCAATCATAAACTCTCATAAAACACAGCCCTAATGGCATTCAAATCTAGACATGGGCCTCTATAAGAGTGTAAGACCCATCATCTTTTCAAGTCAACCATGCTTAGACATGGGCCTCTGTAAAAGTGTAAGACCCATCATATTTTCAAGTCAACCATGCTTAAACATGGGCCTCTATAAGAGTGTAAGACCATCCATTTTTAATTCATTTCTATACTTTTCATGTACTTGTCCATATTAAGTTTCTCTTGACATTTATAACGCATCATCCTTAGTTTAAACTTAGTTCAAACATTAGGGTTCAGTCACCTACAAGTTAGTTCAAACCATAGCTCCCCTTGGATGAAGTCAACTTCATCACAACCTCCTCTTGGGCTTCATACAAGGACTCTCATGCTTATTAAAAGCATCATAGCCTCCTCTTGGGCTTCATACAAGATACCATCAATTCAAAACTCCCCCTAGTTAAGTCAGCCTCCTCTCATAAAAACAAAACTTTTTAGCTTCACATCTTGGGCTTTGAACAAGATATAAATAAACTTTTTAGCTTCATATCCTGGGCTTTGAACAAGATACAAATAAACTTTTTAGCTTCACATCTTGGGATTTGGACAAGATACAAATACTTTAGCTTCATCATCTTGGGATTTGAACAAGATACTCAAATAAATCAACTTCTCCCCAAAGATGAGAGATTGAGTCATCTCTACAGAAAGATATCTCTTATATACACCACAATTCAAAATCAAACATTAAACACTTTTTCTCCATATAAGTGATGTAAGTGGCACACTTGTTGATTCAAAATCCAAGCTGGAGTCCTTCTCTTATCATGGTTGTCGCTTGCGCGAAAATAAGGTGCCGGCATAACAGAAGAGTCGCCACCTTTCGTTATTTATCCCTCAGAGCGGGAAAGGAAACGATCGGAAAAACCTGACGAATAAGGGTAAGACAAGGTCATCGCAACCATTGTCTGGGTTCGGGAGTCGGTTACGCGAGGGGAAGGTATTAGCACCTCTCACGTCCGTCGTACTCAACGGGATCCTCGCTTGTTTGTTTACTTGGACGGGTTGGTTATAATCTATCTACCTATCAAGGCTGGCTGAAAAAGAAAAGAAAAATGACTCGGCAAAGCATCGCGCTTTATGCCTACGTATTCCCATCAGAGAATGAGAAATCAGAGTCAACGTAGTTCGGCTAACTACAGGGGAAGGGGAAAGGTTGCTCGCTAGGATGTCGCATCCTATGCCTACGTACTTTCATCTGGTATGAAAGATCAGAGCAAACGTAGTTCGGGAAACTACGGGTTATCTCCTGAAAGAAGTGTTTTTTATTGTGTTTGCGATCTCAACCGCACTAGAGACTATGACCTGAGAGTGAATGCGTCGCATGTCACCCAAAGGGTACCATACTAAACATCCAATCTCAGATAGCTTAAGGCTCGTAACGTACGAAAGAAATCATTCATGATTACTGTATTTTAAACTGCTTTAAGATGAGAAGAGAACAGGCCCAACTAGGAGGGAGACTATCAAGTCCTACTGTTATCATGCCATGGATTCACCCTATGGTTGAGGTTTGAACAGGGAACTCCTAGATGTTGTCATGCATAGGTTTCAACCTAAAAGTCTATCATCAAATCCTTATCAACGGAAATGAGAGTCCTAAGGGATCATGTCAATGATACACCAAAACAGACAAAAACATCAGCTTTAACAGTAAAATGCATGTAATGCAAGTGAGGGAGGAAATGTGTGTGGGGTTTCAGCCTCCACAAGCTCGTCTCAACCTCAAGCCAGTCATGAAATAACAGCAATCATACTGAAGATAAACAACATACTATCAAGCAAAGAACCAGATAAGGGAAATGAAGTGCCAACAGGCAAACAAACACACATGCTTGAGAAAGAAAGAATCTACTCTCTAATCCTACCCTAATCACAGAATCTGAATCAAATCTAAGCACTAAAGCAAGACCCTAAACAAGAGAAAACAATCCCAGTCTTCAAGCTTTAGAACAAGCTTACCAAAGAAAGGGAGCTAAGCAAGCAGACCCATAGTGTCTTCCTCAGGAAAGCACTAGGAGGTGTATACTCAGGAGTCATACCCTATGTGGCTCAACCACTGTGATCAGTTTACATTCCTCCTCAGGAGAAACTAAACTCACAAGCAGGCTCCAACATCACTGGATATTTAGGAAATCCTATCTGAACTAGTGGAGCTAAGTGAATAGACCCATAGGACCTTCCTCAGGAAAGTACTAGGAGACTTCCACTTAGGAGTTGTATCCTATGTGGCTCAACAACTGTGATTAGTTTACATTCCTCCTCAGGAGAAATTAAACTCACAAGTTGGCTCCAACATCATTGGATACTTGAGAAATCCTAGACAAACTAATGGAACTAAGTGAATGGACCCACAGGACCTTCCTCAGGAAAGTACTAGGAGACTTCAACTTAGGAGTTGTACCCCATGTGGCTCAACAACATGTGATCAGTTTGCATTCCTCCTCAGGAGAAATTAAACTCACAAGTTGGCTCCAACATCATTGGATACTTAAGAAAGAGGTGAGAATAAAGAATGAAAGTCATTCATAGTGCCTTCCTCAGGAAAGTACCATGAACTTCCTTCAAACTTCAGGATCTCAAACCTCACAGACAGGGGACAAGCCAAGCTCTGGGTCTCTGAGTCTTGATCTACAAACTTCACTTCATCATGCTCTCCAACAGGGTCTTCAAGACAACACAAGCCCCTCAACAAATTCCCCACAATGAACCCCAAAGATGAACAGATAACCACAGGGGAGACAAAATCAACAGGCAACTTCAGAAAATACCTAAAAATGCTAAACTAATGGGGAAAAATCTAACAATTATTCACAAGGGTTTACAAAGTCTATTCATAACATCTACATAGGCCTCTACCTAAAAATCAAGACAAAACTCAATCAAAGAAAGTGAATTCTTCACCTAAGTACAAACTAAACCCTAATTAGGATACCCTACATCTACCCTAATTAAACTAATCAAAATTTAATTCTAAAATTCTAGAAAAAATCCTATGGGGAACTATGATTCATCATCTAATTGCACAAAAAAGAATGGATCAGAAAGACTAAAGGAAAGTCCTAAAACAATTCTTGCAAAATCATGCATCAACTAAAACATTAAAAAAGCTATTTTAAAAGAAAAATCTATTAAAAATGCTAAACTTAAAAATAAAATCCCATTTTTATTTTTAATATTTTCTACACATTATTATCTACTCATAGAAAAAAGAAGAATTAAAAAAGAGTTATTTTTCAATTTTTAATGAATTTTCTAAAACAGAAAAATATTAAAAGAATATAAAAGAAATTAAAACAAATAAAAGGGAGGGGGGTAGGAATAGCAACACGCGCTAGTTGGTTTAGATGGGCCAGAAATAGGGGGGTGTGGATAGAAGCCAGCAAGCCCAAGCGCGTTTAAATGAAACGACCGCGTTTCGCTTTTTGAATCTTTTCCCTCCATCTTCAGACTCAATCACGGCCGTTGGATCAACATAAAAGGTCAAATATTCCAAATGAAATAACGGTGAGGATTGCATCTTCAACCTCTGGCCTGCTAGGGTTTCGAAACAGCCTCCATGCACCATACCTTCTCCTTCATCTAGCTCACTCAATTCTCCACCATTTTCCTCGATCCAAACAGCAAACTTATTCTACTCCTCTCCCTCTACACAATCATGGTGCTATAATTCTCTAAAACTCACTCTACAAAGAACTATGGAAGATGGAAGTTTCGGGTACACTTGATTCACACTGATATGCATGGTAATGGAATGAATCCATACTAACCTAGAATGTTCTACATGCTGAGGGGATTACACTAAGCTAAAAACCTAAGAATATAACAGCCTAGGGTGCATGTTCTTGATCTTTAAAGATTTATAGCTCTGTTATGGAACTCCATGAATCTTGCTCTAACTCCTAGGGTTTCATCAACTAACCTAATACATCAGTTCTATATCTATAAAACTAACTAAAACTGCATAAATTAAGAGAATTAGGGAGAGAAACCAACCTGTCAAGTGATGATGGTAGGTGCTCGTGGAGGATGATTCAGGGCTTGTAACTGCTTCAGGATGATCCTCCAATGGTGGAAATGCTTCTGTTTGCACTTGTTGGGAAGGAGATGGCTTGTAGATGCAGATTTCTTGAGTTGCTTGAACTTGAAGAAAGTGCTTCAATGGCTACTTCTCTCTCTCTCTCTCTCTCTCTCCTGAAATCTCTCTCTATCACCAACCTTGAACTCTCTTCATGGCCTTCTTTTTATAATGATCATTAGATGCTTCTAGATTCATCTAGAATATGGTGGAAATTTCTTGAAAATCTCATGTGGGGACAAGTTGGAAATCTCATATCCCATGCCTTAGGCCTTACCATTTTGTGCCAAATTCTCCTTATGAGAGATATTGAGTGTGGATGAGTGAAAAACAAGCTCATCTTTGGCTTGTGTAAGTTTTTTCAATATTGCCTTCTTTTTCAAGTAACAAGTTTTCAAAGCATCACCCATTTTAAAGCTTCAAATCAAAATTCTATCTAAACCAATGTTTTCAAAATGATGTTTCCAATCAAAATGATATATTGGATGACCTATTTTGGATTTGTGAATCTTCCAAATCAATTTTCAAATTCAACTTTTCAAACTTATATGCCATTTTTAGTTCATTTTTGACCAATCATGTAACTTCATGTTATGAGCTTTTCCAACAATTTGTGACCTTCTTTCTAGACTTAAAATCACATTTTGAACAACTTTCATGTTTTGAGTTTTTCCATTTGAGGCTTGGAAATAGGAGTTTTAGGCATTGGCTAAAATGACCTATAACTGACAAATGACCAAAATACCCCTGTCTTGTTCAAACCATAAGTTGAGTTCCACAAATCCAATCAAGGACTTCTACCACTCAAATTAAAGCTGAGAAGATGCTCTTCAACATTCATGTTGACCAAGAAATCATAGGAATCCTCCTACTAGGGCAAAAGTTGTCTGCAAGTTGGGTGACTTTCAAGGACCCAGATTCACACACCTCTGCTGACCTGTAATTTGTCAAAACCATAACTTGGGCTCTGTAACTCCTATCAAGGACTTCCACCACTCAAATTAAAGCTTAGAACAAGCTCTAAAACATTCATGTTATGGGGAAGGTGAGATATCAATCACAACTTGAGCTAAAACTGCTTGGAAGATAGGGATCAAATTAGGGTTTCCCACTGACAATCCTTGGGGACCCTGACTTGAAACTTCTCAAACTCCTCACTCATGATGAGTTGGCCTAGGAATCATCTTTATATCCTCTCTATGCATCATTCCATGATCTCATGGCCCTTGGATTGGATCTCAACCTTCTCCAAATCTTCAGTTATCCTAGGGTTGACCCAGTCAAAACCCTAATTCTATCATTCATGGTTGAATCTTCTGAATTCTTGCATAATGACTTCTCTGGGCTTTATGAAGGCTATCAAGACATCTCATACACTTTCCCAAAACATCAAATTCATTCTCAAAGTCTCAGAACCATCTGAGGGGCACCCACAACTCTCAAGCTATGAAGCACACAACCCTGGTGTCAACCCATTCCTCTGAGGATCTCTTGAACTTTCTGATGAAGGTATCCACTTTCAAACACTCAATGAATAAATAATTGTTGGTCAAATTTTGGGGTGCAACAGCTGCCCCTATTCAAACGGCTTGAACCTGACTGGGTGAGAAGCGAACGGCTCTCATCCAATCAAGGTACGAGGCGGTTGAATATCGGTGAACCCGAAAATTTGCCAACTGCACGAGCACACAGTACTCTGCGGGGAACAACTCTTTGATTACTGCAACACTAGCTGCTCAACAACTGGCTGGAGAACCAAAGCTGACATCACTGTCGGACGATCGAAGCACCCTGCGTCACTGCTGGAGAACTAAACCTGACATCACTGTCGGACGATCGAAATACCCTGCGGCACCGCTGGAGAGACATCTTCGACTTCAATCAGAAGACATATCATTCACTTGATCGCAATCAATCATCACCTCAGGATAACTGACTTGGTCTTCAGACTCACGCAAATCACTCTGTTGTATCTACAACCTCGGAACCTTGTCTTCAGCCACCCGTTGATTCTTCAACACGGAAATCTGGACTCACAGGAACCTTCTAATATCGCCTTAGGGCGCTTACGAAATCCATCTTCAGATTAGACATCATTGTTGGAGCAGACATATCATGCTGCTCTGGACTTCAAGAATCAACTTGAACCAACAGATCCGTCGGGCATCTTCAAGAATCGTCCTGAACTAATAACCTTTCCGGAGCAAACATTCTGTTGGGTATTCCAGAAATCTTTCTGGGCAACTCTTGCTGGAGGCGCCATTGGGGAGCTCAAGTATCATACTAGGCGAACCACTCGGGAAGCTGTACTGGGGTCTTAAGAATCACCTTAAGCAAATGGCCCTGCTGAGGGATTCGGGAATCATCTCGAACTGAAGACTTCGCTGGGGATCTCAAAAATCATCTTGAGCGAGCGACCGTGGGGATCACACCGGGGTCTTTAAGAATCATCTCAAAAGCGACCTTGCTGGGGGAGAACATCAAGAATCGTCCTGAGCAACCGGTCTTTTGGTGGAACACCTGTAAGGCAAGAATGATAATGATCTAGATCATGCCTATGATGCATATGCTTCTGCACTATGCCCCACACAGTGGGAATGATATGCATTTATGCTAAATGCCATGCAGTCATGCCCAATGTTATGCAATCATGCACAATGATGCGATCCCGTCAGCAAAATAAATGCCGAAAGGGGAAATCCTCCTGTCAAGGAGAAAGAACCACTCAGGTAGAGGAATCATCCTGCTGAGGAGAACGTGAACACGCCAATATCAATCAGGCTCTGTCTGGGGAATTGATCTTCCGCGAACTGCTGCAGGGGAACAACTTCAGCTGACTGCTGCAGGGGATGAAGCTCTACGAGAACTTGGATCTGCTGATATCAATCTCGAGGATGAACTGCGCGGCCGTCTTGGCTACTCTTCTGGGGATGACCACACTGTGGGGAACCAACTTCAGCTGCTCAACACTCCACTGGGGAAAACCAATCATGATCTGATCAACCTCCAAGGATTCGGATCTCTTGGACATCTGCAAACTCGGCTGAGGAAGGAGAAATCATTCTGCTTCGATGGAGAGAGTACGATTCTGGGGAAACACAGCACTAGTTTCCCCACGCTCTGCTGGGGAAAATCGACCATGATCCAATCAACTTCCAAGGATTCTGCTTTTCCGCGGACTCAGCCGGGGAGAGAAATCATTCTACTTCGCTGGAGAGTGCAACTCCGATGAGGAAACTCGATTTCGCCGGGGAAGAAGGAATCATCTGACTTCGGGGGAGAGTACAACTCCGATGAGGAAACTCGATTTCGCCGGGGAAGAAGGAATCATCTGACTTCGGGGGAGAGTACAACTCTGCAGGGGAATACAACATCAGTTGTTCCAACACTCTACTGGAGAAGAGGGAATCATCGAACTTCAGGAGAGAGCCTGACTCTGGTGAGGAATCTCAATTTCACTAGAGACTTCAGTCTGGCGCCATCAGTTACTGCATCCTTCGGCATACGAACAACCTCCTGCGAAACCTGCACTTGTGACCCGGTGCGGGGGAAAATCCTGCTTCGGTGACTTTACTGGGGAAAACACGTGCTCCAGTACCCAGACATTTCTATGAACTCTGCACTTGTGACCCGGTGCTGGGGAGAGACGACATCATTCTTCGGTGCTCGACTCAGCCGATGAGGTGACATTCCTTCAGGATGCGTCTGCTTGGGGAAGAGAATCACCTCTACCCGGGGAAGACATACCAATGCTCACTATCTTGCGTTCAGATTCTGCGAAGGAGAAACTACTGAACTCTGCTTGGGAAGGAGGACTCATCCTGCTTCGGGGATACGCACGGCCCATCTTCTGGCAAGGTGCTACACCTGCAACAACACAAACAAACAGACAAGATACCCTCCTCAAAGGGGCCTATCCAGGTTATTATCTCGTGACAATATTCAGTTAATTAGTTGTTTCAACAATCAATGGGCCTAGGCCCGCAAGTTTATGTATGCGCATTTTATCAAAAATATCGGCGTTTTCATTCGCAAACAAAACAGATAAATGCTAAGCAGACAAGTAGAATTGCTGAATAATGTGCATTTTATTGATGATGAACCCCTGAACGGGCAAAAATGTTTTTACAACAGAGGCAAGCTCCTGGAATGAGGAAGCCGCGCAAAAAGAAAGCATAAATATACATCAGTATATACAAATGTCGGCAATCGAGGCGTAGACGAACACCATGAGTTGATCCCTCTAAGACCCACTCGACTTCGATACTTCTCCGATGCTTCAGCTTTGGAAGAGATTGATTCAGATAAACAGCCCTCAGGTCTTCCGAACCACTAAACAATGAAAGTCCATATGCGGAACGCAGTCATTTGCTTATTCAAATCCCTAACTTTTGCGTGAACCGCCCTTCACGGGTTTTCAGTTCACCGGGATACCCTTTTTTGCCGAAGCCGCCCAGTGTAGGTTTTCGATTCCGCGGGTGTACATTTTTTCAATATATCCCTAATTTTTGCCCGAACCTTTTATTCTGTTTCTGGTTCGCCGGGATGCCCCTTTTTTGCCTGGACTCTTTCTTTTTTGTCCAGCGGGTCTCTTTCAAGCAAAGTATTTTTTAACTGCGTCCGCGTTCACCGGGGATGCAAAATCTTCACCATCCATTGTGGATAACAACAAAGCTCCTCCCGAGAAGACCTTGCTGACGACATACGGCCCTTCGTAATTCGGAGTCCACTTGCCCCGGTGATCGGAGTGTGGCGGAAGAATCTTCTTCAGGACGAGATCACCCGTCTGAAAGCTTCGAGGACGCACCTTCTTATCATAAGCTTTCTTCATCCGGCTTTGGTACAGGCGACCAAATGCAATCGATGCTAGCCTCTTCTCGTCCATCAGGCTGAGCTGGTTCAAGCGATTCGTAATCCATTCTGCCTCATCAAGTTTCACGTCAACCAAAACTCGCAAAGAGGGAATCTCCACTTCTAACGGTAGGACAGCTTCCATACCGTACACCAAGGAGAAAGGAGTTGCCCCGGTCGACGTACGCACCGTCGTACGATAACCGTGCAAGGCAAACGGCAGCATCTCGTGCCAATCTTTATACGTCACAACCATCTTCTGAACAATCTTCTTGATGTTCTTGTTGGCCGCTTCAACAGCGCCATTCATCTTCGGCCGGTAAGGGGATGAGTTGTGGTGTTCAATCTTGAAGCTCTGGCACAGCTCCTTCATCATCTTATTATTCAAATTCGAACCATTATCAGTAATGATCCGCTCAGGAATTCCATAGCGACAGATGATGTCCCTCTTTATGAATTTAGCTACCACCTGCTTGGTCACATTAGCGTACGAGGCTGCCTCCACCCATTTGGTGAAGTAGTCGATGGCTACCAGAATGAAACGATGACCATTGGATGCAGTGGGCTCGATCTTGCCTATCATGTCGATGCCCCACATGGAGAACGGCCAAGGGGAGGACATGACATTCAATGGGCACGGCGGCACATGAACTTTATCAGCATAAATCTGGCATTTGTGACATTTCTTCGCGAATCTGAAGCAATCTGACTCCATAGTCAACCAGTAATATCCTGCTCTCAGGATCTTTCTCGTCATGGCATGCCCGCCGGCGTGCGTACCGAATGTGCCCTCATGGACTTCTTCCATGAGCATACTTGCCTCTTTCTCATCCACACATCTGAGTAGCACGAGATCGTGGTTTCTCTTATACAGCACTCCATCAGGGTTGAGGTAAAAGTTTCCAGATAGCCTCCTCAGAGTCTTCTTATCCTGGGTTGACGCACCCGCAGGATACTCCTTGGTCATAAGGAAGGTCTGGATATCGTGGAACCATGGCTTGCCGTCAGTGGCATCTTCGATTGCGAACACAAACGCTGGTCTATCGAGACGCGAAAGCACAATTCTTGGAGCCTCATTCCAATAATTGACTTTATACATTGAAGCCAGCGTGGCTAAAGCATCAGCCATTTGATTTTCAGCCCAGGGCACATGATGAAGTTCTACTCGGTCAAAGAACGGAAGCAGCCTCCTGGCATAATTCATGTACGGCACTAGATTCGCTTGACGAGTTTCCCACTCCCCTTTGATCTGATTGATTACAAGCGCTGAGTCACCATATATGTCTAGATTCTTGATTCTCAAATCAATTGTCTCTTCTAGACCCATAATACATGCTTCATACTCGGCTTCGTTGTTGGTAACTGGAAACGTCAGTCTTGCAGTAAACGGGATGTGGGATCCGTGAGGAGTCGTGATGATAGCCCCGATACCACTTCCATAGGAATTAACCGCTCCGTCGAATATCAACTTCCACTGAGACTTCCTATCCGGCCCCTCATCGGGCAATGGCTCATCGCAATCCTTCGCTTTGAGAAACATAATGTCCTCGTCAGGGAATTCGAACTTCATCGGCTGATAGTCTTCGATTGGCTGTTCGGCAAGGTAGTCAGACAATACGCTTCCCTTGATGGCTTTCTGAGAGACGTACTGAATATCATATTCTGTTAACACCATCTGCCATCTGGCAATCCTGCCCGAAAGAGCCTGCTTCTCGAAGACATACTTGATCGGATCCATCTTCGAAATCAGCATAGTGGTGTGATTGAGCATATACTGTCGTAGACGTTTGGCAGCCCAAGCTAATGCACAACACGTCTTCTCCAGCATCGAGTATCGAGATTCACACTCAGTGAACTTTTTACTCAAATAATAAATGGCATGCTCTTTTCTGCCCGTCTCGTCGTGCTGACCGAGAACACACCCCATACTATTCTCCAGAACTGTCAAGTACATGATTAATGGCCGTCCAGCCACTGGGGGTATCAAGATTGGAGGTTCTTGAAGATACTGCTTTATCTTATCGAATGCCTTCTGGCAATCCTCATTCCAAGTAATCGCCTGATCTTTCTTTAACAACTTGAACATCGGTTCACAAGTGGCCGTGAGCTGAGAGATAAACCTTGCAATGTAGTTTATTCGGCCCAAGAAACCACGAACTTCTTTTTCTGTTTTCGGCGCTGGCATCTCTTGGATAGCTTTTATCTTTGCAGGATCAACTTCAATACCTCGTTCACTAACGATAAACCCCAATAACTTTCCGGACCGCACTCCGAAAGTGCACTTGTTAGGATTCAGCCTCAGCCTGAACTTCCTAAGCCTTTCAAACAGCTTCAATAAATTGACCAGATGCTCCTCCTCCGTTTGGGACTTTGCAATCATGTCATCAACATAGACCTCGATCTCATGATGAATCATATCATGAAACAAAGTTACCATTGCCCGCTGGTAAGTGGCCCCTGCGTTCTTCAGACCGAAAGGCATTACCTTGTAGCAAAACGTGCCCCAGGGGGTAATAAACGTCATTTTCTCCATGTCCTCCGGCGCCATCTTAATCTGATTGTAACCGGAGAAGCCATCCATGAACGAAAACACGGAAAACTGGGCTGTATTGTCGACCAACACATCGATATGAGGCAACGGGAAATCATCCTTAGGGCTCGCCCTATTCAAATCCCGATAATCGACGCACATGCGTACCTTACCGTCCTTCTTCGGTACAGGCACTATGTTGGCGACCCACGGAGGGTAAGTGGTAACGGCTAGAAATCCCGCGTCCAACTGCTTCTGGACTTCTTCCTTGATTTTTACAGCCATGTCTGGTCTCGTCCTCCTGAGCTTCTGCTTGACTGGAGGGCAATCTTCTCGCAACGGCAAGCGATGAACCACGATATCAGTGTCAAGTCCGGGCATATCCTCATACGACCAAGCAAAGACGTCACTATACTCTCGAAGCATCTCGACCAGTCTATGCTTGACATCATTCTGCAGCGCAGCCCCTACTCTGACATTTCTGACAAGCTCCTCAGAACCCAGATTTATGATCTCAATATCCTCCTCGTGAGGCAGAATAACCTTCTCCTCTTGCCTCAACAAGCGGGCCAATTCTCCCGGAAGGTCTTCGTCTTCATCAATCTCATCCTCGGCTTGATAGATCGGGCAATCAAAGTCGTAGTGAGCCGTAGAGGGTCCAAAGTCGATGTCATCTGTTACGTGGATCCTGCAATAACAAGGGTTAAGTTTAAAGCAAGAATATGCAGGTTAGCACGAACCTCGTTGCCATTTTGCTGTTTTTCGAAACAAACATAAAGCATGAATAACAGAGAACATAACATTTGATTACGAAGAAAACGCCTTTTATTTATTAACAAAATGCATACACATAATCCAACAAGGCCCTGACAGTAAAACCACTATGCCCCGGGCAGGACATAGGGTTGTACAAAGATTGTAAAAAGCAAATCATTACTCTTCACTTGTCAGCTTGATAATCTCCTTGATGGTCCAATTGTGGAGGCGCTAGCCTGGCTTGCTCGGTTGAATCCAGGCGTCAAGATCGCAATCACTGTCTCCACTGTCCTCTGACGCAGCGTTGATACTCTAAAAAATTACTCCCCCCTTGGTGAATAAGATCGGCCCTTTCCCATGAGACGAACTGCCAGAAGAAGATGAAGCTTCAGCTCCAGGAGAATACCCTAATCCAAACTTATCCTGTTTGATTGGTATATCCAAGACATGCCCCCAGCCTGGGGTGGAACCAGCTTCGACAACTGCTCTAGCTTCCTTAAACGAGGAGAGGTTCAACTCTTGCTTCTCTGCAACGACGGGAGCTACCTCCTTCACCCCGACGGTTTCAAAAGCTTGGCAAAGAGTCTCATGGATCTCACCATCCATTTCAACGTATTTAAAGGACGATAGGTGGCTTACCATGATGTCCTCTTCTCCACAGACTGTGACTATGCTGCCCCCAACAGCATATTTAAGCTTCTGATGCAGCGTGGATGTTACGGCACCAGCAGAGTGGATCCACGGCCGACCTAAGAGGCAACTATAGGCGGGCATGATATCCATGATATAGAAAACCGCATTAAACGTCTCCGGACCAACTTGAATTGGTAGGGTCAATTCTCCGAAGACGTGGCGCTTGGTTCCGTCAAAGGCCTTCACGACCAGGTCACTAGGCGTGCACAGCAGTCCACGGGTATCCAACTTCATCAGTGCCTTCTTCGGAAGCACGTTAAGCGAGGAACCCGTATCCACCAGGACATGTGACATAATCGTGCCTCTGCACTCTATTGAGACGTGCAAGGCGCTGTTGTGATCTCTTCCCTTAGGAGTCAGCTCCAGATCTGTAAATCCCAGCCCATTACCAGCATTGACATGGGCTACCACTTCCTCGAGTTGATTTACTGATATCTCCTGCGGCACGTATGCAGCATTCAATACCTTCAATAATGCGTTGCGGTGCGTTTCAGAACACAGCAACAGGTTAAGAATCGAGATCTTTGACGGAGTCTGGTGAAGATGATCTACAATTTTGTAGTCACTTTTCTTGATTAGTCGCATGAACTCTTCAGCATCTTTAACCAGCAAGTCTTTCTCTGCCCCTGCAGGGACCTCTTCAACAGTTTTACCTTTACCTTTATCCATAGCGTCAGCTTGGACCACTTTCTCTGCTGCAACCTCTGCTGGCGCAAACACTCTACCGCTTCTAGTGATACCACTGACCTCAGTAAGACTCTGCGCAGTCGATCTGGACGGCTCAAGCTCTATCTTCTGACCATTACAATAAACTTCGGCGCCATAATGCCATGGAACGGCATTGGTACTCTCGAATGGGATTGGTCCGGCCCTGGTGATGATGATAGAAGGCGGACGGGGCGCGGAAATAGTGATAGGGTGACGAGGAATAGTAATGGTAGCAACTTCGTCTGCCTGCTTCAGCACAACTTCCCCTGACGCATTCTCAATGCTCCGACTGAATTGCAAAATACCCTCGGACATCAGAC
Organism: Lathyrus sativus; assembly: GCA_963859935.3. Lineage (NCBI taxonomy): Eukaryota > Viridiplantae > Streptophyta > Magnoliopsida > Fabales > Fabaceae > Lathyrus > Lathyrus sativus. The sequence continues at coordinate 669,156,393 of OZ012740.1, forward strand.
TCTGGATACCTTCGATCAACTGCTCACACCTATCAGGAAGTGTAGCACAAGCCATACATAACTCTCCACATCCGGGAAAGAAGCCCTTCTTCAGCAACTTAGCCTTAACAAAACTCAACGGCGTCTTCAAATCCTTGACATCGGTCAGCAAGTCTGAACTCTCTTCAGTGATAACAGCATTCACTCTGCCCCCCTTATGATGAGGCATTGGATTTTTGGTGACGTTGGGCACGTTGTCAGAAAAGTTGATAACCTTGGCGTTCACCAAGTCCTGGACTTTGTGCTTAAAAGCTTTACAATTCTCAACCGTATGGCCAGGTGCCCCCGAGTGAAATTCACAAGTAGCATTAGCATCATACTCTGGTGGTGGTGCCCCTGTTAAGGGAGCCATTGTCCTCTTGTGAACCAATTGGAGCTGAAGCAACGTTTGCAGAAGCTGTGCATATGGCATAGGAGGAGTTTCCAAATGACGGTTTGCCAGGGGACCCCGATTCTGATATCTCTTATATCCCTGATTATTCTGTTGCTGGGGCTGCTGCTGCGGCTGCGGTGGAGCAGCTGGGATGTTTATGCTAGCAATCTGAGACTGAGGGCCCTTGCCCTTCCTCCTAGCATTAGTGACAGCACTGGCATCCCCCTCTCGACGCTTGCCAGTATAGGGTTTCTTGCTTGCTCCTCCAGCTGAGGATGATTCGCCCTGAATTTTTCCAATCTTTATACCGTTCTCAACATGCTCGCCCAAAGTGATAAGAGCCGAGAATGTTCCAGACATGCCACTAATCAGCTTCTCATAATAGACTCCAGGAAGGGTAGCCACGAACATTTGCACCAACTCACGTTCTACCATGGGCGGTTGAACCCGAGCAGCCAATTCACGCCACCGCTGGGCGTACTCTTTGAAGCTTTCATTGCTCCGCTGCGAGAGATTCTGAAGCTGAACTCGGTTGGGAGCCAAGTCGCTATTATATTGATAGTGGAGAACAAACGCTTCTGCAAGATCTTTCCAGGTGCGCACAGCAGCGGGTTCCAAACCCATATACCATTCGAGTGATGGACCAGAAAGACTATCCTGAAAGAAGTGCATCAGCAGCTTCTCATCGTCAGAATAAGCGGACATCTTTCTATAATAAGATCGGAGGTGAACACGGGGACAAGTAGTGCCCCTATACTTCTCAAAGATAGGCACCTTGAACTTGTGAGGTACTTTAAAGTCAGCAATCAACCCAAGTTTGGCCATGTCAACGCCCAATGTGTTCTGATTTTCTATATCTCTCATTTTATCTTCCAGTGCCTTGAACCTGAGTCGAGCCTCAGCAGTCAATTCAACCTCTACACCTCTCTGAGAGAAAATGTCGTCCTGATGGTCCTCCAGCCACGGTTGAGGTACCACATTTCCTGCACCAGCATTGCCGTTGATCGGCCCCATGTTAACATTGGCTCCCAAACCACCATTGCCGGCGCCTGCCGCATTAAGTCCGAGATTAGTCATAAGATTGCCGTTAGCACTGCCGTTGCCCCCGGCAGCAGGAACAACGTTCTGTGGAGTATCCCCTTGAGGAGGAGTGGGCACGGCCCCTCCGTGAAGTATTCCATTACTGTCAACCCTGGAGATGAGAGGTTAAACCAAAGTACGAAGCTGGTCTTGCCCATTCGCAACTACTTGCATCAGCTCCATAAAACGATCCATCCGTTCACGAAGCTCTTGAACATCTGACTGTACCTGATCCATTATCCTTGTCTGATTGGCGCGAGTCGAGTAGCGGTGGATGAGTCTTTGATCAATCCTGGAGATCGAAAGCAGCTCGGAACCTGAGTACCTGAAAAACCTGTCAACATCAAGGGTTAGGAAAAGCAGCAGAATGTATGTCATGCAAAAATGCTTTATGCAGATGCATGCGTGTGTCTGTGTGCTTGAGAGATTTCCCCCGATCCTGGCACCTGCTGACAATAATAAGGAGAGGAATCCAGGCCCAATCATGGAAATAGTAACCTCACATAGCAATAGTCAGATTCGACACATCAAGGACCGAGAACTCGCACGCATCAGTCTTTCTGAGAGAGGCTGCAGTAACACGATAAGAGGCGAAAGATCCTGGATCGGGGAAACGGTACCTGTCACAGACACACGCTAATGGAATGATTATGCAAGCTAATGCAAAATGCAGGTATGCAACAATATATCCAGGTGGCTGCTGTGGAAATTCGGTGTCAACAGTCACTGATGAGAAGGAAACCCCGGTGTAAAACCACTGATCTGATCTGCTGTGAATAACCATCTGATAGGATCGAGATCAAACTTCTGCCCTGACAAGAATAAAGGCCTGATAATAAAGATCCCGGATGCAAGATCAAGTAACGTCTGTTGATGAAGTCTTCGGACCCCAAATCACAAATCTGCCCTCTCAAGAACAAATAACAACTGCTGACGAGATCCTCAGACCCCACTCAAAAATCTGCTCCATCCAGAACAAATAACAACTGCTGACGAGATCCTCAGACCCCACTCAAAAATCTGCTCCATCCAGAACAAACCTCTGATAACAATACTCTGATCGGAACCTGCTCTATCAGGAACAGACAAACACCCGATGATAAAATCCTTTGATCAAACCCTTGCTCTATCAAGAACATATCTGCAACTGAGAACCCAATCAAAACTGATTCACTGTCAAGAAAACCAGGTAGTCTGGAGGTCAAAGTTTCCTGCAATATCCCAACCCCACTCACAGGTATGATGGACCTAATCCACGGACAAAGGTACGGCATCCTATGCGGTCATCAGCGTCACAGACTTTCATGAGTGACAATACGATTCCCAGAAGGAGTGGCATCGTCAAGTCATGAAGAGGCCTCTCTTAGCTGACTTCCAAATGATCGGTCCCCAGAGTCGACAATCCTCACGTCTGGACTCCCCTCAGATCCTCAGGACCGGAAAGGAGCACCTCTGCAAGAATCTCGTCTGAGCGCAGATTTTCGTAGGGAACTGTGCCTGCTCAGCAGACAGGTTCGTCTACTACTTCTCCGCAACTATATCTAGGTGTGTACTCAAGCCCAGGTCCGGCTTTTCACTCACAGTAACATCCCTCTCCCACAGTAGCACAGATAATCATATCGAACTGGAAATAAAATGCGGGAAATAAAATGCGGGAAGTAAAAATGCGATAAATAAACGCAACCCAACAAGCAAACATACAAACGATAGGATTGACTCTCATAGGGACCCGGAGAACCAGAGATTCTGGGTTCGGTCCCCAGCAGAGTCGCCAGCTGTCGCTTGCGCGAAAATAAGGTGCCGGCATAACAGAAGAGTCGCCACCTTTCGTTATTTATCCCTCAGAGCGGGAAAGGAAACGATCGGAAAAACCTGACGAATAAGGGTAAGACAAGGTCATCGCAACCATTGTCTGGGTTCGGGAGTCGGTTACGCGAGGGGAAGGTATTAGCACCCCTCACGTCCGTCGTACTCGACGGGATCCTCGCTTGTTTGTTTACTTGGACGGGTTGGTTATAATCTATCTACCTATCAAGGCTGGCTGAAAAAGAAAAGAAAAATGACTCGGCAAAGCATCGCGCTTTATGCCTACGTATTCCCATCAGAGAATGAGAAATCAGAGTCAACGTAGTTCGGCTAACTACAGGGGAAGGGGAAAGGTTGCTCGCTAGGATGTCGCATCCTATGCCTACGTACTTTCATCTGGTATGAAAGATCAGAGCAAACGTAGTTCGGGAAACTACGGGTTATCTCCTGAAAGAAGTGTTTTTTATTGTGTTTGCGATCTCAACCGCACTAGAGACTATGACCTGAGAGTGAATGCGTCGCATGTCACCCAAAGGGTACCATACTAAACATCCAATCTCAGATAGCTTAAGGCTCGTAACGTACGAAAGAAATCATTCATGATTACTGTATTTTAAACTGCTTTAAGATGAGAAGAGAACAGGCCCAACTAGGAGGGAGACTATCAAGTCCTACTGTTATCATGCCATGGATTCATCCTATGGTTGAGGTTTGAACAGGGAACTCCTAGATGTTGTCATGCATAGGTTTCAACCTAAAAGTCTATCATCAAATCCTTATCAACGGAAATGAGAGTCCTAAGGGATCATGTCAATGATACACCAAAACAGACAAAAACATCAGCTTTAACAGTAAAATGCATGTAATGCAAGTGAGGGAGGAAATGTGTGTGGGGTTTCAGCCTCCACAAGCTCGTCTCAACCTCAAGCCAGTCATGAAATAACAACAATCATACTGAAGATAAACAACATACTATCAAGCAAAGAACCAGATAAGGGAAATGAAGTGCCAACAGGCAAACAAACACACATGCTTGAGAAAGAAAGAATCTACTCTCTAATCCTACCCTAATCACAGAATCTGAATCAAATCTAAGCACTAAAGCAAGACCCTAAACAAGAGAAAACAATCCCATTCTTCAAGCTTTAGAACAAGCTTACCAAAGAAAGGGAGCTAAGCAAGCAGACCCATAGTGTCTTCCTCAGGAAAGCACTAGGAGGTGTATACTCAGGAGTCATACCCTATGTGGCTCAACCACTGTGATCAGTTTACATTCCTCCTCAGGAGAAACTAAACTCACAAGCAGGCTCCAACATCACTGGATATTTAGGAAATCCTATCTGAACTAGTGGAGCTAAGTGAATAGACCCATAGGACCTTCCTCAGGAAAGTACTAGGAGACTTCCACTTAGGGTGTGTTTGGTTCGGGGTAGATGGAGGGGAGGGGAGGGGAGGGGAGGGGAAATTTTTAATTAAATATGTTTGGTTCAAATTTTAGGAGGGGAGGGGAGGGGAGGGGAGGGGAGCAAAATCCCTCCAAAACACACTTTTTGGTTCCCTCCGAATTGGGGGGATTTGGAGGGGAGGGGAGGGAATATGAGTTTTAATATTTAAAAATTATTATATTTACTAAAATATCCTCAGTTTAATTTTATTATTTCAAAACTATTTGTTATCTTTTGTGTTACTGTTTTTTCTCGATTGTTTTCATCAACTTATTATAATTGTCCTCCACCTTCAAATTATTTTATAATTTTTATAATTAATATAAATCATAATCATTGTCTTTTTTTTATAAAAAAAATTATGTTTCGTTATATTCATTTTTTTCTTTTAATTTTGTTATGTACTCTATCATATTTTCTTTTATATTAAATTGTAAACCATATCATTTTATTTATTTTTGTTTATTCATTTTATTAAATATTTTGAACCATTAGTATTTAGTAATAAGTTATTTTATATATTTGTTTTGTTATATGATTCATCACAATTTAAACGATGTTATTGGCATATAGTTTAATTTATGTTGGAAAGTTATAAGTCGAATCAATTGTACTCAATTTTTTAACTTTATGTGACAAATAAATATTTTTTTAATCACTCAATATTAGAAATTTTATTACCATAAAAAATACGCACGAATTTTTCACATTTTAATATCATATGACTTATATAAGATCATAAGGATAAAAATGTAAATTATTAATAAAACCCTTCCCCTCCCCTTCTGAACCAAACACATTTTTAATTAAAATCCCTCCCCTCCCCTCCCCTCCTCTCTTTTGAACCAAACACTTATTTGATTAAAAAATTCCTTCACCTCCCCTCCCCTCCCCTCCCCTTCATTAAAATCCCTCCCCTCCCCTCCCCCTCATTTGAACCAAACAGACCCTTAGGAGTTGTATCCTATGTGGCTCAACAACTGTGATTAGTTTACATTCCTCCTCAGGAGAAATTAAACTCACAAGTTGGCTCCAACATCATTGGATACTTGAGAAATCCTAGACAAACTAATGGAACTAAGTGAATGGACCCACAGGACCTTCCTCAGGAAAGTACTAGGAGACTTCCACTTAGGAGTTGTACCCCATGTGGCTCAACAACATGTGATCAGTTTGCATTCCTCCTCAGGAGAAATTAAACTCACAAGTTGGCTCCAACATCATTGGATACTTAAGAAAGAGGTGAGAATAAAGAATGAAAGTCATTCATAGTGCCTTCCTCAGGAAAGTACCATGAACTTCCTTCAAACTTCAGGATCTCAAACCTCACAGACAGGGGACAAGCCAAGCTCTGGGTCTCTGAGTCTTGATCTACAAACTTCACTTCATCATGCTCTCCAACAGGGTCTTCAAGACAACACAAGCCCCTCAACAAATTCCCCACAATGAACCCCAAAGATGAACAGATAACCACAGGGGAGACAAAATCAACAGGCAACTTCAGAAAATACCTAAAAATGCTAAACTAATGGGGAAAAATATAACAATTATTCACAAGGGTTTACAAAGTCTATTCATAACATCTACATAGGCCTCTACCTAAAAATCAAGACAAAACTCAATCAAAGAAAGTGAATTCTTCACCTAAGCACAACCTAAACCCTAATTAGGATACCCTACATCTACCCTAATTAAACTAATCAAAATTTAATTCTAAAATTCTAGAAAAAATCCTATGGGGAACTATGATTCATCATCTAATTGCACAAAAAAGAATGGATCAGAAAGACTAAAGGAAAGTCCTAAAACAATTCTTGCAAAATCATGCATCAACTAAAACATTAAAAAAGCTATTTTAAAAGAAAAATCTATTAAAAATGCTAAACTTAAAAATAAAATCCCATTTTTATTTTTAATATTTTCTACACATTATTATCTACTCATAGAAAAAAGAAGAATTAAAAAAGAGTTATTTTTCAATTTTTAATGAATTTTCTAAAACAGAAAAATATTAAAAGAATATAAAAGAAATTAAAACAAATAAAAGGGAGGGGGGGTAGGAATAGCAACACGCGCTAGTTGGTTTAGATGGGCCAGAAATAGGGGGGGGTGTGGATAGAAGCCAGCAAGCCCAAGCGCGTTTAAATGAAACGACCGCGTTTCTCTTTTTGAATCTTTTCCCTCCATCTTCAGACTCAATCACGGCCGTTGGATCAACATAAAAGGTCAAATATTCCAAATGAAATAACGGTGAGGATTGCATCTTCAACCTCTGGCCTGCTAGGGTTTCGAAACAGCCTCCATGCACCATACCTTCTCCTTCATCTAGCTCACTCAATTCTCCACCATTTTCCTCGATCCAAACAGCAAACTTATTCTACTCCTCTCCCTCTACACAATCATGGTGCTATAATTCTCTAAAACTCACTCTACAAAGAACTATGGAAGATGGAAGTTTCGGGTACACTTGATTCACACTGATATGCATGGTAATGGAATGAATCCATACTAACCTAGAATGTTCTACATGCTGAGGGGATTACACTAAGCTAAAAACCTAAGAATATAACAGCCTAGGGTGCATGTTCTTGATCTTTAAAGATTTATAGCTCTGTTATGGAACTCCATGAATCTTGCTCTAACTCCTAGGGTTTCATCAACTAACCTAATACATCAGTTCTATATCTATAAAACTAACTAAAACTGCATAAATTAAGAGAATTAGGGAGAGAAACCAACCTGTCAAGTGATGATGGTAGGTGCTCGTGGAGGATGATTCAGGGCTTGTAACTGCTTCAGGATGATCCTCCAATGGTGGAAATGCTTCTGTTTGCACTTGTTGGGAAGGAGATGGCTTGTAGATGCAGATTTCTTGAGTTGCTTGAACTTGAAGAAAGTGCTTCAATGGCTACTTCTCTCTCTCTCTCTCTCTCTCTCTCCTGAAATCTCTCTCTATCACCAACCTTGAACTCTCTTCATGGCCTTCTTTTTATAATGATCATTAGATGCTTCTAGATTCATCTAGAATATGGTGGAAATTTCTTGAAAATCTCATGTGGGGACAAGTTGGAAATCTCATATCCCATGCCTTAGGCCTTACCATTTTGTGCCAAATTCTCCTTATGAGAGATATTGAGTGTGGATGAGTGAAAAACAAGCTCATCTTTGGCTTGTGTAAGTTTTTTCAATATTGCCTTCTTTTTCAAGTAACAAGTTTTCAAAGCATCACCCATTTTAAAGCTTCAAATCAAAATTCTATCTAAACCAATGTTTTCAAAATGATGTTTCCAATCAAAATGATATATTGGATGACCTATTTTGGATTTGTGAATCTTCCAAATCAATTTTCAAATTCAACTTTTCAAACTTATATGCCATTTTTAGTTCATTTTTGACCAATCATGTAACTTCATGTTATGAGCTTTTCCAACAATTTGTGACCTTCTTTCTAGACTTAAAATCACATTTTGAACAACTTTCATGTTTTGAGTTTTTCCATTTGAGGCTTGGAAATAGGAGTTTTAGGCATTGGCTAAAATGACCTATAACTGACAAATGACCAAAATACCCCTGTCTTGTTCAAACCATAAGTTGAGTTCCACAAATCCAATCAAGGACTTCTACCACTCAAATTAAAGCTGAGAAGATGCTCTTCAACATTCATGTTGACCAAGAAATCATAGGAATCCTCCTACTAGGGCAAAAGTTGTCTGCAAGTTGGGTGACTTTCAAGGACCCAGATTCACACACCTCTGCTGACCTGTAATTTTTCAAAACCATAACTTGGGCTCTGTAACTCCTATCAAGGACTTCCACCACTCAAATTAAAGCTTAGAACAAGCTCTACAACATTCATGTTATGGGGAAGGTGAGATATCAATCACAACTTGAGCTAAAACTGCTTGGAAGATAGGGATCAAATTAGGGTTTCCCACTGACAATCCTTGGGGACCCTGACTTGAAACTTCTCAAACTCCTCACTCATGATGAGTTGGCCTAGGAATCATCTTTATATCCTCTCTATGCATCATTCCATGATCTCATGGCCCTTGGATTGGATCTCAACCTTCTCCAAATCTTCAGTTATCCTAGGGTTGACCCAGTCAAAACCCTAATTCTATCATTCATGGTTGAATCTTCTGAATTCTTGCATAATGACTTCTCTGGGCTTTATGAAGGCTATCAAGACATCTCATACACTTTCCCAAAACATCAAATTCATTCTCAAAGTCTCAGAACCATCTGAGGGGCACCCACAACTCTCAAGCTATGAAGCACACAACCCTGGTGTCAACCCATTCCTCTGAGGATCTCTTGAACTTTCTGATGAAGGTATCCACTTTCAAACACTCAATGAATAAATAATTGTTGGTCAAATTTTGGGGTGCAACAATGGTCCAAGACTTTTCTTTCATCTAAGTGATGTAAGTGGCATACTTGTTGATACCATATCCAAGTTAAGGTCCTTCTCTTAGCATGCAAAGACTCATAAAGAAAGATGTGGCATTGCTTAGGATTATTTAACATCCAAATTCAAAGTTTCTTCCCTTATGTTATTATTCTCAAATGTTTATGATGAATAGGTGGAATATCTCCCTTAAGAATGACAATTTGTCTTTTCTTTCAAACCAACAAAACTTTTAGCTTCACATCTTGGGCTTTGAACAAGATATACAAATCCCCTTTTAGATTTATCATCTTGGGCTTTGAACAAGATACAAATTCACGCATAGTTAGGTGGAACTACAAACGCTCTGATTTCCGAAAGTCTCTTTTGTTGGGAATATGTAGGCATAAGATTCGAGATCTTAGCGAGCACACCTTTAAATAAAATCCGTTAGGTCCCCGTACCTTTCATAAAACAAAAACTCCCAAAAAAATCTCATATTCACCCATAAGTTAGAACTTTCCCAATCAACAGTAAACAACTTAAGTAGTTAAAGTTAACTAATAAAAATGTACAAAAGGTTCCTATAGAGTACTATAGGTACTTATGGTGTTAATAGCTTTCCTTAGTATAACCAACCCCTAATTATAGATCTCTTTGTATTTGCAGGAAAAACATTTGCACGTAGGGTTAGTTTAGATTCCTTCCCCTTCATTTTAAACATCATAGGATAAATATTAGAAATTTGAAAGTGGCACAAGCATGGTTGACAAGGATCTCACCATCTCAGGATTGGTGGGGGTCACGAAAATTGGTCCATAGAAAAATGGAAACTTCACTAGGGACGTTGAGTCCCCGAAGAGGGTTAAGCCTATTTTGTACATTTTTTAATATTATTGTTAATATCATTTCATTCTTTATTATTACTGTTGAGATTATTTTTTTACTTTCCATATTTGTTTAAATGCATTTGCTTTGGGAATGTGATTAATACATATGTGGTGAGGAAAAGTTCTAACTTGGACTTGAGAACATACTTTAATATAGGAGGTGGTATAATCAAGGAGGCTTATAGGGAGTGAGCCTCAAACAAGCTAACTTGAAAATCCTCCAGTTCAATGGAGGTACCCTCTTGGAATTACTAATGTTGAGCGAGCAAGTCATGAATACATTACTTTTTCCATTGGAAACCTAAGAAGCTAAATACTTTAGTAGTACCTTTTACCTATTTGGACATTTTTAGGATGTAGTGCGGTGACTGTCGAGAATAGTTGATACGCAATACTACACTCAAATGAGATTCATCTTGAGAATATTACAACTCTCACGAGTCAATCCGTTTGCTGGTAATATCCTAAAGAGGGGTCAGTGATTTTGGGAACATTGTTAGAACCCGTTCTACAGGTACAAAATGAACCCCTAGTACATACCTTTGGGATGGGTAGATCCATGGCTCCATGCTCGTGATGATAATCCCTTAAACCCGTGTTTGTAAAATTTTGTGTTTGTGCATACATGCATTCATAAAAAAAATTCAAAATTTTTGAAAATATTCAAAATAAAAAAAACATGTTGCAAATATCAGAAATTGTGCTATGGATTTTGGTAGAAGAAAAAAAATCAGAAACACGCCTTCAAAAGTCAAAGACTGGAAAACCTAAGAAAATTAGGAAGATTGATTACTAATCCTGAAGCTTTCAGAGCTAAGTATGGAGGGCTTTTGTTCCTTTTAAAAGTCAACATGGTAGAAGGAGTTTTATTTACATTGGTTTAGTTCTATGATCCGGCGTACCACTGCTTCACGTTTTCAGATTACCAGCTCACACCAACATTGGAAGAATATTCTCAGCTAATTAATTTACTCATTTCTGACCAAGATCCATTCTCTAGCTTGAAAGAGATTCCCAAAGATCAGACTATTGCAAGAGCCATCTCTTTAGAAGTGTCAGATATCAAAATTCACATGACCACCAAGGGAGGAATTCAAGGTCTACCTGCTAAGTTTTTGATGGAAAGATCCCAATACTTTGCCAGTATAGGAAACATGGTTGCTTTCGAGGATATATTTGTTCTACTCATATATGGATTATTCCTCTTTCCTAACATTGACAACTTCATCGACATTAACGCTATCAGGATATTCTTAATTGGAAATCCAGTCCCAACTTTGCTTGCAGATGCTTACCACTCAGTACATCTGAGGAATTTGTATAATGTAGGGATGATTACATGATGTGTATCGTTACTCTACAAATGGTTTATTTTTCACTTGCCCGGATTTATTGTTTTTTGGGATCTCAAAAATGGTATGCGATGGTCGCAAAAGATTATATCTCTCACTCACTTTGACATAGACTGGTACAATCGGGTCTATGACGGAACAAAGATCATTGACAGTTGAGGAAGTTTCCTTAATGTACCTCTCATTGCTACTAAAAGGGGGATCAACTACCACCTAGTTTTAGCTCTTCATTAGCTTGGTTACCCTATGAAAGACACACCATATAACATTCATATGGAAGGTCTTTTCTTCAAGGAAGGAGAAAATGACAAAGCACTTAAAGAGGAAATTATGCATGTCTAGCATCATATTCATAGGAAAGGAAGAGAATCTTTGGGAAAACCAAACAGCATCTCTGTGGAGCCTCATCTCCAATGGGTACAAACTAGAGCCATAAAGTTAAGGATGCATTACCCTAATCAAGAAGTATTTCCCCTAAAGGAATCTATTCCCTACTTCATGAGCGACACAGAGAAACTTCAGGTCACTTTTAATAAAACTCAACGCGAAAAGAACTCTTGGAGGAACAAATATCAAATTGTCAGCTTGGAGAGCACAAAGATCCAAAAACTCCTAAAAGAAAAATATGCTCTGATTGAGATACTTGAGCAGCATGACGTGGAAAGACAAAAAGAATGAGAAATTTTACTCTCCCTTTCACTTGGAAAAAGATTGTCAACCTGCCAGTAATTGAAGAAGCCCGACCCAAGAGGCATAAGGACAATCAACAACAAGGGTTTAGGGCATGATCAATGAAGGTTCCTTAATGGCTATAGGCTTAGTCTCCCTTTTCTGCATTATAAATACTTACTTTTGTAACCTCTTCAGTTTATCAAATAAAAGTGTTGGTGTTTATGTTTATCCATTAAATACTTACTTTCACACCGCTCCAAGCAAGGATATAGGAGTATATGAAAGGATGGATGAATTCCAAGAATAGTTCTTGGAAATGCATAAAGAACTTCAGACTATTTGAGGATAGGACTTCTTTGGGAAAGATGTTGCCGACCTCTGATTAGTCTCAAATGTTAAATTGCCACACAAATTCAAGGTGCCTGAATTTGAAAAGTATAAGGAAAACTCTTGCCCTCAAAGTCACTTGGTGATGTATGCTCAGAACATGTCTATCCAGACAGAAAATCAATAGTTACTGATCCCCTACTTTCAAGACAATTTAAATGGTTCCGCACTTAAATGGTACATGGGGTTAAACTGTACAAAGATAAGTACCTTCAGATATCTTAGAGCATCTTTTGTTCATAAATACAAGTAAAATTTGGATATGGCGCCTGATAGGGATCAACTCAGAGCTATGTCTCAAAGGGATAAGGAAAGCTTCAAAGAATACGCTCAGAGATGGAGTGAAATTGTCGCCTATATTTGTCCTTCTCTCAAGGAGAAAGAAATGACAAAAATCTTCTTGAGAACTTTGAGTTTGTTCTATTATGGTCGAATGGTCGCAAGTGCACCTAGTGACTTCATCGAGATGGTAAACATGGGAGTACGCCTGGAGGAAGCAATTCGAGAAGGGTGATTGGTCAAAGATACAGAACCACCCAATAGTAGCAAGAGGCATGGAAGCGATTTCTAAAAGAGGAAACAGAAAGATATCGATACTATCTCACAAGGTAAACAAAGACGAAGATACCAACCTCGGAAGATAGCAACGATATCTCCTGTTATCAATTCAACACCAATTTAGGCATATCAAAATCAGCAAATTCAACAACCACGGTATCAGCAAAGGCAGCAACAGCCTCTTCAGCAGGCTCGCTCATAATACAACAACAACAATCATATTATAAGGTCACCAGGTTTTGATCCTATACCAATGCCATATACAGAACTGTTCCCAGTTTTACTAGCAAAAGGACACATCCAAACCAGGACTCATCCTACCATTCCTAACAATCCCCCTTATTGGTTCAAGACTGACCAATTCTGTGTTTATCATCAAGAAACACCAAGGCATAACATTGGGAAGGTACCGATTACTATCGAATCCTGTCCTACTAATTCGGTTACATACCGATAAAACTAATTTAGCTAGACATGATAATTAATGCAAACAGAAATAGACATAAACAATTGAATAATAAAGCATGCATTATGACAGAAATAAAGTAGTAATTCAATTAATAAAAACCTGTAAATTGTACTGATCTCAAATCCTTGGGTAGTCCCCCACAATGTCGGCAGGATTCTACTTTAGCAAGAAGTAAAAGGTACCGGAACAAATAAAACCATACAAATGGGAATAAAAGGAAAAGGAAACGGGAAAATAATGTATTTTGCTGATACCGTGGTTGTTGAATTAATTTATGTGACGGTTGAAAAGGTTTTGATCCTACTGTCGTGGCAAAACTACTGTAAATAATTTCTCGCTGTCGCGACGAAGGTTTATTTAGAAAAATCGATTTAAAAACTGAAGCCATAAATAAGTTTTTTGAAAAGGTAGATATACACCGGTTAATTATTGAATCCCATCAGATTATTTATTACATACCGATTACTTAAGATTTAGCCAGACATGGAATATAAATTAACAATACGTAAATAATGGCAGAAAATAATAATATGCATTACAATAGGAAATAGCAATTCAATTTACGATTAGAATAGAAACCTGTAAACAATTTGATTTGGCTTTTGGGAAATCCTCCAAAATGGCGGCAGGATTTAGTCTTTATGCCAATTACTCGTACAGAATAGAAATGGGAAGGTAAAACAACAATTGCAAGGAAGGAAAGAAAAAGGAAATAAAACAACGATAAGAAAATGGGAAACTGAATATTTGCTCTGAAGGTAAATTGGCAGCACTTCATTTCTTCAAATGCGGCCCCCTTTTTCTGGTACCAGCTACCTCCTTTTATAGATGGGATATTCAACTGTTTATTTCTTCGGGAAGTGGGAATGATATCAGAAAATATAGGAGTTAGTGGTCCACTCCTCTTTGGCATTTTCATCACTTGACAGCACGTGCAGAAAACTGCATTTTAACTCCATGACGGTCGTCATGGACCTGTGACGGTCGTCACACCCTTGTGACGGTCGTCATATCAGCAGAACTCGTTTTTGCTGCTTTCTGGCCTGATTTTCACCTGGTTTTCACCTGGTTTTCACCTGTAAATGCTTCTTTTCTTTGTCTTGCTCCATTTGAGCATGGTCTTTGAATACCTGTAAAATACTGGGCAAATAGTGTGGAAATATCCGAAATCGGAGAGAAAACGGTCGCCGATTAGTAGAAAAGTACATCATTATATATATATATATATATATATATATATATATATATATATATATATATATATATATATATATATATATATATATATATATATATATATATATATATATATATATATATATATATATATATATATATATATATATATATATATATATATATATATATATATATATATATATATATATATATATATATGATTTCGCGTTATCAAACTCCCCTAAACTTGAATCTTTGCTTGTCCTCAAGTAAAGGTAGGAAAAATTTAAAGTTCGGCAAGCACGCGGCACGCTCTTCCTTTGATAAGATTTCTCGGACGCCAAGTTAAGAAGAGACGGGGATCCAATGGAAACAAAGCGTATACGGCAACGACACTTGATTGTAAGTCTTCGAAGGCCTCTCTTTTGTGCAAGCCAGTCTCAATCATGTTACTGCAGCTCGGCTTCAAGTCTCTCGCGACAAATGTTTACCCGGCTTCGTTCTGGCGCAGTCACATTAAGCCCGTTATCCATACATGTTCATGGCAAGAAAACCTGTTGGTGATTTTGATCTCTCTGCAAGTGCACAGTCTATCGCGTAGTAATAATAGATATCAATCCCACAGGGACTCGTAATCAAACTAGTATTATCGGGTGTTACTGTGTTTAGCTAGGTTGGTAATGTTTTAGGGGAATAATAACAAAGTAAGTGCGTAAACTAAAGGGAACTAAAGCTTTTAATTAAGGTATAGATGCTCGAACCGGTATGTAATATGTTACTTCTTCAGGGATTCTATAGGTCACCGGTGTCTTTAGGTTTTCAAAAATAGTTTAAGAAGAAAATGATGGATTAAAGACCTTTGCCTCACGATGATTGTTGACGCTAGTCGCAACTCTAAGGCAGAACGTATGTTGTCGCTATCCCGTTCGGGGTTAAAGTTACTTTTTGAAAACTATTAAGTTCTAATTCCTTTTAAAGCGATGTCGCTGTTTTTAAAATGAATGCCTAGTTTTTACTATCTGGTCTTAGCCTCAGTTGTCGCTTGTTGGTTCGTACCTTTATGAATTTCCCACTGTCGTGGCAAAACTACTGTAAATAATTTCTCGCTGTCGCGACGAAGGTTTATTTAGAAAAATCGATTTAAAAACTGAAGCCATAAATAAGTTTTTTGAAAAGCTAGATATACACCGGTTAATTATTGAATCCCATCAGATTATTTATTACATACCGATTACTTAAGATTTAGCCAGACATGGAATATAAATTAATAATACGTAAATAATGGCAGAAAATAATAATACGCATTACAATAGGAAATAGCAATTCAATTTACGATTAGAATAGAAACCTGTAAACAATTTGATTTGGCTTTTGGGAAATCCTCCAAAATGGCGGCAGGATTTAGTCTTTATGCCAATTACTCGTACATAATAGAAATGGGAAGGTAAAACAACAATTGCAAGGAAGGAAAGAAAAAGGAAATAAAACAACGATAAGAAAATGGGAAACTGAATATTTGCTCTGAAGGTAAATTGGCAGCACTTCATTTCTTCAAATGCGGCCCCCTTTTTCTGGTACCAGCTACCTCCTTTTATAGATGGGATATTCAACCGTTTATTTCATCGAGAAGTGGGAATGATATCAGAAAATATAGGAGTTAGTGGTCCACTCCTCTTTGGCATTTTCATCACTTGACAGCACGTGCAGAAAACTGCATTTTAACTCCATGACGGTCGTCATGGACCTGTGACGGTCGTCACACCCTTGTGACGGTCGTCATATCAGCAGAACTCGTTTTTGCTGCTTTCTGGCCTGATTTTCACCTGGTTTTCACCTGTAAATGCTTCTTTTCTTTGTCTTGCTCCATTTGAGCATGGTCTTTGAATACCTGTAAAATACTGGGCAAATAGTGTGGAAATATCCGAAATCGGAGAGAAAACGGTCGCCGATTAGTAGAAAAGTACATCATTATATATATATATATATATATATATATATATATATATATATATATATATATATATATATATATATATATATATATATATATATATATATATATATATATATATATATATATATATATATATATATATATATATATATATATATATATATATATATATATATATATATATATATATATATATATATATATATATATATATATATATATATATATGATTTCGCGTTATCAAACTCCCCTAAACTTGAATCTTTGCTTGTCCTCAAGTAAAGGTAGGAAAAATTTAAAGTTCGGCAAGCACGCGGCACGCTCTTCCTTTGATAAGATTTCTCGGACGCCAAGTTTAGAAGAGCCGGGGATCCAATGGAAACAAAGCGTATACGGCAACGACACTTGATTGTAAGTCTTCGAAGGCCTCTCTTTTGTGCAAGCCAGTCTCAATCATGTTACTGCAGCTCGGCTTCAAGTCTCTCGCGACAAATGTTTACCCGGCTTCGTTCTGGCGCAGTCACATTAAGCCCGTTATCCATACATGTTCATGGCAAGAAAATTTGTTGGTGATTTTGATCTCTCTGCAAGTGCACAGTCTATCGCGTAGTAATAATAGATATCAATCCCACAGGGACTCGTAATCAAACTAGTATTATCGGGTGTTACTGTGTTTAGCTAGGTTGGTAATGTTTTAGGGGAATAATAACAAAGTAAGTGCGTAAACTAAAGGGAACTAAAGCTTTTAATTAAGGTATAGATGCTCGAACCGGTATGTAATATGTTACTTCTTCAGGGATTCTATAGGTCACCGGTGTCTTTAGGTTTTCAAAAATAGTTTAAGAAGAAAATGATGGATTAAAGACCTTTGCCTCACGATGATTGTTGACGCTAGTCGCAACTCTAAGGCAGAACGTATGTTGTCGCTATCCCGTTCGGGGTTAAAGTTACTTTTTGAAAACTATTAAGTTATAATTCCTTTTAAAGCGATGTCGCTGTTTTTAAAATGAATGCCTAGTTTTTACTATCTGGTCTTAGCCTCAGTTGTCGCTTGTTGGTTCGTACCTTTATGAATTTCCCACTGTCGTGGCAAAACTACTGTAAATAATTTATCGCTGTCGCGACGAAGGTTTATTTAGAAAAATCGATTTAAAAACTGAAGCCATAAATAAGTTTTTTGAAAAGCTAGATATACACCGGTTAATTATTGAATCCCATCAGATTATTTATTACATACCGATTACTTAAGATTTAGCCAGACATGGAATATAAATTAACAATACGTAAATAATGGCAGAAAATAATAATATGCATTACAATAGGAAATAGCAATTCAATTTACGATTAGAATAGAAACCTGTAAACAATTTGATTTGGCTTTTGGAAAATCCTCCAAAATGGCGGCAGGATTTAGTCTTTATGCCAATTACTCGTACAGAATAGAAATGGGAAGGTAAAACAACAATTGCAAGGAAGGAAAGAAAAAGGAAATAAAACAACGAAAAGAAAATGGGAAACTGAATATTTGCTCTGAAGGTAAATTGGCAGCACTTCATTTCTTCAAATGCGGCCCCCTTTTTCTAGTACCAGCTACCTCCTTTTATAGATGGGATATTCAACCGTTTATTTCGTCGGAAAGTGGGAATGATATCAGAAAATATAGGAGTTAGTGGTCCACTCCTCTTTGGCATTTTCATCACTTGATAGCACGTGCAGAAAACTGCATTTTAACTCCATGACGATCGTCATGGACCTATGACGGTCGTCACACGCATGACGGTCGTCACACCCTTGTGACGGTCGTCATATCAGCAGAACTCGTTTTTGCTGCTTTCTGGCATGATTTTCACCTGGTTTGACCTGTAAATGCTTCTTTTCTTTGTCTTGCTCCATTTGAGCATGGTCTTTGAATACCTGCAAAATACTGGGCAAATAGTGTGGAAATATCCGAAATCAGAGAGAAAACGGTCGCCGATTAGTAGAAAAGTACATCATATATATATATATATATATATATATATATATATATATATATATATATATATATATATATATATATATATATATATATATATATATATATATATATATATATATATATATATATATATATATATATATATATATATGATCTCGCGTTATCAAACTCCCCTAAACATGAATCTTTGTTTGTCCTCAAGTAAAGGTAGGAAAAATTTAAAGTTCGGCAAGCACGCGGGACGCTCTTCCTTTGATAAGATTTCTCGGACGCCAAGTTAAGAAGCGTCGGGGATCCAATGGAAACAAAGCGTATACGGCAACGACACTTGATTGTAAGTCTTCAAAGGCCTCTCTTTTGTGCAAGCCAGTCTCAATGATGTTACTGCAGCTCGACTTCAAGTCTCTCGCGACAAATTTTTACCGGGCTTCGTTCTGGTGCAGTCACATTAAGCCCGTTATCCATACATGTTCATGGCAAGAAAACCTGTTGGTGATTTTGATCTCTCTGCAAGTGCACAGTCTATCGCGTAGTAATAATAGATATCAATCCCACAGGGACTCGTAATCAAACTAGTATTATCGGGTGTTACTGTGTTTAGCTAGGTTGGTAATGTTTTAGGGGAAGAATAACAAAGTAAGTGCGTAAACTAAAGGGAACTAAAGCTTTTAATTAAGGTATAGATGCTCGAACCGGTATGTAATATGTTACTTCTTCAGGGATTCTATAGGTCACCGGTGTCTTTAGGTTTTCAAAAATAGTTTAAGAAGAAAATGATGGATTAAAGACCTTTGCCTCACGATGATTGTTGACGCTAGTCGCAACTCTAAGGCAGAACGTATGTTGTCGCTATCCCGTTCGGGGTTAAAGTTACTTTTTGAAAACTATTAAGTTCTAATTCCTTTTAAAGCGATGTCGCTGTTTTTAAAATGAATGCCTAGTTTTTACTATCTGGTCTTAGCCTCAGTTGTCGCTTGTTGGTTCGTACCTTTATGAATTTCCCACTGTCGTGGCAAAACTACTGTAAATAATTTCTCGCTGTCGCGACGAAGGTTTATTTAGAAAAATCGATTTAAAAACTGAAGCCATAAATAAGTTTTTTGAAAAGCTAGATATACACCGGTTAATTATTGAATCCCATCAGATTATTTATTACATACCGATTACTTAAGATTTAGCCAGACATGGAATATAAATTAATAATACGTAAATAATGGCAGAAAATAATAATACGCATTACAATAGGAAATAGCAATTCAATTTACGATTAGAATAGAAACCTGTAAACAATTTGATTTGGCTTTTGGGAAATCCTCCAAAATGGCGGCAGGATTTAGTCTTTATGCCAATTACTCGTACATAATAGAAATGGGAAGGTAAAACAACAATTGCAAGGAAGGAAAGAAAAAGGAAATAAAACAACGATAAGAAAATGGGAAACTGAATATTTGCTCTGAAGGTAAATTGGCAGCACTTCATTTCTTCAAATGCGGCCCCCTTTTTCTGGTACCAGCTACCTCCTTTTATAGATGGGATATTCAACCGTTTATTTCATCGAGAAGTGGGAATGATATCAGAAAATATAGGAGTTAGTGGTCCACTCCTCTTTGGCATTTTCATCACTTGACAGCACGTGCAGAAAACTGCATTTTAACTCCATGACGGTCGTCATGGACCTGTGACGGTCGTCACACCCTTGTGACGGTCGTCATATCAGCAGAACTCGTTTTTGCTGCTTTCTGGCCTGATTTTCACCTGGTTTTCACCTGTAAATGCTTCTTTTCTTTGTCTTGCTCCATTTGAGCATGGTCTTTGAATACCTGTAAAATACTGGGCAAATAGTGTGGAAATATCCGAAATCGGAGAGAAAACGGTCGCCGATTAGTAGAAAAGTACATCATTATATATATATATATATATATATATATATATATATATATATATATATATATATATATATATATATATATATATATATATATATATATATATATATATATATATATATATATATATATATATATATATATATATATATATATATATATATATATATATATATATATATATATATATATATATATATATATATATATATATATATATATATATATATATATATATATATATGATTTCGCGTTATCAAACTCCCCTAAACTTGAATCTTTGCTTGTCCTCAAGTAAAGGTAGGAAAAATTTAAAGTTCGGCAAGCACGCGGCACGCTCTTCCTTTGATAAGATTTCTCGGACGCCAAGTTTAGAAGAGCCGGGGATCCAATGGAAACAAAGCGTATACGGCAACGACACTTGATTGTAAGTCTTCGAAGGCCTCTCTTTTGTGCAAGCCAGTCTCAATCATGTTACTGCAGCTCGGCTTCAAGTCTCTCGCGACAAATGTTTACCCGGCTTCGTTCTGGCGCAGTCACATTAAGCCCGTTATCCATACATGTTCATGGCAAGAAAATTTGTTGGTGATTTTGATCTCTCTGCAAGTGCACAGTCTATCGCGTAGTAATAATAGATATCAATCCCACAGGGACTCGTAATCAAACTAGTATTATCGGGTGTTACTGTGTTTAGCTAGGTTGGTAATGTTTTAGGGGAATAATAACAAAGTAAGTGCGTAAACTAAAGGGAACTAAAGCTTTTAATTAAGGTATAGATGCTCGAACCGGTATGTAATATGTTACTTCTTCAGGGATTCTATAGGTCACCGGTGTCTTTAGGTTTTCAAAAATAGTTTAAGAAGAAAATGATGGATTAAAGACCTTTGCCTCACGATGATTGTTGACGCTAGTCGCAACTCTAAGGCAGAACGTATGTTGTCGCTATCCCGTTCGGGGTTAAAGTTACTTTTTGAAAACTATTAAGTTATAATTCCTTTTAAAGCGATGTCGCTGTTTTTAAAATGAATGCCTAGTTTTTACTATCTGGTCTTAGCCTCAGTTGTCGCTTGTTGGTTCGTACCTTTATGAATTTCCCACTGTCGTGGCAAAACTACTGTAAATAATTTATCGCTGTCGCGACGAAGGTTTATTTAGAAAAATCGATTTAAAAACTGAAGCCATAAATAAGTTTTTTGAAAAGCTAGATATACACCGGTTAATTATTGAATCCCATCAGATTATTTATTACATACCGATTACTTAAGATTTAGCCAGACATGGAATATAAATTAACAATACGTAAATAATGGCAGAAAATAATAATATGCATTACAATAGGAAATAGCAATTCAATTTACGATTAGAATAGAAACCTGTAAAGATTTGGCTTTTGGAAAATCCTCCAAAATGGCGGCAGGATTTAGTCTTTATGCCAATTACTCGTACAGAATAGAAATGGGAAGGTAAAACAACAATTGCAAGGAAGGAAAGAAAAAGGAAATAAAACAACGAAAAGAAAATGGGAAACTGAATATTTGCTCTGAAGGTAAATTGGCAGCACTTCATTTCTTCAAATGCGGCCCCCTTTTTCTAGTACCAGCTACCTCCTTTTATAGATGGGATATTCAACCGTTTATTTCGTCGGAAAGTGGGAATGATATCAGAAAATATAGGAGTTAGTGGTCCACTCCTCTTTGGCATTTTCATCACTTGATAGCACGTGCAGAAAACTGCATTTTAACTCCATGACGATCGTCATGGACCTATGACGGTCGTCACACGCATGACGGTCGTCACACCCTTGTGACGGTCGTCATATCAGCAGAACTCGTTTTTGCTGCTTTCTGGCATGATTTTCACCTGGTTTGACCTGTAAATGCTTCTTTTCTTTGTCTTGCTCCATTTGAGCATGGTCTTTGAATACCTGCAAAATACTGGGCAAATAGTGTGGAAATATCCGAAATCAGAGAGAAAACGGTCGCCGATTAGTAGAAAAGTACATCATTATATATATATATATATATATATATATATATATATATATATATATATATATATATATATATATATATATATATATATATATATATATATATATATATATATATATATATATATATATATATATATATATATATATATATATATATATATATATATATATATATATATATATATATATATATATATATATATATATATATATATATATATATATATATATATATATATATGATCTCGCGTTATCAAACTCCCCTAAACATGAATCTTTGTTTGTCCTCAAGTAAAGGTAGGAAAAATTTAAAGTTCGGCAAGCACGCGGGACGCTCTTCCTTTGATAAGATTTCTCGGACGCCAAGTTAAGAAGCGTCGGGGATCCAATGGAAACAAAGCGTATACGGCAACGACACTTGATTGTAAGTCTTCAAAGGCCTCTCTTTTGTGCAAGCCAGTCTCAATCATGTTACTGCAGCTCGGCTTCAAGTCTCTCGCGACAAATGTTTACCCGGCTTCGTTCTGGCGCAGTCACATTAAGCCCGTTATCCATACATGTTCATGGCAAGAAAACCTGTTGGTGATTTTGATCTCTCTGCAAGTGCACAGTCTATCGCGTAGTAATAATAGATATCAATCCCACAGGGACTCGTAATCAAACTAGTATTATCGGGTGTTACTGTGTTTAGCTAGGTTGGTAATGTTTTAGGGGAATAATAACAAAGTAAGTGCGTAAACTAAAGGGAACTAAAGCTTTTAATTAAGGTATAGATGCTCGAACCGGTATGTAATATGTTACTTCTTCAGGGATTCTATAGGTCACCGGTGTCTTTAGGTTTTCAAAAATAGTTTAAGAAGAAAATGATGGATTAAAGACCTTTGCCTCACGATGATTGTTGACGCTAGTCGCAACTCTAAGGCAGAACGTATGTTGTCGCTATCCCGTTCGGGGTTAAAGTTACTTTTTGAAAACTATTAAGTTATAATTCCTTTTAAAGCGATGTCGCTGTTTTTAAAATGAATGCCTAGTTTTTACTATCTGGTCTTAGCCTCAGTTGTCGCTTGTTGGTTCGTACCTTTATGAATTTCCCACTGTCGTGGCAAAACTACTGTAAATAATTTATCGCTGTCGCGACGAAGGTTTATTTAGAAAAATCGATTTAAAAACTGAAGCCATAAATAAGTTTTTTGAAAAGCTAGATATACACCGGTTAATTATTGAATCCCATCAGATTATTTATTACATACCGATTACTTAAGATTTAGCCAGACATGGAATATAAATTAACAATACGTAAATAATGGCAGAAAATAATAATATGCATTACAATAGGAAATAGCAATTCAATTTACGATTAGAATAGAAACCTGTAAACAATTTGATTTGGCTTTTGGAAAATCCTCCAAAATGGCGGCAGGATTTAGTCTTTATGCCAATTACTCGTACAGAATAGAAATGGGAAGGTAAAACAACAATTGCAAGGAAGGAAAGAAAAAGGAAATAAAACAACGAAAAGAAAATGGGAAACTGAATATTTGCTCTGAAGGTAAATTGGCAGCACTTCATTTCTTCAAATGCGGCCCCCTTTTTCTAGTACCAGCTACCTCCTTTTATAGATGGGATATTCAACCGTTTATTTCGTCGGAAAGTGGGAATGATATCAGAAAATATAGGAGTTAGTGGTCCACTCCTCTTTGGCATTTTCATCACTTGATAGCACGTGCAGAAAACTGCATTTTAACTCCATGACGATCGTCATGGACCTATGACGGTCGTCACACGCATGACGGTCGTCACACCCTTGTGACGGTCGTCATATCAGCAGAACTCGTTTTTGCTGCTTTCTGGCATGATTTTCACCTGGTTTGACCTGTAAATGCTTCTTTTCTTTGTCTTGCTCCATTTGAGCATGGTCTTTGAATACCTGCAAAATACTGGGCAAATAGTGTGGAAATATCCGAAATCAGAGAGAAAACGGTCGCCGATTAGTAGAAAAGTACATCATTATATATATATATATATATATATATATATATATATATATATATATATATATATATATATATATATATATATATATATATATATATATATATATATATATATATATATATATATATATATATATATATATATATATATATATATATATATATATATATATATATATATATATATATATATATATATATATATATATATATATATATATATATATATATATATATATATATATATATATATATATATATATATATATATATATATATATATATATATATATATATATATATATATATATATATATGATCTCGCGTTATCAAACTCCCCTAAACATGAATCTTTGTTTGTCCTCAAGTAAAGGTAGGAAAAATTTAAAGTTCGGCAAGCACGCGGGACGCTCTTCCTTTGATAAGATTTCTCGGACGCCAAGTTAAGAAGCGTCGGGGATCCAATGGAAACAAAGCGTATACGGCAACGACACTTGATTGTAAGTCTTCAAAGGCCTCTCTTTTGTGCAAGCCAGTCTCAATGATGTTACTGCAGCTCGACTTCAAGTCTCTCGCGACAAATTTTTACCGGGCTTCGTTCTGGTGCAGTCACATTAAGCCCGTTATCCATACATGTTCATGGCAAGAAAACCTGTTGGTGATTTTGATCTCTCTGCAAGTGCACAGTCTATCGCGTAGTAATAATAGATATCAATCCCACAGGGACTCGTAATCAAACTAGTATTATCGGGTGTTACTGTGTTTAGCTAGGTTGGTAATGTTTTAGGGGAAGAATAACAAAGTAAGTGCGTAAACTAAAGGGAACTAAAGCTTTTAATTAAGGTATAGATGCTCGAACCGGTATGTAATATGTTACTTCTTCAGGGATTCTATAGGTCACCGGTGTCTTTAGGTTTTCAAAAATAGTTTAAGAAGAAAATGATGGTTTAAATACCTTTGCCTCACGATGATTGTTGACGCTAGTCGCAACTCTAAGGCGGAATGTATGTTGTCGTTATCCCGTTCGGGGTTAAAGTTACTTTTTGAAAACTATTAAGTTCTAATTCCTTTTAAAGCGATGTCGCTGTTTTTAAAATGAATGCCTAGTTTTTACTATCTGATCTTAGCCTCAGCTGTCGCTTGTTGGTTCGTACCTTTATGAATTTCCCACTGTCGTGGCAAAACTACTGTAAATAATTTCTCGCTGTCGCGACGAAGGTTTATTTAGAAAAATCGATTTAAAAACTAAAGGCATAAATAAGTTTTTTGAAAAGGTAGATATACACCGGTTAATTATTGAATCCCATCAGATTATTTATTACATACCGATTACTTAAGATTTAGCCAGACATGGAATATAAATTAACAATACGTAAATAATGTCAGAAAATAATAATATGCATTACAATAGGAAATAGCAATTCAATTTACGATTAGAATAGAAACCTATAAACAATTTGATTTGGCTTTTGGGAAATCCTCCAAAATGGCGGCAGGATTTAGTCTTTATGCCAATTACTCGTACAGAATAGAAATGGGAAGGTAAAACAACAATTGCAAGGAAGGAAAGAAAAAGGAAATAAAACAACGATAAGAAAATGGGAAACTGAATATTTGCTCTGAAGGTAAATTGGCAGCACTTCATTTCTTCAAATGCGGCCCCCTTTTTCTGGTACCAGCTACCTCCTTTTATAGATGGGATATTCAACCGTTTATTTCTTCGGGAAGTGGGAATGATATCAGAAAATATAGGAGTTAGTGGTCCACTCCTCTTTGGCATTTTCATCACTTGATAGCACGTGCAGAAAACTGCATTTTAACTCCATGACGATCGTCATGGACCTATGACGGTCGTCACACCCTTGTGACGGTCGTCATATCAGCAGAACTCGTTTTTGCTGCTTCCTGGCCTGATTTTCACCTGGTTTTCACCTGTAAATGCTTCTTTTCTTTGTCTTGCTCCATTTGAGCATGGTCTTTGAATACCTGCAAAATACTGGGCAAATAGTGTGGAAATATCTTAAATCGGAGAGAAAACGGTCGCCGATTAGTAGAAAAGTACATCATTATATATATATGATTTCGCGTTATCAAACTCCCCTAAACTTGAATCTTTGCTTGTCCTCAAGTAAAGGTAGGAAAAATTTAAAGTTCGACAAGCACGCGGCACGCTCTTCCTTTGATAAGATTTCTCGGACGCCAAGTTAAGAAGAGCCGGGGATCCAATGGAAACAAAGCGTATACGACAACGACACTTGATTGTAAGTCTTCGAAGGCCTCTCTTTTGTGCAAGCCAGTCTCAATCATGTAATTGCAGCTCGACTTCAAGTCTCTCGCGACAAATTCTTACCCGACTTTGTTCTGGCGCAGTCACATTAAGCCCGTTATCCATACATGTTCATGGCAAGAAAACCTGTTGGTGATTTTGATCTCTCTGCAAGTGCACAGTCTATCGCGTAGTAATAAAACATATCAATCCTACAGGGACTCGTAATCAAACTAGTATTATCGGGTGTTACTGTGTTTAGCTAGGTTGGTAATGTTTTAGGGGAATAATAACAAAGTAAGTGCATAAACTAAAGGGAACTAAAGCTTTTAATTAAGGTATAGATGCTCGAACAGGTATCTAATATGTTACTTCTTCAGGGATTCTATAGGTCACCGGTGTCTTTAGGTTTTCAAAAATAGTTTAAGAAGAAAATGATGGTTTAAAGACCTTTTCCTCACGATGATTGTTGACGCTACTCGCAACTCTAAGGCGGAACGTATGCTGTCGCTATCCCGTTCGGGGTTAAAGTTACTTTTTGAAAACTATTAAGTTCTAATTCCTTTTAAAGCGATGTCGCTGTTTTTAAAATGAATGCCTAGTTTTTACTATCTGGTCTTAGCCTCAGTTGTCGCTTGTTGGTTCGTACCTTTATGAATTTCCCACTGTCGTGGCAAAACTACTGTAAATAATTTCTCGCTGTCGCGACGAATGTTTATTTAGAAAAATCGATTTAAAAACTGAAGCCATAAATAAGTTTTTTGAAAAGGTAGATATACACCGGTTAATTATTGAATCCCATCAGATTATTTATTACATACCGATTACTTAAGATTTAGCCAGACATGGAATATAAATTAACAATACGTAAATAATGGCAGAAAATAATAATATGCATTACAATAGGAAATAGCAATTCAATTTACGATTAGAATAGAAATCTGTAAACAATTTGATTTGGCTTTTGGGAAATCCTCCAAAATGGCGGCAGGATTTAGTCTTTATGCCAATTACTCATACAAAATAGAAATGGGAAGGTAAAACAACAATTGCAAGGAAGGAAAGAAAAAGGAAATAAAACAACGATAAGAAAATGGGAAACTGAATATTTGCTCTGAAGGTAAATTGGCAGCACTTCATTTCTTCAAATGCGGCCCCCTTTTTCTGGTACCAGCTACCTCCTTTTATAGATGGGATATTCAACCGTTTATTTCTTCGGGAAGTGGGAATGATATCAGAAAATATAGGAGTTAGTGGTCCACTCCTCTTTGGCATTTTCATCACTTGACAGCACGTGCAGAAAACTGCATTTTAACTCCATGACGGTCGTCATGGACCTGTGACGGTCGTCACACCCTTGTGACAGTCGTCATATTAGCAGAACTCGTTTTTGCTACTTTCTGGCCTGATTTTCACCTGGTTTTCACCTGTAAATGCTTCTTTTCTTTGTCTTGCTCCATTTGAGCATGGTCTTTGAATACTTGCAAAATACTGGGCAAATAGTTTGGAAATATCCGAAATCGGAGAGAAAACGGTCGCCGATTAGTAGAAAAGTACATCATTATATATATATATATATGATTTCGCGTTATCAAACTCCCCTAAACTTGAATCTTTGCTTGTCCTCAAGTAAATGTAGGAAAAGTTTAAAGTTCGGCAAGCACGCGGCACGCTCTTCCTTTGATAAGATTTCTCGGACGCTAAGTTAAGAAGAGTCGGGGATCCAATGGAAACAAAGCGTATACGGAAACGACACTTGATTGTAAGTCTTCGAAGGCCTCTCTTTTGTGCAAGCCAGTCTCAATCATGTTACTGCAGCTCGGCTTCAAGTCTCTCGCGACAATTTTTTACCCGGCTTCGTTCTGGCGCAGTCACATTAAGCCCGTTATCCATACATGTTCATGGCAAGAAAACCTGTTGGTGATTTTGATCTCTCTGCAAGTGCACAGTCTATCGCGTTGTAATAAAAGATATCAATCCCACAGGGACTCGTAATCAAACTAGTATTATCGGTTGTTACTGTGTTTAGATAGGTTGATAATGTTTTAGGGGAATAATAACAAAGTAAGTGCGTAAACTAAAGGGAACTAAAGCTTTTAATTCAGGTATAGATGCTCGAACCGGTATGTAATATGTTACTTCTTCAGGGATTCTATAGGTCACCGGTGTCTTTAGGTTTTCAAAAATAGTTTAAGAAGAAAATGATGGTTTAAAGACCTTTGCCTCACGATGATTGTTGACGCTAGTCGCAACTCTAAGGTGGAACGTATGTTGTCGCTATCCTGTTCGGGGTTAAAGTTACTTTTTGAAAACTATTAAGTTCTAATTCCTTTTAAAGCGATGTCGCTGTTTTTAAAATGAATGCCTAGTTTTTACTATCTGGTTATAGCCTCAGTTGTCGCTTGTTGGTTCGTACCTTTATGAATTTCCCACTGTCGTGGCAAAACTACTGTAAATAATTTCTCGCTGTCGCGACGAAGGTTTATTTAGAAAAATCGATTTAAAAACTGAAGCCATAAATAAGTTTTTTGAAAAGGTAGATATACACCGGTTAATTATTGAATCCCATCAGATTATTTATTACATACCGATTACTTAAGATTTAGCCAGACATGGAATATAAATTAACAATACGTAAATAATGTCAGAAAGTAATAATATGCATTACAATAGGAAATAGCAATTCAATTTACGATTAGAATAGAAACCTGTAAACAATTTGATTTGGCTTTTGGGAAATCCTCCAAAATGGCGGCAGGATTTAGTCTTTATGCCAATTACTCGTACAAAATAGAAATGGGAAGGTAAAACAACAATTGCAAGGAAGGAAAGAAAAAGGAAATAAAACAACGATAAGAAAATGGGAAACTGAATATTTGCTCTGAAGGTAAATTGGCAGCACTTCATTTCTTCAAATGCGGCCCCCTTTTTCTGGTACCAGCTACCTCCTTTTATAGATGGGATATTTAACCGTTTATTTCTTCGGGAAGTGGGAATGATATCAGAAAATATAGGAGTTAGTGGTCCACTCCTCTTTGGCATTTTCATCACTTGATAGCACGTGCAGAAAACTGCATTTTAACTCCATGACGGTCGTCATGGACTTGTGACGGTCGTCACACGCATGACAGTCGTTACACCCTTGTGACGGTCGTCATATCAAAAGAACTCGTTTTTGCTGCTTTTTGGCCTGGTTTTCACCTGTAAATGCTTCTTTTCTTTGTCATGCTCCATTTGAGCATGGTCTTTGAATACCTGCAAAATATTGTGCAAATAGTGTGGAAATATCCGAAATAGGAGAGAAAACGGTCGCCGATTAGTAGAAAAGTACATCATTATATATATATATATATATATATATATATATATATATATATATATATATATATATATATATATATATATATATATATATATATATATATATATATATATATATATATATATATATATATATATATATATATATATATATATATATATATATATATATATATATATATATATATATATATATATATATATATATATATATATATATATATATATATATATATATATATATATATATATATATATATATATATATATATATATATATATATATATATATATATATATATATATATATATATATATATATATATATATATATATATATGATTTCGCGTTATCAAACTCCTCTAAACTTGAATCTTTGCTTGTCCTCAAGTAAAGGTAGGAAAAATTTAAAGTTCGGCAAGCACGCGGCACACTCTTCCTTTGATAAGATTTCTCGGACGCCAAGCTAAGAAGAGTCGGGGATCCAATGGAAACAAAGCGTATACGGCAACAACACTTGATTGTAAGTCTTCGAAGGCCTCTCTTTTGTGCAATCCAGTCTCAATCATGTTACTACAGCTTAGCTTCAAGTCTCTCGCGACAAATTTTTACCCAGCTTCGTTCCGGCGTAGTCACATTAAGCCCGTTATCCATACATGTTCATGGCAAGAAAACCTGTTGGTGATTTTGATCTCTCTGCTAGTTTGATTCTTTTTTTTCTTTGCACATATGCTTATTCTGCTATAAATCCGCAAGAGTTTCGTATCGTTGGGCTAAACGCTCGGGTGAGGAGCACCTAACTTAGAAGGGACATATCTGTATATTCATGCAATATGGCTTTTCTTTTCTTTCAAGATTATTGAATTCTTACTAGAGACCATACACTTATTTGCATCGGTTTCTTGCTCAGAAGTGTTTAGGATGGTGCTGACTGCTCGTATAAACTACTGGGGTCTCCATTCGAGTCGAAACTTGAGGCTTTGGTATGAGTAAGTAGTGAGACTAACTCGCATAAACCAGAGGTCTAGGGTGTCAAGGCGTAGAAGCTTTGTTAAATTTTTCTTCTCGGAAATTCCAACTTGGTAAAGTTTAGGCGTAACGCGTGATGCTTCGGAGAGGATAAAAGTTTCTCTGTATATGTCAGATGAAGCGTGGGTAGTTCACGTGACGGAGATATATATATCAGAGCTTATTTGCCGAAAATTAAAATTACTTTAAATTGAAAATTCGAAAGAAAAAGTACAATAGGAAATGGGAAATAACAGGGAAAAAGGAAATGAAAAGGGAAATAACGGTCCGCTCCCACACTATCTCAATCAGTGTCCTCACCGATTTGAAAGAATGCGGAAGGGAGGAATACAAAGGAAATAAATAAAGAAAACAAAATGAAAAAAATGAAAAATACTACTAGTCCTTTCCTCGTCCTCGATCTCTACCTCGACCTCTGGCTGGGGCGTCGCGTGCCGCGAGGTTCAGAGCTCCGGTATGGAAGATGTAATCACGGAGGCCGTCGACTCGCACAGTGAGGTGCGCCATCTCATCGGCCATGCCAGAATGGACATCCTGCATCATCGGCAAAGATTGCTGAATTTGACCGGTTTGCTCTCTCTGCCATGCTTCGAATTCTTCAGCCCTTCGGTTCTGCTGTTCCATCATAAGCATCATCTGGTTCTGCTGTTCAATGCAGCGGAGGAGGGCCTCGGATGTGTCATCAGTGGCGGGACGGCGGCGGCGGCGCGCGGAAGGGCCTTTGGTAGCAGGTGCTTGTGATGGCTCAGGCTGGTCGGCTCTGTCTAGCTCCTCTTGAACTTTGTCCCTGGGCTCTTGGATATTATCCTGTGTTAGGGCAGCAGGGGCAGTGGTATCGAAGAGCCAGTTGGCTCTATCCTCCGGATGCATTCGGGTGCATGAAGGCATGATGATGCTCTGGATAGTGCGGCCTCGCACTACCGGATGGTATCTCCCATCTGCGCGGGCCTTGATGAGGTGGGAGGCGCGGCAGTGGTCGGTGTCTAGGAAGACAGAGGGCATCTGGCGGAGTGTCTGGAGGCGGTCTCCAAGGCCAAGGCCTATGACAATGGATGTGATGATGCCACCAAAATAGAAAGGTTTTGATCCGCTGTTACAATTGGCTTGAATGTGAGCCAAGAAGAACGGGGTGGCGTTGACAGGTTTCGAAGCGAACACGCAACGGAGGAAAAACAGCTCCTTCGAGTTGACCTTGTGGTTACTGTCACGAGCGAATATGGTGTTACTCAACACACGGTGGAAGTAGCGGATAGTTGGGTTGTGGATATGAGTGGCGTTCAGAGTGTCCCAACTTTCTGGAGTGGTTCCGGTCAGTCGGTTCTAGAGAGGGAAGGCCTCTTGGTAGAACTAATCGGATATGCGGCGGTGAGCATCGTCACTGTAAGATAACTGTAGAATGACGGTGATGCGGTCCTAGGGGACCTGATATTCGATGCCGAACAGACGAAAGGAGGCGGCGTCGGTAAGTTGGTTGGTATCGCCGGGTGATGTTGCGTATGCGAAGGAGCTGAGAAATTCCAGTGTGAGTTGCTCGTATGTGGGTTGGGGATTGGTGCAGAGATGCTAGATGCCGGCTCTCTATAACATCCAAGTTACGCCATCCAGAATCCCGAGTTCCATCAGAGAATCCAGGTGAGCATACCGGATCGGCTGAAGCGACCGCTGATGGAATGCTAAGAAGTTGGTCTGCTGCCGTTCGCCGGCCTCGCCTTCTCGGAAAGTGATAGTGCTCAAATCGGGGTTTGCACGGTTTTGTCTGGCCATTTTGGTGAGAGAAGTGCAGAGGTTTGAGAATAGGAGGTTTCTGAGGATGGTGAGGTATGGGAATGCAGAGGGTAATATATAAGGGTGAATTAGAAGTTAAAAATGGTGGAGGTTTAATGGGGGATTCTGAGGGTTTTTAGTGGGTTTTAAATGTGGGATAATGGGGAATTAGGGGAGTGGAGGTGGAGAGGTGCGTGACCTCTGGTTGGACAGAATTGGGGTTTTATCTGCGTGACGACCGTCAGGGATGTGTGACAGTCGTAACACGCGTGACGACCGTCAGGGGAGTGTGACGACCGTCACAGCAGCAAATTCTACATAAATGCAGAATTTCGCTTGTGGGGCATTTTAACAGTGGAATATTTGATTTTTGCATTATGATAGACTGATTACAAAATAAGAAATAACAGGAAACATAATTAGGGGTGATACTGGAATGAAATGAAAATAACATTGAATCAAAAATGAGTTTAAAGTAATACAATATCCAAAAAGAAATAATTGCAAAATGAAATAATGTGAAACAATGTGAAATGCAGTAAACTAAAATTAATGAGAAAACTAAAATATCACTCCTTTGGTTTCTTCAAGTTGTTGACCTGCTGAATAACGTCATTAAATTGGTCGCTAACTACGTCCATGTAAGTAACGAAGTCCATGTGAATCTGCGTTAATTCATCTTTGATAGTGGTTATTTCCAGCTTGAGGTCGCCCATAGTTCTTAGAACAGTGTCCAGCTTGTCTGTGTTTTGTTCAGGAGTGGGGTCAGGAAAGTTATGGTAGTTAGGAGGGGTCTCAAGATCTATCTCCACTTCAGACTCATAATCTTGGTAGTACAAATAGTCATGTGCTTCTGAGATCATTGTCATACATGTAAGCCTGGGGTGTGGAGTGAGGCGATGGGGGTCCCATAGGCTCGTCCAATTCATAAAGCCAATTGTCTCTGTTATGGATACTGGTTAGCTCATGGTTGGGCAATGTGAAAAGGTGGACAGGTTGATCAGCTATGAGGTATTCGTAGGCTCCTGGTCCTAAGGTACCTAAGATACGTCTGTTGAAGCAGAACTGGATGTCCATTAATCTGAGGTTGCCGAAACGAACGGCTTTGTTCAGGTAATACCTCAGGCCAATTTCGTGGGCGATCATGGTGACTAGGCCTCCTATTAAAATGG
Source organism: Lathyrus sativus (assembly GCA_963859935.3). Taxonomy (NCBI): domain Eukaryota; kingdom Viridiplantae; phylum Streptophyta; class Magnoliopsida; order Fabales; family Fabaceae; genus Lathyrus; species Lathyrus sativus. Next base: position 669,190,387 of record OZ012740.1, read on the forward strand.
GTGAGTGTGGTTCCTGATTGAGGCGTGTAAATGCCCTCATCATAAAAGGGACAACATTTACAGGGCGGCCTTGTGAAGCACAGAGAAGGATGAACAACTCGTCCTTTGAGACTGTTGTAATGTTTTCCTCCTTCCCAAAGAGGGTGTGGGCTAAAATCCTATGGAAATAGCGGAAGGCTGGATTGTGTATCTCGTTGTTGTGCATGTCGTTCAGTTCTGGGTGATAGTTACTGGTGATGGAACCCCAGAATTGGTCTAACTCGAGTTCAATATCCTCTTCAGTGGTAGTAAACACAAAAGGTCCGCTAGGGAAGCCTAGGGTGTTAGCTAACGTGGTACGGTTGTGTGTTTGGTCTATTCTAAACATTCTAAAGGTTATCAGCTCTTTAATGGATCCATAGCCATGTTCAGGTAAGTAACTTAAGGAGCTAAGGAATTCGAACGTTAGTTCGCGGAAGGTAGCAAATCGGGTCTTTAGAGCAGTTTGCTCCCAGCCTAATTGGTTAAATAAATACTGAATGCTATCCTGGATTCCTAGCTTGTCCATGGTGGGTCTATCGTAGTACAGAGTCGAAGCAAAGCTTCTCTGAGTCAGTGCCTCAAATTTGGCCTTATGAGCTAGTCCTCTAAACACAACAGTCGTAACGTCGATGTCGGTCATACTCGTTAGTCGGATAAAAAAGGGAGAAAAGTAGAACGACTTTAAAATCCTGGAAAAATCACATTCACTCAGATCATATTTTTAAGAAGTAAAGGGTGATAAAAGAAAAATAAAATAAATATTAGAAAATGAGAAAATAGAGATTTATAGAAATTATAAGTTAAAAGAAAAACATAGTTTTAATAAATTTAGAAGGGAAAAATGGGGAAAATTGGGTTGCCTCCCAATCAGCGATGTCTTTAACGTCAGAAGCCTGACGATAGCTTGGATATAAGCTATTCGGGAAACTCGAGCAATTTCATATTGCTCACGTGGTCGTTGTGTTGATTTTGATTATAATGTTTCAAACGTTGTTCGTTTACTATAAACGGTGCGTTGATTTGATTTTTGATTTCAACAGATCCACTCTTAAGGACTTGGGTGACCTCAAAAGGTCCAGACCATCTAGATTTCAATTTTCCAGGGAAGAGTTTTAATCTGGAGTTGAATAGGAGCACGATGTCTCCCACACTGAATTGTTTTCGGATCGAACGTTTATCATGCCATTTCTTGGTTCTTTCTTTGTAGATGCGTGCATTCTCGTACGCGTCTAATCTGAGCTCTTCCAATTCATGAAGGTTCAAGATTCGTTTCTCTCCTTCCGCAGTGTAGTTGAAGTTTAGCGTCTTAATAGCCCAAAAGGCTTTATGCTCTAATTCTACCGGCAGGTGACATGATTTTCCGTAAACTAGTTTAAATGGTGTGGTGCCTATTGGTGTCTTAAAGGCGATCCTATAAGCCCATAAAGCTTCGTTCAGCTTTGAGGACCAATCTTTCCTGGAGGTTGCGACAGTCTTTTCTAAAATTTGCTTTATTTCTCTGTTCGAAACCTCCACTTGTCCACTAGTTTGTGGATGATACGGTGTGGCTACGCGGTGTTTGACTCCGTATTTGGAGAGGAGTTTGTCAAAGATTCGCGATATGAAGTGCAAACCACCGTCACTAATGACGAGTCTGGGCATACCGAATCTAGGAAAGATTGTGTTTTTAAAGAGTTTAACGACTACTCGCGTGTCATTTGTTGGCGCGGCAACTGCCTCTATCCATTTAGATACATAGTCGACGGCGACGAGTATATATTTATTTCCAAAAGAAGACGGGAAAGGTCCCATGAAGTCGATTCCCCAGACGTCAAAGATTTCTACTTCTAAAATTCCTTTCTGAGGCATTTTATCGCGTCGTGAGATGTTGCCAGTGTGTTGGCACCGGTCGCATTTTAGTACAGCGATATGGACATCCTTCCACATGCTGGGCCAAAATAGGCCAGATTGTAGAATTTTAGCGCACGTCTTTGAGGTGCTAGCATGACCACCATAAGGTGCTGAATGGAATTGGGAAATGATGTCTTCTATTTCTTCCTCTGGGACACAGCGACAGTATAAGTTGTCGGCGCCTCGTTTGAAGAGTAGAGGTTCGTCCCAGTAGTAATGCTTTAAGTCGCGGAAGAATTTCTTCTTTTGTTGATAAGTTAGGTCCGGTGGAAGCACGCCTGCGGCCAAGTAATTAACGATGTCGGCAAACCACGGCAGAGTGGCTTGGGCATAGACAGCTTCCACGGCTTTTTCCAGTTCTGGTTCTTCCGAAGTTGAGTTGGACATATCGCTTTCCAATTTGGCTATCAGACGTTCGTAGGGAAAATCGTCATTGATAGGCACCGGTTCTTGTTTGATGCCCTCTATACGGGATAAGTGATCTGCAACTACATTCTCGGTCTCCTTCTTATCTTTAATTTCTAAGTCGAACTCTTGTGATAATAGGATCCATCTCAATAATCTGGGTTTGGCGTCCTTTTTGCTTATTAGGTACCTAATGGCAGCGTGATCTGTGTATATGATTATTTTGGCTCCTACCAAGTAGGAACGAAATTTGTCAAGAGCAAACACGACTGCTAGAAGTTCCTTTTCTGTTGTGGCGTAGTTCGTTTAGGCAGGGTCTAAAGTTCTACTGGTGTAATAGATAGCGTGAAGCTTCTTGTCTTTCCTTTATCCTAGAACTGCGCCTACAGCGTAATCACTCGCATCGCACATGATTTTGAATGGTAGTCACCAATCTGGGGGTTGCATGATTGGTGCGGTGATAAGTGTTGACTTTAGAGTTTCGAATGCCTCTAAGCATTCTTTGTCAAAGATGAACTCAACATCTTTCATTAATAAACCTGTAAGAGGTTTTGTGATTTTCGAGAAATCCTTTATGAATCTTCAGTAAAATCCAGCGTGTCCTAAGAAGCTTCGTATTTATCATACGGTTTTCGGAGGTTGGAGATCCTTTATGATCTATATTTTGGCTGTCAACTTCAATCCCTTTTTCAGATATGACGTGTCCTAAAACGATGCCTTGTCGGACCATGAAATGACATTTTTCCCAATTAAGGACAAGGTTCACTTTAGCGCATCTTTTGAGTACCATTTCTAAATTTGACAGGCAGCTTTCGAAGCTTTGTCCGCATACAGAGAAGTCATCCATGAACACTTCCATGATGTCATCTATGAAATCCGCAAAGATTTCCATCATGCATCTTTGAAAGGTTGCTGGAGCATTGCATAGTCCGAACGGCATTCGGCGATAAGCAAAAGTACCGTAGGGACAGGTGAATGTTGTCTTTTCCTGGTCATCGGGGTGAAAAGGAATTTGAAAGAATCCTGAATAACCATATAGATAGCAGAAGTACGAATGTTTCGTTAGTCTTTCCAACATTTGATCTATGAAAGGTAAAGGGAAGTGATCTTTCCGAGTTGCCTTGTTCAGTTTACTGTAATCAATACACATCCTGTTTCCGGTCACAACTCTTTGGGTTATCGATTCGCCTTTTGCATTCTTAACTACAGTAACGCCTCCTTTCTTGGGTACTACGTGTACTGGGCTGACCCATTGGCTGTCAAAGATCGGGTATATGATTCCTGCGTCTAGTAACTTTTTCACCTCGTCTTTGACTACAGTGCTTAGGATCGGGTTTATCCTCCTCTGATGTTCTCTTGAAGTTTTGCAGTCTTCCTCCAGCATGATACGGTGCATACAGATGGAGGGACTTATGCCTTTTAGATCGCTTATATTATAGCCTAACGCAATTGGGTATTTCCTTAGGACTTCTAATAATTGCTCAGTTTTTGTTTGTCCTAAATTAGCATTTACTATTACTGGTCTTTTGAATTCTGTATCTAGGAATTCGTACCTGAGGGTTTTAGGTAGCTCTTTAAGTTCTAAAGCTGGGTTTTTCGGACCTGGCATGTGATTTGGAGTGAGTGCTAAGATCTCGCTCAGACTATCATCTTTGTATGGTGCACGTCAGTTGTCGTCTTCATGAATAGCAGGGATCTGGATCTTCATGATTTCAGAATATGTAGTTTCCTCCTTCTCTAATTCTCGTATGCATTCGTCAATGACATCTATTATATAGCATGTGTCATCTATAGTTGGTGCCTTCAAGAATTTAGTAAGGATGAACTCTATCTTTTCTTCTCCTACTTCGAATGTTAGCCTTCCCTTCTTTACGTCTATGATAGCTCCGACTGTAGCTAGGAACGGTCTTCCTAGGATAATTGGGGTAACAGAGTCCTCTTTGATGTCCATGATTATGAAGTCGGTTGGGATATAGAATTGGCCTATGCGTACTGGAACGTTTTCCAGTACACCGACGGGATATTTGACCGATCGGTCAGCCAATTGTACGGACATTTTAGTTGGTCTTAGTTCTCCTATATTCAGCTTTTTGCATATAGATAAAGGCATGACGCTTATACTGGCTCCTAGATCGCATAGAGCTTTGTCTATAACGAACTTTCCTATGACGCAAGGTATGGAGGAACTACCTGGAGCTTCTCGTTATCCTCTATTTTCCTTTTATTAGACAAGATTTCTTTAAGAAACTTAGCGTATGACGACATTTGAGTTATCACTTCTGCGAACGGGATAGTGATGTTTAGTTGTTTCAGAAGTTCAACAAATTTCTTAAATTGTCCTGAAGTTTTGGAGTTTATTAATCTTTGAGGATAAGGGATAGGTGGTTTATATGGCGCTGGAGGCACATATGAGTTTTCATCTTTGGCGGCCTTTTGCTCATCACATTCCTTCTTTTCTGTTTCAGACTCCTTTTCGGTTGGTTTATCAGATTTCTGATGCATTACTAAATCTTCATTCCTAGGATCTGTTGGGCCTTCCAATTCTTTTCCACTTCTCAATATAATAGTGTTTGCATGACCTTTAGGATTAGGTTCGGGCTGGCCTGGAAATGTTCCAGCTGGGGCAGCTGCAGAGGCTTGTTGTTGAGCCACTTGTGATATCTGCGTTTCGAGCATTTTATTGTGGGTGGCTAAAGCGTCTACTTTTCCGGTCAGCTGTTTAATCTGCTCGCTAGTGTGTATGTTTTGGTTCAGGAATTCTTTGTTTGTTTGAGCTTGAGTAGCTATGAATTTTTCCATCATCAATTCGAGGTTTGATTTCCTAGGGGCAGTCTGGGCAGCAGCGGCTGGTTTCTGATATCCTGGCGGAGCAGCTGGTGCTTGCAAGGCATTATCGTTCTTGTAGGAAAAGTTTGGGTGGTTCCTCCATCCTGGGTTGTAAGTGTTCACGTAAGGATTTCCTTGAGCGTAATTTACTTGATCTGGTGGGATTCCGGCCAACAATGGGCACTCGGGCGCATTATGAGTGGCGATTCTACATAACTCGTAGTTTGGAGTTACAGCAGTTATGGTTGCAGTTGGGTTAACGGTCAAACTGTCAATTTTCTGTGCTAGAGCATCTACTTTAGCGTTGAACTTTTCAAGGCTGCTGATCTCGTACATCCCACCTTTCGCTGCGGGTTTCTCTGCTGGAGTTCGTTCACCTCCCTATTGGCAGTGGTTCTGAGACATGTTTTCGATTAGTTGATAGGCTTCGTTGTATGGCTTATCCATAAGTGCACCGTCCGCGGCGGCGTCTACCGTTAATCTGGTGTTATACAGAAGCCCATTGTAGAAAGTATGGATCGTCACCCATTCTTCTAGACCGTGGTGAGGACATTCTCTCATCATATCTTTGAACCTTTCCCACGCTTCGTAGAGAGATTCAGTATCTTTTTGTCGAAATCCGTTGATTTGAGCTCTAAGCATAGCAGTTTTGCTTGGCGAAAAGTATCTCGCTAAGAAAACGTTCTTCAACTGTTCCCACGTCGTAACGGAGTTGGATGGTAAGGATTATAACCATGTCCAAGCTCTATCTCTAAGAGAGAAAGGAAAAAGACGAAGTCTTATTGCGTTTGGAGTTACTCCATTTGCCTTCATTGTGTCTGCGTATTGCACAAACTTCGTTAAGTGTTTGTTTGGATCCTCAGTTGCATTTCCTGAGAATTGATTTTGTTGTACAGCTGACAGCAATGACGGTTTTAGTTCGAAATCAGTTCGATTGATAGCTGGGGCAGCAATGCTACTTCGAGGTTCCATCTGAGAGGGTGTAGCGTAGTCCTTCAGCGGTTTGTTCTGAGGTCCTTCAGCCATCTTTGCTTCTTCAACAGGAGGATGAGCTAGAAGATCAGGAATATTGTGTCTTCGTTGATATTCGATGATGCGCCTTCTTAGATGTAAGAAGCGCTCTAGTTCGGCGATTGTAGGTTGTAAGATGTCGCCTTGTGAGCGAGTACTTGGCATACAATCGAAGAACGAGTAGAGGGAGAGAGAATTGTTAACCTAGTCTATAATGTGTAACAAAAGATTACACTGTTGACTAAACGGGTTCCGGCAACGGCGCCAAAAACTTGATCGCGACTTTCTATGTCTAACTCAATTAACTGCAAGTGCACAGTCTACCGTGTAGTAATAATAGATATCGATCCCACAGGGACTTGTAATCAAACTAGTATTATCGGGTGTTACTGTGTTTAGCTAGGTTGGTAATGTTTTAGGGGAATAATAACAAAGTAAGTGCGTAAACTAAAGGGAACTAAAGCTTTTACTTAAGGTATAAATGTTTGAATTGGTATGTAATATGTTATTTCTTCAGGGGTTCTATAGGTCACCGGTGTCTTTAGGTTTTCAAAAATAGTTTAAGAAGAAAATGATGGTTTAAAGACCTTTGTCTCACGATGGTTGTTGATGCTAGTCGCAACTCTAAGGCGGAACGTATGCTGTCGCTATCCCGTTCGGGGTTAAAGTTACTTTTTGAAAACTATTAAATTCTAATTCCTTTTAAAGCGCTGTCGCTGTTTTTAAAATGAATGCCTAGTTTTTACTATCTGGTCTTAGCCTCAGCTGTCGCTTGTTGGTTCATACCTTTATGAATTTCCCACTGTCGTGGCAAAACTACTGTAAATAATTTCTCGTTGTCGCGACGAAGGTTTATTTAGAAAAATCGATTTAAAAACTGAACCCATAAATAAGTTTTTGAAAAGGTAGATATACACTGGTTAATTATTGAATCCCATCAAATTATTTATTACATACCGATTACTTAAGATTTAGCCAGACATGGAATATAAATTAACAATACGTAAATAATGGCAGAAAATAATAATATGCATTACAATAGGAAATAGCAATTCAATTTACGATTAGAATAGAAACCTGTAAACAGTTTGATTTAGCTTTTGGGAAATCCTCCAAAATGGCGGCAGGATTTAGTCTTTATGCCAATTATTCGTACAGAATAGAAATGGGAAGGTAAAACAACAATTGCAAGGAAGGAAAGAAAAAGGAAATAAAACAATGATAAGAAAATGGGAAACTGAATATTTGCACTGAAGGTAAATTGGTAGCACTTTGTTTCTTCAAATGCGGCCCCCTTTTTCTGGTACCAGCTACCTCCTTTTATAGATGGGATATTCAACCGTTTATTTCTTCGGGAAGTGGGAATGATATAAGAAAATATAGGAGTTAGTGGTCCACTCCTCTTTGGAATTTTCATCACTTGACAGCACGTGCAAAAAACTGCATTTTAACTCCATGACGGTCGTCATGGACCTGTGACGGTCGTCATATCAGCAGAACTCGTTTTTGCTGCTTTTTGGCCTGATTTTCACCTGGTTTTCACCTGCAAATGCTTCTTTTCTTTGTCTTGCTCCATTTGAGCATGGTCTTTAAATACCTACAAAATACTGGGCAAATAGTGTGGAAATATCCAAAATCCGAGAGAAAACGGTCGCCGATTAGTAGAAAAGTATATCATTATATATATATGATTTCGCGTTATCAAACATCGAGAACTGTTTTAGTTTTAAATCTGATGTACAAAGACTTTTCAAGAATGTAATTTTGTATTTCAAAGACACTAATATGAATGTCAAAAGGAATCCGCTACCTCGGCATGAGAAATATTTTGTAAACTTAATTAACGAAAGCCCTGGAAGTAGTTATCAAATTCATGATGTGCGATTACTAGAAACAAATCTGGTTAAGATATATTGTATAAAAAGTGGATACAACCATGTGTCACCTCACAACTACCATCAATGCAACATTTGTTCCAAGAACAACCAAGGGTGCAACATTATATAGGTAGCCCTTCAAGAGAAAATGGATCTAGGCTGGATCAAAGACCATAGAATCCGTGGAGTAAACATGGTTTACGGATGCCCAAAAATTTTTCAAAATTTTGACATTCGCTTAATGAATGTAAACTTAGTGGCAATGCACTCCAGACAGAGTCAACACCATCAGCTCCCGTTGCACGATTACAACGCTTGTTCAATTTTTTCAAAGGATAACAGGGGTGTTCTTTTGTGCAAGAAGCTCTCCAACGTCAAATGGATTTAGGGTGAATTCAGGATCATCATGAAAGGAACAACTATCAAGTCAACATGACCAATGAAAGTCCAGACTAGGTTCAAATTTTCGACATCCGCCTGATAAACATCAATTTAGTAGAATTGCATGCCAAACAAGTCAGACTTGGCTTTTTAACATCACACAACTATCAAGATTACAGGATATGTTCAGAAAATGATCAAGGATGCTACTTCGTGCGAGCATCTCTCCAAAATCAAATAGACCAAGGAGAGATCAAACCATACAAAATGAAGGATTATCAGTCAATTAATATGATGCAAGGTTGCCCAAGACATCACGAAACTTACAAGAAAGAATCATTAGTCAAAGGATTGCATAAACCTGACTGCATTGATCTGAATCAACATGATCACTCAACTTGCAAAAAGTGCTGCAAAAGTCGACATGGTTGCCTCCTCATCCAGGATGAGATTCAAAGACTACTAGGTCAAAAGGCCGTCACAACATTCCAAAAAGGAGAACCCATTGATTTTGGAGTTGATGAAGATGTTTACACCATAAATTCCTCTACTCAGTGAACCAAAGCGCGTTGAATCCCTTTTGATGGTAGAAAGATTCCTGATATCCCCAAGTTGGAACCAATAGAGTTCACATATGACAGTATAACACCAATGTGACTTCTTTGGTCATTTATTTTCCAGGTCCAATATCGTACAAATCAGAGAAAGTCATTCCATTTAAGTACGACGCCGCCATGATAGAAGATGGAAAGGAAGTTCCACAACCATCCATTGTCGACATCGTCGATATAAGCCGGGTCACCCGAAGTGGTCGGTCGGGTATTTAACAAACGGGTTGAAGAAATTAAAAGGGAGAAGGAAGCCCAAATTAAAGTCCCCGATAAGTATATAGGTCAATCAAACGACACAAAACCTGTAAAAAACAATGATGAGTTTTGGAACTAATTCAAAAAAAAAAGAATATAATATTGTGGATCAGTTGTTGCATACTCCTTCCCAGATATTTGTATTATCTCTTCTACTGAGCTCAGAAGCTCACAGGGAAGCTCTGAAAAAGGTTATGGAATAAGCTTTCATGGAACAAGACGTAATAGTGAATCAGTTTGATAGCATTGTTGCTAACATCACGGCATGTAATAACTTAGGCTTCAATGATGAAGAACTCCCGAAGGAGGGTAAAAATCATAACATGGCATTCAATATCACAATCAAATGCATGGACGATGCTCTAGATAGCATACTAGTAGACACTAGTTCATCCTTGAATGTCATGCCAAAATCAACTCTTGTATGATTATCCTTTCAAGGCGTCCCCATAAGAGGCAGCAAGATTGTAGTCAAAGCTTTTGACAAATTCAGAAAAATAGTTATTGGCGAAGTTAATCTTCCCATAACCATTGGTCCTTACACTTTTTAAATCACCTTTTAAGTAATGGATATCTGAGCAGTATAAAGTTTTTTGTTAGGGCTTCCTTGGATCCATGAAGCAAGAGCAGTCACCTCAACACTTTACCAAAAGTTGAAGTTTGTAAAGAATAACAATTTGGTTACAGTATGCGGCGAACGAGCTTTGATTGTGAGCAATCTGTCATCATTTTCCTACGTGGAACCAAATCAGATCATCGGAACTCAATTCCAAGCACTTTTTATGAGCGACAAGGACAATCACGAAAAAAGAGCATTTATTTCCTCTTACAAGGACGCTCTCCGAGTAATGGAAAATGGAACTACTAAAGGATGGGGACAAGTTACGATTCCTACCAATAAAAAAGCAAGAGAAGACATCGGTTTCTCTCAAGAATTCACCAAAACCACGAAGAAGGGTGAAACCATTCGTCTTATTCAATATTTCTTCCACAGCGGAGGTCTCCTCCACCCCATTTCTCAAGAAGTGGACACCATCAAAAGATATGACTTTAAGGACACTTCTTTCGATCTAGATGAAGAATGGAAATCATGATTCAACAGCGATGGTTATATGTTACAAGAAGAGACATACATACCCTTTTACAATCCACAATAGAACTTCAGATATATATCAAAGTCAGACAACAAGATGGCCTACGGGGATCACGATACTGAAGAATGCCTTGCTCCTCCTAATTCATTAGAAGTCGATGTTGCAATGAAAAATAGCTCCGACTACAACTCAAATGATCCCATGGACGATTTACCCATTTGGGAGGCCTTATCTAAAAAATCTCGAATATGTCAAACATTGTCTTAATGAAGTCGCAAGAATTACTGAACAAGAGTTTATCTACTTCACACTACCATAAATCAACGCCATTGAATAAGATGATTCATCAGTTTCCTTAGAGAACTGGGATACCTTGGGACAACCAAGCGGCAAGTTTGATTTCCTAGCAAAGTATATTTCCCCTGAAAGTTCTCACATCTTGTATGAAGACATCCAACCAACTGGATGGGGAGATTCTCCTGTACATGAAAATATGTACGAAGAAACAGCAGAAGACCTTTCTTCTAATAACTCTGCATGGGAAGAAGACTCTACTGACCCGACTCCACCAGAGGTTAGCACCATTTATAAAGACAATCCCAATAGGGGTGTACCAGACTTTGTGATACATAGAGGAGTTCTCCATAATTAAATAGTTGTTGATGTCCCGAATATTGTTCACATCTCAAAGTAAATACCTCGTATTTATTTTGACCTTTCATCATGCCCAGGTGAAGAGATGTTTTATAAGGCCTTTCTTGTCTCTAAATTTCCCCTCTTTGCTTCGCCCAAAGCGGAATAATTTTGTTTTATAGATCCTGTGTTTTAAGAATAAAAAAATCATAAATAAAGATGTCATTCTGAATTCCCGCATTTATTGCTATTTTTACTTTTTGCTTTTCCAAAAAAATGGTAATCTTAAAATAAACAAAATGAATAACAAAACGTTTAAAGCACACCGACACACACGCACACACGCACACACACACACTCTTGCATTTTTATATATTTTCTAAAAAAAATCACATTTTGCTGATTAATCATAAAACCCCCCCATTAAAAGACATGACCCAATGCCTTCTCCCAACTTTGAGTTCCCGGTATTCGCAGCTGAAGAAGAAGAAGACGAAGAAATTCCATATGAGATCTCCCGACTATTCAGACATGAGGAAGATTCCATTCGACCCCACAAAGAGCCGTTGGAAACGATCAATTTAGGTTCAGAAGAAGAAAGGAAAGAAGTTAAGATCGAAGCACTGATCAGTACAACTGTTAGAGAAAGCATGATAAAGCTTCTCAAAGAGTTTCCAGACATGTTTGCTTGGTCCTACCAAGACATGCCAAGGTTGGACACCAACATTGTGGAACATTGTTTTCCGTTAAAGCCGGAGTGTCCGCCACTCAAACAAAAGTTGAGAAAAACTCACCCAGATATGGCCATTAAAATTAAGGAAGAAGTTCAAAAGCAGATTGATGTAGGTTTCCTTGCCACGTCAGAATACCCTCAGTGGCTAGCCAACATAGTACCTATTCCCAAAAAGGATGGAAAATTTAGGATGTATGTAGACTATAGAAATCTAAACAAAGTCAATCCAAATGATGACTTTCCCTTGCCGCACATTGATATGTTGATTGATAGCACTGCGAAGTTCAAAGTATTTTCCTTCATGGATGGATTCTCAGGTTACAAACAAATCAAAATGGTACAAGAAGACATGGAGAAAAATTAGTTTATTACACCTTGGGAAACCTTTTGCTACAAAGTAATGCCTTTTGGTTTAAAGAATGTATGCACTACCTACCAAAGGGCCGTGACAACTCTGTTTCATGACATGATACACAAAGAAATTGAAGTATATGTCGATGACATCATTGCTAAATCCGGAACTGGAGAAGAACCCGTAGAACATTTATCAAAGTTATTCCAGCGTCTGAGGAAATACAAACTCCACTTGAATCCCAATAAATGCACATTTAATGTTCGTTCTAGAAAACTCTTAGGTTTTATTGTTAGCCAAAAAGGAATTGAAGTCGATCCCGACAAAGTCAAGGCCATTTAAGAAATTACTTCGCCCAAGACTAAGAAACAAGTAAGAGGATTCTTGGGATGTTTGAGTTACATATAAAGGGTCATATTCCTCATGACAGCAACATGCACGCCAATTTTCAAACTCCTCTGAAAAAATAAAGGTTGTGTATGGACGAAAGATTGCTAAAAAGCTTCTGAAAGTATCAAGGAATATTTACTTAAGCCTTATATTTTATCCTCTCTAGGGGAAGGAAGACCCCTGATTATATACTTAACAATATTATAAGAATCCATGGGCTATGTACTTGGCCAACAAGATGAAACAAGAAGAAAAAAGCATGTCATTTACTACCAGAGTAAGAAATTCACAGACTGCGAGACTCGATACTCTATGCTCGAGAAAACCTGTTCCACTTTAGCTTAGGCTACTAAATGTCTTCACCAGTATATGATTTGTCATACCACTTGGTTAATCTTCAAACTGTATCCGATAAAGTATGTCTTTGAGAAACCTGCTTTAACTCGAAGAATTGCTCGTTGGCAGATATTACTATCAAAATACAACATCGAATACCACACTCAGAAAGTTGTCAAAGGAAGTATTCCCGCTGATCATTTGGCCCACCAACCAATTGATGATCATAAATCTCTTAGACTTGATTTCCCCGATGAAGATGTGATGTATCTAAATATGAAAGATTACGATGAACCGTTACCAGATGAAAGACCAGAGCTAGGATCCCATTGGGGTCTAATATTCGGCGGAGCTATTAACATATATAGAAATGGAATTGGGGCAATCATTGTTACGCCTCATGGTACCCACATTCCTTTCACAACCAGATTGAAATTCAAATATACAAACAACGAGGATGAGTATGAAGCTTGAATCATGGGTCTCAAAGAAGCCATTGACTTAAGGATAAAGAATCTGGATATGTATGGAGACTCTGCTTTGGTTATAAATCAGATTAAAGGAGAATGGGACATACACCAACCTGGCTTAATTCCTTACAAAGAATACGCAAGAAGGTTGTTACCTTTCTTCCATAAAGTTGAATTTCATCACATTTCCCTTGAAGATAACAACATGGTTGATGCACTTATCCTCCATGATTAGTGTGAATCAATGGAACGACGTACCCAAGATTAATGTGACACGCCTTGATAGGTCCGCTTACATATTCACAATGGAGGCAGTCATCGATGACAAACCCTGGTATAATGACATCAATTTCTTCCTTCAAAGACAAGAATACCCATTTAGGGCATCAAGGAAAGATAAGAAGACTCTCAGAAGACTGGATGGCAACTTCTTCCTAAACAATGATGTGTTATACAAAAGAAACTTCGACATGGTTTTTCTCAGATATGTGGATAGACACGAAGCGAACTTATTGATGAAGGGAATTCATGAAGGCTTTTTCGACACTCATGCCAATGGACACATAATGTCAAGAAAGATGTTAAGAGCAGGATAGTATTGGCTGAGAATGGAATCTGAGTGTTACAAATACATGAGGAAGTTTCACAAATGTCAGATTTATGCCGACAAAATTCATGTGCCTCCGACTCTTCTCAAATTTCTATATTCTCCATGGCTCTTTTCTATATGGGGGACTGATATGATCGACATGATCGAGCCTAAGGCTTCAAATAGACATTAGTTCATTTTGGTTGCTATTAATTATTTCACCAAGTGGGTCGAAGTAGCATCATACGCCAATGTAACCAGACAAGTGTGGTTCAGTTCATCAAGAATAATTTCATCTGTCGTTACGGTGTCCCAAGCCAGATCATTACTGATAATGGATCGAAACTGAACAACAAAATGATAAAGGAATTATGTGTTGAATTCAAAATTGAACATCATAACTCGTCTCCCTACCGGCCTAAGATGAATGGAGCGGTAGAAGCAGCTAACAAAAATATCAAAAAGATCATTCAAAAGATGGTTGTGACTTACAAGGATTTGCACAAGATGCTCTTGTTTGCTCTTCATGGATATCGTACATTTACTCATACTTCAACAGAGGTAACCATTTTCTCTTTGGTATTGGAATGGAAGTCGTGTTCCCCGTAGAAGTTGAAATCCTGTCAGTAAGAGTTTTGATGGAAGCCAAGCTAACAGAAGCTGAATGGTGTCAAAGAAGATACGATGAATTGGATCTAATCGAAGAAAAGAGGGTGACGACTTTATGCCATGGTCAGTTATATCAAAAAGGATGGAGAAAGATTTTGACAAAAAGGTTTGACCTCGGATATTCAGAGAAGGCGACCTAGACTGAAAAAGATCCAATCTTTCCTCACTGACTCCAGGGGCAAATAGACTCCAAATTATGATGGCCCCTACATTGCTAAGAAAGCCTTCTCAGGCAGTTCCTTAATGCTTACAACTATGGATGGTGAAGAGTTCACTCGTCATACAAATGTCGATGCAGTCAAGAAATACTTCACCTAAAAAGAAACAAAAGAACAACTCGATAAGTTGAAAACCTGGAAGGGTGGCATTGGCAAAAAATAATGTCTCGATGGACTGAAACCCCGAAAGGGAAGTCCAAGCAAAACTTAGAGACATAAATAGAAAATAGATATCCCGTTAGATTGAAAACCTGAAAAGGTAATCTATGCAGAAGTTAAGGATTTATGACAAGTAATTGCATCCAACAGGATTGGACCATCTAAAGCAACATCATCTATCAAAGAATCCTCAATCAAGTCACCTTCAATAAAAGTTCAAGAATACTCGAAATTCAAAGTTGTTGAAAGGATATTGGTCATTATATTTCAATGTAGCCATTTCCCTTCAAATTACCATTTCCTAACTTTGTAATGCTCCATAGAATCACGCTTTTGGGATTACCATTTTATCAATGAAAACTTGAGCCTTGTGCCCATTCGATTACAATTCTTATTTCATTCTGCCTTGCAAAAAAAGCATTTTTATTTATTGATATTCATTCTTGAAACAAAAAAAAGTATTTAATTTTGCTTTCAAAATAAAGACGACACTTTCCTTTGATTTATGAACATAAGAAGGAATATCGACAACTAATATAAGAACGATCAAACCTTGAAATACAGAATCAAGTGCTTTTGTGACCAATCTCAAAAATACCTCCAAGTGGCGAATCATTAGTTAAGATTGAGGTGCTCAACTCATCACCCACAGTAAGGAGTGAACTTCCTTTTTCCTCTGGTGAATTTAGGAATCAAGATAAAATTTGGTCCCTCTCCCCATGAGAGTGCTACCTTCTAAATTTCCATCTATGCAAGATTGGCCGAGTATCTGGTTTTGTTTATTTTTACAACCAGTTCTTATCTCGCGTCTGTTTTGTCAGCATAAACATAACATTCATTCATACATCATGCATAGTTAAATTCATGATCCACATTCATATACATCTCTTGACATGGTTCACTCACTTGGGTCATATTTTTTCCCCAAGTGGTAAGTTCCCTCTCTCCAATAGAATTGTCAACTTTAAGCAGAAAGTGTATATCCTTTCCCACTCCCCACTGAGTTTGATCCTCGTGGAAGTTTTGCTTGAGTCCTCCCCTCCACACTTGGATAGGATAAATTCCCAGTTTGAGTTCATTCCTCATGAGGAAATGTCTTGTTTAAAAGAGTCTCTCTCTAATCTATTACTAGATTGAATTTGGTCATTGACCATTTTGATAACTTGAACCTCTAAAGAATGAGAAGGAATTTATTTGTGCATCTATTAAACCTCATTCTTCCTAGTGGAGGTGCACTTTGCTTTCCAAGATAAAGGTAAATTCCCCATGGAAGCCTCTTAGCAAAACCTCTTTAAAAAGGGACATCACATCCCCAGGAAGTCTCTCTCTAGTCTATTAATGGATTGAATTTGGTCCTTGACCATTTTGATAACTTGAACATCTAAAGAATGAGAAGGAATTTATTTGTGCATTTATTAAACCCTACTCTTTCTAGTGGAGGTTCACTTTTCTTTCCAAGATAAAGGTAAATTCCCTAGTGGAAGCCACTTATAAAAACCTATTTAAAAAGGGATATCACATCCCTAGGAAGTCTCTACTAATCAACAAACGACAGTCTCCTTCAGAGCAGTTTGTCTATCCCCGTTGAAGATAAGTTTATCCCTCTTTAGAATCTACACCTGAAAAACAAGTGGCAATCTCTTAAGAAGCTTATTTTTGTCATAGAAATTTCTGGTGGATCGACAAATGGAAATCTCTTCCCGAGAAGTTTGTCCCTTTTTCAATAAAGTAATCAGCACCTCAAAATTATCCTACATCACATGGCATCTCCCTGTAGAAGTCTCGAAGGGAAGTATGATGAAATTTTTCCAGCAAATGGCTTCTCAGGAGAGAAGTTTGCAAAACTCTAAATTTCAGACAATGGTATTCCCCAACAAGTCTGACATCAGATTATCACTCATCCTATGGTGTCTCTCTGAAGAAGTCTTGAAGAGAAGTATGATGAAGTCTATTCTCATCAAATGGACATCTCCCCTGTAAATCTCAGTGAGAATTTTGGCTAGGACCATCATAGATTATGTCTCTTTGTTCAAGAAGTTTGTCCCGTAATATAAATAGTCCACATCTCCTCGAAGATTCCCGGTGAAGTTATTTATCCGGCAAGTGATCACCTTTTCCAGAGCTTGTTATCTCAACCTTTTTAAGAGAAAGACTTGATAAGAAGAAACAAAGTCCAGTTACATGTCTCATGGCCAGAAACGTGGGGAAATTTTACCCTTTTTAAGTAGGATTACTTAGTTAAAGAAGATGAGTAAGCATGTTCCAAAGGTAGGAACCTGTTACCATTAAAATTATTAGAATCATAGTCGTACCCCCAGTGGAGTTTTCATCTCCCCAATCAATGAAGATACTTCCTTGTTTCCTAGCAGACTACATTCTTAGTCTTAATTTCTTTCCCCATTGAGTAATTCTTTAATCCCCAGTGTAGCGGGAAAATTTCTGAGTATAAGCTATGGATTAACTTAACTCCAAAAATGCAAGAGTCGCCACCGCACTTTTATTTTTATCCAAAAAAGGAAAGGAAAAAGAGTGAACAAAACCAAAGAGTTCTAAAACAAGAACAAGAAACAGAGATCTGGTAAATTGGATAAAGACTCTGAAGATTAAGTTTTTGAAAACTCTCTCATACAAACTTTGAACCTTCTTCTATGCATGCTTCATCAACTCACTACCTGAAGCCTTTGAAAATTTGAAGTTAGGATAAAAAAGGTTTAACGTGGGAAATAATACGTTGTACAAGATCAAATATTCTTTCCACTACAATGATTTTGTAGGCAAAGGAATGTACTATTATACCTTTGTGTCTCCCATTTTCACATACTGTTATGCAAGAATACATATACATTTGCGGATTCCAATTCTACCATCCAACATATCTTTTCATGCCTTTATAAGGGAGACTTGGAAGAATGGAAAGTTGTAAACTTTGATATAATATCATTTTACATGAACATTACAAACTGTGAATATTTTGAGAGAAAGAGAAAAAAACACACAAGGAACTTTTTTGTTCATATTCTTCATAGAAAATATTTTGTGTGATATTTTGTAATTCATTTGTGTATTCTGCTTTCTTAGAAGCATTTTGTAAACACATTTTGAATTTCAATCTTGTAATTGTATTTCCTTGAGTGACTAGGGTTTAGTCAGAATTACTCAAAAATACATTGAAGTTAGTTTTTATGGTTGTGATCAAGTTTGACTATAGTGGATTAAGTCCTTGTGATAAGGAGAAATCACCTTGGCGGGTGGACTAGAGGTAGCTTTGTTAACCACAAACTAGGACAAAAATAATTGTGTTCATTATTTTTGTTCTTTGTTTTCCTCTTATTGTTTTGGGTAGCAAAAGTTTTTATTTTAGAAACCCAATTCAAACCCCAATTTCTTGTGTTTCCGTTATCTTCATCAATTATACGCTAAAAGAGTATATTAGATCTATGACTTAGAAATTTTGGATAGTTGAACCTGGGGTGAGGAAAGTGTCTTAGGTTCAATTGAGAAATGCTTCATCATTTTAATATATGTGTGCTAAAGGATTCTAAACAAATGAGATACATTGCGAAAGTAAGTATCTCGTTAGTTTAGGACACAATAATGCATTGACGAAAGTAGGCAATACCAATAATTTCTATTATTTTTCTTCAAATAAAATATCTGTTATTAATTGGAATTAGGATTTACATGAGTAAGTATAGGATACAATTCATTCTCCCAAATCCTTTTTTTTATAAATTATTAAAAATAATGTTTAGTTATTTTCAAAACAACCTAAAAACGATCTTCTTAGTTAAACATAGTTGTAATAGAATTTGGTGCCCTTAACATCATCTAAAATGTTGATATAGTTGAACGCTTGCAGCATGTCAACTAGCCATGGCTAGAAATAAACAGTAGGAAACAACAATAGTAAACAACAATAGTAAGCAAGAATGAGAGAAATGGTACATGGAGAAAACTGGAATTATGAAGGGAAAGATATGATGAAGATCACTTTAAAACACAAGAAACTAGTGAGTGGTGAAATCTAAAAGGAGAAACAAACAAATAGAGCAAGATGCCACCCGAACTTAATGATGTATGATCGGAGTTGGCGAGAGAGGGAGAGAGGAAAGAGATAATTTACGCAAAGAATGTAAACATAATATGAAAGGAGGAATAACCTTTATATAATTGAGCGATTTAGATTAATCGACAGTTTAGAACTAAAGGAGACATGCAGACTAAAAACAACAATTGAATTTACCTCAAGATTGCAACAATACTTGAGTGGACTTGAGCACCCTAAAAGAGAACACCACACTCTACCATAAGGATTTAAAGCCACATGTGAGAGTGATTTTGCAAGATGTTTCAGTGACAAGACTGACATTTTATGCGCTCATTCCCAAGGTCATTCATTCCGGTTATCCAAATATTTTTCACTTTCGTGACCAGAAAATCTAGCATAGTCTAGGGCAACGAGTCCCAAAAGTCTTCCCATTACTACTCAATGGCAAGCTTTGGAGGCAAGTGTTGTAGACCGACCGTAGGCACAATGTCAAATATGCCTAATTATTATTCAAAAGTGTGTCCGCCAAAGGGTGGAAGGTTCTGTGCACCGACGACCCTGGAACTCGTACTCGATTCACGTCGCAGATAGCTATCCATTATTGGATATGATCTAATAGACCCTCGTGTTCCATGTCGGGAAACATGGGGTGATTGTAACCATCCCTCATATAGAAGGTACTATACGCCAAATTTGCATACATGTTCTAACCATAGCTTTACAGTTTTTCACCGATTAACTAATTTAGGCGTTAAACTCATAATTTTGTAAATCCACCTTATTCCATCGTATAGGAAGAACACTCACCACCGCATCAATCAAATTCACACTCTCGTATTTATCACTTTTGATTCCTTGTATGAAACAATGACATTCAATTCAATTCCCAAATGCACCACTTATTTTCCAACCTCAAGATTGCTCCCCCAACTCACATGAAAGAAAAATATAATTTACATGTGTTTAAAATATATTTTGTAAAAAAATAAAACTATTAACACATATTAAAATTTGCAAATAATTTAATATGTAAAAAAAGACGATCCTTTAGTTAGAAGGAAAGAAATAGAGTGATAGATAATATACCATAAATATCTAGTTGGTTTTATTTTTATATGAGTTAAAATTGATTACAAAAATATGTAACTATTTGATTGTTCTCAAATAAAAAATATTTAAACTAAAAAATAAAAATCTTACAAGTGAAAAAAATTAGTGCAGATTGAAATTTATTATGAGTATTCCAGTTCCAAACATGTATCAAGTATATCTTGTTTGTAGCATAGCATTGGAATGTGGAGTGGAGCCCATTGGTGAACCTATGCTTAGCTGGCTCCAACCTCTTTTTATGGACCTTGTCTCCCTCTCTACAAGTAAAAGCCTTTTCACTCCAAAAACTCTTCAATTCTTCTTTTTCAACTCTCTCTCTCAGATCTATTCAATCTCAGATCAACATCTTTTTCTTCTTCTTCTTGGTAAGATCCCTTTCCTCTATTTTCTTTTCTTTTCTTTTCTTCTTGCTTTTTGATTTTCAATGTAAATATGTCAACTTTGGATTCATTCCCATTGAGCTGACCAGAAAAGTTTTGAAAATGAAAAAAAGAAGAAATATCATAGCTTTTTCGTTTTTTATGGATGTTGATACATGTTATAGAATTTGGGTCATAGTTTTTCTTGTAAAGTAACAAGAAGAGAAACCAATTTCTGTTTTTGTTTCTTAGGATACCGTATTAAGCAATTAAGCAATTAAGCAGCTTGTTTTTTTGACCTTTTTAGTTTATTTGTATTTGAAGTTGAACTATATGATTGATTTATATGTGTACTTGTTTGTTGATGTTGGTGTAGTTGTTGTAGTTTTCTGTGGATCACCGTCATCATCGTCGTTGTCATCATCGTCATTGTCGTGGTGATCGGTGACTTTTTTGTGAGGATTGTAGGATTGTGTCTATATAGTGTATTGTGTGTGAAAACTGTGAGGGCTGAAGTGTGTTTGTTTAGTGGGATTTGGTAGATGTGGAAATCCTTGATGGTTGTTTGGTGAAATGAGGGATGTTATCGGAGTTAGTGAACTTTTTGAAGGCCTGCTTTCGGCCGGGTTTGGATGGAAATGGACGCGCATCGTCGGATTCTGGAGGTAAACAAGATGGACTATTATGGTACAAAGACTCGGGGCAGCACTTATGTGGTGAATTTTCGATGGCTGTAGTTCAAGCCAATAACTTGCTGGAGGATCAGAGCCAGATTGAATCGGGGAGTTTGAGCTTGAATGAGTCTGGTCCTTATGGAACTTTTGTTGGTGTCTATGATGGACATGGAGGGCCGGAGACGTCGAGATTTATCAACAATCACCTATTTCAACATCTCAAGAGTAAGTTGCCAACAAGATTATCGAATTCTTCATGCTTGTTTGTATTAGCATAGAGTTTACTTGTTTGTTGTGATTTATTGTATTTTTCTTTGTAGCACGGACACCTCTGAAAAAAGGCGTGTCCGTGTCAAACATAACACTTGTGATTATGTTCAATTTATTTATTTTTTCAAATTGTTTCCAGTGTATGTGTCAGTGTCGGTGTTTGTTTGTGTCCGTGCTTCATAGGTATTTTCTTCTACTTTCCCGAAAAAAGAAAGAAAACCAGTTATCTAGTTCATTTTAACCGATACCCTTTTGAACTAATAAGATTAGAAAATAGTGGATTATGGCGGAAAAATCCGAAATATATATTTACTACGGCGACGAGTTCAAAAACTGCCATGTATAACCGCCATAGCACTGTCACGGCTGCTATTTGATAACACTGGGCTATTAGCCATTTGCAATTGCAAGATAAGGCACTTGTGAAGCTGTTTGAAAGAGTTCATGAAAATAACTTATGACATGTTTTTAAACAGTTTTCAGCTTATTTCCATAAGCTCTCTCTATGATAGCTTATGAAAATAATTTATATGAAAGCTGTTTGATCTTATTATATATTTTTCTATAGAAATAGATTAAACATACGCATTTTTATGATAAGCGCTTATGCTATAGTCACTTAAATATGTTCCAGATTCGTGCGGGATCTGGATTTTCCTTGGATCCCACATGACGGAACCTTTATAGGACCGTGTTGGTTTTTTCTATAGCCAGTGAAGTTTACTATTAGATTTGTTGTGTTACGCATGATTACAAAAATGTGAACTTAAATGCATTCGTTCACTATTTTTAACTTCAGGGTTTACTACTGAGCAACAATCGATGTCAGTGGATGTAATTCGCAAGGCATTCCAAGCAACAGAAGAGGGGTTTATGTCACTAGTTTCGCAACTGTGGCCTATTTCACCGCAAATTGCAGCAGTTGGATCATGTTGTCTTGTTGGTGTTATTTGTAACGGAACCCTTTACATAGCAAATCTCGGCGATTCCAGAGCTGTTTTGGGAAGAACAGTTAAAGCAACCGGTGAAGTTTTAGCCATGCAATTATCAACAGAACACAATGCATCCATAGAGTCTATAAGACAAGAGCTTCATTCTTTGCACCCCGACGATTCAAATATTGTTGTCTTAAAGCATAATGTATGGCGTGTGAAGGGGATTATTCAAGTAAGTCAGTCAAATATTGTTATGGTACATACGAGATAGTCTTGGTACCATAACAGAATTCTTCTTCAGTTTTGTTGCTATAATTGCTATATACTTGATTCTTGTTAGTTTTTATATGAGCGAAAAGTCAGATTCATTTGGATACGTGTTCTTGTTTTTCCTATTGCAGATTTCTAGATGTATTGGCGATGTATATTTGAAGAAAGCCGAGTTCAATAGAGAACCATTATATCCTAAGTTCCGACTTCACGAGCCGTTCAAGAGGCCAATACTGAGCTCAGAACCATCAATATTAGTGCATCAGTTGCAACCTCAAGATCAATTTATAATATTTGCATCGGATGGGCTCTGGGAACATTTCAGCAATCAAGAAGCAGTCGATATAGTTCAAAACAACCCCCACGCTGTAAGATACTCATTTACACATCTATAGTATTCGTCACGTGAGAATAGTTTCAAGCAAACATATTGTTTCGTAGAAGCTCATTATAATACGCGTACGTATTATTGTTTCAGGGGATTGCAAGGAGGATGGTGAAAACTGCGCTAAAAGCGGCAGCAAAGAAGAGGGAAATGAGATATTCGGATTTAAACAAAATAGACAGAGGAGTTCGTCGACATTTCCATGATGATATCACTGTGATAGTTGTATTTCTTGACTCGAATATGATGAGTAGGGCAAGCACTGTGAAGTTCCCTAGTATTTCTGTTAAAGGAGGTGGTGTTAGCCTCCCTCACAACTCATTAGCACCTTGTACTACTACAACAGATAATGGTAGTACTTGATCATGTTTATTTAATTTAATTGGGATTTATATACTAGTAGGTTTAGAGTATGAAGAAATATAATTTAAATCGCATATATTTTCGAGGCATAGCATAAAATTTCAACCATCTTTAACAATCTGTCTGAAAGAATTGTGGTGCATGCATTGCTATGATATTAATAATGCAAGTAAGAGGCACATAATTTTGTAGATGAGAGTTTGGTTAATGGAGCAAGAAGTCAAGTTAAGCTTGAACAAACTACTAAGTCAATACCATATACACAATGTTTATAACATGTTAATAAGATGATAAATATAGAAATTGAAAGTAAGAAGAATAAATTAAACTTGAGTTTCAATATTTTAGTACTTATGTGACTTTGGTCTTTCACTACACCCTTTGAAAGTATTGGCACATTAGAGCATTTCAATTGTAGTAGATACACTTTCTATTTGCAAAATATTTAGTGTCTTTGAGTAAAATGATTTAGAATGAGTTGATATTTTATGCTATGCGCCAACGCAATGCCCAACTCTGTTTTTGATAACATAGCCAAACGAGACAAACACTCCCTCTTGGATACCTACATCAACCTGAAGCAAATACACGTCCCCCTTAAAAGCATCAACATCATAGCTAACATTCCCCAACTCCTTAGCAATAGCCTCCAGATTGGCCATGTTGAACTCAGTCACAAAGTCAAGAGCTTCCAACGCCACCCTGGCCGGGTCAGCATCTTTCTTCTGGAAAATCAAAGAATTCCTCGCATTCCACACCTTGTACAGTAACGCGCAGAGGAGCTGGGTGCTCAGCATATTGCCACAGTTCATAATACTAACAAGCCAGTCTGAGGATGTGAGAATCATGGGGGACCCTGTAGCTAAGAATCGAAGAAAATAGAACTTGTTTCACAAAGGGGCAGACCATAAACAAATGTTGGGCAAATTCGCCAGCAGTGCCACATAACGCACAACAATTATCAATCCTAACACCTTTCTTGATCAGGTTGTCGCTAAGAGGGGGAATATTCTTCGCTAATCTCCATATAAAGTTCCTGTTTCGGGAATGTATTTTACCCTTTCAAATCATCTTCCACAGTTGACGAAAAGAGGGGGCAGAGAGACCAGGATTCATGGCCTCACGAGACATAAAGCAAGAATGGTAAGCCGTGTGAACGGAGTACTCCCCGTGCTTTTCGAAGTGCCATATAAGACGGTCGTCCAGATTCCTAGATGAGAGAGGAATACTAACAATCTGCTTGGCCTCCCCAGGGTCGAAACATTTGTAGATAACATCAGCCTTCGAACAACCAAGGTCATTGTCAATAAGCTCCTTAACTTTTGCATCTTCCTCTATACCAACAGTAGTACCAAGAACCTTAAAAGCGAAATTATCGGGGAGCCAACTGTCATGACAGATAGACACCTTCTCCCCATTGACGATCTTCCACCTTGCCCCCCAATTCATAACATCTCTAGCACATAGGATACTTCTCCAAGCGTGACTTAGAGCAAAACCTAAAGAGCTTTCAGAAATCGAGGTACATGGGTAATATCTGCCCTTAAACACCTTGGCCATTAAGGAGTTGTTCTCCGTGAGAAGTCTCCAATAGTGCTTCCCAAGGAGGCACAGATTGAAGTCACTAATACCTCGAAAGCCTAACCCACCGTCGCCTTTTCTCTTGGACAGCTTGTCCCAACTCAATCAATGGATTTACTTCTCCCCGTTCTTGGCTCCCCACCAGAACCTAGCCAACATAGCCTCTAGTTCATGACAAACTGAGTCAGGCAATTTGTAGCAACTCATTATTTAAGACAGAATTGCATGTGCAACATGTTTTATTAGAACATCCTTTCCTGCACTAGACAAAAAAATTTCCTTCCACCCTTTGAGCTTCTTCCAAACACGTTCAACAACCAATGCAAAGATTTCCTTTTTGGATCTTCCAAACACCACAGGAAACTCAAGATACCTGGTATGATTTGCAAAAACCTTAACCCCGAGTCTGTAACGAATCGTGTCCATGTCCTCAGCAAGAACATTTCGGCTGAACGATGCCTCAGATTTCTCGAAAGTAGGTAAGCCGGAAGTTTTTAAAGAGCTGAGAAATTCTGGAGTGAGAACATCAAGCATGTCCTGGTCGTGAATCTTTGATCTATCCACCTTGTTACAGCTATAGTAATCCCTAATGTCACCTACAACTAAATGTTGTGAAACATATATAGCCTATGAATGAACATATAAAATGCAAATGAATACTATGGAGGAAGCAATAATACCTGGCATCATGGCCAATACATGATCATTAATTTATCAACCATTTCAATGGTTGAAGCCAATCCTAATCAGGTAGAAAGAAACTCCTGGCCTGTTGGCTCGCAACAACCGGCATAATCTTTTCGTAGATTCCGCGTTGCTCATATATACAAATAAATTTGATCATAATATAATTTAATGGTGATGTAGTTATAGAAAATTTAAATAAAAGTCATGGAAAAAATCTGTAAGAGCACTGTGAAGTGATTGGAAATCATCCTTCATGGTTTGAACGTCGTAACGGCGTTCTTAATAGATGAGGCGATTTCCTAACTGTTGTAGAACATAATCGTCCGGAAATGGGATTGGTTTGAAATCTTTTAAGAGTTCTTCGAATTTCTTTATAGGTTGTTGGTCCCTTTACAACTATCAACATCATTCGAAGGAAAAAACGTTCACCGGTAGAAGGTGGTACCCATATCTGTTAGAAATTGTTTAGATGATAGTTGGTAGAAGATAGTTTTAGAGAGTAGTTTAGAAAGAAGGTTTTTGATTAATTTCTTGGATGATTGTTTACAATGTAGCAAATGCCTATTTATAGGCTCAAGTCACCAACCTTTCAATAGTGGTGAATATTCTAGAGTTCTCATGATAGGTTACTATCATGATAAATCTAGATTTTTCTATCTTTGCCATATACTTATATATCTAGATTATTCTACCATATTCATACACCTTATAGTTTCTAGGATGTTCTATATTTTGTTACATATTATATTTAAGAACTCTCTAGAAATTTGTAGCAAATTTAACACTCCTCCTTGAGACAAATTTCTTTGACTCCAAGCATAGCTCGTAGCTCTTCAAATCTTGGTCTCGGCAACGCCTTCGTGAATATGTCTGCAATTTGATCTTCTGTTCTACAGTAGTCGAGTTTGATCTCTTTAGTTGCTTCAGCTTCTCTTATAAAGTGATACTTGATTGCTATATGTTTTGTTCTACTGTGATGCACTGGATTCTTTGCCATTGCAATTGCTGATTTGTTGTCGCAATTGATTTTAGTTGGCTGATCCTGGATTTCTCCCATGTCTTCAAGTATCCTACGAAGTCATATAGCCTGACTCGTTGCTTCAGCAGCTGCCACGTACTCTGCTTCTGCTATGGATTGTGCAACCGTAGCTTGCTTCTTCGACGCCCAAGAGAAAATTCCTGATCCGAGTGAGAAAGCATAACCAGAGGTGCTCTTCATGTCATCTACCGAACCTGCCCAATCACTATCGGTGTAGCCAAGTAATCCTGAGTTAGTTTCGGTAGAGTACCATATACCTAACTCTTTTGTTCCTTGTAGATATCTCAAAATTCTTTTTCCCGCTCCAAAGTGTATTTGACTTGGACTTTGCATGAATCTTGATAGAAGACTTGTAGCATACATTATGTCTGGCCGCGTAGCTGTCAAATATAGGAGGCTTCCAATTAAACTTCGATATTTGGATGCATCAGCTTCTGGTGCTCCATCATTCTTTTGTAGTTTTAGCTCCCATAATTCTTGGAAAAATTGCATCAGTCACCGCTTGTTGCAAGGTGAACAATGCCTTTGAATTTTTCTGTTTATTTTTCTTCAACTCTTTTTCTTGAGCTGCATTTAGAGCTGAAGTATCTATGGGAGCGATGAATCCTTCTTCTACTATGTCCCATAAATCTTGAGATGAAAAATATGTCTCCATTTTAACACGCCAGAAATCATAATTTTCACCATTGAAAATAGGGACACAAATAGTTGATGATTGAGTAGTGTTATCCATGGCTTAGAAAAAATATTGTAGTGGGTTAATAGTATAAGGGGAATATTTTGAACTAGTTTGGAGGATTTTGAAATGGTAGGTATTAGTATAACTACGCCCAATGTATGACCGAACGTAGCTCTGATACCACTGTTAGAAATTGTTTAGATGATAGTTGGTAGAAGATAGTTTTAGAGAGTAGTTTAGAAAGAAGGTTTTTGATTAATTTCTTGGATGATTGTTTACAATGTAGCAAATGCCTATTTATAGGCTCAAGTCACCAACCTTTCAATAGTGGTGAATATTCTAGAGTTCTCATGATAGGTTACTATCATGATAAATCTAGATTTTTCTATCTTTGCCATATACTTATATATCTAGATTATTCTACCATATTCATACACCTTATAGTTTCTAGGATGTTCTATATTTTGTTACATATTATATTTAAGAACTCTCTAGAAATTTGTAGCAAATTTAACAATATCAAACGACCAATTGTAAACCCTTTTTTCCACGGCTTCCACATTATGTTTTTCACGTAAACAAGCTGGTTGTATGTCAATTGTCTAGCCTTTTCATAATTCTGGTTTGAAATTAACCATGACGAAAACATGGATTCTGTGACGCTTTCCTTCTCTAAAATATTCTTCATGCGGTCAAAATTAGTGTATTACACAAACTTCTTACGGATAAGATGGAAAAACATACGTTCAACAACGAGCTTTCTTCCATGAATCTTATAAGAGAAGATTCTTCAACTTGCTTCACATGGAGAGACGTATCTATAATCAAGATACTGTTGTATCTCATCAACGGGTTCGCTAGAATTCGAGGATGTTCGCGTTGAAGGAACTATGGAAGTGGTAGTTCTATCATACCATTTATGGATTGATTAGTGGTTTATGTGTTATTTTACTATTACTTTTAGTTAATTTTTTTATATGTTTAGTTGCATTTTATTTTCGTTTATCGCATTTTATGTTTTCGTTGTGTCTTTCCAATGTTTATAAGTTCAGGTAAGCATTTAGGAAGAATCGGAGCGAAAACCAGAAAAAACCGTAAGAATTCCAAAAGCCAAATTTTGGAGTATAAGAGGTCTGACACGAGCCGTGTCGGGAGGGGGAACCATGCCAAGGAAAAAGAAGAAGAAAGTGTGGAATTAGGGGGCTGACACGACCGCCTGTGTCAGCTGACACGACCCATGTCAGCATGTCTGGCACTGAGAAAGTTTTGTACAGATTACAGGGAGCCAATGTGGTCGCCCGTGTTGGCTTGGGCGCTGATTTTCCCATTTTTTGTGACTTTTCATTGAATGTTGACCTGAATGGCATTTTTGGGATTTCCACCTACTGTTATTTGAGCTTTTGCTATTTAAAAAAGTTTAAGGAAAGTGAAGAGACGCTTTTTACTGGAGAAGAATTACACTATCAAGATTGGAGAGATCAAGGTGATTGGAGAACTGAAGATTTCATGAGCGGAAGCAGTTGAAGATTAAAGTAATCCTATTATCTTGTAATGTCTAATTTTTAATTTGTATTTTCTTTGAATATTATTAGTAGCTAAACCCCCAATGTTAGGGGGTGTCCCTGATTTGAATATGTAATGACTTCGATATTAGTATTGCAATAACAATTTCTTTGTTTTTCATAATTGATTTGATCTCTAGTTGTTCTTAATGCTTGACATATCAGACAAACAGGGTTTGATTTTTCAATTAACGATTAGGTTGGACCGTCGCTGTTAATGATTTGCTTTGGATCATTCTATAGTAGATATCACCTAGGACTAGGGATACCCTATAGGAACCGAAATATTCTTGATAATTGATTGCTTAATTTCATCTGTAATTCTCTATGGACATAGGAATTAGGGTGAATGATTAAAGGTTTTTTCACTAAGGACTTAGGAGTAAACACTCTAAAGAATCGGTAATTAGTTAGTTACAATAAATTGTTGCAGTGTAATTCAGAGTTGTTACTGAGTCAGATCATACATCATCTCTAGCATATTTACTCATATATTTTCTAAACCACTAAAATACTTTCTTTATTTTTATGCAATTGTTTTATAACTTCACCAAACAATCCTCAACCCCTAAATACTTTTTGTTTAATTGAATTGAGTTCAGAACTCTATATCGTCAAACAGTCGTTGAGATCTCCATTCGTGGAAATTCCTTTTTATTACTGTATTGGCAAAATAGTACACTTCCTATTTTTTCGATCAAGTTTTTTGTGTCGTTGTCAGGGACTACCAAAATATAGAGTTCTAATTTTAGTTCAATTGAAATTTTGTTGCTTGTCAACTAAAATTTTATTTTCAATTTTATTATTGTTATTTTTGTTCTGTTATTACTTATTTGCGTCTGACATTTTTATGCGAGGAGAATCCTCAGCTAATTTTCCTTTTGACGCAGAAATCGAAAGAATTTTACACGCAAGGCGTAGACAAGCAAGACTGACAACTTCCAAAGCAGAGTCTTCAATTTAAGCACCAGAAGAAGGAAGAGTTTTTGTTCATTTAGAGCATTCAGATTCAGGTTTAGAAACAGGTTCAAACTCAGATAGAGATATTGTGATTATGGTTGAAGATCCACCAGCAGAGAGACTCATTGGTGATTATGGTGGAGCAAATGCACCGGCTAATAGGTTAACAATTGTGAATCAACCGGTGAATGTGACAAATTTCCAATTGCATCCGAGCACCATCACTCAACATGAGAGGAGAACTTTCATCGGAAAGGTTAATGAAGATGCCAACAAATATCTGCAAAGATTTCTGACTATGAACATTACTCTCAAGATTGATGGGCACTCTGATGAAGCGACAAAAATAAGAATGTTTCTGTTCACTCTTTTTGAAGATGCTGAAGAGTGGTTCTACTCGTTACTTGCCGAAAGTATTACTACTTGGGAAGAGGTGGATAAGGCTTTTCTAAATGAGTATTTTTCTGCCTTTGTGTATATTCGAAAAATATATGATATTATGAATTTTAAGCAGAAGGAAGGGAAATCACTTGGCAATGCATACAAAAGTTTCAAGAAGGTTCTGGTAGCATGCCCTACTCATAACATGAATCAAACTGAACAGATGCAGATGTTTGTGAATGGCCTCAGGATGAAGACTAAGCAACTCATTGATACAATTGTCGGTGGCTCATCAAACTTTACAAATCACTAGTATTAAGAAGATCATTGAAGTCATTGCTGCAAATGAGCATTTGGAATTGTATGACCGAAGTGTGTGTAAATCCAAGGGTGTGATTGACTTGAAACTTGCAAATCAGGTTGTGAAGATAGAATACCTAGTAGCTGCCGAAGTAGAGAGAAGACTCAAGGTCATGACTTTGGGTACTCAACAAGTAGCTTAAGTTCAAACCGGTCAATCTGTGAATTGTGAGATCTGTAGTGGACCTCACTTTACTGCACATTACATGTGACTATGCAACAAATCAAAGAAATAAAGTTTCTGAAGCAGAATAATCCCTATTCTCATACTTATATTCAGGGTGGAAGAATCATCCTAACTTCTCCTGAAAAGATCATAATCAACCTCAATACCAACAACAACAATAGGCTCCTCATAAAGTAAAGTGGGAGATAGCGATTAAAAAGATGGCAGCTCACAACATTCAATTTCAAGAAGAGACCGGAAATAATCAGAGGAACACCACAACTTCTATTAAAAATCTTGAGGTTCAGATGGGACAAATAGCATAACAACTCTCCATGCAAAATCAAGAAACTTTTTCGAGCGCGACAATATCAAATCCAAAAAATCATGAGAATGTTAATGTTGTCACAACAAGAAGCCAGAAAGTTGTGGAAGAAGAGGAAGGAAGGACATCAAATGATTATCATTGTATAGAGGTGGGTCTAGAAGTGAGAGAAAATAAGAAAGAACCAGAAGAAGTTATACCACCCTGATCAGTGCATCTTCATACACATTCTTCCATTGTTATACTTAGGCATTCCTACAATTTTTTTTATAGTATTTTTACTATTTTAATATGTTTTTATATTTAAGTTTGTTTTTACCTTTATTCTATTTTCGCAGCTTATTTTCAGCATTAATAGTTATTTGATATTTGTCCACTGTTCGGATCATAATTGGAGCTTTAAGAACCAGATTGACGCATTCAAATAGGTGTTGGAAAGCTAAGACATAGAGCTACAACTTTCATGTTTTAGGTAGAAGTTGATTAGAAATTTAGAAGGCTCGAATAATTCTTTGAAGTCAGACCTGAATTCTGCCTTTAGGAATATTTAATTTTGGGTCGGGTTTTTTTTATGTTTTTCGACCCAGTTGGGTTAGAACCGGATTTTGTGATGCTTCCCTATACTTAGTAGCAGTCATACTACTTTTTGGGACCTTCTTTTCACGATTTTAGTTTGCTTTTTACAATTGTAATGGAGAACTAATTCCCATGGGCAAATCCTGTTGTGTACGGTTCCATCACTTTGAGGTTATTATAATACCAATTTAAATTAGACTCCTTTCAATCCTTTTCTATGAAGTCATTTGCTTAATTTGATTGCAATTGTTTGCTTAATTCGATTGCTGTTCATAGAATATAATTGATTAAATTCGATTGTATGCATGTTCTTAAATTTTATTGCATGTTATCGTTTGTTTAATTCGTTAACTCGTCATATTCTTAACTGTTTGCTTAATTCGGTAAACAGGAACACAATTCATTTGATTTTGATAAGCGCTTGTCTGATTAATATCATAATCGAATAAGATCAAAGTCGCTTAAGGATTGATGTTATAGTAACTGATGATAAGTCGGAATTTGAATCAGTAGGATTAGTCGTTTTAGCTTATTTTTATAATCACTTATTTTAATCACTTATATGCACAACTTTTCTTTTAATCGAAACTCAAACCCCCCATAAACCTTTTGTTGCGGTGGAAATAGGATCACAAACTATTAATGAGTTTGAATCGCAATTCAATTCACAACCGCTCTTTGATTTATCCGAAGGAAAAGGTCAAAAGAGGGAAAACCTATTTTGCATCGTAAACACAATGCGGGGAAAGATCTAGGGTTCGGGGGTTGGTTAAATTTAGGGAAGGTATTAGCACCCTAAACTTCTGTAGTACTCTACAGGAACCTTTTTGTTCAGATGTTTACTATTTGCTTTATTTATTTGCTTAAGGTATATGTACAAAGGATTAAAAGTGAGAAAAGAGACCTAAGGGGTCAATTCTAAGTTTACTCGGCAAGACATCGCATCTTGTGCCTACGTATCCTTACGGGAGTGGAATCAGAGTAATCGTAGTTCCCCTCAAAAGGGAGGTTAGAGACTTCTTGACTGTGGTCAAGGTCTCACGGGGAATAAACATGTCTTAAGGACACGCTTACGTGGAGTGTAGAAACTCCAATATCTACGTTGTAAATTGTTAAGTGAATTAGGGTTAGGTTAGGGATTCCGCGGCGGGAAACCCTAAAATGAGCGCGGCGGCTCTTTGACCTAATGCTAGCGGTAAAATTGTAATTTGGCCTGCGGCGAGGCATTTGTGAAAATTAGGGTTTGTAGTTTGTAGTTTTGAGGATTTGAAATTGAATGTGTGAAGTTTTACGGACTATTGGCGCGGCGGCCAAACAGTTAGACCTAACCTTCGGATGTGTGCAATGTGACAGAAATAATGGTAAACGCGTGAGATAATTGAATCATGCAAACAGAGAGATAATGTCATAATTTAAACCATGCAAGCAGAAATTTAAAGGCAGAATTTAAAGAGCGATTGTTAAGTTCGCGAGGTTACATGAGAGGAGCAGATACAATATGATAATGAAATTTGAATTGAACAATAATAAAATAAAATAAATAACGGTTCTAGTTATTATTTTAAAAAAAAAGATTTTAGTTATTATTTTAAATTTATCTAAAAAAAAGTTTTTCTTAAAAATAATAGGTTTTCATATTAATTTGGAAAAGATGTTAATGTTATTTATTTTAAAAAACAGATTTTTATATTATAACAAGTTTTAATAAATTAATGATAACAATAATAATAATAATGGTAATAATAATGATAATAATGATAATAATAATAAATAATGATAATAATAATACTAATAATAATAATAATAATAATAATAATAATAAAGCAATAATGAATTTTAAATGTGTCAAATAACCCAACAATGTTGCTAACGCAGAAATGCGCTCATCGCAACCAGATCTAAATCGGACGAAACAAAATTTATCGCAAAGAAAAAGAAATTAAGCAAAAAATAGTATTATTGCTCACACAAAAATGCGATCATCGCAACCAGATCGAACTAACACAAATGTCACGCGTCATGCACACAAATGTGCAAACATCGTATCGACATAATTCGATCAAAAATTAATCTTATATATATAAACTCTAACAATTTAAAAATTATATATATATAAACGTAACAATAATAGATAAAGAAAAAGAAATAACGGTAATAGATGAAGAAAAAGAAATAACGGTAAAAGATGAAGAAAAAGAAACAACAGTAATAGATGAAGGAAAAGAAATAACGGTAAACGATGAAGAAAAAAAAACAATAGTAATGGATGAAGAAGAAAACTAAATAACGGCAAACGACACTCACTCCTCTTAGGTTTTTTTTCATTCTCTCCTCTTTTCCAACAAGGCAACACATGTATATATAGGGAACAAATTAGGGTTAACACCAAATTGTCAATAATGTCCCTAAAGCCCATTTTAAAGCCCAAACTAAATAATTAGTTAAGAAAAAATAAAATTTAAATAATTTAAAATAATTAAAATAAACTTAAAATAAAAACTAATAATCCTATTGATTCCTAAAATCAAAAATATTATAAAAAGAACAAAATTTTTTTCAATATTTTTTATTTTATGATTTTTTGGATATTTTTATGAATAATTTAGAAAAAAGTGAAAAAATAATATTTTAAAAAATGATTTAATTAAAATACGAAAATAATAATTAAATAATAATAAAAAACTATTTTTGTTATTTTTTTAATGAAAGATAGAAAAATTTAGAGTAAAAATAATAAAAAACAAAAAAGTGACAAAGGTGAGATTCGAACTCTCAACCTCTCACACTCATAACTCCTTACACATGTCCTTCTGCCAATTGTGCCATTTTTACTTTTTAGAAAAAAAATGCATGCCATATGATATTTACCTGCAAAAAGTCAAACGACTACACAAATTTGTTAGTAATTGATTAAATGCAATAAAAATGCAATGAAATGCGACGACAAATCTTATGGCAAAATTTGGGGTATTACAGTTGCCCCTATTTAAATAGCTGCACCGGACGATTTGAGTGACAGAGACTCGAGGAATCGTGGTGGAGAGATTTAAATATAGATAACCGAAAATTTTGCCCTTATATGCGGTGATATGCAATGCTATGGACAAAGCGAGAACAAATTAATGCAGATGATATGAGGCGTATGCTGGAATGATGAATTGCGAAAATGCTGACGAATACGACGACACAGGGACAGACGCTATGAGAAGAACACACTGGGGAAAACGACGCGCTGGGGCACAGTACAACACTGGGGAATTCTAAAATGATGGTCAGCTGGTGCGAACACGACCAATTATCATTTTTAGACCGGGAACGAGATTCTCAAATGGAGATGGCACCTATGAGACGACCTCCACTGGGGAATCTAAAAGTAAAACTGGATCACGTACGACTGCAAGATCGATCACAGAATGCTTGAGCAAAGAATAACATCCAAGCTTTTGTAAACTATCTCTCGTGACAAGATCAAACGGACTTTTCGGGAATCCGTAGTAAATATACAGGGTGAAAAGAACCGGCTGTATGCCAAAATAAATGGACTTTGAGTGGTTAGAACATGATCCTAAATGGAGATGGCGCCTATGAGATGGCCTCCACTTGGGAATGTCTAACAATAAGAATTGGATCTACACGACTGCCAGATCGATTACAGAATGCTGGAGCATTGAGCAAAGAATAACATCCAAGCTTCTATAAACTATCCTTCGTGATGGGATCGAATGGACTTTTCGGAAATCCGTATCATATATACAGGGTAAAGACCGGCTGTATGCCAAAATAAATGGACTTTGATGGGAAATGCCCTGATAAGCTTCTCGAGGGAGAACTGTCACTTATCGTTGGAAGGGACTTACATGCCAAAATGGATAAGCACTCAAATAAAGAGGCGGCTGCTTATCTGATATATAAATCTTCTCATATTTAAGGTCGGCGCCTGGAATACGATTCTGATTCTTCTTTTACTAAAGGGTAAATGAATTTCTTCATAATTCAAGATCGTGTTCTCCTGAATATGATTCCGCTCCTTCTTTTACTAAAGGGTAAATGAACTTCTTCATAATTCAAGATCGTGCTCTCCTGAATATGATTCTGCTCCTTCTTTTACTAAAGGGTAAATGAACTTCCTCATACTTCAAGATCGTGCTCTCCTGAATATGATTCCGCTCCTTCTTTTACTAAAGGGTAAATGAACTTCTTCATAATTCAAGATCGTGCTCTCCTGAATATGAAAAGGGTAAACTGAACTTCCTCATACCTCAAGATCGTGCTCTCCTGAATATGATTCGGCTCCTTCTTTTACTAAAGGGTAAATGAACTTCTTCATATTTCAAGATCGTGCTCTCCTGAATATGATTCTGCTCCTTCTTTTACTAAAGGGTAAATGAACTTCCTCATACTTCAAGATCGTGCTCTCCTGAATATGATTCCGCTCCTTCTTTTACTAAAGGGTAAACTGAACTTCTTCATAATTCAAGATCGTGCTCTCCTGAATATGATTTCCCTCCTTCTTTTACTAAAGGGTAAATGAACTTCTTCATAATTCAAGATCGTGCTCTCCTGAATATGATTCGGCTCCTTCTTTTATTAAAGGTTAAACTGAACTTCTTCATACTTCAAGATCGTGCTCTCCTGAATATGATTCCGCTCAAACCTCCCCGTACTTCAAGATCATGCTCTCCTGAATACGATTTGGTTCAAACCTTCCCATACTTCAAGACGACAGGTAAAATGGAAGCCCAACTGCTCAATGGAGATGGCCATTTGCTGCGAGTCATAACGAAGATAGGATTGGCTTCTCAGGCGAGAGATGTCGCTTATTTTGCAAGAGTAGCAATAATAAGCCTCTCATGTAAGAACTGCTTGTAGAGGTGATAACAGATGATGATAAGCTTCTCTGGTGAGAACAGGCGTGTATTGTGTTGTGTAAGGTTGTCATATCGATAGGTTTCTCAGGCGAGAAATGTATCATACCGATGCTGTAACAATGTAGGATTGTAAAGTGTTGTACTGATAGATTTTCCAGGCGTGAACTGGCGTGCATCTGTAAAGGATTAGTTGAAAGATAGTGCAAAATAAATGCACGTCCGGGTACAGTGATAAACTTCTCGGGCAAAAACAGTCGCGTATCTGCCATGGTATGGTGAAAATCTTTAGATGGTGCAAAATAAATGCACGTCCGGTTGGGCTCGACGACCGACAAGACTGAGATTCAATCTAGGATCGAGCTAGAAAGAAAACTGGTAATCAAGACTCCATCGAGGGAATGAACTCGAAGGGTAGATATCTTATCCTGGCGAGGAAAGATAGCTGAAGTAACCGTCATCCACGAGGATCGAGCTCCGTAGGGAAACTTGGAAACACATATGTATTTTATGCTTAGGGCTGACAATCTATTTGAAGAGAATGGACGAACCCAGTTACTCGGCGGTAACGACCAATGATAGAGACACAATGAACCTGTGCATGCTAACGCGTATGTTAATGAATATGTTAATATGAATGTATGTTGATGTCTATGTATGTAAATATGCAGGATGTTATGAAATGAATATGTAATGAATATGTAATGAATATGTAATGAATATGTAATGAATATGTAATGAAATAGGCATGTGATGCTTATGCCCTTGCGTATGCTGACGAAACAGACTAGAGACGGGACGAGAGATGAAATAAACATCTCGACGGAAATACCCTGCGTTCTCTGCAACCAATACGTCAATCATGGGTAAGAAAGATCAATGGTAGAACCAAATCTGGTTTTAAAGTTCTGAATTCTCTGGGGAGAAGGTAATCTGCTTGGGTGTACAGTATCACGTCTTCACATGGGGAGAAGAAAACCTGAGGGACACTTTCGAGTTACCCAAGAAAAAGTTGTCAGCTTATAGTCTCTCTGGGGACTGTGATGAGGCAATAGTTTAGGAGCCTGTTGCAACACTGAGGTTTATTGGGGAATGAAGGCCGCTGCGAGTAAAATCCATTGGGTGTATGAGGAAAAGTTGTGACCACATAGTTTTGATCTTGAAGGACCTTATAGTAGTCGCCATTTGTTTCTTTAAAAAACACGGTGCCCCAGGATACTTGCGTTGTGAGATAGGGTCATCTCAAGAGGATTTTATAGAGAACACGGAGTCTGGTTGCCCCATTGTTTTCAAACTCTTTGAGAGATTCGTCAGGTCTGGCACAAATGTTACGACGAAATCTTTGAGAAACAGCTCTTAAGAACGTCAGCCTCGCGTTGGTAAGCGAACTGGGAAACTGCCTGCCCCCTGTTTAGCAGGATCTTCAAGTTCCACGGGTTATGTTCATATGTAAATCTCTAAGATATCAAGCAAAATCGTCATGCCTGAAATGCCTATCCTGAGCTTGTTAATGCACACATATATTTGTCTTGAATTTTTGTTTTGAAAAAGATATCGCAATAACTTGTGACCGAAATCACTAATCGGGATATAAGTTTTAATTATAATGCCAACATGAATTTTTTCTGAGCATAGCTCGTAGGAGTCAGGAAACGTGGTCTTGTCGAGTATGCTTTCAACCGAAGTCCTACTTCAATTAGGTCTTTTAAAGGTTGTATCGTGGCTCGGTTCACGGTTTAAGAAACAAAAGGATATAGGCTCAAAGTTATATTTGTACCCACCCCTTCTTCGTGATGTTCTCCAATCCTAATTCAGTTAATCGGATACGAACGCTCGTATCTCAAGCGGATTTGCTATGGTCGAGAACTTATCAAGGCTTTGGACATGGCAGTCACTCACCTATTGCTAATGGCAATTGGTCACACGATTTTGTTCTTTTTTATTCCCTAACTTTTGCCTGGACAACGTCTTTTGATCGGACTTTGGAGTCCAGCGGGATGCCCCAGTTTTGCCTAAGTCTCCTTCATAGGTTTCGACTTAGCGGGCTCTTATTTTTTTGAATATTCTTTTATGCAAGTCGTGTAAATCTTTTGAAAGGCTCGTGACTGCCCCACTCCTTAGGTAACCGAGGGATAGTCATTGTATTGGACTTCTTAAGATGCTAAGGATAAATTCTCGAAGGTTTGTTCTGCCTTCTTGAGGATCTAAGCGCTCGATCGGTTTAACTGAAACCTACCCTGCCCCAGGTTAGGATGAAGGTTCTTAAAAGAAAGAAAAACTCCTACTTCAAGGCTCAAAGGGTTGACTAGGGATTAACATCCTTATATCTCCAGTGTTTGGGATTTGAAACAATGCCTTACATCATCAGCGGGTTTCAATCGAAAGCATATGACAAGAAATCTGACGTTTTGGGTTCGTCATCCTCCCCCCAATTCTCCATCAGAACAAGAGATCGGGTAAAGTTGGCATTATGATTTATGAAAACGTTTTTTTGAATGAGTGAAACGAATGGATTTATTCAAGACAAACATATGCGTTGCATTAATTAATCAAAGATAAACAAGTTCGTGCATGCTAAATATGCTTAATCAAAGAGAAATACATATAAATAAACAAATGAACTGTCGGAAAAATCCTTCTAAATGGTTTATGAAATTCAAGAGCAACAGTTTCCTTTTGCGGAGCCTCAATGGAAAAGGACGTCTGGTTTACGACCACTGTGAGTCGTCATGGCTTGCCCCAGTTATGCCGGTCACATCTTCAACAGTTTTGAGTCGTTGCTTCAAAATAACTTTCCCAGATTCTTTGTTGATCCCAGTCATATCATCTTGAGGGTTACTGAAATGAAGCGAGCTAGGCCTTTGAATAATTACTGGATTCGACTGATTTGCTGAGGGGTCAACATACTTTGCAGGATCTAAGCTTGACAAGTGGGGAACCCTGAGAGGAGTCTCGATCTTCGGCTGAGCATCGCTAAAAGACAACTTCTTCGTTTCTAGAAAATTTCTGACAAAGTTCTTAAGAGCGTAGCAATTCTCTAGATCATGTCCAGGCGCACCCTCATGAAATAAACAATGAGCGGCAGCGTTGTAACCTGCAGGTAACGGATTAGGCGGAGGACCCAAAGCACGGGTGGTAATCAGACCTTGTTGTACCAAATGGGGGTATAACTCAGTGAAAGTTATCGGAATTGGAGGACAAGGCTTATACTGCCTCTTACGGGGATAAGGAACCTGATT
Source organism: Lathyrus sativus (assembly GCA_963859935.3). Lineage (NCBI taxonomy): Eukaryota > Viridiplantae > Streptophyta > Magnoliopsida > Fabales > Fabaceae > Lathyrus > Lathyrus sativus. The sequence goes on from OZ012740.1 coordinate 669,230,141, forward strand.
CTGTGATTGTTGGAGAATAGGAGCGTTGGGCACTCGTTGACTGTTGACAGGAACTTGCATGGGCGGACAAACGGAAGGTTGTTGATGAGTCGGTGCTTGATATACCGGAGCTGACTGCACAGGCTGGTATGTAGGAAACTGTTGATCGAAAGGAGGTGCAACAGTAGCTACATAGGGTTGCTGGGCATATGGCAACGGATAACCTTGAACAAAACTCTGCTGATGTTGCCAAGGTTGAGGAGTAGCCATTTTGCGGTTCCTCGAACGTGTAGGTCCTTTACCATGGTCGGAGTTAGGAGTTTTGCACTTTGGAGGGGTAGCTCGTCGAACTGGTTGAGCAATAGGAGGCACCAGACCGGATTGAAGACCGTGAGGAGGTACATTCTCGACAGTAACAGCTTGTTGAGGTTCCATAACGGTATTAGTAGTCTCAGAAACAACAGTAGACTGAGCATCCACCTTCACACTAAGAGCTCGTAGCATTTCCAAAATCTGCCCTACACTTCCTCGAAGATCTTCGAGTTCATGGCTGACACGGTTGATCTCTTGGTTTTGATCTTCCATCCTTTTGAAGGGTCGTATTTGATGCAGAGAACTCAGGGTGACAAAACTGGAAGGTGAGGGAACCGAGTATGAGAAATCGGGAGACACATGCAATGCAAAAGTATGATGCTAAAATGTGAATGCAAATGAAGATTTCATGGAATTCAAATATTTACGAATATTGCGGAATACCAAAGAAACTTTTAATTTATTGAAGACAGATTACAAATAATATTCTTGCAACCAAAATAGCTAAATAAAAGCCTAGAAAGTCCTAGAGAAGCATCTTCCACAACTTCAGTGAGCAGATGGAGATCCGGAGGAGAATAAATATTCGTAGAGCCTTCTCTTCTTGTAGGATTGTATCTCATAATTCTTCGACTGAATCTGCTTTTGAAGTTCTTCGTACTCGCTGACCATCACATGGTATTTGTTTTTCCATGATTCTGTTTCGCGTTGTGATCTCTTCAAAGTGATCTTCAAAGTCTCAGCTTCAGTCATGAAATACTGGACAGGTTCTTCTCTTTGAGGTAAAGGATCTTGGCGAGAGTAGGGCATCTTCAACTCAATAGCTCTTCCTCGGACCCATTGAAGGTATGGTTCCATGGACACACAATTAGGTCTTCCCAAACTTTCTTTGCCTTTCCTATGCAGATGATTCCAAGAAGATAGAATCTGATCTTGAAGCTTTTTGTCGTCTTTAAAAAAAGATTTTCTCCACATGAACACCTTTAGGCGGTTCTTTCAAGGGATATCCCAACTGTCGGCGAGCTAGGACCGGATTGTAGCTAATTCCTCCATTGAAACTGAGCAAAGGCACATTGCTGAAGTTTCCACAACTATCAATGATCGATATCCCATCGTACATGCGATTATACCAATCAATATCAGAGTGAGTTAAAGCCATAACTTTTTGCGACCAACGTTCTTGATTAGATCTCCAGAACGGACCAGACTTGGGTAAGTGAGAAATAAACCACTTGTATAGTAATGGCACACAACATGTAATCATTCCTCCACCATGAAAGTTTCGGAGATGTACTGAATGATAAGTATTACCCAATAGCGTTGGAACTGGATTTCTCCTCATGAAGGTCTTGATTGCATTAAGGTCCACAAACCCCTCAAAACTAGGAAAAAGCAGCAACCCATAAATGAGCAAAGCAAATATTGTATCGAAGGCAAACATGTCTTTATGATCGGCATAAAATTGGGCTTTTTTAATTAGGAAGTCCCTGGGAAAACCGGAGATCCCCCCTTTGGTGATCATATTGCTTTTGACCTCGGATATCCTTAGACAAATGGCTTTAGCAACATCTCGTTCTTTAGGGTCTTCCTCCAAGAAAGGGAATGGAGACTTATCCAAGATAGGTAATCCCACCAACTGAGAGTACTCTTCTAAGGTAGGTAAAAGCTGATAATCTGGAAAGGTGAAGCAGTGATAATTTGGATCATAAAACTGTAGCAAAGTCGCAAGAAGTCCTTCGTTTACTTGAATCTTCAACAAAGATAATAGCCTTCCATATCTGTTTTGGAACTTTTCTTGATCTTGAAACAAATCCCTTAGCTTCTCTAGGACTTCCAAATTAAAACCTTTAAAAGTAAATTTCAAAGTATGCTTCCTAGAGTGATCCATGGTATCCTGCAATGTTCATAAATAGAGTTTGAATTCCATGAAATTTTAATGCGATATGATGCTTTATGGATGCAATGCATGAAAACACACAAAGTCTTAGGTTAAAGGTACGTGAGCGGAGTTAAGGTCTACCCATCCCAAAAAGGAGTGTACTATAGGTTAGTTGTACCTGCAGAACAAGGTTCTAAAAAGTGCCCAAAGTCATCAGCCCATCTTTCGGATATTATCAACCTTCCGACTGACTCGGGGGTTAATAATATTCTCAAGAGAACCTCTTTTGAGTGTAGTATCGCGTAGCAACCGTTGTAGGATTACTCCCACATAGTTCCCGCACTACGTCCTAAATAAGGCCAAGGTGGTGTTAAGTTACTACGGTCCTCAATATCACAGACTCCAATCGACCATGGAAAAAGTTTTCACGATTACTCGTTCAACCGAACCATTTTCGAAAAGGTCTCAACTGAGCAGTGATTCTCGAATCAGCTTGGTCGGGATTCAACTCCCTATAAGCCTCATCGAATATATCCCCATCCTATAATAATGTCACTAGTCCGGGCGTAGGACTTATCTCACATCACAAGGAACAGTCCCAAAATCAAAGTACAATATATACATGCAAATGAATAATAAAACAAATAGTAGTGAACAAATTAGGGATAACCCTCAAAAGTTTAGCAAGTCCCCAGTGAAGTCGCCATTTTCTGTTGCGGTGGAAATAGGATCACAAACTATTAATGAGTTTGAATCGCAATTCAATTCACAACCGCTCTTTGATTTATCTGAAGGAAAAGGTCAAAAGAGGGAAAACCTATTTTGCATCGTAAACACAATGCGGGGAAAGATCTAGGGTTCGGGGGTTGGTTAAATTTAGGGAAGGTATTAGCACCCTAAACTTCTGTAGTACTCTACAGGAACCTTTTTGTTCAGATGTTTACTATTTGCTTTATTTATTTGCTTAAGGTATATGTACAAAGGATTAAAAGTGAGAAAAGAGACCTAAGGGGTTAATTCTAAGTTTACTCGGCAAGACATCGCATCTTGTGCCTACGTATCCTTACGGGAGTGGAATCAGAGTAATCGTAGTTCCCCTCAAAAGGGAGGTTAGAGACTTCTTGACTGTGGTCAAGGTCTCACGGGGAATAAACATGTCTTAAGGATACGCTTACGTGGAGTGTAGAAACTCCAATATCTACGTTGTAAATTGTTAAGTGAATTAGGGTTAGGTTAGGGATTCCGCGGCGGGAAACCCTAAAATGAGCGCGGCGGCTCTTTGACCTAATGCTAGGGGTAAAATTGTAATTTGGCCTGCGGCGAGGCATTTGTGAAAATTAGGGTTTGTAGTTTGTAGTTTTGAGGATTTGAAATTGAATGTGTGAAGTTTTACGGACTATTGGCGCGGCGGCCAAACAGTTAGACCTAACCTTCGGATGTGTGCAATGTGACAGAAATAATGGTAAACGCGTGAGATAATTGAATCATGCAAACAGAGAGATAATGTCATAATTTAAACCATGCAAGCAGAAATTTAAAGGCAGAATTTAAAGAGCGATTGTTAAGTTCGCGAGGTTACATGAGAGGAGCAGATACAATATGATAATGAAATTTGAATTGAACAATAATAAAATAAAATAAATAACGGTTCTAGTTATTATTTAAAAAAAAAAAGATTTTAGTTATTATTTTAAATTTATCTAAAAAAAAGTTTTTCTTAAAAATAATAGGTTTTCATATTAATTTGGAAAAGAGGTTAATGTTATTTATTTTAAAAAACAGATTTTTATATTATAACAAGTTTTAATAAATTAATGATAACAATAATAATAATAATGGTAATAATAATGATAATAATGATAATAATAATAAATAATGATAATAATAATACTAATAATAATAATAATAATAATAATAATAATAATAATAATAATAATAATAATAAAGCAATAATGAATTTTAAATGTGCCAAATAACCCAACAATGTTGCTAACGCAGAAATCCGCTCATCGCAACCAGATCTAAATCGGACGAAACAAAATTTATCGCAAAGAAAAAGAAATTAAGCAAAAAATAGTATTATTGCTCACACAAAAATGCGATCATCGCAACCAGATCGAACTAACACAAATGTCACGCGTCATGCACACAAATGTGCAAACATCGTATCGACATAATTCGATCAAAAATTAATCTTATATATATAAACTCTAACAATTTAAAAATTATATATATATAAACGTAACAATAATAGATAAAGAAAAAGAAATAACGGTAATAGATGAAGAAAAAGAAATAACGGTAAAAGATGAAGAAAAAGAAACAACAGTAATAGATGAAGGAAAAGAAATAACGGTAAACGATGAAGAAAAAAAAACAATAGTAATGGATGAAGAAGAAAACTAAATAACGGCAAACGACACTCACTCCTCTTAGGTTTTTTTTCATTCTCTCCTCTTTTCCAACAAGGCAACACATGTATATATAGGGAACAAATTAGGGTTAACACCAAATTGTCAATAATGTCCCTAAAGCCCATTTTAAAGCCCAAACTAAATAATTAGTTAAGAAAAAATAAAATTTAAATAATTTAAAATAATTAAAATAAACTTAAAATAAAAACTAATAATCCTATTGATTCCTAAAATCAAAAATATTATAAAAAGAACAAAATTTTTTTCAATATTTTTTATTTTATGATTTTTTGGATATTTTTATGAATAATTTAGAAAAAAGTGAAAAAAATAATATTTTAAAAAATGATTTAATTAAAATACGAAAATAATAATTAAATAATAATAAAAAACTATTTTTGTTGTTTTTTTAATGAAAGATAGAAAAATTTAGAGTAAAAATAATAAAAAACAAAAAAGTGACAAAGGTGAGATTTGAACTTTCAACCTCTCACACTCATAACTCCTTACACATGTCCTCCTGCCAATTGTGTCATTTTTACTTTTTAGAAAAAAAATGCATGTCATATGATATTTACCTGCAAAAAGTCAAACGACTACACAAATTTGTTAGTAATTGATTAAATGCAATAAAAATGCAATGAAATGCGACGACAAATCTTAGGGCAAAATTTGGGGTATTACACCTTTTCTATTCGAATTGAAATCTAATTTAATACACTTGTTGCCAAGATTTAATGGACTTGCAGGTGAGGATCCAAATAAACATATGAAGGAATTTTAAATTGTGTGCTCTACACCTTCCGAACCTTCACTAAAGGACCTTGTCAAGCAAATGACTACAAATAATCTTCAGTTTCAACAATGAACAGATTCCAGTATTCAGAATTTGTAGACATAGATTGGACAACTTGCCACTGTAGTGAATTGTTAGAACACAGATTGGTTCTTAATATATCTCAATGTTTTGATGATAACATTAATGAAATTTTGTATAGAGAAAATATATACTCTAATTTTGTTCAAGTGTTTTTGTTTCAGATATCAAATAAATATTCATCTGAAGACAAAAAGCATTCCCCTGAACATTATATAACGCAAAGCTCTGAGTGTAGAAAGCGCAGCACAGAAGACTCTGAGCCAAGCTACAGAAGACTCTGAAGCGCTACCTACAGAAGACTCTGAGTGCAGAGTATAAAGATTTAGTATATTCAGAAGACTCTGTGAGAACTCAATGCTGCAACCTACAGAGGCTCTGAGAATCAAGTCAACTCTGATCATTCATTCACGCTAAGCACTTTGCTGCATAACTCTGGATAGAGTGACTCTGATAAAGAAGAACAAGGAACATCATCAGAGGATTTGATGCAAGATCATTTTTCATATCTGTTCATTTGAAAAGATATTGTTCAAGAAAGATTTGTTGTTAAACCCAATGTCTACCAATGACACTATTCCTCATTCGTGTATGGCACATGAATTTAGACAAAAAGGATATGTCTGAACATTCCTCATCTGTGAAGGAAAAGTCAAAGAAGACAAAAGGCAACAGCTGCACGTTCTTTGAGAAATGGATGTGAAATCTTTTTAAGCAAGTCTTCAACATCATTTCAAGATTAACAAACGACGAAATACAAAACAATCAAAGAACATATTCAAACAACTTTCTTCAACAAACATACTTGTTTTATTTGTTCTTCATTTTGTGTAAAAATCACAGTTGTGACAATAACTTTTTAGAATCACTTAAACACATTGTATTTCATCCTCGTAAAAGTTCTTTGAGAGACCAAGTTGTGTTCAGGATTCTTGAGAAGACTAAGACAGTTTGTCTTAGTGATATCACTATAATCAGGTTTTGATTTAGTGGATTAAGTCCTTGTTTAAGAAAGGCAAAATCACCTTGGTCGGGTGGACTGGAGTAGTTTGAGTTCAAACGAACCAGGATAAAATAACTTGTCTTTTTCTATTACCATAGTTTTTTTAAAACTCTTATTCAACCCCCTTCTAAGTGTTTTTCCTACCTTCATGAATGTCATGCAGCAAGCTCAAGAATCAAACCAACTACCTATCCAAACAATAGTGAATCCAAAAGAGTTACTGTCTGATTTAGTTGATGGTATTTATCCTGAGTTGTTATCTGATTTTCTATCATTATTAGATTATGATGATACTTACTCTTGCTATTTATGTACTGACATTAATGTTTGCTCTGTTTGTGCTGAGATTAATGTTGTCTTGCAGGGTGATGTTTTTCATGATGTCGTTTATGCATCTAAAGCTCTTGATATCCCTGTTGCCCCGACCATACCATCCATTGAACAACCTCCTTCCTTAGAGATTAAACCATTTTCTGATAATCTAAAATATGCTTATTTAGAGAGGGATGAAAAGCTTCCAATTATAATTTCTTCTTAGCTTGATTTTGATCAAGAAAATAAGCTTTTGCAGGTTTTGAAGAAACATAAGAAGGGAATTGGATGGACCTCGATGGAAGATGGAAGAAAATTAGTGAGGAAGTCCCTTAATCATTTGATTCTTGATGTTGTGAAAAAAGAGATCATGTTCACGTGCTCATTCGACACTTTTATATATCGAAGATACTTCTTTGATCCTGGAATAAAAGACGAAGGAACTAATAAATATTTTAAGGTTAATGGATGATACCCAAAGTCACTTTATGACATCCCAACTTTGGAAGAGGGGCCTATAGAAGATCTCTTTTTGGGAAAGACTGCTTATGTGATCACCTATCCACCTTGACTACTCGAGTGTGTTCTTTCCTTTCTCTCACTCTTATTTAATAGTTATGTTCTTTCATTGAGGACAATGCATGTTTTAAGTGTGGGGGAGGGAACCATTGATTTATTTTGTTTTCTTTGTTTTGTTTTAAATTTTCTTTTGTTTTGGTTTTGTTCTTAATTTTTTTAAAAAAATTGTTTTAGCTAGAAACACAATGCATCTTTTGAAATTTTTAGGCTATAGATTAATTTGAGGTTAGATTGTGGAGATGTAGGAAAATTTCATAAGATCGGTACTGTTTTAACACCTTAAGTCTCCCGAATATGGAAATTGATTTAAATACTTGTTATGACATAGCCTTGAGTTCTCATCCTTTAATAGCTCTTAAGTAGTGTATCTAGCAGTCAAGACCATCTAGAAATCGCATACTAAGTAATTAAGCTGATGCAAATAAGTGAATAATCTTGTGCTTAATAAGAAATCTAAATAGGAATCCGCCTTTTAAGTTAGGTGACCCTCACCCGGTCACTTAGGCTAACGGTTGTGAAACCTTCAAAAAAATGAGAAAAAAAAGTGGTTAATTTTGAATTGTTGAAAAGATATGAATCATAGTCACTAACAAGCTTATTTACCATGTGTGTGAATAGATAACGGACTTAATGTGATTGCATTAGAATGAAAGAGAGAAAAAAAGAAGGATGAGTAAGTTAGGCTTAAGCATAATAACATGATTCAGGCGCTAGTGTGAGTCTCATGCCATTATCTATTTTTAAAAAGCTAGGTATTGAAAAGTTGAGCGATACAGGAACAAATTTAAAGTTTGCCGACCACACGACTAAGCAGTCATATGGGCTAGCAGAAGATGTACTGATGACAATTGATAACTTTACCTTTCTAGTTAGTTTTGAGATCATGGACATTCCAGAAGATGGAGAGACTCCTATCATATTTGACCGACCATTCTTGCTTACTAGTCGGTGTAATATTGATATTGAAACAAATACTCTAACCTTGAGATCTTTTGATGAGGAAATAACCTTAAAAGTGTTGGTATTTCGAAACTTTTAATTTTATATATAACAAGTATGCACAAAGAAGTTTTAGATTTTTTTAAAATAATTAATGATGATAAAGTCCACTTGATAGTAAAATCTGTTATATACTTTTAAAACTAAATATACGATGTGTTGATACCATATGAAGGGTTTGTGATGCTCTAAATCTACGCTGGTATTGATGCTCTAAATGGAAGTTTGAGAAATCAAATGCAATGAACTACAAATGAACGCCACCTTGATGGAATGTATCTCGAGATTCTTTGTTATTCTTTTTTTCGTTCTCATATTAATTCAGAGAAGATTAGGTTTCACGATTTTCTATGTTCTTCACTCTATGTCACGACTTAGATAAGTTTTCTCCTTTGACGCATCTAATCTGATATTCGTGTCTCATACTCTAATCTTCTTATGGGATTATCTTGAATCCATTATGTCAAAGAAGTCGTCGTTGATGCAAAAGACACCCCTGCCTCAAGGTATTTCAACCATCGTGTTAAAGAAATCCTTTGCTCAAAATTTGAACAACTCTAACAATTTTTTTATTTCAAACTTTCCTCAACCTTGTTGAAGGGTGATTCAATCTCCATCAAAATCTTCAAACAAAAATAACTTAAGAGATTGAAGGATTGTAAAAATAACTTACATGGGAGGTTGATTTTGAAAAAAAAGGTGAGAAACCACGTACTCTCAAAGAGTTGCAAAATAATTTAAAGTCACTTTGGAAATCAATTTTAAAATAGAAGTTGATTTCAACAGAAAAGGGATTCTTTGAATCTGTTTTCAGTGCTAGAGGGCTTAAAATCATTTTGAAATGTTGGTGTTTGAAATCTTAAAATTGGGATTCTCTGGTTGTTACGCTTGGTGCTAGATTTTTGTCTAATTTTCAAAAACAATATAATACCAGTATGGATTGGTCTTACCGATTTTTCTTAGGAATATTGACACCATAAATTTTTATGTGTTTTATTATTTTAATTTTGATAATTTAAAATATTAAATATGTAATTAATTTTTGATATTTTGATTTGTATTTATTATTTAAAATATTTGAAATATATGCGTGGAAATTTTTGAGATATTTTTATTTTATTATTTGTAATCTAATTTTATTTTGTAAAAATAAATATTTTTATTAAAAAATAATTTCATTAAATAAATAGTGGTGCAGTGGGGATACTCGAACCCAACTCTAATCCGTTTAAAACGAATTTAAATTTTAAATCTCAATTTTTTAAGAGATTTAGAGTGGAAAACGAAAATTGATTTAAAATTCAACTTTAAATCTAAAAGAGAAAAAAACTATTTTCAACGCGGAAATTGATTTAAAGTGAAAAGTGATCTAAAAATTTTTGAATTTAGATGCCTATTAATATTCTCATTCAATATTTTGTATATTTATTTTTAAAAATATTAATATTTTAAACTAATTTACACTAAACGTATCCATACTCAACTATTTATTATATATATTTAAAAATTTATCATTTTTTAATTTGTTTTTTTCTTTTATTTTTCTCGAGATTTTGACATTTGTCCTCTCATTTTCTAATTTTTTAAAAATATGAATAGATAACGCTCTCATTTTGTGTAAATATATATATATATATATATATATATATATATATATATATATATATATATATATATATATATATATATATATATATATATATTTTTTTTTTTTTTTTCTGTGCCTCTCTTTCTTCAAATAGAATTTTCTGTTTATTTTAAGAAACTAGTTGAATTGTAATTAATCACTTTTATGTTTGGGACAAATTTAAAACGACCTCCAATAACACTAAGAATTTGGCCTTTAAAAAAATACTAATAACTATGATACGGTAATTAATTTTGACCAAATTGTGTAGTGAAATATTAATATACATATTAATACTAATAGTATTTTATATAATATTATATATTTTGAAAGAAACGAAAAGAAAATTTTATTTAGAAAGAATTGAATAGAGAATTTTTGGGATAATAATATTGGATTGTGTGACATGACATGAGATGAGCAGAATGAAGAAACTGAAAACATTGGATTGAGAAAATCTAGTGGCAGTGACAATGTTATTTTTTGTGGGGCAGGAAATGATGTTATTAAAGGGGTATAATCGTCATTTAACAATTATTTAACATAGAATTATTGCGTGATTAGATGAGAAACAGTAGAAATGTGAAAAAATTATAGATAAAGACAGGGTTGACTGACACTAGCTACTATTCCCTATTTCTCTTTGACTCCTCTTTTTACTCACTAGTCTCATCTTCAAGAATTCACATGTTGCGGACTTTTTTGAATTTTTACTAAAATAATTCAATTTTTCTTAAAAAATCTTAAAATACCATACATTTTAAATTATTTTTCAAAATACTTCAGTTTAAAGTATTGATTGCATGTTTGTATCATGTGAGTTGGCGATCCGTTGTTAGGGTATGAGTGAAATTGTTAATTAGATTGTCGTCAATTCATCTAGAGAGGGTGCATTATGTAAAAAAAACTTACCAAAAATAAATAACATTATCATTAATTAAAAATGCTATTATATAAATTAATGTTGGCGACCGAATTGGTCATATCGACCATCGGTTCCACATTCCCTATGCACCTTAACTCGTTGCACTGGTTCCCCTCGTTGCACTGTTTCCTTCGTTGTTGATTCACGTCAGATGTTTGAAGAGTTGAAGTCTCAAGAACATTCGCAGATGGTTCTCTAAGAATTTCTTGCACTTCCATGAGGTCTTGTGTAAATTGAGTGTGCGGCAAGAGTCAATCTTAACACGAACACATCCACGCAGTCGATCAAGTCTCTCAATACTTCAAAAAATTTCCCTTCAACAATGTCTCCTTCTAACCATTAATTCAGCTCCCTCTTAAGTTGATTGAAATTTTGAATGTTCCAAAGTAGCATGTCCATCGGAGGCTTCTCTTTCGAATAAACGACTTTTCCCCATCGACGACGATACATGTTATCAATGGAAATTCAGATATGAGAAGAGTTGTTGAACTAAATGATTAGAACACCTTTATTTATAGAAAAAAATTTCACTTTCGAAGTTGTCTCCAAATGAATTGGTGACTCCCCTTTAAGAATAACACTCAGTCGCTAATTGGATCGGAGACTCCTCATACTGTCTCCAATCCAATTGGCGACTCCACTCATGCCCTAACAAAGGGTCGCCAATTTACATGGCGCCTGCATGCAATCAGTACCCCAAACTGAAGTACTTTCGGAAATAATTTGAAATGTGGAGTACTTTAGAATTTATTTTTTTTTAAAACTGGGTTATTTTGGTAAAATAACTCACATTTTTTCTGAGATAGATTAAAATGGCATGGACATCCTATTTTAATTTTTAAATATGCACTGACATTTCTTGGTCAACTAAAATGACCTTGATATTTTATCTAGTTTTTATTAGAGATGACAAATGGGCATTTTCATCCTATTTATACTCACTCTACACAAGTTTGAAAAAAATAGAGTAGAATATAGCGGACATAGTTGAGGATTTAAGTCTAAAATCTTACCTGTCTTATAATAGTAATGCGATGATGCGGAGCGGACTCCCATACACTGCGTATTTTAAGTCAAACAATACAAAAATTATGTTAATGTTCATATCCACAAAAGCGAGACAAAAAATGGGACGGATTAGAGCAAACACATTAGAGAGAGTGGACATAAACTCTTGGTCTAACTCGCATTAAAATGCAAGCAAAATGAACATGTCTAACGAATTAGACATGTTTTGTCACCCCTAACTTTTATTGACAAGCAAAAATTGTAGATATAGATAACAATTAACTAGGTTTTTAGTTTATGTTGAAATTTTTATTGTTGTATGTATGTTCATGAGAGTTAGTGTTTGTTTTAAAATTAGAGTGTGTGTGAGTATCATTTTAACATATCTAAGTGGAGGTGATTATAATTTTTTCAAGATTTAAAAATGTATGTATTATTAATGAAAAAGATAAATTACGGTGAATTTTATAGAATTAATTTTATTAATGATATTAAAAAAATAAATTAGAATAATAAAAATAAGAAAAAATAAGAAATATAATTGAGTATTATAAGAAAAGTAGGGTTAACGATTCATTTTGTATTATAAAATGATTTATAATTTAATATATTTTTTAAAATGATTTATAATTTTAAAAAAAAAAGGAAGGAGTAGTTAATAATTTTAAATAAATAATTTAAAAATATATATTTTTAATCAATTCATGACTTTCAATTAAGAGAACATGGCTAAAATTGGGGGAAAATGTTATACTTGAATTAACTTATAAAAAAATTATAAGATAGTTAAAATAATAATTAGAAAATGTCTATATTATTAAACAAGAATTTTTTAAGCTTAAAAATATGACTTGCTAAATAAAAATTTATGGTGGTATGTGTTAGGTTCTATTTTTTTTTTAAGAGACAAAATATTATTTTAGAATAGAGTTTGCTGTATTTAATTGTCCAAGTGAATGTTTGGTTTAACTTTTTAAATTTTTAAAAGGACAAAAACAAATTTAAAGATATAGAATTGATTTTGAGGTGTTTGTTTTTTTTAAATTGAATTGATTTCATCTCTATAATTGATTATACTTGAAACTATTGTAACGTTTTGAGTTTAAACATGTTTTTTACATTAAAATTTATTGTGCAATCCATTTTTTTTTATAAAATAAGTTATTCAAACATAAAGTTATTGTTCAATCCATATGTATTGTGTGGTAAAATTAGACAAGATAGAATTCGAAATAAAAATATTAGAGTGTTTAGGTAACATCTATAGTAGAAAAGATGATGAAAAATAGACTTAGATGATTTGAGTATGTAGAGAGAAAACCTGCAGATTCTTTTGTAAGGAGAGTAAATCCGATGAAGAGTAGTAAAACAATTAGAGGAAGAGGAATACCTAAAACAACCATGAGAGAAGTTATTTAGAAAGATCTCGAGATTAACGATTTGGATTGAAACATGGTCGTGAATATAACATTATGGTGCAAGTTGATCCATGTAACCAACCCTTAATGGAATATGACTTAGTTGTTTTTGTTGTTGTAGAGTATTATCGATTAAATAGAGACCACCTAAACTCATCTATAATTTGCAATCTTTGTACGATAAAATGTATAACAACGTAGACAATCTGCAGAAAACCATTCTTCATCTTCTCCAACGTTTACTTACTTACTTACTTACTTACTTTCTTTCTTTCTAAATCTCTTCATTGTCATTACGTGAGTGGAAACAATCTTGAGATCAAGATTGATTGAGTGAAAATCTCCATAGGTTTTGGTTGAATTTCCAACATCTGGTATCTAGAGCTCCGGTTACGATTCAAGAAAGAAAAATCGCGATGGCGATGAATCATCCAATCGAGAACTTCCTGGAAAACCTTTCAATTCTCAAGAAATATAATTCAGAGAATTGGTACAAGTAGAATAAGGTGGTTTTCTGTTATCAAGATCTTTGGGATCTTGTGAAGGGAGGAGTAGCACCGCTTGTAGAAAACGCGACGGATCAAAAAAAGGCGGCATTCAAAGAATTGAAGAAGAAATATTATAAAGCTCTCTTTATAAGCCATCAATGTATAAATCCATATAATTTTGAAAAGGTTAGTGATGTAGAATCAGCGGAAGAAGCGTGGGAGATTCTTGAAAAGTCGTTTGAAGGCGCATAAACGGTGAAAGATGTGAGGTTACAAACTCACAAGAGAACCTATGAATTGCTTCAGATGGAAGAAAGTGAAAGTATAACAGATTTCTTCACTAGAGTTACAGAGATGGGGAATCAAATCAAGGTATATGGAGAAGTGTTGACGTCAAGATAAGTTGTTGCAAAGATCTTGAGGTCGTTGGCTCCAAAGTTAGACCATGTGGTAGTTGTAACGCCCATTTTAATTATTCGAGTTTTTCGATGTATTTATTTTCGGCATGCTTGCGTGGAATTTGTTTGAGAAATTAAGATCCATAATATTAGAAAAATATGATTAATAATAATGATAATATGATGATTAATAGTGTTGTTACTATTATTATTAATATTATTGTTATTATTATTGTATTTAAAAAAAATATTATTGGAATCAATTTTGGATTAAAAGAAAATAAGAATATTAGTTTTGGGAATTAAATAGAGGATTATTTGGGATGAAGGGCATGTTTGGCATTTGGAAAAAGGGAAAGAGAAAGAAATACGCTTGAGAAGGAGAAGCATGAGAGCACGGTGAATAAGAGGAACAAAGTCTGAAGCAAGAGCAAGAGGAAGCTTGGTTGTGGGAATTTCGTGTGGATTCTTGAAGTTCTCCATCATCAGAATCGCAATTGAGGTAGGGGGGAATCAGTTAAATTTCGGTAAATGCATGAATAATAGATAGAATGGGATTTCCCTTAACCCCACTAGGTTGTGATGAATGTTGTTGATTTGTGTTGTAATTCTGAATGTTGATAATGTGTAGAAATAATTGCATGTGCTGTTTTGGTTGATTTAGGGGTTTCCGGGTAGTTCGAAGTTATGCCGGAACTGAGTAATTGTGTAGAGCTAACAATTAATCGGGTTAAATCGAGGATAGATGTTATAGTTAGGTTGTGGAACAATTGTCTGGTATGATGAGGTTTGGCTTGGAGTAGAATCGGCTGAGTTCAGAGCGTGTTGCTGACTCTGAGCTGTGGCTTTATTTTTCTGAGATCGCAGGTATTCGCTGGGCAAATGAGGGGGCGAGCCTTCGCTAGGCTTTTCCGGGCGAACTGGGCAGCGAATGCTGCCATTAGCCTTTGTTTGGATTCTCCAGGCGAATGGTCAGCGAGTGTTCACTGCGGGGTTTCGCCAGGCGAATGTGCCAGCGAGCCTGACAGCAGTTTGTGTTTTGCTGCTATTTTATGTTGTTTCCTTTGTGGTTTTGGACCCTTGTTGGTCATGTTTGATGATGAACTTATTAGTGAGCTGTGGTGAGTGTATGTATGGTGTCGGAACATGATTTCGTGATATCCGTGTGATTATGATATTTGAATTGGTGTATGTTATGATGTATGACCGGTGAGACATATTTGATATATGATAAATTGTGATCAGTAGGATCGTGTGCACCTTGTGTGCTTAGGTTTGTGTGTTGTATGACGATGGATCAGTAGTGTCGTATACACCTTGTGTGCTTGATGTGTATGTGATATATGATGAAATGGATCAGTAGGATCGTGTGCACCATGAGTGATTGTGTTGTTGTGCATGGTGTCTGCATAGCATGTGGACGAGATGGAATCATGGCTCAGATGGGGCCTATGTGATTCACCCGTGCTCCAAATGGGGAGCGTGGACGGGAGTTGAATCGTTGCTCAAATAGAGTGTATGCGATTCACCCGTGCTCCAAGTGGGGGGCGTTGGTAGGGATATATCGTTGCTCAGATGGAGTGTATGCGATCTATCCCGAGATTTGATTATATGGGCTCAGAAGGAGCGTGGTAGGGATAAATCGTTGCTCAGATGGAGTGTATGCGATCTATCCTGAGATTTGATTATATGGGCTCAGGAGGAGCATGGTAGGGATAGATCGTTGCTCAGATGGAGTGTATGCGATCTATCCTGAGTTGAGTCGGTACCGCATATCATTGTGTCGAGTTGCATGTGTTGCATTGTGATGTGTGTTGTGTTGGCATGGGACAGTAGGTCCGGATTTGATGTATATGAAATGATGTTTATATGTTTCTGCCTTTTATTTCATGTACATTATTACTGTTATATTTGATCGTGATTTCTCACCCCTTGTTGTTGTTGTGGTCTGTGCTTCTTCGGAAGTACAAACAATACAGATGCTTAGCTAGCTTGGATTGTGGCGAGTCGTAGGGATGCTCTGATACGTAACACCGGGTCTTTTGGGAGTATTTGTGTCTATTTGATGATTTTGTGTGCCCCTGTGGCGTATCTTGTTTTGTTGGGATTCGATGATGATATTTTGTGTACTTTGGGCAGATGGGCGACTTGATGTATATGATGATGTATATAGATATATATGTTTATGACAGATATCTTTTTTCCGCTGCATTTTTGTTGAAAATCATTTTAAGAAATGTCTTGTGGAAATTTGGTGAAAATGTGACATTCCATTTTTGGTGTGGAAACTCTGATGATTGTTTATTTAATTGTTTTATTTTATTTTGGGGAACGGGGTGTTACAGTAGTAGCCATATAAGAGTAGAAATACTCGTAAACATTGACGAAGGAAGATCTCAAAGGGACGCTTGAGTCTCATGAACAAAGGATGACTGAGAGAGCTGCAGGAAAGTTGAAGAGTGATATGGCTTTGCAGGCACAGTAAGAAAAATGAAAGGAAAGGCAAAGGAAGCTAGAATGACAACAAAGGTAGAGGAGGCTGCAATAATTTGTATGGTCAAAATCAGTAGGAAGGAAACTGGTCGAATCAAAGAAAACCCTAGAACAAAGGCAACCAAAGAGGTGGTGTTGTGGGTAGAGGAAGAGGTGATAGACAAAAGCCTGACAAAAGTCACATTCAGTGTTTCAATTGTGAGAAGTATGATCATTATTTTAGTGAATATCGAGAAAAGAAGAATAATAAAGAAATTGACGCAAAGATGGCAAAGCATGAAGAATAAGAGATGTTGCTAATGGTCACAACAAGAAACAAAGAGAGATTTCAGGACCAATGGTACTTGGACTCGGGATGCTCATCACAGATGATTGGAAGGAAGGATTGGTTTGTCAACATGAAGCCCTCGTCAAAGAACATGGTGAAATTTACAAATGACAATACTCTAGCAGCTGAAGGTATTGGCGATGTTTTGATTATGATGAAAGATGCAAGAGGTCAACAATTTCAAATGTGTTATACATACCATGCATGAAGAGTAATTTGCTCAGTATAGGACAACTAGTTGAAATAACTACAAAGTGTCGATCGAAGACAAGATGATGAGAGTTCTTGATGTAGGTGGTAGGTTGATCTTGAAGGCTTAAATGCCTTAGAATAGAACCTTCAAGATTGAACTCAATGTGATGGAGCACAAGTTCCTAGCAACTGAAGCCAACAAACATGAGTGGTTATGGCATTTTCGACTAGGCCATCTCAACTTCAATGACATCAGAGAGTTAAAAAGAAGAAATATGGCTTTAGGATTACCTGAAATCAACATTCCAAGTGAAGTATGTGAATAGTGTGTTCAGTCAAAACAACACAAGAATAACTTCAACAAGGATGCAGAAAGGAAGTCAAAGGCAATTCTGGAAGTCATATACTCTGATGTATGTGGTCCAATCCAAGTGGATTCGATTGCAGGCAATAGATACTTTGTCACGTTCATAGATGATTACAGTCGAAAGTTGTGGACTTACCTCGTCAAGAAGAAAAGTGAAGTGATCAAGGTATTTGCCAAATTCAAATCATGGTCGAAAGACAGAGTGGTCGAAAGCTGCAAATTATGAGGACTGATGGTGGTGGAGAGTGTTGCACCCCAAAATTTGCCCTCACAATACAAGACTTTGTGTTCCAAGAAGGTTCACAAGGTTCACAAAATTCATAATTGGTCAGAAGAGTTGACAATTCCCTCAGACAATGCACCTCCTAAGCAGTGCATCCAAAACTAGGGTTTTGACTTTAATCAGGCTAAATGGACTTCCAAGACTTCAAGTGAGCTTCATAACATCTTATATGTGTATAAGAACCCCCATGTCAAGTTTCAAGACTTTTCTCAAAAGTTTGCTCAGTCAGATGATCAGATAAGTCAAAAGCAGTCAATGCAGTTAAAAGGTCAAACTGAGGTCAACTGTGGTCAAACCAAAGTCAAACTTCATGATTTTTTTTTTGCCAACATCAAAGAGAGGTTGGGTGAGAAATATTATCATAATAACTGTAATACCCCAAATTTTGCCCTAAGATTTGTCGTCGCATTTCATTGCATTTAATCAATTACTAACAAATTTGTGTAGTCGTTTGACTTTTTGCAGGTAAATATCATATGGCATGCATTTTTTTTCTAAAAAAGTAAAAATGGCACAATTGGCAGGAGGACATGTGTAAGGAGTTATGAGTGTGAGAGGTTGAGAGTTCGAATCTCACCTTTGTCATTTTTTTTGTTTTTTATTATTTTTACTCTAAATTTTTCTATCTTTCATTAAAAAAATAACAAAAATAGTTTTTATTATTATTTAATTATTATTTTCGTATTTTAATTAAATCATTTTTTAAAATATTATTTTTTTCACTTTTTTCTAAATTATTCATAAAAATATCCAAAAAATCATAAAATAAAAAATATTGAAAAAAATTTTGTTCTTTTTATAATATTTTTTATTTTAGGAATCAATAGGATTATTAGTTTTTATTTTAAGTTTATTTTAATTATTTTAAATTATTTAAATTTTATTTTTTCTTAACTAATTATTTAGTTTGGGCTTTAAAATGGGCTTTAGGGACATTATTGACAATTTGGTGTTAACCCTAATTTGTTCCCTATATATACATGTGTTGCCTTGTTGGAAAAAAGGGGAGAATGAAAAAAACCTAAGAGGAGTGAGTGCCGTTTGCCGTTATTTAGTTTTCTTCTTCATCCATTACTATTGTTTCTTTTTCTTCATCGTTTACCGTTATTTCTTTTCCTTCATCTATTACTGTTGTTTCTTTTTCTTCATCTTTTACCGTTATTTCTTTTTCTTCATCTATTACCGTTATTTCTTTTTCTTTATCTATTACTGTTACGTTTATATATATATAATTTTTAAATTGTTAGAGTTTATGTATATAAGATTTTTGATCGAATTATGTCGATACGATGTTTGCACATTTGTGTGCATGACGCGTGACATTTGTGTTAGTTCGATCTGGTTGCGATGATCGCATTTTTGTGTGAGCAATAATACTATTTTTTGCTTAATTTCTTTTTCTTTGCGATAAATTTTGTTTCGTCCGATTTAGATCTGGTTGCGATGAGCGCATTTCTGCGTTAGCAACATTGTTGGGTTATTCGGCACATTTAAAATTCATTATTGCCTTATTATTATTATTATTATTATTATTATTATTATTATTATTATTATTATTATTATTATTATCATTATTTATTATTATTATCATTATTATCATTATTATTACCATTATTATTATTATTGTTATCATTAATTTATTAAAACTTGTTATAATATAAAAATCTGTTTTTTAAAATAAATAACATTAACATCTTTTCCAAATTAATATGAAAACCTATTATTTTTAAGAAAAACTTTTTTTTAGATAAATTTAAAATAATAACTAAAATCTTTTTTTTTTTAAATAATAACTAGAACCGTTATTTATTTTATTTTATTATTGTTCAATTCAAATTTCATTATCATATTGTATCTGCTCCTCTCATGTAACCTCGCGAACTTAACAATCGCTCTTTAAATTCTGCCTTTAAATTTCTGCTTGCATGGTTTAAATTATGACATTATCTCTCTGTTTGCATGATTCAATTATCTCACGCGTTTACTATTATTTCTGTCACATTGCACACATCCGAAGGTTAGGTCTAACTGTTTGGCCGCCGCACCAATAGTCCGTAAAACTTCACACATTCAATTTCAAATCCTCAAAACTACAAACTACAAACCCTAATTTTCACAAATGCCTCGCCGCAGGCAAAATTACAATTTTACCCTTAGCATTAGGTCAAAGAGCCGCCGCGCTCATTTTAGGGTTTCCCGCCGTGGAATCCCTAATTTAACCCTAATTACAACTTAACATTTCAACGTAGAGATTTGGAGTTTCTACACTCCACGTAAGCGTGTCCTTAAGATGCGTTTATTCCCCTTGAGACCTTGACCACAGTCAAGAAGTTTCTAACCTCCCTATTGAGGGGAACTACGATTACTCTGATTCCACTCCCGTAAGGATACGTAGGCACAAGATGCGATGTCTTGCCGAGTAAACTTAGAATTAACCCCCTTTATTATTTATTATTGCTTATTTATATTTTATTTATCTTTGCTATTTAATTATTTTGCTTATTATTTTGTAATTGTTTCTTGGATGTAAAGTTGTTTAATTATTTAATTATTATGGTTAGTAATTAGGGAGTGTAACAACATGTATGTAATATTAAAATAAATTTAGATCACTTTTAAATAAAGATAATTAAAATAAACACGTCACACACGTAAGTCGATTTTAATCGCCGTCTCACTTCCTAAGGATATCCCTCAAGTTGCCTACGAATAATGGTTAAGTGGGGTGTATAAAGCAAGTCCCTCAAATAAAAAAATCATCAAAGTCCCTTATGGTTGCCTTTACGAATCAAGTCCCTTTCGAAAAATGATGATGGTCCCTTATATGTGCTTATTACATCCCACAATGGCCTTCAAAGTCAAATTGTCCCTCACATACCCCTTAACATCCAAAGTAAGGACTACCTACTCCATTATAGTAGGGATAGTCTTACTAAAGGAAAGAATGAAGAATAAGAAAGACCTTTAAACATTAGGGTAGGTTACTCCTAGGTGCTTGCTCACTTCAAAACTGTTTCGCACTTAAACAAATTTTCAACAAGTTTTCAAACAAGTTCTTAACACATCCTTACATGGATTATTTACTAACTATTCTGGAAATTTTCTATTCACACACTACAATTTCAAAACAATTCAAAAGTGAGCTTAAGTACCTAAGAGCCCATGGATAACCATGGATGAAAAGGATGCTAATACCTTCCCTTTTCATAACCTACCCCCCGGACCCAAAATATTCTCTAAGGTCTTTCCTGTTCTTTTATAACCTTTCCTTATGGATAAAATAAAAGTCGGTGGCGACTCTTGCTATCCGCAACATTGTTTAAAGTCAGTTCACCGGGTTACAGAACTGGCGACTCTGCTGGGGATTTATTTAAGAGGGGTACCCTTAGGAATTAAGATCACTTTAAATTGTTTGCCTTGTTTGCTTTATTATTATATTGTTGGGGTGCTCTTATGTGTGAAAGGTCCTAACCCGGATCTAGTGTACCTTAGGTAAATGGCAATAGACCAAGGAAACTGTACGACGTATATCGATACGGTTGATCTGGTGGCCATAGTTAGTGCGACTTCTTGGTTGGTGCTTATATTCCTTAAGTCAAGTTGAGGATAATATTGAGGCTGCCATATGTTGTCAATGCACTAACTGACTTTTAGAACCCTAGTTAACTCATCTTGGCCTTTAGAAAGTAGTGAGGTAACCGGCTTTGGTGCAGACTGAAGTTGGTTGACACTCGATACTACGCTCATTGAGATCTTAAACTTGGAGGGTTTTGGTTGGCAAGTAAGTTGCCTTCTGAACAACCACCCTTGTGAAGGATCAATGATATTGAGATCCCTTAGAACCTAGTTACTTTTGTAGGACAGGATGAACCATCTAACTTCAGGGGAGGGTACTTGCCTTTGAACCTCATGCAAGCCTTTAAACCTAGGGCTATGGTGTGACTTGTTTGTGTGTGCCACATGTTTGTGATTGAGCATGACATCATGACATCATCATGCATCATAAGCATATCATTTTCCCTAACCATTTCAAGGACCAAAGGATTTATCTTTGTTCTTTGTTGCAGGTCATGGCTTCTGCTCGTAGAAACACCATCAGGATCAACTTTGTAGGGATACCTGCTAAGCTCAAGGAGTTGGTTTCTCTAGTGCCTGATCATTCCTAGTTCAACAAGAGACATGGTCACTTATTGGATCTAGTTACTTCAGGGTTTAGTGAAGACATGATGAGTGTGCTGTTTCAGTTCTTTGACCCTAAGCACCATTGCTTTACATTTCCTGATTATCAGCCGGTTCCAACCATGGAGGAGTTCTCTAAACTTCTGGGTATACCTGTTCTTGATCAGAAGCCATTCACAGGCTTAGAGAAGGAGCTTAAACCAGAAGTTATTGCTGCAACTCTACATCTGAAGAAGTCTGACATTGTTCTAGAGACGAGAAGCGGAGTTAAAGGTATTCTTGCCAAGGTATTAGTGGATAAAGCTCAAATGTTCTTGAAGGCTATGAGCTACGATGCTTTTGAGGAGATCTTAGCCTTATTGATTTATGGCTTAGTGTTGTTCCCCAATCCTGATCAGTTCATAGACGTTCTTGCCATCAACATATTCCTGAGTCACAATCCAGTGCCTACCTTACTTGGAGACATCCTACATTCTCTTCACACCCGTACTACAAGGGCAAGGGGAACTTTGATGTGCTGCATACCTTTACTTTCTAGGTGGTTTATTTCTCACCTTCCTCGCTCAGTAATGAAGAATGAGCAAGGGTTCAGATGGTCCAAGAGGATCATGTCACTTTCTCACTCAGACATCCATTGGTGCTCCAGATCTATGGAGAATGTCACCATCATTGACCGTTGTGGGGAGTTTCCTAATGTGCCACTTCTAGGCATAAGAGGAGGCATCACCTACAACCCATCTCTAGCTTTACGACAGTTTGGTTACGCCCGGAGCGATGGTCCACATGACATGTTGATTCAGGGCATTGTGTTTGACTGCGACAACGATCTTCAGGGTTACCGTCAGAGATTCATACGAGCTTGGGGAAAGGTAAACAGGATTGACAGCAAGACACTGGAGCCTAAGTACACCATTCCTATGGAGGCTTATCTCAGATGGGTACAATTTCGTGCTCAGACACTCATGATGCCATATCCTGCCATCCTACCAGTTACCATGGAACCTGTTGCTGAAGGAGACACAGCTTATACCATCCTTCACCCAGACATGCCTACTGATATGGAAGACTTGCAGAGATCATGGATCCAACTGAAAGAGCAAAGGGATACTTTCGAGGCTCATCACAAAGCAAGCCAAGCAAGGATCCTAGAGCTAACAAAGCTACTTCATGAGGAACGAAACCTCAACTCATACCTCAACACAAAGAGGAAACGTCCATGGGAGACTTAAAACCCCATCTTTTGTACTTATTTCGTCTTCATTTTTTGTAAGCCTAAAAGGCAAAACAAGTTATTACTAATAAAAAGTTACTTTCTTGTTTGTTTAAGCAAATTTAAATCCTGCGGTCCTTGAAAACATTGCATATGCATTCCCATATCATTGCATCACAGGTTTATAATTGTGCACAGGTTTCTCATCTCCTCGCTGTTTATTTCAGCAATGGCTCTTGAACAATCAGTTAAGGATCTCCAGGCACAGAATGCACAGTTCCAAGAGCTGATCCTGAACCTATCCAAGGGGCAGGATGAATTGAAGACACTGCTGGCCAAGAAGACTAAGAAGGCTAGAAGGTCTGCTGGGTTGCTCAACATGGGAAGAAGGTTCAAAGGTCCTGCCAAGACCAAAGAACAGGTTGAAGACTATGAATCTGAAGAATCTGAGCAGGAGAGAGGCAGTCTCCACAACACTATGGGGGACTCTGATTCTGAGGCTAACTACTACCATGAGCCTAACGAAGACAAATTCAAGATGCTGGTGGATAGAATGGATGCTATGGAATTACAGAAATCATCTGGGCTGGATTTTGAGGATTTGAGCTTGATATCTGGGGTGGTCATACCCATTGGGTTCAAAGTTCCTACATTTGTTGTCTATGATGGGGTCTCTTGTCCCAAATTGCATCTGAGGTCTTATGTCAGAAGAATGCAACCCCATACTGCTGATAAAAAGTTGTGGATCCATTTCTTTCAAGAGAGTTTAGCTGGAGCTCAGCTAGAGTGGTATTATCAGTTGGAGAGTGTCAACATCAGAGATTGGAATGACCTTGCTGAAGCTTTCTACAAGCAGTATCAATACAATGCTGACTTAGCCCCCACTCGCATGCAGCTTCAAAGCATGTCTATGGGTGCCAAAGAAAGCTTTAAGGAGTATGCTCAGAAGTGGAGAGACTTAGCTGGAAGAGTTCAACCCCCTTTGACTGATAGGGAGTTGGTTGATATGTTCATGTGTACGCTGAATGGTCCGTTTTACAGTCATCTCATTGGAAGCTCATCATCTGGCTTCACTGAGTTGATCATGACAGGAGAGCGAGTAGAGAATGGTATCAAGAGTGGTAAGATCCAAGCGGGCACTTCTTCATCAGGTGCTGCAAAGAGGCCTCCCACTGGGAAGAAAGAATCTAATGCTGTGTATGGTCAGCCTGATCGTAACAGAAGGCATCAGTCTGTTAGTGCAGTTCATATTTCAAATCCAACTCCTGCAACAACAGAGCAGCCTCAAGGCAACCAACAGAGGGCTAGAAGACAGTTCACGAAGATCAACATGTCAATGGCTCAGGCATTGCAACACTTGTTGAAAGCTGAACTTATTACCCTGAGGGAGGCCCCTCAGAATCCCAATGTTACCTCTCCCAAGTACAATCCCAATGCACGATGTGCATATCATTCAAACTGTCCAGGACATGATACTAATAACTGCTGGGTCTTGAAGAACAAAATTCAGGATATGATTGATGCTGGAGAAATTGAGTTTGATCCACCAGGTACTCCAAATGTGATTACAGCTCCAATGCCAAATCACGAGAAGACTGTCAACGTCATTGATGAAGATATTGATGAAGATCTGCATGTCTATTCAGTTATGGAGTTGAGCACACCATTGTCTGTTATCAAAAAGAGGTTAGTACAAGCTGGGATCTTTCCAGGTTGTCATGAAGATTGTCTATATTATACCTATAAGCCGGATAGTTGCTTCATTTTGAGAGATGGGATTCAACGTCTCATGGATAAATATACTATAGTGTTTGAAAGAAGACCAGCATCTGTAGAAAGTATGGTGGATCATCTGACTCAGGGTAAGAAGATTGAAGAGGTTGACATGGTTGACAAAGTACCACTAAGAATCACTTCAAAGGGTCCCATTAAAATCACTCATCAGGGCCCAATCAAGATTACTGCTGAAGGTCCTGTGAAAGTTGTCGCTGAAGCCAGAGTAGCTCCTCTGATCATTACCACTCCTGGTCCTATTTCTTATACATCTGACAAAGCTGTGCCTTGGCACTATGGGTCTGATGTTTACATCCATGGTGTCAAGCAGGAGCCTTTACCTGATATGCCTGTTGACATTGATAATATTGCTGGATCTAGCAAGATCACTCGTAGTGGAAGAGTCTTCTCTCCTCCAGTTGCTTCTAAGAGTGCAGTTACTCCTGCTGTTACTTCCACCACTGATGCTCGGGGCAAGGGTCCTGTTATTGAGCCTGTATCTACTGATGTGCCAGCTGCTGATGACCTCTCTAAGCAGATGGAAGAAGTATTGAAAATCATTCGCAAGAGTGATTATGATATTGTTGATCAGCTGGGGCATACTCCCTCAAAGATTTCTATGCTCTCCCTGTTATTATGTTCTGAGGCTCATGCCAAGTCATTGATCAAGTTTCTAAAGATGGCTCATGTACCCAGTGCAATTTCTGTGGACCAGTTTGAGAATTGTGTTGCTCACCTGACCTATGACAACGGGTTAGGATTTTCTGATGCTGACTTGACCCCTGCCAAGAGGGATCATAACAGGGCCTTGCATATTTCAATTGAATGCAGGGGCACTACCCTGTCTCATGTGCTGATAGACAATGGTTCCTCTCTGAATGTGTTGCCTAAGGAAGTCCTGAACAAGCTGAGTCCTAAAGATACGGTATTGAAGCCCAGTAATATTGTGGTAAAGGCTTTTGATGGTTCTAGAAGAGTAGTGCATGGGGAAATTGATCTTCCAATCAAGGTTGGCTCTCAGGTGTTTACCGCTACATTCTATGTGATGGATATTCGTCCTTCGTACTCATGTCTGCTTGGTCGTCCCTGGATCCATGGGGCAGGTGCTGTGACCTCCACATTACATCAAAAGTTGAGATATCCGGTGAATGGAAAAATTGTTACTGTCTTTGGAGAGGAAGAATACTTTGTCAGCCATGTAAACACTTTCAAGTATCTGGAAGTAGAAGGTGAATACATTGAAACTCCATGTCAGTCATTTGAAGTGGTTCCCTGGGCTGTTAAGGATTGTGTGACTCCTCCTGCTGTGAAGAAGGTTCCTGTGGTCATCAGAAACCCTCCAACAATGGCAATGGCCTCCCTCAATGATGCAAAAGCTGTGGTGGAAGAAGAGTCCCAGAAGGCTGTTCGTCGTGCTCGTGCTGTTCGTATCACCAATCAAGAGGTTATCAATGCTGTGGGAGATCAAGATGAAGACTACAACTTGGAGGCATGGATTTTTCCTACTGTGGGTGCTGGACTCAATAATTGGAAAGCTGAAGATGTTATCCCTATCTCCTTTAGTCGGGAGTAAATACTATTACTGTGTTATGTTTTTAAATTTGTACTTTCAAGCCATGTGCCTTACCCGGGGCACAATGGTGTGCTTGTTACGGGTTGTCATTTCATTTGCATACTTCATTCAATAAAATCAGTGGACGTTTCGTTTTCGTAAATATTGTATTCCTTGTCTTTCTTTTTCTTTTATTTTTGCTTTATCAGCTATGTGTTCTTACACACACCCACGTCACTAAAATGCAGACCCTCATCCACTCTGGATCCAGTTGATAACAGTTCTACTATTGCCAATTACAATTTCGAGAATCCGATCTATCAAACTGAAGACGGAAACGAGGACGATTGTGAAATACCTGTAGAGCTTGCTAGGTTGTTACAACAAGAAGAGAAAGCTATACAGCCACATGAAGAGCCAGTCGAAGTTGTGAATCTGGGAACTGAAGAAAACAGAAAAGAGGTCAAGATAGGGGCTGATTTAGAGGACAGTGTCAAGAGCAGGTTGATTCAGATGCTACATGACTATGTGGAGATCTTTGCTTGGTCTTATGAAGATATGCCAGGGTTGGATACAGACATTGTGGTTCACCGTTTGCCAGTGAAAGAAGATTGTCGTCCAAAGAAGCAGAAGGTTCGCCGTATGCGTCCTGAAATGTCAGAAAAGATCAAAGTAGAGGTAATGAAACAGTTCAATGCAGGGTTCTTGGCCGTAACTTCTTATCCTCAGTGGGTTGCAAATGTGGTACCAGTTCCTAAGAAAGATGGTAAGGTACGTATGTGTGTAGACTACAGAGATCTGAACAAGGCTAGCCCTAAAGATGACTTTCCACTTCCTCATATTGATATTCTGGTAGACAACACTGCTCAGCATAAGGTATTCTCTTTTATGGATGGTTTCTCTGGTTACAATCAAATCAAGATGGCACCTGAAGATATGGAGAAGACTACATTTGTGACACAGTGGGGCACCTTTTGCTATAAGGTAATGCCATTTGGTTTGAAGAATGCAGGGGCAACATATCAGCGTGCTATGGTGGCTTTGTTTCATGATATGATTCATCATGAGATAGAGGTATATGTGGATGATATGATAGCCAGGTCTCAGAATGAAGAACAACGTCTTGATCATCTGCACAAGTTGTTTGAGAGGTTGAAGAAATACAGGTTGAGGTTAAATCCAAACAAGTGTACTTTTGGAGTTAGATCTGGAAAGCTCCTGGGTTTCATTGTCAGTGGAAAAGGTATTGAAGTGGATCCTGCAAAAGTGAAAGCTATACGAGAGATGCCAGCTCCCCGTACTGAGAAGGAGGTTAGAGGTTTCTTGGGACGATTGAACTACATTGCAAGATTTATTTCCCAATTAACTACCATCTGTGAGCCAATCTTCAAGTTGTTGAAGAAAGATCAGATGATGGAATGGAATGATGAGTGCCAGGCTGCCTTTGATGAAATCAAGAGATATTTGCTAGAACCTCCAATTTTAATGCCACCAGTTGATGGAAGACCCTTGATTATGTATTTAACAGTATTAGACAACTCAATGGGGTGTGTATTGGGGCAACATGACGAGTCTGGTCGAAAAGAGCAGGCAATATACTACCTTAGCAAAAAGTTTACCGACTGTGAAACAAGATACTCACTGCTCGAGAAAACTTGCTGCGCTTTGGCATGGGCTGCTCGCCGACTAAGACCGTATATGTTGACCCATACTACCTTGTTGATTTCGAAGATGGATCCAATCAAGTACATATTTGAGAAACCTGCTCTCTCCGGAAGAATTGCAAGATGGCAAATGATCTTGACGGAATATGATATACAGTATACTACTCAGAAGGCCATTAAGGGGAGTGTTGTTGCTGATCATTTGGCTCATCAAGCAGTAGGTGATTACCAGTCAATGAATTTTGAGTTCCCTGATGAAGACATTATGTCTGTTACCAAAGAACCTGGACAATATGACGGACCTGAACAAGGATCTCGATGGACTATGGTTTTTGATGGTGCCTCCAATGCACATGGTAATGGTGTTGGTGTTGTGATTAGTTCCCCTGAAGGTTGTCATACCCCGATTACTGCCAGACTTTGTTTCTATTGTACCAATAACATGGCTGAGTATGAGGCATGTATCATGGGTATGCAAGTTGCTATTGATATGAAGATTCAGTTCCTTGAGGTGTATGGAGATTCAGCTCTGGTAGTAAGTCAGATTAAAGGAGATTGGGATACAAAGCATGATAATCTCATTTCTTACGGAGAACATGTGTTGTCTTTGATCCCACATTTCAAAGAGATTACTTTTGGACATATTCCACGAAGAGAGAATCAGTTGGCAGACGCATTGGCCACCATGGCATCTATGTTTGAGATAAGCTGGGATGATGAAGCTCCCAAGATTACCATTGATAGATTTGAGAAGCCTGCATACTGCAATGAGATTGACACTGAAGGGGCAAGTGGACTCCAACATATGAGGGACCATTTGTAGTCAAGACAGTGTTCTCAGGAGGTGCCATGATACTGACTACAATGGATGGTGAAGACTTCCCACAACCTGTAAACGCAGACATAGTTAAAAAATACTACGCATAAAAAGAGACCCGCTAGGTTGACAGGCCTAGGCAAAAATAAGGGCATCCCGGCAAACCAAAAGGGTTTGGGCAAAAATTAGGGATATATATATAAAAAGATGTACACCCGGCAAGTCGAAAACCTGAAAAGGCGGCTTGGGCAAAAAAGGGTATCCCGGTGGATTGAAAACCTGAAAGGGCAATCCAGGCAAAAGTTAGGGATTAAAGCGTATGACTATGTCTCGTTTGGATCACTCATGAAACTGCAACCAGTTGTACTACTTACTCAAGCTCAAACAGATAAAGCTCAATCCAATCGTTTCCGTCTCAACAGCAAGAAGATGAGATACTTGAGTGGCAATAGTAGAATTGAAACTCAATAGGATTATTTCCCACATAGCTGATTCTTCTTGTAAAACTTCATGACAAAATTCTCTTACTAGGGTTTATGTCTCCTTGTACAAACTTACCCGTGTATGGGTCACTTTTGATATAAATAAATTCCATCTTTTGAATCCAGATTTACTTTTACCATATTTACATAAGCGAAACGTCCATTGGTTGTGTTTGAATGTATGTATGCCTTTGAATATGATTGATGTTTACCAGAAATGCATGTATGCTTTTAATATGATTGATGTTTACCAGAAACGCATGAAAATGCAGTAATAGTATTTACTAAGGACGAACGAGGGAAGGATTTCAACGAAGCTTCGCCGGTTCATCTTTACAAGACAGTTACAAACCATCAGTAGGACTAATCCATTTTCACAAAGTCTAATCTCCCCTGGAATTTATATCCATCTCTTTTATCCTCATACGGATATACGGGAAATTACTTTCCAATAAAGGCACGATGAACGAAGACGGGATGTTATACTTATCCTACTATCAAACGAAGGTTATCTATACCTTGTTATCCCCAACAACGGGAGGTTATCTATACCTTGTTATCCCCAGCAGACGGAGGGTTATATATTCTTCAACAACGAATCGGGATTTATTTTTCTTGGCCAGCAGTTGTTATACAAGGATATCCAGACACTTCCAGCAGTGTCATATCATACATACATCATTTACATCATACCATAACATATATGTCTATAGTACATTACCTAAGTGCATCATGTCATACATGCATACATAAAGCATAAACTAATGTTGTTATACAGAATGCTACCTTGTTTTCAGGTTAATTATCCAACAAACAAGCTTATGATCTTTGGGACTGCTTTATTGTAACCTCAGGGTTACTTTATCCTCCTGATGAGCTTCTTATTACTTTGGGACTGCTTTATTGTAACTTCAGGGTTACTTTATCCTCCTGAGAACATCTCATGACTTCAAGACTGCTTTAGAGCTACTGATTGCTCTATCCTCCTGAAACCATCATTATTATTTCAAGACTGCTTTAGAGTTCTCCATTGCTCTATCCTCCTGAAATTACATTATTATTTCAGGACTGCTTTAGAGCTATCCATTGCTCTATCCTCCTGAAATCATTACTTCAAGACTGCTTTAGAGCTATTGATTGCTCTATCCTCCTGAAGACATATCACATTATTATTTCAAGACTGCTTTAGAGCTGTTGATTGCTCTATCCTACTGAAGCCATTCTATTACTTCAAGACTGCTTTAGAGCTATTGATTGCTCTATCCTCCTGAAGCCATTATTACTTCAAGACTGCTTTAGAGCTATTGATTGCTCTATCCTCCTGAGGTCAGATTTATCACTTCAAGACTGCTTTAGGGTTATCATTATTGATTGCTCTATCCTCATGAAGACATGCTGTTACATCAGTATTACTCCAGACTCCTGACAGTTCTCATTATACTACTGAAGAACTTTCCCCTAGTGGCATCTTTAAGCCCACTCAATCATGTTCAACCAACCATCAATATCACTCCATGCACTGGTGAGTGCAAATTTTTGGGCTTTTGTGTTCAATCCCCTTCAACCTTCCAGGTTACGACTGGCAAATATACCAATCTAACCCCTCAGGTTTCAGAAAATTGAACAGGGGCAGCTGTTGCACCCCAAAATTTGACCTCACAATACAAGACTTTGTGTTCCAAGAAGGTTCACAAGGTTCACAAAATTCATAATTGGTCAGAAGAGTTGACAATTCCCTCAGACAATGCACCTCCTAAGCAGTGCATCCAAAACTAGGGTTTTGACTTTAATCAGGCTAAATGGACTTCCAAGACTTCAAGTGAGCTTCATAACATCTTATATGTGTATAAGAACCCCCATGTCAAGTTTCAAGACTTTTCTCAAAAGTTTGCTCAGTCAGATGATCAGATAAGTCAAAAGTAGTCAATGCAGTTAAAAGGTCAAACTGAGGTCAACTGTGGTCAAACCAAAGTCAAACTTCATGATTTTTTTTTTGCCAACATCAAAGAGAGGTTGGGTGAGAAATATTATCATAATAACTGTAATACCCCAAATTTTGCCCTAAGATTTGTCGTCGCATTTCATTGCATTTAATCAATTACTAACAAATTTGTGTAGTCGTTTGACTTTTTGCAGGTAAATATCATATGGCATGCATTTTTTTTCTAAAAAAGTAAAAATGGCACAATTGGCAGGAGGACATGTGTAAGGGGTTATGAGTGTGAGAGGTTGAGAGTTCGAATCTCACCTTTGTCATTTTTTTTGTTTTTTATTATTTTTACTCTAAATTTTTCTATCTTTCATTAAAAAAATAACAAAAATAGTTTTTATTATTATTTAATTATTATTTTCGTATTTTAATTAAATCATTTTTTAAAATATTATTTTTTTCACTTTTTTCTAAATTATTCATAAAAATATCCAAAAAATCATAAAATAAAAAATATTGAAAAAAATTTTGTTCTTTTTATAATATTTTTTATTTTAGGAATCAATAGGATTATTAGTTTTTATTTTAAGTTTATTTTAATTATTTTAAATTATTTAAATTTTATTTTTTCTTAACTAATTATTTAGTTTGGGCTTTAAAATGGGCTTTAGGGACATTATTGACAATTTGGTGTTAACCCTAATTTGTTCCCTATATATACATGTGTTGCCTTGTTGGAAAAAAGGGGGAGAATGAAAAAAACCTAAGAGGAGTGAGTGCCGTTTGCCGTTATTTAGTTTTCTTCTTCATCCATTACTATTGTTTCTTTTTCTTCATCGTTTACCGTTATTTCTTTTCCTTCATCTATTACTGTTGTTTCTTTTTCTTCATCTTTTACCGTTATTTCTTTTTCTTCATCTATTACCGTTATTTCTTTTTCTTTATCTATTACTGTTACGTTTATATATATATAATTTTTAAATTGTTAGAGTTTATGTATATAAGATTTTTGATCGAATTATGTCGATACGATGTTTGCACATTTGTGTGCATGACGCGTGACATTTGTGTTAGTTCGATCTGGTTGCGATGATCGCATTTTTGTGTGAGCAATAATACTATTTTTTGCTTAATTTCTTTTTCTTTGCGATAAATTTTGTTTCGTCCGATTTAGATCTGGTTGCGATGAGCGCATTTCTGCGTTAGCAACATTGTTGGGTTATTCGGCACATTTAAAATTCATTATTGCTTTATTATTATTATTATTATTATTATTATTATTATTATTATTATTATTATTATCATTATTTATTATTATTATCATTATTATCATTATTATTACCATTATTATTATTATTGTTATCATTAATTTATTAAAACTTGTTATAATATAAAAATCTGTTTTTTAAAATAAATAACATTAACATCTTTTCCAAATTAATATGAAAACCTATTATTTTTAAGAAAAACTTTTTTTTAGATAAATTTAAAATAATAACTAAAATCTTTTTTTTTAAAAAATAATAACTAGAACCGTTATTTATTTTATTTTATTATTGTTCAATTCAAATTTCATTATCATATTGTATCTGCTCCTCTCATGTAACCTCGCGAACTTAACAATCGCTCTTTAAATTCTGCCTTTAAATTTCTGCTTGCATGGTTTAAATTATGACATTATCTCTCTGTTTGCATGATTCAATTATCTCACGCGTTTACTATTATTTCTGTCACATTGCACACATCCGAAGGTTAGGTCTAACTGTTTGGCCGCCGCGCCAATAGTCCGTAAAACTTCACACATTCAATTTCAAATCCTCAAAACTACAAACTACAAACCCTAATTTTCACAAATGCCTCGCCGCAGACAAAATTACAATTTTACCCTTAGCATTAGGTCAAAGAGCCGCCGCGCTCATTTTAGGGTTTCCCGCCGTGGAATCCCTAATTTAACCCTAATTACAACTTAACATTTCAACGTAGAGATTTGGAGTTTCTACACTCCACGTAAGCGTGTCCTTAAGATGCGTTTATTCCCCTTGAGACCTTGACCACAGTCAAGAAGTTTCTAACCTCCCTATTGAGGGGAACTACGATTACTCTGATTCCACTCCCGTAAGGATACGTAGGCACAAGATGCGATGTCTTGCCGAGTAAACTTAGAATTAACCCCCTTTATTATTTATTATTGCTTATT
The DNA here is from genome assembly GCA_963859935.3 of Lathyrus sativus. Lineage (NCBI taxonomy): Eukaryota > Viridiplantae > Streptophyta > Magnoliopsida > Fabales > Fabaceae > Lathyrus > Lathyrus sativus. Next base: position 669,263,826 of record OZ012740.1, read on the forward strand.
TATATTTTATTTATCTTTGCTATTTAATTATTTTGCTTATTATTTTGTAATTGTTTCTTGGATGTAAAGTTGTTTAATTATTTAATTATTATGGTTAGTAATTAGGGAGTGTAACAACATGTATGTAATATTAAAATAAATTTAGATCACTTTTAAATAAAGATAATTAAAATAAACACGTCACACACGTAAGTCGATTTTAATCGCCGTCTCACTTCCTAAGGATATCCCTCAAGTTGCCTACGAATAATGGTTAAGTGGGGTGTATAAAGCAAGTCCCTCAAATAAAAAAATCATCAAAGTCCCTTATGGTTGCCTTTACGAATCAAGTCCCTTTCGAAAAATGATGATGGTCCCTTATATGTGCTTATTACATCCCACAATGGCCTTCAAAGTCAAATTGTCCCTCACATACCCCTTAACATCCAAAGTAAGGACTACCTACTCCATTATAGTAGGGATAGTCTTACTAAAGGAAAGAATGAAGAATAAGAAAGACCTTTAAACATTAGGGTAGGTTACTCCTAGGTGCTTGCTCACTTCAAAACTGTTTCGCACTTAAACAAATTTTCAACAAGTTTTCAAACAAGTTCTTAACACATCCTTACATGGATTATTTACTAACTATTCTGGAAATTTTCTATTCACACACTACAATTTCAAAACAATTCAAAAGTGAGCTTAAGTACCTAAGAGCCCATGGATAACCATGGATGAAAAGGATGCTAATACCTTCCCTTTTCATAACCTACCCCCCGGACCCAAAATATTCTCTAAGGTCTTTCCTGTTCTTTTATAACCTTTCCTTATGGATAAAATAAAAGTCGGTGGCGACTCTTGCTATCCGCAACATTGTTTAAAGTCAGTTCACCGGGTTACAGAGAGTATGTGTCGAAAGAGTTCGATGCATTATGTGAAAAAGAAGAAATTGTACATGAGGCGGTGCCACCCTACACTATACAGCAAAATGAAATTGCATAAAGAACGAACAAAACCATGACGAACATGGTGAGAAATATGTTAAATGGAAAACATCTACCCAAAGAATTATAGGGAGAAGCAGTTCCGACAGTAACATATATATTAAATAGATGTCCGTTGAAGAAGCTTGAAGGAATCACACCAGAAGAGTGTTGGTCTGGTGTCAAGTTTAGCCTCAGTCACTTGAAGGTGTTTGGATATATAACACATAGACATGTTCCAGATCAGTTGAGAAGGAAGCTTGATGATAAGTCGAATCAGACGGTCTTAATAGGATATCATTCGACTAACGGTTACAAGTTGTTCGAACCAGTGAATAAGCAGGTAGTGATCAGCAGGGACGTTATCATAGATGATCTTAAAGATTAGGATCGAACTGAGAATGCCAACAAGGATTCAGTGAGAATCTCTTGTGAAGAACCATCCACTAAAGTTAAAAGTGAAGTTTGACAAAAACAAGTCAGAGATGAAGCTGGCCCAAGCAGACCTTGACGAACACGACACGTGACAGTAAGGTTGCAAGAAAGTGTGGTTACATCAGATGATGTGGTTGATCAATAAGGTAAGTTGGTACACTATGCTTTCTACGCAGATGTCAAACCAGTCAATGCAGCTAAGGAATTGAAAGATTTGAAGTGGATGAAAGCAATGAATGAAGAGTTAAACTCCATCGAAGTCAATAACACCTAGTCACTTGTCGATTTGCCTCAAGGCAAGAAGGAAATTGATGTGAAGTGGGTTTATAAGGTGAAGGTGAATCCTAAAGGAGAAGTAACTCGACACAAGGTAAAACATGTGGCGAAAGGATTTCTTCAAAAGGAAGGAATCGACTTCGATGAAGTTTTTGCACCTATTGCTAGGATCGAAACAATCAGATTGATTATTGGTCTAACAAATATGAACAATTGACACACATGTTAGATGGACGTGAAATGTGCATTCCTTAGTGGCCCCTTAGACGAAGAAGTTTATGTTGCACAACCAGTTGTGTTTGTGAAACAATGTGAAGAAAGAAAGATGTACATGCTGCATAAAGCCCTGTATGGACTTAAGCAACCAAGAGCTTGGAATAAGAAAATCGACAAATTTTTAAGGGAGAAGGAATTTGTGAAGTGTACGACTGAGCATGAAGTCTACGTAAGAAGAAGCAGTAGTGAACTGCTTATACTATGCCTTTATGTCAATGACCTGTTGATAACAGGAAGTTGCAAGAAGGAAATCGAAGACTTCAAACATAACTTGAGTGAGGATTTTGAAATGTCAGACTTGGGAAATCTCTCATATTTCCTTGGTATTGAATTCTACAAGATTAGTAGAGGCTTGATGATGCACCAAAGAAGATATGCAGATGAAATACTCAAGAGATTTGAGATGCAAGATTGCAACCCGACTTCGACTCTAACTGAGACCAGATTGCAACTGTCGAAGGATTCAGATGAAGAAGATGTCGACTCAACCTAATATAGAAGACTTATTGGTCCACTTTGATACCTTTGTCACACAAGGCCTGACTTAACATACAATGTAGGTATTGTAAGTAGATTCATGCAGAAGTCAAAGGTATCACACCTAGCAGCGACAAAGAGAATACTGAGGTATTTGAAAGGAACTCTCGACTATGACATTTTGTTTCCTGCAGCTGATGAAGGAAAAAAAATGCAAGTTAGTGAGATACATCGACTCTAGTTGGTGTAGTGATGCTGAGGGTAGAAAATCCACAACTGACTATGTGTTTATGTTAGGTGGTGCACTAGTTGCTTGGAGTTTGAGAAAGGAGCCAGTAGTGGCATTATCATCATGCAAAATAGTATAACTGCTTCTCTTTGTGCATGTCAAGCGACTTAGATGGTGAACCTGGTCAAAGAAATCACAATGAAAAGTCATAGATCAATTACCATGAAGATCGACAACATGTCAGCTATCAATTGGCGAAGAATCCAATAACACACGGTCAAAGCAAGCACATCGAAATGAGATTCCATTATCTTTAAGAGCAGGTAGCAGAAGGGAAGATGAATTTGGAATACTGCAGAACCAAGAATCAGATTACAGACATCATGACGAAGAGAGTGTCAGTCGAAGTGTTCAGAAGGCTAAGATCTATGATGAAGGTAACTACCTTAGACACAATGAACTAAGTGGTGTGTTGAGTTTGTAATTCCTTGTGTCGAAGCAGTGTAACTCGACAAAAACAAGGATTATTTAAATTAGCCTAATGTGTTAGTGTGTCGAGTTGCTTAGTGTGTCGAAGTGTCGAAGCAGGCTGTTTCACAAAGGATTTCAACTTAGGCCTATTTTAGTTAAGTTATCTATTTTGGACTTTTATAGTTTTGGGCTTTGTCTTGGGGTGCAAGCAAACCTAAATTTATAAATAGGGAGAAACCCTTATTTTGTATATGATCTCATCATATTTTGTAATTCACAGTTTGTAGTTGCAAGTGAAATAATAGAATTTCTACAGTTTGTGGGCAGAGAGTTCTCTGCAGAAAATTGTTCTTTATCTTCTCCAACATTTTCTTTCTTTCTTTCTTTCTTTCTAAATCTTTTCATCGTCATTACGTGAGTGGAAATAATCTTGAGATCAAGATTAATTGAGTGAAAATCTTCATAGGTTGTGGTTGAATTTCCAACATCCACGACCTGATGAACAATGGTTTCATGATGTCATGCAGCTATTTGGGCTACAAGATTTATCTTGTATTGGGTGTATATTTATTAACTATGGTTTATTGTTTGTTTTCATCGAGAGATGACACTCAATTACTTCTTCATTTCATCTTTTCCAGCTCCTCATTCATGGAGTTTTTCATTCAGATATATTCAATGGTTTTTTAGAGTGTCACATCCTTATGTGACACCAGATAAACATGGAGAGTCACTTAGGTCAGCTCATCAGAGGAGAAACATGTTATGGCAGATCATGTCGTTGATGTGTTACCTGCATGTCAGCGTATTGTGGCTATTGGGAAAGTGAGTATAAAGAGGGGATAATTTTGAAATTGTAGTCATGTGTATCATTTTAGTTTTGACGATTTGTCAATTTGCATGTGTATGCATTATTTGATTTATCGCGTATTTGTACTTTGTCTATTATAAGAATTTATTTGCATTGTCATTGTAATTAATTTAGAATCATTAATATTTATTTGCTTCAGCTATAACTAGTATACCTTTGATTCGAATCACAACTCTTCATGACTTAAATCATACGCTACGCATGACTCGAATCATGACATCACTCATTTCTTTCCAATATTTGATTCAAGTTGTTGTTTCTTTTATTCAAATCATTACTTCATGATTTGATATAAAAAAAACTCTTTGTTTTGTTTAGTATGTTATAACTCTCTCTAATTAATCTCTCTCTAATTTTTTTTTTTTGATTTTAGTCTACTATTCTTCTTTGAGTGTGTGACCATGAACACAAGAGTGGTGGGTGAATCTCCAGAAAGTGTGTGCTAACACAATCTCTTGTAACATTATTGTATATTTTTGTAGTAAAACACAAGAAATCAATAGAGAGTTGATCAATCAATTGATGAATTTGATCAATTTCTAAACATTAGTCATGTAAATGTTTCATCATATCATAGTTTTTATGTCATCTAGGTCAGATCATGCTTGTAGCAATTTATTGTATAAGTATATGTATGCGTTGCATCAATCTTATTGAATCATCTTTAAGTCAATTGTGATAAAAAGCATGACTATGTTGGGATATTAAATTGCTTGGATCAAACAACTTGAATTATACTATTTTGTTTAAGTTCTTGAAAGGATTGTGTCTTTAGTGACATCATTGAAATACATTGGTTAGAATTCATATTGATGAGATTCTAAGCTTCCATCTTATTTTATTTTCACTTTTGCCTATTAAACTCTGATTTTGTATTAAATTTTTTTGAAGGGGACAAATTATTTAACCCCCATTTTAGACTCTCTTCATATTTATATTTCCAAACAACAAGTTTTAAAAAGACACTCCTAGAATGACCACTATATAGGTCATGATAGTCAAAACACGAAATGTGTTGCAGTACATGAGATATATGACAAACTGAGAGATCATATATATTTAGTCGTTGACATTTTGTTTGTACTTTGATTATTTATATTTTAGTTTGTATTTTGTGAACGATGTATAATTTATATTTTGATTTAATATATGCTATTTTTGATTGAATTACATGAATATATGATTTTATTTAATATATGATTTATATTTTGAATATTTTTATCACTCCATACTCTAAACAGTTCTTTTAACTAGAATGCATCACCATGGCCGTACCCCCTCCTTCTCTCTCTTTCTCGAGCCCCAACATTCTTTACTCACCTGCTTCTTCTCTCTCCTTTGTCTGCAAATGTATGTTCTAGTTATGGCATTTCATTTCATTTTTAGTACCCACATTTTCTGCTAATCCTAATAGTACAATGTTTAAGTATTAATATATTTTCACTAAACCACTACTAATTACCACATTTATTTTTAATCATTCATTTTTTTAGTACTAACTAACCACCATGTTATTTTCTTGTTACTTGTTTGTTTGTGACATGTTTTTGCTTGCTGATGTTTTTCTGTAAAAGCTCCTTAATTTCTGTCTGGTTTTATCTCAATCTTGCTTGAAAAAAAACATTTTTATTGTTCATAATAAAGCTTGTTTTTTTAGCAACCCATTTGAAATTGAAACTTGAAAGTTCCCACTTTTTTTGTCAGAGAATCCATCAAGTAAGAATCTTTCTTTCTTGTTTCATTCATCTTCTAAAGTAAAAGCCAAAAGGGTTGTGTGTTTTGTGAGAGATGGGGTGTGTTGCTTCAAGACTAGAGGAAGAAGAAGAAGTGGTAGGTATTTGTAGAGAGAGAAAACGTCAGCTGAAGTTAGCTGTAGAGAGAAGATATGCACTTGCTGAGGCTCATTGTAAGTATTTTCACTCTTTGAATGCAGTAGCTGCAGCTATTAAGCTTTTTGTTGCAAGACATTCTTCACCTTCTTCACCTTTCCTTATAACTTTCCCTCCTAAGGAGGGTTTTGATCCTTCTCCTTCACATTCATCAAGTGAAAATGTTATAAATAACCCTATGTTCCTTCAGCAAACACCATCTGAAACCAAGCATGAAACTGTTGCTTGTGACTCATGCATTGCTTCAAGTTCAACTACCTCAGAGTGTTCTGATGAAGAGGGAGAGGGAGAGGAAGAGGGAGAAGGTGGTGGAGAGGAGGTAAATGAACAGCCATGTGAGTATTATTACATGCAAATGCCTATGCATATGTCTATGCCTGTGCCACCTTCAATGCCATCTCCGCATAGAGATTTTGGTTGGGATTTCTTTTACCCTTTTGACAGTATGAGGCCAGAGGTTATGAATGGCTATCATCGGAACTCGGACGATGATTTGAGAGCGGTGAGGGAAGAAGAAGGGATTCCGGAGTTAGAGGAAGAAGTGGAAAGGCAAGAAGAGGTTGAGCATAAGGTGGTAGTGAGTGTTGAGGAGAAGAGTAATGAAGGTGGAGGGAAAGTTATGAGTGGCATTGAGACGGCGAAAACGAAGACGGCGGTGCATGTGGCTAGTGAAAATATTGTTGAACAAAAGGGGCTTGCAGTTCTTGATACACCCGCTGAAGGGAGAGAGTTGCTTGAAGCTTTGAAAGATATTGAGGATTATTTCATTAGGGCTTATGAGTCTGGTAAGGGTGTGACAAAGATGCTTGAGGCTAATAGGATTCCCCTTCATTCTAGTTTGGATGAAATCAAAGGTGAGTCCTATCATCAATGCCTATTAATCTCAAAAACTTTATGAGATTGTTCTGAAATACAATGAATCAGTTGTTGTTAAGTTTCTTGAATTGTTTCATCTAAACCATACAAATGAGTTCTAATCTATTAGATGTGTTATATGGCCATGCACTATAATAGACAAACATATAAGGGCCCCTAGTGTTGGCCTGATGGTGATGGCTTGGGACCTCAGAGTGTGCTCCTCTCGAGATCTCAGGTTCGAATCCAGCTCGATGATAACAATTTTTATGTTGGACTAGTCCATACAGAGCTTTGATTATGCTTTAAAATGGCCTCCCACTAGTGGATGGTAGGATTGGGCCCCTTAGATTAGTCTGTCTCATAGCCAACTACCAAGTTTTCAAAAAGCAAAAAGACAAACATATGGGAATTGCTACTCAATGTCTCATATTGTGATGTGATTTATATATTATATGCGTCTGTTTTTGAGAATTTGAACCGTTTGATAACAATGCAGAAAGTTCGACGAAACTTATTAATGCGATAACTTGGAAGTCCATGTCTTCTAGGCAATCATCATGCAAGAGTTTGGTGGTTCAAAATATGAAAGATTCTTCAAGTTGGGTGGAATATAAGAATGATCTATTTGATGATTATGGAGGAATGGATTCAGGAAGTCATTTATTAACCTTAGGAAGGTTATATGCATGGGAAAAGAAACTGTTTGAAGAGGTTAAGGTAAGGTTAATTTAATCATTCCTTTTGTTTGAATCCATATTTTCTATTTTATGATGAAATTGCGCGAGCGCGTATTAATACAATTAGGTTATTTTAACTTGAGAATTTTTGAGCATTTTCTTTCCTTTTTTTTCCTTGGCGCATCTTGCTGATTCCTTGCTTTAGGCCGGAGACAGCACGCGGAAAAATTATGAGAAGAAATGTGCGCAATTGAGAAATAAGAATGTCAGAGGAGATGATGAATTAAGCATGGACAAGACTAGATCTGATTTGAAAGATCTATATGCTGGAATCTTGGTTGCAATTCGACGCGCAGAGTCGATCTCGAAGAGAATTCAGAAAATGAGAGATGAGGAATTACAGCCTCAAGTTGTTGAACTATTGAAAGGGTGAGATAGTATAGCACTTGATACTAAATATACTAATAGTTAGTTTCGTCGATTTGTAATTTTCGTTTTCCAAATGCAGCCTGACACAATCGTGGAAAATCATGTTGGAGTCCCATGAAACACAGAAGAAGATTCTTTCTGAAGTCAAGTACTTCACATGTCCAGCGTACGGTAAATTTTGCAACCAATCTCGCGGATTGGCAACTCTCCAGCTCGAAGCCGAGCTTCACCATTGGCGCATGTGTTTTAGAGAGTATACTGCAGCTCAAAAAGCTTACGTAGAAGCACTGCATGGATGGTTAAGTAAGTTCATAGTTCCTGAAGTTGAATTTTGCTCGAGAAGCAGAAATGTTGACATGCCAATGCCATTTCAAGTCAACGGTCCACCATTGCTCGTGATATGCAACGAGTGGTTAACTTCCCTACGAAAATTACCTGATAAGACGGTAGTATTTGCGTTGAAAAGCGTTGTGAAAGATGTGAAAGCCCTTTGGATTCAACAATGTAAAGAGCAACATCAGAAGAGGAGAGTAGATAGCTTAACAAAAGATTTAGATCGAAGATATTTAGGTTCGTATAAACTGAAGACTAAGATGCTTGAGTTGCAAGTAACAGAACATAGATCAGAAGAGGAAACGGTTTGTGAAGAGGAATGCATGATAGAGAAAAGTGATTACTTGGAGACACTAAGTAGAAAACTCGAGGCAGAGAAGGAGAAGCATTACAATTGCATGCAAGAAACTCAGAGGATGACATTGAATGGAATGCAATTTGGATTTTCTCGAGTTCTAGAATCTTTGACAGAGTTCTCTAAAGCATCACAGAAAATGTACAATGATCTTGTGACTTTCAGTGAAAATAGTGAGAAAGCCGAGAATGTTTCGTATATAGAAGATGGTTGCAATGTGGAAAACTGCAGCAACCAAAATGGACAATAGAATCAATTGTACTAGTATTAGTTAGTGTGAAATTTGTTCATTAGGGGTGGTTAATGTAATTATGTTGTTGTTATCTTTGGTGTTTATGTCGAAGCTGCTCGCTGAGACGTCGATTTTTAAGGTATTTGTTTAGATGATCAAGTGCAGACATCAAATTTTAATGTATTTTGCACAATTAGTGTTGGCTATTGGCCATTGTTGTTGTATTGTTAAGAATGTCCACTTGGTTGCAGTTTCTTTTAATGTTTCTGATCCTATCTAGTCTTTTTAAAAAATTCAACATCACTGTTTTTAAAATGATATACAAATGTTTCATTACTTTGATGGAGATTTTCTAATCAAGATATTTTAGTACATGGACAAAATTGTCACTTTTGTAAATTTGATAGACTAAATTAATAGATTTCAAGTTTCTAAAAATGGTGAGCAACTTCTTTTGAGATTCTTTAGATTTAAATACTACTTTCAACCTTTGTCAAAAGAAAGAAACTTTCAACCAAACACAAACTGTGTCGCATGCTGAAAAGGCTGAAGGTGCAGCAGTCTTTACTTTTTACATCAGATACGTACAAGTGCATAATGCAAGTGCTAATGACCCATCAATAAGAAAAGACAAATGCATAATCAAAAAAGCTTTAGGACAAAACACCAAAATGTAGCAGGCTTAAAATATTTTAGGTCTATCATAAAAAATTGGATTCTCTCTGTCAAACATCTGTCGCATATACTCATTCGGTATTTGTATGCGTTCCTTCCGTCAAGATCTGACGGTTCAAATTTAATATAAATTTTAGTGTTTTTTGGCCCTGAAGTTAAATTATGCATCTTCACAATATAATTGCATGCTTCTTTGTAATTTGCTAGATAAACAATTACATTTCATTCAATGTTTTGTACAATATGCAATCATTATACATTCTAAAAATGCTTGATGTATGACCATGCTGCATGTAAATGAAAAATTACAAGTTTCAGCTTTTGATACAAGATTGCCATGTTTTCCTGTCTACCTTAAGTACAGAGAAACCAAGAATGGAAACATAACTTTGATTTCACTAACAGCAGCAGGGACGCGTATGCCCGAAAATGGGACGGTTTCTACCGCAACCGGTTATGTACAGCTGACACAGGGTCAACTATATGGTTATAACAGTAGCCTTCCCTGTAAACCCTTTTGACATGACATTGCAAATGAATAATTACAAATTTCACATTTTAATATAAAGATCAGTATGTTTTTATTCGTCTACCTTAGGTACAGAGAAACCAAGAATTGGGATAAAATTATGACTTCGCTAACAACAGCAGCCGGGGAGTGTATGCCTAGAAATGGGACAATATCGACCTGCAACCAGTTCTCTACAACTGACCCTACTACGGCGCCAGCTACGAGCCCTCCTATGGTTATAACAGTAGCCTTCCCTGCAAAAATGTAGAAGAGCTGATGTGAATATCACCACTCATGAAACAAAAATTTCAATGAATTGTGAGGAACTGATATCATGCACACAAAATCAATACACACGACGAAGCTCCTTACCTAACTTAACATTCTTTTTGGTCATGAAGTACAGGGAAGCTCCAAAGCTACCAGCCAAGATAAGTCCCGGGACATCGGCCCCGGCATAACCTGCAGGGGGACTAGAAGAACCACTAAGATAGGTTAAACCCATCAGCGCGCCATATACTCCAGCTTGTAAACCAAAATCACTGGTGGAAGGTGAGTCAATTGAGACGGGTGGTTTCTTCATGGTGGATTGCATCCATTGAGGCATTGATCCTACAACTTGAGACTGAACAGGCTTAACATCAGCATAGCGAACACTGCTGTTCACTACTTTTCCAGCTCGCCGCTGAGTTAGGCTCTGCATAAGCAACATGTCATATGCAGCCTCGACCTAATAAAACACACCAATTCCATCAATAAGCATAGTTGATTTGAGTGATTTTGTCTTCAGAATTATTCTACTTGAAGATAAGATTTGTAGTTTTTGAGTTTAAATTACTGAAATTAGTGTGTTTGGTTATGCGGCGAAGAAAATAAATGTGTAAAATGAATAATTAACAAACATGCATTGAAATTGAGGGAAAAGTGCGACCTGTGAAATTGCTTCTTGGTCATCTTTACAAGACGCAACGATGGAGTTTTTGGCGCGGAGTATATCATCAAACGAAGCACCTTCCGATACACCTAACAGCTTCAGCGCGTTTTCCACCGACATCTCGAACGGCGCGGAGTCATCAGCTCGGGAGCCGGCGTGAACCGGTCCAACGCTCCTGGTTGACGCGTGTCTCCACCTTCTGTGGAGCGGCGCGGTGCGCCACGGTTTGGTTGAGATCGGGCTGAGGAGTCTATGAACCGGTGGAGGTCGGGAGAAAGGTGAACCGGAGGAGACGCGGTCGGACCGGACGGGGATAGGGGATGGTGTGGCAGACATTTGTGAGTTGAAGAAATGTGAGGCTTGGAGTGAGTGTTTGTAACAGAAAAGAAGAAGAAAAAAAAGGAAATATCGAGATAGTAACTAACCCGAAAAGCTACGAGCTACGGGTACAGTTGGTTTATTCACAACCGTTGATGCAAAAAGTAAAAAACATTTTCTAAGATCTACTATTTATTTACGATAGAAAGAGTCGTACATAAATTGATTACTGTTTCTTCTACGCCAGTATGACTGTTACACGACGATTTTGAAATAAAGTCACTTATTTTTTTTATGATTATCTTTGAAAACAAAAATAATGATTAATAATTAATTAATTAATTGATTTCAATTATAAAATGAGTCTTATTTACTAAAATAACCCTGTTATTACCTATTTTTTTATTATAAGTTATTTTGAGAAAATATTTTATATTATAATATAAGTCGTTTTATAATATTAATAAATAATATTTTTTTATTATACTTTTAAATATTTTTATTATTTTATTTTATTTTTTGTAAATTTGTTTTTCTAATAGTACTTGATGAAATAAATATGTGTTCATAACTCACCCTTTTAATAAATCAGTTTTTTATTATACTCTTAAATAGTACTTGATAAAATAAATCTGTGCCCATAACTCGCGTTGATTTCTCGACACTCGTATCGTATTTGAAGTAGCTCTTGAAGGACCATGAATCCGTTGGAGTAAAGCCATGATGCGTTAAGAGGATATGCTGACTTGATGAAGAATCAGTTGGACCAATTTGTGGAGGTTATGATAACTTTGGCACGAGGAGAGAACAACATTCAACGAACTCCAGTTGCTGAGAATGTCATTCCGGTTGAGAATCCTACCGTTCAAAAGCGTCACACTGTCTGAGATGGGTTTGGTCTTGACGAGCAACTACGAAGAAGGCTAGCCGAGCAGTAAATCAAGAAAGAAAAGCTCAAATTCCTCACTGCTGGAAATCTTTAGCCTATATCATTACTTTACACTTGTAGTTTCTTTTCTGTTAAGTGTTATTTACTTTTAAACATTGTTGTTTTGAATGGTAATATTAATGAATTTATCGTGCATTTTCTGAATCAATCACGTCGTATTCACTCATTTTTCTTCACTTATATCATAAAATAAAAATATATAGATCCATACTTCTCCACTTCACTTTCTTCATCAAACTACTATTTTAGTAAAGATTGGAGGGAGGATGATAAGAACAAAATACCCATAATTGTTGTGGTATGCTTTTGGATAATACCTTGCCGATGATGTACACGTATTGTTTCAAATCCCCAAACACTGGAGAGATAAGGAGTTAGTCTCTAGTTAACCACTTTGAGCCTAGAAGTAGGATTTTCTTTCGGATCTACAAACCCTTACGCTTAACCTGGGCAAGATAGTGTTCATTTAATCTAACTACGCATTCGAATTACAAGATGAAGCATTTCATCTAGGGATCAACCAAACGTTATTCTTCACACACATCTGAAGTGTCGCAGGAGCCATGCAAAGCCCAAAAGATATGTCAGTTGTTTTTCAATAACCAATGACTTAGCAGTCACAATCATTCAACAAAATAAAAAAGGAAAGAAAGAAGAAAAACATGCTAAGTCGAACACCCAAAGAGGCGACTTAGGCAAAAATTTAGGCAATCCTGGTGGACTAGAAGCTTCAAAAAGCATTCCATACAAAAGTTAGGGATCCAAATAAATCAAAAGAGGCCATGTAAATCCTCAGCAAAAATATGATAAGATTCAGTTACCACCATATCCAAAATCAAAATGGTTACTAACATAAAAAAAACAAAATAAGGTGACTGTCATTTCAAGAGAATCATCACCTTTACTTTTACACTATCGACTCTCTTAGAAGACAAAGTGTGTGATGAAATAACTGGACGTAGGAATGGAGTTCATCATGAAGAAGGGGTGGGTACAAATCAAATTTTGAGCCTTATATCCTTTGTTTCAAGAACCGTGAATCCGACCACGTTACAACCCTCAAAAGACCTAATTGAGGCAAGATTTATTCTGAAAGCATACTATAACAAGGTTGCGTAAACTGAATCCTAGAAATTTGCTAAATCTTTTGTTTTGGTATCATATTCTTTCTTTATCTTTCACACACAAGTTAAATCAACACGGCGTTTGGACTAATGGTCCACCCATCACGCACTTTCACATCATTCCAATAAATGATTATTTTTCAAAACTTGCATGAATGTCGCATTAAAATTATCCTTTGTGAATAAATAATTTTAACTGCAAATCATTACTTGACATCAAGGAAATCCCAACAAGGGGCAATCAAAGAGGAATTTAAACTTTCGCCAGTGCTGAGACGAATTAAGACTACCTCAACAGCTGAATCTGGGCCAAGTTCCTCAAAAGCTCAACCAGGGACAAATCATCTCAGGAGCTCATCAAAGCTCAACTTAAAAAGATTAGACCATCTCATGAATCTATCAATCATGGAAAAGTCATCTCAAAGGATCAATAAGGGGAAAACTCCTACCATATTCAGATATTGGGGGAAATCATGACATGATAACTCTCAAAGCTCCCCAGCAGAATTCTTTCAAGAACCCAACAGACTGGGGAAAAGCAAGTTGCAAGGGGCAGGTCCTCTCAGTACTTTCAAGTTGAACAATTAGACATTGCCAAACACTAGCAACTATTCATGGCATAGCAAAAGTGTGATCTACTACGTTCATTTTCAAGCCATCCTGATCCTCATGCATAAGAGTTATGGTTCTCTTAGGAATGAATACAACTTGTAAACAAGTGATCAAACTTGGAAAGCCAGAGCATTCGGTTCCATTCTCCGACCGTAGCATCGTTAGAGATCGAGTGTCAAGGAGTCAGCCCCAACCTATCCAATCACCTATCTGCATTTAAACATGCATCATAAATCATATGCATCATAAGTATCATTGCATACATGACCAAAATTCATATACATCCCCAACATTTGCATCCCTATTTCCATCCAATGTGGAGTACCCTTTCTTCAAACATGCATACATGCATAAGTCAAGATTCAGGACCAATCATGAGATTCCAGGCCGATCCTTAGCTAAGCCAATGGGTATTCCTCGTGGAGTTATTCTCTTCAACCTTTTGTTGATGAAGTTGTTCTCTTCAGACTGGATCGTTAGTTGGTATTTCTCCAAGCAGAGTTCTTACCCAGTGTTTTTCACTGGGTGTTCCCCATTGAGTGGGTTCCTACAATTTTTTGTTGGTGAAGTTGTTATTCTCAAATCATTCATGTGGTATCTCTCTGAATAATCCCTACCTTACTTATTGGGAGTTCCCTAGTGAGTTGATTTCTTACAACCTTTTGATGATAAGGATGGTTTTTATTAGATATGTAAATATAGAAAGATTATTATTAGTATTGATTGCGAATGATTCTGATAACCATGTAAGAGAGTTTAGGTTGTGTCTTTTCATTGATATGTTAGTCATTTATATACACAATACAATTATGTGGTTATAATTCTAATAATCATTTGCAATCAATACTAGTAATAATCTTTCTATATTTACATATCTAATAGTTTTCCTTTATGAATTCTCTTTCTTTAACCTTTTATTGACCTCCCCAAGACAGTCTTACTACCATCCTTGTGGTGATAACAAGATTTGTGGTTTTGATTTCACCTTAATCATTTTGGTGATAGTAATCATTAAAGTATGTGTTTGTTATCATCCTTTTGGTGATACCAAACTTTGTCGACCTTACTTTCATCCTTTTGGTGTTGGTGATCTTTAAATACGATTTAGTTAATTATTATCCTTTTGGTGATAGAAAGATTTATGTATTGATGTTACTGTTATCCTTTTGGTAATAACAAGTTTCGGTGTGATAACTATCATCCCTTTGGTGGTAGCGATCTTTATCATTTTTAATTATTCATCATCCTTTTGGTGATGGTCGTTATCCTTTTGGTAATAGAAATCCTTGAGGCGTGGGGCTCATTATCATCCTTTTGGTGATGTTGACCTTAGTCATGATGCCTAATCATCATCCTTTTGATGATGACAGTCATTAAAGTTTAACAACCATCATCCTTTTGGTGTTGGAAATTTTTGAGATCATTGTGAGCTTACTATCATCCTTTTGGTGATAGCCAACTTTATTAATTTTACTGATATTCTTTTGGTATCAGCGGTCTTTACAATTTTGAATTTACCGTCATCCTTTTGGTGTCATTAACTTTTGTCATTGTGAGTTTATTTAGTGTCCACTTGAGGGTCGACATTGATCTGATTTCTTTTTAAAACTCATCACACTTTCCTTTTTAGACAAAATTCAGGGTCTTTTCGTATTTAATTATCTTCCAACATGAATGTATGAAGACCGTTATCATTCATACCTTGTGGTTCAAGTTAATTAAATAGGAGCATCTCTCATACCCCAATTTTGCTCGGACGTTTTAAAATTTGCATGCATCTGACTTTATTTTTACTCTGTATGCATTTCATCCCGCGTAGTGCTTAAAATATCGAGCGAAATAATTTCTCGGATTTATAGACAAACTGGTCAAACTAAATCTCAATTGCGCGTAAGATCAGCGGACGTGAAAATTCAAAATCGAGCGTGCAGACGTCAATTATATTAATCTACGGTTCACGTAGTTTAATCTGACGTGCTCATTTTATTTTTTTGACTATTTTTCGATCGCATTTTGATCAGTTTGAGCATTTTAACGAGTCAAATTTTATTTTAAAATTTGAACCAACGTTGTATTTTTTCGAGTCGTTTATTTTGTGCTGATCATTTTGATACACTCGATTTAGTTTTTCGAACACTTGAACGTCCGACTTTTATTTATTTAGAATCCATTTCTTTTTGCATTTTTGCCTAAGTATTTAGAATAAATAAATAAAATTATTACTCTTTTTACTTTAATCATTTTTATTGTTTAATTTTTATTTAGTATTATTTAATTTAGGCCTCAAAATTATCCATCAAAGACTTTTTGAATTTTAGAAAATTATTAAAAATTGACATGTATATATATGTCGAGAGGGAAAAGAAAGAGAGAAAACATGTCAGCTGTATTCTTTTTCAATTGAGAGACGGAGCGGTAGCTGATACTTTGCTGTTTCAATTCCTTTTTTAATATTATAGGTTGTTTTCATGCTTACTTTAAAAAGTGTGTCTCATATTTTCATGTTTACAGAACAAAACCAAAAAGTATATACAGGTATCATGTTTTCATGTTTTTTTCTAATAGTACAGTTCATGTTTTCATATAGCAACGATGCAATTTATTTAATTTTTTTTTCTCTCTTTTTTCCTAGCTTAGTATTACTATTGTAATATATACATATTATATAACACGCACAATTATATATATATATATATATATATATATATATATATATATATATATATATATATATATATATATATATATATATATATATATATATATATATATATTACGACAATGCTTTTTATTTATGTTAGAATTATGTTGTTTGGATCGAATCATGTCAGTGCGTTGTTTGCACATAAGAGTGCATGATGCAGGACGTTTGTGTTGGTTCGATTTGGTTGCGATGATCACAATTTTGCGTCAGCAACATTATTATTTTTTAACACGTTTTAAAATTCCTTTTGCTTTACGTTTTTTTTGATAAATTTGTATCTGCACCATTTTTGGTCTCTCTTGCAATGATCACGTTAAATGTAACAAGTTAATGGTGATTTTTATCAATTTACGTGCGATGTGCTATATTTATTTATCCTTGTATTTTGATTTTAGCGTAGTGACAATCCATTTTTTGCGCTTAGCGATTCGCGTTTTGATTTGCAATTTGTGATTTTTTATTACCTTATTTCTTGATTTGATTTGCGATGACCGCTTACGCAATAGCAATTTGTCTTTTTCAATTTGTGCTAATTTTTGACGATCCAACATCGTTATGATTATATCCAATTAAATTTCTTTTGGTAGCTTTGCACCCATCGTGTTACTATTCGTATCCATCATAATAAACCATTTTTAAAAATATCAAATAATTCTCGATTCAATGTCAAGCCCATTTTAAACACCCTGTAAGTCGGTTGCCTTTTGCAATCGCCATCAACCAAATACAAACCCTTGTCCAACGTCAAATGGTTTCTTCCCTCATGAGTCGGTTGCCTTTTGCAATCGCCATCATGCAAATTCAAACCTCAATAGTACATAGAGTATTTTTCTTAAACCAAAATCGAAACGCTTTTTATTAAAATAAAAGTAGGGGTGTTGAGTCTTCAAAAGTTCTACTCAGTTGTTTGGATGCGAGATATCTTTATCATGTTCAAACAACTATTCCTTAAAACACTTTACATCCAATCAAATTTAAATTATTTTCATAATCACTTGAACGAAACAGTAGGGGAATGAAGTCTTCCATTTTTCTTCTCGAATGCTTAGAATATGATGAGTCTTCGTCGTTGCTCAACGCACTCGTCGTCCTTAAAACACCTAATCATACTTTAACACTTTTTTATTAAATTTAAAGATGAAAACGAAGGGGTGTTGAGTCTTCCATTACTCTCTTTTAATTATTTCGGTACGAGATGTCTTTCTCGCATTTGAGCAATTGACATATATAAAACACACCAACAAACCGTAGTACAAACTACGATTGTTCTGACTTTCCCATTGCACGACGAAATACGTAGGCACAAGAACCCTAATCCTTGGTGAACATCCTAATAATAAAATCAACCACTCTCCCTTAAATCCTAGTTAAAACCTTTAACAAATTTTTATTATTCAATGA
Source organism: Lathyrus sativus (assembly GCA_963859935.3). Classification (NCBI taxonomy): domain Eukaryota; kingdom Viridiplantae; phylum Streptophyta; class Magnoliopsida; order Fabales; family Fabaceae; genus Lathyrus; species Lathyrus sativus. The sequence goes on from OZ012740.1 coordinate 669,281,824, forward strand.
AGACAAATAACATAAGTTTAACACTCAAAATCACTAATTAGACTAAGTGGTTCCCGTTGAGTACAACAGATGTGAGGGGGTGCTAATACCTTCCCCTCACATAACCGACTCCTGAACCCAGATATGATGCGATGACCATTTTCCTTTCCTTAAAATGTTTTCTCGATATTTTCCTTTTCATTTATTGGAATAAATCAAAGTTAGGTGGTGACTATGTTCGGACAATTTTTTCCGCGTCTATCGCCAGGATCGCATTTTTCAAGGTACGACTTCCTGGTGTCGATGAGGGTTGCAGGGAATTGTCCAGAGAAGCGTTGCACATGCTCAAGGTACTGAGCTCGCGGGGTGATGCGTGTAGTTAGACGGAGGCATCATTAGTTGCACACGACAGCGAGGTCGATGACGGGTTTGATCTGCTCACATAGAGGCCTGCTCGCCATATGTAGTCATGGCTTTCATGCTCCCGGCAGCGTAAGGGTCGGACATTGTGCTCGACAAATTGGGTGGTGTGACGTAAGTGAAAGGGGTGGACATGTCATCCCCTCGAGCAGTGTACCGGGTTTTGAAAGGACACACATGACATCTCTTTGAGCCACGTGTCAGGAGAAATAAATGTCTATGACGACTACGAGTAGGGGTGCTTGAGTGCCTACGAGACGACTCTCTTCCCATGCTAGGGGTTATAAATAGATGGGAGGATCAATTCATTTGCACGTTCCCCCTTTTCTAGCTTAAGAATTTCAGCCTCGTGATTTTCTGCTCTCCTAATGCTCGTATGCCGCCACCATCGTCGTTAGCTCTTTGCTCCGCCGTCCCACTCCAGGTTCTTTGCATAAGTAAGTATTTTGTCCTTCTCCGGGATTTATGTTTTTTTGGTGTGTTATGCATTTTTCGGTGGATTTCTTGAGTCTCCGATGAATTTTTTGGGATGTTCATGGAGTTTTCAGAGAATTCTGGGAAGGCTCATGAAGTTCCCGACGACCTCATGACGTTTTTGACGGAATCATGAATTTTTTATGAAGATTCAGGGGACTTAATGAAGATTCTGGGAAAATGCATGAAGCTCGCGATGAAGGTCTCGAGGACCTCATGAGGCTTTAGCGTCCTCGCTGGGTTCAACATCAGGGAAACTTTCTCCCCGCGGATGCGTGAGTACCATGAGGAGGTCTTTAGTCGAGGAGACATTCCATATTTGACTCTGGTGTGAACTTAAGCGCTGAGGAACCTTTCTCCCGTAGAGGGAGGTTTCACTTTCTGCATTGAGGAGAGTCCCCTCACGAGCACGCGTTTGTCGGTAAGGGCTTCAGTCGAGGACGTCTGTCGAGCGTTTCCTTGCACTCTCTCTTCGCCCTTTCACTTGATTTGTGGTGGAAGAGTGAACTTGATCTTAGATGTCAGATTCACCGTTTTCCTTTGCTTTCAGGTAAAATGGCTGCAAAGCCTAAGGATGTCATCATGGTTGACGAAAAAGCTGAGCTTGATCCAGTTGATGAGGAAGTCAGGTTCGTGGAAGCCAACACACTGTTCGATTGGGTCGGGCAGAAGCCTCGTAGTATCACTTCACGTTTCGCCCTCGACGACTCAGATGCCTTTACAATTGTCAAGGATCTCACCGAAGGGGCCTCGATGAATTGGATGGTCTACAAACCTAGAGAGATGCACCATATATGTTCGTCGTTTAAAGGGATGTGATTTCCTATGTACGAGTTCGCGTTTCGGGAAGCATGGATTCGTCTACCCTTTAGCGACTTCCAAAAGGGGGTGTTCTAGTGGCTGGTTTTGGCGCCCTCGTAGATTCACCCTAACGCAATCACGTTCATGCGGGTGTTTGAGCTCGTGCGTCAATATCTTTGCGTTGGCGTTATGCCCCTATTCTTTCGCACGTTTCAACTTCAACAACAATCCTTACATGGACGACAAATTTGGGTATCTCTGAAGCAGCCGAAGAAGTTGTTCAGAGTGTACCTGGATTTTGTCTGTGCTTTTAAGGACAAATACTTCGTCATAAAACCTGTATCATATTCGACCGTTGATTCTATGTTTGACCGTGTGACCAAGAACGAGAACATGAAACAAGTGGAGGCTTTGGAAGCAAAGTTTCCCCTTGAGTGATAGAGGTTACACTTTAACAAGGGGATGAACAACTATATCATCAAGCCCGAAGACCTGGATACTGAGGATCGGCTCGCTTATGAGAAGCTAGTCGCATTCGCCGATAGTTTTACTCCTGCCAAGTGTGTCAACAAGGATATGAGTTTTATTCATGATGAGCATGAAGAGGTTTTCCTCGAGTCTCGGTTGATTAACACCAAAGCCCTCCTTGAGTGTAGATCCGACGGGGAAACATTGAGGCTCTTAGGTAGTGGGTGTTTCTAGATTGTTTGTGTGTCCACTTTATTTCTCTTGTCGTGCTAACCTGTTCTTTTCTTTGTTGCAGGCCAAATATCAAGCCTTCAGGAATATGTGATGAAGCTCGCAGCGACCAAGGGTGCAAAGAAGGCTACCAAAGGCCGAGTCGCCTTGGTCCAACATATGTTAAAGCCCGATCAGCATCCTGCAGGCTTGTCCTCATCTCTGCAGTGCAAACAGTCTCCCCCTTCACAAGAGTATCCGCCCAAGAGGCAGCATACCGATGGTTCTGAGCCCGTGATCCTTCTGGAGGGCGTTGTTGGTGAAAGGTTCGTGTTGCCCCTATGCCATCTGCATTGGGGGTTTTCGGCGGGGACAACTCTCTGGCCGTACTTGCGGCAAAGTCCAAGGAGATCATGGGTGTTGACAAAGTGACCTGAAGAAAGACTCTGTGCAAGGATATGGTCGTCATGATGATGGTTTTCGAGACAGTCTTGGTCCTCAACGATGAGACCAACCCCACCTCCGAGCTGAAGACGTTGCGGAATAAGAACACGTTCATTTGGACAGAGAATGACCTTCTCGACTACCAATCGAAGTACGAGGTCTAGGTCGGTCTTCTCCAAGACATGGCCAATATGCGGAAAATAATGGAGAAGGTCGAGGGAGAGAGGAACAAACTCTAAGCCAGGGTTGCTGAATTGAAGGTTGCTGCCAACACCGTCGAGGATGAAACCGACGAGGAGAAAGCCCTCGCGACTCGTGGTAAACTATTCGCTCGGATTCGGGAGCTCGAGCAAACTTGCTTGGGGGATCTTGAGGTAGGGTTCAACAACACTTTGGATCAACTTCAAATTGTTAATCCTGAGGTTCATCTCATCACCGAGGGGATAAGCTCTTTGTAAAGGCATGGCTTCTCAAAAAGTTTTGATGACGAAACACTCCACAACATACAAGGATGGATAAAAGAATCTCAAAGAAATCAAGCTTGAAGAACTTCAATGTCAAATAAATATGTCAATAATTATTAAAGAATGAAGACAAAGTTCTACATAAGTGAAGGTATAACATTTAGCTTCTATATAGCTTGTACAAGTGTTCAACTTCATCTCTCATTCTTGCATATTATTTTAAAATTGTTTTAAAACTCTTACAATGCATTTTGCCTCTATTTCAAAGTGTTTTTTTTAGCAAAACCTGTTCTGAGTAACCGATTACCTATTTCTGATAATCGGTTACCCTATGTAAACTTTCAAATTTTTTCAAACGTTAAGGCTGGTAACCTATTACCCACATATGGTAACCAGTTACTAGTGGTGCAGTGAGCTAGAAAATTGCATCTGTTGGCAGAATTGTGTTTTCTCTTTTCTTCTTGAACCATGGCAACTCTTTTTCATTTTTGCTCTTTTGAAAAGGTGTTTATAGGCATTTATATACCTCATAATCTCATACTTTGAGATTGACCTTCTTGCAATAATTCAAATTTTATTTCATCTCTCAATTTCCAAAACTTCACAAGTTTCAAAATTTCTCAAATTTCAAGAGTGAAACTACTGCACCTCAAATTTTATAATTTCATTATATTTCCATTCCTCTATTATTGAAGACTTGTATTTGATATATAATAGTTGATATCTCAAGAAGAATATCAGTCAGAAGATTGATAATTGAATACTGTTGCAAACTACTCAAAATCAAAATTATTTTTTCTTTGATTACATCTTATTTTTCCAGGATTATTGGAAATAAGTTTGAAAGGTTGTAACCTTGTTGTCCAGGATTGTTGGAAGAAAGAGGTCCATTTTGAGAGGATTTTTTTCATTGGACTTAGTGATAAAAATCCAAGAGGATTGTTCTTGGTGTTTTGATTGGTTAGAGTCTCTATAAGAAAGACTAGGTAAAAGTCTTGTCTTAGGATCTAACAATATTGAAAAATCTCTTTCGTGTTGAAAGGGGACTGGAGTACTCTCGGGCTGTGAGGGGAAACAGGATACATCGCCGTGTCTCTCTACTTTTCGCTTTTACTGCATTCAACACTTAGTAACTTTTAGGAAAGTTATAGGTACCCTGTTCCTAAAAGATCTAGATGGCTTCCACTGGCGTGAACCCGATTTTTAAAGACGACGGTAGCAGTAATAAACCTCCTCTGTTCTCTGGTGAATATTTCGACTTTTGGAAAATTCGCATGAAAGCACATCTAGAGGCACAAGGAGAAGGCATATGGGAAACTGTTGAAACTGACCCTCATACTAATTAGTGTTGTAAACGGCGTTGGTACTCCAAAAATTCAAAGTGCATGGGATGATGATGATAAAAAGAGAGTTTTAAATGAGAAGAAAGCTATAAATGTTTTACAGAGCGCTTTAAGTATGGATGAATTCTTCCGAATCTCACAATGCAAATCGACTAAGGAAATCTGGGAAAATTTGGTGGAGACTCATGAAGGAATCACCGAGGTTAAAAGATCAAGGCTGAACACACTAAGTCAAGAGTATGAAATGTTTAGTATGCTGCCAGGTGAATCCATTGTTGCTCTCCAGAAAAGATTTGTTCACTTGACCAATCATTTGATTGTATTAGGTAAGACATTCTCCAATGGAACTAAATCTGAAAGTATTAATATCTTTAACAAGAGATTGGCAATCCAAAGTTATGGCAATATCGGAGAAGAAAAGCCTCTCAACAATGACTTCCGCATCACTTTTTGGAAAACTTCAAGAACACGAGTTGGAACTTGGACGCCTTGATAAGCATGAACATCAAGAGAAAAATTCTAAAGGAATCGCATTAAAGGTAGACTCGAAAGAAGGACCAGACGATGATGCATCAGAGGAAGATGAAAATTTTATGCTTCTAGTCAAGAGACTTGGAAAATTCTTTAGAAAAATGACAAACCCTTCGGCTATGCAAAAAGGAAGAAACACTTCAAGAAAAGGGAGACTTCCACATCAAATCAAGATGTCACTTGCTATGAATGTGAAAAGCAAGGTCACATTAAACCAAATTTTCCAAAACTTTCGAAGAAAAATGGATTCAAAGGCAAGAAAGATACAGAGAATAAGAAGGCTTATGTTGCATGGGAAGACAACAACATAAGTTCATCATCCGAATCAGATAGCGATGAAAGTGCAAACTTGGCATTGATGGCTTCTCATCACTCCAACGATGAAAATGATGAGGTTAGTACTTCTTTTTCACTTTATGATAATGATGCTCAAGAGGCGATAAATGAACTCTTAAATAAATGCAAAGTTTTGTGTAAAACCATATCTTCACAAAAGAAACAAATATTATTTCTAGAAGAAAAAGTGAATACTATTAAAAAAGGTGAAAAGAATGAAAAGCAAAAGGTTATTAGTGAAGAAAAACAAAATTTTGTATGCAAAAATTGTGAATCACTTTCATTCCAAATTGTTCAACTTAAAAGAGTTTTAGATAGATATGAAAAAGGGAAAATTGGTTTAGAAGGGGTCCTTAGTCAAAAAAGATTTCTAACGATAAAAGTGGACTTGGTTATTCTAAGTTTTCTAAACCAAGTTCTAGAAAAACAATCTTTGTTAAGCCTAGTGACCAAACTTCTAAAGAGAAAGTGAGCAAGCCTAAAGTTGTGCATCATCATCATAAAAAGAAAAAGATTGTGAAAAAGAAATATTTTGTTCCTAGATATAAGAGTAATTTTGTACCTACCTATTTCTATTGTGGTATTATTGGCCATACACCTAATGCATGCTGTGTTAGAAAATTTAGTATAGCAAGCGGGCATTATGTGTGGGTTAAGAAAAGGACTAATTATGAAGGACCCAAAGTAACTTGGGTACCTAACAAGAAATAACTTATTTTTTAGGTTTGCTTGAAGACCACTTCAAATCTTTGGTATCTTGATAGTGGTTATTTGAAGCGTATGACCGGTGACCTCAACAAATTTTCAAATCTAAAGCTTAAGGCCAAGGGTTATGTTACATATGGTGACAATAACAAAGGAAATATTCTTGGCATAGGCAAAGTTGGAGCACCACCTTTCACATCTATTGAAGATGCACTTTATGTCGAAGGACTAAAGCACAACTTACTTAGCATAAGCCAACTATGTGACAAAGGATTCAAAATCAAGTTCACAAAAGATGAATGCTTGATAGAAGACGGAGTTACTAATGAGGTAAAGCTAAAAGGTAAAAGGATCAATAAGATATTCATGATTTCTCTTGACAATTTATCTTTTAAGGTTAAATGTCTCATGGAAAAAAATAATGATTCCTGGTTATGGCATAAGAAATTTGCTCACATACACATGGAACATTTGAAAAAGTTGGTTAAACATGATCTAGTTGTTGGTTTTCCTAAGATTAAATTTATCAATGATAAGTTGTGTGACGCATGTCAAAAGGGGAAACAGACCAAATCAACTTTCAAGTCAAAGAATGTGGTGTCCACTACAAGGCCACTACAATTGTTACATATGGACTTATTTGGTCCATCGAGAACAAAGAGCTTCGGAGGTAATGTTTATGCTTTGGTTATAATTGATGATTTTTCTAAATTTTGTTGGACTTACTTTTTAGTGCAGAAAAGTGATGCCTTTAAAGCATTCAAGAAGTTTTCAAAACAAATACAAAATGAGAAGTCTTTAACCATTTCTTCCTTAAGAAGCAATCATGGTGGAGAATTCCAAAATGCTCCTTTCGAAGAATTTTGTGAAGAATATGGAATCTCTCACAATTTCTCAGCTGCAAGGACTCCTCAACAAAATGGTGTTGTAGAAAGGAAGAACATTTCATTGGTTGAACTTGCAAGGACAATGCTTAGCAATTCGAATCTTCCAAAATATTTTTGGGCGGATGCGGTTAGTACGACATGCTTTGTAAGTAATAGAGTAAATATTAGACCTATTCTTAAGAAGACTCCCTATGAACTTTTCAAAGGGAGAAAACCAAACATTGCTTACTTTCACATCTTTGGATGAAGTGCTTTGTCTTGAACAATGACAAAGACAATCTCGGTAAGTTTGACGTGAAATCTGATGAAGGCATGTTTCTCGACTGCTCTCTCTCTAGTGAGACTTATAGAATTTATAATAAAAGAACTTTAACTATTGAAGAATCAATGCATGTTAAATTTGATGAATCTAACCCCTCCAAGGAGGAAATTGTTTTGTGCGATGATGATGATGATTCTGTAGATATTCTTAAAGAAGGTACTTCTCATTCAAATGGTCAACCTAAGCGTCAATAAGAACCGATTCAACAAAAGTCAGAAGACGAGGATCTACCTAAGGAATGGAGAACACATAGAGATCACCCAATTGATAAAGTAATTAGTGATATTAGTCAAGGTGTTACAACTAGACTCAACCTCAAAGATGCATGCTTGAATATGGCGTTCATATCTCAAATTGAACCTTCCAAAGTTGATGAAGCCTTAAGAGACGACCAATGGATCATTTCCGTGCAAGAAGAATTAAACCAGTTAGAAAGGAATCAAGTGTGGGAACTTGTTCCTAGGCCTAGTGATAAACACATCATAGGTACCAAATGGGTGTTTAAAAACAAACTTGATGAGAATGGGATAATTATTCGAAATAAGGTAAGATTGGTGGCCCAAGGATATAATCAAGAAGAAGGAATGAATTTCGAAGAAACTTTCACTTCGGTTGCAAGGTTAGAAACTATTCATTTATTACTTGCTTATACGTGTTCATTGAATTTTCAATTGTACCAGATGGACGTCAAGAGCGCTTTCCTGAATGGCTACATCAATGAAGAAGTTTATATCAAGCAACCCCCTGGATTTGAAGACTTCAATAATCCTTCACATGTCTTTAAGTTGAGAAAAACTCTTTATGGCTTAAAGCAGGCACCAAGGGCATGGTATGATCGACTCAGCAACTTTTTATGCGAAAAGGGATTTGAAAAAGGAAAAGTAGATAAGACCTTATTCATCAAGAGAATTAAGGACAACACTTTACTAGTTCAAGTCTATGTTGACGACATCATATTTGGATCAACCAACAAAGATCTGTGTGAGGAATTCTCCTTGATGATGCAAGGAGAGTTCATGATCTCTATGATAGGAACGATGAATTACTTCCTTGGATTACAAATAAAGCAGTTAAAGGATGACATCTTCATCAACCAAGCCAAGTATTTCAAAGAGTTGTTGAAGAGATTCAACATGGATAGTTGTAAAGCGATGTCTACTCCAATGGGATTCGGAACTTATGTTGATCAAGACGAATTGGGCATTTCAGTTGATATCACAAAGTATTAAGGTATGATTAGTTATCTATTATATTTGAAGGCAAGCCGTCTTGACATAATGTTCAATGTGTGTTTGTGTGCTCGGTTTCAAGCAAATCTAAAGGAATCACATCTCACTGCTGTAAAGAGGATCATGAAGTATCTTAAAGGAACAACCAATGTTGGACTATGGTATCTAAAAGATAGTATCTGTAACTTAGTAGGTTATTCTGACTTGGATTATGCAGGTTGTAAAATAGATTGCAAAAGCACGAGTGGAACTTGCCACATTTTAGGTAATGCATTGGTTTCTTGGTCCTGTAAGAAGCAAGCATGTGTTGCTCTTAGCACTGCTGAAGCATAATACATTGCGGTAGGAAGTTATTGTGCACAGATCCTTTGGCTCAAACAACAACTACATGATTATGGACTAAATGTCGGATGCGTTCCTCTAAGGTGTGATAATACAAGCACGATCAACATTACAAAAAACCCTGTCATGCACTCAAGGACAAAACACATTGATATTCAACATCATTTCCTACAAGATCACGTTTTCCAAAAAGACGTTAAGGTTACTTTCGTGGATACTCATAACCATCTAGCAGGCATCTTCACAAAACCACTTCCAAAATAAGATTTTTACAAGATTTGGAGGGAATTTGGAATTCTAGATGAAGTTGATGTGTAAAATCTTCAATAACAATTCATTTATAAAAAATAAATAATGCCAAGGTATGAATATCTCTATGGTTTATTATTTTCTATTTGAAATATAAAGTTTCTGATTTTTGACTTGTGGTAACCGATTACCCACTTTTGGTAACCGGTTACTACTGTAGCGTTTTTCTCTTCTGCTCACTGTTTTTTGCATGGTAACCGATTACCCAAACCTGGTAACCAGTTACGTCTATTGTGATTTTTACTTCAGCTCTCTGTTTTTGGCATGGTAACCGATTACCCATGCCTGGTAACCGGTTACTACTACTCATTTTGTCAAAAAAAATTCATTAAAAATAAAATTGCAAAAGTTCATTTAAAACCCACCTCATATTTCTCATAAGCACTTATTCAGACTTTTAAGATATTTTGACTCCTCCATATTCATTCTATTCATTATTCCATCTTTTACTCTTCCCCATTAAAGAGTTGGTCAACAATCATTAATATCCACTATCACATACCTCTCCTTATATACCTCAACAAAGCTCCTCTCTCTTCATCAATCCACTTCATTAGTGAAACCCTAAAAGCTTCCAACAACATCAATGACACCCAAAATGCAAAACAAGGGAAAGAAGAAATTGAGAGAATCATGCTCAGAACCCATTGAAGAAGAGCAAACTCAGATGGTCAAAGCAAGAAGACTGACATTCAACGTCTGGAATCTTCCATTGATGTCGGTAAAATATGTGAGTCTAAACTCATTTCCTGCTCATAGCTTTGATTTTCTTGAACCGTTGAAAACTCAAGGAATAGATAAACTTGTTAGCAATATTGGACTGGTTTACCCAGATTTAGTTAAAGAATTCTTTGCTTATTACAAATTGGGTCATGATGAATTTGGAGACTTAACTTTTCAAACCACTATTAAAGGAGTAACCATTTCTATGAACTTAGAAGAGTTAGGCGAATGTTTAGGAATCCCTTTTGAAGGAGAAAACATCAGGTATGAAATTCAATTAGAGGCTGATATGTGTGTCGCAATTGCGAAAAACACCCGGCGGAAAACAAAAGAGTCGCCACCTTTCGTTATTTATCCCAAAGAGAGGGAAAGGAAACGATCGGAAAAACCTGACGAAAAAGGGAAAAGACAAGGTCATCGCAACCAAGTCCTGGATTCGGGAGTCGGTTACGCAAGGGGAAGGTATTAGCACCCCTCACGTCCGTCGTACTCGACGGGATCCACACTTGTTGTCTATCTAAGGGTGATTATCTATCTAGATAAAGGTCAAGGGACAAAAGAAAAATAAAGGAGACTCGGTAGAGCATCGCCGCTCTGTACCTACGTATTCCCTCGTGCAATGGGAAAGTCAGAGTCAACGTAGTATTCGGCTAACTACGGGCGAGAAAGGGGGAAGGTTGCTTGCCAAGACATCGCGTCTTGTGCCTACGTACTCTCAACAGGTATGAAAGATCATAGCAAACATAGTTCAGGCTAACTAGACCACAGGTTGGTTCAAAAGCTTTTAGGCCCGAGTAGGGTTAACAAGTAGTTTCAACAGTTAGGTGTATGCGGCTCGACCATTGGAGACCTAGGCGTTACCATTTTGCGATAGAACTAAGAGTTAACAACACTCTTTTATCTGAAAAGATTTTCCTTTATTAAGATCCCGAAGGATAGAAAAGGTTTGAAATGTTTTTGTGTGTTTTAGAGAAGAAGTGTTTTGAGTTTGATTTGCAATTCTTGTTGTACTAGAGACTATGACTTAGGAGCGAATGCGTCGCATATCACCCTAAGGGTGTATACTAAACACTCTAGGTAATTAAGAGGAATCCACTCAATCACCATTTCCCAAGTAGCTTAAGGCTTTTAGCGTACAACATTCATTAGCCTTTATTATGTGTTTTGAAAATGTTTGAAGATGAAGAGAGAAAGGACCTACTAAAGGGAGACTAACTCAAACCTAAAAGTTGTCATGCAAAGTGGACTTAGAGTTGGGATACAAAAGGGAACTACCTAATGTTATCATGCATGGTTTAGCACCTAATGTCTATCATAACCTCTCTTGAAGAAGAGAAGTTAGAAATCCTAAGGGAAGAAAGACAAAAGAAGAAGAAGAAGAAAGAACATGCAAATGCAATTATGCAAACATAGAATGCACAAATAGGATGAAAGTGAGGGAGTAAATATGTGTGGGGAAGTAGCCTCCACAAGCCCATATCAACCTCAATCATGCATATGAGAATGCAAAAGAAGAAGAGAGAAAGAAATTCACAAGATGAAATCACACAACAAGAAACTACACACAAAAATGCACCAAAAGTGGGATGAAATGACCTAAGCTAAACAACATCAACCACAAGTGCCAAAAGCCAAATAAAATGAAAGGAAAGCTTAAAACCAAGTGAGTATGGGAGGATATATAAGGACAACAAGGAACTCATAATATGCACTCAACCATAAGCATCACAAATAAAGTGCAAAAGAAAGTACAAAGAAGTCCTCAAGGATTCATCATTTTAGGTATGGTTCAAGTACCTCCTAAGGAGGGACTAAGCCACCTTAAATGAGACTCCAAGGTCATGGGACAGAATAGGGGATGGGAGAAAAGTTCTCAATATCAAAAGCAATCACACCAAAAGAAAATACAAGCACATATATAAAGGAAAGCAAACATGTCACACATGGAAACCCTAAATGGAAACTCCAAAAGGAACACAAGTTTGAATAAGAAAAACACAATGTCATGACCTAAAATTGAGCAACCAACAACCTTAACATGTTAGCAACATGAATAAAAAATAATTAAAGGCTCAAAGGATCCATCAAAGTCATTTCCAAGACAAACTAGGTCAATGTGTATGTATGAACCTCCCTTTGGGGTAACTTGACTTGCAAGTTACCTCAAAATTAGAAAAATGATTCAATAAGGGCCAAATAAAATGTCACAAGTACCTCAAAGTGTTGGCAAATAGAGGCCAAGAAATCATAACCAAAGTCATCTCAAATCATCATCAAAGAAATTGATTCACATGGATGCACCAATTTGAGAGAGGGTTATCGAGGGTCAACAAAAGCAAGGTCAAAGTCAAACCAAAACACAACCAAACAGGGGGAAAATGGTCCTCAAAAATCAATCAACTCATCATGGATATGAGGATTGATTTTCAGTCATTGGATCAAAAGGAAGAAGCAAAAACAAATCAAGAACTAAAACATGTCAAGAAATAGTTCAAACAAAACACCTCCAATTGATAATTCCTTTTTTAAATGAAAAATAATTCAAAAAAATAAAATAAAAATTCTAAAAAATAAAAGACATCTCAAATTGTCCAGAAAGTATTTTTGGGAAATTTTATCAATTGGAGGAATATTTTTAAATGAATTAATTCTAGACAGATATAAAACAAAATAAAAAAAGAAAAGAAAACAAAAATAAAAAAAACAGCGGTGTAAAAAGCAATCCAGATACGTGTAAATGCGTTGGGCTTCACAAAAGGAGGTGCAGAAAGCAATGAGAGGCCCAACCCACTCAACGTTTAATGAAACGCATAGTTTGGTGTTCCAGTGAGGTAAGTCAAATGCGTTCCACGGTGAAACGCACACAAGGCCATTCGATTGGTTTTAGCTCACAGATATGATGATTCAAAACAACACACGTGGAATGGGAGACTTAAATATGAACGGAGGGAAATTGTGGCCATATGTTTTAATGTGCAGCCACCTATGAAGTTCAGAGATCACAAACATACAAAAATGGCGTGCAATTACATCATGGATTGTGAAATTTTTTGAGAAGTAAGTTACCTAACGAAATATCTCTGTTGGACCTTTAATTGCTGATGAAGCTTGATGAAACTCTGCAGATCCACTCCTTAGAGCTTGAGGAAGATGAATTTCCTTGAAAACAACTCAATTGTGTTTCACGATTTTGGATTCTTGCTTGCTTGCTTCAAGTGTGCTCTGCTCAAATCTCCACGAAAATGCCTATCTGATGATTCAAAAATGACCTAGAGCTTTTATATGTTGGATATACAAGCTGATGGAAGCCCAATTGCAGCTCAATTGTGAGAATTTCCAAATTACCCAATTCCAATTTTCACGCTCCATGTACACGTGAGACAGTCCCAATTCTCTTTGTTTTTCAATCAAATTTGCTGCTGAGACTTCACTTTGATCATGTGGATGAGATTTGTGCCTTGGTTTGATCAAATGGTTGAGATTTGATTATGAAACTTCATCATGAAGTAACATGAAAATGGCCATGAAAAAGAGCTCAATTTGCAAATCCAAAATTGGCATTGTGTTTGGAATGATTTGTGGACTCAAAAAATGCATAAGCTTGCCTTGTAATGATTAAAATTCAATTAATTGCATTTTATGGCTTTTGATGCTTCTTCCATGAAAATTTCTTCACCAATTCATCAATCCAAGCCAAATCAATGATAGGTTGATGTTTGTTGATGAAATTAACCTCATTTGAAGCAAGTTTGATGTTGGAAAGATTTCCATTTGAAGCGTGCAAAGTGGTGAAATGAACCTATAATGAAAATGACCAGTAATCTTACTTTCCCAAAATACCTTTGTCTTGCAAGCTTCATAACTTGAGCTCTACAAATCAGATGAAAGACTTCTATTACTTTTTGGAAATCTAAGATCATGAGGAACAACTTTCATGTATGAGTCAAAGTGAGGAGAAACATCATTCTAGGTCAAAAGTGGCTTGGAAGTTGGTTGACTTTTGTTGACCAAAATCACATTCATCTGATGACCTGTAACTTGCCAGCATCATAACTTGAGTTCTAGAAATCAGATGAAAGACTTCTAGTACTAAAAAAAAATCTAGAAACATGCTCTACAAGTTTCATGTTAGGGTCAAGATGAGATGAAACTTGTATCTTGAGATATGTGGTCTTGAGGTTGGACACTAAACAGGGGATTTTACACTGAGAACCCTAATTCAATAACTTCTCACACTCTTGATTCTTGATGAATTGATATTGAAATGATATATTAGACATCTCAACACAATATTCCATGATCACAAAGACTTGGAATTGAGTCTTAATCTCCTTCAATTTCACAGTTGACTTAAGGTTGACCAGATGAAAACCCTAACTGCACCACCTTTGACTGTGGCTCTTTATACTTGACATAACAAATTGAATAAACTCCAACATGGCTCTCAAAGCACTCAATGAGATTTCTCAACATCCCATATCCAGAATCATGGATTCACAACCTTCTGATGATCCTCAATTGGCCTCCAAGTTGGGAGCTGATCCACATACACCCACCAACTCTCTCACAAAGCTTTGACCACTTCTTGGTGACTTGATGACCACTCATACTTGAGTAAAAACCCTTGCTTAGGCTCAAAAATATTGGTAACCTCCTCTTACTAGGCATACCTCTCTTGATCCCCTGTTAAGTGAACGATGATATGCAATGCAATATGCTAGAACAATGCAAAGAAACAAAAGCCAGTTAAAGAAAAAGGTTGGGCAAATTTTGGGGTGCAACAATGTGGAAAGACTTTTCAAGCATGGATTATTACATTGAAATCTCTAGAATAACCCAAAAGGAGTTGTTAAGCAGACACAATCCTGAAACTTCTAGGGTATTCAAGCTGGCTAAAAACCTTATGGGTGAGTGACCAAATGCTTCACTTTGTCCTATTTTACATTCTGGTTCCAAATCACTCCAATCATTCTCAGGTGAGTGATATGGAGGTTCAACTCCTGGTTGCGATCAAGAAGAATTTGCAGGTGAATTGGGGATATGTGTTCATGCATCATATGCGCCACATAAAATCTCTTGCTGGAGCACTTCCTCATGGGCGAATCATTTCTATCATTCTAGAGGCAAGCTCCATTCGTCTTCAATGGGAACCTCAGACCATGATGACAACAAGGGCAAATGAAATCAATGTTACCATAACAACCAAGAATATTGGAATTGTACAAAATGATGAAAAACGATATGTTTACAAAGAGTCTTCATCTTCTTCTACTGCTACTCCTATTCCTGAAGAAGGGTACACCAATGAGGCTATCTACAAAAAGATATTAGCTCTTGAGAACAAAGTTGATCTTAATGCAAGGGAACATAATAAATACATGGATTATATGTGCAAAATGTTCAAACAACTAGCTATTGTTGTACCCCAAACTTTTCCCAACCTTTTCTTTGCTTGGTTTATGTTTCATCTCATTGTTCTAGCATATTGCATTGCATAGCATTTTGCATTTTATAGGGGATCAAGAGATGTGTGTGTAACAAGAGGAATTTTCCAAGGGTTCTAAGCCTAATCAAGAGCTTGTATTCAAGTCAACAGGGGGGTTATCATCATCAAAGACAAGTCAAATCCCTTTGGATAAGCAGATAAGTGTATGTGGTTCACCTCCTATCTAGGAGGCCATTTGAAGATCATCTGAGGATCACAAACCCATGGTTATGGAGAGATATGATCATTTAAGCTCATTGTAGGCCTTGAGGGTCATTGTGGAGTTCATTCAAGTGTTTACACCAAGTGTGAAGAGCTACAGTTGAAGATGGTGCAATTAGGGTTTTCACCCGGTCAACCCTGAGTCAACTGTGAAATTGAAGGAGATTAAGACTCATTTCCAAGTATTTATGGTCATGGAATATTGTGTTAAGATACATGGGATATCATTTCAAGATCAATTCATCAAGAAGCAAGAGTGTGAGGAGTTACTGAATTAGGGTTCTCAATGTAAAATCCCCTGTTCAGTGCCTAACTTCAAGACCACCTATCTCAAGATACAAGTCTCATCTCATCTTGGCCCTAACATGAAACTTGTAGAGCATGTTCTTAGCTTTCTTTTGAGTACTAGAGTCCTTTATTAGATTTATAGAACTCAAGTTATGATGCAAACAAGTTACAAGTCCTCAGATGAATGTGATTTTGGTCAACAAAGGTCAACCAACTTCCAATCCATTTTTGACCTATAAGGATGTTTCTCCTCAACTTTTTATGAACATGCAAGTTGTTCCTCATGATCCTAGATTTCCAAAGAGTACTAGAAGTCCTTCATATGATTTGTGGAACTCAAGTTATGAGGCTGGCAAGGCAGGGGTATTTTGTGAAAGTAGGATTACATGTCATTTTCATTATAGGTCCATTTCACCACTTTGTACACTTCAAATGGAAATCTTTCCAACTTCAAACTTGCTCCAATTGGGGTCATTTGCTCAACCAAACATCAAGGAATTAAAGGTTTGGCTTGGATTGAAGAATCCCTAATGAAATTTCCATGAAAAAGGCCTTAAAAGGGAAAAATCAAATTTAATTCATTTGAAAACATTTTGTACCAACCTTGTGCATATTTTGAGTGCCAAACACATTTGAAACACAATGCCATCTTTGGATTAGAGATTTGAGTGCATCTTAGTGGCCATTTTCAAGCTTTCATCAAGATTAAGCAACACATCAAAAACATGCCATAAGACCAAATCAAGGAGCCATTCTCAGCCCTTTGATCAACCTACCTCAGATGCAAGCTAAAGGAGCCATTTTTACAGCCGGGCAAAGTGAATTTCGTGCACTATTCAAATGGCTATGAAGTGAAAAAGTGAAAATCCAATTGGGCCCAAAGAGAACAGAATTGGGCTCTCTTTCCATCTGAATCCAACATACATAAACTCAGGATGATTCACAAGTCTTCAGAATTGGTTTTGGTGAGATTTTGAGCAAGAAAAGATTGAGAGAAAAAGAGAAAAAAGTCAAATACGTTTTTTAAGTTTTACTGAGTTTCAATTAAAACAAAACATTTCAAAACAATCCCTGAGGTCCATTGAACGTTTCTGGGCGTTTTATTTCAAGCTTTGATAACAAACTGAGCATTGAGGATGCTTATTTTTAGATTTCTTTTCTTTCAAAATATCTCTCTGTTCAAGCACTTTTATCACGCCATTTTTATGTCTTTTTAATCCTTGCATATCATGGATGGATTATGGATTGATTTGGTAGCTGTTTGTGAACTTTTTTCATTTGAGCTTTTTTCTATTTCTTTTCGTTTTGGCTTTTTAAGGCATGATCAATGAAAATGGCTAGTGGATTCATGATCTACGTAACCTGAAGATCATTTCTGGCTTTTATTTTACTCATTTTGGTTAAGTTTTGAGGATTCTGGGTTTGCTGGCCGTGACTGGTTTGAGAAGTCGCCGGAGAAGACGACCGAAACAGTAGTTCCGGCCGTCTGGTTTCCCTCCAAGGATTTAAACCTCGCATGAGCCACGTGGATGCGTTCTAGCCATTTGACGCGTTTAATTTTCATTTCAACGTCCCAGATTAAGGCCCATGGTGTTCTTGCTTTGACCAAACACACTAAATCCAGCTGGGATTTCATTAAATGACGTGTGTGAATGTGAGCCCCTTGATCTGATTACCATTTGATCCAACGTGCCTGATTGATTTCCACCATGGACCTTGTTTGACTCCTTACACTGAATCCACACGTTTTTGTTTATTTTGTTTTGCTGATGGGTTGGGCGTGCTATTGGCACCCCCCTTTGTGAGCCCAAACTGGATTTCAACGCTTCTGGGCTGCTTCCTGCACCCCTAGCCCTTTGTTCTTTTTATTTTATTTTATTTTTTTGTTTTATTTTATTTTTGTTTAGATTTAAATTATTTTAAAATACTTTCAAGTGTGATAAAATCCCAAAAAAATATGTTTTGGACTCTTTTAGATGTCCTCTTATTTTTAGAAATTTTTATTTTATTTTATGAATTATTTTTCAATTAAAAATGGGATTTAACCTTGGAAGTGTTTTATTTAACCTAAATCTTGATATGTTTTGTTCTTGAATTTGTTTCTCTCATTTCCTCTTGGTCCAATGAATAAAATTCAATCCACATATCAATGATGAGTTGATGAATTTTTGAGGATCATTTTGCCCTTGTTGGTTGACTTTTGAGTTGACTTTTGATGCACTTCATTGACCCTAAACAATCCTCCTTCACAATGGAGCACCCTTGTGAATCAATTTCTATGGTGATGTTGTGAAGTGATTTTGATTGTAATCTTGTGACCTCTGGTTGCCAACATATTTATGAGCCTCTTGCATTTTATTTGATAATTTTTGAATCATTTTCCTATTTTTAGAGTAACTTGCAAGTCAAGTTACCCAAAAGGAAGTTCATACATACATCTTGACCTAGTTTGACTTGGATATGACATTTTTGGATCCTTTGAGCTCTCAATAACTATTGATTCATGTTGTTAACATGTTAAGGATGATGCTTGCTCATTTTTAGGTCATAAAATTTGATTTTGCTTGTTCTTTTGTTTGCTTACTTTTAAGTTTCCAATTAGGGTTTCATTGTGAAACATGCTTGCTTTCCTTTGGGAATTTGCTTGCCTTTCCTTGTGTTTTACTTGCTTTTTCTTTTAAGCACTTGTGTTTCATGTCCCTTGCTGTCCAACGACTTTGGGATCTCAATTAAGGTAGCTTGGCCCCTCCTTTGGAGGTACTTGAAGCATGCCTAAAATGATGAATCCACGAGGACTTTGTGCTTTCTTTTGCACCTTTCTTGTGATGCTCATGGTTGAGTGCCATTATGAGTTCCTTGTTGTCCTCATATTGCCTCCCATCCTCACTTTGATTTAGGTTTTCTTTGCCTTCCATTTGTGCTTATGTTTTGACATTATGGTTGATGTTGTTTGGTTTAGGCCATTTCATCCCATTTTTGATGTTCTTGTGTGTTTCTTTTGAGGAAATTCTTGTTCCTTTCTTTTCTTGCATTTGTCATATTGTTGCTTGAGGTTGAGATGAGCTTGTGGAGGCTAATGCCCCACACCAATTTCCTCCCTCATTTTCATTCCATGTTTGCATTCTTGTATGCTTATTCTGTTTCCTGTTGTTCCTCTGTTGTTTCTTTCCCTTAGGACCTCTAATCTCTCTTGTTCAAGGGAGATTATGATAGACTTTAGGATCTTAACCATGTATGATAACATTAGTTAGCATTCCTTTATCTCAATCTTAGGATCACCATTGCATGACAACTTTATGTTTGGATTTAGTCCCCCTTTAGTGTCCTTTCTCTTCTCATCTCAAAACAATCATAAAACACCTAATAAAGGTTAAGGATTATTGTGTGTTACGAGCCTTAAGCACTTGGGAAAGGGTTGTTAGGGAGTTTCTCTTCAATGGCTTGAATGTTTAGTGTAGCACCCTTTGGGTGATATGTGACGCATTCACTCCTAAGTCATAGTCTCTAGTGCGATATGAATTGCAAACCATTCAAAAACACTTCTTCTCTAAAAAACACAAAACAAACATTCAAACTTATTTTGCCCATTGGGGCCCTTAATCCATGGAAAGCCTTTTTCATAAAAAAGAGTGTTGTTAAGCTTTGGTTCTACCGCAAACAGACATTGTCCCTAACTGCTAGAACGAAGGTTTAACCCTACTCGGGTAAAATATTTTGAACCATCCGGTGTTCTTGTTAGCCCGAACTACGTTTGCTCTGATCTTTCATACCAGATGAAAGTACGTAGGCACAAGACGCGATGTCTTGGTGAGCAACCTTCCCCCCTTTTTTCACCCGTAGTTAGCCGAACTACGTTGACTCTGACTTCTCACTTCAGATGAGATACGTAGGTACAAAGCGTCGTTGCTTTGCCGAGTCACTTCTTTTTCTTTTGTCCTCAAGCCTGTAGTTAGATAGTTTCAATCACCCTTTTAGATAGACAACAAGCGTGGATCCCGTCGAGTACGGCGGACGTGAGGGGTGCTAATACCTTCCCCTTGCGTAACCGACTCCCGACCCCGAGATTTGGTTGCGATGACCGATCTTATCCCTCTTTTCGTTAGGTCTTCTGATGAGTTGCTTCTGATGCTTCAGAGCCTTGCGTAGAGAATGTTCAGATGTATTTTTTCCTTTATCAGAATATTCAATTTTAATATCTGAAACAAAAACACTTGAACAAAATTAGAGTATATATTTTCTTAATACAAAATTTCATTAGTGTTATCATCAAAACAATGAGATA
The DNA here is from genome assembly GCA_963859935.3 of Lathyrus sativus. NCBI lineage: Eukaryota > Viridiplantae > Streptophyta > Magnoliopsida > Fabales > Fabaceae > Lathyrus > Lathyrus sativus. The sequence continues at coordinate 669,302,088 of OZ012740.1, forward strand.
TATTTAAACACCAATTTGTGTTCTAACAATCTCCCCCTTTTTTATGATGACAAAAATATAGGAAATTTTATTCAATAAATGGAAATAAATATATAACTCCCCCTGAGATACAAAATATCCCCCTGAAATGAATACTCTAATGGAATAGAAAATTTCCCTTTTTGCATAAGTATTCTTGTCAGATTCAGAGTCTGGTTTGGATAAACTTTTCAGAGTCATAGTCTGATTAAACGTTTCAGAATCAGAGCCTGATTAGAATTAATGTTTCAAAAACAGAGTCTGGTTGAATTAGTTCTGATTTGGGGATTCTCAGGATACCTTCAATGAATTTTTTCAGATGAAAGATTGAAGTTCTGAAATACTAAAATTCAATGTTAGTTATAATCATTATGTCTGAATTCCATTTTAGTAACTGTTTATTTGAACATTCAGAATTTCTTTTTCTCCCCCTTTTTGTCATAATCAAAAAGAAAACTTTTAAATACATAAAGAAATAACAGAAGAAAAGATATAAACAGATATGGAAATAAAAGATTCATTCATAAAAGATATTCAAAGTACATCCAGAAAACCAAAACATCAGACAAACATGATCATGTACACAAACATCAGATAAGAAAACAAGATATAAGATGGTCGAGATAAAAGCATCTTCAGAAGGTTGGTAATTTCAGATGAAGATTGTTCTTGCTTAGCCATCCACATCTGTATGTTGTCAGTTTTCTCATCTTGTTTTGCCATCCAAGATTTAATTTCAGATTGACCAGCTTCCAGCACAACAATCTTGTCTTCTAGTTCCGGATTCTCTTTCTTAACTTCAGAAGAGGCAGAAGGAGCAGAGTCAGATGCAAGAGTAGGAACAAAGTCAATAACCATTGCAGATGCAGATTCTGGAGGCACAAATGCAGATGGTTTGTCTAAAATCATCAGGGCAGAGGGATTATCTATCAGAGCTGTAGAGTCTTCTAGAGCGACAGGAACAACAGGTTTTGCTGGTGAAGGATCCAGAAGTAGAGTGGAAGTTATGGGAGCACTCAGAAGATCATTTAGACGAGAAAGTCTGACAGCTTCAGATATTCTGATCTTGGCATCTTCAGCATAGATGTTCTGGAGATTATCAACTACAGAGTTGAATCTGTTTTTGAATCTTGTCCAAATAGCTTCAGAAGCATCTGGGTCAAGGCTAGTGAGACATTCCTTCTCAACAGATGATATCCACATTTTTAAGTCAGTTTTAAAATCAGCAAGCAGAGTACCAACGTTTAATCTAGGTTTAGGTTTAAACAATTCTTCTAAAAAAGTTTTTAGAGAAGATTCAGGGTTGGCAGATGTAGAAGGTTTCTAAGGAATGGTGAAAGTGGGGATAATAAACAAAGGAAGAGGATAAGTTGGGGAAGGAGATGGATCAGATGAAGTGGTAACTGTAGGTGAAGGTTTTCTGGGAAATAAATAATGTTTGATTCTGATGTTAGAGGTAACAATATCAAAAGGTTTGAGATCATGTGGAGTGAATATAGTGTTTTGTGAGTGAAGAGGTTCAGATGAAATGGACTGTGTTTCAGATGAAAAGGTGGTATCAGATTCAGTGGAATCACTAGAATTTGTGGTGTGAACGGATATGGAAGAAATTGTAAACACAATTTTCAGAATATCTGATTCAACATTATTTGATTCAGATGGTTGAGTGGGTTCTGGTTGAGGGATTTCTGGTTGTTGTGGTTCTGGGTTAATAGGAATATATTCTTCTGTTTGAGTTACAGAAGGATGTGGTTCAGAGTGTGTAGGTTCATCTGGTATTTGTTCTTCTTGATGAGAGGTTTGTGGTGAAGGTTGTGGTGTGGGAACAGATTCATTATTTTGCGATTGTGGTTCAGAGCAAGTTTGTGAAGTAGGTAACGGTTCAGAGTTAAACGTTGATGCTACTGGTACTGATTCAGAAATAAGAGGTAAAGTTGTAGAATTACCTGATTTCTTTACTTTCTTAACTCTGACAGAAGGTGCTTCTCCAGAAGCTTTTCTTTTCTTGATCTTCTTCTGTTGTGGTTCTTCAGAAGTTTTCAGCTTCTTCTGTATGCCTGTAGCTTCTTCTTCTGAAGCTTGTTGTCTTTGCCTCTTATGTTCCTCATAGATATCTGACATAGGTTGACATTGTAGAAAACTTTCTGGAAGTAGAATTCCTTGCTCCAGACATGAACCAACAAACTTGATCAGAACTTCCTTTGGTTCTTCAGCAAAGAAGTTTGGAAAATCTTCTAGAGGAATTCTTTGTTGGCTTACTTCTGTTGTATTGATCTTGTCAGGTACAGAAGTAAGTTCATCAATGACTTTCATCCTCTGGAGACTTTTGCTGTTCAGAGGTTTGCCTATGACAGAATCAAGTTCTTTTGTTACACCAGCTTCATGCAGATGTGCCACCAGGCCACTCTCAGTCAGAATGTCTGAGACTAATCTTCCATAAGGAATCCAATTTATGACTTTGTTGTGTTTAGTCTTCATGTCTTCTCTAGACATCTTGATGTGGTTCCACAGATGAGAGAAGAGCAGATGAGGCAGATCCACTTTTGTGCTCTGACTTAGACAGAACATAAAGTACATTTGTTCGTTGTTGATGTAGTCAGGAAAGTTTATGGACTTCCTATGATGGATGCAACCCATGAATATTTTAGCCCAGATCTTGTAATTTGGCTTCAGATCTTTGAACTTATTAGAAGCTTGTCCAGATGACATCACTTCCTCATACACTTCTTCCATGTTAACACGCCCAGCTGGCATATGAGAAACTCCATCAGTTTCTTCATATCCAATGAGCTTCCTAATCAGATCTTCAGTGATGATAATTTCTTACCCAGAACAGAAGAGATTATGTACTTGGGGCAAACAGAAGCATGAATCCAAAATTCTTTTATCAAATGGGGATAAACTGGTCCACCCAATCTATCAAAGTATTTGGTCCATCCTTGGGCATCAACAATAGACCTTAAATCAAAACCATTGTCATCCATGGACTCAAAGTCCACCATAGATTCACACAATACTTCAAGTTCTTTAACTGGTGTGAGAAGTGTTCTAACTGGTTCCTTGAATGGGACAACACCCATGTTAGACGATGACACATCAACCATTGTAGATTGGAACTGAGCAGACGTTGATGAAGAAGTAGCCATGGAAGTTCTTGAAGATTTAGGGTTACTGAGATGTTTGGGTTTGGAGGAGAAGATGAACAAATGCAGCAAACAGAAATGCATAAACAAGTGTTCGTGAGAGTGAAAAGTGTGAAATGTGTTGAGTTGTGGCATTTATATAAAACAAAATTAAGGCACAAAAAGGTCACACGATCAACACGTTTATACTTAGCATTTAATTGCATTTAATAAAAAGAATATAATCATTTCAAGCATTAATGATTCTGAAAATTTGGGAGGAAAACGAGAAACCAAATATTCAAACAGTACCTCAAACGTCTTTTCAGTATTGTGCACTCCATCTTTTCAGATTCTGAGTTACACGTGTTTGCTTGTATGTGCTTCTGAAAACTCTTTGAGAAATGAAACGTTAGCCAACGTTTAGATCCTCTGAGACTTGTTAGTTCAGATACACACATAAATAATAATTCAAGAAATTAAATAAATGACAGATGAAATACTTTAGAGTTTAAACATTTTGCATCTGAGAAAGTTGCTTCTGATGAATATTATTCTGGACAGAATTCCATGCCAATATTTTTCAGAATAAACTTAAACCTATCTTCAGCAAGGGGTTTTGTGAAAATATCAGCCCATTGATGATCTGTATCAACAAAGCTTAAGCTTAAAATTCCCTTCTGAATATAGTCTCTAATGAAATGATATTTAATTTCTATATGCTTAGCTTTAGAGTGTAAAATAGGATTTTTAGACAAGCATATAGCAGAAGTATTATCATAGAATATAGAAATATTACTCTCAAAGATCTGATAGTCTTCTAGCTGACTTTTCATCCAGAGCATATGTGTGCTACATCCAACAGTAGCAATATATTCTGCTTCTGTGGTTGATAGTGCAATTGTAGGTTGCTTCTTGCTGTACCAGGAGATTAAATTTCTTCCCAGAAACTGACAACTTCCAGAAGTACTCTTTCTTTCAACTCTGTCTCCAGCGTAATCAGCATCACAAAATCCAACTAATTTAAATTCATCAGATTTTCTATAACACAAACCTATATTAGAAGTACCTTTCAGATACCTTAGAATCCTCTTAACAGCTGTTAAGTGTGATTCTCTAGGATCTGATTGGAATCTTGCACACAAGCATACACTAAATAGAATGTCAGGTCTAGAAGTAGTTAAGTATAGAAGAGAGCCAATCATACCTCTGTAGAGTTTTGATGGGCTAAAGACGTGTCTACTTATGCGTCTAGCGGTATCTTACTGCAAGTGCACAGCCTATCGAAGTAATATTTAAGATTATCGATCCACAGGGATTCTATTGTTACTTAGTGCTAGATGAACTTCTAGTTTAGCTAAGGCGAATGGTTGTCACGATTGTTGTTGGTTTTTAAGACTATTAAAGGCGGAATTAAATTTAAGTTTTTAATAAAATAATACTAAGGCGGTCGGTATGTAATTATACTAACTTAGGTGGGTCAATCTAACCTAGGCTTATAAAGATGTTCACTTAATTTATTCGGTAGAGATTACTAGTTTAAATACCCTCAACTCACACTCTCGTGGTCTTGTATCAGATCTTATCCCTAAAGCCCTATGCCTGCTCTCGCTAGCCCATAAGTGTTTAGAGGTAATTTTTGGAGACTAAATAATTCTAATTTATCTTAAAGCGCTCTCGCTGTATTTAATTTAAATGCCTAACTTTAGCTATCTGGTTAAATCTCACACTCTCGTGGTCTTGACCCAACCTAATACCCTTTTCTTACTCTCGTAACGAAAAGGTCTATTTTAATTAAAAAGTATCAGCCAGAATGTTAAGTGATTAATTATTTTAGCCTATGGTTATATTTTACCGGTTAAGTTTGTTATAACTACATACCGCCCTAAGGTATTTAGCTACTCATCGAGGTTGAATCAGACACAGAATTGAATAATAACTTACTCATGGCAGAAAAATAAATAGACATTATAATTAAATTAAAGTGCAATAAATTGAAAAACCTGATTAACAAATATCTGAGTAGACTCCTTCTTCCACAGACCGGAAGGCTTGGAGTAGGCGAAAATAAAAATTAAAACGAATGCTGAAGGTTGGAAACAAATAAAAGTATAACAATTCCCTAATGTTGGAAATTGTTACACGGTTGGTTTGGATACAAATAAAACAAGACAGAAAATAAAATAATGCTGGAATGAAAATTCTGGTTCGTAAGGTAATTCGGCAGAGCTTCCGCAGGAATTTTGGATAGTGAAGTCTGTCTCTCAGCTCACCTCTGCTGGTACTATTTATAGAGCCTTTGATGGGCTGGTGTCTTGGTCTTTTGCTTCTTGGGCTTTGCTGAAGTGGTTGAGAAAATGTTGGAAAGTGGCAGCAAAAATGGGAGAAGTCGTCTTCACGTGCTGCCTTGAGGAGAATTACTAGGAGAAGTGGTCTTCAGTGGTGGTTTGACGTAGTCTGAGTCAAAACCAAGTTTTATCCTTGTCACGGGCGTGACAAGGGCTTCACGTTCGTTATTTGAGGATTTTATATGTCACGGTCGTGACTACTTCCTCACGGTCGTGATGGCCCAAATTGGGGTGTCACGGTCGTGACACCCTTGTAACGACCGTGGCTGTTACAAATTATGCAGACTTTTTGCAGGCTTCTGCCTTGCTTCATTTCTTGTGGTTTCTTTCGTTCCTTTCTTCTTAATTCATGATTCGGCCTCACATAACGATGTACCTGCAAAATAGTAAGAAAAACTCGAGAAATCGAGCGTTAAAACGGTGAATGCGCGATAAAACGTCAATGAAATCTAGCGATATAATCGATGCGTTTTCTCGTCATCAAACTTCCCCAAACTTAAACCTTTGCTTGTCCTCAAGCAAATAGTCGGTTGAAAATCGGCGGACAAGATTTTATTCGCGCATACTCGTAACAAACCGTACGGTGGATCGTTTTGTCGGATAGTCCGGTACTTTGATAGAACACTACCGATACTCTAATGACACAAGCAACAAGCTATGTCGTCGACTTCCCGTCAAGCGAAACAATCGGCGATCACATTACGATTTCACCTAGAGTTTTTCGATCTTATTTCGCCCGGCTTCGTTCTAGCGCAGTCACATTAAGCCCTTTGCCTTCGCACGCACGTAGTGGAGTAGCCGGTTAGCGATTTTGATCCTTTTTTAGCACGGGGTCTGGTACACGAGTGTGGTAACCCTTCATGTTTTATCCGATTCGGAGGTTGTGGGGGATCGAGCCGTAGCACGCCCTACCGAGTTCAGAACCAGTACCTCTGAACCAACTCGAAACGGATTCCTTCTCATATTTCTCGTTTCTTATCTGCGACCGTGTACTTTGGTGCAATTTCTTTTCATTTTGCATCGAGATACGAAGGATCATTATTGATTAGGCATCAAACGCTTATATTCATCGGCTCCCCACGTGGTTTGTGTTCAGACGGTGCTGACTGCTAGTATAAACTACTGGGGGTTACTTTTGAACTGAAACTAAAGGTGCACTCGCAATGGTGATCGGGATGGAATTTCTTAAGCAGGGGGTCGAAGATGTCAAGATTGTATTGGTCTTGTTTAATCATTCCCGGCTTCGTAGTTACGAACCATTCGGTGGTAAGTCGGGTAATGCGAGTAATTAGAGATTTTTCTGGTATGGCTTAATAATTGGGGAAAGCTCGAAATTAACGAAAATAGCGCACAGATTTGCTCATTTCATTGATTTTGCTAAAAGGAATACAACGGAATTGAAAGTACACTGAAACGAAAAATACCTCTCCCACACTATATCAGACATTGTCCTCAATGTTGTGATATAAATGCGGTACAAATACAGTACAAGACTAAAAATGAAAAACAACATAAAAGTAAACTACTGCTGCTGAGGACCGCGGGCTCGGCCTCTGGTGCGAGAGCGGCGTCTGGAGGGAGTCGCGTCGGGATCAGAGCCGGTGCCTGAGGTAGCAGTAATGCTGATGCGGAGCGCCTCGAGCTCGCCGAAAAGTTCTCCAAACCGCTCATTGGTGGCCTCCTGGTTGGCAGCAATGGTGCCGAGTAAAGCATCATACTGCGCCTTCTGCCGTCGCTCCAGTGCGGCGTTCATCAGGTTCTGCTGATGAATCGCAAGTAGGACCTCCTCAAGTGTGACTGCGGGAGCAGAGGGCTGCCTGGTAGATGTCTCGGGGATATCCTGGACAGGCTCAGCTGCATCCATAGCGTCCTGCATCTCGTCCACTGGGGCGTCTGCCTGATCATCATGAACCGGGATGTGATCGGCAGCAGCTGGTAAAACAAAGAGCCAGTTGGCTCAGTTGGATGGGTCGATGCGGGTGCGGGACGGCAGAGTGATGTGGTGGAAAATGGTGCCATTGACAACAGGGCTGTACCTGCCATCCTCTCGTTGCGCGATCAGGTGGGCGGACCGGCAGTAGCTCATGGTCAGGAATTCGGCGGCGAGGTGAGGCTGATTAGCGAGCGCGTCACCAAGCCCCAACTGAATGGCGAGGGTGGTGACAATACCGCCTATGAAGAACGGGGAGGAGCCTCGGTGCGCAATGGCCTGGATGTGGTAAAGCATAAAGGGGGCAGCGTTGATTTGCTCGTCATGGAGGGCACAGTATAAGAACAGAAGCTCCTTGGAGTTGAGCTTGTGGTTGCTTTCTCTGGCAAAGATTGTGTTGCAGATGACCCGGTGAAAATAGCGGATAGCCGGGTTGTGGATGTGTGTGGCGTTGAGGCTCTGGAATGTGGATGCACGGGTGCTGGTGAGGTCGTGCCATAGAGTGAATGCTTGTTCACTGAAATTATCGGGCACGCGACGGTGGGCTTCGGTGCCGTGATCGAAACCTAACAGCTCGGCGATCCTGGTTTGTGTGAGGTTGAACTCCTGGCCGTGCAATCTGAATGTTACGATGCCGGTAAGCTGACTCTGAGAACCGGGAGAGGTGATGTAACTGTAAGAGCTGAGGAACTCCAGCGTCAGAAGTTCGAAAGTAGGTTGAGGCTGACGACAGAGGTCCCACAGACTGACCTTTTGCAGTAGGCTTTGGACGCTGGACAACATTCCGAGTTCTCGCAGACAGTCAGTGGCAATGTAGCGGGTGGGTTGCAGACCGCGGTTCTGGAAGCGGATGAAACGGTCTCTCTGGGTTACTCCAGCTTCACCTTCTCTAAAAATGATTGAATCCATAACATGCAAGAGTGAAGAGTGAGGGAGGAAGGATTTTGTGAGGTTTTGTGAGAAAAGTGGTAGAATGAGGGAGATAGAGGTTCGGGTTAAATACGGGAGAGTGGTAATGAAATGGTAGATGATAATGGAGGATTAATGGGGGTAGTGGAGAGGTTACGGCGGTTTTGGAATGAGTGGGTAGTGTTTTGAATAGGTTATGGATGGAGAAGAAGAGGGGACACGATGAGAAACAGTTCTGTTTCTCACGATCTCTGTAATAGAGGTCGTCACGGTCGTGACAGGGGCGTGACGGTCGTGACACGCTAAATGAGCACGTCACGATCGTAAGTTAAGTGTGACGACCGTGAGGGCTTGTTGTGCTGAATAATTCCCAGAAAAGAACATTGTCTCACGTTATTTATAAATTGATAATAATTTATTTTATTTAGTAACACTTATATTAAACACACACCATATTATATATCATTTGCAACACAGTAGTATACGAACCTAAGATTGTATACATAAAATAATGTAGTCATACAGTATATGGTCATACAGTATATAGAAAAAATAGAAAAGGTATATAAGCTGCTAAAAATGAAGAAATAATTGAAATAAAAAGTGCATGGCATAAAGAAAAATTGAAATTACATAAACGGAAATTATGTTATGAAATCGTTGCGAAAGATAAATTTAACTGGAAACGAAAATAATGAGAAAAAAATAATGAGAAAAAAAATTAATAAACTAAATCACTGATAGCCGTTTCAAAGGCGTTTCTTCAGGTCTTCGATGGCGGAGTCCAAATGATAGAATTGTTCGCAGGCCATGTCAGTCAATCCTATGATGTCCAATCGCATACTCTTAATGTCTTCTTTGAATAGATTAATGTCAGTTTGGTAGGCATTGAGAGTGTGCATGATGTTCTGTAAGTTGTTAGCGTACTCTCCGTGATTCGCTCCAGGGGTTTCATGAACTTTGTCAGTTGGGTCAGTGTCATGGTATCCAGGAGGTGTCTCAGGGTCAGTTTCAACAGCGGTCATTATATCATCTGTTATCCTGTGAGACTGAGGTGTTTTAGGAGTGGCTGGATAATCAGGTGGGTTTAACTCATAAAGCCAGTTATCCTTATTATGAACACTTACTTTAGCATGATTGGGCAATGTGAACAGGGTGACTACTTCGTTCCGGATCAGGTACTCAAAAGGTGGGCGTCCTAAATTCCTTATGATATGTCTATTGAAGCAGAATTTAAGATTCATTAGGCGGATGGTTCCCAGACGGGTGCACCTGTCCAGTTGGTACCTAAGTCTTAAGGCATCAGCAATCATGGTTACAAGACCTCCTACCACTATAGGTAATTCAGGTTCTTCTTGGATGCGGGTGAAGGTTTGCATCATGAAAGGTACACCATTAACAGACTGTCCAGTAGTGAAACATGACATAATAAATAATTCATCTTTAGAGACTCCGGTAATGTTTTCTTCTTTTCCAAAGAAGGTATGGGCGAGGAATTTGTGGAAGTAACGGAGAGCAGGGTTATGGATCTCATCATTGTTCATGTCATTTGGTTCAGGGTGGTAGTTTCCGGTCAGAGTTCCCCAAAAGAAATCTAGCTCCACATCCATCAATTCTACCTGTGTGGTAGTAAAAGCAAAAGGTCCACTAGGGAATCCTAACAGGTCAGCTAGTTCTTTATGGTTAAAGTCGTATTCTATTCCAAATAGGCGGAAACTAATAAATCCTTTCCTAGACCCAAAACCGCGCTCAGGTAGGTAAAGTAGGGAACTAAGGAACTCAAGGGTGAGCTCGCGGTAGGTCACAAACTTGTGCTGGATCATTGCATTCTCCCATCCGAGTCGGTTGAACAAGTACATGACACTATCATGTATACCTAAGGTTTCCATAGTCCTATCATTTGGGTACAGGGTCAGATCCATTTGCCTCTGTGATAACTCTTCGAACTTCATTCTTTGGTTCCTACCTCTAAATTTGGTTTCCATATAGTTAATGGGTTGGTTAGCCATGGTCAGTGAAAATATGGGGGAAACAAATCAGTGGAAAAGACTTTAGAAAATCTGTAAAAAGTGATTTAAGATAAAAATAAGAAAATGAAATGCTGAAATGTAATGGCGGTAAATGTGATGTAAAATAAAACTGACAAAACAATTTAAACAAATAGTAATAACGATAATTAAAAATGCTCTAAAAGAAAAGAATAGTTTAAATAAGTAAATAGGTAAATGGGTTGCCTCCCACTAAGCGCTGTTTTTATTGTCAAAAGCCTGACGTAATGCTTTGGTTTAGATTAATCAGGGGAATTGGTGGACAATTCTAAAAGCTTTAGATTATTCGCATAACCTCTATTTTCAACTTTATGATAGTGTTTTAGACGTTGTCCGTTTACTATGAATGGTTCACTATCCTTACCCTTAATTTCTATTGCTCCACTTGGGAATACTTTAGTTATATCAAAGGGTCCTGACCATCTAGACTTTAATTTTCCAGGAAAGAGCCTAAGTCTTGAATTAAAGAGGAGTACGACGTCTCCCACACTGAATTCTTTCCTGGATAGGCGTTTATCATGCCATCGCTTAGTTCTTTCTTTATATATCTTAGCATTTTCATATGCATCTAACCTTAATTCTTCTAATTCGTTAATGTCTAGGATTCGCTTTTCTCCTGCAGCATTATAGTTTATATTGAGAGTTCTGATCGCCCAATAAGCTTTGTGTTCTAGTTCTACTAGGAGGTGACAAGATTTTCCATAAACTAGTTTGAAAGGTGTAGTACCTATGGGTGTCTTGTAAGCGGTCCTATAAGCCCATAGAGCTTCATTAAGTTTAGATGACCAATCTTTCCGAGATATGGCGACAGTCTTTTCTAAGATTTGTTTAATCTCTCTGTTTGAGACTTCGACCTGTCCACTTGTTTGTGGGTGATATGGTGTAGCCACACGGTGTCTTACTCCATACTTAGATAGTAATTTGTCAAAGATTTTCGAAATTAAGTGCGAGCCACCGTCACTTATGACGAGTCGAGGTACACCAAATCTGGGAAAGATTATGTTTTTGAAAAGCTTCATTACTACTCGTGCATCGTTTGTAGGAGAAGCTATGGCTTCGATCCATTTCGAGACATAGTCAACAGCTACGAGTATGTAATTATTACCGAAAGATGATGAGAATGGTCCCATGAAATCTATTCCCCAGACGTCGAAGATTTCTACTTCTAAAATTCCCTTTTGGGGCATTTCATCTCTTCTTGCAATATTGCCGGTGCGTTGACACCGATCGCAACTTATAACAGCGATGTGGACATCCTTCCATAGATTAGGCCAGTATAAGCCGGCTTGCAAGATTTTTGCACAAGTCTTGGAAGTGCTTGCATGTCCACCATAAGGAGATGAATGGCATTGAGCAATGACGTCTTCTATTTCTTCTTCGGGAATACATCGGCGAAAGATTCCATCTGGTCCTCTTTTGAACAATAATGGTTCATCCCAATAGTACTGTTTCAGGTTATGAAAGAATTTCTTTTTCTGCTGGTAGGTTAGATCTGGTGGAAGAGCTCCTGCGGCGAGGTAGTTGACAATGTCAGCGTACCATGGCAGTCCTACAGTTGTCTGTATTGTTTCCATGGGTTCTGGTTCATCTATATCTAACTGCGCTAGGTCGCTTCCTATTTGTGCTATCAGCTGTTCATACGGAAAATCATCGTTAATCGGCACTTGTTCGGGTTTAATACCTTCTATTCTAGATAAATGGTCCGCTACGACGTTTTCAGTACCTTTTTTATCTTTTATCTCTAGATCAAACTCTTGTAAGAGTAAAATCCATCTTAAGAGTCTTGGTTTGGCATCTTTCTTAGTTAATAGATATCGGATAGCAGCATGGTCTGTGTAAATGATTATTTTCGCTCCAACTAGGTAAGAGCGGAATTTGTCAAGCGCAAAGACAACTGCTAGCAATTCTTTTTCTGTAGTAGCGTAGTTCATCTGGGCAGAATCCAAGGTTCTACTGGCATAGTAAATCGCATAGAGTTTCTTTTCCTTTCTCTGACCCAGGACGGCGCCTACAGCATAGTCACTCGCATCGCACATGATTTCGAAAGGTAATCTCCAGTCAGGGGGTTGCATGATTGGTGCGGTGATGAGGGCTGTTTTTAGAGTTTCGAATGCCTTAAGACAATCTTCATTGAATATGAACTCAGCGTCTTTCATTAATAAACCAGTAAGAGGTTTAGTGATTTTCGAGAAATCTTTGATGAATCGTCGGTAAAAACCGGCGTGTCCTAAAAAGCTTCGTATTTCTCGAACGGTTTTAGGGGGTTGAAGATCTTTTATTACTTCAATCTTAGCTTTATCAACTTCAATTCCCTTGTCGGATATTACATGACCTAATACTATTCCTTCGTTGACCATAAAATGACATTTCTCCCAGTTAAGCACGAGATTTACTTTTACACATCTTTCTAACACCATTTCTAAGTTTGATAAACATCCTTCAAAGCTCTGCCCGCATACAGAGAAGTCGTCCATGAACACTTCCATGATGTTGTCTGTAAAATCTGCGAAGATTGACATCATACATCTTTGAAAGGTTGCAGGAGCGTTGCATAATCCAAAGGGCATTCGCCTATAAGCGAACGTTCCATAGGGACATGTGAATGTAGTCTTCTCTTGATCATCAGGATGGATAGGGATTTGGAAAAATCCTGAGTAACCATCAAGGTAACAGAAGTAAGAATGCTTGGCTAGTCGTTCTAACATTTGATCTATGAAAGGTAGTGGGAAATGATCTTTTCGAGTGGCTTTGTTTAGCTTACGATAATCTATGCACACTCTATATCCCGTCACTACTCTTTGCGATATCGATTCGCCTTGTGCGTTTTTCACCACAGTGATACCTCCTTTCTTCGGCACTACATGTATTGGACAAACCCATTCACTATCAGAGATTGGATATATTATCCCGGCATCTAATAATTTCTTGACTTCTTCCTTTACTACAGTGCTAAGGGTTGGGTTTATTCTTCTTTGAGATTCTCTGGAGGTTCTGCAATCTTCTTCTAGCAGAATGCGATGCATGCAAACTGAAGGACATATTCCTTTGAGATCAGATATGTTATATCCTAATGCAGTTGGATATTTCTTCAAGACATCTAAAAGTTTCTTTGTTTCTATAGTTCCTAAACTGGAATTTACTATAACTGGTCTTTTACATTCAACGTCTAAGAATTCGTACCTTAGGTTATTAGGTAAAGTTTTTAATCCTAATGTAGGTTTATCTTTACTTGGCATGGGATCCGGTGTAAGTGCTAAACTTTCGCTTAGACTATCATCCTGATACGGTTTTCGCCAATTATCATCTTCGAAAATTGGAGGGATTTGGATTTTCATTATTTCAGAATAAGTGGTCTCCTCCAGTTCCATTTCTCTTACACATTCGTCAATTACGTCCATTGGATAGCATGTATCCTCTATAGCTGGTGATTGTAAGAATTGTGTTAGAACAAATTCAACTTTCTCTTCACCTACTTCAAAGGTTAGCTTTCCTCTTTTCACGTCTATTATAGCTCCGGCGGTAGCTAAGAACGGTCTTCCTAGTATGATAGGTGTAGTGGAGTCTTCAGAGATGTCCATGATTATAAAATCAGTAGGGATGTAGAATTGTCCTATTCGTACTGGGACGTTTTCTAGTATGCCTACAGGATATTTAATAGAGCGATCGGCTAGTTGAACAGACATTTTAGTTGGTCTTAGGTCTCCCATGTCTAGCCTTTTGCAAATCGTTAAGGGCATAACACTGATACTGGCTCCTAAATCGCATAGAGCTTTGTCAATGACGAATTTTCCTATTACACAGGGTATAGAGAAACTTCCTGGATCTTTTAGCTTAGGAGGCATGTTATTCTGAATTATGGCGCTACACTCGGCAGTAAGTGTAACTGTTCCGTTATCCTCTATCTTTTTCTTATTGGATAAGATTTCTTTTAAAAACTTAGCATACGAGGGTATTTGAGTAATTGCTTCTGTAAACGGAATAGTAATATTCAACTGTTTCAGAAGTTCGACAAATTTCTTAAATTGACCCGTCGTCTTGGAACTTACTAATCTTTGAGGGTACGGAATTGGTGGTTTATAGGGTGGTGGAGGCACATAAGGTTGTTCTTTCTCCACTACCTCTCGACTTTCATCTTCCTTTTCTTCTGGATCATTCACCACTTCAGTCGGTTTATCCGGTTTTTGGTACATGGCTGGATTGTCAAGTCTTGGATCGGTAGGTCCGTCAAGTTCCTTGCCACTTCTTAATATTACAGCGTTAGCATGTCCTTTCGGGTTAGGTTGAGGTTGTCCAGGGAATACTCCAGCTGGTGCAACAGTAGGTGCTTGTTGTTGAGCTACTTGTGAAATCTGAGTTTCAAGCATTTTGTTATGTGTAGCTAATGCATCTACTTTGCTCACTAATTGTTTAATCTGCTCACTAGTGTGAATGTTTTGGTTTAAGAAGTCCTTGTTTGTCTGAGATTGGCTAGCTATAAAGCTCTCCATCATCAATTCAAGGTTCGATTTTCTAGGGATATTAGGAGCAGTCTTTTGATATCCTGGTGATGTAGCTGGTGCTTGACCTGGTGCATAATAAGCATTGTTATTCTTATAGGAGAAGTTCGGATGATTCTTCCAACCTGGGTTGTATGTGTTTGAGTAAGGGTTTCCTTGAGCATAATTCACTTGATCAGTGGGAGTTCCTGCCAATAGTTGACAATCAGAGACTTCGTGTCCTGGGACTCCACATAATTCACAGTTAGGTGTTACTGCAGCCACGGTGGCTGCAGGTGTTATGGCCAAGCTATCGATCTTTTGGCTTAGTTGGTCAAATTTCGCATTGACTTGGTCCATACTACTTACTTCGTACATACCTCCCTTTGTTGGTTTCTCAGTTGCGACTCTCTCGCTTCCCCAAAGGTAATGATTTTGCGCCATACTTTCGATAAGTGCATAGGCATCACGATATTCTTTGTCCATCAATGCACCACCCGCGGCAGCGTCAATTGTCATTCTTGTGTTGTACAAGAGTCCATTATAGAAGGTATGGATGACCATCCAGTCTATTAATCCATGATGTGGACAAAGTCTAAGTAGATCCTTATAGCGTTCCCAAGCTTCGAATAATGATTCACTTTCTCTTTGCTTAAATCCGTTGATCTGAGCTCTCAGCATAGCTGTCTTGCTAGGTGGAAAATACCTATTCAAGAAAACTTTCTTAAGTTCTGCCCACGTAGTTACTGAGTTCGAAGGCAGAGATTGAAGCCAAGCTCTTGCTCTGTCTCGGAGCGAAAAAGGAAATAAACGTAGTCTAATAGCTTCTTGGGTAACTCCATTGGCTTTTACGGTATCTGCATATTGCACAAAGATCGAAAGATGAAGATTCGGATCCTCGGTAGGATTTCCGGCGAATTGATTTTGTTGCACGGCTGATATCAACGAAGGTTTTAGTTCGAAATCATTTCGGTTGATAGCCGGCGCTGCAATGCTTGAATGCGGTTCACCTTGCGAAGGATTAGCGTAATACTTGAGTGGATGAGTTTGTTCTTCAGCCATCCCTGCGTCTGGTTTTACGACTGGTTTAGGCGGATCTAATTGAAGATCAGGAATATTGGAATTATTTTCGAAATCGAATATACGTCTTCTTACGTGTAAGAAGCGTTCTGATTCAGGGATTAGAGGTTGCAAGTCTTCGCTTTTGGAGCGAGTACTTGGCATACACTCGGAGATTAGATTAAATTAAATAGTTGATACCTTAGTCTAGACAATGCTACCTAAATGCACTAGTAACTAAATTAAGGAATCCCCGGCAACGGCGCCAAAAACTTGATGGGCTAAAGACGTGTCTACTTATGCATCTAGCGCTATCTTACTGCAAGTGCACAGCCTATCGAAGTAATATTTAAGATTATCGATCCACAGGGATTCTATTGTTACTTAGTGCTAGATGAACTTCTAGTTTAGCTAAGGCGAATGGTTGTCACGATTGTTGTTGGTTTTTAAGACTATTAAAGGCGGAATTAAATTTAAGTTTTTAATAAAATAATACTAAGGCGGTCGGTATGTAATTATACTAACTTAGGTGGGTCAATCTAACCTAGGCTTATAAAGATGTTCACTTAATCTATTCGGTAGAGATTACTAGTTTAAATACCCTCAACTCACACTCTCGTGGTCTTGTATCAGATCTTATCCCTAAAGCCCTATGCCTGCTCTCGCTAGCCCATAAGTGTTTAGAGGTAATTTTTGGAGACTAAATAATTCTAATTTATCTTAAAGCGCTCTCGCTGTATTTAATTTAAATGCCTAACTTTAGCTATCTGGTTAAATCTCACACTCTCGTGGTCTTGACCCAACCTAATACCCTTTTCTTACTCTCGTAACGAAAAGGTCTATTTTAATTAAAAAGTATCAGCCAGAATGTTAAGTGATTAATTATTTTAGCCTATGGTTATATTTTACCGGTTAAGTTTGTTATAACTACATACCGCCCTAAGGTATTTAGCTACTCATCGAGGTTGAATCAGACACAGAATTGAATAATAACTTACTCATGGCAGAAAAATAAATAGACATTATAATTAAATTAAAGTGCAATAAATTGAAAAACCTGATTAACAAATATCTGAGTAGACTCCTTCTTCCACAGACCGGAAGGCTTGGAGTAGGCGGAAATAAAAATTAAAACGAATGCTGAAGGTTGGAAACAAATAAAAGTATAACAATTCCCTAATGTTGGAAATTGTTACACGGTTGGTTTGGATACAAATAAAACAAGACAGAAAATAAAATAATGCTGGAATGAAAATTCTGGTTCGTAAGGTAATTCGGCAGAGCTTCCGCAGGAATTTTGGATAGTGAAGTCTGTCTCTCAGCTCACCTCTGCTGGTACTATTTATAGAGCCTTTGATGGGCTGGTGTCTTGGTCTTTTGCTTCTTGGGCTTTGCTGAAGTGGTTGAGAAAATGTTGGAAAGTGGCAGCAAAAATGGGAGAAGTCGTCTTCACGTGCTGCCTTGAGGAGAATTACTAGGAGAAGTGGTCTTCAGTGGTGGTTTGACGTAGTCTGAGTCAAAACCAAGTTTTATCCTTGTCACGGGCGTGACAAGGGCTTCACGTTCGTTATTTGAGGATTTTATATGTCACGGTCGTGACTACTTCCTCACGGTCGTGATGGCCCAAATTGGGGTGTCACGGTCGTGACACCCTTGTAACGACCGTGGCTGTTACAAATTATGCAGACTTTTTGCAGGCTTCTGCCTTGCTTCATTTCTTGTGGTTTCTTTCGTTCCTTTCTTCTTAATTCATGATTCGGCCTCACATAACGATGTACCTGCAAAATAGTAAGAAAAACTCGAGAAATCGAGCGTTAAAACGGTGAATGCGCGATAAAACGTCAATGAAAAATAGCGATATAATCGATGCGTTTTCTCATCATCAAGTTTCTGATCTACTTTCTTACTTACCTCTTCCTTACCCAGAGTGCTTGTTGGATGCATTGGAGTCTTTGCCAACTTACTATCAGTCATGTTGAACTTCTTCAGAAGTTCTTTTACATATTTAGTCTGATGAATGTAAATGCATTCTGGAGTTTGGTTGACTTGAATTCCCAGAAAGAATCTAAGTTCTCCCATCATGCTCATCTCAAATTCAGCCTGCATAGAAAGATCAAATTCCTTTCCCAGCGTAATATTGGTAGATCCAAATATAATATCATCCACGTAAATTTGACAAATTAACAAATCTTTCTTAAATGATTTACAGAAGAGAGTTGTGTCCACTATTCCTCTGATAAAATTCTTTTCCAGAAGAAAATTACTCAATCTCTCATACCAAGCTCTGGGAGCTTGTTTTAGACCATAGAGTGATTTTTTAAGTTTAAAAACATGTTCTGGAAGTTTTTCATTTTCAAAACCAGGAGGTTGATGAACATATACTTCCTCTTCTATAATACCATTTAAGAAGGCACTCTTAACATCCATCTGATATAGAGTGATGTTATTTTGTGCAGCAAAAGAAATGAGTAAACGAATAGACTCTAACCTGGCCACAAGAGCATAAGTCTTTGTGTAGTCAATTCCTTCTTGCTGACTATACCCTTAAGCAACTAGCCTTGCTTTGTTCCTTACAACTTCTCCTTGCTCATTCAATTTGTTTCTGAAGACCCATTTGGTTCCAATAATATTGAATCCTTTTGGTCTTGGTACCAGATCCCAAATGTCATTTCTGGTGAATTGATTTAGCTCATCTTGCATAGCAAGTATCCACTCATTATCATTCAGAGCTTCATCAATAGAAGTTGGTTCAATGACATACACCAACCCAAAAAGTGACGTTGCAAATGATCTGAGGAAAGACCTTGTTCTTATAGGGCCATCCTTCTTCCCAATTATCACATTCTCTGGGTGAGAGGCCTTGATTCTGGAAGATGATCCTTTAACATTAGGTTCTTCAGAAATATTCAAGTTGTTCATCTGAGCAGCCAATGGAGTTACATCTGGCGTTGCTTCTGGTTCTTTCACTTGAGCCTTTTCTGCCTTTGAGACTTCAGAGTCCGTGAGAATGACTTCTCTATCTGCAGAATTATCAACCTGCTTTGGCTTTTGATTGCCAAGCTTATCATTAAATCTAACATGTATAGATTCCTCCACAATCTATGTCTCAGTATTGTATACTCTGTAGCTTTTAGAGCGTTCAGAATACCCAAGCATGAAACACTTATGTGGTTTAGAATCAAACTTGTTTAGATTTTCTTTAGTATTCAACATAAAACATACACATCCAAAAGGATGGAAATAAGAAATGTTGGGCTTTCTGTTCCTCCACAATTCATAGGGAGTCTTCTCCAGAAGAGGTCTTACAGACACTCTGTTCTGAATATAACAAGCTGTGTTTATTGCTTCTGCCCAAAAATGCTTTGCCAGATTAGTCTCGTTGATCATGGTTCTGGCTATTTCTTGCAATGTTCTATTTTTCCTCTCTACAACTCCATTCTGTTGTGGAGTTCTGGGGCAGGAGAAATCTTGTGCAATGCCATTTTCATTAAAAAAAAATTCAAAATATTTGTTTTCAAATTCACCTCCATGATCACTTCTGACTTTAACAATTTTAAAATCTTTTTCATTCTGGACTTGTTTGCAGAAGTCAAAGAACACAGAATGTGACTCATCCTTGTGTTTTAGGAATTTCACCCACGTCCATCTGCTGTAGTCATCAACAATGACTAATCCATACTTCTTGCCTCTGATGGATGCAGTTTTCACTGGTCCAAACAGATCAATGTGAATAACTCTAATGGTCTTGAGGTTGAAACAACATTTTTTGCTTTGAAAGAAGATTTTGAAAATTTTCCTTTCTGACATGCTTCACAAAAACCATCTGAGTTGAACTTCAACTTAGGAAGTCCTCTGACCAGATTGAGTTTATTAATCTGAGATATACGTCTCATACTAATATGGCCCAATCTTCTGTGCCAAACCCATTGCTCTTCATTAACAGACATAAGGCATTTTACTTTTTGAACCTTAAGTTCTGAAAGATTAATTTTATAAATGTTGTTCTTCCTTTTTCCATTAAAGAGGATAGAGCCATCCTTTTGACATACAACTTTGCAACATTTTTGATTAAAGATTATGTCATAACCATTGTCACTTAATTGACTTATGGACAATAGATTATATTTTAATCCTTCTACAAGTAAAACATTAGATATAGAGGGAAGGTTACCATTGCCAATAGTACCAGAGCCAATTGTCTTGCCCTTCTGATTCCCTTCAAACTTGACGTCTCCTCCTGACCTAAGTTCCAGGCTTTGGAACATAGACCTTTCTCCCATCATGTGACGTGAGCAACCAGAGTCCAGGTACCATGATTGGTGTCTTGACTGCGCTGCTAAAGATGTCTGCAACAGATATTATTTTATCCTTAGGTACCCAGATCTTTTTGGGTCCTTTTGGGTTAGTTGCCTTAAAGTTTTGTCTGAACTTCTGTCTTTTTATAACAGGTTTGTTCTGACGTACTTTAGGTTTAAACACAGGAATGTTCTAATCAGAACTAGTGTGTTTAATATCATTAAGGTGACCAAACTTAAAATGAGTATACAAAGGAGTATGCTTAATGATGAGTTTATTAACAGGTGTTAGATTTAAATCCTTTCCAGAGGAAGATTCATATCCAATTCCCTTCCTATTGTTTCTGCTAACACCATAGATCATTGAAGCCATCTTGCTTCTATATATGCTTCTTGACAGAAACTTCTGAAAACTATAGTCATATTCTTCTAAAATGTTTTTAGATTTTGATTTAATTTCATATTCAGAATCTTGTTGAGCTTTTTCAAAATCATTTTTCAATTTAAAATTTTCTGCTTTAAGCTCAGCCATTTCAGATTCAAGCTTATTACTCTCAAATGCAATATGCTTTAAAAGCTTCTTGTATTTGATTTTAATTTTGCTATAGTTTTCAAGGACTTCTGATAAACTCTCAGCAAGTTCAGATCTAGTAAGTTCAGAAAATACCTCCTCAGAATCTGATTCTGATTCTGATCCAGATGATTCTGCATGGTCTTCTACGTCAGCCATGAGTGCCATGTTTGCACATTCTTCATCTGAGTCTGATGAAGATTCAGATGCATCTGAATCATCCCAGGTTGCCATCAAAACTTTATTTTTATGATCAGGCTTCCTTCTTGGCTTCTCCTTCTGAAGCTTTGGGCATTCATTCTTGTAGTGCCCAGGTTCCTTGCATTCATAGCATACAACCTCTTTCTTTCCAGATCTTTTGTGTCCAGAAGAATCTTTACATTGATCTGGTTTCTTAAAGTTCTTGAACTTCCTCTATTTATGCTTCCAGAGTTTGTTGATCCTTCTGGACAACAGGGACAATTCATCTTCTTCTTTAGAAGAAGATTCTTCAGAACTTTCTTCTAAAACCTGCAAAGCTTTGGCAGATTTGTTAGACTTTAAAGCAATAGACTTACCTTTTTTCTGGGGTTCGTCTTCCTCTAATTCAATCTAATGACTCCTTAGAGAGCTGATCAGTTCCTCCAACGTGATCTTGTTCAGATCCTTATCTAGCTTCAGAGCAGTGACCATTGGTCTCCATCTGATTGGCAGGCTTCTGATGATCTTCTTAACATGATCTGCAGTGGAGTAACCCTTGTCCAGAACTTTCAAGCCAGCTGTGAGAATCTGGAATCTAAAGAACATTACTTCTATAGATTTTGATTCCTCCATTTTGAAGGCTTCATATTTCTGGATCAGCGCTAGAGCCTTGGTCTCCTTGACTTGAGAATTCCCTTCATGAGTCATCTTCAAAGATTCAAACATACCAAATGTTGTTTCTCTGTTAGTAATCTTCTCATACTTAGTATGAGATATAACATTTAGTAGTATGGTTCTTGCTTTATGATGATTCCTGAATTCTTTCTTTTGAGCTTCAGTCATAGATTTTCTATCTATCTTTTTGCCATCCCCATCAGTGGGGTGAACATAGCCATCAATAACTAAATCCCAAAGATCAACATCATATCCTAGAAAGAAACTTTCAATCCTGTCTTTCCAGTAGTCAAACTTTTCCCCATCAAACATAGGGGGTTTAGTGCTAATTCTATCTCTGTCTTCATATCTATTGTTGTTGGATGTTGAAGCTTCAGCCATAATGTATCAACCAAAATATATCAAGAGTTTTCTCAACTGGATCTTTTTTGTTGACGCTGAAGTGATAGCACTAACAGAACTGGAGCTCCTGTACCAACTGAAGGTGAGAAAACACTTAGAAGGGGGGGGGGGGGGGGGTTGAATAAGGGTTTAGAAATAAATATGGCAATAAAAACACATAGATTTTTATCCTGGTTCGTTGAACTTAACTAATCCAGTCCACCCTATCAAAATTGATTTGCCTTTCTCCTCAAGGACTTAATCCACTATAATCAAACAGATTACAATGTCAACCACTAAGAACAACTGTCTTAGTCTTCTCAAGAACTACTGACCATAACTTGGTCTTCTTAAGGAACCTTTACAAATAAATGTAAACTAACAAGTGTGTTTGATGCTTCTAAAAATCTATATCACAAATTGTGATTTTTACACTTAAGTTTAAGAACAAATAAAACTATTCAGCTTTGAATGATTGTATGAGAGTGTGATTCGTTGGTAGTTCGTTAGCTTTGAAGAGATGAAGATAACATCCTTTTATAGTGCTGAGAGTCCAAAGCTTGAAGACTGTGCAAGTAGAGTAGCTGTAGCCTTTTGTCTTCACATGACTTTTCCTTTCTCACAAGTAGAATGATCAGAGATATGCCTTTTGCCTGAACCCTTGTGTCTATCACAAATAAGGAATAGTTCCGTTGGAGAGGACGTTGAGAATAGTACCAAGTCTATTCACGTGCTGACATCTTTTTAAATGTAAACAACATCAGATCCTCTGATGTGCTTCTGGTTCTTCAGATCAGATTCAATGAAATCAGAGTTGCAGCCATAGTGCTTTAGCGTGAGTGATCTGATCAGAGCATACTGGTTATTTAGAGCCTCTGTACTTGCAGCGTAAAGTACATTCAGAGTCTTCTGAAACAATGCATGAAACTCTTCATACAAAATCTTCAGCTACGCTTCAGATGCTTCTGCAGCTTCTGCTTCAGAGTCTTCTGCAGCTTCTGCTTCAGAGTCTTCTGCAGCCTTTGCTTCAGAGTCTTCTGGCAGTGCTCAGAATCTTCTGATGAGTTGCTTCTGATGCTTCAGAGCCTTGTGTAGAGAATGTTCAGATGTATTTTTGCCTTTATCAGAATATTCAATTTTAATATCTGAAACAAAAACACTTGAACAAAATTAGAGTATATATTTTCTTAATACAAAACTTCATTAGTGTTATCATCAAAACAATGAGATATATTTAAACACCAACATGTGTTCTAACACTCAATACCTATTGATTCATGTTGTTAACATTTTAAGTATGATGCTTGCTCATTTTTAGGTCATAACATTTAATTTTGCTTGTTCTTTTGATTGCTTGCTTTTAAGTTTCCAATTAGGGTTTCATTGTGAAACATGCTTTCTTTCCTTTGGGAATTTGCTTGCCTTTCCTTGTGTTTTACTTGCTTTTTCTTTTGAGCACTTGTGTTTCATGTCCCTTGCTGTCCAACGACTTTGGGATCTCAATTAAGGTAGCTTGGTCCCTCCTTTGGAGGTACATGAAGCATGCCTAAAATGATGAATCCATGAGGACTTCTTTGTGATTTCTTTTGCACCTTTCTTGTGATGCTCATGGTTGAGTGCCATTATGGGTTCCTTGTTGTCCTCATATTGCCTCCCATCCTCACTTTGATTTAGGTTTTCTTTGCCTTCCATTTGTGCTTATGTTTTGACATTATGGTTGATGTTGTTTGGTTTAGGCCATTTCATCCCATTTTTGATGCTCTTGTGTGTTTCTTTTGAGGCATTTCTTGTTCCTTTAATTTCTTGCATTTGTCATATTGTTGCTTGAGGTTGAGATGAGCTTGTGGAGGCTACTGCCCCACACCAATTTCCTCCCTCATTTGCATTCCATGTTTGCATTCTTGTATGCTTATTTTGTTTCCTGTTGTTCCTCTGTTGTTTCTTTCCCTTAGGACCTCTAATCTCTCTTGTTCAAGGGAGATTATGATAGAATTTAGGATCTTAACCATGTATGATAATATTAGTTAGCATTCCTTTATCTCAATCTTAGGATCACCATTGCATGACAACTTTAGGTTTGGATTTAGTCACCCTTTTGTGTCCTTTCTCTTCTCATCTCAAAACAATCATAAAACACCTAATAAAGGTTAAGGATTATTGTGCGTTACGAGCATTAAGCACTTGGGAAAGGGTTGTTGAGGAGTTTCTATTCAATGGCTTGAATGTTTAGTGTAGCACCCTTTGGGTGATATGTGACGCATTCACTCTTAAGTCATAGTCTCTAGTGCGATATGAATTGCAAACCATTCAAAAACACTTCTTCTCTAAAAAACACAAAAACAAACATTCATACTTATTTTTTCCCCTTGGGGCCCTTAATCCATGGAAAGCCTTTTTCATAAAAAAGAGTGTTGTTAAGCTTTGGTTCTACCGCAAACAGACATTGTCCCTAACTGCTAGAACGAAGGTTTAACCCTACTCGGGTAAAATATTTTGAACCATCCGGTGTTCTTGTTGGCCCGAACTACGTTTGCTCTGATCTTTCATACCAGATGAAATTACGTAGGCACAAGACGCAATGTCTTGGCGAGCAACCTTCCCCTCTTTTTTCACCCGTAGTTAGTCGAACTACGTTGACTCTGACTTCTCACTTCAGATGAGATACGTAGGCACAAAGCGTCGTTGCTTTGCCGAGTCACTTCTTTTTCTTTTGTCCTCAAGCCTGTAGTTAGATAGTTTCAATCACCCTTTTAGATAGACAACAAGCGTGGATCCCGTCGAGTACGACGGACGTGAGGTGTGCTAATACCTTCCCCTTGCGTAACCGACTCCCGAATCCGAGATTTGGTTGTGATGACCGATATTTTCCCTCTTTTCTTTAGGTTTTCTCTGAGCGTTTCCTTTCCCTCCCTTGGGATAAATAACACACGGTGGCGACTCTTTTGTCATTTCCGGCCTTGATTTTCGCAGTAGCGACAGCTATGCAGCAACTTCAAGCTCTCCGCAATGAAGAAGAAGAAGAAGAATAAAATGAAGATGAGGATGTCATGTCTAAAAGTGATTGAAAAATGTTTTCTATTTTGATTAAGTTTTTGTCTTATGTTTTGTGTTGTAACTCGTGCACTATGTTTGGTTTCGTTCAATACATTTTGGTTTCATATTTGTGACATGTTGTGTTCTTCTCTATGTTCTTGTAGTTCGTTTTTGTCTGCCTGTGTTTCTTGTTAAAACACTTTTCCCATCCTTTTTGTTGTTGACAAAGAGGGAGAATAATTTCATCCTATGTGTGTATAATTTTGCAGATAATTTCAAGACTCTCTTAAATCATAAATTAAGGGGAGGAATCATCTGAGGGGGAGCAATTGAGCACTTGTTAGAAAAACCGCAAAAACTTTCAAAGAAGATGTTGTCATCATCAAAAAGGGGGAGACTGTGAAGGCATGACTTCTCAAAAGGTTTTGATGACGACACACTCTACAACATACAAGGATGGAGAAAAGAATCTCAAATAAATTAAGCTTGAAGAACTTCAATGTCAAATCAATATGCCAAGACTTGTTAAAGAATGAAGACAAAGTTCTACACAAATGAAGGCACAATATCCAACTTCTATATAGCTTGTACAAGTGTTCAACTTCATCTCTCATTCTTGCATATCATTTTAATTTTTTTTAAAACTCTTACAATGCATTTTGCCTCTATTTCAAAGTGTTTTTTAGCAAAACCTGTTCTGAGTAACCGGTTACCTATTCCTAGTAATCGGTTACCCTATGTAAACTTTCAAATTTTTTCAAATGTTGAGGCTGGTAACCGATTACCCACATATGGTAACCGGTTACTACTGGTGCAGTGAGCCAGAAAATTGCATCTGTTGGCAGAATTATGTTTTCTCTTTTCTTCTTGAACCATGACAACTCTTGGTCATTTGCACTCTTTTGAAAATGTGTTTAGAGGCATTTATATACCTCATAATCTCAAGAGTGAAACTAATGCACCTCAATTTTCACAAGTGTAAAAAATTCTCAATTTTCAAGAGTGAAACTATTGCACCTCAAATTTTATTATTTCATCATAGTTTCATTCTTCTATTCTTGAACACTTGTATTTGATATATAAGAGTTGATATCTGTTAGATGCCCAATTGTGCTTATTTGAGCTATCAAATATGGGCATCTTTCACTCCTTTTTTGTCAAGAAAGTGTTCAAAATCACTCTTGCTTTGGTTGTGTTGCGGTTAGAATATGATATCAAATTATTAATTAATTTGAATCGCATCTTTAGTTCACAACCGCTCTTTGATTTATCCGAAGGAAAATGTCAAAAGAGGGAAAACCTAATTTTGCATCGTAAAGACAATGCGGGGAGAGATCTAGGTAAAGGGTTGGTTAAGCTTAGGGAAGGTATTAGCACCCTAAACTTCTGTAGTACTCTACAGGAACCTTTTGTTTAAGTTTACTATTTTTGCTTTATTATTTGCTTTAGGGTATATTGCTAAGAGTTAAGAGTGACATAAAGACCTAAGGGTTAGTCCTAAGTTTACTCTGCAAGATTCTCATCTTGTGCCTACGTATCCTGGGTAGGGAATGGAATCAGAGTAATCGTAGGTCCCCTCGAGAGGGAGGTTAGAAACGTCTTGACTGTGGTCAAGGTTTCATGGGGAGTAAGCATTTCTTAAGGAAACGCTTACGTGGAGTACGACGACTCCTATTTCTACGTTGAAATAGTTAATTAAATTTAGGGTTAAATTAGGGTTGACTAAATGTTCCATGGCGGGAAACCCTAAAATAGAGTACGGTGACTCTTTGACCTAATGCTAGGGTAAATGGCGTTTTCGTCTACGGCGAGACACCTAGGCTATTAGGGTTTGAACCATTCAAAGGGTAAGGCTATTGACTCGGCGGTCAAACTGCTAGACCTAATCCTTCGGAAGGACGCTAATGGTAAATTAAATGCAAACAACGAATATTATCATATGAAAGCATTAAAATATGAAAATAAAGAAAGTGGTAAAGAAAAGCATTGCGACGATCACTCGCGTAAATTACAAATCCCAAAAACAAGAATAACTAAATGCGACGATTACTCGCATGATTACAACTGAAAAGCGACAACACAATCCAATGACAGATTAACAAGCTGAAGCGAACGAGATAATAACGAGGGTTAGACAGAAATCGAGACGCCTAAATCAAGATTTTATTTTTTTGAGTTTTATTTAAAAGAAAAGTTAATTTTGCATTTTTTAAAAGAGAATTTATTTTATTTTATATTTTACTTACAAAAAAAATGTTTTAATTTAATTAAGAAAGTATTTTAATTTTTATGTCAAAAAAGTTTTTTATTTTAAAGTGTTAAATTAACTTTTAGATTTAAATTAAGAAAAATTATTTTAAGTTATAAAAAAAAATTAGTTCTTAAGTTTTTAAAAAATGGAGTTGGATTAAAAAAACACTTGATTTACTAATGAAAATGTTATCTCTACTAACTAATAAAAAAAATTGTGTTAATTAATTAGAAAACATTATATTAACTTATAGTACAACCAAAAATAAAATAATAAATAAAACAAAAACTAAAAAAAAAAAGTGGAACAAGTTAAGGGAGGGGCGGATGCTTTTCATTGAAACCCTAAGGGTTTCTTCTCTTCATTTGAGAACATCTTCTTCTTTTCTCATGAGTGTCGGCGGCCATGGCCATCACCTTGGGAGCTTCTTGCATGTCACCTCCTTTCTTTCTACACTTCTGAAACAACAATCAAAATATAAATATTAGAAAACAGATCCTTCTCCTTACCCAGATCGTGTGTTGTTGGCCGATGATATCACGAGAACTGAGGCTTCGCGGTTGTAGCTGGCGTTTGAATCCCTATAGGTTCCGCCGCCGCCGTCGTTTGTTGCTGGTCCGGTGATGTTTGGGTTTACGATTTTATTCCTCTTCTTCTCTGATCGACGACGATGATGAAACCCCTTGGGGTTTTTTGAGTCCGCTGTTTGCTAATCGCGTCGTGTTCTTTTTCTTCTTCTACCTTTCTGGGATGATGATGATGATGAAATCCTTTTTAGATTTCTCTGAATCCATCAGATGGCAATGATGAGGGATCCCAGATATGCTCTGAGCCGCTGCCGCTTTTTTTTGTTCCTTAGGGTTTTTTCTGAACCCTTCTGAAACTCTGTGGATAATTTTATATGATTGTGATTGTGGGTTTGGATCCAAGACTTTGTTCTTTGATCCGCCAGATTTGATGGAGATTTTGGTTGCTTTCTGTTGTTATTGTTTGACTAAGTTGCTGCTGTTAGGTTGCTTGGAACTCGTTGGAAAATTTGTGGTTTATTGGCCCTGAGTTTGTTGCGAAAATCTTGTTGGACCCGATGATTTAGATTCTTTTTGGAGAATTGTTGTTAAGGCCAGGTTTGTCAAACCAATTTTCTGAAAAACACCTTTTCCAATAAGTGCTTTTCCAATAAGCACTTTTGAAAATCACTTTTTTCGGAAGCGCTGTTCTTTAATCACTTTTTATCTCTCTCTCGGTTGCCTCGAAAAATAAGAACAAAAGTTACCGGATTTACCGAAGTCGAGAAATGAGTCGGGAGTTGGTTTCGGAGCAATCTGTTACCCTCCTAACACACCCGATGATGACAATGCTCTGAGGGTGTCTTCTAACTGATTAAATTTGTCTCTTTTGTTCATTTTGCAGGTTCGAAAGAAAAATCGGAAGCTCGGAATCAGAATGAAGAAAAAATCAGAAAAAATTTAGGAGTTGTTTAGGAAAAATGTAACTATTATTTTTTGTAATTTTATTTATATATTTTTTGTAAAGAAATATTATTAATAATAAAATTCTTTAATTTATTTATTCATTATTTATTTTTTAGGTGCAAATAAAAATGAAAGATTAAAATTAAAATGAAACAAAAATATTAAAAAAACGGAAAAATGGAAATGAGAGCACATGTTATAAAAATAAATATGAAGTAGGAACAATATTTTAGACTAAAACAAAAATTATTTAAAATGCAATAATAAAAATTGAAAATGCAATAAAATTGATTTAAGATGAAGTGCAAATGATATTAAGAAATAAGATAAACTATTTTTTTTAACATAAAAAATGAAAAATAAAACAAAATATGATTAACTTAAAATAAAACGAGGAATGAAATGAAATCCTATATTTTTCCATTAATTCCTAATTATTCCAATTTAACCGATTAATCTCATTCCCAACATAACTTCCAATTAAATCTCCCGACCATTCAAATGAGCAACTTTATCCGGATAAATTCAACTGTCTAATTAAACTCAAATGATCGTAATCTCAGGCTAACTCCAGTCCAAAACTTGAATTGATTTATTTTCGAACAACTCAACTCTTTCTCAGTCTAACAGTTCCAACTACACCTCGGACCCGACTCATATCAACAATCCAACGACTCAGATTTCCTGACTACAATTCAAATTCGTAATTTGACAGTCGGCTGCGAACAAATGACCATTTTACCCTTCATGAACTAAAAAGCGCGCCACATGATATTTTCTTGCAAAAATCAACCAACTACACAAACTTATTAGTGACTGGTTAAATGCAATGCAAAAATGCAATGGAATGCGAAATGAAATGACAAATCTTAGGGTAAAATTTGGGGTATTACAGGTTGATTTGCAACTTTGTGTGAAAGTATCTTGGTACCTTTAATTTGTGTGTTATTGTGCAGGAATTTGGCATGACAGCTCAAGTGACCCTTCTATAAGTAGCATGGGCTACTTTTTGTAAAAATATCTTTTTTCTTGTACTTGCATTTGAGAGGATTTTTTTGACCTAGAAACCCATTTTTTCATTTCTTATCATCCCTTAACAATATTTCACCAAAAGAAGGTGGATTCCCATCCATTTTCGATTATTCGACTCGGATGTTGATAAACCTTCTTCCGAAACTTGTTGCTCAAGCTATCATGGAAATGAGTGGCTAAATCCCACTCTTGTCAAGGTTAGGAGTAGTTAGTTCAGATTTTATGTATTCTTCTTAATCTCTTGTATGTGAACAATGTTATGATCAATGTAGATAAAGTTATTTGCTACTATTTGTACATTTATGGTTTGGATTGCTTTATACATGAACTTTCCAAGTCTTGACCTAATATCTTCATCTATCAACTATACAAATGCTAGAGATAGATTTGAAAGTTGATATCCGCTTTGTATCGATCTTAATGATTATTGTTTCGATTGTTATTTAGAGAGATCATCTAACAGTCGAAACAATAACATTTACGAAATCGCCTTAGAGATGAACGTTTTTGCGAGGATACGCGATTATGTTGGTTAGAACTTCGTTCACATATTTGATTGGTTGGATACATTTAGGACATACTAGCAAACCCTAATATTGGCATGCTTTTATCAAACTTAGACCGACTTTTATTCCGTTTTAAATCTTGCAAACTTATGTTACGAAATTGAAACCATTATAAAACTCCCCTTTTTCTTAAGTCATTAAATCATTGAACGACAAGCATCTATATTCTCTACAATCCTTGTGGGTACGATAAAACACTACCGCAAAATACTTTCTAACTAAATGGCGCCGTTGTCGGGGATTGTTAGTTGAATATTGCAAGCATTGCAATAGGTTAGTGATTTTAAGATTTTTGTATTGTGAATCTCTTATCTTTGTAATTCTTTGTGCTTTTTAATTGTTTAGTTCGTGTGCAGAATTCATTTATGCACGGACAGGTTCGACCGAAAAACCTTCTTTTTGATCCTGATATTGAGAGAACCGCTCGGTGTACCAATAGTCGCACAAGGTGAAGACGACAACAAGCTATTGAAAGACAAGAGCTCGTAGAATCTTCTTCATCCACTCCGCCTAATTCGCCAATTATAGCAGCACCACCTCCACCTCCACCTCCAGTTTTTGTCTCTTGTGCAAACAATCCAAGAGACACCACTCAGTTTGCACGTAATCTTCAAAAT
Source organism: Lathyrus sativus (assembly GCA_963859935.3). NCBI lineage: Eukaryota > Viridiplantae > Streptophyta > Magnoliopsida > Fabales > Fabaceae > Lathyrus > Lathyrus sativus. The sequence goes on from OZ012740.1 coordinate 669,333,070, forward strand.
GGAAGACAAGCTGAGATGAAGACGAGAATCCTAGCACTTATCTATCAAAATCCTTTCACGAGGTTAGATCATGAGGATCCGTTTACGCATCCTACAAAATTCTATGAGATTGCGGGTGCAACTGGAGCAACCGAAGCTGACGAAGAGTCACTGTTCAGGAGACTATGAGATTGAGAAAGCGAAGGAATGGTATCTTGATCAACCTACAACAATCATGATGGATTGGAATATTTTGGAAGAGAAGTTTCTTGAACAGTTCTTTCCATATAACCGTTTCATGGAAGCTAAAACTGCGATAGCTGTGTTTTCACAAGGAGCAAGTGAATCCCTCAACGAAGCTTGGGAGAGATTCAAGTCTATATTAAGAAAATTCAAAGGACACGGTTTTGATGAACTTACTCAAGTTCATATTTTCCGCAATGGTCTCCTTTCGGTTCACAAGACCTTATTGGATGCTACGACGGGAGGTTCTTTGATGTCTAAAAGCGTCGAATATGCAATTGCAATTATTGACAAGATGGAACTTAATGATCACCAAGGGAATCATAACCGTGGGGTAGCTCAAAGAAAACCAGACGTGCTCGATTTAGGTATGAATGACTCTATTCTTGCCCAACACAAACTTCTTACGCAACAAGTGGAGTTTTTAACTCAACGAATGTCAAAGCTTCCACAAAAAATTAAAGAGATGCAAGAAGTTCCTACTCAAGTTCAAGTGGCGAGTTGCAAATTATGTAAAGGTGAGCATCCTACCGGATATTGTCCTCCTGTTTTGGAAGAAGCCAATTATGTCGGAAATCAAAATCAAGGATACCAACAAAGACCACCTTATCAACAAGCAAATCAAGGTTATCAAAGACCTAACCAAGGTTACCAACAACCATGGAGGCCGCAAGAAGCCGGAACTTCAAACCGTTAATAATATCAAAACTACACTCAACCTCCACAAACTCAAAGTGCATCGTCAAGTATGGAGGAAGATCTTACTCAATTCATGCAAATGTCAATATCAAATCAAAAGAACACCGATGCGGCTATCAAGAATTTGGAGACTCAAGTTGGCCAATTATCAAAACAATTGGCCGATCAACAAAAAGGACCTTTCACGGCTACTGCTACTCCAAATCTGAAGGAGCATTGTAAGGCGATTATTACAAGAAGTGGTAGAGAAATTGATATGGGCGTAGGTGAGGAGGTAGTGGTGGAGGAAGTTGTAGTTGAAAAAGAAATTGAAAATGTTGAGGGAGAAGTAGAAAAAAATGTTGAGGGAGATTTAGTTGAAAATGAGAAAGTGAAAAAAATGAGGAAGGAGAGAAAAGTAAGAGAGAGGAAAGAGTGAGAAAGTCGAGAAAAGGAAAAGAGCAAGTGAACACGATACCGATTCAAAATTTACCTTACTTGCATGCTCTGACAAGGAAAGACAATGCTAGGCACTATGCTCGGTTTATGGACATATTCAAATAATTGCAAATTAATATTCCATTTTCCGAAGCATTGGAGCAAATTCCAAAGTATGCTAAATTTATGAAGGACATTCTCACGAAGAAGAAATGGTATAAGGATCAAGAAACGATCATGGTAGATGCTAGTTGTAGCGCAATTATTCAACGTACTCTCCCGAGGAAAGAAAGTGATCTAGGACGAGTCACTTTGCCCATCACAAATGGAGATACTTATGTTGGAAAGGGGTTGATTGATTTGGGCTCTAGCATAAATTTGATACCCTTATCTATTGTGAAGCGGTTGGGATACATGGAGTTGAAATCTACTCAAATGACTTTGCAAATTGCCAACAAATCTACCACTCGCCCTCATGGTGTAGCCAAAGATGTGTTGGTAAAGGTTGATAAATTTTTGTTCCCAATTGACTTTGTAGTAATTCATATGGAAGAAGATGAAGACTCTCCATTGATTCTTGGACAACCTTTCATGAAGACCTCATGCATGGCAATTGATATGAACGATGGTCTCATGAAAGTGAGAGTGCTTGATAAGGCGATTTGGTTCAATCTTTTCAAAGCCATGAAGCTTTCTAAAGACAAAACCGATTGTTTTAGAATTGATGCAACGGAAGTCGCAGTTGAAGAAGTCAAGGAGTTATTACAAGTTCCCACACCATTACAACAAGTTCTTACCAATGCTCTTTCAAAAGTCAATGAAGAAGAAGAACAAGAAATTGAAAAGTGTTTGGGGGAACTTGAAGAGTTAGAGGAATCCCACCTTTGAAAGAAAAGGTGGAAAATTTGAAAAAAGAGAACAATGAGGAAGGCAAGCTTGAGTTGATATTGTTACCATCTCATCTAAAGTATGTTTTCCTTGATGAAGAGAAAAACAAGCCGGTGATCATAAGTTCGGAGTTAACCATGGATGAAGAAAAGAAATTAATTGTGGTGCTGAAGAAAAATCAAGAGGCAATAGGTTGGACTCTTTCCGACTTAAAAGGTATAAGTCCTTCCTATTGTATGCATCGAATATTCATGGAAGACAATTTCAAGTCGTTAGCTCAACCACAAAGAAGATTGAATCCCACTATGAAAGAAGTGGTGAGGAAAGAAGTTGTAAAAATGTTAGATGCCGACATGATTTATCCTATTTCTGATAGTCCGTGGGTAAGTCTAGTTCAAGTGGTGCCGAAGAAGGGTGGAATGACGGTTGTCCATAATGAGATGAATGAGTTGATTCCAACAAAAACCGTAACAGGATGGAGAATGTGTATTGACTACCGTAGGCTAAATCAAGCTACGAGAAAAGATCACTTTCCTCTTCCTTTCATGGATCAAATGCTCGAGAGGCTTTCCGGTCAAGAATACTATTGCTTTTTGGATGGGTATCCTGGGTATAATCAAATCATTATCAACCCGAAAGATCATGAAAAAACAACTTTCACTTGTCCTTTCATAATCTTTTCTTATCGGAGGATGTCGTTTGGTTTGTGTAATGCACCGACGACTTTTGAACGATGTATGCAAGCTATATTCTAGGACTTGATTGAGAAGACGATCGAGGTGTTTATGGATGATATCTCAGTTTTGGGTCGTCATTTGATCTTTTTCTAAAAAATCTTGATGTTGTCTTGGAGAGGTGTGTGGATACTAATCTAGTGCTTAATTTGGAGAAATGCAACTTCATGGTCACAGAAGGTATTGTGCTCGGGCACAAGGTTTCTTCAAAGGGACTTGAAGTTGATAGAGCTAAAGTGGAAGTGATTGAAAAGCTACCACCACCTCTGAATGTGAATGAATTCAAAGCTTTCTAGGTCATGCGGGATTTTATCGAAGATTCATCAAGGACTTCGCGAAGATAGTAAAGCCATTGAGCAACTTGCTCAACAGAGATAAGTCTTTTCTTTTTGATGATTCTTGCATGACTGATTTTGATTCTTTGAAACAAAGCATAGTAACTGCACCCATAACTGTCGCACCGAACTGGAAAAATGATTTTGAACTTATGTGCGACGCAAGCGATTATGTGGTTGGTGCAATTTTAGGCCAAAGATAAACAAAAATTTCCATGCGATACATTATGCAAGCAAGGTTCTGAATGAGGCTCAAATTAATTATGCAACAACGGAAAAGGAATTGCTTGCTATAGTGTACGCATTAGAAAAATTTAGGTCTTACTTGATTGGATCAAGTATCTGCTTACTAAATCGGATTCTAAGCAACGGTTAATTCGTTGGATTTGTTTACTTCAAGAATTTGATCTGGAAATTCGTGATAAAAAAGGGTCCGAGAATTTGGTAGCAGATCACTTGTCCCGACTTGTGAATGATGAAGTCACAAAACATGAGAAAGAGGTGAGGGAGGAGTTCCCCGATGAAAAATTTTATATGGTGAAGGTTAGACCTTGGTTCGCCGATATGGCTAACTACAAAGCCACCGGATTGATGCCTGAAGGTCTAACTAGTCACCAAAGAAAAAAAATTGTCTGAAGCCAAGTACTTTGTTTGGGATGAACCACATCTTTTTAAACTTGGTGTCGATAACATTTTGTGGAGATGTGTTTCTGAGGAGGATGCCAAAGATATCTTGTGGCATTGTCACAACTCTCCGTATGGAGGTCATTTTAACAATACAAGAATGGCCACTGAAGTCCTTCAATCGGGATTTTATTGGCCGTCCTTGTTCAAAGATGCGTACCCGCACACAAAAAGTTATGACAAATGTTAAAGGATCGGTGGAATAACGCAACAAAATGAAATGCCACTGCAAAACATGATAGAAGTCGAAGTTTTCGATTGTTGGGGCATTGATTTTGTTGGTCCATTTCCACCTTCATTTGGAAATGAATACATTCTTGTTGCGGTAGACTACGTCTCCAAATGGGCGGAAGCCATAGCTAGCGCTAAGGTAGACGGGAAAACCGTAATAAATTTTTTTGAAAAAAAACACATTTTCTCGTTTCGGTACTCCGAGAGTGTTAATAAGTGACATTGGTTCGCACTTTTGTAACACTGAGTTAGCCAAAGCTTTAGAGCAATATGGTGTGCGACACAGATTTACAACACCATGTCATCCGCAAGCTAACGGACAAGCGGAGGTATCGAACCGAGAGATTAAAAAAAAATTGGAAAAAACCGTGTCTACCTCGCGGAAGGATTGGTCAAGCAAGCTTGACGATGCCTTGTGGACCTATCAGACTGCTTTCAAAACTCCGATTGGTCTCACGCCATTTAAAATGGTCTACGAAAAAATTGTCATCTTCCGGTGGAATTGGAATACAAAGCCTTTTGGGCTTTGAAGTTGCTTAATTTTAATCAACTTGAGTGGTGAAAAAAGAAAAAGCCAACTTCATGAGTTGGACGAGATTCGCCTTCAAGCTTATAAGTCGAACAAGACTTACAAGAACCGAGTGAAGATGTATCATGACAAAAAGCTTGTGACCAAGACATTTGAGGTAGGACAATTGGTGTTACTATTCATATCAAGGTTAAGATTATTTCTCGAAAAATTAAAATCCATATGGTCGGGTCCGTTTCGAGTGTAACACCCCAAATTTAATTGGAATATTTTAATTAATTTATTTAATTGAGAATATTCATTTTAGGTAGTTTGGTGGATTATTGGAAAAGTGTGCATTTTTGGGTTATTTATTTGATTAATAGTATATAATATTAATTTATTAGTATCATTATTATTTAAAATGAATATAAGTGAAAGAAGGGTAATTTGGGCAATTGTGAGGAGTAAGTGAGGGTATAATAGAGAAAGCCCAATTGTGAGGCCCAAGTCTAGGTTTAACAAAAAGGGAGTTCTGAAGGGTTTTAGGATTCATTTGTGTTAACCGTAAGAATTATGGCCAGAGAGCTCTGAAGAGGAAATTGGAGGCAGAAGCGTTGAAAGATTCCCTGACAGATTCGTGAAGGCTCTGAATCAACGTTTAAGGTATGGGGAGTATTGCCTTTCATAATTTTCTATGTGTAGATTTCGATGTAGTAAGGTTGATTTAAGGGTTAAGGGTTTCGAGGGTAGAAATGAGAAATTATGATCTTTGGCCTTCGTGGCCTAAACCGATTATAGGTAAATCTAGCCATGGTTCAATTGAGGAAAAAGGGATTTTGGCCTTCGTGGCCTAAATCTGGTTTTGGGAACTCTAATGTTGTGGTGTAGTGGTAAGTATTCCTGACAGTTAGAGCATAATATGAGAAAGGGAAACCTTAGGCCTTCGTGGCCAAAACCGTGAATTGTTATATCACTGACCCTGTAGGAATAGGAATATTCGAATGCGAGTAACTCTAATGCCTTAGGGTGTAATTGAAGGAAAAATTGTGATTTAGGGCTGAATATGTTCCGGGATTGGCCTAGTAAACCGTAGGTTTTGTGCCTTTATCACCGTAGGACCTTAGGGATGGTTTAGGGATGTTTTGGGGGCATTGGGTAAGTGGATCGTAGAGCCTTTTGGGTAGAAATCAGTTCTGGTGCATAGCAGAATTTGTTGTCATCGCACAGTTCGCCTAGCGAAGAAAGCTTCTCCTAACGAACAATGTTGTTCCCAGACTCGCCTAGCGAAGAAACTCGCCCCAGACTCGCCTAGTGAACATGCCAGCGAATGCAGTAGGGTTTCGCAAATGTTGATCGTGTGCAGCGATGCCTTGATGTTTGATTCTGTCATTTCTGTGATGAATTAACATGAGTATGACTGTGAGTTTTATGTGATGTATACAGTTGCACCCCAAAATTTGCCTAACTTTTTTTTACTTAGCTTGTGTTTCATTGCGTTCATATTAGCATTATCATCTGCATTGCATTGACATGTGTGCAAGGGATCAAGAGGTATGACTACCAAAAAAGGGCTACACAAGGTTATGAAGCTATCCAAGAGGTTTATTCAAGTATTCAAGGGTTGATATCCTCAGCAAATAAGTTAAAGATCCTCAGGGAAGGGGTTGGATATAAGAATGTGTGCCTCCTAACTTGAACATTGTGAGTGGTCATCAGATGATTATGAATCCATGGAGTTGGACTTGAAGCCTTGATACAGCTCATAAGAAGTATTGAAAGTCATTTTGAAGCTGAGCCAGGTCAATATGCAAAGGATATGAAGCTATAACCAAGATTCGTGCAACTAGGGTTTCATCTGGTCAACCCTAGGTCAACAGCTGATTTGAAGAAGGTTGAGACCTAATTTCAAGGCCATGTGATCATGGACTGATGTATTAAGATGCCCAAGGGATGATTCCAAGGTTAACTCATCATGAATCAAGAGTGTGAGGAGTTCCTAAGCTAGGGTTGCTATGCTTGATAGTGTAAAATCCCCTAGTTTAGTGCCTAACTTCAAGACCACATAATAAGATGTGATTTTCATATCACCTTGACCCTAACATGATTGTTGTAGAGCGTGATCATAGCTTTAATTTTAGTATTAGAAGTCCTTGATAGGGTTTATAGAACTCAAGTTATGAGTCAGACAAGTTACAGGTCATCAGATGAATGTGAATTTGGTGCTTGAAAGTCAACCAACTTGCATGACACTTTTTCCCTAGAAATATGATTCTATCAAACTTTTGGCCAACACGAATGTTGTTCCTTATCTTCTTAGCTTTTCAGAAAGTACTAGAAGTCCATGATTGGATTTGTAGAACTCAAGATATGAGCTTTGCAAGACAAGGGTATTTTGGGAATTTGTGATTATAGGCCATTTTGATTATGGGTCAAGTTCACCATCTTACATACCTCAAATGGAATTTTGTCCAACTTGAAATTTGTTTGAAATGATGTTATTTGTCCAACCATACATCAAGAATCCATTGATATGGGTTAGAATGAGAAATGCTTGAAGAAAATTCATGAATGAATCATTAAAGAAAGCTTGAAAAGGGCTAACTTAAACCAATTCATTGTGGAACCAAATTAGGCCATATTTGTGCTTGTTTTGAGTCCAATGGATGTTTTAAGAACATTGGAAAAATTAGAAATCAAGTTTGAGGTCATTTGCTATGTCAATTTTATGGTTTCTTCATCCTTAAGCAACATAATGGAAATCCACCATCCATTCATTTCCAAGGCCTCAATCCTATCCACACATCTTCCTTACATCATAAGAAACCAGATTGGATCAATTTGCAAGTTGTTTGGCTTTGTTCTCACAATAACATAAAAGCTTCAAACTTGGAATTTTGGATTTTGAATTGGGCTGCCATAGGCTTCAAGTGGGCTTCTAATCACTCTAGGTCCATTGCATATAACATTTTGGATGATTCTCAACTGCCATAACAGAATTTGGTGGAAGATAACAGAAATTTGAGTTAAGAAAAAATGGAGAAACTTGGAAAATTGATTTTGAAGATAGAGCCATTTTCAGTCCAAATTATCATTGCAAAAAGCTCCAGTGAGGTTCATTGATGGATTTTGGACGATTTGCTTGAAGCTTCATCCACAATTCAAGTCTCCATTGAAGCTCAAAACCAGGTTCTTATCTTTCATCCATAAGCTCTGTTCTTGATGAATTGCTATGCTATTTTCACATGATTGTGATCCTTAAAGTGTGTAGAACGTTTTAGGATTAGAACGGTTAAGTTTCATGACAATTCTTGACAGAGCACCTTAGGTTGTAGTTTGAATTTCTCTCTAATTATTGGATGAAAATGGAAAAGAAACATAGATTGTTGACGTAGGAAGTGAGAGGAAGAGATTAGTGGCTTCAATTTTAAGTTTTGAGAAAGTTGAAAATTCTTGAGAGATTCTTGGAGGTTCACGATTTCTGAGTTTTAATGGAGGAAAGTAGAAATAAATCATATATTTGGATTCTACACGAAAAATCACATAGTTTTGGTTCAAGAAAAACTAGTTTTGGTGAAGAAATGAAGGAGTTAGGATTTTGGTTATTTGGAGAAGATGATCGTCGCAAGGCCGGCCACCGTTTGCGCGTGGCAGCGCCTCCACGGGAGGTTTCCCTCCGCTTTCAATTTTTAAAACGCCAGTTTTCATATTGACCATTGGATCGCGCATGAACATGGACTCTGTATACCGCGCGCACGGCCAGGATTCGATCCCGCGAGTTGGCCATTTCCCCACAAGTTGAAATGTAGAGTTTCATTTATTGAAACTCTGGGCTTAAGCATTTTTCTATTCCCACCCCCAACAGCGCAGGCCCAATGCAATTACACGCGTAAACAACTACTTACTGCACCCATTGTTTTAGTTTGTTTTTAATTTCATTTTCTTATTATTCATTTGATTGCTTGTTCATTTTAATTCAGAAAAAATAATAAGTGATGTCATAAAATCTTGGGAAAAATCATGATTGTATTTTACCATGTTCTTTATTTTGTCACATTTTTTAATTGCAATTTTAATTCTTTTTTCAATTAATTTTGTATTTTTCTTTTATGTGCTTTTCAATAAATAGAAATCATACCATGTTAACTTCTAGATTTTTGTTTCCATATCAATGCTTGGATTTAATCTCTGAGTTTTTTGTATAGTGAATGTTGATACATTATAGAATACTGTAATATTTTTCTTGCATTTTTTAGATTCCACTTGAATAGGTTTTTAGGCACATCTTTAGAGCCTTCCCCTTTCGAATCTCCCATGGCATACATCTAGGTTTAGCATCTGGTTATTATACCTAGGATTAGAGTTTGGACTTGAAACTTTAACCATAGCTCCTTAACCCATTTAGGATCATCTAGGATTTTTAGAATTAATTTCTTATTTCCCCACATTTTACAATTTGATGATGTTTAGGTGATCCTAATCTAGCTTTCCCCTTAGTTTAGACTTAAAGGTGAACCTTTAGCTAACTTTAAACTTTTAATTGCTCCTTGATAGGATCAAGCTTAGGTTGAGACCTACTAAGAACCTAGATTAAGCCTTGATAGAGCCTTTAACCCCTTTTAGTTTAGGTGATCCTTAACTAATCCTTAGGGTTCCTCCTGAAGCCTCTTAGGAAGATGAATCTCCCATGAATGGTAGAGTGTCATGGTGGATGCCTTTGGCATACACCATGCTTCCCTTCATTTCTAATCTCCCATGAATGATTGAATATCATGGTGGATACCTTTGGTATACACCATGTATCACCTCATTTCTTGATTATCCATGATTGGTTGAACATCATGATGGATACCTTTGGTATACACCATGCATCCCATCATCAATTCCATTCTTTAGGATAGATGCCTTGTTTGATTACTTGTGGAATGAATTCCTTATTTTTCATAATTCCTTTCCTTCATTCATGATTTAGTGGTGTGTTTCATTAGGGTAGCTCATGTTTAGGGTAGTCTAAGTGTAGGTGCATGACTACATTAAGAGGTTGAGTGGGTCTCCCTCTGCTTGCTTGCATTAAGGGTTGAGGTAATCCTCCCCTTGCCTGTGTGTTGTTTTTTTTCTCTTTCTATCTGATGTGTTTGCATTGAAAGGTTGAGGTGACCCTCCCTTTGCTTGATTGCCTTTCCTTTTGCTTGTTTGTTTTAGGGGTTGAGTGAGTCTCCCTCTGCTTGTATTGCTGCATTACATTTGCATCTTTAGTGTTTTCTTTTCTGTTTTTCTGCTTTACTGATGTTTAGCAGATGTTTTGTTTGTTGTCTGTTTCCCACTTCACGTGATCCCCTAGGATTCTCACTTCCTTATTTAAGGAAGTGATGATTAGACTTTAGGCTGAAGCCTTTGCATGATAACATCTAGGAGTTCCATGTTTCAAACCTCACCCATTAGGACAAATTTGCATGACAACTCTTAGGACTTGATAGTTTCCCCTTAGTTGTGTCCTCTCTCTTCTCATCTTCAAACAAATCAAAATACAGTAATAAAGGTTGATTGATATCGTACGTTACGAGCCTTAAGCCGCTTAGGAAATGGTTAGTGGAGGGTTTCCTTCCAATAATCAGGATGTTTAGTATGGCACCCTTTAGGTGACATGCGACACATTCACTCCTAGGTCATAGTCTCTAGTGCGATATGAATTACAAACATCCATAAAAAACACTTCTTTCGTAAAAGACAGAAAACAAATCTCAAACCTCTTTTTGCCCCGTGGGCCCATAATCCGAGGAAAACGTTTTCATAAAAAGAGTGTCGTTAACTCTCAGTTCTACCGCAAACGGTAACGCACGAGTCTTCGACGAGCGAGCTGCATACACCAAACTGCTGGAAATGTTTGTTAACCCTACTCGGAAAAACAGATGAATCTAAATCCATAGTGTTGCACCCCAAAATTTGACCAACATTTATTTACCCATCAAGTGTTTGAAAGTTGATACCTTCATCAGAAAGTTCAAGAGATCCCCAGAGGAATTGGGTGAAACCAAGGTTGTGTGTCTCATAACTTGAGAGTTGTGGGTGCTCCTCATATGATTCTGAGACTTTGAGAATGAACTTGAAGCTTTGAGAAAGTTTATGAGATGTATTGATAGCCATTATGAAGCCAGAGAGGTCATTGTGCAAGAATTCAGAAGATTCAACCATGAATGGTAGAATTAGGGTTTTGGCTGGGTCAATCCTAGATCCGCTGAAGATTTGGAGAAGGTTGAGACCTAATCCAAGGGCCATGAGATCATGGAATGATGTATGGAGATGTTATAAAGATGATTCATAGACCAACTCATCATGATTGAGGAGTTTGAGAAGTTTTGAGTTAGGGTTTCCAGGGATTGTCAGTGAAAAACCCTAATTTGACCCCTACCTTCCAGGCAGTTTTAGCTCAAGATTTGATTGATATCTCATCTCCCCCACAACATGAATGTTGTAGAGATTGTTCTTAGCTTTAATTTGAGTGGTAGAAGTCCTTGATAGGAGTTGCATAGCTCAAGTTATGGTTTTGACAAATTACAGGTCAGCTGAGGTGTGTGAATCTGGGTCCTTGAAAGTCACCCAACTTGCAGACAACTTTTGCCCTAGTAGGATGATTCCTATGATCTCTTGGTCAACATGAATGTTGAAGAGAATCTTCTTAGCTTTCTATAGAGTACTATAAGTCCTTGATAGGATTTGTATAACTCAACTTATGGTTTGTACAAGGCAGGGGTATTTTGGTCATTTGGTGATTATAGGTCATTTTAAGCAAAGGCCATATCTCCTATTTCCAAGCCTCAAATGAAAAAACTCAAAACATCAAAGTTGTTCAAAATGGGATTTTAAGCCTAGAAAAGTGGTCATGAGTTATTGAAAAAGCTTGTAGCAAGGATTTTCATGATTGGGTAAAAATGACCTAAAAATGACTTATAAAGTAAATGAATCCAAGTTGGAAATTGGTTTGGGAGATCCACAAATCCAAAATAGGTCATCCAATAGGTCATTTTGACTCCAAACATTATTTTAAAAACAATGGTTCAAGTAGAATTTTGATTTGAGGTCTTAAAATGGAGGTTGCTTTGTAATTTTCATTCTTGCATAATAAGGCAACTTGTAAATCTTCACATAAGGCAAAACCAAGACTTGTTTTCCACACATTCCTTCTCAATATCTCTTGTAAGGAGATTTTAAAGCAAAATGACAAGCTTAATGCATGAGATGAAGGGATATACAATGTATCATTTCATGAGAAATTCCATAACATTCTAGCTCTTTCCATGAGTTTCTAGACTATTCCATTGGTTGTTATAAAAAGAGTGAATCACCATGAGGAAAAGGTTGGTGAAAGTTGCTGAGTTCATTGGAGAGAGTGAGAGAGAAAGTGCCATTGCAAGATTTCTTCAAAATCAAGCAAGCTTCCATTTCTTCATCCACAAGCCTCATCCATCTCAATTCTTGCAAACAGAAAGGTATCCACCATTGGAGGAGCATTTGGAGAAGATTTCAAGTGCCAAATCGAGCCCTGACATCACTCACCATTGATTCTTAACAGGTTGGTAACTTGCTCCATAGATCCTTATTTAGGTCCTTTCTGTTAGAATTCTAGGTGGAAAGATAGCATGCTAGGTTAGTTGATGATGTTCTGAGAAGTAGAGAGCTTGGCATAAGGTTTCATGGCAGGTCACAATTTTTTTCAAGATTGTACAATAAGCTGTATACTGAGTTTTAATGGATATGATATAGTGTAGTTTGGTTAGGGTAACATGTAGAACAAGTTTGGATCATTAGATTGAAGTTCTATCAAGGTTGATGACAGAGAAAAAGGTTGAAACCCTAATGTTGGAGCTTTCTGTTTGAGCGATTTAAGGGGTTTCAGGGAAAACTACTTGTATGGTCGTGTTCATGGTAATCAGTAGCACAATTTTGCTTTTGGAATTTCTGGATTTCATCAAGTAATCATGGAGAACGAGGCTGGGGAAGAATCGTGCATGATTTGTGTTTTGGACAAAACCCTAATGATATTTGGGGACGATGGCCAGTAACCGTCCGATCACTCTCAATTTTTGACTTCTTCATCTGATCCAAGGGGCGTGATTCAATTCTGAAAGTGGAGGGAAGTCTCAACATCAAAACGGTGCGTTTGGTTTAATGAGGAGTTCTGGGCTCAGCAATTCAGTGCTATTCACACCCTACCCAGAAGCCCAATCCACAAATGAACTAAAACCGCTTGCTATTTGCACCGTGTTCGTATTTATTTTCTGTTAATTCTTCATATTAATTTTCTGAAGCGCGTGGGCCTACCAAAATTGATATTCGCACCCCTGGTCCCTTGGCCCACCATCATAATCAACTGAGTGCAGTTACTTTTGACACCCCCTCCCCTTTAATTCACTTTCTTTTAATTTTTTTAATTTCTTTTATTGTTTGCATTTTATAAAAATCCTATAAAATAGAAAAATTAATATTTTTTAATGCTTGTTTTTTCCACATATTCATAATTTTGTCTAGAAAAATATCAATAAATAAAATTCCATTTTATTTTTCTTTTAATATTTTTAGTATATTTTCCATGTAAATAGCTTTTTAATTGATTTTAGTTGATACTCAATTTTGTATAATTTCTTTTAGGACTTTCCCTTAGGATTTTTGAGCCATTCTTTTTGGAATAGTTAGGTATTGAATCATAGTTCCTATAGGATTTAATTCATGATTTGTAGATTAAAATTTGATTAGTTTGTTAAGCATAGTCTTAGTGTACTCAAATTAGGGTTTTAGGTTGCATGAGTAGATTTGAACAATTTTGTTTTGGGGTTTATAGGCCAAATTAGTGTATGGGGAATATATGGGTTAAGGGTAAGTATGTATAGAATCCCCTAGATTTTTCCTAGAATATTATATAGTATTTTAGTATTTTTAATTGATTTTTGAATGTATGGTTAGTATGTGTGTTGCTTAAAGGCATAGTTTGTATTGTTTTGTTTTCTTTTCTTCTCCTTTGAGTGTGTGAGCTTTGAAGATTGAGTTGAAGACCTTGTGGATCATCATTGAAGACTTTGAAGACCTTGGAGAGGGGCTTAGTTTTAGCTTTTGTTTGTTCTGTTTATAGGATCATAAGTACATAGGTAGAGCTTTAGATAGAATAATTCCATTCAATAAACAAGGAGTGTCTTGTTCACCTCCTTCCTTCTCTATGACATAAAGTCCCTTAAGGGTATTCACCTCTCTCCTTTGGAGGGATTAGTGACCTTGCCCTATGAGGTAGAACTTTGAGAGAGCCTTTCCTTTTGATGTTAAGTCCTTAATGGCATCCTTTGGAGGTCAATGAGCACTCTAACATCCTCACCTCATCTTGTGGACTGAATCTTGTTTGATGGAGCATTTGGGTTGTTGAAGATAGCAATGAAGGGTATTGAAGATTTGATTGAAGATCTAAAAGCCATTGAAGATTGAAGCTGAAGCTTTGAAGAGGATGATTCCTTGGAGATTGTTGAAGTCTGAAGACTTTGTGAAGATCAAGTTGATACTCGAAGATCCCTGAAGATGGTGAAGCCTGAAGGTGGAGCTGATCAAAGAAGCTGAAGCTAAAGGGAGAAGATGAGTTGATACTCATGTTGTAGGGTTGATACCTGGAAAGCAGTTGATGATTGAAGTCTGAAGACTGAGTTGCTGCTGGAGGAGCTGAAGCTTTCTTCTGTTCTGTATTGTTTGTTTTGCTTGATTTGTCTGTTGCATCAGATTAAGTTCATCTAGAATAAGTTCAGTCCAGGAGCATGATTGCATTAGAGGTTGAGTTGCTCCCTCTGCTTGTATTGTTATTGCATGGCTTTGCTTGCGGGTATTCGGTAGAGCCCAGCTCCCTTGCCCATGTGGTTTGTTTGCCTGATGGCACTTCATTTCTTTTATCTGTATGATTGCAGTTTACTGTTTATTGCTTGATAGCATGTTGTTTATTTTTCAGTATGATTACTGTTATTTCATGACTGGCTTGAGGTTGAGATGAGCTTGTGGAGGATGAAGCCCCACACACATTTCCTCCCTCACTTGCATTACATGCATTTTACTGTTAAGCTGATGCTTTGTCTGTTTGGTGTATCATTGACATGATCCCTTAGGACTCTCATTTCCTTTGATAAGGATTTGATGATAGACTTTTAGGTTGAAACCTATGCATGACAACATCTAGGAGTTCCCTGTTCAAACATCAACCATAGGATGAATCCATGGCATGATAACAGTAGGACTTGATAGTCTCCCTCCTAGTTGGGCCTGTTCTCTTCTCATCTCAAAGCAGTTTAAGATACGGTAATCATGAATGATTTCTTTCGTACCTTACGAGCCTTAAGCTATCTGAGAAAGGATTGTAGGAGAGTTTCTTTTCCAAAGTCTGGATGTTTAGTATGGTACCCCTTGGGTGACATGCGACGCATTCACTCTCAGGTCATAGTCTCTAGTGCGGTTGAAATCACAAACACAATAAAAAACACTTCTTTCAGGAGATAACCCGTAGTTTCCCGAACTACGTTTGCTCTGATCTTCCATAAAATGTGGAAGTACGTAGGCATAGGATGCGATATCCTAGCGAGCAACCTTTCCCCGTAACCCTTCGTAGGCCGAACTACGTTGACTCTGATTTCTCATTCTCTGATGAGAATACGTAGGCATAAAGTGCGACGCTTTGCCGAGTCATTTTTCTTTTTCAGCCAGCCTTGATAGGTAGATAGATTAAAACCAACCCGTCCAAGTAAACAAACAAGCGTGGATCCCGTCGAGTACGACGGACGTGAGGGGTGCTAATACCTTCCCCTTGCGTAACCGACTCCCGAACCCAGACAATGGTTGCGATGACCTTGTCTTACCCTTTTTCGTCAGGTTTTTCCGATCGTTTCCTTTCCCGCTCTGAGGGATAAATAACTAAAGGTGGCGACTCTTCTGTTTTGCCGGCACCTTATTTTCGCGCAAGCGACACATAGTATCCCGAACTACGTAAGCTCTGATCTCTCACACCTGCTGAGAGTACGTAGGCACAATACTGACGTATTGGCGAGCCACCTTCCCCCATCCTTTCACCCGTAGTTAGCCGAACTACGTTGACTCTGATTTCTCGTTCTCTGACGAGAATATGTAGGCACAAAGCGTGATGCTTTGCTGAGTCAATTTTCCTTTCTTTTTCAGACCAGCCTTGATAGGTAGATAGTTAAACCAACCCATCAGATAAACACAACAAGCATGAATCATGTTGAGTACAACGGACGTGATGGGTGCTAATACCTTCCCCTTGCGTAACCGACTCCCGAACCCAGACATGGTTGCGATGACCTTGTCTTATACCTTTTCGTCAGGTTTTTCCGATTGTTTCTTTTCCCTTTCTGTGGGATAAATAACGAAAGGTGGCGACTCTTCTGTTTTGCCGGCACCTTATTTTCGCAGTAGCGACAGCTGGCGACTCTGCTGGGGAATACCCAGAGTCTCGGATTCTCCAGTTCCCTATGCGAGTCAATCCTTGCGCTTGCGTGTTTATCTGTTGGGTTTGCGTTTATTTATCGCACTTTACTTTCCTGCACTTTACTTTCAGTATAATATGATTATTTGCTGTACTGTTGTTGGAAGGGAATGATTCTGATGAGTGATAAGCCAGACCCAGGCTTGAGTGTATACCTAGCATTAGTTGTGGAAAGTAGTGGGCGCGTGCATGCTTTGCATGTACTAGTGTCCCACAAAATCCATGCTCAGACGAGATTCTCTCGGTTGACTTCTTTTCCAGCCCTTTGGGCTTGAGGGGTTGTTGGTTTGGAGGGTTGTCGACTCTAGGAACCGATCACTTGTGACTCAGCTAAGTGAGGCCTCTTCAGGGAGTGATGATGCCAAACCAGAAATGGTGAACGTATCATCATTTCGTGTAAGTCTGTGACGCTGGGAAACACATAGGATGCCATACCTTGTCAGTGGATAGGATTCATACCTGTGAGCGGGGTCGGGTTATTGCAGGAAACCTTAACTTTCAGAAAACCTGGTTTTCTTGATAGTGAATCAGTATTGTTGGTATCAGAGGGTTCTTATCATCAGAGATGTGTTTGTTCTTGATAGAGCATAATTATGGTCCTCATCAGGGTCTTATTGTCAGAGCAGTGTTGTGATTATGTTGAAACAGAGCCTTGGTCTCCTCAACAGCACACTCTTTATCTCTTGATGCATGATTGCATCTTGCATCTTTGCATACCCATGTGCATATCATTAACATGTGTCTGTGTTGCAGGTGCATATACTATCCCCTGGTTCCAGTAATCTTGCCCTCTGTTTGCTAGCATGGAATCAGTGAAGAAGAATGTGGCTTATAAGCTCCCTACCCCAGATATTACTTTGCTGCTTAGTTTAACTGCCTTGGAAGATGATACAGTGAAAGGGGAATTCAAGAAATCGTATGGGAAGTTGCTCAGTCTGGTTCGTAAACCTTTAGTTTATGAGTTGAACGGGTTGTATGCATTGCTACAGTTTTATGACCCTCCGTTGAGGTGCTTCACTTTTCCGGATTTCATTCTTGTGCCTACCTTAGAAGAGTATGCTGAGTTGTTGGGTGTGCCTGTTAAGGATCAGATGCCGTTTGTTCACATGGATGCTAAGCCTAATCTGGCTAACCTAGCTGTTGCCCTTCATCTGGATGCTTCAGAGCTGCTTCTGACCTCATGGAATGGAGTTCCTGGTTTTTTCTCTACAGTTTTTGGTTAGGAAAGCCCAACAGTGCGCTAAGGACGGTGTTGGGTCATATTCAACGCTATTCTCACCCTCTGCATCTATGGCATTGTCTTGTTTCCCAACATGCCAGACTTTATAGATTTGGATGCCTTCCATATCTTCGCATCGGTAAATCCGGTGCCCACCTTGATTGGTGATGTATATCATTCTGTCCATTACAAGAATGAAAATAGAAGGGGTAAAAATGTGTCGTGTTGTGTGCCCTTACTCTACAGGTGGTTTGATAGCCACGTGCCCAAGAAGGGTCTCTTTGTTTCCTCTGCAGCCACATCTGAGTGGTCTGAACGCCTGATGGGTTTATCAGCGGGGAGCATCATATGGTTTGATTGGGATATGCTGGGTACTGAAGTCATCTACAGTTGCAGTGGATTCCCTAATGTTCCATTGATTGGACGTAAGGGATGTATTAACTACAATCCCTCATTACTTGTCAGGCAGTTTGCATACGCCTTGAGAGGTCCGCCGAAGGACGAGGAGGTGCAGAAATCTATGTACCTCACGGGGCTTCTAAATGGGGATATGTTGGCCAAGCTCAAGCATGCTTGGAACGACATTAGCAGGCGAGGGAAAACACTGTTGGGTAAGAGCAACAGCCAGGCTTATGCTCCTTATGTGACTTGGATTCAAAGCAGGGCAGAAATAGTGGGGATGCCTTTCCCATCCGTAAAGCAAGATTGTCGTCCAGTGGTCGAAGAACCCGCTACATTGTCCATTCAGAAATACAACCATGTATTGGCTGAGAAGGAAGAGCTGAAGAAGGTCAACGAGGAGTTGGAAAAAGAACTGGTTCAGCTTAGGAGCGAGAGGAACGAAATCGTCTATTCCTTCAAAAAACAGGCCGAGCTGGTGAATCGGCTAGGCACAGACTTGACCAAACAGAGGGCTGAGCGTGAACGTTTAGGTTTGGATTTCAAGGCTGTCAACGATGTGCTTGCCACCAAAAAGCAGGACCTGGACAATGCTTACCTGAGAATCTCCAAATTCAACCAGCAGTGGAATGCCACCCTGGCCAGCAACAAAGAGCGGGAGGACAAGCTGAAGCAACAGATCTCCAAGTTGAAGGCTCAGTTGAAGGCCAGCGAGAAGAAGTTTGATGATGTAACTGCTTGTAGGTACGCCACTCAAGACATGAGCATTCTACCCTCCATGTCGGGACGGTCGAGTAGCGGTTTGACGGGTTGGTCCGTCCTAACCACGATCGTGTGGTCTAGGAATTAGTGTTGCAACCTTCTGGACGCATTGATAAGGGCCAGAGCGACCTTCTCAATCTGCTGGTTGTCGCACCCTAATTTTTGATCTTAAGATCCCACCTCCTTGTTTTTTGACTTATTTGTTACTATTATTCTTTCTACTAACAAGTCTGTACAGGTGCGATAATTTAAAGTGGAGGTAGTGCTCATTCTCACAGCCGAACGTTCAAAGCATGACCCTGTTGATTTAAAGAACTTTAAAGCTTTCTACTAGCTTGAACTTCTGGTTTCATTAAAGATCAATTTAACTAAGGTCTCCTGTTGAAATTGGGCCGAGCATCCTCTTACTAAGGACCAAAGGTCACTTCCCTCAAAGTTCTCATAAGCTCCCGGGCATGCTAAATGAATCAGGAATTCCTCAAGGGCATAGTGATATTGTTTGCCCAGGATTATGTGAATTTTGTCAGAGAATTTTATGAGATCTTGTATGATTGGCTTGTGACTTAATTACTAAAGGTGACAACCATAGATTAAAGAATGCATCAGATATCTTAAGTTTTGTTTGGTTCAAACAACAAGTGGATTATCGAAAGTCCGTTAGCTAACCTCTTCATGTGACCAAAGAAATGAACGTTCGTCTGATATATTGGTTTAATGCTCGTGATATGCTGTGGAAATTGATTCTAATAAGTATACCATGTACCCTCCTCATGCCAAAATCTGTACAGGTGTTTATATTATTTTACTAAGAAGTACATTAAAAAAGGGTACCTTCAGCTTTGATCAGAAGATCCCAACAACATTTAATCAGTTACATTTTATGGACAATTACATCAGTTTATGCGATGGCTAATTGAAAAGGAAAGTTCAACTCTGTTTACTTCCAATTAAAGTGATTACATAAGCTACAAGCATTGTTTTGCAATTAAAATACATAACAGACGGCGACGTTGTCAAGACTACGGAAAGGCATGTCGTTTTCTGCTGTGAAGTAACCAGGACAACGCATAGCAAGAGGCTTCACCCCATGCACTAGAGTTAAGCGGATTCGCCGAGACCGAAATTGCTGTTACCAACTTCCTCTTATATTTAACCCGTCCAAGTATTGATCCTTCAGAAGAAAGCAACATTTGTTAAAATTGGAAATGCGGCACAAATAAACAAGCTTAATCTATACAAGAACCAGGATGACAGAGTATTTGAAGCTCACCTCGTTTAACCAATCTCCGAGCTTCAACATCGTCGCAGCCCTCCTTGCAACATTAGGGACTTTCAGGCTATCACCCGCTCCTAGCACGCCGTCCATTTGTGAGCAACCAAGGCGGAACTGAAAATAAAATATGGACTTCTCATTAGTGTTTGAACTGTCAACAATTGGAAATAGAAGCAGCTTCACCAAATTTCATTCCAATTGCAATTTACAAAGCAAATGAATTTTCAGCAAACTTACCAATAGCCGCAGAAGACCGCTTGAAGAACGCCTTCATGGTCTGACGAGAAGCAAATAACCACCAAGCTTGTTATCCCCACCTGCAACATTGAGGGCATAACAGAGGATCTCCATCTGTTAGTTCTGAGCTTGATGGGGCCATAACTGTAGATCCGCAGGCAATCCACATGGTAAATCAAACAGGAAACTCATCAAAGCCAAGACCAGAATTCCTGCGCAAAAAGAAATGTGTGAATATGTTTGTAAGGATATTGAATACGGCAACAAACCAGCATACAACAGAGAAGTTACCTTACGTTATTGACCTTTACAGCGCTTCAAAACAGCTGAATGTCAAACCGTTCATGGGTAAGCGACTATGGACAACAAAGGCACTGCAATGTCGGCAAGCACACAGCTGTTCCTTATTGCCAGGTGGGAGATCACGACACCGTCATCAAAGTATTGCTGCAAAAGATAAAAGTGTCAATAAGGAATTAATAATCCCGATTCGAGTTCCCACTGGGTCAGAGGGCAGCCAAGGCATTGTAAGAATTAATTCGAAGTACACTGGGTTAAGTTTTAAAGAAGGTACCTGCATAAACGGGACATATCATCAAAGCTATCACTACCAATATTTGGCCTTGCCTTTCAAAGTTTGGTGTTTCTGTCTGGGATCCTGAAGGGGATTTTGAAGATGAGCAGAGTTTTATAAACTGAAGCTGACAAGTCCCAAGTTTTGAAGTCTTGCCCGGCATACACATCATTAGCATTTTAAACCTTCAACTATCTCACAGTGTCGTCAACTTCAGTACGGTTACGGCGGCAGTTATCCCTGCGCAATTTCGAGTTAAATCAGAATTCATTAAGGCAAATCACATGATAACATTCTTGGTTTTGTGTTGAAATTCAACCTGCATATTAACCCCAGCAACAGCCTAGGCAATCTCCCTTCCGTAAGTGGACGAGGCCAAAACCTGAAACACGAAGACGTGGCGAGTGACCTCAAGAGAATTTAAAATCAAGAAGTCAACGAATAGGTATCGTATAGGTAGGTTTCAAAGCAAGAATAAGTTTTGGAGGGAATTCACCTAAGTTGAAGGAATGAGGCAATTTGTGATTTACCTTAAGTCAAGATTCGTTGCTCACGTCCAACTCGTAGATTTGTGACGGCAGCAGTTGTTTGTCTTAGCAGCAGTAACATTGGACTTCAACCTCGGTATTAGCGGCAATGCCGCAGCTTCTTCCCCGTCGCCGGTATCTACAAACTACTCAAGATGAAAGAAACCTATTACTTTCATCATCAAACCAAACCAGTATTAATGAAAATCAATATCAAAATAAATGGAGAAATAGAGAAGGTGAATGGAAAGGAACTTAGTTACAATGAATTTGTTGAGAGATATATGGAGAAGAACAAGCCTATGGTGCTAACTGGATTAACGGAGAATTAATGGAATCTCCAATCTTTTTTTCTCCACTCATTTTGTTGCCTCCAAAGTTCAGGTTGCAAACTGTGATGCCAGGATTTTTACTGATCAAATAGAGGAGATGTTGGTGTCTGATTTCGTTGGACTTTGTTCTGAAGTCGAGGGCTTTGCAGTTCGATGCGGTAATCAAATGGTGTAAGCATTTGTGACTCTGCGCCTGTACCATATTTGAAGGATTGGCATTTTGTGAAGGAGCATCCTGATTACGTAGCATACATCACTCTGATGTTCCTTTGTGATGATTAGCTCGACCCGTATCTCGGTAACTTCAGAATGAATGTCTGTTCTGACAGAGACCAACAAAATAGGGAAATATGTTGCTCTGGCCACCATCTTGTTTACAAGGGATTCGAATGATCTTGGACTCCTCCACACGCTAATTTTTTCAGGTCGTATGGCTGGTCAACAAACGTCTGTAAAAAAGAAAAGAGGCTATCTGGTTAGAGTGCACACGAAGCAGGGGAAATCATATTTTGTTCCTAGCAGATGGTATCACCAAGTTCATAATTTGGAGGATGCAATATCTATAATCACGATTAGTTCAGTGCTTATAACCTTGCTCGGGTGTGGAACTTACTTTTAAGGGACTACAACGAGGCCTACGTAGAAAACGTCAAGGATATGTGATGACTTTGAAGGTCTCTGCCAGCGCAATCTTGCTGCTAACACAGGGATGATTCTTTACGTCTTCTTCACTTTCATTTCATACTTCATCTTGGCCAACTTGGTCCTGCTTTGCTACACAGATAGAAGAAATGGAAGTCCAATACGAATTCCATAAGAACAGCATTGAATACCGTTGATACCAAATTGGTGGACCTACAACAAAATCGGCCAGAATGAGTCAGAAGAGGCATGTTTCAATTCACAATAAAACCAATTTTAACCCTTTCCAAATAAGTCCCAACATGTTTCAGACAAATTCAAACCGAAAAGGAAAAGGAGTAATTTTCATTAACATTGTGTCTCATTTCAATCAACTATAAAAGAAGGGGAATTCGAGATTCAAAGGAGGAGAAAAAACCTTAACAGAACACACAACATTCACAAAAACCCCAAAATCGAAAAAGGGAGAGCAACTTAATTGATTTATCACTCGAAACTTTTATTAAACTAGTTTAGTAATTCAATATTTTCGCCAAAATAAAATCAAATTCAACACTCGCTTAAAACCAGATCTCATCAAAGATAATATTTTCTCAACCCGCTTAAAACCAGATCTCATCAAAGATAATATTTTCTCAACCCGCTTAAAATCAATCAACATCGTAAATCCAATTTAATCGTGCACGCTTACATCCGTTCGCACATTCACAATCCACTTACTTACAATTAGCGCTTTCATGCGTGTGTATGGCTTTACTTTCCGCAATTTAATATTATCGCAATTTATCATTCTCGCATCGCATAACCGTCCAAAGGAAAAACCTACACATGAGTCAACACTTGTGTGTAGTGCACATCATTTGCATCGTTCCCCTCACGATCCTTGATCCCATTCAAGTTGATCTTTCTAAGTTAGATCCTACCCACAGGAAGGACCATTATCTTTTACAAACTTAGATACAAAACAACAACTCAAAACAACAATATTCAAACACAATAGAAAAATAGATGTTAATCATCTTAAGCGAGATAGAATCTCCACCCACATCAATACAATCAATACCGTAGGAACTTTACCTTAAGAGAGACAGAGGCGTACTCGTCGATCAATATCCGATTACTTGAGCCCTTCTCTTAAGACGATACAAAGACTATTTTCTTACAACTTGTGGCGGTTAAATCTCTCTTAAAATGATAACTCGTCTTTTCTCCTAAAATCAATCAAATCAACTACCCTAAACCCGTAGGAACTTTGACCACAGTCAAAGAACTCCTTAAACCCTTTAGGGGAACTACAGATACTCTAATTCCACTCCCGTAAGGATATGTAGGCATAAGATGCAATATCTTATCGAGTATACTTAGAAATAAACCCCTAGGTCTTTCAACCTTAAGCAGATAACACTTAGCAATAAACAAACATAAAACAAGAGGTTCCTGTAGAGTACTACAGAAACTTAGGATGTTAGCACCTTCCCTAAGTTTAACCAACCCCCGAACCTAAAACTCTCTAAACATTGCATTTGCATTACGGGTATTTCGATCTTTATCCCTTCCTTTGGACAAAATCAGAGTTCGGTTGTAAATGAATAAGATTCAAACTAATCAATAGTTTGGTATCAAAATTTCACCGCGACAGAAATGGCGACTTCACTGGGGATCTCAGTGGGTTTCCCTATCTTTCTTTATTTGTTTATTGCTTTATATATTTGCTTACTTGCTTGTGTCCTTTATTTCTTTTGGGCTGTGATCCTTGAGTGGTGAGACAAAGTCCTACACCCAGACTTGAGTGAACTTAATATAGGATAGTGATATGTTCGACGAGGCTTATAGGGAGTTGAATCCCGACTAAGTTGACTTGAAAATCACGCTCAGTTGAGACACTTTTGAAAATAGTTCGATTGAACGAGTAATTTTGAAGACTCTTACTATTTTCGATTGGAGTCTATGATATTGAGGACCATAGTTACCTTAACCCCCACTTTGGCCTTTACTAGGATGTAGTGCGGGACTATGAGGGAGTACACCCGAAATAGTGCTACGCGATGCTACACTCAAAAGAAGTTCTCTTGAGAATATTATTAATCACCGAGTAATTGGGAAGTTGATAATATCCGAAAGACGAGCTAATGACTTTGGGAACCTTATTAGAACCTTGTTCTGCAGGTACAATCAACCTTTAGTCCATATCCTTTGGGAATGGGTATACCTTTGGCTCCATGCTCGTTGCAAACCTAGGGTCCCCCTTTGTTTATTTACCTTTGTGTCCTTATGTGCTTACCTGTGTTTGTTGCATTCATAAGCATCATATTGCATTGGTTTCATGGAATCCCGAGTTTATTTATAAACATTATAGAACCAATAGGGATTACAAAAAATATTTTTGAAATATTCTTCTAAGAGTCCTAACTTGGATGACCTAAGGAAGTTAAGGGCAGTGATTGAAGAATCGATAGAACTCGAAAGACAAATATAAGAGGCTTTCCTTTATTATTGAGGATCAAATGAGGTTTCAAAAAGCTATCATCAACATTGAAGATCCAAGTAAACAAGGGCTTCTTTCCTTATATTCCAACAAGAGATAGAGGATTTATTTTCCTCTATCACACTACTCCTTAGAAGACGATTATGAACCACTTATTTTCAAGAAGGTCCAAGTGGAGGAACAAATCAACAAGCGCGATGAAGGAATTCCTTAGGACTTTTTCTAGCTTTTATTTAGTTAGTATGACAGGACTCTTATGAGAATATTCACTTGTAATCCAATTAAAAATGAATTTTCTTTGAATACTCCGTGACGTTTATAAATACTTGAGTTCCATGAAACATTTCGTTTTGCATTCTTGAATTTTTTTTTGCATTTCGCATTTTGCATCAGCATAGCATCCTTTGCATTCCGGGGGGTCTCACTCTTGCTTCATTTTCACAGACAAGCTGAATCACCAGTATAACACTCGAGCCAGTCAAAAGATGGATCAATTGGAACAAGAGAACAGAGTGCTCCGTGACGAAGTTGCAACCCTGAAGGAAAATTTGGAAAGGTTGAACGGTTTAGTTGAAGCTCTGTCTAACCAGTCTGCACTCAACAATCAAGAAGTTCAAGGGACTGTTATCTCTGAAGTGGTATCCGCACTGATCCCAGTGGTGCCTACCGTCTCTGAAGTAACCTATAGCATGCCTCCAGGTTTCCTGTGGGGGATGCCTCCTAATTTCTTTTCGGCTGGTTATCGTCCACCTGTTCCTGAGGTCCCTGCTGTGACCACTGTTCAAGCTATTCCTACGAACACTGCTGTAATGACTACGGCACCTCCGCATGTGAAGACTACACCGTATATCTTAGACAAGCCGATTTTGCACGGACTGCCAAGCGAAATTGTGGGTTTGGAAGAAAGGATGGATGGATTTCAAGGCCAATTTTCTGAGATGCAAAAAGAATTGAGAGCCCTTCGTGGGAAGGATTTGTTTGGGAAAAGTGCTTCTGACTTATATTTGGTTCTGAATGTCAAAGTTCTGCCAAAGTTTAAGGTCCCTGATTTTGAGAAGTACAAAAGAAATACTTGTCCTCAGAATCATCTCATCATGTATGCTAGAAAGATGTCTGCACATACTAACAATGACCAATTGCTCATTTATTACTTCCAAGACAGTCTAACTAGTGCTGCACTCAAGTGGTACATGGGATTGCATAGTGCGAAGATTCGAACTTTCAACGATTTAGGTGGAGCCTTCATCAAGTAATACAAGTATAATGTGGACATGGCTCCTGACCGTGATCAGTTGAGGGCCATGGCTCAAAAAGACAAAGAGAATTTCAAGGAATATGCTCACCGTTGGCGCGAGTTAGCTGCGCAAGTAATACCACCATTAGAAGAAAAAGAAATGACCAAGATTTTTCTGAAGACTCTAGGACCGTTCTTTTATGAGAAAATGGTAGCGAGTGCACCCAGTGACTTTACTGAAATGGTCAACATGGGAATGTGCTTGGAAGAGGGGGTTCGTGAAGGAAGATTATTCAAGGAAGGGAGTGCCCCCAATAATACTAAGAAGTATGGGAGTGGTTTTATAAAAAAGAGAGAACACGAAGTAAGTGTTGTGCAGCAGGGACGATCCAAGAGAGGGTATCCGCAGCCACAACATCAACAAAATCAGAGTCGTGTAGACAGAAGACTAGACTTTGATCCCATCCCGATGACATACGCTGACTTGTTCCCATCTTTGATTCAAAAGGGCCACATCCAGACGAGAGCTCCGCCTAAGGTACCCAAGAAACTTCCGTATTGGTACAAAGCTAACAAATTTTGCCTATACCATCAAGGTGCTCCAGACCACGATACTGAGAACTGTTATGGTTTGAAGGCAGACGTTCAAAGGTTGGTTAAGGATGGAATTTTATCCTTTAAGGGTTCCATTCCTTATGTGCAAGATAATCCACCACCTCAGCATGGTTCATCCTCCGCGAACATGATCCAAGGTTATTCGGGAAGCTCATATCAATATAGTGCCTGAAGATGAATCTGAAGGCGACATATCAGATGATTCTGCAAGCATCTCCACTCCATATAAAGACTGAATAAAATCCTGAGAAGGGCTCATCAGGGTGTTTCCTGTCCGTTTGCTTATGCGTATTTCATTTCTTTAATTAAAAGCATAATTGGCATGTAAGAACTTGTTATTTTGAATATGCAATAAGTGGTTGTCTTGAAGAAATCCATTCGTTTCACTCGTAAAATGTTTTTCATAATCTATAATACCTACTATACCCAATTCTCTCACTTTGGTGAATAATTGGAAGGAGGGTGATGAAGTAAAATGCAGGATCTCTCGTTGTATGCTTTTAAATAAAAACTTACCGATGATGTAAGGCATATGTTGCGAACCTCCTAAAACACCAGAAATAGTCAACCCTTCTTTTAGGCCTCGAGAGAGGATTTGTCTTCTCTCCCAAACCAAAAACTCGTTTTTAACCTGGGGCAAGGTAATTTACAGATAAAGCCTTAAAAAAAAGAGAATCTCTACAAAAAAATTGGGTGGGCACGAATATACTTTAACCATTTTCTTCCTCTGTTTTACCAATCATAAACTAAGCCCAGATACAACCCTCAAAGTCCTAATTGAAGTAAGGTTTAGTTTGAAAGCATACTGTTGCGGTGGAAATAGGATCACAAACTATTAATGAGTTTGAATCGCAATTCAATTCACAACCGCTCTTTGATTTATCCGAAGGAAAAGGTCAAAAGAGGGAAAACCTATTTTTGCGTCGTAAACACAACGCGGGGAAAGATCTAGGGTTCGGGGGTTGGTTAAGATTAGGGAAGGTATTAGCACCCTAAACTTCTGTAGTACTCTACAGGAACCTTTTGTTCAGTTGTTTACTATTTGCTTTATTCATTTGCTTAAGGTATATGTACAAAGGGATTAAAAGGGAGAAAGGAGACCTAAGGGGTTAATTCTAAGTTTACTCGGCAAGACATCGCATCTTGTGCC